>CM074718.1:423746622-425065789 GCA_037306005.1 Rhinophrynus dorsalis
TAAGGTTTCCATGATGCTGCTTCCTGCCTTCCGAGCCATAGGGATTAGGAAGAAGATTCCTATTCAGGAGACTCTGAGTTGGAGGTCCTAGAGATTCAGACTCAGCTGAGGAGGAGGAGGAAGATCTGGAAGAACTCACAGGATCTGGTACTTCTCTAGTGAAGTCGTTGATCAAGTTTTTTAATCAAATGCTAGGCTTGCAAGAAGCTCCAGACAAACATCCTAGCAACCGTATGTTCTCCTCCTCACTCTTTTATTAGAGAATTAATCCTGGGGAAGAACAGCTGGATGGAATTTGGACCTTCCCATAGAAACCAATGAGATAAGACATCCTTTCCTGATACCCACCTTTACCATCTAGGTAAAGAATCATCCAAGGCAAGGAAATGATTATGGGAGTTGTGGTGTACACTTCTCGTTCAGATACTTATTACTTACTTCATACAGGCATGTTAAACATGCAAGAGGTATCCAGGATTCTCACAAACATTTTTTTCTGTATTTGCAGCCAGTAAATAACATTTAAAGAGGCAACATGAGAACCTTGTGCTTTTATGCAGAGTGAGATTCTCATGTCGCCATTTTAAACATGAAGACATGGTTAATGTGTGTTTTAGCTGCCCAATATTTTTAACGTGACTTTTTAAAAGGATACCATCAGGAACATCACTCCATCCTGGGACATTCCCTTAGTCCTGGATGCCCGGTCTGCATACCCATTAAAGCCTCTCTGAATCTCATCTCTCTGGGATTGCTCTCTTTGAAGACCACCTTTCTGATAGCAATAACATCTGCTAGAAGGGTTTCTGAACTACAAGCCCTATCAATACAGGAACCTTTCCTAAGCTTCATTCAAGATTGTGTGATCCTTAGGCCTGTGCCAGACTTTCTACCAAAAGTGTTTTCTCCTTTTCAACTATCCCAGGACATTTGTCTGCCCTCTTTTATTCCTGACATTTCTAAAGGGGATAGGTCTGACTGGATTAACCTAAATTTAGTCATATGCTTAAGGATCTATGTCAACAGAACTCTCTCTATTAGGAAATCTGAAAGACTGTTAATATTTCATTCTGGGCATAGGCAGGACGTGCCTGTCTCCAAAGCTACAGTCTCAAGATGGATTGTTTCCTGTACCTCTAAAGCTTATCAAGCCAATGGGCTTCCAGCTCCTTAAGGAATCAAGGTCCATTCTTCTAAGGCAGTAGCCACTTCTTGGGCAGTAGAGGCCAGGGTAACTCCATATGACATCTGCAGGGCAGCAACCTGGTCATCCAGTTTTATCTTCATCAGACACTATTGTCTGGACATCCATTACAGAGACCTTCTAGGTTTGGTAGATAAGTCCTTCAAATTATATCTGTCCTTAAGCCTCAATAAACTTTTGTATGTTTAGCATCCTAACCGCTTTTAGTCTCTTTTTTCTCCATCCCTTTCGCATTTGCTCTGGTACTCTCCCTTTCATGAATGCTGCCGATTAATGACAGAAAATGAGAAAATTATTTCAGCTTACCATTATTTTATTCCCTAACCACAAGAATAAGGCTATGCCTACATTTGTGGGAGCAGCTGGAATCATTTATATGCCTTCCAATGTAGCCCCTCTCAGTTCATGTCACTTCAGTAAACACCACCATCCAATGCCCCTTTCATTATTCAATCCTTTTGGGTGAGCCATCTAATCAGGCTCACTGCCATATGCCCAAGACTAGGTTTTCTATCACCTAGGTTTTTGCCACACCTCATCACAAACTCCCCCTTCACTGACCACAAATCCTTTTTGTTTCCATCATTTCTTACTGTCTTATTAGTGTCATACCTAACACATTGTGTTTTTGTTCTGAGGATCAACAGTTTTGTGTGAAGGCTATTTTGCAATGTGGTTGTACTACCTTATGAATGAGACATTGAGAACTCTGACCATAATACTAAACATTTTACCCTTTTAAATTAACACAACAAAAACATGTGAAATGTAGCTGAAGTGTTATAAAAGTGGCAAATTGATTCCATTACTTACAACAACAACAAAAAATGAATTTTCTACATATTTTAATCGTGTAATGAAATGGGCCTTTATTAACAACTTTCAGTGTGTATATGTGTATATGTATATGTATGTATAGTCTAAAATACAAATGAAAGTAGAGGCTATACATTAAATATTAAATGGAGATAGTACTTAAACTAGATTGTTTGGTTTGTTTAAAATGAAAGTTGCTATAAGGTCTCTAGCATGTGCTTAACCCCTTAAGGACCCATGACGGTCCTGGACCGTGATGGGTTGTTATCCACTTAAGGACCCATGACGGTCCAGGACCACCATGGCTTAAATGATAGCAGCGTGCCTCCGTGCACACTGCTATCATTAATTCCAGGCTGAGACTGAGTGCTCTGAGACCGGGGCATTCAGTCTCAGTCCTTCTTGCTTGTGCTGGTTCATGCGATTGCCATAGCAGAGATCACATGTACCGGCATAGTGAGAGACAGAGGCAGAATGCAAAGCATGCTGTCTATGCATGTCTCTTCTACCTCTGTCTCCCTTGCTATCAAAGTAAAGGAGACAGAAGTAGGGAGGAGACACCTAGTGGCAAATGAGAATACAGCAGCTGGGGGCAGAGACTTGCTATATGCAGGTCAATTTCTGACCTGCAATGATACTTTTTTTTTTTTTTTAAACACAATACTTTTTTTTTTACAAAAAGATATATATATATTTTTTTTTTAAATAATCTTATTAAACAATTTTAGAAGTGTGATTGTTGTGGAGCTATGTAATACACTTATACACACCTGCAAATGTCAGGGATAAAAAAGTGACAAAATAGGGTGGGAAAAAGGGACATGGGGATTTTCACCCAAGGGGGGGACAGTGGCCACTTTAAACTGCACATTTTGTAGGTATGACTGACCGGTCATACCTTTCATGCAGTCGCCATAAAAATTTAACCCTTTGTCCCCAACTGATCCCAAGAGAAAAAACAAAAATGTTTTTTTTTTACCTTTTTTTTATTTTAATAAAGTAAATGGTGGGTTATCCATATAAGTAAGGTATCAAATGAAAGCCCTATTTGTGCTTAAAAAACAGTATATAATTTATGGGGGTGGAATAAAAGCCTAACAGGGAAAACACTGTTGAACAAAGACATAGTCAAAAAGGTCAGAATTACTCCGGTCCTTAAGGGAAAACGACCTCAGATTTTCCCGGTCCTTAAGGGGTTAATAATAATAATAAACATTTTAACATGTTTATTGCTTTAATATAAATCATAAAAGGTGCTTACTTTTTCTTGCTCTACGATATCATAGTTTTTATTTATTTTTTTTTACGGCAGAGCATTTTTTTGATGCAAAAATAAAAACATGTTAAAGTATACAAAATCATTATAATTATTAGTATACAACATATGATTAATTTCCCACAATATGTTCACACTATTATAAACCTAAAGGATATAACAGGAGCATCATTAAATAACATTCTTTAAAATGGAAATGGAAATCTATGAGTCCCATTTATATAGTACTTGTACTTGAAATAAGAAACATTGTAGAACACTAGAGCTGTGTTAAATATCAATGGAACTGCTCATTTTGTTATATTTGTTAGAGTGACTGATAGCATTAAAAGAGAAAAAAAGAAAAACAAACAGAAATATTTATTAAACTATTAAAATGTAATCTTAGCACATTCGTGATATTTTCAATGGCTGTGCCCTTTAAGGTAGAAATACCATGACATTTGATCTACTGTCATAGAGGAAGATCATGTGATAGTGCTAGAGAAAGACTGATAAAATACCTCAGTCACCAGGAAGAGAAGAATTAGATTGTCGTATGCAGAATGTAAAATTATGATGGATGGAATAATTATCCTGTCTGTCTGCCTTTTGAAAGAAAAGTAAAATTGAAAGAAAATGTTATAAATTGAGATAACTTAAAAATATAGAATTAAGTCATGTAACACATTTTATTTTGAAAATAAGAGTTCAATTGAGCATCTTATATATATTATGGACATATAGTTATATTTCCTATTTTTATTCCAGGGTTGCACACTTTGTAACCTCAAACACAGCTAAAAATGTTGCAAACTGTTTATTTTTTAATTACATGGTAATTTATGAAATACCAGATTTCTACTTTGTTACTAGCCCTGAAGATCGAGATGGGTATGATTTAATTGTTTAAGCATAATGCTGACTGTCCATCATATCAAACTGTTTTTTGATTGATCATTGTTTTTGTCTATGAAATATATTACTTTTCTAAGTCTATGACGCCTTGATCCAATTAACTCTGATGGCCAAATAAACAGCCAACGTCAGTTTTTTAAGCATGGTAACCCATTCAATTAGCCATCATATAAACATCTAACGGCAGTTTTAAAACCACAACGGATGATAATATTTCACCCATTGAAAACAATGGAACAGCTATACCCAGGACCCATTCAATCCTGTGATACATTGAACTGATGAAATTCTGCACCCAGTTTTTATGGCTGTACAGCACACAATGGACAAAAACACACAGTTGGACAAAACAAAGTAGGAAAACATCAGCACACACAACACCCAGCACATAGCACAAGCACACTAATGGCAACATTAATTCTTGCAAAGTCAAACAAACATGCAAACAATTCCCATGCCCTACAAACAAGTCTTGGACAAACAACAAACACTTATCAGCCCCTCAGGGACAAGGGGTTCACAAAGCAACACAACACAATCCCACACACCATACCCCGGAACAACAGTGGTTAACGCATAACAACACATATGTACACACAACACAAGGTGCAAACCTGTCAAGCCCAAAGCAACCCAAGCTCACTTTTGCAATATCACTAGCAAATGGAGACCCAGGGTGCACCTGAATTAACACACAACAACTGCAACTAATCAGACAAACAAAGCAGCCACACCACAAAACACTTGAACAACACACACCTTCCCAGACAGACAGACAGAGAGAGAGATTATGATCAGTATGTTTGAATATTAATTCCTACAAATACATCAGAGACAAAGGTGTGTGAGGGCTAGGCATCCCCATCACCCCAAGCACACCTGCTGAACAGCCTTCATTTGATAAAGTTGCTGATGCGCTGACTGGACAGCCAGGCAGGAGCCCGTCTCTACCTGGGGGCCCATACAAGGCAGCGGCACCACAGCTGCCACAACTATATTCCCCACAGCTACCACAACTTCCACAGGGACCAGCATAGGGATGACAGACAACTGCACAGACCTAGGATATTCTGCAAAAGGGTCAAGTTCCTCAGAATGATGGACACTGAAGTCAGGGACTGCTACAGAATGATGTTGCACAGCATTATCCAGTTATATGAGGTGATCAAAGATGATGTTGACCCAAAATACAACACCAGCTATTCCCTATCTAGCTTGCATAAGTTGATGTGTGTCATACTTTTTATGGCAAGTGGATCCTTCCAGTCCACAGAAGGATATGCATCTGGCATGTCCCATGCCTCATGTTCAAGAGTACTGGCTCAGGTGTTACCAGCCCTCATGAGTAAGGCCAGGACATAGATCCACTTCCCAACCACAGACATAGAGTGGACACATGTAAAACAGGACTTCTATACAAGTTATGGGTGTCATAGACCTCACACGTGTGCATAAGAGATCATCATCAACAGGAAGAATTTCCATTCCATCGATGTACAGATGGTATGTGGTGCTAACATAAGGATAATCCATGTGTGTGCCTCCTAACCCGGCAGCTGTCATGACTCCTACATCCTCAAGCACTCCTCCATTCACAGGGACTTTGATAATTAAACCTATACAGAAGAATGGCTTTTGGGTAAGTCAACAATTCAAATATCACTCCACGTATACAGGTGCGCTCACACGATTAATGTAAACACAGCTTATCATGTTCATGTGTAGTACGTCCCCCTTACACAACATCATCCATGTAACATGTGGTCCCTGTCTCACCATTAGGGATGGGAGAAAAATGTTGCCTCTAACTAAAATTGTGGAAAAATGGCACTTTCCTCTTGGAGAAAAGTGTCCTGTGAAAAGTGCTATTTCCCTCTTTTTTGACTAGCTCATTGCATTGAAATTAATGGGAAGAAACATTTTTCTCTACCACACTAAAGTTTTATCTAGTTTTCTACAGCCATATACAAGGGTGTCAGGCTTTCACAGCATGACATTCTGTGTTTGTGGAGGAGAGAGCAGCATGTTTTTGAGCTAGAGAACATAGGCAAATAAAGGGGAATTGAAGCTTAGTTTAGGGAGTCATTTAGGTAGGACATTTGTTCTCTGTATTAGGGTAATCTGGGGGAACTCTGGGGGAGAAGAAGGGAGGAAAGAGGTTGACCCAAAATACACTAAAATGTGGTGTGACTGTGAAGACACAGGCAGCTGGAGTCCAAACTTCTTGCTGATTTTGCTTATTGTCTCTGTGCAGGGAAAGTCTGGGGAAAGAAGTTGTTGATTTTGTTTTTTACTTATATTTTTTGGGGGGACTAACTGTGATAAGATAGGGTAGACAACTGATTGCAGCAGTGGTTATTTCAGCATGTGCAATAAATGATGATGAACCCGCTCCACCCACGGTGGATGCAGTTTGTCAATGTCCCACAAATCACACCCTTGGAGTAATAGAGGGGTATCCAATGAGAACAATAGTTGTGCAAAGCCTAACAGAGCAAAATAGGGGTAGATATACTGTTTTACTGTTGTCTACAGCATCAGAGTAACTATTTACGAGTCACATTACAAGGCCCACCATGCTGACCTGTATGTGTCTGTGAAACACAATTACATTGGCAGGGCAACACCCTCTATGTCATGGGACTTATTTCATATACTAGATGATATATTGTTCCAATGTCACAGTCACACATACATATGGCGGTTTTTCATCCCCTTGTTCTTAAACTCATTGGTTCCAGAAGTGTAGACAACCCATTGCAAAGCTATGAGTTGTCTACTCCGCTGAAACTCAAAAGTTTAATGATGGTTTAAGTCTTGCATGACAGACAGAGTGCTGGTGTTTATTCAGTGTGAAACTCAGTTGTTTGCAAACACTGAAAAACCTTTCACATATTGCACAAATGTTCAAGTATATGTGTATGTGTGTTGCCTAAGATCTAAGAGGAAAAGCCTGTCCAGCAATCCTGCTCTTCTTCAGAGTTCAAATACCTTTTGGAGAACCTATGAGCAGATCAACATTGTTTTTTCGGTAGACAGTTATGTTTAACGTACCCTTTGGTTGCTTTTAGAAGTCGTCAATGAATTTCTGAAACATACATAGTAACATAGGAACATAGTTGATGAGGCTGAAAAAAGTCATGTGTCCATCAAGTCCAGCCCATGCCAAAAACACCCCTGTTGATCCGGTGGAAGGCAAAAAAAAACCCTCTGGAGCAATTTCTAATTTAGCCCCAACTGGATAAAAAAAAATCCAAATGGCAGTCAGATATATCCCTGGATCAACATCTTATCTGTTTTGAATCCATCTGTCATAATTTTCAATATTGTTCTGTGTTAGATAGGCACTCATTGCTTTTTTGAAAGCAGTTGCATAATCTGCAAGTACAACATGCCGAGGCAAAGAATTCCATAGCTTAACTGCCCTTACTGTAAATAATCCCTGCCTTTGTTTTAGTCGAAAGCACTTTTCCTCAAGTCTTAATGGATGACCTCTTGTTCATAGCTCAGCTCTTTGCGTAAATAAAACATACATGATTATGCTCTAATGTGTTGTTAAACATATTAAAGGAAACCTATCACTATCAAAAATATTTTTGATTATGATGTTGGATTAGCCATTCCTACAGATAGCAAAATAGTTATGAGTTATGTATCCATTAGACTTATGAAGTCATGTCCCTAATCTCAGGGGTCTATTGATGAAATGAGGAACATGAGTTGAGCTAAAATGTTTTGATGCAAGGAGATGATGGGGGTGATTCAATAAGGTGTGATGAAGAGGTGATATCTCACCTCTCCAGTTATTCTATGGAGCCAATGCACTGATATCGCTCTGCTTTTAAATATATTCATGCATAGGCTCCATAGAATAACAAAGGAAATGATTAGGGGTGGGAGAAAAGTGGGAACATTTTCCTGCATGACTTTTATTGAAAAACTGACAATTCTTTTGCTTTTTCACAAAAGTTTTCTGCTTTTCACTTATGCATAATTGCCCTCCTTTTCACCAGTTCTAACACATTTTTCACCCATTCCAACAAATGTTTGCCTAGATTTACTATGGTGCACCATTTCCCAGCACAATATTACTTCTTCTGACGGCTAGAAGAAAATCGAAAATGCTGAAAAACAGGGTATTTCCTCATATAGTTTTAGGGTTACTCAGTTACAGCAAAGAGCTTGTACAGCTCTGATACTGCCCAACAGGGTAATATATAGGGGTGGGTAAAATCTCTTCCCTTGTTCCTGCGGGAAATTCTGCGAAAACCACGGTGTCCGATTTTTCGAGAGAAAATCCGCTTTAAAACTAGGGATTAAAATTTTAACCAGGGCTGGTGCAAGGATTTTTGCCACCCTAGGCAAAACCTAATTTTGCTGCCCCTTGGCTCCACCCCTGTATGCCCCACCCTGTATGTTTTAAGTGTCAGTGTGTTTGTGTGTTCCCTACACGTGTATAAGTGTCAGTTTGTGTGTGTGTTCTCTATATGTGTATGTGTGTGTCAGTATGTGTTCCCTGTATGTATATGTGTGTCAGTGTATGTGAGTCTGTAAGGATATTAGTGTGTAAGTATGTGTGTGTGCTTCTCTATATGCGTATCAGTGTGACATAGTGTATGTTCTCTATATGTGTCTCTTCCCCCCCTTTGACTCTCTCCCCTTCTTAACTGCTGATCCCCCCTTTGACTCTCTCTCTCCCCCGTCTGACTCTTGATCCCCTCTTGACCCCCCTTCCACTTACTCTTCCCGGTGCACTTCTCTCTCACCCAATGAGTACGTTTTGGTGCTCTCCCTTGGCTGGCTATTTTTTTAATGTAGCACAATGATGCCCGTTTCTCTCTCCAGGACTGAAGGAGCGGAGGGGGAGAGAGAAACAGGTATCGCTGTTCTACATTAAAAAATAGCCAGCCAAGGGAGGGCACCGAAACATACTTTTTTTTACTTGGGCAGTAAGTGGTGAGCGAGGGGGGGTGTGGGCCCCGATGCTCCCCCAGAGAATGTGCGCCCTAGGCTGGCACCTACCTCGCCTATAGGTGGTGCTGACCCTGATTTTCACATTTTCACCCATTGGACAAATATTTTAGCCATTTTCTCGATGGCTAGAAAGTTTCTTCCCATTTATTTATGTGTTTTTCACCTTTTCGCTATATAAAACGTGATATATTTGCAGAGGTCGAACACAACAGAAGCAGCTACAGAGCGAGGTAGACGTGCTGTGCTGTTCTGCTATGATTTTGAGGCAAAATTGAGGCAGGACAAGCTCATAGTGACTGCTATCGCTATGAGCAGGTTTAAAAATAATAAAAGGAGGAAATCGAAGGACCATTATATGTCTGCTGAGTCTGTGGACGAAGTGAGCACTACGAAACCAATGCTGTCCAGTCCCCCTAAGTCACCCCTAGGGTTTTTGGGGAAATTACTTTCAATGGAGGAACAAAAGGGTAGTAGTAGTGAGAGCAGGACAGGTCAGGTGCCTGTGCCTGCTGCAAGACATGCAGCACCTGGTGCTAGACGTTCTGCGCTTGCTGTAAGATGTTCTGTGCCTGCTGTCAGAGGTGCTGCCCCTTTTGCCAGTGGCACCATCACTGCTGTACCTGCTACCAGTACCACCCTTACCACCACCAGTGCTGTGCCTGCTGCCAGTGCTAAACCTGTTGCCACCAGTGCTGAAGCTGCTGATAGGGTGTCTTGTAATACTCAGGAGGGGGAGAAGCAGAATATGATACCAAGTGTGACAGCAGGGGACCCTAAGTCACACTTGCCATCCCCAAGCAGTTCTGCCAGTGCTAGTACTACTACTACTACTAAGTTCCAGCAGCTTCACTCCTAACGCTAACAAGCTGCTGGACCTTAGTAGTAGTAGTACCAGCACTGTTGGGACTGCTTGGGAATGGCAAATGTGACTTAGGGTCCCCTGCTGTCACACAGTATCATCTTCTCCTCCCCCCTCCTAAGTACTACAAGACACACTAGCAGCAGGTTCAGCACAGGCAGCAAGCACAACAATGGTGGCAGCAGGGGCAGCACATCGTACAGCAGGTACAGCAATGGTGGCAGCACAGGCAGCACTGGCAGCAGGCACAGCACTGGTGGCAGCAGGAGCAGCACGTCTGACAGCAGGCACAGATATGGAGGTAGCAGTAGTATAGGCAGCACGTCTGACAGTAGGCACAGCCCTAGTGGCAGCAGGGGTAGCACATCTGAAAGCAGGTATAGCAATGGTGGCTGCAGGTACAGCAATGGTGGCACTGGCAGCAGGTGCAGCATGTCTTGCAGCAGGGCGCAGGCAGCTGACCTGTCCTGATCTCACTAGTACTACCCTTATCTTTCTCCCTTCCCATTAATTTCTCCAAGATCCCTAGGGGTGATTTAGAGGGAATGGACAGCATTGGTTCAGTAATGCTCACTTCTTCCTCCTAATCAGACTCAGTGGACTCATAATAAGGGTCCTTCCAGTTCCTCCATTTACTGCTCATAGTAATAGGAGTCACTATGAGCATCTCCTGCCTCAATTTAATAAGCAATTCACAGCAGAACAGCATAGCACGTCTACTTCGCTCTATAGCTGCTTCTATTGTGTTTCAATTCAGCAAATAATCAAATTTTTATAGCGAAAAGGTGAAAACCACGTAAATAAATGGGTTGAAACTTTCTAGCCACTGAAAAATGAGTTGGAAATTTTGGCCAATGGAGAAAATCGTGAAGATTTTAATTGCTGTTTTTGGAAGCAGTAAATTAAGTAAGTTTCGCTCAGTATTCTTTATCAGACAAATCACCTTATTACTGAATGCTCTTTAGTGGAAGCGTTCGCTAAGTATCACCTCACACTATTTAGTTACAAATGATCTTGCACACTCTCTAGATGTTAGTTCCTCAGACATGAATTGATAGCTATTTTCTGATATACAATGTATTTTTGCTTATCAGATGTATCGTCTGTGTCCCTAATGTTGTAAGCCTTAGTAGGTAAACTAATTCTCACTCATTCCTGAGATTATGGCTCAATGCATCTGTTTCTAGATCACTTTGTTAGTATTTCTCTAAACTGGAGAGTTACACTTACAGCACTGCTGCTTGGTAGTGTCTTTGAATGGCACTTGTTGCATTCATTCGTTTAGTCTGAACGTTCTAAAGATTGTTGGAGCAACTAAATAGATCTCATTTAAACTAACAGATTTCCCTCAATATTTCCCCCCACTGAAGAATTGCCCTACAAATCCACAATTCTTACCATAATGGCAACCCAGACATGCCCCAGACAATAAGGGACATGTTAGCGAATAAGATCTTTTCATGACATCCATTAAAAACAATGAGGAAAACATTTTTGCTACTTTGCTGGATTCCAGCTTTAAGCATACAGTTTTGAACTTCTGCCAAACCATGATACATTTTTAATAGGGATGGGTGAAAATTTTCACCTCAAACCAAAATTGGGGAATAATGGCACTTCCCGCTTGGCAAAGAATTTCCCACGGAAAGTGAAGTTTTTCTGCTTTTTTTTTTTTTTTTTACAGAATACTTGCAGGATAAGTACATTCTAGGCCAAAACAATAACCTTATTGACTTCTGACAAAAACAACAACAACAGTGTTTCTGGTCTGCAATCAGGTGTACTGCTGTGGAAACCCACCAGCAAAAGTGCAGTCTGAGTAGGTTTTCAGTGCAGCTGGGTGTATTGTAATTTACAGTAGGACACAGCTATCAAGTAGCACTGTTGGGAGACTAACATTTTTAAAAATGACCCAGCATATAATACCATCTGATTATCAGCTAGCAGGAGCGAACAAAACCACACATGAGAGGGAAACCCATGGCACATGTACTATTACCAGCAGCACAGAGGATGGGGCGGAAAAGGGATTTGAAGGGGTACTACTATTTACCACTATTGGGGCCACTGCTATGACACTGATTAATGTTTGACAATAGTCTGAGACTAGTGCAAGACTAAATTAGACTCAAAGCTGATAACACAAATAATTGGTCTATGAATCATGATGATATATCTATATCAATCACACCACATCAGTCCGCCAACAACATACATATCTGCGACATTGAGTGGAAATTGTAACATTAATTTTTTCCATTTTTTTAATTATATATTTAAAAATAATAGTTAGTAAGCATAGCAGCACTGTTGCAGAAAGAAAAAATGAAAATATTTATTTTGTTGGCTTGCAGAAAGTTGAAAATTCAAACTATTACAGCAAGGGTAAGATTAAAAAAATTGCTTGCCAGCTTCAAACAAGGCTAGCCCTGAAAAAATAATTTTAGGTTTTAGGCTTACCAAAAGCAAACCCTGAGTAAAATTTGTTTGCAGGCTTCAGGCTTACAAAAACATGTACTGAAAACAAAATTGTTTGCCCTACCAGCAGTGATAGGTAGTAAAGGCAAATACTATTTCTGACATTCTGGCATTTGCTACTACTGTAATTGCTGCTAATGAGTCATCAAAACAGCAGAAGGATTAGGCTGCTGCATGGTACCAGGTTCATCATCAGAAATGTTATAAGACAGGCTTATAACATAAGCAAATATACTATACAATATGCACAAGGAAACATTGTGAAATATGGGAAGAACTGGGATGTGTCATAACAATTAACACAGCTGCACTCATATTAACCCTTTGAGTGCCAGAGGGGTATGCAAAGCATTGCAAAGCAATGCATTGTTTTCCACTCTGACACCCAAAGGGTTAATCAACAGGCATAATGGCAGCCAAACACCTTCACGCTTACTGTAGGTCAGCAAAACAAACAAAAAAGCAAATATTACTGTCACCATGGCCTTTGTCTACTCTGCTAAGGACACACAATGTCATGATAGAAGACTTAATAAAAATAATGAATCCTCCCTGTAACCATCTTAGCATATTCTGGGGTATCAGATGCCTGCAGATGCTCTCTTATACTCTGCATTTGATTACTCTCCATCACATTACCATGTTTGGTCAGCACACTACACTATGTTCAGTGGGTGTACACAAACTCCCAGATCCTCACATCTACAAATTTGCTATCAGCTGGTAGTTGGGTAAAGGAGGAAAAGGTGGTGTGCCAGAAGATGTTGAGGGTGCTAGGGTGGGGACAGTGGGTACATGTCACCAGTCCTACGGAGCAGGTATATTACCTGCAAGAGAGGGAGTGCTAGGGTATGACGCTGGTGTATGGTGCTAGCAGTGCAGTGACTGTCTACGGCGGGACCTTGCTGCAGCGAGGGCCGGATAAAGGTGCTGGCCGCGAAGCCAGATGTCCGATCCCGGTTGAGCCGGGACCTAGACCAGGATGATCCCACCGTACAGAGTACAATCTCTCCTGCAGGGGGGAGCGCAGGCTAGGGAGCGCTGGCTAGGGATCGTGGATGGAGTACGTGGGCCTCTCAGTAGCTATAACTCCCCAGTACTAGAACCCACCCGAGAGAAAAAGGTACAGACCTGAATAGAAGAAGGGTCTGTAGGATCTCCTACCGGTCCGCTGGAAGCAGAATCAGGAGCCTGGGATCTACGTGTAGATGTCTGGCTACATGGAACTGGAAACAGCCAGCAGAGACTAAGGAGACTGGAGGAGGATGCTAGATCAGATGACAGCTTTAAGGTCTGAAGACGAACGAGGAGACTGTTCTGCAGGAGAGGTTCAGGGGTCTGGAGCACTAGGTATCCAAACAGGAATGTGCACGCTCAGGAACAGGCACCCAGACATACACGGAACACTGTGTCAGTGCACCGGGCGTCTGGAAGCGTGCCTGGATATGGGCACCGCAGAATGACGTCACCATCACGTGACGCGCCAAACCCGGAAGCGCCGGACCGCACCGAAGCAACGGTGAGCAGGCGAACGGCGTGACAGTACATCTTCCTGCACCCAGACCATAGCACAAAAAGATGATGATGATGACGCCAGTATTACTCTCAACATTGAACTTCCAGGCTGGGTTTCTCTTGTCTTCTTCTGTGATTTTCACTCCCTCCCCCATTCTTTATGCTAGGAGAGGGACAGAAGGGCACAGTGACAGCAGCTCTCTATTTCTTTTTGGGGGTTTTGGATTTAGAATGCTTGACATAAACATTGTGGTATCTATGTTGCATATGATTTATGAGGGCAGATGTGTCAAGAGGTGCCCCTCTATTCCCCCTTTTCAATGCCTTATTATATATAGTGCACCATGCAGTCTCTGATTACAGCACTGCACCTGCCCCAAGGGAAAATATTTCCACATCCATGATTTCAGTGAGGGTACAGTTGGCCTTCTTCTCCAGAATCACCTTCACTGGCTGGAGCAGATGAAGCTGCTGCCTCAGCATCAGCACCAGGAGTATTGAGACTGGGTCCATCTACCGTCTCTGGCAGGTCATAGTTGTAGACAGCAAACAAAACTATTTTTTTTTTTTTTTTAACTCTCTGTTTGCTTCCACTCCACTTGTCCTGAACCAAACCACACTGTATAATGGGAAATTCTAGCTTTTTATAGTATGGGTTGGGATGTTTCACCACTATTGCAAACCATGAGTGGAAAATGGAACTGTTTTTTTTTTTTTTAATTCTGTGGTATTAGCCAAATGGCAAACAATCCATGGGGTTCTCTATTGGCAGGAATACCCACAGGAAAAGTAAATAATAATGTTTTTTTCATAAAAATTGCCATGAGAGCAAAACTGGACTTTTTACCCCTTCCTAGTAGGGATGGGAGAAAGTTGTTGCCATGTTCCCGCCAGAAATCTTGGGAAAACCATGTTGTTATCTGCTTTTTCACAGGAAAATCAGCTTTAAAACTAGCGGATACAATTTTTGCATCTTTTACCCATTGGCCAAAATCTTTCACCATTTTTCCAATGGCTAAAAAGTTTTCACCCATTGATTTACGTTGTTTTCACACTTCGCCATAAAAATGTGACGTTTTCGCTGAAGGCAGACACAATAGAAGCAGGTACAGAGCAAGATAGACGTGCTGTACTGTTCTGCTGTGATATTTTGGAAAAATTGAGGCAAGAGAGGCTCATAGTGACTCCTATTACTATGAGCAGCAAAAAGAGGAACTGGAAGGACCCTTATTATGTGTCCACTGACAGCAACCAATGCTGTCCAGTCCCCCTAACTCACCCCAAGGTATCTTGGGGAATTTAATGAGAAGGGAGGGAGAAAAAGGAATGGGAAGGGAGGAAAGGGAATGGGAAGGGAAGGAAAAAAGGGTAGTACTAGTGAGAGCAAGACAGGTTAGCTGTCTGTGCTTGCTGCAAGACGTACTGCCAATGCTGCCAGTGCCACCATTGCTGTACCTGCAGCCACTAGTGTTGTACCTGCTGCCAGACTTGCTGTCCCTGCTGCCAGTGCCACCATTGCTGTTCCTGCAGCCACTAGTGTTGTACCTGCTGCCAGACGTGATCTCCATGCTGCCAGTGCCACCATTGCTGTACCTGCAGCCACTAGTGCTGTACCTGCTGCCAGATGTGCTGCCCCTGCTGCCAATGCCACCATTGCTGTACCTGCAGCCACTAGTGTTGTACCTGCTGCCATATGTGCTGCCCATGCTGCCACCAGCACTGTACCTGCTGCCAGTGCTGAACCTGCTGCCAGTGCTGAACCTGGTGCTAGTGCTGAACTTGCTGCTAGTGCTGAACCTGCTGCCAGTGCCGAACCTGCTGCCACCAATACTTTGCCTGCTGGTAGTGTTTCTCAGGATGGGAAGGAGAAAATGATGCCAAGTGTGACAGCAAAGGACCCTAAATCACACTTGCCATTCACAAGCAGTCCTGCCAGTGCTAGTACTACTGTTACTAAGGTCCAGCAGCTTGTTAGTGTTAGGAGTGAAGGAGGGGATAATCGGCAACATCCTCATATTACCAGTGACTGTGAGACTGAGGAGGAAGACTCTGTGGATGAACTTGATGTGGTTGGTGTTAGTAGTAGTAGCAATAATGGTGAAGCAGCCAGAGTGGTAGCGAAAACATTTGAGAGCATCCAGACTAGCAGTCAGGGGAGCCCACACAATTTCTCTGGCTCTGGGAGTCCCCTTCCCTTCACTACAGTGTCCAAGTTGAACATGATTCTTAAGTGGCCAGAACTGGTGTTGGGGGAGAGCAGGCTCAGAATTAATACCATCACCACCAGCAGGGGCACATAGCTGCCTGTGATGAGGATGGGCATCACCACCACCACTAGCAATGACATTTTGGAATTAGAAGAATGTGCAACTGCTCTAATTCCTTCTGATGCTGAGATGAAAGGGCAGCAGGATGCTGAGAAGCAGGCTAGTGTGCCACAGACCGCTGTGAATACAGTAGGAATGAGGTCAACAAGTGATGCAGAACTAGGACAGGTTCCACTTGCCAGCAGTAGCAATACTCCTGATCCTAGTTGCAGTGCTGAATATGAGGCAGTAGCAGCAACAGCAGTAACATTTTCCTCTGCCACAGACAATGAAGGGGAATGTGGAGGACAAGAAGAAAGAGACCATTCTTCTCCATCTGTTCCCTTCCCACTGAAGTCATCATTGGTATGGGACTATTTTTCTCTTGGGACAGGCACAGTGCAGTCATCAGCAACAGCACTGTGCACAATTTGTGACAAGTCAGTGAAAAGAGGAAAGGAGGGAACACACCTTGGCACAAGAGCCCTCATATCACACATGGAACACAGACACCATGACATTTACATCAAACATGTTAAAGACAAACACCCACCAGATAAATCAAGCACCGCTTTTGCTGTCCCTAACTCTCCAGAAAGGCAACAAGAGATGAGGCAGAGATCAAAGAGGAGGAGGAATAGAACAACCCAGGCAGAGATTGGAAGTTCCATGATGAGTGAAACAGCTAGCTCGCCATCACCTTCTAGGGTAACTACATCTTCTGCCAATCCACCTTGTTCATTACCTCCCATGCCAAATGATAGCCACTCTGTTGATGTTAGGATGTGGCAGTTCGTCTCTACTCATTGCACACTTGTGTGGTGCACTGACATGCCAGTGTGGTGGAGGAGAATTGCAATGAGTGCATCTGAGGAGATTCCATCCTGCAGAATATGCTAAGATGGTGGCAGGGAGGGTTCATCATTACTATTAAACTGTCAGCAAGTTGTCATTTGTCCTTAGCGGGTATGGAAAAGAGCTACAGTGACAGCGGCAGTACTTGGTTTCGGGTGTCATGGTGTTTGGATACAGTTGTGCCCCCAGATGTTATTTACCACACACACACTGTGCACATTGCAGTAGTTGATGAGACCTGCTGTTCCTGCTCTCAAGAGAAAAAATATATTCTAATAACAACACACCCGTGATGGTTTTTGGATGAGGGGCAGGTGGAGAATATTTAATTGCCAGCTTCTTCTTTTCTCCACATATACTGGGTGCTACTTATTCTGTTGCTACTGCCTCAGGTGCATCACTGGAACCAGTCGTGGCAAGTGGAACCTTCATCATCCATCTTCCATGTTACTGCTATTGTTGATCCCATTCCCTTTCAGCTGCCTAATCATCCTGCTGCTTAAACAACTCAGCAGCAGCAGTACGAACAGCAGTTGCAACTCAGGAGGACATTTGACAGTGGCCACTGGCCAACATGACCTGCTGGCATTAGGCCAGTAGGGCATTTTTATTTGTTTCTCAGGGCTTCTGTTTTGGAAAAAAAAAAAAAAAGTAGTACTACAAAAAAATAAACAATTTTTGGGGGGTTTGTTTCTTACAAGCCTAAGTACTACAAATCAATGTTTCCTTAGGGCTTGTGCAAAATCAGCTTAAGTCATAAAAAATCAATGTTTCTTCAGGGCTTTGGCCTCTAATAAGTCCTACAAATGCCTCTAACAACAAATCAAGCAAATCATCCTCTACAAAATACTTTATCAAGTCAAGTATCAGTCCACCCCAATGGCAGCTTATGTCAGGGGGTTCCTGTCTCTATCACTTTACATACAAATGCCTTATTTTATTTTATTGATTTATTTTTTTATTAACTACCCCCCCAATAGCAGTCAAGAAACACCCCCCAAACAAATTCCCTTTTCAAATGATTCATTCACCAACACAGGCACTCTCTTCAGACCCCTTTATATCATGTCTTTTGGTTTTTATTTTATTTTATTTAGGATTTCTATTTTTATTAAGTGTCCCCCAATCCCAGTAAACAACACCCCCCAGAAATCATTCCCTGTTCAAATGATTCTTTCCCCACCAACACAGGCACCCTCATGCCCCTTTTATACTATGCCTCTGGAAAATAAAATAATATTTGCTATGTGTTGTGTGTAACTTCAATGGAATGCGCTGGTCAAAAAAAGTGGCAAAAAGCGGAAAATTTACACTTTCCGAGGGAAGTTTTTCACCAAGAGGAAAGTGCCATTTTTCGCCAATTTCAGTTTGAGGTGGAAATTTTCACCCATCCCTACTTCCTAGTCCTTATTCTTTTCTACTACAGCCTTTATTCCTGCTAAATTGGACCTTCTACCTTGATTTATTTGCAGATTTGAATATTTAATTCTAAACTGACTATGTATTATGTTATCCAAAAAATCTAGTAGATGTACAGTTTAGGGCACATTAGCAATTGTATTTCTGTAAAAAAAAAAAAGTGTAAATGTGTAAGAAAAATTAAATGTGAAAACTGTTACTTGTTGTAATCCTATTTATCAGACAGAGCATAATATCTCCCTTTCACTCAAAGTAACAAGTTGGGTTCCCAAGACTCCGTTCTTTGTCCTGTCTAAGATCCCTAAAAATAACTGCCTCTTTGTATCTAAAAACAATATAAAACTATATATATATATATATATATATATATATATATATATATATATATGTGTGCGTGTTTATATTGTTATTGTTTCTCTATTCTGTGTAAATATGTAACCACCTATTGTAAAAGCCCTCCAGGATATCCATGAAAGTGAGAGAAATCTCAGTGTATTCTTACTGCTAAAACATTTTCTAAAAAAATAACACAGAGCTTAAAGATATTAACGTTTCACAAAAACATCAGCTCCAATTAATCTTCATAGTATTTGAGCCATAGAGAGTGTTATTTGATTACTGTGAGCATTGTAGTTCAAGAGTAATTGTATGATAAAGTTTCCCCCTCCCGCCCCTTTTACCTAGTGTAAGCCCCCACTCCTCAGATGGGGAATCCAGTCCATAGACCAGACAGCTCACATCAAGGGTCAATATTTTTACTGTGAGAACAATGAAAACCCTGACCCCTTGACAGGGTTTTAAGCTTTTTCCCTTATCTTAATTGAAGATTGTCCCTCTCTGCAATCTATCTGGACACTCCCTGCAGCTCTAAGCTGAGCAGTGTTACATCAGTAGAAGGGACGGGAGGAGGAGACTTTATCATTCAGTTACTCTTGAACCACAACACTGACAGAACTGAAATAACACTCTCCAAGGCCCAAATACTATGAAGATTAATTAGAGCTGCTTTTATTATGAAACATTACCATCCCTTTAATTATCATATGAAACCTCGCTGGCATATGAAACCAAACTTAAAAGCTTTTCTAGGACATGATACCACACTCGGCTAGTTCACCATACAAAAATAAAAGTGTGAACATCCCCTAGATATAAATGCTGGTCTTTTGGATACATGATATATAGGCAGTGTTTAATGATGTTTTCAGATATGCAAACTTGAATCAAGGTGACAGGTCAAATTTAATAACCTAAGTGGTCTTCAATTATTATTTCCCATTCTGTAATTGATTCATCAAGTGCTGCATTTGCCAACCTTCACTGTCAGGGGAATTAAGAATTTCATAGTAGAACGCAAAGAAATTGAGGACAAGGTCTAAATGAATGGGATATATTGGAGGACATTCTATCATTGCAATATCACTTGCAGCTTGGTAAGCTACCAAACTGTTCTCTTTGACAACATTGGATCTTATGTATAAAATCACACAGAAGCATTTCATGGGCATACTAACTTTGCAATAGGGGACAAACAAAACCTCTAATACTTTAAACTGGTATTTTAACTCTATGAAAGTTAGAGGGTCTCCAATGATTCAATAAGCAATGCACTTGAGACCTTACTTGTATTTAAGGGGTTAAAAAGTCACATTAAAATCAATGTGAATTTAAGAAATTTCTATATGTCTCCTATGGTCTAGTTGGTTTGCCCCAAATTTCCTGCATTTTGCTTATATATATATATATATATATATATATATATATATATATATATATATGTAAAATAACAAACAAAATAAGCATCTTGTAATACCTTTTTTATTGGACTAACAGAATTTTGGATTGACAAGCTTTCAGGAGAACCTCCCTTTCTCAAGTCTAAAGCATTTCTGACTAAAAGGACACAGAATTCACAGTGATACAAAGTTTAGCTGTGTGTAGGGTTAGGAAAACATAACTACAGATAAGACAAGAGAATCTACACTCTTCTTGTAGAGGGTCGTAAATACCTTTTGTAAGGATTTGGGGGGGGGAGAAAAAAATGCAGGAGATGGTAATGGAGTGAGGAGAATTTAAAAAGTTTGCACATGTTAAGAGTGCTAGAATTGCCATCCAACAATCTAGCATGTGCATGTAGGCCTATATACAACATGCGCCCATATGTGTACATACATACAAAAACATACACACATACAAAAAAAAAAAAAAATATATATATATATATATATATATATATATATATACACACACATACAAATATATATATACATATACACACAAACATATACACATACATACATATATATATATATATATATATATATATATATATATATATATATATATACACATATACATACATAAACATGCATACACACATATACACAAACACACACATATACACATGTACACATACATATGTATATATACACAAATACACATATACATATACACACACATACAAATACATATACATTTACACACACACATATACATATACACACATACATACACATATACATACATACATATATACACATAATACTTACACACACACACATATATATATATATATATATATATATATATATACATATATATGAATACACATAAACATGCATACATATACACACATATACACACACACACATATACGTACATATACATACATACACATATATGCACATATACATACATACAAATACACATACATAAATATATACATACATATACACATACATATATATATATATATATATATATATATATATATATATATATATACACACATACATACATACATACCTACACACACCCATTCATCTATACATACACATACAATGTATCTATATACCCACCCACAAATAAATATGCATAACGTACACATACATATGTACATAAACACATACATATGAACACACACATATACACAAATGCATACACACATACTAAAACATACGTCCAAACACAAGAGCCTATATATACTAGTACATATACACATACACAAACACATACATACATGCATACCTGCATGTACATATATGCACATAAACCCATATACACATATAGAATAGCACACCCACATATATACCTACATGTATAGGAGTGTGGGGAAGCATCTGTCTGTACGCCATGCTGATATATTAATAATAATACAGAACCTGTAATTAGAATTCATTTTAACATGTGGATATATATATGAGGAGTAAGATACTGATAGAGGGGTCATGTGAAACTTTGATGGTGGGACAGGAAACCCAAATCAACATTTAGTCCTCTGTTTTTGCTGTTAAAAAATATGATCATTCTGGCTTCAAAAGTTTTTCTTTCTTGGGTGTTTCTAAAGTTCCCTTTGAGTACTTTGATTTTTAGGTCCTTAACTGAGTGGTTGGGCTGGGTAAAATGGTGTCCCACAGGGGGTGCAGTAGGATCCTTCCACATGTTAAAATGAATTCTAATTACAAAATTAGAATTCTAATTACAAAAGGTATTTATGACCCTCTACAAGAAGAGTGTAGAATCTCTTGTCTTATCTGAAGTTATGTTTTCTTAACCCTACACACAGCTAAACTTTGAATTGTATGTGTCACTGTGAATTCTGTGTCCTTTTAGTCATGCTTTAGACTCGAGAAAGGGAGGTTCTCCCGAAAGCTTGTCAATCCAAAATTCTGTTGGTCCAATAAAAAAGGTATTACAAGATACTTATTTTGTTTGTTATTTTACATCTGCATCACTGGACTAATACGGCTACAATCTCCACTATATATATATATATATATATATATATATATATATATATATATATATATATATGGTCCATTGTTTTTAGCAAAGTCTACCAAATATCATTGGTACCACTAATGAAAACACAGGAGATTAGGGGATAATGGGATGGAAATATAATATAAAAGAGGACTTGATGGCAAAATGAAATGAGAAGTGATATCAGAAAAATGTATGTGAATGAGATACAAAAAGTGTGGTTGAGGAGGAGTGAAAAGATTGTCTAGGGAAGAGTGGGAGGTGATGGCAATCTAATATTTTTATTAGCTAACCTTTTCCTTCAGAAATGAAAGAATGTGTGAGATGTGGAGGTATATTTTTTCTGGAAGATGATGAATGGAGAGTGAAAAGGTGGCCAGAGTATAGAACAAGGAAAGAACAGTTTAAGATTTTGTGCAGGTCAGGAGATATAATGAGTGGTGGAAGTGAGGCCAAGAAAGGTGGTGGACTGGCTACTATATATGTATTTTTTTTTATTTGTCACTTACCCTAATTCCCTCTACTTTGCAGGTGGTTGACATCCTTTATTTACTGACTGTGGAATGAACAGAGTTGTGAGTCTACATTACATATCACCATTCTATTTATTTTCCTACTACAGTAAATGACTATGACACCTCTACTCAGACTTATTGTAATGATGACATCATTAAACAGAGTTGTTGAAGAAGAACCATCATAGGGGGAGTGCTGACTGTAACATGCATTCCTCTTTGCTTCATAAACCTAACCAATAACGGGCTTGTTTCTATCACCAGCTCTAACAAAATACAGATGCTGTGTTTTTTTTAATTCAGGTTTTATCATCCTATTACCCGACTTGTGAAAACAAAACCAGCGGTAATTATACTTACCGCCAGTCAAAAAAAAGCCCATAAGAAACAACTAAAAACAACGTGCAATTAGTATCCTATTACTCATGCTCAGTATTAGCGCCTGTTTTGTGGTTCATTTAAGTCAGAAATCCTATGCCTCAGAGGTTGAGGCGTAGGAGCCACGACAACGGTTTCAAAACCATCGTTGTTCAAACAAAAACAGTGTAGAATACAGTATACAGCATAAAAATCTGGCATAGAATACCCCCCTTCGACATATTAAACCCCCCTTTTAAAATTCGACTTATAGTGCTTTTTTTCACCACATTAATTCGACAAATATTGCTCACATTCCACATTTTAACCCTTCCCCTCCAAAATTTTACAGTGTTCCCATGACTTTTTTCTCCATTTAAATTCGACATTATTCTTCTCCTATATTTTACAACATGCCTTCTTTGTATTTGTATTGTATAATTAACCCTATGAGTACTAGAGAGGTAGCAATGCATTGCAATGTGTTTGCTACCCCTCTGGTACTCATAGCGTTAATAGGCAATATATGCTGCTGCATACCTTGCCTGTATATGTGTAAATGTTTTTTTTTATTATTATATATTTAATTTTATCCATGCTAGGGGGGTGTCATGAGAGATCATGATATCCCCTTGAGGTCTGAAGTATTTTTTTAATCAAATTATACCTTGCCTATTTACCCTATGAGTACCAGAGGGGTAGCAAACACATTTCAATGCGTTGCTTTCTCTCTGGTACTCATAGGGTTCATTATACAATACAAATACAAAGAAGGCATGTCATAAAAAATAGGAGAATAACAATGTCAAATTTAAATGGAGAAAAAAAGTCATGGGAGCACTGTAAGTCGAATTTTCAAGGGGAAGGGTTAAAATGTCGAATGTATAATATTTGTCAAATTAACGTGGAGAAAGAAAGCACTATAAGTCGAATTTTGAAGGGGAAGGGTTAAAATGTGGAATGTGAACAATATTAGTCAATTTAAAGTGGTGAAAGAAAGCACTGCAAGTCGACTTTTAAAAGGGGGGGTTAATATGTTGAAGGGGGGGCGCTCTATGTCAGATTTTGATAATGAGGGGAACACATCTAACACTGAACTTGATCTTTCTGTCATCAAATGTACGCCTATTTCCTTGGACATTTTTCAAGGGTTTTTTTAGGTAGTTAACGAATAAATGCAGACAGCACCAATTTTGTTACTACTCTGAAATGTGCTGTCTATGCCAGTTTTGTTTTACTGTGGTTCTGCAGTAGAATACCGGCGTAACACATGTTTGCAAAATTCAGGTTGCTTGTTTCTCTTGTAATGCTGGTTTTAGCGTGGGTAATAGAATCGAGCCCAACATATCTTCCCTTTCCTCACAGCAATGTAAGGCTGGGGGTAATAACACTTTTATTTATTGAACAAAGTATTATAAGGTTTGAGAGCATATACATTGCCACTCCTAGTACTGCACTAGTTAATGAGTCTAATGAGTATATCCTAACTACTGACACCCAAAACTCATGTAATATGATACCCAAAGTTGTTCTTGCAAAACTCTTTTTAACAACCTCTAATGTGATGTGAATACGTCTGATGCTTTGCACATATTGAAGATAACATTTCACAGAAACAAAATAAATTGCACTCCTTGAAACATTTCACCTTACTTAGTGCATTATGCATTTAACCCTTCAAATGCCAGAGAGCTGTCCTCTGCATTACAAAACAAATTACAGTGGACCTCTCTGGCACTCAGAGGGTTAAACAATTGTATTTTGCTGAAAGGCGGAATTTGAGATGAGAATGCTTTTCATGTGAGATGAGGTTTCTCCCTCCCTCATGCAAAAAGTAGATGACTAATAAGATATTTTTTGTTGGAAACATACATATTAGAATTTATTGAATAGGTACAAAGAGCCAAATCAGCATAATGTAAAATGAATATAAAATAAATATGGCTTATGCTTTTATGATGATGAAATTGACTGATTTGCGTCATAGGACTTTGTATATTTCTGGAAAGCAAAATACCTCTCAACAAGGAGTGTTAAACAAGATTTATTTTTCTTTGCATGCTTGACCACCTCACTCATTCATCCTTCTCCCTCATTCTACTGCTCGTGAGTGAAGCAATCATCCAAACAAGTGAAAACAAATCATGTAGAACGCCACATCAAAAAATAAATGCAGCCTGTATGCAATATTCATGCACAGTAAAATATAAATGTGTAGAAAAAATCCCCTTTGAGCATTTTTTTAGTTGAACAAATATGACACACAACAATTCATTACATTTAGTAGAAAAAGCTTTCTATTTTTTCACTTTAAGATAGAGCAGTAGATTGCATAGAAATGTTCTATTGGATCTAGCATGTATCTTAAAAATGTCAGGAAAATACATTTAATATTAATTATTCAGATCAAAGCAAAAACAGAAGACTAAATGCACATGCATATTTAGAGCTTGTTACCAGTCATACTAACTCATGTTAATAGAAAAAAACAAAGAAAAATATTGTTAAAATCTTGTTAAATGCAACAATATGATTTATTAAGCCTTCACTTAATTATTTATTGGAGAAAAGTATAATGTTCTAATTTTTTTGTGGGAATTCCCACCAATAGAGAAACACACAGAAAAACACTGGCAATTCACTGACACCACAGATTTCCCTGCAAGAACGGTTCCATTTTACATCCTATGTGTTTAGAGCTGACAAAACTTCCTGCCCCATACTATATAAGCCCAGAACTTCATGGTACGCAGAGTGTTATACAAGAGGCAGGAAAGAAGGAGAAATCAGAGACAGAGAGAAAATAAAAAAATAAAAAAAATTGTTTTCAGTGCTGTCTAGTACAATGAGTCCCCAGCGGTATACTACTGATACTGCTAAAACAGAGATGGAGACACATTTAAGGGAGCCCACATTCCCCTGACTAAATGATCACCAGGCCCCCCAACATTGACCCTAGTGATTAGGGGAAATAATAATTAATCTGAGATCACTGGATAGTAGTATGAACAGCACATGTCAGGTGCCTGTGCCTGTTGCTGCTGTCAGTGTACCACCTTCTGAGATGATGGCAAATGTGACAGCAGGAAACCCTCTGTCACATTTTCTCATCACTAAACAGTCCCATAAAATAGCAAAAGACTTGAAGTGGGGGTGATAAGAGTGAGGGTGGTGGAACAGGTAGTGTGGAAGAGAGTATGAGCGTGTTTTTGGCAAAAAAGTTGTAAGGAATAGGAGAAAAATGCAATTGGGGATGAGCATCATCACCAGCATTGGCAATGGGTAATTGATTATGGTGAGAACATAGTTTTCCTGTAAGTATAATGAAATCATCTCACATGCAGAGGGATCAATCCTAGGAGCTACACGGTGTTCCTGTGTATCCGTTACCAACTCATACTGTAGAGATGTGCCACCAGCAATATCCCCATCACCTCCACAAATGTTTGATTGCCACCCCTGAGACCCTTGATGTTCTGGTTGATGTTGTTGCTCCTGCTGCTGCTGGTATAAACTCTTTTCTACCTTTCTTTTCACTACTTTCTAGCTTTTTTTTGTCCTAACTTTCTTCCTCTCATCATCCACAATGCAACCCTACATTTGATCAATAAGCATATCTTTATATATCTTTATATTCCTTGACAGAATCCGATTCCTCAGAGAGATGCTGCTGATCATCATGACTCCTTATAGTGGCAAACTAATCAAGCTTTGGAAAAAAATCTGAAACTTTGTCTTTAAAGTGGGGGTCCAGCAAAGTGGCAAGAATGTATTACTTATTGCTTTTACAAACACTATATGAGCATCTTGCTTAAAGCACGCTAACATGTCCTTGACCAGCTGGTGCATGCCTATGTGGTCATTATGGTAAGCCTTTTTCTTTCAGAAACATTTTCTGGCTATGTCATCTCCCTCACTCTCAACTTCATCTGTATCTGAAGAAGAGGATGTTGCTCAGGTGATATATTCTAGATCTACATCCACTTCTTCCTCATTACTTCTATATTCCATTTGACATTTAGAGGTCTCAAACAATTACTTTTTTACTTTCCCCTTTGAGGGATGTTCACAATGTTTGCTAATACTTTGAGAACAAACGTTTTTGTGCCTGAATGTCATTTGTCATATGCAGCACTTGGTTGTGCTGCTACACCTGCCTCTATTATGCCATCAACACTAGAATGTGTTGTTTTCAGTGTTTTTAGATGATTTATTAATAGTACATAATAGTGGGCACTCCTATTAGACAAACCTAATAGTATAGGAACTGGAACAACTGCCTGTGTGCTACTCAAATGAAATTACACAAATGTAGAAATGGTATAGAACCATAAAGACCCTTAATAAACTAGCACTTTTTTTTTGCAAGTCCTGGTCGTGCACTCATTTTATGGTTCTATACCATTTCTAAATATATATATATATATATATATATCTTACCTTTTGACTCTTGATTCCCACCTTTTGCTTAGTTCTCCCCCTCTTTACTCTTGAGCCCCCTCCTTTTGCCTTTTCTCTCCCTTTTGATCCCCCTTTCTCCCCCTCCTTGACTCTTGATCTCCCCTTTTGCTTCTCTCTCCCCCTCCTTTTGCCTCCTGATCCTTCCTCTTTTTTCTCCCATTTGCCTCTTTTTCTCCCTCTTGACCCCCCTCTGCCTCTTTCACCCACTCTTGATGCCCCCTCTTGCCTCTCTTGATCCCCCTTTTGGCTTTATAGCGCTTGCCTTCTCCCCATCTTGATCTCCCCTTAATGGTATCTCTCTAGCATTAAAAGGGTACAAATCCCCATTGAATAGATACCTCTTGAATTTGTATTCATCCCCTATGGTACATTAGGTAGAAATGCATATCTTTGTAGACCCATTTTATTTCTCATTGCTTTAAATAGGGCTTTTTACCCATTGAATGCTAAAATTGTCACAATGCATTGTTTCGCAAATGTATTTGCATACAAAATGACCTATTAACATCTATAAAATAACCATTTACTAAATGCATTAAACAAAGCAGTTTGCTCATAAATGACCAAGTACCTGATAATCCAGATAAATGGTAATGTGTAACGGTTTATTCAGACACTCAGACCAGAGGTAAAAAATAAAACACAGTTTTATTGAGAACAAATGAGGAAGACGGCCCCCGAAGGGTAGAAATAGGTAATGACACATAACTGAAGGCAAATATGGTAGTATAGCAGACACAGTATGGATAAGGAGCAATACTGTACAATGCAATGGAACAGAGTATAGCAAGGGTTAAGGGCCAATGCAAGTAATCAGTCCCTGATGTGGTGTGTAAGACAACGTCCAGTAGAGGACAAGAGCAGCCAGAGACTGAGGTGCAAGGTGGAGAGCACCTAATAGTGAGTCCAAACAGTAGTCCACAAAGACTAGCAATATGCAAGACCAACCACTTGTGCTAGAGCTAAATGGTACAAGAGCCAAGATCACTCTCCCGTGCGTAACGGGATTAACCACACTGCATGAGCTGAATGGGACCAGAGCCAACGGCACCCTTCCGGTGCTGAATGGGTTAATGACACTGCGAGAGCTGAATGGGACCAGAGTCAGTAGCACCCCTAGGTGAGTCAACGGATACACACACTGCCAGAGCTGAATGGGACCAGAGTCAGTAGCAACACTTGGTGTGTAAACAGATACACAACACTGCCAGAGCTGAGTAGGACCAGAGCCAGTAGCACCCTTCCGGTGCGTAAATGGAGCGAGTGTATTGCAAGAGCTATCGGCAGACAGTTAAGGTAAGCCAAAACTGCTCTGCAAGTATAGCGGACAGGCTCGGTAATGAAGGCAGCAAGCTCAGCAAGTGTTAATGAGAGGCTCGGTATCTGAGGCAACAAGCCCTGCAAGTGTTAACGGACAGGCTCGGTAATGGAGGCAACAAGCTCAGCAAGTGTTAACGGATGGCCCAGTATCTGAGGCAACAAGCTGTGCAAGTGTTAACGGACAGGCTCGGTAATGGAGGCAACAAGCTCAGCAAGTGTTAACGGATGGCCCAGTATCTGAGGCAACAAGCACTGCAAGGGTTAACAGACAGGCTCGGTAACGGAGGCAACAAGCTCAGCAAGTGGGAGGTCAGCATATATAGCTCAAGATAACAGTTCACAATGTCGCCAAGCGACATAGACGAGATCTCGCTGGAACAGGATCACAGGAAACCGATCACGAAGCAGGAATGTCAGCCAGGCCGGGTCATACACCGAGCAGGAGCGTCAGACAAGCCGGATCACTCTCGGAGCAGGAACGTCAGCCAAGCCGGATCATACACGGAGCAGGAGCGTCAGACAAGCCGGATCAATCACGGAGCAGGAACGTCAGCCAGACCGGGTCATACACGGAGCAGGAACCAGAAGAATAGTCAGACAAGCCAAATCGGTACACAGGAATGCAGGAACACAGCAACGGAAGCACTGGTACTGGAACACCATTAAAGGGCACCTGACAGGTGCCAGAGGCCCGGTATAAGAAGGCCACACTGGGCGGGCATAACCAAGCTCCACCAATAGGAACACACCACAGCAGAGAGTGACAGAAAATCACAGGAACCATGATATAATGTATACACTAAGTATGCCTAGAGCAGTGCTGACCTCATTTTGGATATGGACTTGGCCATGTGTACTTGCGCAGCCAAGCCCATTTCTGGTACATCTGAACAATCTCGCCCTGGACCAAAAGTTTCAAGTCAGGAAGTAAGTAAATGCCTTCTAGTAGCCATTATTCACCTTTTACAGGATTGTGTGAAGTGATCAATACTGGGGGCATCAGCAAGGGTCATGATACTCCCTCAAGAAGTCTGAATGAAACATTTATGAAAATACAATTTATATCACGTTAACTCTGTGCTTTTCATTGCGTCAGGCTCCTTCTGCTAGTCACAAGATTAATTTATACAAGAGTTGTTCAAGAGAGTTGTATTGTATCTGTATCCAGACCAGTACCCATTACTGTGTTCACTGTGCCTAAAATCCTGTTTCTCTCTCCATCTCTCCAATTTCAGCCTAGAATGTCACTCACTCATTCTCTACCCTTTTTGCCTGTTAGGCGGCAGGCCACCGCCGCGGTTACAGTTTCCCAATTCCCATCCCCAATTCCCTTCTGCCTTCCCCGATTCCCAACTTCCCCCTCTTGTCTGTCTTGCACTTGCAAACAGTCTGAGTCTGTCTGCTGACTCTCTCTCGCTCTGCTCTGCTCTGCTTCTGTTACCACCGGCTCCTGCTCTAGAGCTCAACTTGGGTGCAGGCGGCCCAGTGCACAGACGCAGTCACGTGGTGCTTGTCTTCATGCCGCTGCATAGCCTGCGTCTGATGTCACCCGGCCTGTCTCCCCTGCACCAGCACTGACAGTCTGAGTCCACTACTGGACGCGGCCCGGCCCCGGCGGCTGTCAGGTACTTCTTCATCAAACACATCTTTCAATCTTCTCACGGCCGCGGTGGCAGTCCAGTCACCTTGCGGCCACGGACTGGCATGTAACATAATTTTTTTGTTTAAGGCTGCAGCCCCAGGGAAGCCCAGTGCCGGGGGCCTACCGGGAATTTTCCCAATATCCCGGTAGGCCAATCCGGCCCTGCGGACTACCCTGTTACAGAGATAACAGTCAGATCAGGAAGGAACTTAGATCGTGGCTGCCTGTGTCTTCCTATTCAGTAACAGAAAATGTTGAGGTTATTCTCCTTTGCTCCCTTCTAACACTCCTAGACTCCCCTAACATAGTGATAACTGCCATATAAGGAAGGAACTTGTATTACTGCTGTCTGTGTCTTCTCAGTAAAAAACATTTTGGGGTATTTGGGATAATCTTGAGAAAAACACACACATACAACACACACAAACACAAGGAACTTGAATCACAGCTGCCTCTGTCTTCCTGGTCAGTCATGCAAGATTTTGTGATATTTTGGGTCAACCTCCTTTCTCCCCTCCTGTTTCCCAGGGTGCCCCTAGACTCACCTAGTATATATAACAAATAGCCTGTCTTCTCTTGCTAAAAATTTGCTGCTCTCTCCTTTCTTCTCACAAACACAGAATGGCATACTTTGGGAACCTGACATTCTTTTTATACTATTCCTGAATGGCCCTGAAAATAAGGGAAACTTCAGTCTTTGCTTTCAATGCAATGCGATGAAACAATAGGGTTTCAGTGGTAGCTCGTTCTATATGATCATTGACTAGTGAATTGCTAGCGACCACCAAAAAGGATCGCTTTGCAATAGGAACCATACAGTATAGGGTCTTGGTGGTAGCCTGTTCTTTATGATCATTGACTAACTAGTTAACTGCTAGCGACCATTGAAAGGATCATTTTGCAATAGTATGAATTGTATGAATTGCATAAATGTACAAACTTTATATATATCTAGCTGACTAATCACCAGATACCCAGTGTACCTGCAGTAAACATAAGAGCAGGACACCTGCAGTTTTGCATTTGTTAATCCTTTGTATTAGGAGTCTCAAGTACATTGTCTTGAGGTATATGTATATAAGGATTACCTATTAAATGATACGTAGGGCATGTGTGTTTAATTAAATAACACGGCTCCTGCAGTGTTGTATCATAGGGTTACGATTAATACTTTAAAGGGTTCGGCTAGACTTCAATACTTTAGCGTTCATTTGATACGTAGGGCGCCTGCAGATAATTAACTTAGATACTGTGTTTATCTAATCATACACCGATTGAACAAAAGGGCAGTTATACATTTGGTCATTTTTTCTATATAAACAGGAGCCTTAGACACCTCCGGGTGTATTACTTCTACTAAGGATTCGTATCTAATTGTGACACTAAAACGGAGCTTTGGCCACAAGACCTTTTCTGTGGCCAAAGGTCCGCTGTGCTGTTAGCAGATAGGACAATTGAATACCGACTTAAACATTTTGTTTTGTCAGCTGGTTTCCATTTTTGCACTACTGACTGTTTTACCAGGCTCAGTTGAATTGAGCCCTTAATGTTAGCATTTCCAACTCTTCTATTTTGCCGCCCATGCTAGTGACATTTGTCAACATATAATTATTTTATCAACTACAAGTCTATTTTCTTTATCTGACTTTTGCAATGGTTCTCATAGAGCATTCTAATCCCAGCACAGCAGCTAATAACAATGTATCAGGTCACAGCAACACTGCCTATACAGTTAAAATAAAATTAAAAGCAATGTTGTTTTTACTGAAAATACATGAATCATTGACAGAGCCATAGGGTAGGTGTAAAGTCCCTAGAATGGGATCCCTGAATGAAAATCTAGGATAATGAGTAGATTTCTATCTTAAACTCTTTCTACTTAGATTGTTTAGCTAACTTAAAGACACTACTCATGCTCTGCAATCTGTTTGTGATATAAGATGTCAATCACACTTCCTGTGGATTAGCTGTGATGTTAAATCTTTGTATTCATGCATATCGCATGATTTGGGTTTACATGTCATACATGGAAGTTGTGAAATAATTTATTGCGATGGCTCTCAGGTACCTGCTGACAGACAATTATTTCTTTTTTTATGTGGTTTTCTATCTCCAGAGGTGTGAAATTTCAATGGGGAAAATTTGCCCTCTCATATGTCAACCTTTACATTGGTTGGTGGGAGGAGTCATAAATCCCTATTTAGAATTGATTGTGTTGTTCAAGAGGTATATTGATGATATTCTGATAGGTTGGTGTTGTAAAGAAGGCAATATTGAAACTCTGTTTCATGTTTTTTATATCTCCTCGTAAAGGCTAATCCATTTACTGGATTATTATTAATGTTTATTGTTAACATGCAGAAAGTTGCCATCTACACCACACTATCAGAGGTATTCCATGGGCAGTTTATTCTTCTACAAGTAAATAGGGATGGGTGAAAATTTTTGCCTCAAAACAAAATTGGCAATAATTTTACTTCCCTCTTGTCGAATAATTTTGCTCGAAAAGTGCCATTTATCTGCTTTTCTCTCCTAGGTCATTCTATTGAAATCAATTGGAACATTGAATTTGCACACAACACATGGAAAATGTTATTTTATTTCCCAAAGGTATAGTATAAAAGGGTATGAGGCTGCCTGTGTTGGTGGAGCGTGGGGAAAGAACCTGTTGAACAGGGAATGTTTTTTCAGGGTGGTTTGTTTACTGGGATGGGGAGGACAGTTAATAAAAAAAAAAACTAAATACAATTTAAAAACCCCATATGGTATAAAAAGGGTTTGAGAATTGTGCCTGTGTTGGTGGGTGGAGTCTGGGGAAAGAGTCAGCTGAACAGAGAATTTTTTGGTGGGTTTGTTGACTGGTATTTGGGGGACAGTTAATAAAAAAAAATAAAATAAATTAAAATAAGAAATTTGAAATTTGTATGTAACATAATAGAGACAAGGACCCCCTGGCAAAAGCTGCCATTGGGTAGACTGGTACGTGATGTGACAGAGTATTTTGTAGAGGATGATTTGTAAGATTTTTTGTTAGAGGCCCAAGCCCTGAGGAAACATTGATTTGTAGGACTTAGACTTGTTTGGCACATGTTTTTATTTTTTGTAGGCCTATGTTTTTATTTGTTTTTTTTTTTGTTTGTTTAATTTAAAAGCACAAGCCCTGAGAAAAGAAAACACTACTGGCCTAGTGCCAGAAGGTCATGTTGTGTTGATCAATGGTCATTGGCTAATATCAGATGCCCTCATATAATTGTAGAATTTGGTACTTCTATTCTTGCTGCTGCGGCTGAGTTATTTAAGCAGCAGGGTGATTAGACAGCTCAAAAGGAATGGGGTCTACAAAAAAGGTAACATTGGTGATGGATGATGAAGGTTCCACTTGTCACGACTAGCTCCAGTAATGCACCTGAGGCAGGAGCAGCACCATACCTAGCCCCCACCACTTCAGGTTATATGTGGAGAAAGAATTAGGTGACCAATAATTCTTCTTCACCTGCCCCTCTTCCAAAATCATGAGTGTGTTGAGAATAGAAATGTTTCCTTTGAGAGCAGGAACTGTGCCTCTCACGTCAGCAACTACAATGTGCACAGTATATATAAAGGAAGGACTTGGAATAATGGGCACTTCTGCATTCACAAGAAACACCTGGCACAACTCTATCCAAAAATCATGACACTTAGGGTCCCTAATCTGGAATCCCTCCCACCAGAAACCAAGTTGCTGGTGTCACTATGTCCCTTATCCACACTCTGCCAAGGGCACATGATAACATGCTGACAGTTTAATAGTAATGATTAACCCTCCCTGCCACCAGCTTAGCATATTCTGCAGGATGGAATCCCCTCAGAGGCCACATGATGCCCTGCTTGAGATTCTCCTTCACCACACTGCCATGTGTGGTCAATGCACCACACAGTGTGCAAAGGATGGACATGAAACTGCCACATCCTGGCATCTACAGAATGGCAATCACTTGGCTGGGGAGGTAACAATGAATAAGGTAGATTGGAAAAATATGTAGTTACCCTAGAGCAAGGGGAGCTAGTTTTTTCATTCAACATTGAATGATCAGCCTCTGGATGTTACTCTATTCTTCCTCCTCTTTGACCTCTGCCTTGCCTCTTGTTGCCTTTCTGGAGAGTCAGGGGGTAAAGCAACAGCAGTGCTCAATTTCTGTGGTGGGTGTTTGGCTTTAACATTCTTCACATAAATTTCATGGTAGCTGTGTTTCATGTGTTATCAGGGTGGTTGTGCCAAGGTGTGTTCCCTCCTTTCCCCTTTTCACTGACTTGTCACAGATTGTGCGCAGTGCCATTATTGATGATTGCACTGTGCCTGCCCCAAGAGAAAAATAGTACCACACCCATGACTTCAGTGGGAATAGAAAAGGTGGAGAAGAATTGCATCTTTCTTCTTCTCATCCACATTCCCCTTCACTGTCTGGGGCAGAGGATGATGTTGCTGCTGTTGCTGCTACTGCCTGAGAATCAGCACTGCAACTAGAAGCAGAAGTATTGTTGATGCTGGCAAATGGAACCTTTCCTAGTCTTGTATCACTTGTTGACCCCATTCCCACTATGTCCAATGTGGTCTGTGGTACACTAGTCTGATCCTCAGCATCCTGCTGCCCTTGCAACTCATCAGCAGCAGAAATTAGAGCAGTTGCAATCTCCGCAAGTTCCAAAAGCTCACTGTCGTTGGTGGTGTTGATGTTCATCCCCATTTCTGTCTCCCATTCTTTCTCAGTTTGGGCTAAAAAAGCCATCAATGTCTCTTTCAGCCCAGCTTCTCCACCATCATCATCACCACCGCCACCAGCCCCCAGTGCTACTGCTGCTCTATTATAGACATCTCGCCAGTTGGAGGAGGTGATGAGAAATATGACAGAGGGTCTCCTAAAGTCAAAATGCTGAGAGGGGAATGGGACTCCTAGGGTCAGGGCAATGGTGTGGGATCCCTTGACTGCTAGCCTGGATGCTCTGCATTGCTTCCCCTACCACTCCCCTAACGCTAGTCCCACCAGCTGCTTCACCATCACTGTTGCTACTACTAACACCAACCACATCAGTTTCAGTCCATGACTCTTCCTCCTCACAGTCACTAGTAATATGATGATCACCCTCTCCTTCACTCCTAACACTAACAAACTAACCTTCTAAGTAGTAGTACTAGGGGCAGGACTGCTTGGGAGTGGCAAGTGTGACTTAGGTTCCCCTGCTGTCACCCTTGGCATCATCTTCTCCTTTCCCCCTTCTGAGTATTACAAGACACACTGGCAGCAGGTTCAGCAATGGCAGCAGACACATCACTGGTGGCATCAGGGTCAGCACTGGCAGCAGGCACAGCACTGGCAGCAGGCAGCTGACCTGTCCTGTTCTCAATACTACCCTCTTCTTTCTCCCTTGACATTAATTTCCCCTAGATCCGTAGGAGTGATTAGGGGGACTGGCCAGCATTGGGTCTTCCTCCTCAGACTCACTGGACAGATAAGTGTCTTTCCAGTTCCTCCTTCTATTGTTTGAAATCCTGCTCATAGTGATAGCAGTCACTGTGAGCCTCACAACACCACAGTACCTCTCTCACTCTGTAGCTGCTTGTATTGTGTTTCACTCTTTGGAAAACGGCACATTTTTATAACTAAAAGGCAAAAACATGTTAATAAAGGGGCAAAAAATTTCTAGCCATTGAAAAAATAGCAAAGCATTTTTGCCAGTGGGTGAACATGGCAAAAATTTTAACTGCTATATTTAAAGCAGATTTTCTTGTGGAAAAATGGCAAACACGTGTTTTTCGTGAATTTTTTCGTGTGCACGCGATAGGACCTTTCTCTCACCACTACAAGTAAATTCCTCCACCAAGGAGCTTGTTTTAAGCCAATCAAGCATATTATATAACATATTCCTTTATAGGGCTGTCCTTCATGTATACTAGATTGGACCAAGGTGATAGCTGAAAGCAAAGAGTGACAAGATATTTTAAAATACTATATCACCAGCCTAGAGTAAACTAAGTATAATATCATAAGATAGAAAAAGTGATCTTTTTAACTCCATATAATCTGGAGTTTAGTGATATCAAAATATTTTCAAGAAATTTATTCTAAACAATGTGCCAGAGGGTTTCAGCTTTCTGCCCAAGAAGTCACCAACAATAGCAGCATACGTGTCTCCTAGCCTCTTTGCTAGTAGAAGAAGGAGACAAAAAATACGGTTATCCACAGTTGGTACACACACATGTGGGAGAACACGCTGTTGCAGACTAAAAAACATTTTTCATACTTTTACATCCAGTGTTTCTGGCCAAGAATGTAAAATTAGATCTTATGTGAATTGTGTGATGAAATGCGTTGTTCATATGCTTTCATGTCTTAATTGTAACATTCAATTTATTTTAAAATTATATGAACATTATGGGAGAGTATAAACAAACACATAAGTGATATTAGAATTTGACATTCTGAATTGAGATCAAATGTAGCATATCATTTTAAGGTAATTCATGGTGGCGATTATGAATGATTGTATGTGCAGGGACTGGGACAAGTGACATTGGGAGTAAGAAGCAGAGATCTGGACAACAGATTCTCAAATTGAGAGTTTTTTGGTGCTTCACATTAAAAAGTAGACATTCTCTTGGAGTAAATAAACAATATGATGCTGTATGTTTTGTGTAGACCATATTTAGATATATTATTTAGTTGTACAAGACTCCTAGTACTTGGATGCCCTTTGATTGCACTATTGCTTCTAGCATGTAATTTATAATACTTTGATCTATGTCACCCTGGTTACCTTATACATCTTTCTTTTGGACAGTTAGATATCCTCAAACAGATTTACCCACTGTCAGTTAGGGCATGGTGGGAACTATAACAAAAAACTATAACAAAAAGATTGAGTGGTTGTTACCCTTAACACTTGCATCACTGCTACTAGAAGCCTTTGAGATTTATCAGACTGTTTATGAAGGTGAAATAACAATGTTATTTTGATTTGTACCCTCTTAATTTTTGATAGAAATCTAAGTGAGTTATGTATTTTACTTTCTAGCATGATATGATGTAGTTTGCTTTGATCCATATATCTGCAATAGAAGTGTTTTAGTGCCGCTATGACAATTAATCTTAATCAGTAAATCAAGATCAAGATGACCATAAAGTAGGATATTGCCACCCCTATCTTTAAATAGTGCAAAAACCTATAAAGATGGAGTATCAAATAATGCCAGTTTCTTTGGTCATGAGTAAGTATCTTTGATGTGCATCAAGTCATGTACATTTTTTTTGCTGGTTTTCAATAAAGACAACATTATTTTTATTTTTACTGCATTTGATTTGGTATAGAGAGTGTTGATGAGAGTTGATTCATTGTTATTGGATACAGAATGATTATCTGGACATCTCCAGTCTGTACACAAAGTCACCAATTTCATTATTGCAGTTTCAGAGTTATATATATGTGGTTGTATGGGAGTTTATTTCTATTGAAATCTTCACAAGATATGGTTTGGATCATATTGGAACTGTAGCCACCGGACTGATAATGTATGTGATAACATTTTTATTTCTCCTCTGTTGTTCAGTTGGTTTGCCCTAGAATTGCCCCAATATCTGTGATGTAGAATACCAGATGTTTATATATTTTTGTATCTTTATTGTGTCTATATTTGTAAACCTATTACAAATAAAATAAAACCTCAATCATATATCATTATCCACTACGTATATATTGTGCAGTCATCTAAATAAATGTATTCAAAAGAATAACTGGAACAAGTAATTAAATAAATGTATAAATAAAGAACTAAATATATAAATGATTAAATAGCAATCAACCTATTAGCTTCATGGAGTTTTACTGAATTTTCAACTCTGCAGCTTTTATTAGGAGTTGAGTAGTTAGGACTAGCTGGCCTTTGAATTCCCTTATGTTTCTTCTCTGGTGGTGGTTAGCACAGTCATCATCACAAGTTTGAGCTAACAATAGGTACATTTATTATTAATATTTTATTTGGCCAAAAACTATTACTAATTATCTCAGTCTACCTTAGAGGCCTAAGTTATCCTGTGCTTCCTTCTTCTGTGGTGTGTTTGCCGGTATAGTTGCAGCCACTTCCGCATTGCTGACATCATGAAACAGGCAATGGCTAGGATGCCTGTTTATGGGCCTATTCTGCGTGGCCTAATTTGGCCTGCCTTCTTCTGCTCCTTTATAAACCTCCCTGGGCCTGCCTGTCATTGCCCTTATGTGGTGTTTCTGATATTTTCTCTTGTGCTCCGTTGTGACCCATGCTCTCCTGAGAATCTGCTCCGTGTATGACCCTGGCTTGTCTGACTACCCACATTGGTTCTGACCTGTGGCTCTGGCTGACTAACTCGCTCCGTGTATGATCCTATCTTGTCTGATTATCCACATCAGTTCTGACCTGTGGCTCTTGCTGACTTACTCGGTCCATGTAGTCCCCTGTTTGTCTGACCTCTGGCTCTTGCTCCTTATTGCTCCGTAGAGTCCTCGGCTTGTCTGACCTGTGGCTCTGGCTGACTACTTGCTCTGTACTCTGCGAACTTGCCTGACCATCAGTCTCAGTGTTTCATGGTTCAGGCCTGCTCTTGCTCCCTTTTGCCTCTGGTCATGTGACCCAGGGTGGAGACTTGTGCCTCAGTTACCATTCCCTCTGGTGTCCCACCCACACCTCTATCCTATTCTCCGGTATCTTGCAGTAGTGCAGTGCGCAGCACAGTGTGCAGCTCCGGGTAGGATCCTTGGTCCTATCATCCTGTGTTCTGGGGTTGTGTGGGCTATACTATTATTACTGTACTTATTAAATAAAGGTGGATTTATATTTTATATTCATCTGTCCTTCTGTGCCTGAAAAACGTGACACTAATCCACTGTTTAAACTTAACGTATCGCTAACACATAATAATAAACCACCACTTACCTTAATCTGGTCAGAAAATCTTCATCTCCACTATGAATCAATTCCATATGAATGGGTTCTCCAAAATGAATCTTTGTTCGTTATTATTGTATATCATGTAACAGAGACAGACATTTTGTGCTTAGATTAAGTTAAATTGGGTTTATTATATGCACTGTTAGTGTTGCTTTAAGTATTCTTTTACAAAATTCAAAACATGAATAGAAAAAAAAGAGTAATCTCCTCTTAGACCTCAATTCATTTGAGGCCGATGGCAAAAAAACCCAGCAAACGGCATTTCTTCAAGCATGTAAGCAATTCAATTTCCTGTGTTACGAAGAAATACTATTGAAAAAAAACACCTTGGATGTTACGTTGGTGCCCATTTGCGCCAATTAAAACACATTATAAAATGCTGAAATATGCCATTCAATTCTGTGTGTTAGCACTATGGTATGTTAAGGGACCCACTCTAATCAGTGAAAATCTACACATCTCAAAAGTGCCAATGTAGGAATTAAACCTGAAAAAACTCATAAAAAAACCTTAAGTGACCAGTGGATGTATTGCTATGGGGGTCTAAGCCCTATATCAGTAGATCCAAAGCAATCCCAAAATGTATGAAATGTTAGTAGAACTAACCCTATGAGTGCCATTGTGGTATGCTTACCGCTCTGGCACTCACAGGGTTAATCCAACTAAGTTAAAAAACAGCCCCTGACTAGAAACACTTACCAGTAATCCTGATGTACAGCAGAGTCTTCAGCACCCTGGTCAGCTACTGTCTGTCTTCTTCTTTAATTTCCTCTCTTCTGTCTTCTTTCTTCTAATCTTCTTTCAAGTCTGTAGTTTTAAATAAAAAAAAATCAATGAAAGTTGTTTGTTTGTTTTCTAAAAGTGATCCAAAGATATGCCTTACTTAACCCTTTGAGTGCTGGAAGGATACCCCTCTGGCACTATAATGGTTAAATGCAGTCTGGTATATCAGGTATCAATAAGATGTAGCCATTCCTGTGTTTAAAAAAAAAAAAAAAAAGTAAGGCCTTTGTTTTTAGCAAACCAATACATCTAAAATGTTAAGCTTGCTCTGCTGCCACCCCCTCTGATGTCTCCGCTGAAGGTAGCAGAAATGCATATTAAAACACTGCCCCACTTTGCTCGAGTCAGAATGAGGGAATTTTTTCAGAGACTTGTTTTTATATGGCCATTCTCTGTTCAAAATGAATTCAAACCTACAACTGGCTTACACACCTCCCAGCCAATCAGCTTCTAGGGGGTTAGTCATCCCCCAGCTAGAAGCTGATTGGCTGGAATCCATTTTGAACAGAGACTAGCCATATAAAAAGACAGTATCTGCTTTGACTTGGGCAACAGCCCGATAGGTATGTGGGGGGTTACAATGCATTCACTGTTTGGGATGGTGACTGTGTGTTTTAGCTAATGCTAGGTGCTTAAAAGTGTGTCAGTCACCGATCCTTAGCTCTTTTCCTTTGATGTTCCCATTACTCATGCTAGCATTGGTTTTGGGAACTTAAAGTACACAGTGGATGTTTGGCCACAAGTGAGTTTCTGTGGCCCAATGTCTGTTGTGGTTTCATTTGGCAGGGCAATTGAACACCAGCTTAGAAATTTTTCTTTTTTCTTAGCCAATTTTGCCTTAATGCACGTTTTATCATGCTTTATTGAATTAAAGCCTAAATTCCTTTTATGCTAAAGAGGTATCCAACACATCTTTATCATCAAGGGAGTTAATTGGTTTTAATAAACTGGTATTAATACATTTTATTCAGAAATACTGGAAAGAATGTAATATATAATACAAAAGAACAGAAGGAGTTATCTAAAACATTATTTTTATTTATTCATTGGAAAATTCATAGTGTTGCAGCTATATACCAATATCATGTTAGATATGTGTTTAAAACGCTGAGAGTGTGTCTAATAGAATAAAACTCTTATTTCTCCTTGTAATTCAGAAAAGGTAGGCTTTGTTAAATGTAAATCCTAAAAGACAATAGAACTGAAATATTTGTATCATTCCTTACAGAGTTTGATTTTGAAAAATGTTTCTCATTTGTTATTGAAAATATTTCTATAGCCAGCAGTGCACCACAGTCTTTTGGATTTGATGGCAGTCAGAGAAGGTATAAATGCAAAAAAAGTTTGACCTAACCCTCATTTCCACTTTTGAGAATCAGAACTTTAATGCTCAAGAGATCTATTTGTCAAGTTAAAGCTCAAGCAATTCCTTAGGAGACAAAAAAAAATTGCAGCAGATATACTGTATGGTAAAGAAAATATGACTTTGAAATGAATTTCTTTTATTTCATACATCTAGTGAACTTTTATGCTCCCAACCTGAAACCCTTTTACTTTGATATATCAGCTCCTGATATTTCCAGTCTGTCTAAAGCATTGCAAAAATGTAAAGTTTTCAGTAGATAGATTTTCTGCTTTTAATGTAGAAGGTGGTACAGTGTCATTCATAGAAAAAACAGGAGACTGGTAGAAAACTTGACAAGAGATTCTCCTTCAGCGGAGTTTAAATCAAAAAAGAACTTGCATGAATGTATATACTTTCATGTATTTTGCATTCACCCTTCATTCTAAATATGCCTGTAAATGAGACATAAGTTGTCTTGAAAGCTTGCATTCCAGAGCTACTCAGCCAATAAAGGTATCAAATTTACTCTCCCACTCTCCTGTTTTTAAACACACCCTCAAAACAAAATTAGTATTATATTAGTCAATAATATATCTTTGAAACAAGCTTCCTGTGAATTGGATACATTCATTTTCTATTTAAAATAGATGCAAGGCTAAAGTTCACAGATCAGTGTCTAGAAAGTGGAGTACAATCTGAGACTGTTGATGCGCAATTTATAGCTGTAGGGCAGGTGGAAAGAAGAATATTTTGAGGAAGGGACGGGAGGAGGGGGGAATAGGATGGGGGGCAGGGAAGCATAAATTACTGAAGAGTGTAGTGCTGCACAATAAAGAAAGTGAGGCTTAGGAATGAGAGAGAGAAATGAAGTCACTCAGAACATGAGATGGAGAGGAGACCAGTGCATGAAACAAGAAGAGGACAGAGGTCCTGAAATCAAATGGTACAGAAGAAAGAATGAGCAATTAAGAATGCAGCTGGCCTGGGAGAGCGAGATGGTGTGGAGAAAAGCTAGAGGGAGAATAATACTAATATGTCTTACTGTAACACTATTCTCCCAAATGGAACTTAAGACACTTACAGCACTTAGAATAAAAGTATAGGATAAGGAGAGGAGAAAATTATATTGTTAATGAGCAGGAGGACTCTAGGAGGTTTGATGTGTTAATCAAATACTTGCATAAAGTTTCTTTTGAAAATGGCTAAGGTGGAGGAGTCTATGTTTTACATGGCAGAAAGTTCCAGCTGATGGTGCATATGGGGATGTTATGCCTAAAAAGTCCATAGGGAGATTCTGATGACTACTAAACATAGGGAATGAGGAGCTCTTTTAGATAGCTGAGGCCCTGGTCATGTAGGCATTTGTGTGTTAGCAAAACAAGCCTGAACTGTTTGTAATATTTCAAAGGGAGCCAGTGTAGATCACGAAGGACCAGGGTTATGTGGCAGGAATATGGATGGTTTATTAATAGCCTTATGGAAACATTCTGTGCCATTTGCCATCTATGTAGCTTTTCTTTTGGAAGTTCTGCACACAGACAATAAAGTAGTCAATTCTTGAGGGTACAAAGGCATGAACCACTGCTGGGAGGTCTTCTGGAAGTAACAGGTGCTTTATCTGGGTTAGGTTCCTCAGATGGAGGAAATAGGATTTAATCAAAACTGACACCTAGGGGGAAATTCACTAAGGGTTGATAAAGAGGTGATAAAGTGGAGAATACTTCTCCTGTGACATCACTTCTCCAGTTCATATGTTATTCTAAGGAGTCAATGTACTAAGACTTCTTAGTGCATAGGCTTCATAGAAAAACATAGAAATTGGAGAAGGGATATCACTGGAGAAGTCTTCTCCACTTTATCACCCCACAGTGCATAATCCCACTGGTGTTTGTGAGTCATGTTGTGTCTGAGGTAACTCCAAGATTTTTCACTCATTCCCATTTTTACAAATGTGATCCATGAAGTTCTATGGCCATTGTTCATGATGGAGAAGCTGTTTTCCTGCAATGGGGCATCACCAAGACAACATCTATCTTTTCAGGGTTCAAACTCAACTAGTTAGTACTCATGTATTCTTTGATCTCTTCTAAATATCTATTGGTGCTGATTCTGCATCACTTGTGTCTGGGAAAGAAGACAGATATAGCTATGTGATATCTATGTTGATGTGATAATCAAGGCACTGACTTCTGTTAATGTCAACCAGAGGTAGCATATACATTACAAACAGGATTGGTAATAAAAGACAGATATAGCTGTGTGATATCTATGTTGACGTGTTAATCAAGGCACTGACTTCTGTTGATGTCAACCAGAGGTAGCATATACATTACAAACAGGATTGGTAATAAAAGACAGCCTTGTAGCATCCTCATGATAGGGATATGGGTCTAGAGGAGCATACCCTTGAAGAAAATTACTGTGACCTATTAGACACATAATATTTAAACTAACAGTGGACTTTTCCACCCAGTCCACAGTAGTTCTTCAGTTGCTCGTTTAATATTATAGGACCCATAGTATCAAATGCTGCAAAGAGGTCAAGGATAATTAGGATTGCATAGTCTCCTAAGTCTCTTAACACCAAAAGATCATTTAATGACTGAACCAGAACTGTTTCTGTGCGTTTCCTTAGTGCATTTAATGTGTTTGCATGTAGGTTTTCAGGTGCCCAGCTACTATATTTGCAATGCCTTTCTTTGGAAAAGAAGGTTTGACTTAGGCCTGCAGTTTGCCATGTGGTCTGGATCTAATGTTGGCTTTTTCAGAAGTGTTTTGACAGTTGTTCCCTTCGGTGGACTTAGAAAGCTGAGTGCAGAGAGCAGTTCACCTTTTTTGAAAAACTGGGCTGATTATGTCAACACCCACCCCCAAGAAGAAAAGTAGGGTCTGGGTCCAAGTAACAGCTAGTGGGGTACAGCTGCTCAACTGTTTGCATTATATCTTTTACATCTACAAGGATAAAGTCTGTCTGTGAATCAACAGAGTCCATACACACATGCCTAGGTTGCTGGCATACACATTGGTATGATAGCTCAAGTTAGAGCTTACCTTTTCTGTAAACGTATTGCTTTGCGACTGGTACTATGCTAAAGCAGACTGCATACAAACTGACTTGTATACTATTACCACAGTGTGAAGAATCTGAGCTGGTCTGCTTTTTGCTGCCATGATCTATTTAATAGGGATGGGTAACATTTTAAGGTGCAAAACATGCAAAAACATCTTCAAAACAAATTTTCACGAAAAGTGCAAAATTTTCAAATGTTTAAATTTTTTCCACTGCATTGATATCAATGAAAATAATAACCCCCTCCCACACACACACAGAGCGATTTCCCATGTATTACTGCCATATCCTATATAATAATTCTCTAGGATGGTTTTCCGAAGCCGTGATGCTCAGTAGAGACTGCCAGAATGCACAGACTGCTGTGAGCATTCTGTGCTTTCGGGCAGTCTCTACAGTGTACGACTGCGTCGGTGGCAGGACACAGAGCAGGACCGTCCTCTTAACCCTTTGAGTGCCAGAGGGGTACACAATGCAAAGTAATGCGTTGTGTGCCCCTCTGGCACTCAAAGGGTTAACATCAGCTAAAACTTGATGCTAGCTAGTGTAGACAGAGAGGCAAAGAGTTGGAGTTGCTTGGTAGGAGTTTTAGTGGTAATCACTACTAAAAAGCACCAAAAAAAACCCCCAAACAAACCCTTTTTGACTGATAAGTGACAAAGACAGGCAGGTAGGTGGCATGATCCTTCCTGCCTCATCTGGCTGGCTGAGCCTGATACACTACTGGAATAAGTGACAGATAACATACAGACAGACATAAATACATTATACATGCATGAAAAACAGACAGGTAAACCTTGTTATACTGTCTTATTCATACACACTACTACATCCACAAGAGCATGTGTGATAAGCATATGCTGCAGTATGGAGGTGTTTCACAAGCTGCTATGCTCTTTAACCTTTATTGCAAGCTGCTGATTCTGAAGCCAATGGGCCTATCTTGTACTGTGCAATAAAAAATAACACTGCAGTCCATTGGGAGAGAAAGCTAAAGTTACTGATATTTTGACAGTAACCACTAGTATGTAGAGGCAGACAGGCTCAACAGGAAACTGTATGTTTTATGTTTTTATATGTATTTTGGAAGGATTTGGCTCCTCCTCTCTTGGATGGTAGCTCCCTTAAAATCAGGTGATAGATGAACAGGAAAGGTATAAATATTTTCCTTATGTATCTCACAATGGTTTTGTTCACAGAAACAGGTAAGGTGATATTATTGTTTTCTAATTGCATTATACTTAACACATGTTCATAGATTAGAGGCAGATAGGGACTTGCCTAAACCTGGGGTACCTTGATGGCAAGGTATTTATGCTTTTGGCCAAAAATATATGACCAAACTTGTGTATTATTTATAGAATGTCTCAGGATATTTATTTGTTAATGTCATAATCTGATGTGCAGACTTTTCTTTTGTTTACTTATTGGGAGACATACCAGCAGCATATCATAGTTGCTGTGGCTAACAGCAGTAGAAGCACTTCTAAAAATTGCACAGGCACTTAATAGCAGCCTCAGCGAGTGGGACAACATTTGTCTCAGTAACAGTAACACCTATTTCTCTTACTGCTTTTTTTTAGCTTTATTTGACAACTGATGCTATCCCCACCTCCACCACCATCACTATTCACATTGTTAAAATAATTAATTTATACAGATCTTCTTCATAAAAATGTTCAAGGATAATCCAAAAATACACCTGTGAAATGGCATGCTTTACAATATATTGGTGTTCGAAATGCTGCTCTATTCTTTATTTGAAAACAGGTTTTAAGAACTGATATCATGTGTTGCACATCAAAGGCATATCCCAAGCCCATGGGCACAGGAGGGAGGTATAGAATGTTCAAGAGAAAAAGTCTCTCTGCCACATATTTGCTCTTTTAATTGTAGACTACAGAGATAAGTTTTCCAGGTATGCCACATGAAGTGATAACTTATTTGTCATAAATTCTTATATAAGCAAGCATCGTATTTAAAATTATCACAAAATTTTTTATTACTCTACCGTATGGTGTGTATTGCATTTTTAGTTAATTTATTTATTATTATTTTTGCCTTTGGGTTACTTCATTAGTGAGTAGGGATGGGAGAAAATATTTGCCTCAAACTGAAATTGGAGAGTAATGGCACTTCCCGCTTGGCGAATAATTTCCTGTGAAAAGAGCCATTTTTCTGCTTTTTTTCACCTAGCTCATTGCAATGAAATCAATGGCAGAAAATGTTTTCCCCACCACATGGAACTTTTCTCTACTTTTCTAAAGCCTTATACAAGGGTGTCAGGCCCTCACAGCTTGCCATTCTGTGTTTGTGAGAGGAGAAAGCAGCATGTTTTTTGTGCTAGAAAAGATAGGGGAATTGAAGTTTAGTTTAGGGAGTATTTTAGGTAGGACATTTGTTATCTGTATTGGAGAATCTGGGGGCACTCTGGGAGAAGAAGGGAGGAAGGAGGGTAACCCCAAATACCCCAAAATTCCACATGGCTGACTGGCAAGACTCAGGCAACTGGGGACCTATTTGCTTGCTGATCTTGCTGTTATTGACTCTGTTCTGGGGAAGTCTGGGGAAAGAAGTTGTTGATTTTGCTTTTCAGTTATAATTTTTTTTGTACAGACTGTGATAAGACAGGGTGGACAACTTAAAAAATAATAATATATAAAAATAAATAAATAAAAAAGAATAAAGAAATAAACAAGCAACTAAATATATTATATGACAGCTGACTGGGCTAAAGCAAGACATCATACTCCATCAGTTATGTTGTGTACTGTAGAGTAAAAACACACAGAGTAGTTGAGTAATGTCCAGCAAATGCACAAGGGGCAGGGGCAGGGGGAGGGTGAAGGGTGGAGCATTATAGAGAAAAGTAGTAGTTCAAAAACTGACTGCAGCAATGGTTGCTGCAGCGTGTGCAGTAAATGATGATGATGATGCCTCTCCTCCAAGGGAGGATGCAGTTTGTCAATGTCTCAGCAAACTTCCAGTACCACCAGTGCCAGTACAAATAAAGAACAATATAAGAAGATATATAAGAAAAACACTGAAGATGAAAACAAGTTGCATTCAAGTGTTGATGATGGCAATACCGTAATAGAGGAAGGTGTAGCAGCTTAACTGCCTGCTGCATCAGATAGTGAAGTCTGCTGCAAGTAATATGGGGGCTCTCCAGACCACCCAAAACATTGGGCCTAAACCCATAGCACAAACCAACAAGCAGAAAAACCTGTGCTTCTCCATCCTTAAGTGAAATAGTGCCCTGTGTTAAGCATGTATAACACTATATCAATACATATGAGGATTTGGTCCCCAAATCTTTGGCCAAAGAGGGTTAAGCTTACCACAACGTCACAGTACCTCATCTCAGTAAGTACCTACTCTACTTTTATTTATATTTATATTTATTGCTATAGTATTATACATGCTTAACACATGGCACTATTTCACTTTAGGATGGAGGAATGCAGGTGTTTTTGCTTGTTAGATACAGATGAAGTTGAGAGTGATGAAGATGACATGGCAATAAAGTTAACAGAAAGTCAAAGGCTGAATCTTCCACCACTGAAAAGGAGCACCGTGCCCGTCTATAAACTGTTTGAGAAAAACATTGAAAAGTCTGACCCTGGACAAGCAAATATGTAAAAAGTACACAGTCACCCTATCAGTCATCATCAGCATCATCTATATTTAAAGCGGAACTTTCATCCGCTATAAAGTCGCCCTGCTAAAAATAAGAAGATAGTGACTAGCTTTTGAATAAATCTATTACCTCTGAAATGTTGTCCATTCTAAAGAAATCCATCATTGTAGGAGACTGACGGCCGGGTTAGCGCAGTCTGCACGCCTGGGCCATCAGTCCTTCCGGTTACTATGTGGTACGCTGCAATGCTTCTTACAGGAGACTGGGACTGACAGTGCATTCAAAATGTCTGTACTGTAGCCTGGGTTCCAGTTTCCTACAATGTTGGATTTTTTTTAGGATGGCCTGTATTTCAGAGGTAATAGATACATTCTAAAGCTAGTCACTACCTGCTTAATTATAGCAGGGCGAATTTATAGCAGATGAAAGTTACGCTATAATATGGCCTCAGGGCACTCATATATAATCCTAAAAAAAAAAAAAAAAAAGGAGGAGCTAAACCCAGCAGTATAATTGCAAGGTGTGATCATACTCTACTATATAAAACATTGTAATACAAAGAAGAAGAAAAAGATATAGAGTTTAACTGAACATTCAGCCCAATGATAAACGATACTCAAAAAATGTAAAGAAATCAATATAAATTTATTAAAATAGACAAATCCAAATTGTAAATATTTACCAAACCATATCAGTCATCAATGAGAAATGAAGAACCCAAAAAGTGATCCTCCCTTTTCCTAAAAGCAAAACCTATCCCTAGGGAAAACTAAATCCCTTAAGTAATATCACCTAAATAAACACAAAAGGTATCCCCCCTTAAAAACAAAAGGAGAGAAAACACACTGCCACAGTCACCCAAGGGTTAAATCAATGTACTGGTACCAGTCAGAAAAATAAAAAAGGCAGTTTAATAGTAATGATGAACCCTCCCTGCCAGAATTTTAGAATATTATGAGGGATGGAATCTCCTCAGATGCTGCTTGATGCCTTGCTGGTGATTCTCCTCTACCACGCTGCCATGTGTGGTCAGTGCACCACACAGTGTTCAATGGGTGGACACGAACTGCCACATCCTAACATCTACAGAGTGGCTATCACTTGGTGGGAGAGGTAATGATGAATGAGGTGGATTAGCAGAAGATGTAGTAACCATAGAGCAAGAAGGTGATGACGAGCTAGCTGTTTTGATCATCATTAAACTTCCAGCCTCTGCCTCATAAAACAACCTCTCTGGACTACTCCTTTATCAAACTGTAGTCTGTCTTCCTCATCATCACCCCATTCTGTTCCTTTTCTGTTCCACTCCATGCTCATCTGGGTAAAGAAAGCTTCAGAGTGCACTGACTGAAAGACTCAGAGGGATCATCATCACCACTTTCATGTCACTTACACTACACACTTCACTGACCCTTACTGCCCTAACACTAACACATAATTTTAATGACCCTCACTACCCTGACACTAACTTAGTTTGATTAACCCGCACTGCCCTAACATTAACTATTATCGGAATGACCCTCAATGCACTAACACTAACTTACAGTTTGAATGTCCCTCACCACCCTAACATTAAATCTCACTTGATTAAACCTCACTAACCTAAAACTAAGTCACACAGATTTCACAAAAGTAAGAAAGCACAAATTTACTTATTAACGGCTCTCTTCTCTCCTAAAACACCTCTACTCCTCTCTCTCTCTCTCTCTCTCTACTAATAAAACCAGCACTGAAAAACTGAAAATTCTTGACTTTTTATAGAAGAACAAGAGCACCCTAAGCAATTTGTAATGCACCATAAATGATTAGGTTCCTACAGATCCACTGACAGCAGCAGACCAGTTCTGTGCACTGAACAGCTCAACATATCCCAGTAAACACTCTAATATCTAATGTGTTTGAATATAAAATAAAACTACATGTTGCACCCTGTGTGTATAAATAGGTAATATTAAAACCCAAAGAAAACAGTGGCAAGTAATGCTCTGCTGTAATCCTGGTTAAAAAAACAAAATCAAAATAGATGGGGTGGTAAAGATGTATCAGGATATGCTAATGTAGTTACATTGTGCCCATTGGTACATTCAATATAAACAGTAAAACTTCAAAGCAATGCATTCATCTGTAATCACATTAGGGTTATTGATACATATTGCTCTAAATATAAATTGTAGTGTATATGAAAGGGTAAAGTGAAACCCTAAAGCTCTATAAAAATGGATAGCACTATTGTCCCTACGTCACATAAAGAATAGAGTTCATAATCTTACAATGTAAAAGTGAGGATAAATCCACTAATACCACACTAAATGGTATTACTGAAGTATACTATAATTAAGGATAAATATGATGTTCTGTAGACAAGGACAAGGACATTTTGATGAACTAATAATAATATATAACATATAACCGGGTATAATTTGGGGGGAGTTTAGTGAAATAGAAATTTTCTTATACGTAGCTTTGAAATTGGGAAACTAAAAAAATGACGTATTTTTACTAAATCACTACCTACAGGAAGCAAATTCATACCAGCCTAGGGGTAATAAATTAAGTTATGCCTTCTTTTCATACACTTGCATACCTTTTTCTTCATTTCTCTAGTCATTTTAGAACAGGCAAGTTATATTTATAGAATTTTAAAAAATGACATTTTTAGTAATAGTAGTTTTGTGCTTCTGGCACCCCTGGTGGTATGTCAATGCAATAATGTTGTGTTTTTTCTCTTAGGGGAGGAGCTGCTAATGAATACACTAGGACATTCCATACTTATCCAGTATTCCAGTACACTTGAAAGTAGGTATGGGCAATTTTTTTTGCCTCAAGAGAGTTACTGGAGAAAAATAACAAATTTCACAGAGGAAACTTTTTCGCCAAAAGTGCCATTTTCCTTTTTTTTTTCTCCTAGCTAATTGTATTGAACTCGGTAAGAATGAATTTTTACTGACAGGTTTCACAGCATGCCATTCTGTGTGAGAGGAAGAGTAGACAGTGGAGCTTAGCTTAAGGAGTCTTATAAGGAGGACATTTTGGGGAGTCTGGAGGACAGGAAGGGAGAAAAGGAGGCAGATCCCACCAAAAAACCCCAACATTCTGTCTGACTGACTTGATTTGAAAGACACAAGCAGCTGCGGTCCAATTTCCTTGCTGATCTTGCTGTTATTACACATGTCTTGGTGTGTGAGTAGAAAAGGAGCAAAAGGAGGTTTACTGCAAATACCCCAACATTCTATATGACCAATATGATTTGAAAGACACAGGCAGCTGAGGTCCCAGTTCCTTGCTGATCATGCTGTTCATATCTTTGTGTTAGGATGTCTGGGGGTGTGGGTGAGAAGGAAGCAAAGGAGATGGACCCCATATACTTCAAATAATTTTTGACCTAGAGAGGACAGCGGTGCTTAATTTAGGGAGTCTTGTAGGCAGGACATTTTATTCTGAGGTACAGGAAGGGAAAAAATACCACAACATTCTGTCTGACTGATTTTATTTGAATGACACAGGCAGACGGAGCGCAACCGGAGGTGAAATAGGCAGATTGACCTAAGTAGCGTAAACGGAGGTAAAGGGAATGAGCAGAATGAAAGGAAAGTCACCACGAGTGACCTTAAAGGCAAAGGCAGTACAGTAACTAACGGAGGCTACAGTGAGGCACAGGCTGTAAGGTAGCGCAACTTGAGGCAGTGGGTAAGTGCAGACTGACAGGTGGTAGAACCGCTAGTGTCCGTAGGGCACAGGCTGTATAGTATGCAAACGGAGGCTGCAAGGAGGCACAGGCTGAGAGGTAGCACAACCGGAGGTAGCGGGTAAGTGCAGACTGACAGGTGGTAGCACCGCTAGTGACCGGAGAGCACAGGCTGTATAGTATGCAAACGGAGGCTGCAAGGAGGCACAAGCTGAAAAGGTAGCGCAACCGGAGGCAACTGATAAGCACCAACTGGCAAGCAACCATAAGGCAAAGGCAATGGACACAAGACTGGGACAACAGAAGCACTAGCGACAAGCAGACGCTAGGTGAGTAGCCAAAGCCTGGAACGGTACACAGAGTGTGGAAGTCAGCCAAACCCAGAATTGGTGTACGGAGAGCGGTAGTCAGCCAAAGCCTGGATTGGAACACAGAGAGCGGTAGTCAGCCAGAGCCTAGATTAGTACACAAAGAGCGGTAGTCAGCCAAAGCCTGGATCGGTACACAGAGAGCGGAGTCAGCCGGTAATGGAATCGTAGTCAGGCACGCCGGGTACAAACAATACGGGCAGCGAAGACAGGAGAAAGGTCAGACGAAACCGGATCATACACGGAACAGGAACACAGCAACAAACATCTGGTCAGGAACACCACGAAAGGGCACTGGCATAGTGACAGGAGGGCGTATATAAAGGCAAGCCCTGGGAGGGACTAACAACCCATAACCAATAAGAAGCAGCCAAAGCAAACCCGGAAGTAGGAATGTCGCTCAGGCAGAATCACGGGCACCGTGATAGGGAGTCTGGTAAAAGAAGTTGTTGAACTTTTTTTTTTTTTACAGTGATAGGATAGGGAGGACAACAGTTTAAAGCTACAAAAAATGTATAACAATGTAAGTTGACAATTGACTGGGTCCCTGACGTGAATTGTGTGACTTAGGTAGACTTGATTAATTAAGACATCATACTCTATCAGTTCTGTTGTGTACTTATAGTAAAAACACACACAGTAGTTGAGTAATGTCCAGCAAACACATGGGGCAGAGGGCGGGGAACGGAGTAGGAGGAGTACACAGATGTCTGAGTAAAGTGGTAGTTCAAAAACTGACTGCAGCCATGGTTGCTGCAGTGTGTGCAATAAATTATGGTGATCCCTAGCTTCCTGGGGAGGATGCAGTTTGTCATGATCCCACCAAAAGTTCCACCACCAGCGCCAGTAAGAACCTGACGACAACAATGAGTGACATTCTTTTGTTGAAGAAGGCATGATGGAAGAAGGTATAGCAGCTCAACCAACTACTATATCTGACTGTGAGACATACAGTTAGCTCTGGAAATATTTGTACACTGACAGTTTTGTTATTTTGGCTGTTTACCAAAATAAAGTGCAGTCTCTCAGCTTTAATTTGAGGGTGTTCAGCTCTTTAATATGTAGCCCCCTCTTTTTCAAGGGACCTATAGTAATTGGACAAGACAATTGCTGTTTCATGGACAGGTGTGGGCTATGACTTCACTATTTTGTCATCAATTAAGCAGGTAAAAGGTCTGGAGTTGATTCCAGGTGTGGCATTCGCATTTGGAAGCTGTTGCTGTGAACTTATAATATACGGGCAATGGAGCTCTCAATGCAAGTGAAACAGGACATCCTTAGCCTGCAAAAAAAAAAAAAAAAAAAAGCAAAAATCCATCATAAAGATAGAAGGAAAATTAGGGGTGGCCAAATCAACAGTTTGGTACATTCTGAGAAAGAAAAGAATGCACTGGTGAGCTCTGCAACACAAGGCTTGGACGTCCACAGAAGATAACAGTGGTGGCTGATCATAGGATCCTTTCCATGGTAAAGAGAAGCCCCTTCACAACATCCAGCCAGGAGATAGGCATATCATTATCCTAGTCTACCATAAAGATAAGACTTCACGAGACCATATACAAAGGGTTCCCCACAAGGTGCACACCATTCATATGCCTCAAGAATAGAAAGGCCAGATTAAACTTTGCGAAAAAAAAATCTAAAAAAGCCAGTCCAGTTCTGGAACAGCATTCTTTGAACAGATAAAGCTAAGATCAACCTGTACCAGAATGATGGGAAGAAAAAAGTATAGAGAAGGCTTGGATCGTCTCATGATCCAAAGCATACCAATTCATCTGTAAAACACGGTGGAGGCAGTGTGATGCATGCATGGCTATCAATGGCATTGGGTCACTAGTGTTTACTGATGATTAGGGATGGGCGAAAAGTTTCTCCTCAAACTGAAATCCTCTAATAATGGCACTTTCCACTTGGTGAATAATTTCCCGCGAAAAGTGCAGTTTTTCCACTTTTTCCTGCCTTTTCCGCCCATTAAAATCAATGGGAAGAAAAATATTTCTCCACCACAGGAAAGTTTTCTACAACCATATAAAAGACTGTCAGGCTCTCACAGCAGCCATTCTGTGTTTGTGAGAAGAGAGAGCAGCATGTTTTTGAGCTAGAGGAGATAGGCAAATAAAGAGGAATTGAAGCTTAGTTTAGGGAGTCATTTAGGTAGGACATTTGTACTCTGTATTAGGGGAGTCTGGGGGCACTCTAGGTGATAAGAAGGGAGGAAGGAGGTTGACCCCCAAATACTCCAAAATCCCATGTGACTGATTGGCAAGACACAGGCAACCTATTTGCTTGCTGATCTTGCTGTTATTGTCTCTGTGCTGGGTGGGGAAGTCGGGGGAGAGACGTTGTTGATTTTGTTTTTCAATTATATTTTTTTTGGACAGACTGTGATAAGACAACAGGGTGGACAACTTAAAAAAAAATAAAGAATAAAAAACTAAATATCTTAGGTGACAGTGACAAACAGTTGACTGAGCTTAGGCTAGGCATCATACAGCTGCATCAGTTGTGTTGTGTACCGTACAGTAAAAAAACACAGTGAAGCAGTGCAAGGACGTGAAAGTAAAGTACTAGTTCAAAAACTGACTGCAGCAATGGTTGTTGCAGTGTGTGCAGTCAATGATGATGATCCCTCTACTCCAAGGGAAGATGCAGTTTGTCAAGGTCCCAGCAAAACTAGTCCCAGCACCACCAGTGCCAGTAGAAATATAGAACCATATAAGAAGAACACTGAAGACAACAACAAGTCACATTCAAGTGTTGATGATGCTGGCAATAGCATAATAGATGAAGGTGTAGCAACTGAACTGCTTGCTGCATCAGACAGTGAGACAAACAAGCACCAAAACACCCATAGTGAGGAACTTTGTTACAGGAAAAGAAAAATAAATTGTTTGAGACCTCCAAAAGCTTAGAGGAATATTAGGGTAGTGGGCAAGAATTGTTAGGTGATTCTGATGCTGCTGAGGATGACCTAATGATGACTGATGATGATGCAGATTTAGAATATATCCCTTTAGCATCCTTCTCTTGATCAGATACGGATGAAGAGAGTGAGGATGATGACAGGGCTATAAGGTTTGCAGAAAGTCAAAGGCTTAATCTTTTAAGGAGCACTGTGCCTGTCTATAAAGTGTTTGAGAAAGCCATTGGAAAGTCTCACCCTGGACAAGCACAGATGTCAAAAAGCACACAGTCACCCTATCAGTCATCATCAGCATCATCGCTTCTTCAAAGTCCAAGTCCCACTCAGCCACACACACCTGTTTTGAGTACCCAGCAACAGAAACACGGGTTAACATCCACAGCGTTAGATATGACGAGTACCTCTGGTGCTGCTGCTGTAAGTGCTGCAACTTTGACACCTAGTAGTAGTGGCAGTAGAATTACATCATCTAGCCCCAGTAGTCGTAGTAGCAGAAACCACACATGACAGATAAAGCCAGGACAAATATAGTAACAGCAGCACAGATGAGGAGGTGGAGGACAGATTGGACCACTGTTATGACCGATAAGTAATGTGTGTCAATAATCTGAGAAGGAGGATAGAGTATGACAATGGTAAAAGTACATACACAAATCACACCATGCCAGTCCCCCACAACCACCACCACTACAATACATATCTGCCACATTGTAGGTTGTACTTATTTTTTTTATTACTTGATATCATCATGAATATGTGCCAGTGTCACTTAAGCAAGAAAATGCTGTGGGCAAAGGACAAATGCATTCTGCAAGCTAACACATTTTTCAAGCCATATTTTGCTGTAGGACGCACACCTTTGATTTTCAGCCACTTATTTCTAAACTTCAGCCCTCAGAAGAAGTAATATTACAGTGGGAAATGTACCTATAGGAAAAACAGGTGAAAATGTATTAAAATAGGTGAAAATGTGTTAACATAGTCAGAAAACTTGTTAAAAAAAGGCGAAAAGGAGGACATTTTTGCATAGGCGGAAAGGCAAAATTTTTGCAGGGAAAAGTGAAAAATCGGTGAAAAGTCATGCGGGAAATTTTTCACACTTTTCGCCCACCCCTGTTGATGATGTGAAAGAAGACAGATGCAGCTGGAAGAATTCTGAAGTGTATAAGGATATATTGTCTGCTCAGATTCTTCCAAATTCAGCGAAGTTGATTGAACGGTGCTTCACTTTACAGATGGACAATTACCCAAAACATACTGGGAAAGCAACCCAATAGTTTTTTAGGCAAAGAAGTGGAATATTCTGCAATGGCCAAGTCAATCACCTGATCTTGGCCCGATTGTGCATGCATTTCACTTGTTGAAGACAAAAATTAAGGCAGAAAGACCTAGGAACAAACAACAACTGAAGACAGCTGTAGTAAAGGCCTGGCAAAGCATCACAAAGTAGACTCCCAGACTTTGCCTGCAAAGTATTCTCAACAAAGTATTAAAAAGGAACATTTTAATTATGATTAAGTTAATTTGTCAAATTACATTTGAGCCCCTGAAATAAGGGGTCTGTGTATTAAAATGGTTGCAATTCCTAAACGTTTCATACAATATTTTGTCCAAACCCTTAAATTAAAGCTAAAAGTCTGCACTTCAATTGAACCTTGGTTGTTTCATTTCAAATCCATTTTAGTGGCATACAGAGCCAAAATTATGAAAATCGTGTCAATGTCTAAATATTTCCGCACCTAACTGTACAAGCCCCAAAACACCTGTCATCAAAGTAGTAGCAAATTCTGTGAAAGTAAAAGTAAAAGAAATTGTTGAAGACCTATAAAAGCTTAGAGGAATATAAATATAGTGGGCAAGAAGCGGTGGGTGATGCATACAGTAATGCTGAGCAACCAGAAGCAACAACAACACAGGTTATTAACCTTATCTACAATGAGCGCCTCTGGTCCTGCTAAAAGTGCAGCACCTTTGACACCTAGTAGTAAAAGTAGTAGTAGAATTTCATTAATATCTACCCTCAATAGTAGTAGCAGCAACCCCACAGGAATCCAGAAGTCCATGAAGTCCACAGTATGGAGATACTTAACCCACAATCTAAAAGCTAAGCATGTTGCTATCTGTTGTCTGAGCAAAAAGCATGTGAGCAGGGGGAAAACAGGCTTACACTTAGGCACCTCCTCAATGAGTTCACACATGAAGCACAGCCACTGGTCTGACTGGGAGACACACCATCAACAGGTCAGAGGTGCCACAACTAGCAGCAGCAGAAGTTCTCCTAAACGTTCCTGGGGCTCTGGGGTTCATAATAAAAGTGCTGTTGATGTGTCAGAGATTGTGTCAATATTTTCTGCACCTGCTGCAGAAGAGTATGATTCTGAGTTTGGTTTTGGAGATGAAAAGAGTCATACAGTGCCTACACATACTGTCACCATCCTCACCACCTGCACAAGTCATGTTGTTAAAGGAATAAGGTTACACAGTTCTTCTACTATATATTGCCATCCCATACTTAGAAATAAGCAAAACCTGCAAATCATAATGGAAAAGTAAGCCTGTAGAATAGTAAACTTGCCAAAATGTTGGCAGCTTACATGCTGCCCTTTTCTTTTGTTGAAAACAGAGACTTTTAAGAACTGCTATGCAACTTAACCAGAACTGTCTCTTTACTGTAATGGGGCATGAAAAATCGAAAGATCTGTGAAATCTATGCATAAGGAAAAGTATATGAGAGAAAAAAGTGCAAGCAATTAGACTTAGCTCTTAAGAATGAGCAATATCTGTGCACTTTCCTAATAGTGATAACCCAGTGGGATTCTCCATATGTTGGTTTTAAAATCAAAGAGCTAATCAAACATGCATCTCTGCCAAAATGATATCAATGTAGGCACATTGACAGACATTATTAACATGTACTGTATTCTCCTGACAAATTCTAACCCAGAGGTTATAGTGGCAGAAAACAACAGAGTGTGTACCCTACACCTTCTATAATACCAATTACTGTCCTTACTTACGATACACCTTTCTGGAACAAGACAGTAAAATGACATTAGTTAGTTAGATATTACTGAATACATTGCGTAATACTCAAGCTCTGTAGGGTGGCAACATATCCTGGTATTTCAGGAACGTTCACACAAGCAATAAAGGCATACAGTGGTCGAGGCAGGTCATAATAACACAGAATATAAGTGACGTTGGACAGACTCATACTGGTAAAGATCATGCAAAGATCCATTTTACTTGAGCACTTTAAGTCCTTGGTAACCTGCAGATATTAATAATTATCAGTAAATGTGTCAATCACGCAGATGCACATATATAACTGACCCTGTATGAGTGGCTAAGGATTACTGAAACTTTGTTATTCATTGCTCCTTATATCCCCTTGAATTTGGGGTTAATTTCTCAAGAACATATTTTATTTGCGTGGCTTTTTTTATTTAGAATCAATAAAAGTTATATTTTATGATACATATGTGGATCAATTAACTCACTGACGTTGAGTGAATTCCCTTTATTTGTCTCCCAAGCGGTTTTTGGTTTGATGCTGTTTAGGATTTCTTTTTCTCTCTTTTTGCATTGATAATAGTAGTGCTCTTGATGACTGTCTACTCCTGGTGCAGACGAGTATGATTCTGAGTTTGTTCTTGGAAATGGAAAGAGTCGTATAGTGCCTACACATACCTCCACCACCCTCACCACCTGCACAAGTCGTGTTGTTAAAGCAATAAGTTTACACAGTCTTTCTAATATATACCTCCATCCCACACTTACCAAGTTCTTAGAAATAAGTCAAAACCTGCAAAACATAATGTAAAAGTATGCCTGTAAAATAGTAAACTTGCTAAAATGTTAGTGGCTGACATGCTGCCCTTTTCTTTTGTTGAAATCAGAGGCTTTTAAGAACTGATGTCATGTTTTGCTCCCTGCTGGACTATCCCATGCCACAGTTAATTTTCAAGGATGTTTGTGTCAATGTTTCTTAAGCAGGAAGATAGTGTTGTGGGCCAAGGACAAAGGCCTTCAGTCTGATAACAGTTATGATAAGGCATATGTTGTTGTTGGAGACACAACTTTTATTTTCATGTATTTAGTTCTCCACTTCAGCCCTCAGAAGAAGTTATATAATGACAGGAAATCTCGCAGTCATAGAAAACATAGACTAATTTTGGCAACATTCTCACAGGAAATGTGTTGACAGTGGCAAAAAGGAGTACATTTTAAAGGGATAGTAATACTTCGTTTTAACTTTATTTTATTTTGTAGGCATTAAAAAAACATGAAGAATTATATAAGTCTTATCTCTCAATCCTTTATGGTTTATGAGATATTCACAAGCAAAGTTCCCCTCCCCACCCCTTTTACCTAGTGTAAGCCATCTCTTCTCAGATGTGGATCAGGTTGTATGACCAGACAGATAACAGAAGGGGACAATCTTCTTTGTATGAAAACAATGAAAGCCCTTCCCCCCTTGACAAGTTTTTCAGCTTTTTCCCTTATCTTAATTGAAGATTGTCCCTCTCTGCAGTCTACCTGGGCACCTCCCTTCTGATCTGGTTGAACGGGGGGGATACTTTGTTTGTGAATATCTCTTAAACCATAAAGGTTTGAGAGATAAGACTTATATCATTCTTCATGTTTTTTTAATGCCTACAAAATAAAATAAAGTTAAAACGAAGTATTACTATCCCTTTAAGTACTGTTTTTGAGCTGGAAGTTTTGTCAAAAAAAGCAGGAAATCATTCTTTTTTTTCACAAAAAATACTACGGGAAATGTCTTACTTTTCTCCCATCCCAACTTTTGTTTACTCTAGGTTAAAGGTAGAAAGGAAAATGACCGCTCATTTGATGCAGCTATTTCTAGACTTTCCAAAATAGTATACCTTGTCTACCTTTTCACCATGTCTGTAATTGTTATGACCATTTAAGTGCAGGCATGTTATTTTAGAATAAAACATGATGGGTGTAGTTTAGTGCTCTTGCCACTCCCTACTCTGGGTTTTTATGTCCCAAGTGCATTATTTTACATTTATCAACATTAGACTGCAGCTGCCACACTCTTGTCCATTCTTCTAATTTACCTAACTAATTTGTCATTTGGCTTATTCCCCCCTGGAATGTGTACCATATTGCAGATCTTTGTATCATCTGCAAAAAGGCATACCTTACCTTGAAGACCTTTTGCAATATAGTAACACTCCTTTTGCCTGAATATTCTCCATTGACTACCACCCTCTGTCTCCTGTCATTCAGCCATTGCCTTATCCATTTAACTATTTTTACATCTAGACCCAAACACTGCAATTTATTAATGAGTCTTCTATGAGGGACAGTGTCAAATGCTTTACTGAAATCTAGATAAGCTATATCTACTGCTCCCCCTTGGTCTATTATTTAATTACCCAGTCAAAAAAATCTATGAAGTTAGTTTGATAAGATCTCCCTGCTATAAACCCATGCTGTTTGGTATCTTGCAAGCCATTAAAATTCAGAAATTCAACAACTCTTTCCTTTAGCATAGCTGCCATTAATTTTCCCACTACTGATGTAGGACTTTCTGGTCTGTAGTTACCAGACTCTTCCTTGCTACCTTTTTTGTGAAGCGGTACTACATTTGCTACTTCCCAATCTTCTGGAACTACTCCTGTCAATAGTGATTGATTGAATAATTCTGTTAAAGGTTTTACCAGAACACACTTTCCTAAAATGTCACCTTCTGGAAACATTTGTGCTCATCACCCTAGGGATAAAAAGACAAGTGGCTGTCAATTTAATGTAGCTAGTTGTTTGCTTTCAAAAATAGTATGTATATATTTTTCTCATGACTTTAATTATTAATGCCATTATAGAGAAGGCAGGTAATCTTAAAAAAGAAAATTATAAGGATAGTATAGTTCTTCTTGCACCCCTGTGGTATGTCAAATAGCGCTAATGTGTTGCAATTTTTCTTGGACTGACAGTAGACTCTGACTACAGTATGAAATTCTATTGTTTTAAAATATTTTAGAATATTTGAAGTGGTGGAAAAGATAAATATTTTATTATAATTATTATTATTTTTTCCATCCTGTTGCACCACTTTCTGGAATCATTTCTGATCAAACCTAGTATGTCTGTAGTATGCCTTACAATTATTGAGAATAATAATTATGCTTTAAAAATTATTATGGAACCCCAGGCAGTGGAACAGTTGTAATTCTCTGTTCTGACTGAAGTAACACCAGTTATTATAGCTATTATTTTAATTCTTGAATAAGGTTTGAGATTTGCTCTTGCCATTAGGCCTATGTATTTTAATAAAAGTACTAATAACTTGCATTTTAATTAAATACAATTAAGAAATTCTAGGAAGATAAAAAAAACTGTATGTATATTGAATTAATTGGCACAATGTGTACTACTGAACAAAGTATTAATAGTCTTCAAGAAGCAAAGTCATTGAGAGTCACTGTTCAGATTTAAAACTACACCAATTATTATAGGCATTATTTATTAAAGTTTGGTATTCTCCCTTGCAACTGAGTCTATGTATTTTATAGTAACATAGTAACATAGTAGATAAGGCTGAAAAAGACATGAGTCCATAAAGTCCAGCCCATGCCAATAACACCCCTGTTGATCCAGAGGAAGGCAACAAAAAAGCCCTCTGGAGCAATTTCCAGTGTACGTGTGTGTGTGTGTGTGTGTGTGTGTGTGTGTGTGTGTGTGTGTGTGTGTGTGTGTCAAATAGTTCCCCGGCTCAATATCCTATTTGCTTTGAAGCCATCTGTCATAACTGTCAATATTGTTCTGTGCTAGATAGGCATCCATTGCTTTTTTGAATGCAGTTACATTATCTGCAAGCACAACATCCCGAGGCAAAGAATTCCATAGCCTTACCGCCCTTACTGTAAAGAATCCCTGCCTGTGTTTTAGTCAAAAGCGCCTTTCCTCAAGTCTTAATGGATGACCTCTTGTTCTTAGCTCAGCTCTTTGCATAAATAATTAATTGGATAGTTCTTTGTATTGACCTTGAATGTATTTGTAAATGGTAATCATATCACCCCTTAGACGTCTCTTTTCTAATGTAAACAAACCCAGTTTGGCTAGTCTCTCTTTGTAACTCAGATCCTCCAATCCCTTTATCAGTTTTGTTGCACGTCTCTGCACCTTTTCCAGTTCAGTAATGTCTTTTTTTAGAACAGGCGCCCAAAATTGTACTCCATATTCTAGATGAGGCCTAACCAAGGATTTATACAGAGGTAGGATAATATTAGCATCCCTTGCTTCTACACCTCTTTTTATGCAGGCTAGTACTCTATTTGCTCTTGCAGCAGCTGAGTGACTCTGCACACTGCTGTGAAGACTATTGTCTATCAGTACACCTAAATCTTTCTCTAATGAGGATTTCCCAAGTTGTTTCCCATTTAGAGTATATGTAGCAAGTTTGTTTCTACAACCCAAATGCATAACCTTACATTTATCTACATTAAATGACATCTGCCACTTTTCTGCCCATTCACTTAGTTTATCTAAATCCTTCTGTAGGGAAAAAACATCGAGCTCTGTATGTATTTCCTTACATAGCTTAGTGTCATCAGCAAAGATTGAGATGCTACTTTCAATTCCCACTTCTAGATCATTAATAAACAAATGAAAAAGCATTGGGCCCAGGACTGAACCCTGCGGCACCCCACTTATAACCCTAGACCAATTTGAAAAAGTTCCATTTACAACAACTCTCTGCCATCTATCATTTAACCAGTTCTCAATCCATGTACAGATAACACCACCCAAACCGAAGCCTTTTAATTTATGCAGTAACCTGTTGTGAGGCACTGTGTCAAAGGCTTTTGCAAAATCCAAGTATACTACATCAACAGCAATTCCCCTGTCCAAATTACTACTCACTCTTTCATAAAATGCAAGTAAATTAGTCTGTTCTTCATGAAACCATGCTGATTCCTACTAATGATATTGTTTGTCTTCACATAGTTCTGAATACTGTCAGTTAATAACCCTTCTAGTATCTTACCCACTATGGAAGTCAAGCTCACAGGTCTATAATTTCCTGGTTTGGATCTTGCTCCCTTTTTAAACAATGGAACTACATCAGCAATCACAGGGCACTATGCCTGATGAAAGCGAATCAATAAATATTAAGTATAATGGTTTTGCTATTACTGAACTAAGTTCCTTAAGTACCCTTGGGTGTATACCGTCCGGTCCAGGCGCTTTATTCACTATAACCCTTTCCAGTCTCTTTTGGACCTTGTCCTCAGTAAGCCATGTAGATGTTGGAGGAAATTCCATGGTTTTGTCTGTTTGCCCACAGCTTGTCATTTCTGCTTCCTTTGTATATACTGAAGCAAAGAACATATTTAAGGTGTCAGCCATAGCTTTATCCTCACTAATCAATTCACCTGTTTCAGTCCTAAGAGGACCAATATCAACCTTAACTTTTTGGTTGTTAATATACTTTTAGAATTGTTTAGGGTTTTTCTTGCTCTCATTTGCAATGTTTCTCTCATTTTCTATTTTAGCTAGCTTAATTGCTTATTTGCAGATTTTATTACATTCTTTATATTTTTTAAATGATGCATCTGACCCATTTAACTTAAACACCTTAAAAGCCTGCTTTTTATTTCTCATTTCCCTGCTAACCACATTATTAATCCACATTGGTTTTGCTTTACTTCTCTTGTGCTTATTCCCCAATGGTATATATTGACGTGTATATTTGCCCAAGAGCATTTTAAATACATTCCATGATTCTTGCGCATTTTTATCTTTGAAAATTACATCCCACTGGATATCCTTTAAAGCTTCTTTTAACTTTGTAAAATTAGCCTTTTTGAAATTGAATGTTTTGGTTAAACTCTTGCTATTGGGTTTCTCATAACAAACTTCAAAGGATACAATATTGTGGTCACTGCTGCCCAAATGTTCCCTTACCTGCACAATGTTTACAATGTCAGAATCGTTTGAGAGCACTAGGTCAAGCAAGGCCTCTTTTCTAGTTGGCTCCTCTACTAGTTGGGACATAAAATTATCATTTATCATACTTAGAAAAATATTTCCCTTTGTTGTGCCTGAAGTCATATTGCTCCAGTCAATTTCAGGGTAGTTGAAATCTCCCATTATAATTACCTTTGCTGACCTAGCAGCCTTTTCCATTTGCAGTAAAAGTTGGGCTTCCTCCAACTCCCCAACATTAGGTGGCTTGTAGCAAACCCCCACCAATATCTTTTTATTATGTGTGCCCCCAGTGTGTATTTCAACCCACAAGACCTCTAACTTTTCATTGGACCCTTCATTTATATCTTCCCTTAAACTAGGTTTTAAGGCCTGCTTTACATATAGGCATACCCCTCCTTCCCTTTTATTAACCCTGTCCCTCCTAAAATGTGAATAACCCTCTAGATTGACTGCCAAGTCATACGTATCATCTAACCAGATTTCAGACACTCCAATCAGATCATACTGCTCATGTACTGCAATCATTTCTAGTTCCCCCATCTTACCAGCCAGACTGTGAGCATTTGCATGCATACATTTTATCATTTTGCCATTCTTAAAGATGTATTTGTCTTTTATCAGGCTGTAACAATGGCAACTCCCTATTAGATGAACTAGCCCATTCCCCCTCTCCACCCCCATGACCCTTCTCTAATCCCATTCCCTCAATTATACTATCTTCCCCAGCCTGTGTTGCAGCTCCCCCCCCCCTTTCTAGTTTAAAGTCTCCTCCAGCCTTCTAACCATCCTATCACCCAGCACCGTGGCCCCCCTTCCACTAAGATGCAATCCATCACTACTATAAAGATTGCTCCCAAGGGAAAAGACTGACCAGTGCTCTAGGACTAGCAACATAAATTTTAACAAAGAAAATTAAGAAATTCTAAGAAGGCAGAAAATGGTTTGCTTCTTAGCTGAAATTAAAGTTAGGATTGTTTGAATGCTCTCAGTTTGATAGTGAATATATCTAGTTAAGTGGTGGCCTGGCATGCTGTTGTCAAATGGTTGATGCCATTGGCAGTGGCTAATACTTGTTCCATTCACTCCACCAGACCACCACAGATACTAGCCCTTTCAAAACATGCAATTGAGTATTTCTGTCCTATGCAGGAAGCTTTTCCTGCACTAAAATTAGCTACAGCAACAAATGAACCTGGAACAAACCATCTGTTTTATAATTTTAGTTCTGTGACTTTTAAAGCATTGTATTTTATATAAATTACAAATTTACAGATTTGTTTTGCCCATCCCTAATTTCAAGTCATGTGGGAGAGTCTCTATATATTTCAAAAGTAGGGGTTCAGTTACTTTATCGGTGGAATACTCAATCATGCTTTGTTCTTCAAGTTGTGAAGATAAGAATACAACCCATCCAAAATGAGTTGGGCAACTTCTTAAGTACAAGAATGAGGTGATGGAGAAGAGATCTTCAATGGATTTAGCCCCACTGTTGAGCAGTTATTTGTTATGTCCTTGATGTTATTTAATTTCAAGTATGAATTATTTTTACTTTGCAACATTCCGTCTCCTATTGGAAATATGTGATTTTCCTTAAATAAAATCCTGGCAGGTTGATGTCATTTTTAGCACTTTTTGTGTACTTTTATCAGACTGTTGTAATGCATTTTCTAAAGGAATTGCAGACATTTAAGGAATAATCATGCTCCTTTGAATGTGTCTGAACTTTTCACTGTCAGCGCCAGGGAATGACAGCGGGTGACTTCTGTCTCTAGCTGCACACAGAGTACCTGATTGTGTGATTACAGCGCTTTTGTTCCACTTTTCACAGAACAACTTTTTTGTATGAATTGTCCAGAATTGTAGATTAAAAATGTTCTTTCTTATATGTATGTTTTGTCAAGAAATTGAACTACCTGCCCAGGCAAACAGAATAAAACATGAAGTCAATACTTATGTATAGTTTTAAATCTCAGTATCATAGTTATTTAATCTAATAACTATAAATGACTTCTGTTTCCACTTTCAACTTAAACATTGAATTCTGAATGACTAGATTTGCTCTACAAACTCAACAAAACATTGATCAGAGATGAATGGCAGCTTCTGACTTTCCAAACAATGTGATCCTTCTAATGCCTTAATATACCCACTCTTAGTATTAAGGGTGCTAATAAACTGTTAAGATTGTAAAAGTAAAGACAGAAATATTTTGAATGAAAATGTCCCAGTTTTATTTAATAGCATAATACAAGTCATTTTGTTAGCAAATATAGGCTTACATTTCATTCTGCAAGAATAGATCTTCGACTGGGAAAAGAGCAGCAAAAAGGTATTATATGACTCTTGTCATATAATAACCTTTCGTTTGACTTGCCACTATGTATCAGTCTTAATGCATACAGACTATGTCATTTGAGATGCAGAGCAAATTTAACAAAAAAACAGTAAAACAAAATTGGAAACAGTCATAGTAGTTATCACAAACTGGCAGGACACCCTTTCCAGGGTTCACTTTAGTATACAAGGAGGCCTTTTTTGCCTGTTAAAGGGGCCTAATTGGTGCAAAAACCTATAACACTAAGTGACACACCATGACCCTAAGTTCCACACCATGTCCCTAACTGCACCAATCACCTTTCCCATACTCATCTGTCCTATTTAAACCCTTAGATGCTAAGAATTCTTACCAGAATTCTTACCAGATTAAACTGAATCACTATTCTTCATGGACTGACAGCAGGACGGAGCATGGAAATCTTGCCATAGTGATGTCTACATGCCTGCGCTGTCAGTCCCAGCCGGGTCTAGGAGGCGTTGCTAGGAGCCAGCCGGCTCCAATAGGGACTGACAGAGCAGGCATGCGGATGTCAATATGGCAAGATGTCCGTGCTCCGTCCTGCTGTCAGTTCATGAAGATAGCTATTTCTCTTTAATATCATAAGAATTCTGGCGACTAACACTACTGAGCAGCTAGTCGCCAGATGTGCAATTCTGTGGGCCAACAAGGGTCTGCCTCAAGCGGCATTGAACAAAAACCTGTGGCACTCAGCTGGAGGGATCCATATAATAATATCAAAGTATTTTGCCAGGAAGGATACATTGAGATTGTCTTTCATTTTCAAGTATGTCCTGGGGGTATAGATATATTAGCCAATTTAGCGGTACTCATTTTAACTACCTCAGAAGGCTGAGTTGACCATGCTGGGACTAGTACCTGTGTCCTTGTTGTTTGAACAGATTCTACAGCTGGTGCCTTAACCAACTGAGCCATCTCACCAGCTTATTGAATAAGACAATATTGGTGGTTATTATACACTGTTTGCCACCACTTTTTGTTCAATGCTGCTGGAGGCAGATCCTTGCTGGGGAACACCAGCTGAGAGAGTCAGGGATGGGGTTGAGCAGAGGTGTGCACTACAATCCGGTAGAACAGCTATTAGCCAACTTGATCCAGTGAGGTGGCAGAGGCAGGGACAGACTAGGACTCAGGATACATAGTGTCAAGAAATGTCGTCATCTATTTGGCAGCCTGTAAACATGTGACATCAGAATGTCACCCTTTTGATATGAGCAAAATTCTGATATCGCCCTTTTCATTCAGGTCCAATTTCTAGCAAGGGTGACATTTCAATAGAATACCCCTTGTAAGCACATATCTACTCAAAGGTGGATTTAACGGGGCATATAATCTGGTAAGGGCTCGGGATGGGATGGTGATTAATGGAAGACATCCTTTGGGTCTAAATATGAACACTTTGAATATACTGTAATGCCTTTCAGCCTTTGCAACTCCTCCGTGATCTGCCAGCATTACTTGAATGACATATTCAGGGATTACGTGGATGTCTTCTTCATTGTCTATCTCAATGATATTCTTGTCTATGATGGTGGTATAGATGAATATCAGTTACACATGGCAAAAATACTTACACGTCTGTGACAGCACAAGCTGTATGCAGAGCTGAAGAAATGTGTGTGTTCAACACGATACTGTGGAATTTGTAGGGTATGTACTATCCCCCAGAGGCTTGTAGATGGATTTCTGTAAAGTATCCATTATAGGTGACTGACTAAATCCCACTGATAAGAGAGGTGTACAGTGTTTTGTGGGATTCACCAACTTACACCAGAGGTTCATAAGCAATTGCTCTCAAATTATTCAACCCATCACAAGAGGTAGGTGAAAGGTCTCACCGTGTTCCTGCAAGAAGTTCAGAGAAAACCAATTTGTTCTTCGCTTTTTCACTAGAAAACTGGTGATTAAAATCTTTGCATTTTTCACCTGTTAGTCAAAATTCTTTGCCATTTTTAAAATGGCTACACCCATTGATGTACATGTTTTTCACATCTTCGCTATATAAATGTGATATATTCCAGGAAGTGGGACACAAAGGAAGCAGCTACATAATGAGGTAGATGTGCTGTGCTGTTCTGCTTTGATTTGTTTGGACTTCTATCACTATGAGAAAGCTTAAAAATAATAAAAGGAGGAACTGTAAGGACCCTTATGTGTCCACTGAGTCTGAGGAAGAGGAGGAAGTGAGCACTACTGAAACAATGCCGTCCAGTCCCCCTAAATCACCCCTAGGGATCTTGAGGAAATTAGTGTCACGGAAGAAAGAAAAGGGTAGTACCAATGAAAGCAGGACAGGTCAGCTGCCTGTGCCTGCTGCAAGATGTGCTGTCCCTGCTGCCACTAGTGCTGTGCCTGCTGTCAGATGTGTTGCCCCTGATACTGCTACCACTATTGCTGTGCCTGTTGTCAGACATGCTGCCCCTGCTGCCACTAATGCTGAGCCTGTTGTCAGATGTGCTGCCCTTGCTGCCACCAGTGCTGTGCCTGCTGCCAGTGCAACCCCTGCTGCCACCAGTGCTGTGCCTGCTGCCAGTGCTGTGCCTGCTGCCCCCAGTACTGTACCTGCTGTCACACGTGCTGCCCTGATGCAAACAGTGCTGTACCTGCTGCCAGTGCTGAACCTGCTGTCAGATGTGATGCCCCTGCTGCAATCAGTGCTGAACCTGCTGCCCTCAGTGCTGAACCTGCTGCTAGGGTGTCATGTAATACTCATCACCAACGGCACTGTGAACTAGACTTGTGCGTGGGAAAAAAATTCGGAAAAAATTCAATTTCGGATGAATTTTTTTTTTCAGTTGATCCGAAAATTGGACTGGACCTGTTCGACTTGGATGAAACTTGCATTGGATCCGAATTATTCGCCCGAATTCACTATGCTTTTAAAAATACAATAAAATCAAAATTAGATAAATAAAAATAAGTGGAACCTTTTCCAGGGTCTAAATGAAGATGGTGGAACAGGGTAAGGTGGAGCTTTAGCCTTATGGTACTGTAGGTGAAGCATGGCTGTAGCTATTTGAGGGAAGAAGGAAGACTGAGGATGACTGGAGCAGGCAGGACTCATAAACATACAACTTTTCTTAGATAGGTTTACACTACAAAAATGAGGAAGTCTGGAGCAGGCAGGACTCATAGACATAAGACTTTTCTTAGATTAGAGTTAGACTTCAAAAATGAGGAAGCCTGGAGCAGGTAGGACTCATAGACATATGACTGGAGATGCAGCCAGCAGAAAACTACAGAACACTGGAGCAGGCAGGACTCAGTAGATAGATAGACATATGATTTTCTTAGATTAGAATTAGACTTCAAAAATGAGGAAGCCTGGAGCAGGCAGGACTCATAGACATACGACTTTTCTTAGATTAGAGTTAGACCACAAGACTGAGGAAGCCTGGAGCAGGCTGGACTCATAGCCATATGACTTTACTTAGATTAGAGTTAGACTACAAAATTGAGAAAGCCTGGAGCAGGCAGGAATTTACTGACTCCGCCACTTGTTTGCTAAAGTGTGAGTTTAATAATCACCATGTGGCAAATGCCTTTGGGATCCGGTGTTGGGACAATTCCACGTTTCCACTGAAAAGAGGTACTGTAGAAAATCATACAGGAAGCCGGACTCATAGACATATGAGCAGGCAGGACTCATAGACATATGACTTTTCTTAGACTAGAGTTAGAATACAAAACTGAGGATGACAGCAACACTGGAGATGTAGGCAGCAGCAAACTGCAGAACACTGGAGCAGACAGGACTCAGTCAGTAGATGGATACAGCAACTGAGGATGACTGGTGCGAGGCAGACACAGGATGACAGCAACACTGGAGATGTAGCCAGGACTGCAGAACACTGGAACAGGCAGGACTCAGTAAATACATGGATACAGCAGCAACTGAGGATGACTGGTGCGAGGCAGACTCAGGATGACAGCAACATTGGAGATGTAGCCAGGAATTTAGAACCCTGAAACAGGCAGGGCTCAGTCATTAGATGGATACAGAAACTGAGGATGACTGGTGCGAGGCAGACTCAGGATATCAGCAACATTTGAGTTGTAGCCAGCAGAAAACCACTGAACACTGGAGTAGGCAGGACTCAGTAAATAGATACCGCAGAGCCAGACTGAACAACCTGTATAGTGGGAAAACAATGTAGACTTTAAATTCCCCCCTGAGTCCCACCAAGTCAGAGGGGTGTCCTCTGCCCAACCAACCACTGTCCTAAAGCTGGCTAAGCTGGAGCGTTCAGCATATTATGTTACTATAGTACTTTTTTTCTTCTAATCTGCATTGAACCTGAGAGCAGGGTAACCAGATTTGGCAGGTTGACTTTTAAAAAAGTAATTTCCTTCATGAGCTGGGGGGGCAGTTGAGAGAGGTGGGGGCTAAGTATATTTCCTGTAACAGAAAATACCCACTCACTCTGGACAGTGGTTGGGGGGCAAGAAAGCAACTCCTGGGCTACCAGGGACAAAGTAGGCCACACAGCCCTCTTATTATCCAGAAAAGTCAAGGGATCTGTACTTGGAGGCAAAGAAGGTTCCGCAAGGCAAGTCTTAACCTCAAACTCAGCACTTTTTCTACTCATTGGGAGCTGTTTGTTTTGCCCAAAGCATAATCTGTCCATTGCCTCAGCATAAAAAGCAGCAGCTGCTCCACTGGAAAAAGATAACGTGTTACTGCCACTGCTACTGGTCCCGGAAGACCACTACACTTCTCCAGCTCATCTGCAGAATCTTCTCCTGCCACTTGCGACTGCATCCTGTTTTTCCTTTGCCTCTCATGCACCTTCGCTATCAATTGTTCCCTCCAGGCAGTGATTGAATTGGTAGTAAGTGCCATCTTGCCTTTGACTCATGGATCGCACATTGTGGCCAGTATTAACTCGGGACAATTGTCCATGTGCTCTTCCATACGCTGAGGAAGTTCCTTCTTCAGCCTCGTTAGAAGGGCAGCAACATCAGGAAGTATATTACCTTCAGCACCAAGCAAATTATTCAGATACACTCCTAAGTTGGATTTTGAATTTTTTAAACATTGGAACACTGATGATTCTCCCTTGAGTTGACAGTGAGCTGCTAGGCCGCCAAGTCCCTACACAAGTGTGTAATTGTGTCTCTGCAAATAACTCAAATACACTCCTAAGTTGGATTTTTATTTTTTTAAACACAGATCAGTCTCCCTTGTGGTGGCAGTTAGACAACAGGCCCCTCAGGTTCTACAAAGCTCTGAGATGGTATTGCTCTGCAAATGATTCAAATACACTCCTAAGTTGGATTTTGAATTTTTTAAACACTGGAACACTGATGAGTGTCCCTTGAAGTGGCAGTTAGACAGCAGTCCACCCAGTCAATACACAGCTCAGAGATGGTAGCACTCTGCAAACTATTCAAATATACTCCTAATTTGGATTTTTTATTTTTTTAAACACTGATACACTGATGAGTGTTCCTTGCGGTGGAAGTTAGACAGCAGGCCCCCCAGTTCCAGTCTCTACACAGCTCTGAGATGGTATCACTCTGCAAATTATTCAAATACACCCCTAAGTTGAATTTTAATTTTTTAAACACTGATGAGTCTCCTTTGCGGTGGCAGTTAGACAGCAGGTCCCCCAGGTTCTACACAGCTCTGATATGGCATCACTCTGCAAATTATTCAAATACACTCCTAAGTTGGATTTTTAATTTTTTAAACACTGATACACTGATGAGTCTCCCTTGAGGTAGCAGTTAGACAGTAGCCCCCCCATCCTATTCCCTACACATCTCTAAGATGGTATCTCTCTGCAAATTATTCAAATACACTCCTAAGCTGGATTTTGAATTTTTTAAACACTGATGAGTCTCCCTTGCGGTGGCAGTTAGACAGCGGGCCCCTTAGGTTCTACACAGCTCTGAGATGGTATCTCTCTGCAAATTATTCAAATACACTCCAAAGATGGATTTTGATTTTTTTAAACACTTATACACTTAGGAGTCTCCCTTGCGGTGACAGTTAGACAGCAGGCCCCCCAGTCCCAGTCCCTACACAGCTCTGAGATGGTATCACTCTGCAAATTATTCAGATGGACTCCTAAGCTGGATTTTTAAGTTTCTAAACACTGATGAGTCTCCCTTACGGTGGCAGTTAGACACAAGGCTCCCCAGGTTCTACACAACGCTGACATGGTATCACTCTGCAAATTATTCAAATACACACCTAAGCTGGATTTTCAATTTTTTAACACTGATACACTGATCAATCTCCCTTGCGGTGGCAGTGAGACAGCGGGCCATAGAGTCCCTACACAGCTCTGAGATGGTATCACTCTGCAAATTAATAAAATACACTCCTAAGTGGTGTTTTTAATTTTTTAAACACTGATACACTGATGAGTCTCCCTTGAGGTGGTGTCATAGCGGTGGCTGCCGAGCCAACCGCAACATTACCTGCTTGACTACCGCAGCATTGGAGGGCAGGCTCTGTCTCTGAGTGGCGGCTGCGAGTGCTCAGCGAAGCCCAGCAGCCGACCGCAGCCTCTTCCGGTGGTCCCACTCTGTTCTCTGGCGCGCGTCCAGGTTGGACGCACGTCATATTTAAAGTGACAGGCATCAGTTTTGGGCTCCTCCTCTTCCTGGGAGGTTGGGGTTATAAACCTCATGGACACCACTCTCAAGTGTCTTTTCATGGTGTCCAGTGTTGTTGGAAGGTGTAGAGGTGATTAGGCTGACTATCCATCCTGGTTCTGATCAATTGGCTCTGTATATGACTACCCGCTCTGTGTATGACCCTGGCTTGTCTGAGAACCTTTCTGGTGCAGAACCTGAGGCTCTGGTAGACTATCCTCTTTGTGTATGACCTTTGGCCTGGATGACTATCCGTACTGGTGCAGACTTGTTGCACAATCTAAATACCCGCTCTGTGTATGACCATTGGCCTGGCTGACTATCCGTATTAATTCAACATTGTTTCGTACCTCCCTGGTTCTAAGAACATTCGAGCGGATGCCCTATCCCTCCAACATTGTCCTGACTCTGGGGAAGAGTCTCCTCCTACCCCGATTATTACAGCCGATCGCATTCTGGCTCACATTCGTACTAGTATTATGTCTCCTCTGGGAGAGGAGATCTTGGCCTCCCAGGTTTCTGCTCCTGCAGAGATACCCAGACGAAGGTGTTTTGTACCAGTTCAGTTGTGCACCAGACTATTTGAGATCTACCACACTTCCAAAACCGCTGGCCACAATGGGCGTGATCAATTAATTTGGTCGATATCTCGATTATTTTGGTGGCCAAGCCTTAGGAAAGATTACGCCACTTTTGTGGCGGCTTGCCAGACTTGCGCACAAAATAAATCTCCATGCAGTCTAACGGTGGGACTCCTTCAACCTATTCCTAATGGAGAGTGCCCTTTGTCTCATCTGTCCATAGATTTCATGGTTGACCTCCCTGCTTCCTCGGACCACAGTGTGATCCTTATGGTAGTGGACAGATTTTCGAAAATGGTGCATTTTGTACCCTTGAAAGCGTTACCTTCTGCCCGACAGTTGGCCGAGATATTTGCTAAAGAGGTCTTCCGGTAAGACGGCATTCCTAAGGTGATTATATCCAACCATGGGAGCCAGTTTGTGTCCTGGTTCTGGAGATGTTTCTGTAACCAATTGGGGATTCAGCTTGCCTTTTCTTCGGCCTATCACCCTCAATCTAATGGGGCAGCTGAAAGGTCTAATCAGGCCCTCGTACAATTCCTTCGTTGCTACATAAACAACAACCATGACAATTGGGCTACTTTGTTATCCTGGGCGGAATTTGCCAGAAATTGCTCCATCAACTTTTCATCTCAGTGTTCTCCATTTTTGATAAATTACGGGTCCCAGCCCTCCGCTCTTCCTGAGAGCTTTGAGGCACAACCTATTCCGGCTCTGGATGAGCATTTACGGGCACTCCGTTCCTCTTGGGTACAAGTACAGCATTATCACGGTCCCCGTGTCTTTCTGTCAATCTATCATGATGTACCTGTGCATTGGTGGAGACTGATTGGCCCGCCCAGGATGTGCCGTTATATGCTGGAGCTTGGGTAATTGTCAGTTGCCCTTTCGTGGTGTTCCTGTTGCTGCGCCTTGTTGCCATATTCCAGTGTCTTCTGTGTACCGACCCGGCTAGTCTGACTCTGCTCCTGATTCTGCTCCGTGATTTGACCCAGCTCTGGCTGACGACCCTGCTCCGTGAATTGACCCGGCTCTGGCTGACGACCCTGCTCCGTGAATTGACCCGGTTCTGGCTGACGACCCAGCATAATACAAGTCATTTTGTTAGCAAATATAGGCTTACATTTCATTCTGCAAGAATAGATCTTCGACTGGGAAAAGAGCAGCAAAAAGGTATTATATGACTCTTGTCATATAATAACCTTTCGTTTGACTTGCCACTATGTATCAGTCTTAATGCATACAGACTATGTCATTTGAGATGCAGAGCAAATTTAACAAAAAAACAGTAAAACAAAATTGGAAACAGTCATAGTAGTTATCACAAACTGGCAGGACACCCTTTCCAGGGTTCACTTTAGTAAACAAGGAGGCCTTTTTTGCCTGTTAAAGGGGCCTAATTGGTGCAAAAACCTATAACACTAAGTGACACACCATGACCCTAAGTTCCACACCATGTCCCTAACTGCACCAATCACCTTTCCCATACTCATCTGTCCTATTTAAACCCTTAGATGCTATATGAGATTGCATTGTCGCCAGAATTTTTACCAGATTAAACTGAATCACTATTCTTCATGGACTGACAGCAGAACGGAGCATGGAAATCTTGCCATAGTGATGTCTACATGCCTGCGCTGTCAGTCCCAGCCGGGTCTAGGAGGCGTTGCTAGGAGCCGGCCGGCTCCAATAGGGACTGACAGAGCAGGCATGCGGATGTCAATATGGCAAGATGTCCGTGCTCCGTCCTGCTGTCAGTTCATGAAGATAGCTATTTCTCTTTAATATCATAAGAATTCTGGCGACTAACACTACTGAGCAGCTAGTCGCCAGATGTGCAATTCTGTGGGCCAACAAGGGTCTGCCTCAAGCGGCATTGAACAAAAACCTGTGGCACTCAGCTGGAGGGATCCATATAATAATATCAAAGTATTTTGCCAGGAAGGATACATTGAGATTGTCTTTCATTTTCAAGTATGTCCTGGGGGTATAGATATATTAGCCAATTTAGCGGTACTCATTTTAACTACCTCAGAAGGCTGAGTTGACCATGCTGGGACTAGTACCTGTGTCCTTGTTGTTTGAACAGATTCTACAGCTGGTGCCTTAACCAACTGAGCCATCTCACCAGCTTATTGAATAAGACAATATTGGTGGTTATTATACACTGTTTGCCACCACTTTTTGTTCAATGCTGCTGGAGGCAGATCCTTGCTGGGGAGCACCAGCTGAGAGAGTCAGGGATGGGGTTGAGCAGAGGTGTGCACTACAATCCGGTAGAACAGCTATTAGCCAACTTGATCCAGTGAGGTGGCAGAGGCAGGGACAGACTAGGACTCAGGATACATAGTGTCAAGAAATGTCGTCATCTATTTGGCAGCCTGTAAACATGTGACATCAGAATGTCACCCTTTTGATATGAGCAAAATTCTGATATCGCCCTTTTCATTCAGGTCCAATTTCTAGCAAGGGTGACATTTCAATAGAATACCCCTTGTAAGCACATATCTACTCAAAGCTGGATTTTAGCGGGGCATATAATCTGGTAAGGGCTCGGGATGGGATGGTGATTAATGGAAGACATCCTTTGGGTCTAAATATGAACACTTTGAATATACTGTAATGCCTTTCAGCCTTTGCAACTCCTCCGTGATCTGCCAGCATTACTTGAATGACATATTCAGGGATTACGTGGATATCTTCTTCATTGTCTATCTCAATGATATTCTTGTCTATGATGGTGGTATAGATGAATATCAGTTACACATGGCAAAAATACTTACACGTCTGTGACAGCACAAGCTGTATGCAGAGCTGAAGAAATGTGTGTGTTCAACACGATACTGTGGAATTTGTAGGGTATGTACTATCCCCCAGAGGCTTGTAGATGGATTTCTGTAAAGTATCCATTATAGGTGACTGACTAAATCCCACTGATAAGAGAGGTGTACAGTGTTTTGTGGGATTCACCAACTTACACCAGAGGTTCATAAGCAATTGCTCTCAAATTATTCAACCCATCACAAGAGGTAGGTGAAAGGTCTCACCGTGTTCCTGCAAGAAGTTCAGAGAAAACCAATTTGTTCTTCGCTTTTTCACTAGAAAACTGGTGATTAAAATCTTTGCATTTTTCACCTGTTAGTCAAAATTCTTTGCCATTTTTAAAATGGCTACACCCATTGATGTACATGTTTTTCACATCTTCGCTATATAAATGTGATATATTCCAGGAAGTGGGACACAAAGGAAGCAGCTACATAATGAGGTAGATGTGCTGTGCTGTTCTGCTTTGATTTGTTTGGACTTCTATCACTATGAGAAAGCTTAAAAATAATAAAAGGAGGAACTGTAAGGACCCTTATGTGTCCACTGAGTCTGAGGAAGAGGAGGAAGTGAGCACTACTGAAACAATGCCGTCCAGTCCCCCTAAATCACCCCTAGGGATCTTGAGGAAATTAGTGTCACGGAAGAAAGAAAAGGGTAGTACCAATGAAAGCAGGACAGGTCAGCTGCCTGTGCCTGCTGCAAGATGTGCTGTCCCTGCTGCCACTAGTGCTGTGCCTGCTGTCAGATGTGTTGCCCCTGATACTGCTACCACTATTGCTGTGCCTGTTGTCAGACATGCTGCCCCTGCTGCCACTAATGCTGAGCCTGTTGTCAGATGTGCTGCCCTTGCTGCCACCAGTGCTGTGCCTGCTGCCAGTGCAACCCCTGCTGCCACCAGTGCTGTGCCTGCTGCCAGTGCTGTGCCTGCTGCCCCCAGTACTGTACCTGCTGTCACACGTGCTGCCCTGATGCAAACAGTGCTGTACCTGCTGCCAGTGCTGAACCTGCTGTCAGATGTGATGCCCCTGCTGCAATCAGTGCTGAACCTGCTGCCCTCAGTGCTGAACCTGCTGCTAGGGTGTCATGTAATACTCATCACCAACGGCACTGTGAACTAGACTTGTGCGTGGGAAAAAAATTCGGAAAAAATTCAATTTCGGATGAATTTTTTTTTTCAGTTGATCCGAAAATTGGACTGGACCTGTTCGACTTGGATGAAACTTGCATTGGATCCGAATTATTCGCCCGAATTCACTATGCTTTTAAAAATACAATAAAATCAAAATTAGATAAATAAAAATAAGTGGAACCTTTTCCAGGGTCTAAATGAAGATGGTGGAACAGGGTAAGGTGGAGCTTTAGCCTTATGGTACTGTAGGTGAAGCATGGCTGTAGCTATTTGAGGGAAGAAGGAAGACTGAGGATGACTGGAGCAGGCAGGACTCATAAACATACAACTTTTCTTAGATAGGTTTACACTACAAAAATGAGGAAGTCTGGAGCAGGCAGGACTCATAGACATAAGACTTTTCTTAGATTAGAGTTAGACTTCAAAAATGAGGAAGCCTGGAGCAGGTAGGACTCATAGACATATGACTGGAGATGCAGCCAGCAGAAAACTACAGAACACTGGAGCAGGCAGGACTCAGTAGATAGATAGACATATGATTTTCTTAGATTAGAATTAGACTTCAAAAATGAGGAAGCCTGGAGCAGGCAGGACTCATAGACATACGACTTTTCTTAGATTAGAGTTAGACCACAAAACTGAGGAAGCCTGGAGCAGGCTGGACTCATAGCCATATGACTTTACTTAGATTAGAGTTAGACTACAAAATTGAGAAAGCCTGGAGCAGGCAGGAATTTACTGACGCCGCCACTTGTTTGCTAAAGTGTGAGTTTAATAATCACCATGTGGCAAATGCCTTTGGAATCCGGTGTTGGGACAATTCCACGTTTCCACTGAAAAGAGGTACTGTAGAAAATCATACAGGAAGCCGGACTCATAGACATATGAGCAGGCAGGACTCATAGACATACGACTTTTCTTAGACTAGAGTTAGAATACAAAACTGAGGATGACAGCAACACTGGAGATGTAGGCAGCAGCAAACTGCAGAACACTGGAGCAGACAGGACTCAGTAGATGGATACAGCAACTGAGGATGACTGGTGCGAGGCAGACACAGGATGACAGCAACACTGGAGATGTAGCCAGGACTGCAGAACACTGGAACAGGCAGGACTCAGTAAATACATGGATACAGCAGCAACTGAGGATGACTGGTGCGAGGCAGACACAGGATGACAGCAGCACTGCAGATGTAGCCAGGACTGCAGAACACTGGAACAGGCAGGACTCAGTAAATACATGGATACAGCAGCAACTGAGGATGACTGGTGCAAGGCAGACTCAGGATGACAGCAACATTGGAGATGTAGCCAGGAATTTAGAACCCTGAAACAGGCAGGGCTCAGTCATTAGATGGATACAGAAACTGAGGATGACTGGTGCGAGGCAGACTCAGGATATCAGCAACATTTGAGTTGTAGCCAGCAGAAAACCACTGAACACTGGAGTAGGCAGGACTCAGTAAATAGATACCGCAGAGCCAGACTGAACAACCTGTATAGTGGGAAAACAATGTAGACTTTAAATTCCCCCCTGAGTCCCACCAAGTCAGAGGGGTGTCCTCTGCCCAACCAACCACTGTCCTAAAGCTGGCTAAGCTGGAGCGTTCAGCATATTATGTTACTATAGTACTTTTTTTCTTCTAATCTGCATTGAACCTGAGAGCAGGGTAACCAGATTTGGCAGGTTGACTTTTAAAAAAGTAATTTCCTTCATGAGCTGGGGGGGCAGTTGAGAGAGGTGGGGGCTAAGTATATTTCCTGTAACAGAAAATACCCACTCACTCTGGACAGTGGTTGGGGGGCAAGAAAGCAACTCCTGGGCTACCAGGGACAAAGTAGGCCACACAGCCCTCTTATTATCCAGAAAAGTCAAGGGATCTGTACTTGGAGGCAAAGAAGGTTCCGCAAGGCAAGTCTTAACCTCAAACTCAGCACTTTTTCTACTCATTGGGAGCTGTTTGTTTTGCCCAAAGCATAATCTGTCCATTGCCTCAGCATAAAAAGCAGCAGCTGCTCCACTGGAAAAAGATAACGTGTTACTGCCACTGCTACTGGTCCCGGAAGACCACTACACTTCTCCAGCTCATCTGCAGAATCTTCTCCTGCCACTTGCGACTGCATCCTGTTTTTCCTTTGCCTCTCATGCACCTTCGCTATCAATTGTTCCCTCCAGGCAGTGATTGAATTGGTAGTAAGTGCCATCTTGCCTTTGACTCATGGATCGCACATTGTGGCCAGTATTAACTCGGGACAATTGTCCATGTGCTCTTCCATACGCTGAGGAAGTTCCTTCTTCAGCCTCGTTAGAAGGGCAGCAACATCAGGAAGTATATTACCTTCAGCACCAAGCAAATTATTCAGATACACTCCTAAGTTGGATTTTGAATTTTTTAAACATTGGAACACTGATGATTCTCCCTTGAGTTGACAGTGAGCTGCTAGGCCGCCAAGTCCCTACACAAGTGTGTAATTGTGTCTCTGCAAATAACTCAAATACACTCCTAAGTTGGATTTTTATTTTTTTAAACACAGATCAGTCTCCCTTGTGGTGGCAGTTAGACAACAGGCCCCTCAGGTTCTACAAAGCTCTGAGATGGTATTGCTCTGCAAATGATTCAAATACACTCCTAAGTTGGATTTTGAATTTTTTAAACACTGGAACACTGATGAGTGTCCCTTGAAGTGGCAGTTAGACAGCAGTCCCCCCAGTCAATACACAGCTCAGAGATGGTAGCACTCTGCAAACTATTCAAATATACTCCTAATTTGGATTTTTTATTTTTTTAAACACTGATACACTGATGAGTGTTCCTTGCGGTGGAAGTTAGACAGCAGGCCCCCCAGTTCCAGTCTCTACACAGCTCTGAGATGGTATCACTCTGCAAATTATTCAAATACACCCCTAAGTTGAATTTTAATTTTTTAAACACTGATGAGTCTCCTTTGCGGTGGCAGTTAGACAGCAGGTCCCCCAGGTTCTACACAGCTCTGATATGGCATCACTCTGCAAATTATTCAAATACACTCCTAAGTTGGATTTTTAATTTTTTAAACACTGATACACTGATGAGTCTCCCTTGAGGTAGCAGTTAGACAGTAGCCCCCCCATCCTATTCCCTACACATCTCTAAGATGGTATCTCTCTGCAAATTATTCAAATACACTCCTAAGCTGGATTTTGAATTTTTTAAACACTGATGAGTCTCCCTTGCGGTGGCAGTTAGACAGCGGGCCCCTTAGGTTCTACACAGCTCTGAGATGGTATCTCTCTGCAAATTATTCAAATACACTCCAAAGATGGATTTTGATTTTTTTAAACACTTATACACTTAGGAGTCTCCCTTGCGGTGACAGTTAGACAGCAGGCCCCCCAGTCCCAGTCCCTACACAGCTCTGAGATGGTATCACTCTGCAAATTATTCAGATGGACTCCTAAGCTGGATTTTTAAGTTTCTAAACACTGATGAGTCTCCCTTACGGTGGCAGTTAGACACAAGGCTCCCCAGGTTCTACACAACGCTGACATGGTATCACTCTGCAAATTATTCAAATACACACCTAAGCTGGATTTTCAATTTTTTAACACTGATACACTGATCAATCTCCCTTGCGGTGGCAGTGAGACAGCGGGCCATAGAGTCCCTACACAGCTCTGAGATGGTATCACTCTGCAAATTAATAAAATACACTCCTAAGTGGTGTTTTTAATTTTTTAAACACTGATACACTGATGAGTCTCCCTTGAGGTGGTGTCACAGCGGTGGCTGCCGAGCCAACCGCAACATTACCTGCTTGACTACCGCAGCATTGGAGGGCAGGCTCTGTCTCTGAGTGGCGGCTGCGAGTGCTCAGCGAAGCCCAGCAGCCGACCGCAGCCTCTTCCAGTGGTCCCACTCTGTTCTCTGGCGCGCGTCCAGGTTGGACGCACGTCATATTTAAAGTGACAGGCATCAGTTTTGGGCTCCTCCTCTTCCTGGGAGGTTGGGGTTATAAACCTCATGGACACCACTCTCAAGTGTCTTTTCATGGTGTCCAGTGTTGTTGGAAGGTGTAGAGGTGATTAGGCTGACTATCCATCCTGGTTCTGATCAATTGGCTCTGTATATGACTACCCGCTCTGTGTATGACCCTGGCTTGTCTGAGAACCTTTCTGGTGCAGAACCTGAGGCTCTGGTAGACTATCCTCTTTGTGTATGACCTTTGGCCTGGATGACTATCCGTACTGGTGCAGACTTGTTGCACAATCTAAATACCCGCTCTGTGTATGACCATTGGCCTGGCTGACTATCCGTATTAATTCAACATTGTTTCGTACCTCCCTGGTTCTAAGAACATTCGAGCGGATGCCCTATCCCTCCAACATTGTCCTGACTCTGGGGAAGAGTCTCCTCCTACCCCGATTATTACAGCCGATCGCATTCTGGCTCACATTCGTACTAGTATTATGTCTCCTCTGGGAGAGGAGATCTTGGCCTCCCAGGTTTCTGCTCCTGCAGAGATACCCAGACGAAGGTGTTTTGTACCAGTTCAGTTGTGCACCAGACTATTTGAGATCTACCACACTTCCAAAACCGCTGGCCACAATGGGCGTGATCAATTAATTTGGTCGATATCTCGATTATTTTGGTGGCCAAGCCTTAGGAAAGATTGCGCCACTTTTGTGGCGGCTTGCCAGACTTGCGCACAAAATAAATCTCCATGCAGTCTAACGGTGGGACTCCTTCAACCTATTCCTAATGGAGAGTGCCCTTTGTCTCATCTGTCCATAGATTTCATGGTTGACCTCCCTGCTTCCTCGGACCACAGTGTGATCCTTATGGTAGTGGACAGATTTTCGAAAATGGTGCATTTTGTACCCTTGAAAGCGTTACCTTCTGCCCGACAGTTGGCCGAGATATTTGCTAAAGAGGTCTTCCGGTAAGACGGCATTCCTAAGGTGATTATATCCAACCATGGGAGCCAGTTTGTGTCCTGGTTCTGGAGATGTTTCTGTAACCAATTGGGGATTCAGCTTGCCTTTTCTTCGGCCTATCACCCTCAATCTAATGGGGCAGCTGAAAGGTCTAATCAGGCCCTCGTACAATTCCTTCGTTGCTACATAAACAACAACCATGACAATTGGGCTACTTTGTTATCCTGGGCGGAATTTGCCAGAAATTGCTCCATCAACTTTTCATCTCAGTGTTCTCCATTTTTGATAAATTACGGGTCCCAGCCCTCCGCTCTTCCTGAGAGCTTCGAGGCACAACCTATTCCGGCTCTGGATGAGCATTTACGGGCACTCCGTTCCTCTTGGGTACAAGTACAGCATTATCACGGTCCCTGTGTCTTTCTGTCAATCTATCATGATGTACCTGTGCATTGGTGGAGACTGATTGGCCCGCCCAGGATGTGCCGTTATATGCTGGAGCTTGGGTAATTGTCAGTTGCCCTTTCGTGGTGTTCCTGTTGCTGCGCCTTGTTGCCATATTCCAGTGTCTTCTGTGTACCGACCCGGCTAGTCTGACTCTGCTCCTGATTCTGCTCCGTGATTTGACCCAGCTCTGGCTGACGACCCTGCTCCGTGAATTGACCCGGCTCTGGCTGACGACCCTGCTCCGTGAATTGACCCGGTTCTGGCTGACGACCCTGCTCTGTCATTGATTCCGGCCTGTCTGCTGTTCCAGTACTGCTCCGGTTCTGCCTGCTGTTCCGATTGCCATTCCGGCCTGTCTGCTGTTCCAGTACTGCTCCGGTCCTGCCTACTGTCCCGGTTGCTACACCGGCCTGTCCGCTGTTCCTGTACTGTGCCGGTCTTGCCTACTGTTCCGGTTGCTATTCCGGCCTGCCTGCTGTTCCGGTGCTGTTCCAGTCCTGCCTGCTGTTCCGGTTGCTGTTCCGGCCTGTCTGCTGCTTCCAGTTACCATTCCGGTTCTGCCTGCTGTTGCAGTGTTACTGCGTCATTCCAGTCGCCTCGGCGACATTCTGAACTGTTTAAGCGACTCACTGTTCCTCTCACTTGTCAGTAGCTGTAGCCTGAGGTTGCTTTGCCTTCTGTTGGCTGCCAAGGTACTCGCTTGTGTACAGAACCATTTAACCCTTGCAGTGCCTGTAGTCTCCGGTCTGGTGCCTCCGATATATCTTGCCAAGCATACATTTTCTGACATAGCCTTTCCTCTGAGTGCTTCTGTGTGTCTCTTATTCCATCAGAGCCTTGTCAGTCCGTGTTCATCCTCTGGCTCAGGGCCACAGACATTGAAGGTACATTCCCATTGCACTCCAGAGGGCATTGGCTCTATTACAGCTTGTGCAGTCACCATCAGTACAGCACCCAAGGGGTGTATGGGCACAATCCTAATGGCACCTGCAGGGTTATTACTTTTCTAGTTAAGGGCGATTTTGGTTCTGATCATTACAGCATGGCAATAGCACTCCTCTGTAGCCCACGGTGGTGGTACCGGCTCAGCTCTGGACATTGGGCTCCAGTATATCAACTTGAGAGTGTATTCAGTGCAGTTACTCCACTATCCTGCTATTGAGAGACTGTGTTCTAGAGACTGCTATTTATCCTGGGCGTTGGCCAATCTTGTATATCTCACCCATTTCATTTATTAACCCTTTGGGGGAATACTCCCTATCCATCCCAGCACCTGTCATTATCATTGTGTGCATTCACTTTGTCATTATTGCCATTGTTGCTATTTCTGTGCTGGCCTCTAGGGGCCTTGTTTTATTTTCAATAAAACTGTGTTTTTACTTCATACCCTGGTCTGAGTGTCAGAAAACCGTTACAAGCATACCCTACATGGTTCAATGCAACGACACAAACGGCAGGCTGACCGTATGCGACTACCTGCACCCACCTATCAGGTTGGAGATACGGTATGGCTGTCATCCCGGAATCTTAACGTCCAGGTCCCATGTAGAAAACTGGCCCCCCATTTTGTTGGTCCCTTTCAAATCATTAGGAGGTTTAACCCGGTGGCCTACGCTGTGCAGCTTCCTGCTACTATACGCATTCATAATGTGTTTCATGTGTTTTTACTAAAACCATTAACCTGTAACCGGTTTACTTCCACCCCTGTTCCCCCGGCCCCCATTCGGGTGGGGGATCATGATGAATATGAGGTACAAAACATCCTGGATTCCAGGAGGGTCAGGGGGAATTTGCAGTATTTGGTGCACTGGAGAGGCTATGGTCCAGAAGAACACTCTTGGGTCTCTTCCAAAGATGTGCACGCCTCCACATTCATCCGTAGATTTCATTCCCGCTTTCTGGACAAACCTCTCTCAGATCCGTGGAGGAGGGGTCTGTAAGGGGGAGCTACTGTCATAGCGGCGGCTGCCGATCCGACCGCAACATTACCTGCTTGACTACCGCAGCATTGGAGGGCAGGCTCTGTCTCTGAGTGGCAGCTGCCCCGCAGCCAACCTCAGCCTCTTCCGGTGGTTCCACGCTGTTCTCTGGCACGCGACCAGGTTGGACACGCGTCATATTTAAAGTGACAGGCATCAGTTTTGGGCTCCTCCTCTTCCTGGGAGGTTGGGGTTATAAACCTCCTGGACACCACTGCCAAGTGCCTTTTCGTGGTGTCCAGTGTTGTTGGAAGGTGTAGAGGTGATTAGGCTTACAATCCGTCCTGGTTCTGACCAATTGGTTTGTCTATGAACATTTCTGGTGCAGAACCTGCGGCTCTGGTAGACTATCCTCTTTGTGTATGACCTTTGGCCTGGCTGAGTAACCGTACTGGTGCAGACTTGTTGCGCAACCTGAATACACGCTCTGTGTATGACCATTGGTCTGGCTGACTATCCGTATTGGTGCTGACTAGTGGCGCAGTCTGTATACCCGCTCTTTGTATGACCCTTGGCCTGGCTGGCTATTCATACTGGAGCTGACTGTGGGCCTGTCTGACAACACACCTTGTTGTACCCAGGTTGTCCGCTGCGCACCCAGCATACAAACGCTCCAATGTATAACTCGTGGGTATCTCGGTGGCTCTAGCAGACTTCCCTTGCTCCTGTTATGTACTGCGGTGTTCAGGTGCGGACCTGTAGCGCAGTTTGTCTTTCGTACATAGTCTGTACAGGTGCGGACCTGTAGAGCAGCATCCTACTTTGTTCCTCGTCTGTACAGGTGCGGACCTATAGTGAGGCTCAGGTGCGGACCTGAGTCGGTTCACTCCTAGTTGCCACCGGGGTTCAATACATCTCTACTACAGAAGAACATTCCGTCCCGACATCCTTGTATTGTATGGTGTTCTTGCTGTAACATTGTTCGTTACGTGTGTTATCTCAATAAAGATTGTGTTACCTACTGTACTGGTCCAAGTCTCATTTCTGAGTCCATGACAGTTGGCAGTTAGACAGCAGGCCCCCCAGTCCTATTACCTACACATCTCTGAGATGGTATCTCTCTGCAAATTATTCAAATACACTCCTAAGCTGGATTTTGAATTTTTTAAACACTGATGAGTCTCACTTGAGGTGGCATTTAGACAGCAGACCCCCCAGCTTCTACACAGTTCTAAGATGGTATCTCTCTGCAAATTATTCAAATACACTCCAAAGATGGATTTTGAATTGTTTAAACACTTATACACTTAGGAGTCTCCCTTGTGGTGGCAGTTAGAAAGCAGGCCCACCAGTCCCAGTCCCTATGGAGCTCTGAGATGATATCACTCTGCAAATTATTCAAATGGACTCCTAAGTTGGATATTAATTTTTTAAACACTGATGAGTCTCCCTTGCAATGGCAGTTAGAGAGCAGGCCCCCCAGTCCCAGTCCCTACACAGCTCTGAGATCGTATCACTCTGCAAATTATTCAACTACACTCCTAAGTTGGATATTTAATGTTTTAAACACTGATACACTGATGAGTCTCCCTTGAGGTGGCAGTTAGACAGCAGGCCCCCCAGGTTCTACACAGCTCTGAAATGGTATCACTCTGCACATTATTCAAACACACTCCTAAGCTGGATATTGACTTTTTTAAACACTGATGAGTCTCCCATGCGGTGGCAGTGAGTCAGCGGGCCCCCCAGTCCCTACACAGCTCTGAGATGGTATCACTCTGCAAATTATTCAAATACACTCCTAAGTTGGATTTTACATTTTTTAAACACTGGAAAACTGATGAGTCTCCCTTGCGGTATCAGTTAGACAGCAGGCCCCCCAGTCCCAGTCCCTACACAGCTCTGAGATGGTATCACTTTCTGCAAATTATTCATATAAACTCCTAAACTGGATTTTGAATTTTTTAAACACTGATACACTGATGAGTCTCCCTTGCGGTGGCAGTTAGACAGCAGGCCCCCCAGTCCCAGTCCCTACACAGCTCTGAGATGGTATCACTCTGCAAATTATTCAAATAAACTCCTAAGTTGGATTTTTTATTTTTTAAACACTGATGCACTGATTAGTTTACCTTGCGTTGGCAGTCAGACAACAGACCCCCCTGTCCCTACACATCTCTGAGATGGTATCACTCTCCAAATTATTAAAATACACTCCTAAGTTAGATTTTTTATTTTTTAAACACTGATACACTGATGAGTCTAATGTGCGGTGGCAGTCAGACAGCGGGCCCCCCAGTCAATACACAGCTCTGAGATGGTATCACTCTCCAAATTATTAAAATACACTCCTAAGTTAGATTTTGAATTTTTTTAACATTGATACACTGATGAGTCTCCCTTGTGATAGCAGTTAGACAGCAGGCCCCCCATTCCCAGACCCTACACAGCTCTGAGATCGTATCACTCTGAAAATTATTTAAATACACTCCTAAGCTTGATTTTGATTTTTTAAACACTGATGAGTCTCCCTTGCGGTGGCAGTTAGACAGCAGGCACACCAGGTTCTACACAGCTCTGAGATGGTATCACTCTGCAAATTATTCAAATAAACTCCTAAGTTGTATTTGGAATTTTTAAACACTGGAACACTGATTAGTCTCCCTTGTGGTGGCAGTTAGACATCAGGTCCCCCAGTCCCTACACAGCTCTGATATGGTATCACTCGGCAAATTATTAAAATACACTCCTAAGTTGGATTTTTAATATTTAAACACTGATACACAGATGAGTCTCCCTTGTGGTGGCAGTTAGACAGCTTGCTCCCTAGTCCCAGTCCCTACACAGCTCTGAGACGGTATCACTCTGCAAATTATTCAAATACAATCCTAAGTTGGATTTTTAAGTGTTTTAAGCACTGATGAGTTTCCTGCCACCGTTAGACAGCAGTCCCCCCCAGATTCTACACAGCTCTGAGATGGTATCACTCTGCAAATTATTCAAATAAACTCCTAAGCTGGATTTTCAATTTTTTAAACACTGATACACTGATGAGTCTCCATAGTGGTGGCAGTGAACCAGCGGGCCCCTCAGTCCCTACACAGCTCTAAGATGTTATCACTCTGCAAATTATTCAAATATACTCCTAAGTTAGAGTTTGAATTTTTAAACACTAGAACACTGATTAGTCTCCCTTGTTGTGGCAGTGAGACAGCAAGCCCCCCAATCCTTACACATTTCTGAGATGGTATCCCTCTGCAAATTATTGAAATACACTCATAAGTTGGATTTTTAATGTTTTAAAAACTGATGAGTCTCCCTTGCGGTGGCAGTTAGACAGCAGGCCCCCAGGTTCTACACAGCTCTGAGATGGTATCACTCTGCAAATTATTCAAATATACTCCTAAACAGGATTTTGAATTTTTTAAACACTGGAACACTGATGAGTCTCCCTTGCGGTGGCAGTTAGACAACAAGCCCCCCAATCCCAGTCCCTACATAGCTCTGAGATGGTATCACTCTGCAAATTATTCAAATACACTCCTAAGTTGGATTTTTAATTTTTTAAACACTGATGAGTCTCCCTTGCGGTGGCAGTTAGACAGCAGGCCCCCCAGTCCCAGTCCCTACACAGCTCTGAGATGGTATCACTCTGCAAATTATTCAAACGGACTCCTAAGTTGGATTGTCAGCTTTTACACAGGAACAAAGGTGACTCTCCCTTCCAGTGGCAATAACTAGCACTTATGCTGGCTGCCTGCCTACAAATCAACTGGACAGTCACTTTCTCTATCTGCTTCTTCTCTCTCCAAGATCCAATAACGCAATGAGCACTAACAGGAAGTGCAGGTGCTGTCTGGGTGTCTGTTATGTCATTAGTCCAACCCCCATCATGAAACAAAGAAGCTAATTGCTCGGACTAAAAATACCATGAAACGAAGAAGCTAATTGGACTAGAGAGGGAGGGAAAGTAGCACGCGCGCAGGGAGAAAGTAATCCGAATATTCAAATCTTGTACCGAAATTCTGCCCAGAAACATTTCGGATTCGGGTTCTTAAAACAAATGGATCTAAGATTTTTGACATGCCTGAATGCCTCTAATCAGCCATATTCGTCCAAAATCCAAATGTTGACGAACCGAATCACACAAGTCAACTGTGAACAATTTGTGAGAAGTCAGTGAGAAGATCAAAGGCATGTGTTTGTGACTCCGTTACCGCACCGGAAGGGTGCTACTGGCTCTGGTCCCTCAGCTCTTGCAGTGTACATGTCTCCGTTACTGCAGCAGACAGGTGCTCACGGCTCAAAGTAGTGCTAGCTCTTGCAGAGTGTTGTGGCCTCCTCTCCTTGCTCTGTCCAGGGAGTGTTTCAGTTCTGCCTTACTGCTAAGGTGTTTCCCAATCTTGCACCACAGTCTCTTGCTACTTTTTCCATCTACTAGGTGTTGTCAAACACACCACAACAGAGACTGATTACCTTCCTTGAACTTTAACCCATGTGTTGGTGATATTACTTTTTTATGCCTGTCCTGTGACAGTATCTGTTCTTGTTCTATATACTGGGCCTGAGAGGGCATATGTACCTGAATATCATTTACCTGTCATTCCAAACTAGCCTGTAGTGGGCAGTGTTCCTTGTCTTTTAATAAAACTGTGTTTTATTCTAACCTCCTGGTCTGAGTGTTTTACAAAACCGTTACACATATGCCACATGTAAAATTGTAAGGTACAGTAAGAGCGCCATGTATAGCATTTATATCGTCAGTACTCATACTTTCTATTTTTCTTATATAATTAGCATAATATATAAGTATCCAATCAGGTCCAACTGATGATGTCACAGTATAATGAGATGGATCTCTGTCCAATCATTTGGAATGGGTGGAGATTACTGATAAGGTAAAAATTTACCTAATATAATGCCAAGGGAAGGTAATTGCTCTCTTGGTTCCTGGTTGAAAATTCTCTGAGTTCCTGGTTAAAAAGACTGATCCTGGTTCTGGTACCTAACATAGAAAGACAAAGAAACTTGGATTTGGTAACTATATAATTTCTTCATATAGATTCATTTAGATCCAGAGTTTCATAGCTTTTCTTCTGTTTGAAGAAACTTAAATTTGTCTTATAATTGTCTTAAGTGGACTGGCCAACCATTTGGGATCACTTATAATAAGCTATATTAGCTCTAGATTTCTGGAATTAACAGAATCTATATATTTATTGGGAAATTGTTATATTTTGCCAAATAAGTGTAATATAGTTATATAGCGTGGGTTATATATTAGTTAATATAAGTCTTGGTATTCCTAGAATAATGTTTTGTGGTTCTGGGAAGATTATAATAGTTAATATTTGATCTAGGAAATTCTTTGAATCCAGTTATTAACCCTTTAACCGTTATTTGTCTATTGTTAGTGGTGTTTTCTTTGGAATTCTCTGTGTATGTATTAGGCTTATCTTTTGTAAATTGGAATTTTTCACTTTCAATAGACAAAAAGAAACAGCCTTCTGGGTGTGGCACCTATTTTAAATCAGTGGATTAACCCTTGGAGTACCTATAGGTTTTATATATATTGTTGTAGTCAGATTTAAGATATATGTTGCATGAAGTTGGTATACTTACTAGACATATGTTGTTGGATTAATTTGAAGTAGATTCTTGGCATAATCTCTGATTGACTATATATATATATATTAATTGCAATGTATATGTTTTATTCAGAAGGTATGCAATAGTTGAAATCAATATATAATTAAATTATAGTGATTTAAATCTGGGATTCTATTTCAGTTATTCCCTAAATTTGATTATTATTATTATTATATATATGGTACATGGAGAATTGTCAGAAGAGTAGCTTAAAATTTAAACTAATGCACCTTACAGTAGACATTAACCCATAATTAGCATAGTTTATTCGGTTTCTGGGGCAGGGGTATTCATATACACTGCTGCCAACTGTATTTTATTAATTGTAAGGATCAATTAACCTTTTCTATGCTGCTAAGGGCAATTATTGTTATTTAATACCTCTGAATATACCTATGTGTAATTAACCCTTTCACTGCTGGTAATCCTCATGGTAATAATCGTAGTTTGGTTAACTATGTATCTATTGTAATTGCTAATCACTCAATTTTTTCATTGTTGCTGATACTTGTTATATATATAGTATATGGTATTTTAATAAATTATATATATATATTTTTGTACAAATATGCGGGATTGATTATTTTTATCAATTCTTTACTGTGAAGTAGCGTATCAATACCTAATAAAGTAAAAAGTTCTCAAAATTATTTTATATTGTCATTTACCTATTTAAGTGAAGATATCCAACCTGATTGGTTCTCTTGTTTTAACCCCTTGGATACCTTCATAATAAATAGTCTGACAGTCCACGCACATACCAATGCTGCCACATGTTCTTTTCTGACTTACCTCATCACACAGAATGAATTACTCATAGACTAGTGCCATGTCTTCATTCTCCCTCCATTTTAACTCGAGGATCTTCATCTCCTGCATTATTTTCCTCTTACTAGCTATGGAGGACAGAGGAAGACAGAGGAACTGATTCTAAACACCTTCTGTTCGCCTGTAATTATGTGGAGAGATACTTATTTCATGTCTCACATGTGCTCACTCTAACAACCTCCATACCAGGAGGATCTTTCATGTCCATGGCCTTCCTGAAACTATTGACTCTGACTGGGGATCACAGTTTACCTCATGCTTGAGATCTGCTTTTTGCCATGGTATTCACATACAGAGGTCTCTCTCAACTTCATACCATCCATAGACCAATGGAGATATGGAGCAGATTTACCAGGTAGTGGAGCAATATCTTAGGTGTTATACTACTCATCTGCAAGACACCTGGTTTCCATAACTTCTAGTGGATGACTTTGCCTACAACAATCAGGTGCACAGATCAATTAATATGACCCATTGTTCGCTAACAACAGTCCATATGCCATAAAGGTACTCATTTCTCCCATACCTTGTCTGGTCCCCAATGCCTCCACACATTTACAAACCAAGCTCCACACTAATTCTTAGATATGGAAGACTCTGCAAGCAGTCCCTATTAGCCACAAACATTACACTTTATTCTCCGGCACCTATCTATCAACCAAGAGATAAGATCTGCTAACCTAAGTCCCTTCTAAGAAATTGAGATGCCGATTCATCGGACCTTTTGAGGGTGAACGTGTGATGCACCACTCTGCAGTAAGTCTATTTCTAGAATGCAACATGCACATCCAATCCTGTTTTTTATGTCTGTCTGGACAAGCCACGGATCAGCAACTAATTTATCAGCCAACAACCTAAACCTCCAGCTCCTTTGGTTATCAATGGACAAGAGGAATATGAGGCACAAGAGGTTTTGAAGAAGGAGACTGTAGTATCTTGTTCATTAGAAGGATCCAGGCCTGGAGGAACAGTTCTATGAGCCCGCTACAGATGTTCATGCTCCTGCCACTAGCAACTCACTCATCCAGCTCCAACATGCTGCCAGAGGTGCTTCTAATGGGGGATCTGTCATACTTGCGGCTAACTGCAGTCACTCACCCCTGGCTGTTCATAGTCTGTCTCACATTGGTCTACTATATTCCTGGTCTCCTGGCTGCATTATGCAGCGTGGCTCCATGGATGCACACTTCATGTCTGTTGTGGCAGAGCAGGAGTTCTGTGGTTCTTCTGTCACTGGTGGGCTTCCTTAAGTGCTCAGCACATGTTGGAGGAAGTTTGGTTGCTTGCACACATTGCACAGGAGACAGGAGAGACCAAGTACATTTGTGCGCCCATGTTAACATCATTGCTCTAGCCTATTGCTATCTAATCCCTGGATGTCCTTGCATCAGTGTTCATTTGTTCTGGTCCACTGCCTGACCTACTTAGCTTTTCTCTAGTATCTATCACCCGTTTCTGATGTCGGCATATACCTTGACCAAAGTGACCTCTGTTTTCATTGACCTCCATATATACTTTGACCAGGATGATATCTTGTTTCCTTAACCTCTGTAAATACCTTGGCCATGCTAACCTCTGGCTTCCTTGACCTCTGCATACACCTTACTCCTTTCCCTGATCTTTGGCTATTTACAGAGCATGTTGAACTCAGATTCTTGGATACCTTAGGCTGAATCAGTCACCGTGTGTGGTGGCCTACTCTCTGGGAGGCCTGTTCCAATTCAGCCTCCACAGTTATTAACTCATTAATTCGGATGTGCCCATCCATTCTCCTGGGCTACAGTAATGTCAACCAAGTTGCATGACATATTCCAATACATACATACTTATACTCATGCCCTAGTCATGTAGTTGCACGTCAGTGAAACATTCAGTAAATGTGTTTGTAAGATCTGGTAAAACTTCACTGATAAGAACGAATACTAGGATGATGTCTAAGGGACCCCACAGTCATGAGCACATGTAGTTTACCTACAGAACAGAGATTTCACAGATAAGGAAACGGTCCACATTCACTGTAACTACTCAATGAGGTTGCATAAATGACTAGATGGGCTATCAGGAAAATAAAAATTAATTTACATAAAAGGCTGGTTCATTTATACATAGCCTTGTATGTAATAATGAATAAAACAATAATAAAAACACAAAAATCAAAAACATTAATGCATTCAGCACATTCAGCATATTTATTACAATAAATAAAGATGTATGTTTTTGAAACTTGATACTGAAATTATCTCTGAAGTGTAACAGAGGAAATATGTTTATTTTGTCAGTTCTTGCAAAACAAAAAAAATAAATTGCAGAATAATCTGAGTTGGAGAAATCCAAAGTTTGTCCACAACTGTTCGATAACGCTGAGTTATTTTTAAAACTAAATAATAATAGTGGGTAATGTACAGTTTGAAACCTATTTGATTTAATAATTCCTTGGAAAATTACTCCTTGCATAGCTTTTGGCCTATAGTAGATATATTATGCCACTCCATTGTGCATCTGAAGATTGTGTGGGAATGCACAGCCATGTTTTCAGTGGCATGGATCCTTTGATGTTACAATAGGCATACAGGATTCAATTGGTACTTCAGTAGAAGGCGATGGAGTTCGTATTTGGTGTGGCAAAGTATATGTTTATAAAAATCTTTGCCAGTAATGATGTGATAACAAGCAAAAACTACCAGTTTTTAACAAGTGTATGCTTACTATTCTTTTGTCATTTTACAGACTTAAGAGAAGTATTGGAGCATATGGAGCTCTTAAAAGTAAAATTCCGTTCTCTAAGAGAATCAGTAACGTGTCATTAACAGGCAAGTGGTCCTCTCTCAAGAAAACATCAGTTATCTTGTGAGCCTAAGACTTTTAAAACCACTCATGGATTATGACTAAGACAAGTGCTCCCATGCTTATACAGTGTTTGGGAAAATAAACTGTTTTGAAATGACAGCAAAATGTTTACATTTGTAGAAAATAAGGTCTGTTTTCAGGAAGTTAAAGAGGTACTATTCTTGAGCACACCATCTACCAAATAGGGTACAAATTAAAATTCTCCAATTATTTAATTTTGTTTAAAATAAATTTTATTAAGCATTGTAGAGGGTACAATAGAAATCACAAAAGAAGGCAAATATCTGAATACAGAAGTAGAAACTGTTCTTGTTACAATGAGGAGAAAACATACTCCATTACTAGCTTGAAAAGCAAGATAAATAGACCAGTCTTTCCAATGTGTGATAGCTAGAGTAACATAACGTCTGGAATGATTACATCAGTAAATGATTATATAGGAGCTGTGGGAATATTGAGGTTTAATTAGCGATTTTAACCCCTTTCATGCTAGGGAGGGAACCAAGGACTTGTAAAACAACCCATTGGAATCCTCTCAACTATTCAAGTGGTTAAAAGTCCCTTTTAAATCAAAAGGAATTTTGAAAATATTTGGAACCTTACAGAATTATCCCATTTTAGTTTATTGAATACAGTCCTAGGAGAACAGTATGCCATAGAAATATTTGGCATTTTAAACATTTTGCCACCCTGAAAGAAAAAACAAGAAAGAAAAAGCTGTTTCAGATATTTCATGAATTGGAATGGGGGAGCTGAAGTCATCACTTCTGGACATTAAAATATATGAATGTGGTTATTGAGATAACGTTATCTGGTGTTTATTGATCTTTTCACAAAATTCATGCTGTCATACTTGCCATGTCCTCCTCTGAAAAAGGCACTCTGGCAGCAGTAGCAGTAGGAACCAATAGCTGATATGCTTGGCACATCTCCTCTCATTAAGCACATACAACATAATCACCCCGACAAAAGAAATCAAGAGACACTGTCACTGTGTCCCTTGTTCCTTCCCCAAGGGCACAAAAAATAGGGGAGACAATTCCATTTGAAGACAAGAGAAACCAATCCTGGAAGTTTGATAATGAGCATAACACCTGCGTTGTCATTGTCTTCTTGTGCTAATGTATGGGTACTCATTGACCCTGCTCTGGCACCAAGACAGTGCTCTTCCTCCTCTTCTGGCATACATCTTTGCCTTTGTTACCTCCCCTACCAGCTGTTAGTGAATTTGTACATGTTTTTGTGTTCACCCTTTGCAAACTGTGTGGTGCACTGACTAGGGATGGCCAAAAGTTTCAACAGGAGAAAATGGCCCGTTCAGAGAGGCAACTTTTTCACGAAAAGTGTTTTTTCATGCTTTTTATGCCTAGTTCATTGCATTGAAATTAATGGAAAAACTGAATTTCTATCAAGCACATGACAAGCCTCTTATTTTCCCACAGGCATAATATAAAAGTGGTGGCATGTTCCCACAGCATGTCATTCTGTGTTTGTGAAAGGAAGAGAGCAGCTAGTTTTTGAGCTATAAAACAAAGTGGAGCTTAGTTTAGGGAGTCTTAAAGGTAAGACATTTGTTCTCTGTATTAGGGGTGTCTGGGGGACAGGAGCAAAGGAGGTTGAGCTCAAACACCCCAAAATACTGCCTGACTGATTTGAATTGAAAGGCACAGGAAGGTGTGGTCCAAGTTACTTGCTGATCTTGCTGTTATTATTTCTTTGTTGGAGGTATCTGTTGGTGTGAATGTGCGAAGGGAGCAAAGGAGGATGACCCCAAATACCGCAACATTCTGTCTGACCAATTTGATTTGAAAGTCATAAGCACTGGTACCTTGTTGGTCTTACTGTAATTATGTCTGTGCTGGGGGAATCTGCAGAAAGTTGCTGGTTAAACAATGGAATAGGGTGGACAAGAGTTTAAAAAAACACAAATATGTATGATATATAATTAAAAAATAAGGTGACAGCTGACTGGGACCCTGCCATGAGCTGTGTGACTGAGATAGACTTGATTGACATCAGATAACATTCCAGCAGATGCACAAGGGGCAAGGAAGGGGGAAAGGAGCAGAGCATGGATATGCGAGTAAAGTGGCAGTTCAAAAACTGACTTCAGCCATGGTTGCTGCAGAGAGTGCAATAAAAGATGATGATCGTCCTCATAGGGAAGATGCAGTCTGTCAAGGTCCCACCAAAGTTCCACCACCAGTGCCAGTACTATAAAAAACATCATGTAAGAAAAACATTGAAGATGACAATGAGTTGCATTCTAATGTTGATGATGGCATAATGGAAGAAGGTGTATCAGCTCAACCAGCTACTGCCAGTGAGACAAACCAGTAACAAAGCACCTTTCCTCAAAGTAGTAGTGAACTTTGTGATAGTAAAAGTAAAAATAAATTGATTGAGACCTCTAAATACTTAGAGGAATATAAAGGTAGTGGTTAAGATGCCCTGGGAGATGATGAGAATGATCTAATAATGACTGATGATTATTATGTAGATCTAGAATTTATCCCTCTAGCATCCTCCTCTTCTTCACATACAGATGCAGTTGAGAGTGAGAGCGATAACATGGGCTGAAAGTTAGCTGAGAGGCAAAGGCTCAGTCTTCCACCACTGAAAATAAGCATTGTGTCTGTCTGTAAACTTTTTGAGAAAACAATGTACACAGTCATTCTGTCAGCCATCATCCTCAACTTCACCACTTTGATGTCTAAGCACCACTTAACCACACACACTTGTGTTGAGTAATTAGCAGCAACAAAAGCACAGGTTATTAACATCTTCAAACTTAAGATAAGTGCCTCTGGTGCTGCTGGAAATGCAGCACTTTTGTCCCCTGGTAGTAGTAGTAGTAGTAGTAGTAGTAGTAGTAATATAATTGCATCACCATTTAGTCCCGGTGGTAGTAGAAGCTCCTCAGGAACCCTGTGGTCCATGAAGTCCATAATATGGATAAACTTCCCTCACAATCCAAAAGCTAAACATTTTGATATCTGTTGTCTGTGCAAAAAGTACATGAGCAGGGGAAAATCAGGCTCACACCTAGGCACCCCCTCAATCAGATCACATCTGAAGCATAACCATATGACTGACTGGGAGACACACCATGAACATGTAAGAGGTTGTGAGAGTGCTGTTGTAGAGAGCAGTAGTTTTGTCTGGGCAAGTAAGTGTGAGGATGTGTTTGAGAAAAGGTTGCAGGGACGAGGACAATTTTTGTGGATCAAGAGTATTCAGATTTCTCCGCATGCTCTTGATCATGGTTGGATGTGTTTGCGTGGTATGATGTGGTTAACGGTGGTGGTCAGAGAGGAGAAAGGGGATATTAGAGAAGTTGGAGACCGAACAGAGGTTAGTGAAGATTTAGTCAAGGGAGTCACTGTCACTGTGCATGGGAGAGTTGGTCCAATGTGATAGGTCAAAGGCGGTTGTTAAGGAGAGGAGTTTGAGGGCAGGGGGGTTATGATTATGAAAGTAGGGAGTAGGGACATCAGAGGACATGAAGAGAGGGAGCCAGGAGATGAAGTGATCAAAGAACTGTGTAGTAGGACCAGGTGGCCTGTATATGACCGCAACATGCAAGGGGAAGGGAGAGAAAAAGCAAAGTGTGTGGGCTTCAAATGTAGGGAAGGAAAGAGAGGGAACAGTGGGGATTACCAGAAATGTATGGTGAAGGGACAGCAGGATGCCTACTCCACCCCCCTGTCTGTTGCCAGGCCTGGGCGTATGCGTGAATTGAAGGCCTCCATGTGATAGTGCAGCAGTGGAGGCAGTGTCTGATGATGTGAGCCAAGTTTCTGTGATGGCCAGGAGGTTTTAGGAGTGAGAAATGAACAGATCATGAACAGTTGTTAGTTTGTTACACAGAGAGTGGGAGTTCCAGAGACCAAGACAAAAGGGGAGGAGGAGGTTAGGTGATGTGGTACAGATATTAGGTTGTGGATGTTGCATGTGTGAGGGGGTTTTGCGGTACAAGAGAGAATGGAAGGGGGGGCCTGGGTTAGTTGAGATGTCACCTGCAGCAAGCAGGAGGAGAAGGGACAGGGACATAAAGTGGGAGTGAGATTTGAAGCAGTGGGGTTTTTTTGCAGGGGTAGAAGTAGATGGTGATGATAGGGAGCAGAGGAATGAAAAAAGTTCATGGAAGCAGGGAAGTGGTGAGGGAAGAAGCAAGGGTGCAATGAAAATGGAGTTACTCTAAATGTGGAAACAACAGGAGGAGATTCTTATGCAGGTGAGAAAGGTGATGAGAAGGCAAGGAGCTAATTTGGTCATAGTGGGGTTAATCAGTGGGAAATTAACATTTGTGCAACAGTCTTTATTCAAGGAGAGTACTGGTGACTTGGCAAACAAGGGTCAGTCCAGGTGCAGAGGGTGTAGGTGCCATGGAGGGGGAGGAGAGTCAGTTGCAGGACTGTAAAGTATTTGGTAAGGGTAGGAGTTAATGCAGGGTTAAATGAATCAATCCGTTGTTGACCAGTAGCGGTAGATGTTGTAATGGTTAGTGGCAGTGGGAGACAAAATCAATCAGGTTTTTTTTTCCATTAGCGGTTTAGTGGTTAACTGTGCAGTTTGTGAATTCAGTCCTGGTAATCCTGGTTTCTTTGCATCAGGTGTTCAGTAGTTTTGATAGAAGATACAAATGTTTGGTGAAAATAGATGTTTCTTTGGTCTGACTACAGCAAGGGTATCTCCACAACTATTAGCAGAAGAAGCACTCCTACAAGCACTTCTACAACCCCCCAAAAAATTCCCAGTGCAACTGATTATTTTCCCACACTCCACCAACACAGGCATCCTCATACCACTTTTATACTATGCCTTTTGGAAATAAAATACAATAACATTTGCTATGTATTGTGTGTAAATTCAGTGTTCCCATTGATTTCAATGGAATGAGCTAGGTGAAAAAAAAGAGGAAAAACTGCACTTTTTGCAGGAAATTATTCTCCAAATGGCAAGTGCCCTTATTCGTCGATTTTTTTAAATATTTTTTTTTTGAGGCAAAAAAATTTCACCCATCACTAATCCTTCTTTCATTGTGTCCTAACCTGTCTAACAAAAAAGAGGAATCATTTCATACTTTAGATGTAGTTAGATGTCTATGACAGTATGTCAAAGTTAGACATTCGATTAGGAAATCTGATAGATTATTTGGCATTCCAGATGGCCCTAAGAAGGGCAGACCAGCATCTAAGACAACGATTGCAGCATGGCTTAAATAAACTATAAGACAAACTTACAGACTTAAATCCGATCCAACTCTTTTCAGAATCAGAGCTCATTCCTCTAGACTAGTGATGAGCGAGCATGCTCGGCCGAAGCTCGGTTCGGCTCGAGCATCGCTCTGCTCGGCACATGGCGGTACTCGTACGAGTACCGCATGTGCTCGCCCGCCATGTTCGGGTCTCCTCCCCGCACGTTTCGCAGCTGCTGCGCAGCCAATAAACGTGCGGGGAGGCTCTGACATCAGTGTAATGCCAGCAGCCATGTTGGCTGCTGGCATTACACTGATTGGCTGGCCAGAACCCGTGATCGGGTGCTATATAGCACCCGACGCGCGAGTTCGGCTCATTCTTAGCCAGGGAGAGATGCGCTTAGGCAGGGAAAGTCAGTGTAGGGAGAATAAAATTGTTGAAACTCTTTCAAGACCCAAAAGTCCTTTTTAGGACTGTTGTGTTTGGGGGCAGCATTTATATTTTGTTTGGGGGGGCACAATTTCCTTTTTTTTGTGGGGGGGATATTTGTAAGGTGACATATAATACTAGATGCACAGGAAGTCAGTGTAGGGAGAATAAAATTGTTGAAACTCTTTTAAGACCCAAAAGTCCTTTTTAGGACTGTTGTGTGTGGGGGCAGCATTTAATTTTTTTTGGGGGTGGCAGAATTTCATTTTTTTGTGGGGGGGACATGTTCTAAGGTGACATTGTACTAGGTGCACAGGGACAAATATTTCACAGTGCAGTGACAAGCTGACATATTCTGTTAGGTGCACAGGGCCAATGATTTTACAACGCAGCGACAAAAAGGGCCATTTTAAACATGTGCCTAGCCATAGATTATTGTCACATTCTGTTTAGTGTGCAAATTCACAAATTAACGTCACATATTCTGTTCACTGTGCCTAGCCGCAGATTAGCGTCACATTCTGTTTCGTGTGCCTAGCCGCAGATTAGCGTCACATTCTGTTTCGTGTGCCAAGCCGCAGATTAGCGTCACATATTGTTTAGTGTGCCTAGCCGCAGATTAACGTCACATATTGTTTAGTGTGCCTAGCCGCAGATTAGCGTCACATATTGTTTAGTGTGCCTAGCCACAGATTAACGTCACATATTGTTTAGTGTGCCTAGCCGCAGATTAGCGTCACATATTGTTTAGTGTGCCTAGCCGCAGATTAGCGTCACATTCTGTTTCGTGTGCCTAGCCGCAGATTACCGGCATATATTCCGTTTAATATGAAGAAGGCGGGTAAAAAGGGACGGGGAAGTGGACGTGATCCTGATAGTTCAAGTAAATATACAGCAATACTGTTTGGTAACAATTTTTCGCCTAAAATCGTTTTTATCTTCCTTTTTGTGTGTTTTACGGTCAGTCTGTAAAAATGGCGTACTACGGGCGAAACATCGTTCCCAGCAGCGACGTTGGAGTCCAAGATGCATCCAGACATCCTCCCTATGCTGTCCCTGAACCATTTCTGTGGTGTTTCCATCATTTTATGACCTTTTCCTATGAACCAGGCACCCTCCCCTCATCAGAGCAGGGGGTGCCTGGTGTAATGCTCGAGTCCTCCCATTGACTTCAATAGGGCTCGGGTGCTCGGCCGAGCACTCGAGCCTCCGGGGGCGCTCGGCCAGAGCACCCGAACACCCGAGCATCGGGGTGCTCGATCATCACTACTCTAGACCCATCAATAATTCATGGGCCTTGAAGAACCAGGCCAATGTAAATCAGTTATGCAAGGCATCAACATGGTCATCTGGTCACACAAAATTTCTACAAAGTTAACATATTTGCATCTCAGGAGGCCAGTTTTGGCCACAAAGTTCTGAAGGCCATTGCTCATTCCTTTTCTTTCCATTGAGGTAATGTAGGGCATCCCACCCGCAGGAAAGAAATTGTTTGAGGATGCCCTGCCATTCTTGGTGGCTCTGTTTTAGTGTTTATTCCTTTCCTGGATTTGCTAAGTGAAAACTAACTGTAAAGCTGCAGTGTGAGGAGATAACGACTTGGAAGTGGAAGGAGTTTTGGTCAGAGTGACCTGCCTCCTAAAGATATGCTCTTAACCCCATAGTCCCTACATCTCTCAATGGGCTAATCAAAATGGATTTATAGGTAAGTAACAAATCCTCTTTTTTCTAGTCTTTCTGAGTATATGCCTTGTGATCCTTTCCAACATCACCTCCTCTTATAACTCAGTCATTCTGACCTCTCACTGGTTCAGCTGGAAAGGGGGTATCTAACCTTATAGCTTAAGCCACAGCAAGACTGGGTTTGGAGTGCCAGCACAAACTGGAAAAAAAACTAGCATCACTCCCTAACTACTGGATAGCAGATGTGTACATTTGTCTGTTTGGAGAGAATATGCTGAGGAGGAGCATCCTGATTTACCAAATCCTATATCTGTTTCAGGATATATATCTATATAACTAAATATATCTATATCTATATATATATCTATATATATATATATATATATATATATATATATATATATATATATATATATATATATATATTTATATATACACTACAGGTCAAAACTTTTAGAACACCTCAAATTTTGGTACTTTTAGTTGTTGCCATATAACTTGGCAAAAACATTAGAAAAAAATGTAAACATTGGGTACAAATATTAGAATCTATTTAGCAGATTTCTTTTTTAGCATTTGTAGATGTGTAAAAGATTATTCATGTAAAAGATAAAAAAGTGCTTTTGCTACATTTTTTCATCATATTGTATGTTTTTTATAGTAAATTATATTATATGATGAAAATAATTATATCTTTAGAAAGCCCATCTAGTTATGGCAAGAAAAACAGTATATAATATATGTGGGCACATTAAATGAGTAAGAGGAAAATTACTGCTAAACACAAACACAGTAGAAGTGTTAAAACACCCATTGTCCAGAAAGACAAAAAAAAGTTTCAAATCTCCGGTCCTTAAGGGGTAAAACAAAATTATTCAACACTTTCTTTTTTCTAGAACAAATAAACAATTGGATATAACAAAGAAATCGTTGGAGGACCTCTCAGTACGTGCCAGTGGCACTTTAGACTTTGCAAAGACAATTAGACTGACAGAAGCAGACGATAATAAGGTGCTTTGGAGCACTACAAGCACGGAATTACAGAAGTATAAGAATAAGAACAATATATACCATTTTCTATTAAAGCAAATTAAACGTGAAAAAGATTTGGACCTCTACGGATTATTTATATCCGATTATTATCATAGTAAGCAAATAAAAAGGGGTTCCATATTAGAAATATCCCAGCCATCGGACGTTACAATCCGGAGTTCTGCAGAAAATGGATCGGAGTACTGAACCAGTGCTTCTTAGACTTGATGATCCTTGTTCTGGAAGAGGTTAGCAAGGATCTTAGGTCAACTAGAATGCAATTATCCAGCTTGAAAGTGAAACACCAGAGTGTACTGGAGGACAACCAATTTAAAGCGTCCATGGATAAAATTAATTTTGAAGTTGAGAAATATTGAAATCAATTATTACGATTTAAAGGGGATAAACTGCAGAAAGTAAAATATGATTATGCTTTCCATCAGGTTTATCCTTGGCTGACAGGGGTCTCAGCTTATAAACCTAGATGCCCACGTCCTAGAAAAATGAAAACTCAAAAATTTAATTTAACAACTGTTGATCTGAGTTCAGGAGACTCAGATATGAAAGAAACCATTAGTTTAACACCTCAAGCAAATACAATGGATCTGGCAGCTAACCAGACCTCTGCTCCTTTTTTAACCGATGCCCAGTTAATCCCAGCCCCTCCGGATCCACCATTAACAAGTGGTGACGTAAGAGGGGGCACATCAGGAGGAGCCAACAAGGGAAGGGGCGCAGGGAACAGGGGCAAGCCTGCAGTATTTCCACCTCAGTGATTTTTAATCTATGAAGTCATACTCTAACAGAGGCAGAACAGTCTCTGTTACAGAAAGGGTTAATGTTTGTTCCAGCTCAGAATTGTAATCATTTTAATTGGGATGTGGAACATTATAAGTTGCCTAGGAGATTGAGACTTAAATTATTTTTCAAACAACAAACATCAGATGCTGATGTGAACCCACTAATACTAAAGGGTAAATTTGACCCGATTAACATGTCAGATTCATTGAAAACCTATATATGGCTCACTAAACGGATTGTGGTTTACCCAAGGCACATCCAAATCTCTCGAAGGAAGAGAGAGCTTCCATAAAGTCTTTAGGTGGAGACACAGACATTGTTATACAACTCACTGATAAAGGTGGTAGTATAGTGATTATGAACTATGAAGACTACAGATGGGATATCCTATAGCAATTGGCTGATGAGACTACTTATGAACTAGAGAGAGTTAAACCAACTGAACCTTTCATGAAGAAAATAAACAAATTTTTGGAAGAGGCAGTTCGTCTGAACTAGTTGAGCAAATACCTGGTTGATTATCTGTATGAGACACATCCAATATGCCCTATATTATATACCCTGCCTAAAGTGCATAAAAGGCTGGACCCCCCACCAGGGAGGCCTATTGTATCATCTAGGGGAAGTTTAATGTAACCCATTGGTAAAGCCATTGATTACTGGCTTCAACCAGCAGTTCAAAGCACAAGTGAGAGATTTAATTGACGGAGTGTTCTTTACAGACAACCAAGGGGATATTTTACTTGTCTCGATGGATGTCAAAAACTTATATACTATTATTCCTCACAAGGAAGGAATTCTCGTGCTTCAGAGGCTAGTGGAAGAATAAGTTGTGTTCACTTCAAAATCAGAAGGTACTGCACCACTGTGTCAAACAAAAAGACCACTCTTCCAACTTCAAAAAATCAATGATGTATTTATTGATAATACTATAGACTGTATTAAAACAACAAATATAAAACTGTATAAAACATATATAGGCTAAAGCATTTTGCGGGATACACCTACTTTTTCAAAGACAAAAATGTGTATATGATAGCTGGCTGATTGAGTCGGCAGCATATAAAGATATAGAGACCAAATGATTGGTTACTAACTGAGGGGATCATCCTTACACATGATCAAGCCGGAAGAGTAAATACACTGTGCAGTCACATTCATCACAAGGCCATACAAGACAACCTCCACAGTTCCCACTGACAGTAACTGTTGGCGATAATACATCAAACTAGAATCTGTCACCAGCCTGATCAGTGCAAGGACAGTAAATTGTATGAATATTATGAATATCGAGCAATAAAACTTCCAATCATGTGAAATAATCATGTGACTCGATCAAAATATAAACTGAACCATGTGTACCTGACTGACTAAACACAGTCCAAGAAAATATATGTAATATAGAACATTAAGATAACATTAAAACATCATTAAATATGGAGTCAAAAATACAAAACAGGAGGAGTATGTAATAAATAAAAAATATAAATGAAAATAAAGTAAAATGAAAATTATCTATCCTAAAATTAAATGGACCCACAAGGCACAATACACACACCAGTCAGGCATAATTTACTAAGGGTATCTCACTACCACTTCTTGTGAGCCCCCCACATTTCACATACCATAAGGTGCAGCACCATGACCACCCCATATATAAGGTCTGTCACACTGTAACATCCCTTGGTAATACATCCCAACATATAAAAAAAAAAAAAAAAAATACAAAATATATATATATATATATATATAGACCAATGCACAAATAATCATAAAATCTATATATAAAATAATCTGAAAAGATGATGATGATATGTAAATGAGACATGTAATGCATAAGATTGATAAAGAAAATTGTAAATATATAAGATGCAGGCAATATATATGTTGAAGCAAAAGCTATAAATGTTTGGTGTGAAACTAAAAAAGTAGTAGAATATAAATAAAAAGTGATGGAAGGGTAAATAAATATAGTAGAAACATGAATATGTAATTAACTAAATAAAGAAAATAAATAATAAAGAAAACAAATGAGAAATAAATAAATAAAACTATATAAATGAGAAAATAAGTGCAAATAAAGACACAAAAGTGTAAAGAGTGAAATGTGGAGTGTGATATTAGTATGTGATAAAGGAAAACATGTTGAAGTCTATCATAGACAGGAGGCTTAAAATATTCAAATGATGTTACCATAAGGCTTGTTGGATCCTTATTATGACATAACATAAAAGTGTTGTGGCACTCCATGTAAGTCATAGCCATTTATGATATTCCTTTTGAGTTCGTTAAACCTCGCATATAAATGTTGAGTGGTGAGGCCTTCATACTCAAGGCAGCATCCACAAGTCAGCAAGTAAAAGGCAAAAGTTAGAGCCACATTCATAAAGTCATTAAAAGAGAATGACTCAGAGGTTACAAAAGAAGAAAAAATACATACTTTATGGGAGATGGAAGTACATGTAAGGTAACTAGGTTTGGAACATTTATATAATCCCTTAATTATACTCCCCACTGACAGTTGTTAATTGAGAGTCGATTGTATATTATGGGGTGTATTTTTAGATGTAAAACAACTTGGAGCTAAAGTGTTTTTAAGGGTATGAGCCCTTCTATATATTAACCTAGGTATTTCAGAGATGGAGTTTCTGAGGACACTCCAATGGTTTAAAAACAAGGCCAATATCAGTAGTTCTACTGTTAAATCTGCTAAAAAAATGCAGAACCATCCCTCAAAGGCCTCCTCTCACTCTCAGAGTTAGTACGCCCATTAGTTTCTCTAGCCACTAGGTATGGATACAAGGTCTACCTCTAGGATAAGAGTTCCTAATTAACTGTCCCAGATAAGATTTTTCCATAAATATATGATATAAAATCTGTCTGTCAAACAAATTTCTGCTCTTCAGGTATCCTTGACACTTTATAACTGTACATACACAATCATTGCAGTTGTGCACTTTGCATCAGAGTCCCAGTTATTCCACCTGAGAGGTGTCATTGCAATTACTTTTGTACTCAGAGTGCCTCTGTCTCAAAAGAAAATATAAACAATTCTAGGGCAAAGCAAAAAGGTGAACAGTCTTAATTACTTAAATATCCATTGATGTAAATGAGACTTTTAACCCCTTGCATGTTATAGTTCATTGCATGGAGACCTCTCTATCAGTCAATGTGTTAAAAGTCCCATTTAAAACAATTATTTTTATTTCTACCCTTCGGTGCAGTTAGTTAGTTTGCCATGGAATTTCACCCTAGAGACCAAAAGGTCCAGTAAGTACGGGCCTTACCACAATATTCACAGTCTGATCCTCCTCTAGTGTATTACACATCTACAACATGCTTGGAACAGTGTAGCAATGTTACTCTTTACTGAACATATCTTTAACAAATATGTTACACACCGTATGTACTTAGAACAAAATAATAGTTACATCAAATAAGACTGAACAAAACCTAATCATGTCAAGTCTCTTTGCTTTAGTTTTTTCCTCTTTTTTTCTGGCAACAGTGACAGAAGTGAAAAACATAAGTAATACCTTTTAAAAAATAAAGCTACTACAAAAAGTAATTCAAAGTATTAGGTTGAGATCCCATAGGCAGCTTTGCTGTTGAGTTGCCTGTAACAGTCAAATAATGGGTATATTTTTCATTGTGTTTTCAATGCAGTGATTTTCATTGCCCTTCAGTTCATGTTCAGACTCTGAATTCCATATCTTCTTGGCATCCATACTTGGAAATTCTGGAAGGGTATTCTGTGGATCAACATGGAGAATCATAGTTTATTAACCCTAATGCTTGGATATCTGGTTTCTAAAAGGAGAAAGAAGAGGAGAGAAATTGTTAAAGTAAAGGGTTCAACCATTGAACTCAGTGAGATTATCCTTAGGAAGTTCTATTTACTCTTTATGTATATGCATTCATTTCCAAGAAATTTCTTCAGCTGCTACAGAATGTCTGTGAATACCTTTTGATAAGCTACATTACTATATATTTCCAAGGATACAATAATCATGAGACATCATGTTTTCCCTGCAGAATTTCTCTCAATCCCTTTAAGATATATTGCCTTCAATAGCTCATTATTACTGTATCTATTTTTTCAAAGAATTGGAACAATTCTGTGGCAAGCTAACTACACCTTTGCTATCAAAAGTATATTCATAATTGCTATTTTTGATGCAAATAGTTTTACAAACCCTTGAATGGTAGGCAACTCTATAATGCATGCCAATGAAATATATTAAATATCAAGTAGCAAACAAGGGTGTTTGTAAGCTATGCTTAAAAATTATATGAGTTATTAAGATATTCACATGCTGCATTTGTACTGCTTCATAAAAGCAACTCATCAGTTTATTTCCTAACATTCCCTGATCTGATCTTAATGAGCAATGCTTTGGTTACAATAATTCATTTGTACAGCAATATATAGAAATGTACTGTTTATTTTCAATCCTAGGTTTCTTGGTTAGTCTTTTACTTCACTTCATTATGAGTTCAGAGTTGGAAGTCTACTCTGAATGTTATTGTGCATGATCCTCTTGTTTCCAACTCTTTCTTCCTTGAAGTCTCTGTCTGATGATCAAAAACCAACCTGACTGAAGAAAGTTTGTAGGAACAGCATGAGCCATTAGAATTGAATGGAATTTGAGCAACTGATATGATCTGAGTAGAAGAAATTGATACCAATAACTTTTTTCATTGTTTTAGCAACAAAAGAAGCTTGTTAATATTTTATAAGATTAAGAGATCTGAGGACAAAAAGAGTGGCACATATCGAATTTATTCTCTCCCCTTATGCTACCATCCTTCTCTCAGCTTCAGCCTAGGAGGTACTGCGCCTTTAAATGTGATATTACCTACTTTTTACTTATGATTTTACAGTGTTACAGATGTAATACTAATAACACAGTAGTTATGTTGAAAACAAAGATAATTTGAACGCTAGTGTTGCCATATGTAGAAAATTCAGATACACATTGTTCTTTTTCTTTACAATAAATTTAAACATTAATTAGACACCATATGAAAAGCTAGTCTCAACAGAGTCCCATTAGTGCCTGAAAATTCCTAACATCAAAGGAAATTCACAGCAATAATTATCATTATGAAATCCAGAATAATCACCAATTGAAGAAAGTGTTGATGCATCATTTCAGCCACTATCTTGGCTCATTATACTTGAAAGAGGGACAAGACTTTTGCCAAAATGTTGTGGCAGCACCTTCCTCAAACAGATATGTACTTGCTAATGAAATATCCATGCAAAACAAACAAAAAACAGATTCCATACATGTTAGTTCAACAGATATTTTTGTGCATGGTATGAATGGAATATCACATTGTTAGCAAAATAAGTGTTGGTGACAAAATGTGCTCCTTCCAAACATTCCAAACTACCTTGTTACCACAAAATACAGGAAAAGGTTAAGTAGTTCAGTAACAAACCAACTGCATTGCACAGGATGGGCCACAAAAACTTCACTATGCTAAATGCTAGAGAGGTCTCTCATGTCAATCAAAGGGAATTTTGGGGTTTTGATTGTCCTCTATCATGTAATTAGTTTGCTTCATAATTCCTCCTCATTTTTTCATTTAAAAGGCCAGTTTATCATCACTGCTGTGTGTGGGTTTATGTTCTTGTTTTAAGTCTCTTTATGAGTTTGTAAGATAGTTCTTAGTTATTAATTTATACTTCCTAATAGTTATTATTTTATAATGTTCTTTGTCTGTGTGGAATTTATGAATGAACTGTGATTAGTAACTAGGGGTGGGTGAAAAGTGAGAAAAATATTCTGCGTGACTTTTTGCAAAACACAGACGATTTTTCTCTTTTTTTCAAAAAAGTTTTCTCACCTTCTTCAATGCAAAATTTTCCTCCATTTCGCCTTCTGCAGCAAATTTGTGACCTATTCCAACGTATTTTTCTCCTAACATTTTTCTCCTGTTCCAACACATTTTCCAACTATGTTTCCTATGGTGCAACATTTCCCGGCACATTTACTTCTGAGGACTGTAGTGGAGAAATAAGTAGCTGAAAATGAAAGTTGTGACTCCTACAGCAACATATACCTTGAAACATGTTTTAGCATGCAGAGTGCCTTTGTCCTTTGCCCACAACACTTACTTCCTGTTTCAATGACAATAGCACATATTCATGTTGATGTCAAGTGATAAAAAAATAAGTACAACCTACAATGTGGCAGATGTGTATGGTAGTGGTGGTGGGGGACTGGCATGGTGTGATTGGTGTGACTTTGACAAACTGCATCCACCCCAGGAGGAGAGGGATCATCATGATTTATTGCAACCATTACTACAGTCAATTTTTGAACTACCACTTTGCTCCCACATACCTGCGCTGCTCCACCTTCTTCCTCCCTTGTGTGTTTGCTGGACATTACTCAGCTACTGTTTGTGGTTTTACTCTCTACAGTACACAGCTGATGGAGTGTGATGTCTTGCATTAGCCCTCAACAAAATTCTCAATGTCGTCTGCCTGCTATCAAGTCTGCCTCAGTCACAGAGCTCACATCAGGCTCCCAGTCAGCTGTCTGTCACCTAATATATTTATTTCTTAAATTATTTTTGTACTAATTTTTTTTATTTTTTATTTCTATTTTATGTTTTTATTATTTTATGTTTATACTTTTAAGTTGTCCACCTATCTTATCACATTCAGTCCAAAAAATAATTAGAACTAAAAACCAAAATCAGCAAGCAAACTGGGTCCCAGCTTCATGTGTCTTTCCAGTCAATCTCATGGAATTTTGCAGTATTTGGGGTCAACCTCCTTCCTCCCGTCTTCTCCCCAGAGTGCCCCAGACTCTCCTAATACAGAGATCAAATGTCCTACCTAAAATATTCCCTAAGCTAAGCTTCAATTCCCCTTTATTTGCCTATCTTCTCTAGCTCACAAACATGCTGTTTTCTCCTCTCACAAACACAGAATGGAATGCTGTGAGAGCCTGACACCCTTTTATATGACTGTGGGAAAAGAAGAGAAACTTGTCATATGGTGGGGAGAAATTCTGTCTTTCCATTGATTTCAATGCAATGAGCTAGGGAAAAAAAGCAAAAGATTTGACTTTTCCCCATACACTAACATTTAAAGCTTTTAATTCATACTGCTGGAGATCCGATGCAAGAAATCAACTTTTAAATATGAACATGTACTTCCTACTTAACATCATCATAGGGTTTTATAATTTAACCCAGAAACATTTCAGCCACCTCAGCCTGTATAACATGTCTGTCTTCACCTGATATCTGGAAGTCTTGCAACTGACTGCCTCCACCCCCTCATACACTTGCACTTGCAGTACCTGTGACTGATTTAGAATATATTTTTATTAGATGACTAGTCAGTGATCTGTTTAAATGTAAACTTACTGTTGCACAGAGTTTACTTTGTCATATCTACTAATCTCACCATGTCTCCTCCTCCTACATCCACAGTAACTGTAACACCATACACATTATAGTCTCACTGCTTTCATTAACATTTATCTCTTCTCATGTACTTTTCTCCTTCTTCCATCCCCCATCTATGCCATTTCATTTCACCCCTTCAAAAATGCCCAATGCTTCAAATATCACTTCCATCTGCTGCCTCTCACCTTTCTCCAAATGGTTTGCAGGGAACATCTCACCTAATTCAGGCCTACCTTATATTCTTTCTTGTATTCCAAGCCTCTCTCACACATGGAACATCTACAAATTTACACCTGCAGCATGTAACCAAACTAACTGCTTTACAAGATCTGAATATATCACAATCTCTTAACCTCCTTGTCTTCACTAAAACCTAGGTTTCATCTCTTCTCCCACTTCACTAAGGGTGAATGAAAGGTCCCTTTATGTTTCACTGGCAAATCCATGGAAACCAGATTTATGTCTGCTTTTTCACTGGAAAATCCGCTTTAAACAAATCCCTTAAAATTTTCTTCTTTTTAACCTTCTGCCAAAATGTTTTCTCTATTTTTTTAATGGCTAAAAAGTTCCCGCCTGTTTACGTGTAATTCACTTTTTTGTGCCAAAAACGTGATGTTTCCAGGAAGTGAAACACAAAACTAAGCAGATAGAGAGGGTACTAGGCAAAGTTGTAGTGTTTTATATGGTGAAATAGGGGCAGAAGAGGCTCAGACTGTTGGCTAAAATAAAGAAAATCAGGAGCTGAAAGAACCGTGATGCATCAGAGAATGAGGAAGTGACCATCCCAGCCACAGTTATCCCCAGTCCAATCATCCCTTGGGACCTGGGGGAAATTTGTATCATCATCAGCAAAGGCACGTGAAAAAGTGGGTAGCAGAGTGATCAGAACAGGTAGGCCATTTTTGCCTACTGCTACTGCTGCCCGTGTGCCTTCTAATCTTCTGAAGGAGGAGGGTCTCCTGCTGTCACACTTGCCATCCCCAAGTAATCCCACTACTACCATGCAGCAGATAGAGAATTTTGGGGGTAAGGGAGGGGATGATGACAGTGAAGCAGCTGGTGGGAGGACTAGCGTGACAGCTTAGAACCTATTGCTGAGGTGGAAGGGGAAGTGATTCAGAGCAGCCCAACCAGAGGTCAAGGGAGCCCACAACACCCCACTGACCCTGTGATTACCATTCCCCCTGCATTTTGCCTCTTGGACCTGGTGCTGAGGAAGGCAGAACTGGCTAGCAGTATTAGAATTAGCACAGATCATCTGTCTGTGCCTTCTGCTAGTGCTGCCAGTCTGCCGTCTTCACCTCAAGTAGAGATGGCAAGTGAGAAAGTAGAGGACCCTCTGTCACATTTGTTATCATTGCCAACCAGTGCAACTATCATAGAGTGCATCAGCAGCAAGGAAGACTGGTGGTGGTGATAAGGGTAATCATGGAACAGCTGTGGTGGAAGAGGCATTAATGGCTTTTCTAGCACAAAACGAGAAGAAATGTGAGACACATATGCAAATGGGGATGGGCATCACCAATACTACCAGCAGAGATATTGAGGAGTTTGCTGCAATAATTCCTGCTGTTATTGAGTTGCAATGGAAGCAGGCTGATGAGTAGGGTTGGGCGAAAGGTTCCGTTGTATCCCCTCGAATAAATTAGCGAAAACCACATTGTTGTCCACTTTTTCAATGGAAAGACAGCATGGAATACAGTGATTAAAATCGTCACCATTTTCGCCCATTGGCAAAAATTCTTTGCCAGTTTTTCAATGGCTAGAAAGTTGTTTCCCCTTGATTAACATGTTTTTTGCCTTTTTGCTATAAAAATGTGCTGTTTTCCAGGAAATGAAACACTATAGAAGCAGCGACAGAGAGAGAGTGAGAGAGAGATGTTCTGTGCTGTTCTGCTAAGCTTTAGTAGAAAAATTGAGGCAGGAGAGGCTCACAATGACTGCTATCACTATGAGCAAGTTTACAAACATTAAAAGGAGGAGCTGAAAGGACCCTTATGTGTCCACCAAGGAGAAGGAGGAAGTGACCACTACAGACCCAATGCTGCCCAGTCCCCCTAAATCACCCCTAGGGATCTTGGGGAATTGATATCAGTGGAGGAAGAAACGGGTAGTAGTGAGAGCAGGACAGGTCAGCTGCCTGTTACTACTGCCAGAAGTAATGTGCCTGCTGCCAGTGTTGCCCCTGCTGCCACCAGTGCTGTGTCTGCTGCCAATACTGAACCTGCTGTCAGTTCTAAACCTGATGCCAGTGTGACTTCTCAGGAGGGGGGGAGAGGAGAAGATGATGCAAAGTATGGCATCAGGGGACCCTAACTCAAGCTTGCCATACACAAGCAGTCCTGCCAGTGCTAGTACTACTACTAAGGTCCAGCAGCTTTGTTAGTGGTGTGAAGGAGGGGGTGATCATCATATTACTAGTGACTGTATTTAGTGTTAGTGGTAGTAACAGTTATGGTAAAGCAGCTGGTGGGACTAGCTTTAGGGTAGTGGTAGGTGATGCAATGCAGAGAGTCCAGACTAGCGGTCAAGGGAGCCCACACCATTTCCAGGACCCTGGGAGTCCCATCACCCCCCCATGGCATTTTCCACATGGAACATGATCCTGAAGAAGTCAGAATTGTTGCCTAGCAGCAAAAATACCACCACCACCAGGAGCACAGATCAGCTGCCTGTGTCTGCTTCTAGTGCTGTCAGTCTGCCTTCTTCAAGTCAACAAGAAATGACAAGTGTGACATTAGGGGACCCTCTGTCACATTTCTCATCATCTCCTCCAGCCAACAAGATGTTTGTAATAAAGCAGCAGCAGGACGGAGGTACTGGTGGCGGTGGTGATGATGATGGTGGAGAAGCTGTGGTGAAAGAGACATTGATGACCTTTTTAGCCCAAACTGAAAAGGAATGGGAGACAGGGATGTGCATCACCACCACCACCACCACCAGAAGTGAGCTTTTGGAATGTGTGGGGTTTGCAACTGCTCTAATTCCTGCTGCTGCTGCTGAGTTACAAGTGCAGCAGGATGCTGATGAGCAGTCTAGTGTACCAGATACCACCATGGACATAGTGGTGATGGGGTCAAAAAGTGATGCAGGACTAGAACAAGTTCCCCTTGCCAGCAGCAGCAATACTTCTGGTCCTAGTAGCAGTGCTGATTCTGAGGCAGTAGCAGCAAGAGCATCAACACCAACACAGTGAAGGGGAATGTGGAGGAGAAGAAGAAAGTGGCCATTCTTTTCCACCTGTTACCTATCCCTATCCCCTGAAATCATGGGTGTGGGACTATTCTTCTCTTGGGGCAGGAACAGTGAAGTCACCGGCACTGTGCACAATTTGTGACAAGTCAGTGAGAAGGTGAAAGGAGGGAAAACACATTGACACAACCACACTGGTAATACGCATGCAACACAGAAACCATGACATTTATGTCAAACATGTTAAAGCCAAACAACCACCACAGAAATCAAGCACCACTGTTGCTATACCCCCTGACACTCCCAAAAGGCAACAAGAGGCGAGTCGGAGATCAAAGAGGAGGAAGAACAGAGCAACCCAGCCAGAAGCTGGAAATTCGATGGCAAGTGAAACAACTAGATCACATCCCCTTCTTGCTCTAGGGTAACTGCCAATCCACTTTATTCATCTTTACATTCCCCGCCAAGTGATAGCCACTCTGTAGATGTTAGGATGTGGCAGTTTGTGTCCACCCATTGCACATTGTGTGCCGCACTGACCACACATGGCAGTGTGGTGGAGGAGAATCGCAAGCAGTGCATCTAGTAGCATTGGAGGAGATTCCATCCTGCAGAATATGCTAAGCTGGTGGCAGGGAGGGTTCATTAATACTATTAAACTGTCAGCAAATTTTCATGTGTCCATGTGTAGATAAGGAGACTACTAACAGTTTCAGTAATTTGTTTCTGGTGGGGGAATTTCAGATTGGGGACCATAAGTGTCATGGTGTTTGGATAGAGTTGTGCCAGGTGTTTCATGTGAGTGCAGATGTACCCATTGTTTCACTTCCCAGTCCTTCCCTTATTTACACTGTGCACATTGCAGTTGATGATGTGAGAGGAACAGTTCCTGCTCTCAAGAGAAAAATTTCTATTCTCAACACACCTATTATTTTGGAGGAGGGGCAGTTGGGGAAACATTATTAGACACCTTCTCCTTTTCTCCTCATATACCTGAAGTGGTGGAGTTAGTTATGGTGCTGCTACTGCCTCAGGCATATCACTGGAGCTAATCATGACAAGTGGAACTTTCATCATCCATCACTCATGTTACTGCAAATTCTACAATTATATCAGGGTATTTGACAATGGACAGTGGCCAATGGCCAACATGACATGACCTGCTGGCACTAGGCCAGTAGGTTATTTTTTTTCTCAGGTCTTATGCTTTAAAAAAAAAAAAAAACATAGGCCTTCAAAAAATAATCAGTTTATGGGGGCTTGTTTCTAACAAGCCTAAGTCCTACAAATCAATGTTTCCTCAGGGCTTGTGCATCTAATAAGTCTAAGTCCTACAATGTTTCCTCAGGGCTTGGGACTCTAAGAACAAATCTTACAAATCATCCTCTACAAAGTACTCTATTACGTCAATTATCAATCTGCCCCAGTGTCAGCTTACTTCAGGGAGACCCTGTCCCTATCACATTAAGTACACATTTCTTATTTTATTTTATTAATTTATTTTTTATTAACTATCAGTCAACAAACCATCTCAAAACAAATTCCCTGTTTAACTGATTCTTTTCCCAGCCTCCATCCACCAACACAGGCACCCTCCTCAGACCCCTTTTATACCAAGTCTTATGGGGGGTATTTAGTATTTATTTTTTATCCCTTATACCAATAAACAAACCCCCCCAAAAATTTCCTGTTCAACTGATTCTTCCCCCACATTCCGCCAATAATGGCTCACTCATACCCCTTTTATACCCCTTTTAAACTATGCCCTTTTAGATAAAATAACATTTGCTGTGTGTTTTGTATGTTCCCATTGATTTCAATGGAATGAGCTAGGCGACAAAAAGAGGAAAAACTGTGTGGTACATTATTTGCCAAGTGGGAAGTGCCATTATTCTGTTTGAGTCAAAAATTTTCAACCATCCCTACTGATAAGGAGCAGGGTATTTTCATGTGGGTCAAGGACAGGTCCCACTTGGCAGCCATGATGTTGGTCATAGTTCTAGTGCTGATTCTGAGGCAACAACAGCAACATCCTCCTCTGCCCCAGCCAATGAAGGGGATTGTGGAGGAGAAGAAGAAATGCCATTCTTCTCCACCTTTCCTCTCCCCCATTGAGGTCATGGGTCTGGGACTATTTCTTTTTTGGGGCAGGCACAGTGCAGTCATCAGAGACAGAACTGTGCACTATATGTGTTAAATCAGTGAAAAGGGGAAAGGATGGAACTCACCTTGGCACAATATAAATACATTTTTTGAAGTATTACTATCACTTTAAATACCACATTTAAATCAACGGGACATTGATTACTTTCCTATGGAGCAGTTGATTTGATCCAAATTTGGTCCTATTTTCTTTCATACCTAAGGCTCTAAAAAGGTACAATACCTCGGGGTACATAAGGAGATATTTTTGATATGCAGTCATTATTTCTGTACTTAATTTTAAGCCTATGTGCTATCAAAGAAAGTATATTGTGGTTTGCAAAGTTCTCTTTAATGAGACTAGGAAAGAAAATGTTGAGCTATTCAGATATTTGGAAACAGATTGCACAAACACATTTCCTTTGATGGGAGCCCAGCCTTTGTAACACATCCAAAATATCAGCTCAAATGAAATGTGTTTTGCATGCCAATAATTTAAAAGGGGTTAGTAGTATTACTAGAGTCATTAGGTGAAACAATGAATCATAATTAATTCTGTAGAACAGTCTCAAGTATCTTACCATAATTTTAAAATAGTTACTGTTATAAAATAACCTCATATTTTGCAATATTATTATCTGTTCAACATTTCCCCTCCAGAGATTCTTAAATAAATATTTAAAATTAACATAATATTAGTACTGAAAATGTAGTCAGATAATTCAGTAGTTTTTGCCATATAATATTATTTACTTATTTTTTACTTTATTGTCTTGTCTAAAAATAAATGAGATCTCTCACGTAAAAGAGATTTAATGATAACGTCGTAATTGAACTCAAGAAGGACTTAGTCACATGGCAGACTTGACCTACAGGTATGAATGGGAGAAAAGTCCCATTTTGTTCCCGCAGGGAATTTTGTAGAAGTTGCATGGCTTTCCGCTTCTTTCTCTAAGAGCATAGAAAATCTTGTGAAAATGGTTCAATGAAGTGACACCGCCTACATACATTCTAAACGCATAATTTCCTGCACTGCAGCGTGGTGTATTATAAAACAGAGTGGAAGGAGACAGAGTGATAGAGAGAAAAAAAATAAATCAAAAAGAAAAATAAAGTGGGTACTTAGTGGTTCACAGTGCTGGCTGATAGTGCTGGCTATGACCACCACCACCACTGTCAGAAAACAAAAAGCAGGATGGACCCTGAGGCTAGTGACTCTGAGCAAGAGTAAGAGAAAAATAATAAATGTAAATCAAATATAAAAAAAAAATTGCTGTCTGACACTATGAAGACCACCACCATCACTGGTGGAAAAAAGGAGAAGCGGGATGGACTCCGAGGCTATTGACTCTTGGAAGAAGGAGTCATTAATAGGGATGGGCAAAACTTTTGTGGAATACACATGGTTTTTCACTTTTTCCACACGAAACTTTGGCCATAGAGAAACCCATAGATTTTTCGTCATTTTGTTAACACCACAGAAACTATTGTGAGAATGGTTCCATTTCCCACCTATGTTATTCAATGGGCAAAACGTCTCACTCAAATACTAAATAAACCCATACTGTAGTGTGGTGTATTTTAGGAGAAAAGCAAAATGGAAGGACACAGAGAGAAAATAAATAAATGAAAAACCTAAGTTAGTTCACAATGGGTTATCTACTCCTATTACACAGTTTTAAAAATAGGCTTTGGTAATTTCTTTCACTTGCTAAATTCACAAGTCACTCTCCATTTTATGGCTCTATTATATCAGTGTTATTTTATCCATTGTGATGTGTGTAGTTTTAGAGTGACCTCATCTTGCTCCACGGTCCCAGCATGCAAGGGGTTGATGAAACATGTATATTGTCATGAGTGGTATGGTACTGGTACACATACACTGTCTATTATTTCTGGTCTGTGTAGGATGTGCACAGTAGTACTACCTTTCTTGGGGTTCCAACATCTATATGTTGGTTATTGGGAGTTTCACCATATATGGAGTGGCAATAAGTTCGGCGTGAACCTGGTAACGTGGAGAAGATACATCAATGACATATTTTTTATTTGGAGAGGAGGTGAGGAACTTTTGAAAAGCTTCCTGTTGGAGATCTCTAGGAATGATTATAATCTGAAGTTCACTGTGGAGTCCACTAGGGAAAAAGTAAATTTTCTTGATTTAACTATATATTTAGAAGAAGGTAATTTAAAAACCAAGACATTTTTTTAAAATGACGGATGTAAATAGTTATATCAATATGGATAGTTGCCATTATCCCCCTTGGTTGCAAAATATTCCAAAGGGATAATTCAATAGAATTCGTAGAAATTGTACAGATGTGGAAAATGTGGAGCAAGCTAATAAGTTAAAGGAGAGATTTATAGAAAGACAATACGAGAGAAAAAAATTAGAAGAGGATATAAAAATAATTAGAGATATGGAAAGAGAAGAGTTATTGAAAGAAAAAATTAAAGGGGAAGATCAACAACAAAATAATAAACCTCCGATCAGTTGCCCCTATATAGTAGGATATAAGGTGTTTAAGAAAATAATTTATAAGCAGTGTTAAAAGGGGACAATATTTTAAATCCCATAATGCAAATTAAACCAAAAATAGTCTTCAGTAAAGAACCCAATTTGGTTATTAAAATAGCACCCAGTATTAGAAATAAGAAAAAAACAAAAAGAAAGGTTACAAAGTAGCCCAGGTTTTCATAGATCTGGAGAGTGTATGGGATATAAAAATTGTAATGTACAGAGAAATATTAACACCTTAAGAACCCATGACAGTCCTGTTCCGTCATGGGTTGTTATACACTTAACGACCCATGACGGAACTGGACCGTCATAGAATTCCGGGCTCCCCTTTCGGCTGCACGCCGTTCAGGGAGTCCGGAACTCGGCCGCAAAAAAAAAAAAAAAATGCTCCGTGGTCCTTAACGGACCTCAAGGTGCGTGCGTGGCCCGTCGTTAAGGGGTTAAAGAGTTTACATCTACGGTGACAGGAGAGATATTTAAAATAAAAGAAGGCATCACGTGTAATACAGAAGGAGTAATATATTTGTTAACCTGTGCATGCAAAAAACAGTACATCGGAAGAACAAAAAGAAAATTAAAAGAAAGCATACGGGAACACATTTATAACATCAAAACTGAGTATAAAAACCATAGTGTATCAGCCCATTTTCTGGAGTGCCATTCTTCAGACTTTAAAGATTTTACTTTTATAGCAATAGATGTAGTTAAAAGAAATTTAAGGGGTGGAGATTATATAAAGCAGATGTCCAGTAGGGAAACTGAATGGATTTTTAAGATGAACACTTTGCAACCATATGGTTTGAATTTAGATGTAGATATTTGTGTTTTTGTAACTATGTGGCTATATACATTGAGGGTCCTCTTGTAGAATATTTTTGAGGTAAAAATAAAAATAGTGAATATGGGATAATGGGGTTATTTCCATTTGAAAGAAGAGAAAGCTATTATGTGATTTTCTTCCTATTATATGAAGAGAGTCACATTGGCTGTCTCATAGATTGATCTTTCCCCTTAAATATCAAGTGGATAGTTTATGAAATCAGTATATTGTATGTTGGGAAGAGTTATGGAATAAGGATATAGTAAAGGATATTAGTGTGATTATAGCTTTAAGAATCTCTATAAATGGATATAATGAAAGACATAATGAAGGATAATAGTGTGATCATAGTCTTAAGAATCTTTATGTATGGTATGTGCTACATGGTTATATTATATTAGACTCTTTATCCATGGATGACACACATATTAGTTGCTAAAAGCAACAACTTAAACCCAGGACAGACGAGTTGGGATAGAGGGCATAGTAATGTATTTTTATTTACTAGTTGTTTTGATTGTCCCCGTCTGTAAGCGGATCCTCTGATTTGATTGTAAATTATTGAAACTTATATCTGGAACATCGAGGAGGATGGACTACAGAGGAGTAAAATCATATTCCTCTAAATACTGTAGTTTATAATTTAGAATATAGGTTGGTTGATTGTAAAAATATTTGGTTATTGTAGCAGCTAGTATGTATGGATATATATATAGGGTTTATATATTTTGTGTATATGAGTTGGGATAGGTGGAATATGAGTGTACTTATTTTTAGAGAGTCAGGAATGTCCCCGATTGTGATTGGATCTCCCGATCTGATTTGTAACTTTTATGCCTATATTTGGAATATTGTGGAGGATCGAGTTTATAGGGGAGGGGAATAATATTGTTTCTTATACTGTAGTCCATCAACTAGAGTAGAGGTTGGTATATTTTGGAAGATTTTTGACATTTTGGGAGGTAGTTGGTTTGGATATATATTTTGGAAAGAGAATTTCCGGTTCCGTTCCTAAAGGAAAGTATAAATTGGAAGGTGGGATTAAGAAGAAGATTCCCTGAGGAAGAGGCCAGATTGTGCTTTGAAACATGTTGGAAAGAAGAGGAGGATAATATCTGAATGTAAAAGAAATGAAAGGATAAGACCCTGTTTAAATTCCAATGATCATCAAAGTGGTAACCACATTATAGACCATACAACACGCTAATTAAGGAAACAGCAGGTGTGGAACACTCAGCGGACGAGCAACAAAAGCAGACGCAGTTGCTCCGAGAGTGAAGCTGATATAAACATAAACACACAAAGTGAAGATTGAGGTATGGTCTGTTCAAATTGGTCTGTTGGGTAACAGATATAAGGCAAGATTGCAAACATTGTTTATGTGGTTACGATGTATATTATGCATTGGTATTCCTGCTAAAGGAGAAGGGTCGGATACAATAGATATATAAGTTACATTTACATCAAGGATCTGTGTGGTATTCAAGTTCAAACATGATATAGATACAGATATTGTCAAAATTGTATCGATCCAAATTGCATGGAGAAAGACAAAGTGATCAGGAAAAGATCACATTGACTTTCCCTTTAAGATCTTAAATAATCAATTATGTTGGATTAGGATATTCATGCATGAACTAGCAACATTGTATCTATTTGAAATATTATGGAAATAAAAGGAGGAACAGCATTAACCCCTTAAGGACCGGGAAAATCTGAGGTCGTTTTCCCTTAAGGACTGGAGCAATTCTGACCTTTTTGACTATGTCTTTGTTCAACAGTGTTTTCCCTCTTAGGCTTTTATTCCAACCCCATAAATTATATACTGTTTTTTTAAGCACAAATAGGGATTTCATTTAATACCCCACTTATATGGATAACCCACCATTTACTTTATTAAAATTTATAAAAAGGTAAAAAAAAAGTGAAAAAAACACAATTTTTGTTTTTTCTCTTGGGATCAATTGGGCACAAAGGGTTACATTTTTATGGAGACTGCATGAAAGGTATGACCGGACAGTCATACCTACAAAATGTGCAGTTTAAAGTGGCCACTGTCCCCCCCCGGGTGAAAATCCCCATGTCCCTTTTTCCCACCCTATTTTGGCACTTTTTTATCCCTGACATTTGGCGGTGTGTATAAGTGTATTATATAGCTCCACAACAATCACACTTCCAAAATTGTTTAATGATATGTTTGTTTTTTTTAAATAAAATAATTCTGTAAAAAAAAAAAGTGTGTTGTGTTTTTTTTTTTTTTTTTTTGTTTTTTTTTAAAGTATCATTGCAGGTCAGAAATTGACCTGCATTTAGCAAGCCTCCGGCACCAGCAGTGAAGGGGTTAATACCCCCAGCTGCTATATTTTCGTTCGCCACTAGGTTTCTCCTCTCTACTTCTGTCTCCCTTACTTTGATAGCAAGGGAGACAGAGGCAGACGAGACAGGCAGAGACAGCATGAGTTCTGTGCTGCCTCTGTCTCTCACTATGCCGGAACATGTGATCTCTGCTATGGCGATCACATGAACCGGCACAAGCTAGAAGGGCTGAGACTGAACGCCCCAGTCTCAGAGCGCTCAGTCTCAGCCTGGAATTAATGATAGCACTGTGCACAGAGGCACGCTGCTATCATTTAAGCCATGACGGTCCTGGCACGTCATTGTTACAGCTTGCCTTGACTTCAGCATCATCTGCAGGCACTAGGCTTCTAGGATGCTGCAGGCCTCTGTTTTATCTGTTTGCTTACTGTAGACTCCTCCTACCTACTTCCTACTTCCTCCCTCTGAGCTGCTCCTCCTACTTCCTGTGGAGGGGTTTAAAGGGCAGACTGAGGCCTGACTCAGATGCCCTTGCATTGTTGTTCAAAGCAGATCTGTTGCATTGGGCTCTGTGTATGACCTGGCTAGTCTTCCATCCATTGTGGTGCTGACCTGTGGCTTGTCTGACTATTCTTTTGCCTAACCCCTAATAGAGGACATCCAATCTGGTACAGACTTGTGGCTCTGGATGACTATCTGATCTGTATATGACCCGGCTTGTCTGACTACCCCCTCTGGTGCTGACTGGTGGCTCTGTCTGGCTATTCTTTCGTCTTTTCCCTTGGTGATCAGACACCCAATATAGTGCGGGCCTGGGGCTCTGGTAGACTCGTATATCTGACTGCAGGCTGAGTCAGACCCTATTCCTCTTCGGATCAAGATCCTGGGTTCCTGTTCCAGTGCCTGTTCCTGGTTCCAGTTGAGACTTCCAGTGGCTAAGGCCTAGTCTCCAGCACAGTGGTTTAGCTTTGCAGCCTATTATGTCTGATAGCAGGCTTGCTGGCTATTACCCTGTGCTTATTGTATATATTGTATATACCCGCTGTATGTCATCTGTTAATAAACTGCATTAACTAAACCGTACTGACTCCTGAACTTCACTGGGTAATCGTGACAGTCATTGGTCCTTAAAACAAATCCAGCCATGACGTACCAGAACCATCAAGGGTCCTTAAGGGGTTAATCTTTGTTGAAAAAAAGAGAAGAAATTTTCCTCGACTTTCCCTTTAAAGGATTTGTTTCATAACACTATTTACATTTTTCATATGACGACATAGCCGGAACATCCATATATAGAGTTGTATAGTTTTATTGTATAGATACATTAAATGAGTGGCTACTTCCCGATCCCCATATAGGGTTTCGGTTGAAAGTAGTGTATCATATATATATGGACTACATTTAGGTTCAAGTGACATATGCCAGTGTCACATTGATCTTGTATTAAGGGGAAAGTTGTGAGTAATATAATTCTGTAGATTAATAATCTGTGATCTAGGAGGATATTTTCAGTGTACTGCCTTAAATCCCCTGTAGGTGGTTCAGGTTATGGGTAGACATTTCTGGTTACTAGTTCACTGGCTTATCATTCGGGATGTCAGGTTATATGTATTTAAGTATGTATTATATTTAAATTGTATTGTAGAAGAAGTTGACAATGAAAGATCTGGTCTAGATACATGTGTTCATTCTTCAGGATTTTATGTGATTTAGGTATGAAAAATTATTAAACCTTTTGGATATTATTTTATTGTATGCTCTGTTCTTTTAAGAATATTGAGCACTGATTTTTTTGGTATGGTATATGTAATTTTTGATCATTGGGAATGTGGTTTTGATTTGGCTGCTGATTTTCTGCTGGACTGTTAAACACTGCCATTTGCGCCTCATATACGATTGGTTTATTTAATAAATAATAAAAGTACAACCTACAATGTGGCAGATATGTATTGTAGTGGTGGTGGTGGGGGACTGGCATGGTGTGATTTGTGTATGTATTTTTACCATTGTCATACTCTATCCTCCTTCTCAGATTACTGACACACATTAGTTATTGGTCATAGCAGTGGTCCCATCTGTCCTCCACCTCTTCATCTGTGCTGCTGTTAATATGTTTGTCCTGACTTTGTCTGTTATGTGTGGTTTCTGCTTCTACTACTACTACTGAAGCTAGATGTTGATGTAATTCTACTGCCACTACTACTACTAGGTGTCAAAAGTGCAGCACCTACAGCAGCAGCACCAGAGGTACTCGTCATATCTAACACTGTGGATGTTAACCTGTTTTGCTGTTGCTGAGTAAACAAAATAGGTCTGTGTGGCTGAGTGGGACTTGGACTTTGAAGAGGCAATGATACCGATGATGACTGATAGGGTGACTGTGTTCTTTTTGACATCTGTGCTTGTCCAGAGTCAGACTTTCTAATGGCTTTCTCAAACAGTTTATAGACCGGCACAGTGCTCCTTAAAAGTGGTGGAAGATTCAACCTTTGACTTTCTGCTAATCTTATAGCCAGTCACCATCTTCACTCTCAACTGCATCTGTATCTGAACAAGAGAAGGATGCTTGAGGGATATATTCTAGATCTGCATCATCATCATCAGTCATCATTAGGTTATCCTCAGCAGCATCAGCATCACCTGACAATTCTTGCCCACTACCCTTATATTCCTCTAGGCTTTTGGAGGTCTCAAACAATTTATTTTTACTTTTACTGTGACAAAGTTCCTTACTATGGGTAACATAGTAACATAGTAAATTAGGTTGAATAAAGACACAAGTCCATCGAGTGGTGCTTGTTTGTCTCACTGTCTGATGCAGCAGCCAGTTCAGCTGCTACACCTTTCTCTATTATGCTATTTCCAGCATCATCAACACTTGAATGTGACTTTTTGTTGTCTTCAGTGTTCTTCTTATATGGTTCTTTATTTCTACTGGCACTGGTGGTGCTGGAACTAGTTTAGCTGGGACCTTGACAAATTGCATCCTACATTGGAGTAGAGGGATCATCATCATTGATTGCACACACTGCAGCAACCATTGTTACTGACAGTTTTTGAACTACTACTTTACTCTCACGTCCCTACACTACTCCACCCCTCCCCCTTCCCCTTGTGCGTTTGCTGGACATTACACAACTACACTGTGTTTTTTTACTGTACGGTACACAACACAACTGATGCAGCTGTATGATGCCTTGCCAAGCCCAGTCAGCTGTCTGCCACTGTCACCTAATATATTTCTCTATTCTTTTTTATTTATTTTTTTTATTTTCTTTTTAATTTTTTTTTTTTTTTTAAGTTGTCCACCCTGTTGTCTTATCACAGTCTGTCAAAAAAAAAAACAAAATTAACAATGTCTTTCCCCAGACTTCCCCACCCAGCATACAGATAATAACAGCAAGATCAGCAAGTAAATAGGTCCCTAGCTGCCTGTGTCTTGCCAGTCAGTAACATGGAATTTTGGAGTATTTGGGGGTCAACCTCCTTCCTCCCTTCTTATCCCCTAGAGTGCCCCCAGACTCCCCTAATACAGAGAACAAATGTCCTACCTAAATGACTCCCTAAACTAAGCTTCAATTCCCCTTTATTTGCCTATCTCCTCTAGCTCAAAAACATGCTTCTCTCTCCTCTCACAAAGGCTGTCTGGCTGCTGTGAGAACCTGACAGTCTTTTATATGGCTGTAGAAAACTTTCGTGTGGTGGAGAAATATTTTTCTTCCCATTGATTTCAATGGGTGGAAAAGGAGGAAAAAAGCAGAAAAAATTGCACTTTTCTCAGGAAATTATTTGCCAAGCGGAAAGTGCCATTATTCAGTTTGAGGCAAAAATTTTTGCCCATCCCTACTCCCTACTCCCAGCCCCAATGTCCTTATTTTATACCCCAGCCTTCTGTATGGCACTGTATCAAATGACTTTGCAAAATCTACTTAATCATTCTATTATGCACATATTTTGAGTTCTTATGTTTCCTGTCAAACCCTTTTGAGGATAAAGTGGAAGTTTTTGTAAAAAAAACGAATAAATCTAATTTTCCTATCATAAAAGTAAAAAAAAAAAAAAAAAATAATAATAATAATAATAATTTAATGGCAGATCCAGTGGGAAGCAGTTCATATGTCTAGTCTTACAATTTAAAAATATTTGACAACAAATCTTACAAAAATTAATCTTAGCAACAGACTACTCATAGAAAATGGAATGCTTTTTTCTAAAAAAAAACCTATAAACATATGTGTGCCAATGGTTCTTTAAATCCAAAAGACAATGTGCAAATAAATGCAAGAGAAATTGCACTCACATTTAAGTATGGCTGTACAAACACATACATGCAGGCACAGCTAATTTGGCATGCAGGGGTATCTTATCGCCCTTGCTCGGAACACATTCAATCTTGACTCTCTAGAGATTCTCCCATCCAACACCAATGCGATCCACTGTCAACATTTGCTTGAAAGAAATTTAGTAGCCTCTCCAGCAAATAATAACAACATATCACTTTATAAGACAACAACTTGATAAAAAATAAAATTGCCACTGGTTAAAACAACCCACTAAAAAACACGTTTCGCAGTGCTAAATTTCTGCTTCTTCAGTAATATAGGCTATATATATATGAAAATTTACATTTATATATATGGAGAGGCTACTAAATTTCTTTCAAGCAAATATTGACAGTATTGATCGTATTGGAGTTGGATGGGTGAATCTCTGGAGAGTCAAGATTGAATGTGTACCGAGCAAGGGCAGTAAGATACCCCTGCATGCCAAATTAGCTGTGCCTGCATGTATGTGTTTGTAAAGCCATACTTAAATGTGAGTGCAATTTCTCTTGCATTTATTTGCACAATGTCTGTTGGATTTAAAGCTCCATTGGTGCACCTTGTCTGTTTTGTTTTTGAGTATGTGTTTTCTTCAAGAGTGGAGGTGGAAGGTAGCAGCCAAATCCTGAAGTGGAGAGAGATGGTTAAGGGACAGCTGAAAAATCCCTGAACCCTATAGCTGCTTAACACATAAGTGTATTTCCAACAGTACCATTCTTTGGGTGGTGGTGAGGTGTCCATCTGTCTTGAGGATATTATACCAGGAAGCGCCTCTTGTTTCTTTCCTTTTGTTTTCTATAAACATATGTGGTGATGTATGGCAATAATAAAATCAAGCAATTGTGTATCAGTGGTCTAAATCTATAGTCTAATGTACGGTACGTAAAAAAATCTGGTTAGAAAATCAACCACACTATGCAACCTCTAACTCCTCCCGACCAAAGCATACATCTGGATTTGGCTGCTTCTCTTGTTCAGAGGGGAATTGCCTGGCACTTTGTGGTTGGATGGCTGTATTGGCAGGATCAGTATGATGTGCTTTATGAGCTAAAAAAGACTGCATCCTGGGTAGAAAACCATTCCAAGGGTGCTAAATTTTATAGCAGGTTTTCCTTTGATGTCTATTTTTGTTATGCCATGTTTACAGGTGGCTAATATATGGTTACTTGATAATTCTCCCTTGGTTCTCTCTCTCTCTCTCTCTCTCTCTCTATATATATATATATATATATATATATATATATATATACAGGTCTTATAATTTTAAGTCCTTTGCTACTAGCCAGACCTGAAAAGTTACTCACCACTGCAAGCCATAGCATACCCACCAGGGCTGAATTTCTACTCACCAGGGCTAAATTTTCACTTGCCATAGGCTAGCCAATGGCGAGTGGAAATTTTGAGCCCTGTATACATATATATATATATATATATATATATATATATATATATATATTATCTTCAGTCATTGTTGAATCGCTGAAGGATGAAATCCTCCACAGCAATCCTCCAACAGCTTCAGTCTTGTGCCTTTTGTTGTCACTGTGTATCGACAAATGTGGTACTTTCATCTACGCATCTTGTCTGTGGTCTTCTACTTGGGCATATAGTATCAAGTGGAATCCATTACAAAAATCATTTGGTCCATTTACCATCAGATCATGTTGCTATGTGGCCTGTCCATTTCCATTTCAGGTGTTTTACTCTTTCACTTACATAATATACTTTTGTTTGCTGACGAATCCACACACGTTTCTCAGTCTCTTTTTGTTATGTTTAGAATTTGCCATTAAATACTTCTCTGTGTAACCTTAAGTTTTTGCATGGTTTTGGTATTCAGTGCCCATGTTTCAGAGACATACTTAAGGACTGGGGGAACACAATTGTCAAAAATCTTTCGCTTGAGGCAGAGTGCTAAATTTGTCTGAAAGAGAGTACTACTAAGTTTTCCAAATGCTCGCCATCCCAATTTTATTTGTCTATCGATATCTGTCATGGTGTTTCCGTCTATTGACATTTCCTGTCCAAGTTAAACATACTTGTCCACTTCTTCTAGTTCTAGTCCATGTACTGTGATATTCCTTGGTTTGGTAGATTTGTTAAATATAGATCAGCACTCACAGGAAACTTTTAGATAAAGCAAAAAGAGTTTAATGGTGGATCAACATTTCAATCCCATCAGAGATCTTTATCAAAATGATTTTGCTTGCTTTATCTCTGAGTGCTGATCTATGCAGTATCATGATTTTTTATATAAGGCACCAAGACTATCACTCTACTTTGTTGTGCGCCCTTCAGGTGATATATAAACACATATATCTATATATGGAAGTGTCATGTGACCAACAAGCTTTGTCCAAAGCCAAACTCTGCCAGAGGCAGCAGTAAGGAGTGATTATGCATATCTTCCGTCAACCATTGGTTGGTGTTAGCATGGGGCTTGATTTTCACAAAAAAAAATCTATGCAAGCACTTAACCCTCTGCCACATTACACACCTCCTCCCTCTACACCCTCCTAGGGATCAGTGAAAATTTTAGCCTCAAATTGAAATAGGCAAAAAATTTTATTTTCTGCTTGGTGAAAATGTTCCCGCAAAAAGTGCAGTTTTTCATGCTTTTTCCTGTTTTTTTCACCTAGCTCATTGCATTGAAATCAATGGGTAGAAATTTTTTTCTGACGAAAGTTTCCTACAGCCATATAAAAGGCTGTCAGGCTCTCACCTCAACCATTCTGTGTTTGTGAGAGGAGAGAGCAGCATGTTTTTGAGCTAAAAAAAAGATAGGCAAATAAAAGGGAACTGAAGCTTAATTTTAGGGAGTCATTTAAAGGGATACTAATTTGGGCCTTGGAGAGTGTTATTTCAATTCTGTCAGAGTTGTAGTTCAAGAGTAGTTGAATGATAAAATGTCTCCCTACTGCCACTTTTACTGATGTAACACTGCTCAGCTCAGAGCAGCAGGGTGTGTCCAGGTAGATTGCAGAGAGGGACAATCTTAAATTAAGATAAGGGACAAAGCTGAAAAACCTGTCAAGGGGGGCAGGGTTTTCATTGTTCTCATAGTAAGAAGATTGTCCCTTGCTGTTATCTGTCTGGTCAAGCAACCAGATTCCACATCTGAGGTGAGCAGGTTTACACTAGGTAAAAGGGGAGGGAGAGGGATACTTTATCATTCAATTACTCTTGAACTTCAATTCTGACAGTATTGAAGTAACGCACTCTATGGCTCAAATACTATGAAGATTAATTGGAGCTGCTGTTTTTGTGAAACATTACTATCGCTTTAAGTAGGACATTTTTCTCTGTAGTAGGGGAGTCTTGGGGCACAATTTAGTGTGACTGACTAGCAAGACATAGGCAGCTGGGGTCGAAATTGCTTGCTGATTTTACTTTTATTGCCTGTGCTGGGGAAATCTGGGGAAAGAAGTTGATTTTGTTTTTAGTTTCATATATATTTTTTTGGGGACTAACTGTGACAAGATATGGTGGACAACTTAAAAAAAAGAAAAAAAAAAAGATAAATCATTAAACAAATAAATATAATAGACAGCTGACTAGGAGATCTGTGACTGAGGCAGACATGATAGACAGCAGACGACATTGAGAATTTTGTTGAGGGCCAAGGCAAGATATCACACTCCATCAGTCATGTACTGTAGAGATTAAAAACGCACATAGTCATTGAGTAATATCTAGCAAATGCACAAGCGGAAGGGGGAAAGGTGGAGTAGTGCAGGGACGTGGGAGTAAAGTGTTAGTACAAAAACTGACTGCAACAATTGTTGTTGCAGCATGTGCAATAAATTATGATGATCCCTTTCCTCCTGGGGTGGATGCATTTTGTCAAGGTCCCACCAATTTCACCATACCAGTCCCCTATCACCACTACCATACACATCTGCCACATTGTAGAAGTCACTTGACATCATTATGAATGTGTGCAAGTGTCACTTAAGCAGCAAGTAAGTGTTGTGGGCAAAGAGCAAAGGCATTCTGCATACTAACACATTTTTCAAGGCATATATTGCTGTAGGACTCACAACTTTGACTTTCAGCTACTTAATTCTCCACTACATACCTCAGAAGAAGTAATATTGTGCAGGAAAATGTTGCACCATATTAAACATAGGAAAAGAATATTGGAATAGGAAAAAATATGTTGGAATAGGAGAAAATGCAAAAAATGTGTTAGAATAGGAGAAAAATGTGTTTGAATAGGCAAAAAATTTGCTGGAATAGGTGAAAAAGAAGAAAATTTTACATTGGAAAAAAAGAGAATACTTTCATAAAAAAAAGCAAAAAAATCAGCCGTTTTTTTCCAAAAAGTCAAGAGAGAATTTTTTCTCCCTTTTCTCCCACTCCTACACCCTCCCTCCACTTCCCCTGCTCTAATCACACTCCCCTTCACTTTATCGACAACCTTCCCTTTTGCCTCATTGACTAACCCTGCACTTTGCCGACTCCAGTCCCCTACAATTTCTGCAACAACTTTCACCTTCTACACTATTCACACTCACAGGTCTGCCTAGCCCTCTTCATCTCAACACTCTCCCTTTTGATTTCCTCTTCATCCTGCACACCATCCTTTATGAAACCACTTTCACTTTCTCCACCTTCACCCTCTCACAGCCTTCTTCTTTGTACTTACACCCACTTCTGTTCTCCCTTGCCACCCTCTCTTCCTCCCTCCTCTTTGCTGATAAGCTCTCTCAGACCTTGCTAGTTGTATCACGTATCCATTCTTCTGACTCACTCTACTAAAGCCTTCTCTACAAGGATTTCACCCTTCATCATATTGCACACACACCCTTCACCTCATTCTGTCTCCATTCACCTGTTCAACTCACACTCGCCTTCGCCCCATTGTGTCTCTGTTCGACTGCTTGACTCCCACTCTGCTTCACCTCATTTTGCCTCTCTTCTACTGTTTAACTCACACTCCCCTCTGACTCATTGTGTCTCCATTTGCCTGTTCGACTCATTGCCTCGCCTCTCCTCTCCATTGCCGGTCACTTGGGCCTTGATCACAATATGTCTCTGTACTGACAAATTTCAACTACTGCCTTATGTCCAACACACTAAATCACACCACACTACATAACCCAACATTCTCTCTCCACTCTGACACGCATGCCTCCATGCCACCAACCACATTAACCCTTTGAGTGCCAGAGTGGTACGCAACACATTGCAGAGCAATGCTTTGTGTACTCCTCTGACACTCAAAGGGTTAACTAAAATAACACAAATCAAACAAACAAAAATCACTCACTGAAGGCGTTAGAAGCTATGTAGTGTGTTTGATTTTCTAACCAGATTCTGTAGTGCTGGTGCCACTAGAATATAGATCATTGGTGTACAATTGCTTGATTTTATTATTGCCATATACTATCACATATGTTTTTAGTTTTTTTAAGACTAAAGTGTTCTATATTATTATGAGATGTTTGATAAGTGGTCTTTAGTGCTAAGATGTGTCTTTCTGATCCTAGGAGTGCAGGAACTGTTTTAGGGCGGCTGGATTACACATATACATTTTGTTATTTTTATCTACATATAGTGCTTCCTTTTCTTTTTAAAATATGTTTGACTTAACTATATGTAGGAGTCCCATAAATTACCATTTTAAAAGGGAAAATATACAAAAATAAGCATACTGCAGGGCTTCACTTGAAAAAATGCATCCCCGTGGCATATGTCTTGCTTTAGTGTCACTGTCTACTGTAATATAAAAGATAATTGGAGCTCTACTTATATTTATTAACAGGTGTCTTTGAGCCCCTCTATAATCATCACAAACCATTCTGAATAGAAGACAGTGTCATGTATCAATAGTTATTTACTGTAAAATAAAATGTCATATTGGTTGACATAAACTTGCATCTACCAATGTAGTATAGCCAATGACTGTTGGAGAAACCTTTCGGAAAGAAGAGCTGTTTGTCATGATTATGTTTTTTGACATTGAAGCAGACATATTAAATGGGGTTACTAGTAATACTCTGTGCCAGTGTTGAGCCAAACACTTGCATACATTGTGCCTTGTGTATCTCTAGGCACTCATTATTACATACAGGTACACAGTTTTCTTGTTCACCCAATCTCAGAGCAGCCACAGTTTACTCCACCTCCAGAGAAGATGGATAAGATGTACACTAAATTTCTCTCACGCATAGCCTATGACTGGAAACTAAGGAGAAAGGAATCCCCAGAAACTGCCACACAATCCCACAGCTCCTATCTTTATCACACACACACACAGTAAAAAGTGGCCATTTTAGTGCAAAATATACTTTGTACATAGGTGCAAAGCAAGTGCATAATCTGCTTTGTACAATAATGTCCCCTTGCTCTGTACTCTGTTCATATAACCCCCACTGTGTCTCAAATTGGGTAATTGTCAACTCCTATTTCAAAGATGTTCTGCAGAAACTGAATATGTAAGGCTTAACTATGATTTAATGAATACAATTAATTTTCCCCCAACCTGCCAGTATGAGTCTGATATGGATATAACAAGGTTTGGAAACTTTTGATTTCATAATTGTTGGAGACTACAGCTCCCATCATCCACAACCAGCCATTTGGTAGCTTGGGCTGATAGGAGTTGTAGTCTTCAACAGCTGTACAGCCAAAGGTTACCCATTCCTTGGAAATAACAGCCAAATAGGGAATTTATACATTTTATACAATAAGTCAGACAGCTTGCTGATGAAGTCTACTTATATTCAGTGTTTTAAATTGTGGCCTGTTGTTCTGTTTATCCAGTTTTTTTTATAGGTTTTCTCAAGAAAAATAAATCTTCTCTATTATGTTTTGGTTAGTGGGATTTTGTTGTCATTTCTTCCTAAAGCGTTGTTTCCTCACATTTGCATCTACCAGCCTCTTTAATGTGATATTCCATTTAAACTGCCTTTTAATTGTACGTGCAGCCTTGGCAGAACATGACTGATGTACTAGCGTTAATTAGGACTCCAGTCAGCAGCCTGTGCCAGCTGGAAACTGAGAAACAAGCGTAAATTATTCTGTCATCAATCAGCTCGAAAATGTTTGAATCACTAATTAGTTTGCAATTTGGGTGACAGTTTATCTGACGCAGGCGGTGTCAAAAACTTCAGATCTAAGATGAATAATTTGCCAGCAACAAGCACGTATTCCCTGCTTTTAAATACATGAAGGTTTATCTGCATGTTGAAAGGTAGCACAGCAGTCTTCATTAACTTCCAACTGGGACTATGTAAATCAGGAATCAGTGTGAGGCACTTCAGTCTGTGGTGGCTTAGTAGATGGTATTTAGAAAAAGAAAGCCTCTTTTCTCTGCCTTTTTATTAATAATTCATAAACTGATAGACCAGGATGTTTGGGCTTTAACAGCTTAAAAAAACACATCACAACGTTAAAAGGCAATCACCCAGTTTTACATAAAAATTAGTTGTTCTGTGTCTTGCTGTTTAGCTGATTTATTCTCCTTCCTTGTCATGTGACTGGAATGTTAAACAGCATGTGATTAGCCCTTGTCCTTTAAAACAAAATGATTACTGAGTTTTGCTAAATGGCTAACATGCCATCTTTGAAAAGGGTTGTAGATAGGAAATGCTGCTGACAGAGGAAGGAAAAAAAAAATCATGTTTTAAAAAGAACCATTTTTTATGCAATTTCCAAGAAGCTATTAATGTCAGCATAAGAAAGTTCCTTCCTAACCTTTGAATTATCTTCATCTAGTGAATGGAGGGTTTTTCATCTTGTGAAGGATTCTGATCTTCTATATGTTTTATAGGCAAGTATAAAATTATTCAAAAGCAAAAATCTGTTGGAAGATTTTTTTCCTGTGGTTGGCAAGATTTTGTAGACTAATGAAATTTATATACAGCAAATGTGTGTATAAAGGGTTCTGTACTTACCGATGATTCTCAAACAAATTCTGATCAATAGCTGCAGAATTTAGAGGTGCTTCCTCCTGTTTGTATTTGCCATATATGCAAAGCAATTCATTGGATACCCCTATGGCACTCAAATAGTCTTCTTTTTGCCTAATGGGGTCTTTTAAATCTAGGCCTAAGACTTGAACAAAGGCATGAGGACAATATTAACAGGGGCTATTAGGATTTCCCCAGTAAGGTAAGTGCGTGTTTGGGTTGGAGATCATAAATAGTTTTTAGTTTTTCCTCAGTTTGCACAAGGAGGCTCATGATTACTGAAGAATGCTTTGACTTTAAAGCCAAAGCAATGCATTTGTCTACGTACAATTGCCTTGGGGTTTACAGATGCTGAATGCCTATGATTAGCTTGTATACCTGTTGCTAGTTTCACACATGGCTCATTTAAAACAGAAGAGCATTTTGATAGGCAATACAAGATTGCACAAAAAGATAATCAAGCTCAGAGCAGAAGCCATATGGCTTAACATAAGAGCTATGCTGTTTTTCCATACATATCCCTATGAAATAAATGTCTGATAAAAACAGCAGCAAAAATAAATAGCACCATAAAAACTTGATCTTACTGGCTTAAAATTAAAAACAATTATTGCAGAGGGTTTTCATTCTGAGTAAAACAAGAGTACTCCCACTGCTGAGAGACTTTTATTCAAAAATTATTGTAGTTCAGACTCGTAGTTTTTTTCAGTTGCAGTATTATCTCCTTACATTTTATAGTGGAGATGTTTCTATGGACAACAATTGTCAGTGACAGTAACGCTCCAAAGACTGCTGTAGTAACAGCGCTATTGTAAAATTTCAGGCCATGGAGATATTTTATTCAAAACTTATCGCAGTTGAAATGTGCATTTTTGGGTACAATACCTCCACTGCTTGAAATGTTATAGTGGTGTTTTTCTTACAGCATCCTATGGAGGTTTATGGTCAATAGATTATAGCGGTCTACAGACTGCAGTAATAGTAACAATACCACCACAGGATCTCAGTCCATAGTACTACACACAAAAAATGCAAGATTCAGTTGCAATGATTCTTTATGACACAATTTCAAAAGTGAAAGATTTTCTTCCATTTACTGTCAATCAATTATCTGGCTTTTTTTGATGACTGTGACTCTTGAACATAGCTCCCTAAGACTTGAACATATGGTCTTATTCTAAAGAAAGGGGGAGTAATTCTGAAGTAATCGAGCTGTAACATAGAGGACAAATATATAGTCCATACAAGTGCTATTGATTTAAATGTGATTTTTATCCCCATCAACACTAGAGAGGATTCCATCATGTTGTTTTTCAGTGCATTGGAGAGCTTTCTAGCATTCAAGGAGTTAAAACCCCATTTAAATCAATGACAATTTGTATTTAGCCCCATGGTGCATTTGTTTTGAGTCATAATTACTCCATTTGCTTTTGAACATATAGTCCTAGTCTAAAAATTCCCTTCCCCTCTATGGAAAAATGTGTTGCATGTTTGTGTATAGTATACTTTTGCCTCTGTGGTGTGGAATGTTTTCTTTACTTGAAATGTGGAATGGTGTAGATCAGGAAGAATGCTCAGTCGATAGTGGGGATCTGGCTGCAGCAGGAACAAATGCTAGAATATCACCAGGAAAGCAGGAAAGCAGTATAGCTCAAAGATTGGGCACAGGGAGCCAGAAAGTGGAAGTTCTTAAGGAGGATCTTCCAATCATGAGTAAGAGGGGTGAAGAACAGCAGGTGTGGTGACACCCTATAACCTGACCCTTCAGTGTAGAGTAGTGAACACACAATAAGCCAGATGTAACAGAAAAATCTTAATAATTGTTAAATAGAAATTGTCATAAGAGATGGGCAAAATGTCCCATTTTTCTTTTTTAAGGGTATTTCCTCAGAGAATTCACAATTTACCACTTTTTCCACTCATAGAAAATATATTAAATGCTACTAACAATAATGATTATCCCACAGTAACTTTTCTGCCTATGTTTTCTATGGCCATGCAAATCCTCACCACCATAATGTTATGGCCCATGGAAAGTCATCCACCACCAACAGCAAATTACTTGTATTTTGTGGCATGGACAAAAGCCACAGTAACTAACAGTATTTGATTTATATGGGGTAGGCCTAATATTATCAAAATAAACCTAAAGGTGGTGCTTATGTTGGCTGACTTTAATGTTATGAAAAAAGCAAAAAAAAAAATGCTGAAACTGAATTTTCTGAGGAATTTGCATGGCAGGAATTGTTATTTTTCACGTTTCACTTTTGAGGCAATCATTTCACCCATCTCTATTCATAAGATAAGGCATTTAGCTTGAGATCTGAGCTGCCCATGACCTGGATACACATGTGGTTTAGCATTATCCAAGTTGGAGTCACATTGCTCACCTTCTTGAGTTTGCTGATATAGCTTTAGTATATTAGCCCTCAGAAAGGTTTTCTTCATTTGAACTGTTTCAGGTTTTGCAGTGATAGTATTTTGGAAGACCTTGATTGCATTAGGACTTCCTAGAGCCTAATATCCAAGTCAGAAACAGAATGTCTATGTAAGGCTGAACTAGAGGAAGAGCTGAAATAAGAAGGCCAAGCTGATGTGTTCGCCATGTGCACATATTTTTCCATCTTGGATGGCTGTTCCTGTGATGGCCAGTTATACTGTCCATATGCATAATTAGGATATGGTTTCATATCTTTCAAAGGTAAAAACACAGAAACACTGAGAGATGAAAAGTATCTACACACCAAGGGTTAAGCCTGGAATATCTACCATGGACACCAGATAAAGACCAGAACAGAGCCCAATTAAACTAATTCAAGATTATACATACAATTTATCTGACAGTACACAATAAGCTGGGACAGAGGCTCAATTAGTAGATAAAAGTCCCAACAATGTTCTTTCAGGAAGAAAAAGAAAATGTGAGCAACCACACAAGGAAAAGTCACCAGAGGGGGGTAAAAAGACGTGTCAGTTATAAGTGTAAGAATGTTTAATCCAAGCTACAAGAATAAACATTGGTTGTCCTCCAGACCCTCTATCCAAGCAACAATAATGGTGCAAGAGTGCTGTAGGCAGGCACTGAAATAAGTCCTAAAACACTGCCTCTTGGAGTTGTTAGCACTGTAGCACAGAGAGTTGAAGACTCAAAACACAAGACAAGAATCCATCAAACTTGTTTCACATATCTGCCATTGACCTAAATAGTGCTTGTAAGCCATAAAATGCTAGAGAGGCATCTAAGAATTGGTTTGCAATGTGTTGGGGACCACGCTAGTATTCAAGGGCCTAGATGCACTAAAGGTCAAAGAGGGCTACAAATGTCGATGTTCTGTTAGTTAGTAGTGTCATAGGCACCTCCACAGTATCCACAAAGTGTCTGCGAAATCACTTCACCAAAACTCCAACAAAAAAATACCCACATCGACATCAATCCAACATGCCTTCACCATGTCTACGAATTTGTAGTCTTCAAGTCGACAATTTCTCATTTCCATATGTAAATGAAGCATAATCAGATACATTCGTATGCAAGGGGGTATGTTGACATAATAATGTGACACTTCGACTCATTCAGGAAACTCCGATAGCAGCTGTCGGAGCTCAATGTCTACACTTCACCTAACTCAGGCTGTCGTAGCTGGGATCTCCCCTGTACTCTCCTATGGAGTAACAGCAGGGAGAGCAACGACAATTCTGAACAGCATTCTCTGTGCTTCCCTACCCAGCCAGTAGGGGAACACAGAGAAGGCTTTTAACACCATGGACAGTAGTGAATGCCATAGGATGTGCATTGCGCACCCCTGTGGCATTCAAAGGGTTAAGAGCCAGCTGCAGTTTCTTTGTGGGATAACACACTTGTGAGAGATAAGGGTAGGCATACACTAAAAAGAGTTTTCTAATAGGTAAAGACATATTAACCAATATGGTGATAGTTGATGTGACTGGTACAGCAGGTCTATATATATATAAAATGTCAATCAGAAAAGAGAAAAGTTCAGCTACTCAAACCAGTGTCCCCACTATCCAGGAGGGACTCAGTTCAAGTGCCGAAAATTAGACCAGCTCTGCACCTTAAAATATATAGTCAGAATTAAAATACAACTTTTATTAGTGTATTGATACAGAGGCGAAGGAGTGAGGAGGGATGAAGTTGTTCAGTGTGCGACTCCATGCAACGGACAATGTTGATGATCTTGGAGGGGAGAGAGGTATCGGAGGAAGCGGGTGGCAAATACAAGCTTGCCACCTGCTTCCTCCAATGCCTCTCTCCCCTCCACCTGTTTCCCCCGATGCCTCTCTCCCCTCCACCCGCTTCCTCCAATGCCTCTTAACCCTTTGCAGTGTGGTGATGCAAAGCTAATATAATTTGCTATGGTTTGAAGTTGTGGAACACATGAGCCCTCTAATGTGATAAAGACTTGACACAGAGGGAGTAATATACTAGTAGCCTGTTTAGCACCTACAGTACTGCAGCAATAGATTGACTGAAAGTACATTTAAATAAAAATGCACTGGTCTCCTTGATCCTCACGATTTAAATTAGTTCAATACAGCAGCTATAATAATAAAGATATTATTGAACACACACAGGAGTGCTGATATTAGACCCTCCTATGTTCTCTAACAACAGTATTCAATCAAAGGGTACTGTTTTGTAACTGGAAGAATCAGATCATATATTACAATTGGGTAAATATGATCATGTGAACATATTTCAAGATCAACTTTTACTTTTGTCTATGACTCAAACTCAGCAGTAGTGCTCATTAGAAATATCCTTTTGGTACTAGATAATACTGAGGTAAGCCTTGCAGGCCTCAGAAACATAGACCTATCAGTATCATTACCACTTATTATACAGATTTTGCTTTCCACCTCCATGTGATGTCCATTTGGTGGACAGTGATCCACTTTTAAGCTCACTAGCTTGATCTCCTATTTTAGGTGATCATTTTGGTTGGTTACCATTTTAATTTAATATATTAATTCTGATTCATATTTTGATTAAGGCCTTAAGGTGCAGAGCTGGTCTAATTTTCGGCACTTGAACTGAGTTCTACCTGGATAGCTCACTAGCTTCACTATATATATATAGACCTGCTGTACCAGTCACATCAACTATCACCATATTGGTTAATATATCTTTACCTATTAAAAAACCTTTTTTAGTGTATGCCTACCCTTATCTCTCACAAGCGTGATATCCCACCAATGTTTACAAAGAAACTGCAGCTGGCTCTTAACCCTTTGAATGTCACATGGGTGAGCAATGCACATCCCTATGGCATTCACTGCTGTCCATGGTGCTGAAAGTCTTCTCTGTGTTCCCCTACTGGCTGGGTGGGGAAGCATAGAAAATGCTGTTCAGAATTGTCATAATGTTGGTGATGTGTAAGTGGAGGAGATCCCTTCCACACTGACAGCACTTGGAAATTCCTGTATGCTAATAGGGACCTCCTCCAACCTTCCCTTTCCATCCGACAGTTTTTGTGAATATGTCGATGTGTGTGCAGATCGAATTGTCAGAGTGATTCGAACACAGTGACTCGATCATACCGACACCATATCGACCTTTAGTGCATCTAGGTCAATGTGTTTAAAGGGATAGTAATGTTTCACAATAAAAGCAGCTCCAATTAATCTTCATAGTATTTGGGCCATGGAGAGTCTTATTTCAATACTGCCAGAGTTGTAGTTCAAGAGTAAATGAATGTTAAAGTATCCCACTGCTCACCTTAGAGCAGCAAGACTAAAAAACCTAAAAAAAAACTGTCAAGGGGGCAGGGTTGCTCACAGTAAGAGGATTATCCCTTGCTGCGAACTGTCCGGTCAAGTGACCAGATTCCAATTTGAAGGGAAGTGGCTTATACTAGGTATAAGGAGCAGGAGGGGGATATTTTATCATTCAATTACTCTTGAACTACAACTCTGACTGTATTGAAATAATTTTTTGCATGGCTCAAACAGGGCTGGTGCAAGGATTTTTGCCACCCTAGGCAAAACCTAATTTTGCCACCCCTTGGCTCCACCCCTTGTGCCCTTCCCATTTATGCCCCGCCTCTGTATGTGTTTAAGTGTCAGTGTGTTCCCTATATGTGTCAGTTTGTGGGTGTGTTCTCTATATGTGTATGTGTGTGTCAGTATGTGTTCCCTGTATGTATATAAGTGTGTCAGTGTGTGTGAGTCTCTGTAATTATATATAAGTGTGTAAGTATGTGTGTGTGCTTCTCTATATGTGTATCAGTGTGACAGAGTGTAAATTCTCTATATGTGACTCTCCCCCTCTTGACTGTTGACCCCCCTTTGACTCTCTCTCTCCATCTGACTCTTGATCCCCCTCTTGACTGCTGATCCCCCTTTGACTCTCTCTCTCCCCTGTCTGACTTTTGATCCCCCTTTTGACTGCTGATCCCCCCTTTCACACTCTCTCTCCCAGTCTGACTCTTGATCCCTTTCCTGACTGCTGATCCCCCCTTTGAATCTCTCTCCCAGTCTGACTCTTGATCCCTTTCCTGACTGCTGATCCCCCCTTTCACACTCTCTCTCTCCCAGTCTGACTCTTGATCCCTCTCCTGACTGCTGATCTCCCCTTTGAATCTCTCTCTCAGTGTCTGACTCTTGATCCCTTTCCTGACTGCTGATCCCCCCTTTCAATCTCTCTCTCTCCCAGTCTGACTTTTGATCCCTTTCCTGACTGCTGATCTCCCCTTTGACTCTCTCTCTCCGTCTAACTCTTGATCCCTTTCCTGACTGCTGATCCCCCTTTGAATCTCTCTCTCTCCCAGTCTGACTCTTGATCCCTCTCCTGACTGCTGATCCCCCCTTTGAATCTCTCTCTCCCTGTCTGACTCTTGATCCCTTTCCTGAGTGCTGATCCCCCTTTGAATCTCTCTCTCTCCCAGTCTGACTCTTGATCCCTTTCCTGACTGCTGATCTCCCCTTTGAATCTCTCTCTCCCAGTCTGACTCTTGATCCCTTTCCTGACTGCTGATCCCCCTTTGAATCTCTCTCTCCCCGTCTGACTCTTGATCTCCCTCTTGACTGCTGATCCCACCTTTGACTCTCTGTCTCCCCTTCTGACTATTTATCCCCTCTTGACCCCCCCTTCCACTTAAGGTGCACTCTCTCCCCAGTGAGTACGTTTTGGTGCTCTCCCTTGTCTGGCTTTTATTAACCTTCTCAGTGCCAGAGGGGTATACAACGCATTACAAAGCTATGCGTTGCGTACCCCTCTGGCACTGAAAGGGTTAATGTAGCACAGTGATGTCCGTTTCTCTCTCCCCCTCCGCTTCTTCAATCCTGGTCCAGGATTGAAGGAGCGGAGGGGGAGAGAGAAACAGGTATCGCTGTGCTACATTAAAAAAAATAGGCAGCCAAGGGAGGGCACCGAAACTTTTTTTTTTTTTTTACTTCGGCAGTCTTGTAAGAAGCGCCGGGGGCAGATGCGCCCTCAGAGAATGTGCACCCTAGGCCGCCGCCTACCTCGCCTATAGGTGGCGCCGGCCCTGGGCTCAAATACACTGAAGATTAAGTGGAGCTGCCTTTTTTAAACATTACTATCCCTTTAAATCCCCATTTAAAACAATGGGAGATTTGAGTATGTCCTCTTTTCTTTTGTGAATAAGGCCCTCTGGTGTTATATGGACTGTAACTGTGAGATTAGATATATACAGGTTTGGACTGAAGAATTTGTGAATTCATTTGTACCGAAGTTAAGATATTATTAACAGCAAGTAAAACAGTGGATCATTATCTACAACTCAGATAGATAAAGCCAATCATAAATCTTACAATTCTGGCATTTCTTCCCAAAACCTTTACTCAGTATAAATTAATCACATATTTTAAGTATATGCATTTGAAATTATGTATTTTGCCATCATTTTAAATGTATAACAAAAAATGCTCTTCTGTAAAAGAAAGGTTTGACATGTAGAAGACAGCACTTGCAAGGGCCATTTAAACAACTGTTTGACCATGGGAAAAGAATACAATTTTGGAACCCCTTAAAACATTGGATTCTATTACTTTGCAATGCCTTGAATATCTCTTTAGCACCACTGGGTTAAATAATAAGGATGCATGCTTCTACCATAGTTTAATAAAATACTTGGGAAAATGTACAAACCTACCATGCAATACAATTTCTGCACCAAGATGTTGGCTCATTCATGCATCTGCTCTAAATGAATGGTTCCCAACCCTATGCTCAGAAACTTCTAACAGGTCATGTCTTGAATCCTTGCTTGCACATTGGTAAGATCATTAAATGACTGAGCCTTTGAAAAACTTACCTGCACTTAATTAGGAAAAATAGACATGGACTGTTAGTGGTCACTAAAGACAGGGTTGGGAACCATATGATTACTGTATTGCATACCAGTACATAGAGTAAAATAAGTGTCAGAGAAAAGGAATGCTCTAAAATACCCATATACTTCCCACTGCTTCTCTTTGCACACGTATACAGACCACCATTTATGGCATAAGTAACTTAGTAAATTGGCATTAGGCAGTAAGAAATCCATTCCAGTGCTTTTTTACATGAAACTGAATTACTATATCACTTCTACTCACTTTTTACATCCATGTGATCACACAAAGCTGAGTTTTCACATGTGGCTTCACATATTGAACAGACTATATTCTGTGCCCCAGATAAGGATTTTATGGAATTTATTTCAATTCCATTGTTGATTATCAAAAGTGTTTAAAAGAACACTAACACCTAAAAACGAAACAGGGTTATATACAATTGAATATCTTGTACTTTCATGCTGTTAAGATCCTCTGTTTGTTTTCTTATATATATGTTCTGAGGAAGCTCGTGTTTCTGCTTTTTTCCAGGGCTCTTATTACCATAGCTATCTGATTGTTCTGATTTCTCCTTCCTGAATATAACAACAGTATGTATTAATCTCAATACATTTGCAGTATTATCTTTGCACAAACAATTAACCAAATGTGTTTAGGATTAGATGTTATGGATGTAACATAAATAAATTGTACATATGATAGCTGGAAGTACACAATGTTTATAATTATATAACAATTTTTCCATGTTAGTGTCTTTTCAGTTTTGTCTATCTACTGAATTTATAATTTGTTTTGGACTTTCTTGTTTTACTATATAATGCACTTAGCTCATAAAAAATTCTATTCATTTTAAAAGGAGCTTTCCTGGATTTACTCGATTTTAAATAATGTATACAGGTATTTAACCCTTTGTGTGCCAGAAAGGTAGCCAACACAGGTCAACACAATGTATTCAAAGGGTTAAGATTCTACGACTAGAGTTTATTTTAATGACTATATAATTTGAATGCAGGACAGAATAACAGACTTTTCACAGTTTGATGATAAACAAGTATTTATCAGTATTCTAAACATGGATAATCTCAAGTATTAGAGAGGTTTAGCAGATATTTTCCACATTCCATTGCCAGATCCCTTGGTTGCAATCTCAGATATACAGATTTGTCTAAACTGACATTCCATAACCTGGTAATAAAAAATGGCTTAAAATGGCAAACAGACCACACAAATTCACGTTAAAGACACACAAGGAAGCATTCATGGCCTGAATCAGTTCAGAAGGGACCAATTAACTGGAACGTGTAGGCAACATTTTATATATTCACAAAGAAACAAGGAATAGAAGGAGAGCACAAGCAGCAGGGTATAATGCGTGTGTGTAACATCACATTTAATACAGCAACAAAAAAAATCAGCAATAAAATAAAACATTTTTTGGGGTTTGTTTCTAACAAGCCTAAGTCCTACAAATCAATGTTTCCTTAAGGCTTTTGCCAAGCAAGTCTAAGTCCTACAAATCAATGTTTCTTCAGGGCTTGGGCCTCTAACAACAAATCTAACAAATCATCCTCTACAAAATACTCTATCAAGTGAAGTATCAGTGCACCCCAGTGGCAGCTTATGTCATGGGTTTCCTGTCTCTATCACTTTACATACACATTTCTTATTTTACTGTCCCCCAAATACCAGTCAAGAACCCCAACAAAAAACAAATTCCCTCTTCAACTGATTCATTCCCCAGACTCCACCCACCAACACCAGCACTCTCAGACCCATTTCACACCATGTCTTATGGGGTTTTTTATTTTATTTAACATTTATTTTTTATTAACTGCCCCCCAATCCCAATAAACAACCCCCTCCAAAAAAAATTCATCCCTTGTTCAACTGATTCTTTCCTCACACCCCACCAACACAGGTACCCTCATGCCCCCTTTTAAACTATGCCTTTGGGAAATAAAATATTTGCTATGTGTTGTGTGTAACTTCAATGTTCCCTTTGAGTTCAATGGAATGAGCTAGGCGAAAAAAGCAGAAAAAAGAGAAAAATAGGCACTTTTCATGAGAAATTATTCATCAGTTGAAAAATGCCATTTTTTGCCGATTTCAGTTTGAGGCGAAAATTTCTGCCCATCCCTATTCTTGGTGAAGCATCCACTTCTTCGCCCAGTGGGTGTCTCCTTTGGTAGCAGATGCTTCCCCAAGCAGTCACTGCCTATAAAACATAGAGACTCTTGAGTGTAATACTAGTCCCAAATATCCATATGGGTTTCCCCGCAGTCCCAGACACAAGAGCAATTGCCTCCATACTAATTTTCCAAATATTTTTGCTGATTCGGTGCATTGGACCTTTTCACCCTGTCACCCTCATCTCACTTCCATCAAGCTTTTTGGGCTATATACAATATTGTGAGGGCACGCTGATAGATGATAAGAGATATTTAAATTGATTTTAAACACCTTCCAATGAAAGAGATGGTGTTAAATTCTGGATACATTAGGGCCAGAATAAAGGATACGATAAGAAAGTTGGGCTGAGAAAAACTAAACAAAGTGAAAAAGCAATAAGTCTGCCTAAAGTAGTAACATAAAAACTAGTAATCCTGGCAGACAAAATGTGAGAAGATGAGAAACCATCATCTGTAATTCCCCACTTCCTTCATCCTGTTTTCCTTCCCATTCTCATTTCTCTGTCCTTTCTTCCTCTCCTTCTACCATTCTCAGTTACTACTATTTCCAGCTCTCTTCCTTTGCTCACATCCTTATTATGACAAGCAGGGTGCCTGCATGCTTGGTGCATCATACGCTGTTTTACCAAGCAGGGGGTTTTGTGATGTGTTTTGGTGGAAAACTTGCTGTTTTGTATGTTTAACTGAAAGTCCAAACAGACTATGAATGTTTTACTGTAATTAACTATAAATTGTTCGGTTCTTTCTCAAAAGATATCAAGATTGTTCACTTTCCAAATGATGAGTAAATCATCTATAAAGGGAAAACACAGAACAACTTTGCCCCATACTTCTGATATAGAGAATGTTCCTCCCAAAACCTCATATAGAGGTTAGCATAGCTAGTGGTAAACCTCATTCCCAACTCTATGCCACAGTGTTAAGATAGTATGTGTTATTAAGTAAGAAGCTGTTGTGTTTAGAGTAAATCTCATGGCCCCTATAATTAAGTATTGTTGGTCTGGTGCAATGTTATTGGACTTCTTAAAAAACTATTTGGTGGCTTCTAAACCCTTGTTATAGTGATAAGTGTAGTTACATCACATATCATCCACCACAATTCTTCCTCTCAGACTATATCAGACAGTTTGTGAAGAACCACAGTCGTAGATTTGAGCTTTTCTTTAGCTTTAATATTTGGTAATAACACAATCAGATATAGTGGTTTTAATTAGTTACATGATGGGAAACAATGTTACACTAATCCTATGTATTTATGTATACCCCACTAGAGATTAATCAGTATTGGTTTTCAGTGAATGGAGAGTGAATTGTTCCAGTCCATTACATATGGGGCTATTCCTGGCCTCCTACTGAATGATGGATATTTATAGGGGTAGAGATAGAAATAGGTGCCTTCTTATTGCTGCAGACAAAGGTTTGCAAAACAAACAGCTCCAGAATGCATTGAGCTATTTTTTAGGCCACAAGGCGAGATGATTGATCCTGCTCGTACACCAAGAGATACAAGGAGGAAATCATTGCAGAGCAACATTAGCCCAAGGGACACATAATAGTCGCTGATTTGCACCATCGGCAATCTGAGTTATTTGGGGACATATGACAGATTTATGAATCCCTTTGAAAGCATTTTGCCCATTATCTGAAACCAGCCTCTTTCCTACATATATTCATGCTATAGGCACTAAGTGTACTATGTATACCAAGTAAGAGGACATTACCTTTATATTTATAGACTTTAAGATACATTCAGAGTCACCTCTGCTTTATTTTGTTACTGTTGCAGCAGTTTATTCTTTTCAATTATACATCTAGTCACATATTTTTTATACCAGAGGCTTTCAAGTGCTGCCACCATGGCCACATGTGGCCACCAGAGTGTTCGTGTGTGGCCACCATGAAAAATGTGATAATGGTGGCTGAACTGATGTGAACGAAATTTCCCACCTGACAATGCCACAGCCAGCCAATCCCCTTTCAGCCAATTCCATCTGCAACTCCATCATCATGCCTGCCAGAACGGACAGCACACAGAAGAGATTCAGGTGGCTGTGGGACAAAGCTTATGTGTTACAAGACCTGGGGTTAATATCTGTGTGTCTCAGGGGCATAGTGGAGGCCTCCAAAGATATTGTGGGCTGTTATATTGAGGCCCTGGGGGGCCCTCATTCAGAGCACATAGCTTTTGTGGTTTGGCTGCCTCCTACTAGTGAGTCTCTGTGCTCACAGGCTGTGGCTGAAGAGAAACTTCTCCTAGTGCAGGCGGGAATTGAGGTAATGAGTTAACACAAAGGCACTCGTTATGCTGGTTATCAAGCACCAGCTACCCACTTGCATTTGCAGTGTATAGCTGGTGTTGCATGTGTAGTGTTCCTCTCATGCTCATTTTGCTGAAAGTTAGTGAGTGATGTCACAGAATTTTATTATCATCCAGGATGTACTCTAACAATAATATATTTTAAAAACGTCCTCATCATAAATTTTACCATTTCCATGACAGAGAGGTATTCAATGCATTTCAAACCTCTCTGACACTTAAAGGTTTAATAAACCCCGCTACACTACTGAATCGCCTGCAACCCACTACCACAACATCCAAGTGGCTTCCAGCTTGAACAACTTTATCCTGTTGCTGTGAGAGACATCATCTCACCATCTTATTTATGTTTGAACTTGGGCAGTGGGAAAGGGACTAGAGCACACTCACCTTTTTCTCACCCTAAACCTTACTTGTCCCCTATATGAAATACTACTTATGCACGTGTAATTACTGTAATCATCCCTGCACAGGCACTGTATTTGTTTACACTGCAGCTACCTGAATGTGGAGAGATGATCATGTGTGGCCCAGTTATGTTGGGGTTCCACAATCAGAATTGCCAGTAACTAGTAAGTTTCAGGAACCTTTTCATGGGTAGTGCATTCTGCAATGTTTAAATTGTAATATGATGTAAATTTATTGTTGTTGCACATATTTATAAGCAATTTTTGTATGTCCTAATCCCATTATAACCTTTGAGAATGTAATGACCTAGTGTGGCCACCACGAATGGCTGTGGCCGCAATGACAGCCACCAGGACATTGTTGTGGCTTTACTGACCGCCACCAGAAAAAATCCTTTGAGAACATTTACTTGTGTGTGTGTGTGTCAGTGGTCCGCTAGTCAGACAGAAGACTTTTTTGTACTATTATATTTCCAGTAAGAAAGAATTTAATTTGTTTCTCCATCTGGAATATTAGGGGGGATTACCTTTCAGAATTATTTATATGCTATTGTATTTATTATATTTTTTTATATTATTTGATATTTTTATATTTTATATTCAATTAAATTTTTTTAATATTGTAAGATATACTTAGAGAGCTTTCTTTGCTCTATCTTTTCTTATTTTCTTTTTTATATCACATATGTGTGAAGGGAGCAAAGGAGATATAGTCCAAATACCCAAACACTTTGAGTGACCCAGAAGCCACAGGACGCTGTGATCCAAAGTCCTTTCTATTGGCAGCTCTTTGTGTTAGGGTTAGAGATGGGTGAAAAGTCAAATATTTTCCCTATGAATTGTAGCGGAAAAAACATGATTTCAACTTTTTTCTGCAGAAGTTCCTGCCCATAGATAAATCCATAGATTTTTGTGTATCAATAGTTCCATTTTGTACCTATGTTTTTCAATGGCTGAGAAACTTCCCACCTCCATACTAAAACAAAAACAGAAGTTCCTGCCATGCAATATGGTGACGTAATAGGCAGGAAAGAGAGCTGAAGGAGAAAATAATAAGTGCTGGCTAGCACAAGAACTACCACTGCCAGGAAAGAGTAGCTGGATGGATTGTGATGTTACTGGTATAGAGCATGATGAGGAGGAGGAAGGCAGTAACACCAGTGCTAAGGGGAGCCAAAATTCCCCAGGCCCAATGATGCCCTGTCCACTGACATTGTCCCTTGGTATGTGGGGTGGGATAATGAAGAGGGCAGAACTGGCTTGCAGTATGAGAAGAATACATCAACTGCTGCTACTGCTGCCAGTGTGCCTCCTTCACACTTGTCATCCCTAGAATCTAAGAAAGCTATGCACCACTACAATATAGTACGAAGGAGGATGTCTGATCAACAGACACCAGGGAGTAATGCACTAAGCTATGATAAAGTAGAGATGGCTTCTCCTGTGATATCATTTCTTTAGTTTCTATTTTATTCTATAGAGCCTATGTGCTAAAATCTCCAAAGCTGGAGACATTTTAGTACATTGGTTCCATTGAACACCATAAGAATTGAAGACATGATATCACTGGAGAAGTTATCTCCATGTTATCATCTCTTTATCACAACTTAGTGCATAATCCCCTGGAATGTACTGGGGTATACAGAGAAATATTGCCAAGAAATAGAAAGATAAAGAAAAAAAACATATTTAGCACCAGACCCTACCCTGTCAGCAAATGTGAATCACACCGGTCACAGTTATAAATAATACACCAACTGACAAATAAAATCTAACTAAAAGGGAATATATTTTAACTTTTATTTGTTGATTTTCATTTATCTTTTTATTTATTGGTAACACTTGTCATCTGCAACCAGTCGCAAAGAGCAAAAGGAGATTGGTGGTGATGGTGGAGAAGCTGGTGTGGAAGACAGCATGAGAGCATTTTTGGTGGAAAGCGACAGGGAATAGAAAAAAGAGATGTAAATGGGATGGGCATTACCAACAACATCAGCAGTGACATTCTGGAATTTTCTGCTGCTGTAATTCCTGCTTTTAACCCTTTGAGTACCAGAGAGGTATAACACTCAAAGCGTTAAGTTGTCAGAGATGGACATTCATCTGATACAGCATCAGGGAGATTATGAGAAGGCTAGTGTGCCACAGACCACCATGGCCACAGTAAGTAGTGATATGAGACTAGGATAGGCTCCACTAGACAGTGACACCAATACTCCTGGCTCCAGCACTAGTGCTGAAGCAGCATCACCTTCCCCAGCCAGTAAAGGTGACTCTGTAGAAGAAGAAGACCACCTCCGCCTCTCTCCTCACTGAAATAATGGGTGTGGAAATATTTTTCCCTTGGGGCTGCACTGTGACTATGTGTGATAGGGTATTGAAAAGGAGAAAGGAGGAGAAACACCTTGATACATCTGCCCTCATTAAGCACATGCATTTTGGGTAAACCTTTCTCCCTTCACACTCCCCCATCCAGAGTTCCCCCAGACTTCCTAAACACACAGAAATAAAGTCTAACTACATTACAACTTTGTTTTATTTGTCTATCCTAACTAGCTAAAAAATATGGTACGTTCACTATCACAAACACAGAGTGACATACTGTGGGAACATGAAACACCTTTATGCTGTGGGAAAAAAAGCATAAACTTACCACTGATATTAATGCATTGAGCTAGGCAGGAAAAGGGGGAAAATTGGCACTTTTCGCAAAAAATTTCCAAGCGCCATTTTTCACCTGTTTCTTTTGCACACTCTGACACATCTACAGCACTACTATTATAAGACCCAGTAAAATTTTAGGAGTACTTCTACTGCTGCTGCACATGGCACCTCTGATACATTGATGGTGTGTCTCTCAATCAGACCTGTGGTTTTGGTTCCTGTGGGATCTCAATGAGGATGTGCCTAAGTGTTATTCTGCTTAACCCTTTCTCTCATGTTGTTTACACAGATAACGGGTAGCAATACGTTTTGGATCGCAATGAAGTATTTCCATACTGTAGACTTCATAGACTGAGGGGTTTCTGAATAGGGATGGGCAACCAAAAAAAATTTAATTTCCAGCTGGAATTTTTGCTGAAAAACAACAATTTTCCACTTTTTCTGCTAAAATTCTCATCTATAGAAAATACATAAAATATCTGGCTCCTCACCACTGCCAATATATTTTCCACAAGAACTTTAAATATTTTTCATCTATGTTTTCTATGACTGCAAAATTTCCCACTGCAATACTACTTCTCTGAGGGCTGAACTGAAGAAATAAATAGCTAAGTAAAAGTCCTACAAGGACAAATGCCTTAAATAATTTGTTAGCAGGCTGAGTGCCTTTGTCCTTTGCCTACACTAACCTCCTGCTTGTGTATCACTGGCACAGCCATCCTTGAAAAATAACTGCATCTTGGGATATTCTGGCTGGGTATATCAGTTATTTAACCCCTTATGCAAGGCAGCCAGTTAAGGACCACAGAGCTTTTTTTTTTTTTTTTGAGAATCTGATTCAAGGGTCCCAGAGCGGTGTCCTTAACGCAAGTTTATCCATGATGGTCCTGGCATGTCATGGGTCCTTACGGGGTTAAAGCACCTGTTTTCAATAAAAGAAAACTGCAGGATGTCAACTGCCAACCGTTCAGGTTTTTAAGTTTTTATGAGATTAGTGTGGGATGGCATACATAGTGAAGAACTGTGTAGCTTTATTGATTTTACAACATCAGTGTGGAGGTGGTAGGGGTTGTAGCGAAATGAATTGGAACTCTAAGACTCTCCAAAACCAAGCTTAGTGTTATATTGTCATGGTTTTTGATGAACACTCAGACTATACTGATAAGGTTAAAATGACTTTATTGAAAATAAGGTCACACACGTAAATAGGCCTTAGGCCCAAGCCAACAGGACAGCAATATAGGCAAGTATAACAGGAATAGCGAATAGTGATAAGTACAATAGTATGAATAATACAATCACTGGTAAGACGGTTGAGGCTGGAACTGAACAGGTGGCAGGTAACACAGTCCGAGCACTGACCACAGGACCTTGGCACAGATGGTCCAGGAGGAAGTGATTGGCACTACCCAGACGCCTGGGAGGAACGGAACCCAGAATAGCGAGGAAACACGGCTGGCACAGCCCAGACGCCTGGGCGACACTGAATCCAACAGAACTAGGCAACACTGACCCTGGCACAGGATGCCAATGGACCGGACAACTCTCAAGCGGACCCTAGAATGCTAGGGGTGGATTGTAACACAGTAGGATATAGATAGGCAACCAGTATCCCTTCCACAGAGGATGGTAATAGCGCAACGCTGGCTCTAGAGCCCAAGGATACTGCAGAATGGATTGAGCATGACTCTACCTGGAGAGAACAGGCACGCAAGGGTCAATAGGTAACGCCCTATGTATCTGCAACTCCCAAAGGGAGTGAGCCCAACGTAGTAGGAAGGTGGACACAGAGAGATCAGAGTAACTCAGTCAGTGCAGAACACTGTACCAGTACTTCGCGTGTGCTCTCCACCAACGGCGGTCAGAGAGTAGCCACAGCACGAATGCTAGCAGCCGGTCGACAAGTAATAGCGCCACGTGGCGCAACCAACCAAATAACGGTAATGCCACAGGAAGTCTAGCGTAAGTAACGGAGGGAACCAAGCGGTAGGTTAGACGCACTGACAATATGCTAGACACTGTTGGCACTGAAGCACAGAGACAGCCAGGAATAGTCAGTAACGGAAACGAGTTCTCAGCCAGATATGGTCAGCAACGGAAGCGGGTCCTCAGCCAGATACAGTCAGCAACGGAAGCGGGTACTCAGCCAGATACGGTGAGCAAAGGAAACCGGAGAAGAACAGCAAACTTCAGGAACATCGTCAGGCAGGCCAGGTCATACACGAACAGCAAACACGGAGCATAAGTCAGGAACTAGTACACCACGAAAGGGCAACATCATGATGACATGACAGGGGTTATAAAGGCAGTTGCTGGGCGGCAACAAGGATACTGACCAATTAGACAGCAGAAAAGGAAAATAGACAGAATGTCGCCGCCTGCCACCAGGAGCACGGGCACTGTGATACATATATCTCTTATGTACCCCAGAGGCCCGGGAACTTTTAGGAGGTGCTTCTGCTGCTAGTTGTAGCACCTCTGACATTCTGATGGAGTGTATCCCAATCAGACCTATGGTTGTGCTTCAGGTGGGATCTCTGTGAGTATATGCCTAGGTGAGATGCCGCTTTCACCCTGCTCACATGCTGGTTACACAGACAACATGTAGCAACATGTTTAAATTTTAGATAATGAGTAAAGTATTGTCATACTGCAGAGGTATACTGAGGAGTTACTATGACTACTAGGACTAGGTATTGCACTTGTACTAGTTGGTGTCAAATATGCTACACTTCCAACAGCAGCAGAGCACCCATCATAGCTAAGGTTGTGAATATTGATGACTTGTATTGCTGATTATGTGGTGGGTGTGGCTTGGTGGGGCTTTGACTTGGAAGATCTAATAGTGCTTATGATGACAGGATTATTGTGTGTTTTTGGGAACCTTTAGTTGGCTGGAGTAAGATTTTCCAATTGATTTCTCAAACAGTTTATAAACAGGCACAGCACTGCTTTTCAGTGGCAGCTACTTTATCGGCCATGTCATCATCTCTCTCACGCTCAACTTTATCTGTATCCAAAGAAGAGGAGGATGCTGGAGGGATATGTGCTTTATAAACATAGCCATCAATAATTAGGTCATCCTCAACATCACCCTCCACTTCTTGTCCACTACTTTCATATTCCTTTAAGTGTTTTGAATTTTTTTTTTTTACTTTTCCCCTTAGAGGGGTTTTCAGCATATTCTCCTCTATTTTGAGGACTGGTGTTTTTACTCTCACAGTCAGACATAGCAGGTTGAATTGGTACACCCTCCTCCATTAGGCCATTAACATTAGAATGGAATGGGACTTGCTGTAGTCTTCAGTGTTCTTAGATGGTTTATTAATATTACTAGGGGTGGTGGTGGAACTTGTTATGGGATTTTTGACAAACAGCCTTCTCAAGAGGATTTATTGTGCACACTGCAGCAGCCATGTCTACAGTCCTTTTTTGGACTACCACTTTACTAACATGTACCTGCATTTCTACTACTCCTTTTGACCTACCCCTGCCCCTAATACATTTGCTGGATATTATTGAACAGTGAAGTACAAACAAAGTTGACTATGTGTAATGTTTCACCCTTTCCAAAATATTGTCTCTTCTAGTATGTGGCTGCCTCAGTTAAAGCTCACATCTGGTTCTCTGTCATCTATCAGTTTTGAAACAAAATAACAGTCCCCATGCAACTGCTACTTCCCCCACACTCCACTAACACAGAGAACAGCCAGCAAAATGGAATTTGGATCACAGTAAAACATAGTTTTGTGGTATTTGGAATGCATCTCCTTTGCTCCCTTCACACACACACCTAGACCCTAACATAGAGAAAAGCCAGCAGAAAGGAACTTGGATGATCGCTCCACCCATTTTCATGATGATGTAGAACGCATGTAGGAAGGAGTGTTCGTGTGCTACCCGGAGAAGTATTCCAACTCCATGATGGCTGTGGCTCACAACGTGCAGTAACCCAAATGTAATCTGCAGCCTGTAGTCCAGCAAGGAAGCTGTGCGAGAGCAAAGAATGGTGACTGCTGTATACTATCCTTAGGTGCCCTCCGTGTCGCTCTCTGTCCCCCCCTTGTCTCTTATTGTATGCCGCTTTTGTGGAGCCCAGAGTATACGTTGGAGTCCATGTGAGAGGAAAGAAGCACACCCTTGGAGCTGCTTGCTCAGCTTGGAGCCTAGAGAAAACGTTGGAGCTGGAGCCCATGTGGGAGGAAAGAAGCATGTCCTTGGATGATCATAGCTGCCTGCTCAGCCTGTAGCGGCAGTATCTCATCCTACCCTGGAAGGCACCAGCCGCTGGACATATCAGAAGGCCCAGTTTGTGAGAGCTGATTGATTGTGACAAGAGGTGGAGGCAGGAGGTATGGGAGGCTAGTCTGGCCTACTGAGGAGGGTCTGATACCAATAAGATTATACATGACTATGCATGAGTTCTGGTGGTAAATATTGAGATATAACAAAATACAACAATTTAATTGAGTAGTATCTTTATTGGTATTTCAGTTAAATTTAAATCGGACCCTCAAAGGATGTAATTGGGGTTTTCTGTGATTTGAGCACTACTGTGTGGAGGCACTATAGCTCGGAGGGGAATCCTTCTGGGAAGCTTTGTGGTAACAGATATAAGATCTGGATCCCATTAAAGGAAGACAATGGGCGAGATGTTCAAAAAGTCATCATAATGAAAAACTTGTCAGATCATGAGTTGGTGGTAAAAGAAGGAACATATTTTCAGAAGTAATCCATCACGTTTGAAAATTCATCTAAAGAATTAAAAATATAGTAATATAGTAAAATAGTAACTTTAGGTTGAAAAAAGACTTGCATCCATCTAGTTTAAACCTTTTCCTATTCCTGTTTACCATTGTTGATCCAAAAGAAGGCAAAAAACCTCCTCAATGCAGCAATTTCAAATTCTGCCTTGAATGGGGGAAAAAATTCCTTCTTGATTCCAAATAGCAATCAGATTTCTCCTTGGATCAACAAGCAATAACTAAATATTAATCCCAATACTAACGTACATAGCCCTCTATGTTCTGCTCTTTTAAATAAGTATCCAGGCCCTTTTTAAAGGCATCTAATGTATTCAATAGCACCACCTCCTCAGGCAGTGAATTCCATGCCTTTATTGCCCTTACTGTAAAGAAACCTTTCCGCTGCTGTAGATGAAATCTCCTTTCCTCAAGTCTAAGCGGGTGGCCCCTTGTCCTTTGTACTGTTCTGTTAATGAACACGTCTTTGGAGAGCACTTTGTATGGGCCCTGAACATATTTATATAGTGTTATCATATCCCCTCTAAGATGCCGTTTTTCTAGTGTGTACAAGTTTAACTTTTCTAGCCTTTCTTCATAACTTAAACTTTCCATTCCCCTTACTAGTTTTATAGCCCTCCTCTGCACTCTCTCTAGTTCCATAATATCCTTTTTCAGAAAAGGCGCCCAGAATTAATAGCATATTCAAGGTGGGGTCTTACCATGGACCTGTAAAGAGGCATAATAATATCTTCCTCCTTTGAGTCAATACTCCTTTTAATACATGCCAATATCTTATTGGCCTTTGCAGCTGCCAGCTGGCACTGCATGCTACTGCTAAGTCTATTGTCTACCATTACTCCCAAATCCTTTTCATTAGTAGATTTCCCCAGAGAAACACCATTTAAACTATATGTTGCATTTTTATTATTATACTCAAAATGCATAACTGTACACTTGTCTATATTGAATCTCATTTGCCATTTGCCTGCCCAGTTATACAATTTGTCCAAATCCTCTTGTAATGAAGACACATCCAGTTCAGATTTTATTACCTTACTTAATTTTGTGTCATCGGCAAACACTGATACATGGCTCCCCATGCCCTCTGTGAGGTCATTAATAAACAAATTAAAAAGAAGAGGACCCAGGACAGATCCCTGAAGTACTCCACTTATCACGTTTATCCAAATGGAGAACTTGCCATTTACTGCCACTCTTTACATTATATCTTTCAGCCAATTTCCAATCCACACACAAACATTTTCCCCTAGGCCTATTTCATTCAATTTGTACAGTAACCTCTTGTGTGGAACCGTATCAAATGCCTTGGCAAAGTCTAAATAGATCACATCAACCATCTCTCCCGCATCTATATTTTTACTCACTTTTTCATAAAATGCGATAAAGTTAGTTTCACAAGACCTGTCTTTCACAAAGCCATGTTGGCTTATGCTAATGATATTCCTGTTCAAGCTGAATTCTTGAATATATTCCCTTAGCAACCCTTCAAACAGCTTCCCTACCACAGATGTCAAGCTTACAGGTCTGTAATTTCCTGACTATGACTTTGATCCCTTTTTAAATATGGGCCCCACATCTGCTTTATGCCAATCCATGGGCACCATACCTGAAATAAAAGAATCCCTGAAAATCAAATAAAATGGTCTGGCCAGGGCCTGGCTTAGCTCTTTAAGTACCTGTGGGTGTATACCATCTGGCCCTGGGGCTTTGTCTACCTTAACACCATTCAATTGCTTTAACACTTTTTCTTGTGTTAGCCAGTCCCATACTTGCTGTGACTGTTTTGTAAAAGTAGTTTGCAGATTCTTGTCCATTGGGTCTTCCTTGGTAAAAAGACAAAAAAAAGAAATTATTTAAAATATCTGCCTTCTTTCTGTCCCCCTTGATCATCTCACCTGTTTCAGATAACAAGGAGGGTAAGAAGATCTCATTGAACATTGACGTTAAAAGTTTTGATCTTAAAGGCATAGTAATACTTAAAATGTAAAAAAAAATATGTTGTAGGGTTTATCCCCCTGAGTAAATAAAGGGCACTCCCACAAAGTTGAATTTTTTAGGTGCAATATCACAGTTGCCTGAAATTGTACAGTGGCACTGTTGCTACACGATCCTATGGACAGCTCTGGTCAGTTGACCATAAATCTCCATAGGATGGTGTAGCAACAGCGCCACTGTACAATTTCAGGCCACTGTGATATTGCACCTAAAAAATTCAACTTTGAAAATTAATAACTTTTGAATGAAACACCTTTCAGCAATGGGAGTACCCTTGTTTTACTCAGGGGGATAAACCCTACAACATATTTTTTTTTACATTTTAAGTATTACTATACCTTTTTTTGTCTTTGAAACCAAAAATTGCTTCTCACTACTTTAATTTTTCCTCTCCAAGTTTAGACCTTTTTTATTTTGTCGGGAAAAAAATTACGTTAATCAGGCAAAAAAATTACGTTCATACGAATATTTTTTTCTGAAAATACCTTACATTATGATGGAAGATTAAAACACACCCACTTTTAAGACGGCTTTTTCCCTTTGACGGAGATGGCGGAATTGGATGCAAAAAATTACAGAAATATGTCTGAAAATTGACGGATCTTGTTGTAAGAACTTTTTTATTCTGATTACAGACAATTTCAGTTACCACCACTATCTGAACATCTCGCCCTAATTCTTTATTTAACTCTGCACTGGGAATTTATACACCTTGGCAAGGCTGGGGTTGAGCATAAGAGGCAGACAGCGTTTAGGACTATACATATTGATAATGGGGCCTAAGAAGGATAAGGAGGGACAAGGAGAAGAAAAAGGATAAAGGAAATACTTCTAAGTCCATAAATAATTACTACTCACCAAAGGCAATGCAAAAGAATAAGAGATTATCTCAAGTGGCTATAAATTCCCCAGATAAAATGCCCATAGTATGGTATGATCAGTGCACATAATATTACACAAGAAGTACTGAATCAAGCTTTGGACAATCTGTTTGATAGAATAAAATCGGACTTTAAAACAAATATTTTGGATCTGAAGCAGGAGGCCCACCGTATTTCCAAAAAGTTGACAACAGAGAGTCAAGAAATTCAGCTCCTTAAAGGGGAAGTAGAAGATTTAAAGTCACAAAACAAGCTTTTAAAGGAGGGTCTCCGGAGAATAGAAATTAAAATGGCAGACTTGAAAACCACGCTAGAAGAAGGAATCTGAGAATAAGGGGTATTAGTGAGAATATCTCAAATGAAAAATTAGAACCCTACTTTATGAATATCCTGCAACAGTTCATAGATAAGGATAGGATTGGTCATTTCCCATTTGAAAGGGACCACAGACTGCTGAAATCCAGAAATCCCCAATATCAGGACCTCCATAGAGATATTATTATCTGTTTTAATAATGCTTGAATTAAAGATCTATTGATGAGAGGCATTAGGAGTGGACCTGACTCGGAAGAAATTTTAGGACTCAAATTTCTCTCAAATGTCTCTATTACAACAACGAATAAGAGATGGACATTCAATGAAATAACAACGTGCCTTAGAGATAAGGGTATTCAATATAGATGGGGCTTTCCTGTGTATCTGAATTTCTACTATGATAATGTTTTATATGGTTTTGTGGATCCAATACTGGCCAAGGACAAACTAGCACAACTGGGCATTATGAAAGAATAACTTATAGGTTACCAGCTCGAATAAGAGTTGGGTGTTAGTAATTTGCACTCTGCGGATGGATCTGGTATTTAGCTAGGGTTTATGGGAACATTATGCCTTGATTATGGAGCATGTGCTCCAAAGTTGGGGATCGGGATTTGGAGGGCACATACCAAAGGATGAATGCAATATTGATGTACAGGATGCAAAATTTTTTTGTAAAGTTGATACCTTTATTGGCTAACTAAACAGATTTAAAATGCAAGCTTTCAAGACTTCTTAGGTCTCTTCCTCAGGCATGTTATACAGATACATATGAAAACTTCTCTCTTAAATACAAGTACACACTGCATTGTTTATAATGGTAATCAGATAAGAACGTTAGTCCAGATACCAATTCCTTGATCAGTCAATGGTAGAGGATGTGATTTAAATAGCATTCTTCCTCTGGGTCCAGGTATTTATGATTCCAGAGGGACTGTCGTAAAAGTTAATTCACCATTAAGTACTGTGACAAAAATTCCCTGTCCCTGTTCATGCCATAGGTCAAAGAGTCAAATTGTAACATTAATTTTACCTCCCATAATTTTCTGTCCCTCTGATTGCGAAATTGTCCCATTAGTACAGTCAATTTAATATCCCTGATACTGTGCCCACTTTGGCAAAAATGTTCTCCCACTGGTGTCTCTGTCTTTTTGTTGTTAATGCTGGATCTGTGGGAATTAAACCTCTTATGTAATTTCTGTCCCGTTTCCCCCACATAAAGAGCTGTTGGACATTTTGCACACATGATAAGGTATACTACATTGGATGATTTGCAGGTGAAATGACCATTGATCTTATGGTGTAACTGGGTGTTTGGTATGGGTATCTTGTCTGTGGTATAAATGTGTGCACAGGTTTTACACCTACTTTGTAGGCAGGGTAATGTGCCATTTTTTGTATTTTTGTTCAGGGCACTCCTTACCATCAGTTGCTTTAAATTGGGAGGCTGTCTGAAGGAGAGTAAGGGAGGCTGTGGAAATATGTTCTTAAGTCTTTCATCTGTGTGTAGGGTTGCTTGAAGTTCTCTTGATATTTTGCGCAGAGCTTCAACCTGGGGGTGGTAAGTGACAACAAGTGGCACACGGTTTCCCTTATGCTGTTCTTTGTAGCTCAACAGATCTTTTCTTGGTATGTGAGTAGCTTTCTGTATCTGACTGTCAATAATCCTTGCACTGTAACCCTGTCTTATAAAGTCTCCTCTGAGTTTCTGGAGGTGCTTGTCATGGTCCGCCATGTCAGAACAGATGCGATTATATCTGATGGCCTGGCTGTATATGATGGAGTTCTTTGTGTGTTTTGGGTGAAAGCTATCATTCCTCAGGTAGGTTGGTCTGTCTGTTGGTTTACGGTACAAGGATGTGTGGATGGAGTTGTTCTGAATACTGATAGTCATGTCTAGGAAGTTAATGTTTGTGCGTGAGTGACTGAGTGTTAGATTGATACTGGGGTGGAATGCATTGTAATTTTTGTGGAATTTGAGAAGTTCCTCTTCACTGGCTGTCCAGATGATAAGAACATCATCTATGTAACGGAGATAGACCAGGGGTTTTGTCTGGCAGGTGGACAGGAAGTCCTCTTCTAACTTTGCCATGAACAAGTTGGCATATTGTGGTGCCATTCGGGTACCAATTGCAGTCCCCATTTTCTGGAGGTAGAGGTCCTGTCCAAATTTGAAGTAGTTGTGGGTGAGTATAAAGTGTATGAGTTTTATTATTGGTTCCGTGGCTGTGTTATTTCTTTCTAGATATTCTTGGCATGCTGCTATGCCATCTGTGTGTGGAATGTTGGTATAAAGGGATTCTACATCCATAGTGGCAAGGATGGTGCTCTCTGGAATGGGGCCCAAGTCTGCTAGTTTGTTCAAGAGATCCGTGGTGTCTTGAAGGAAGCTGGGTGTTCGTTTTACCAGGGGTTTCAGGGTATTTTCTACCCAGCCAGAGATATTTTCTGTGAGTGTGCCAATTCCTGAAATGATGGGTCTTCCCGGGTTTCCTTCTTTGTGTATTTTTGGTAACATGTAGAAAGAGCCCGCTTTTGGATCTGTTGGTATTAGGGGCCTTATCTGTTCTCCAATGTTGGGGGGCAGTTCTTTTATGATCATGTTGAGTTGTTTTGTATATTTTTTTGTGGGATCCTCTTGTAGTTTCATATAGTATCTTTCATCAGAGAGTTGCCTATTTGCTTCTTGAATGTAGTCTGCAGTATTCATAATAACAGCAGCTCCCAGTATCAATCTAACACTCAGTCACTCACGCACAAACATTAACTTCCTAGACATGACTATCAGTATTCAGAACAACTCCATCCACACATCCTTGTACCGTAAACCAACAGACAGACCAACCTACCTGAGGAATGATAGCTTTCACCCAAAACACACAAAGAACTCCATCATATACAGCCAGGCCATCAGATATAATCGCATCTGTTCTGACATGGCGGACCGTGACAAGCACCTCCAGAAACTCAGAGGAGACTTTATAAGACAGGGTTACAGTGCAAGGATTATTGACAGTCAGATACAGAAAGCTACTCACATACCAAGAAAAGATCTGTTGAGCTACAAAGAACAGCATAAGGGAAACCGTGTGCCACTTGTTGTCACTTACCACCCCCAGGTTGAAGCTCTGCGCAAAATATCAAGAGAACTTCAAGCAACCCTACACACAGATGAAAGACTTAAGAACATATTTCCACAGCCTCCCTTACTCTCCTTCAGACAGCCTCCCAATTTAAAGCAACTGATGGTAAGGAGTGCCCTGAACAAAAATACAAAAAATGGCACATTACCCTGCCTACAAAGTAGGTGTAAAACCTGTGCACACATTTATACCACAGACAAGATACCCATACCAAACACCCAGTTACACCATAAGATCAATGGTCATTTCACCTGCAAATCATCCAATGTAGTATACCTTATCATGTGTGCAAAATGCCCAACAGCTCTTTATGTGGGGGAAACGGGACAGAAATTACATAAGAGGTTTAATTCCCACAGATCCAGCATTAACAACAAAAAGACAGAGACACCAGTGGGAGAACATTTTTGCCAAAGTGGGCACAGTATCAGGGATATTAAATTGACTGTACTAGTGGGACAATTTCGCAATCAGAGGGACAGAAAATTATGGGAGGTAAAATTAATGTTACAATTTGACTCTTTGACCTATGGCATGAACAGGGACAGGGAATTTTTGTCACAGTACTTAATGGTGAATTAACTTTTACGACAGTCCCTCTGGAATCATAAATACCTGGACCCAGAGGAAGAATGCTATTTAAATCACATCCTCTACCATTGACTGATCAAGGAATTGGTATCTGGACTAACATTCTTATCTGATTACCATTATAAACAATGCAGTGTGTACTTGTATTTAAGAGAGAAGTTTTCATATGTATCTGTATAACATGCCTGAGGAAGAGACCTAAGAAGTCTTGAAAGCTTGCATTTTAAATCTGTTTAGTTAGCCAATAAAGGTATCAACTTTACAAAAAAATTTTGCATCCTGTATTTCTACGGCTAACACGGTACCAACTCTCATCTATTTGCAATATTGATGTATAAGTATGGCATTTATAATTAGTTCAAGATAACATTTTTACTGTGTTCCGTAGCCACCGACTCTTGGGTTTAATCTCTAGGATTCAGTGTTTTGGATTCTAAATTGTAAAATGGGTGAGAGGCAGTAATCGTTAAGATTCATAAGAGAGGGGAGGAGAGAGAGAGAAGGGGGGAAGAAGATGAGGGTGAGAGGGGAAAAGGGGAAGAAATAAGAAGAAAGTGGTAGGGGGTGGAGAGGGTTGGGAGAGGAAGGGTAAGAGATACAGTAAGGGAGAAAGAAAAGGAAAATATTAACACTCATTATGGAAAGGGGGTATGTTCCTATTGGCACTGGAGAATTTATGTATTGATACATATGGTACTCACAATAATTCTTAATAGTCTTTTGTACTTATTGAATATCCGAACCCTCGGGTTCTGAGTCTGATCTTGAGAATTTGGAGATTTGGATTATATATGGTAAAATAGGTATTAACCCTTTAGATTCACAAGAGAGAGGTTAAAGGGGAGGGGAAGGGAGGGATTGAGGAGAGTAGAGGGTAAGAAGAGGGAGAGAAGTAGTAGAGAAAGGAAATGTTAATATTCATTAGGGAATGGTGATACATTTGTATTAGTACTGGTGAACCCCTCTTCTGGGACAAGGATTTAGTGACCAAATGGTTAAGATACACAAAGTATAAGGGAATTATGTTATTAGGAATTATGAGGTCACGCTATTGAAATAGGAAAAGGGGGATAAAACAGGTTACACAGATTTGTTTTAGATGTAGTCTCTCTTCTTGAGAATTAGAAGGGAACAACCTTTTTTTCCCCTCTCTCTTTAGGAATGATAAATATTTTGAATAGTTTATTTGACTGGATGTAACTGTGGCAATAATTGCCCTCTGGATTTATTGCCTTCTTATCTGTGGTTAGGCTTGCTAATTTGGTTATTTAGGGACCTTTAGAAATTTGTATTGTCTAAATAGTCTAAATAGTGGAACATAATTAAGATTAAAAGTTGAAGGGAACACATTATTATGAATGATGGAAGGGGGGAAGAAATGGATCCATAAATCCAACCCAGAGATGTATTGTTCTCCGGGAGGGATTTATGGGGATTGGAGAACTAGTTAAAATATGTGAACACATTGTTTTATTTATTGGATTATTTAAGTGGTTTCTGACATTATTGAGTGCCTTTCTTTTATGATACCCACTGCTGGATGCAATCCTCCAGTAACGGCTGTTGCGGGGGGGCTAACGATGCTTGCCCTTATCTAGTACCAATGGTAGGGAGGGGGAGTGGGGGACTTTCCCGTGGGGCTCCTTGGGAGGGAGTGGTCTTGCTGGGGTCTCCCTCTCCCGCTTGCATTGGTCGGGTTGGTGCCCTGCACGTTGGCGGAGGGGCTTGAATGGTTGGCTGGTGGGCTGGGGAAGTGCAATCTGGGCCCTGGTGTTTCATGGGGGGTGGTTCGCGGGGTCTGCCTGGGGTTTAGGCAAGCCTCGTTCCCATTCTTTTGGGAAGCATGTGTTCGGGTGGCGAGTTCTTGGCACAGGGGTTTCCGTCTAGATGGATGGTCTGCCCTGAGGCAGCCGTCCAGGGTGTGGGCCCAGTTCGTGCTCCTGGAGGCGGGAGGCTCTGGCGGGGTCTCTTGGGTTGTGGAGATCTGCGTGATGGGCCCTGTATCTTTTATGTTATTTGCAGTATTCACGGTGCTGGATGGGGGTGGGGTTGGGCACCACTGTCCCTCTAACTGCAATGGCTGTGTAGATACTGAATGAGATGGGTTACAGGTCTGGGGGGAGGGGTATATCTTCCTCATTCTGGGTAAATAGGCCTAGAATGGGGAAGGAGAATGATCAGATGATATAAGGTTTTGATAGTATAAAAATCAATCTATTATGCCCTGGGATTTCCAATTAGAAGTTAGCGGGTTGTAAGGTCTTTTTTTTTGTGGAAATAGAGGGGCATTTCTGGTAGTCGGATCTCCTCTCCTCTGATTTACTGTTACACTGGGGTTGCAGATTGGTTTCGATCATTTAAAGTATCTCGGGATTTCCCCTATAGGATGAGTTGGAGGGTTTCCTTGTGGATTGTACCGACACTCGAATGTGCTCTGATTATTGTTCTTCAGAGTCAATAATGGGTGGGTAACACTACCTTGTGGTTGAATGAGAGTTGGAAGACGGATGAATGTGGTTTGATATTGAAGCTACAATCCTGGGGTGTCAAGATGGCGGTGAGGACGTTTTTAGAGCAAGGGAGGGTTAAAATTACCTTCTTATGAATATTAAATTTGCGTCAATTAACTGCCAAGGGCTGAATTTTTCCCAGAAAAGGACATATTTGTATGATCTATTGATATGAAATAAAGTGGAGGTATGCTTTGCTCAGGAGACTCATTGAGATCAGAGGGGGTTTTCCTACAGGAAATACTGAAAATTCCCCATGATATACTCTGCAGGTCTTATAGATTTAAAGAAAAGGTGTGTGGCAATTGTCATTTCAAAAATATAAAATTTCAATATATATATATCAAGAGGCTGATCCGAATGGCAGGTTTGTGATACTAATCGCTAAGTTATATGAGAAAATATACACTTTAGTTAATGTATATGCTCCAAATGATTCTCCTGTTAGGTTTCTCAACTTGGTTATGGAGACAGTGCAAAGGATCTCTAAAGGAATTTTAACTGTGTAGCAGACCCTATTCTGGATAAAGGTCTTCTGAAAGGGAAAACAATAGATTCAAAGGTCAAATCATTAGCTTTAAAATTCTCTTAATTTATTCTAAGAAACGACCTTTTAGATATCTGGCAAACAAATCATCCAATGGATAAATATTTTTCATGTTACTCCAGTGTGCACTAATCATACTCAAGGATAGATGTTTCACTTATAAAAACAAACAAAGTCAGAAGGTGCTCCTCCCCGTATATTGGTTCTATCACCTGGTCGGACCATGATCCAATTTTTTTTTAATTAAAGGACCACACTCGAGACTTGGTCCGATCAGATTGGAGAGTTAAGGAATATAACTTAAATTCTGAACTTTCCAGGGAAAACCTTAGAAAGGAGGTGGAGCATTTCCTGGCTAGCAATGATAACTAGATGGTGATGGATTCCACCTTGTGGTGTGCATGTAAATGTGCCATTAAAAATGAAATACTGCAGAAAACAAATAGGCAAAACAAAAAGAAATTGTCAGTATGATAAACTCTACACCTAATTTGATCAAAGAGATAAATTAAATAAGAATTAAAATTAAAGAGTAATTAAACAATAAGTTAAGTAGAACTATAATGTTGTTTAGACAAAAATCATATTATAGTAATAATAAAGTAAATAAATCTCTTATGGACAGACTTAAGGCAAGAACAGAAGTAAAATAATCAATAAAATTATAGTTAATAAACTATTTTAGCCCCAGATCAGATTGGGCAAACATTTAAAAATTATTATAGCTCTCTGTATAATATACAGGGATCTATTAAAACAGCATCTCAAGCATCTGATTTCTTGAGGAAACTTAGGCTTCCAAAACTGTCTGAAGACGGGTTGAGGACACTTAATCAAGCATTTACCCTATCCGAGGTACGGAAGGCAATAGGGAATATGAAGGCTGGGAAATCACCGGGTCCTGATGGTTATACTGCATTATTTTACCAGATTGTAGACCTATTGATTTCCCCGCTACTGTTGAGGGTTTTTAATGCAGTCTCAGCAGAGAATCACTTAACTGGGGAAATGTTGCAGGCTTCCATATGCCTTATCTCAAAGGCAGGTAAGGATCATAGTTATCTGACAAACTACCAGGCCCGGACTGGGACAAAAAATAGGCCCGGGTATTTAAGGCTGAGCAGCTCATGGGTGGGTGGGGGGCACGGCGACGGGTGTTCGTTCGTTATATTTTTTTTTAAATGCCCGGATCCAGGGCCAGTGCAAGATTTTTGGTATATACAGGCAAAGGTGCATATTGATGCCCCCACCCCCCTCCGACCCAGACACAATCCTATGCCCCCCTTGCCACAATGTCCTGCCCCCGCCCACATAATCACCTCCACACTCTGCCCACCTCCACACTGCCCACCCCATCCTTCTCCCCACCTCCACATTGCCCACACTGTCCACCTCCACAATGCCCCTTCCACAATGCCCCCTTCATCTCCACATTGCCCCTTCCACAATGCCCCCTTCATCTCCGCAATGCCCCCTTCATCTCCACATTTCCCCTTCCACAATGCCCCCTTCATCTACACATTGCCCCTTACACAAAGCCCCTTCATCTCCACATTGCCCCTTACACAATGCCCCTTTCATCTCCACAATGCCTCTTCCACAATGCCCCCTTCATCTCCACATTGCCCCTTCGACAATGCCCCCTTCATCTCCACATTGCCCCTTCATCTCCGCATTTCCTCTTCCACAATGCCCCCTTCAACTCCACATTTCCCCTTCCACAATGCCCCCTTCATCTCCACATTGCCCCTTCCACAATGCCCCCTTCATCTCCACATTTCCCCTTCCACAATGCCCCTTTCATCTCCACATTGCCCCTTCCACAATTCCCCTTCATCTCCACATTGCCCCTTCATCAATGCCCCATAAAGCCCCTTCATCTCCACATTGCCCCTTCCATAATTTCCCTTCATCAATGCCCCATAAAGCCCCTTCACCGCCACATTGCCCCTTGATCCCCTAACTTGTGTTATAAAAGAGATCTGTGCCTTCTTCGGCACAGAGCTGAAGCTCCCGCGCGCGGTTTTCAGTAATACAGAGCGCTGGGAGATGATGTCATCTCTCAGCGCTCTGTATTGCTTCAGAGCCTGGGTCGCCGGACAGGCCCACCGGGCAAATGCCCGGTATGCCTGATGGCCAGTCCGGCCTGCAAACTACAGACCAAACTCCCTTATCAATCTAGATGTCAAGATCTATTCGAAGATCTTAGCCGACAGTTTGGGGATGGTGATTGCAGATTTAATACATCCTGACCAAACAGGTTTTATCAAGGGGAGATGTGGGGAGGATAATTTATGTAGGACATTTAACTTAATATCAGAGATCAATCATACAGCTTCCCCTTCAGTCTTCTTGACACTAGACGCAGAGAAGGCTTTTGATAGGATTGGTTGGGGATTTATTGCAGAGACGCTTGAAGTTTTTGGGATCTGTGGCCCTTTTAAAGATAGGACTATGGCTTTGTATACAGCCCCTTGAGCAAAGATTACCGGTCCACTGTTAAACTCAGAATATTTTCATATAAATAATGGGACATGACATTAGCCCCTATGCTATATGCCTTACCTATAGAACCTCTGGATGCATTAATTAGGAGCTCTGAAAATGTAAAAGGCATCTCAATTCTCAGTCTTATAAAGTTATGTTGTATGCTGATGATGTTCTGCTCACATTATCTTCTCCTGCAACATCAATACCTGCCGTTCTGGATATAATTGATCAGTATAGTTCATTTTCAAAATATAAGTTGAATTTAAAAAAAATCACAGTTTATATATTTTTCTGTTCCTCAAGACCAGTTGGATACTCTGGAGAAATCTTATCATTTTAATTGTAGGAATCAAGTCATAGGATATTAGGTTCTCTCAGAAACTTAATTATTTTGAATTACTTCAGAATTTAAAGGCACAGATGGTTAAATGGAGGGGGATTGAAGTATCCTGGGTGGGAAGAATAAACATTGTAAATACTTACCTCCTCCCCAGGATACTATATCTTTTTAGAACTATCCCCTTGAGGGTATCTAGAGCAAATTAAACATTTTACTAAGATTTTGGCATATGGACAAGGATTCCTCCTCCAATTTTGAAAATATTTGTATATTGTGGTTTCCATGAAACTTCCCACAGCAGTTGCAGTCCAGTTCCACTTCTTGCACAAATGTAAAATAATTGAGTGTAAGTATCAAGTTTGGTTGTGTTCCGTATGTAGTTGCATTTCTTGTTTTTGACCAATGGTTTTAGAGTCCACTCCACCCAATTAGATATTTTATGTGAGTGTGTCTGTTACAGATATTATCAGCTTACCATGATTCCTTTCCTTGTGTATTTTTGGAAGCATATAGAAGCATCCCACCCTTGGGTCTTCCACAATGAAGGGGGGCCTCCATATGGTCTCTACTATTAGAAGGAAGTCAGTTCATGATTTTTAAAGATATTTTGTGTAGTTAGGTGTGGGATCTTCTTCTAGTCTGCTGTAGTGTCTTTCATATATAAGTTGTCTGTGTGTCTCTTCTATATAGTCAGTTGTGTTCATAATCACTACTATGCCACCTTTGTCTGCCAGCTTAATGTCTATATTTTTGTTGTCCTTTACTGACTGTATTGCTTTGCAATATGGTGTTGCTTCCTGGTGGTAGGGGTCCATGTGGATATTTCTGAAGGTAAGTTGTAGTGGTAATTTAGTTCTGTGGTTTGGGATGATTCATTGTTTTCTTTATCATGTATAATTATTTGAGTCTAAATTTTCTAAAGAACTCCTCCATATCACTGCTGGGTGAAGAGGATTCTGAAACCATTGGTCAAAATACACCCGGCTATATACAGGATACAACCAACCTCTTGAACAAACTGTGCTACCATGGCTCCATCCCAAGGGAAACTATTCTATCCAGTATGGATGTGTAATGACTCTGTACTAGTGATGAGCGAGCGTGCTCGGCCGATGCTCGGATCGGCTCGAGCATCGCTCTGCTCGGCACATGGCGGTACTCGTCGAGTACCGCCATGTGCTCTCCCGCCATGTTCGGGTGGCGGGGATCTGTGCCGGAAGAGGCACAGATCCGAAGACGCTCCGCTGGACCACCAGGGACTGGAGGTACGGGGGCATTGCAGAGATGAAGGGGGCATTGCGGAGATGAAGGGGGACATTGTGGAAGAGGGGCATAGACTCTATGCCCCTCTTCCACAATGTCCCCCTTCATCTCCGCTATGCCCGTCTTCCACAATGTCCCCCTTCATCTCCGCTATGCCCCTCTTCCACAATGTGCCCCTTCATCTCCGCTATGCCCCTCTTCCACAATGTCCCCCTTCATCTCCTCTATGCCATAGAGGAGATGAAGGGGGACATTGTGGAAGAGGGGCATAGCGGAGATGAAGGGGCACATTGTGGAAGAGGGGCATAGCGGAGATGAAGGGGCACATTGTGGAAGACGGGCATAGCGGAGATGAAGGGGGACATTGCGGAGATGAAGGGGGCATTGACCAGGCACCCTCCCCTCATCAGAGCAGGGGGTGCCTGGTGTCGCCCCATTCATTTCAATGGGGCTCGGGTGCTTGGCCGAGCACTCGAGCCTCAGGGGGTGCTCGGTCAGAGCACCCGAGCACCCGAGCATCGGGGTGCTCGCTCAACACTACTCTGTACCAACATTCCACATGAAGATGACATTGCAGTCTGCAAAGCATTCCTAGAGCAAGAGGGCTTACTCACAGATCCTGTAACCCAGCAAATAAGCTTTATACTCAGACCCAATTAATTCACATTTGGGCAAGAACTATACATACAAAAGACTGGAACTGACATGGGAACGTGACTGGCACAACGATATGCCAGTCTATTCATGACAAAATTGGAGGAGTTCTTGTCGACATGCATAATAAAATCTCTGTTCTACCTCATCAGCATAGATGATCTCTTAATAATTTTGAAATGTCCCCAAATCCAACTATATGTAGGTGAGGCAGGACAAACCTTAAGATAAAGGATGGATTCTCATAGGTCCAGTGTGAACAACAAAAGAGACACCCCAATGAGTTAACATTTTTGCAAACATGATCACAGCACTAAATATCTCAAAGTGACTGTACTAATGGGAACTTTTAAGACACAGAGAAACAGAGAGATCTAGCGTATAAATTGATAACCAAGTTTAACATTCTGAACTGTGGCTTGAACGATGACTAGGAATTTGTCACATTATCCCCCAAAATAAAAATATTTTGGTCCACTTGGGTGCTGGGGGTGCTGCACAGTTTATTGCAAGTGATGGGTTGCGCACCACTCTGGTGCTTGTAAGGTAACCCATACATTCTGTAGCCATATCTGTCTAAAGACTAAATTTTACTGGAGCATCAAAAAGGTAATTAATCTTTTTTCGTATTTTCAAGGCCAAATCAAAGAGACTTTACTAGAGCCTAGGGTATGATTTATAGTCCATACTGATAAGAACATACACTGACAGTTACCCAAAAACCAGTTAATACAGTCTCCTATAACACAATTGATAATTAAATTATACATCTGGCATCTCTACCAACCAAGGGATTAAACTGCATTTTTTTTTAAATAATGGACGTGCACTATAAATATGACTATAAAAAATAACACAGGGCTGAGGGGATGATTGTGTACTGGTTGGTGTAATTGTATAACCCATACAATGCACATCCCTACTGCACTGATGCTGTGTGTGGTGCTGAAAGGATCCTCTCCACTCCCCCACTGACATAGTGGAGAAGCAGTGAGAATGCTCTCAGACTTGGGGTTATCCACTGCTGACAATGTGTAGGGGAGGGCATCCGTCACACATTGCCAGCAGTATGACAAAATACATGCTTATGATTGATTTCATAGGAAACTACAAGGAGGTTCCAGCATCGCCAACCTCAAGCAGGTGATGTTGGGATTGTGAACACCTACATGAATTTGACTATAGCTCATTTTCATGTATTTCCATATGGAAATGGTTAATTATGCTGCATTTTCATATGAAAATAAGTCACTGATGGATGTTGATGTAGGCAGATTATTGCTGGATTGATGGTGATATGATGTCGAAGACACATTAGTGCATACTGGAGATGTGTCTACAACACAGATCTGCCACAGTATCGCCATCGCCATTTTGAATGTCTAACATTTTTCAGTTTTTTTGTGCTTTCCATATGGAATAGTGAATAGCAATGCTACTAGACAGTAATTATTTCATTTGTAAGTTTATTATGCTGGAGTGGAAAGTTTGTGAGTTTGTGTTTGTGACAGAACCTCCCTGATTCTGAAAAAAACACTTACCTGCCAATCCTTTGACAAAAGATAAAATCATAAAGATTAGGCACAATAGTGCAACTCAACTTTATTCAACGGTAACAGAAACATGATGAGTCAGACCACTGCCAGCTGGAACACCAGAGTAATATGACTCCACTACAGCCACATTCCCCAGTATTTATCCCCATGCTCTGGAAGCCCCCTTGGGAATCCAAGTCAACCACTCAAGAGACAGCCAACAAGTTCTAGGTCTGAATAACCAAGAGAAGCCCTGTTGACAACCCCCAGAGGAAACAATGGGATAATTCAATAAACCTAGGTAATTCCCAAATCCTGATGACCCCTATCTTATCTAACAATTGCCCTGGGCACACAGCCAGTAATATTACTTGTCCTGGACATGTGCACACACAAAGAGCACTTAGAGAACAAATAAAAATGCTCATGGATTTAAATGGGACATTTAACCCCTTGAATGTTAAAGAGATATTTGGTGCATTGCAACTAGTATTCATGGTGTTAAGATCCACATTTAAATCAAAGGGAATTGTTTGAGTTTTCATTTTATTTTCCGTACAGTGCACTTGGTTTGCCCCAGAATTGACCACTTTTCTTTAACATATCAAACTCAATGGGTTTAAACATCCAAAAATGATATTTACATTTCACATGTGTGATATTATTTTACCCTTCTTTTGGAGGGCTGTCAGGGAAATTGAGTACATTTTTGTCAATTTCTTTTGTGTCTTGTTTAGTATATTATGTTAAACAAGGCACAGAGGAATGGAATGCCCTATAAGTCCCATACATTCCGACCCTACCCTTCCCTTGGTGCAATCAGAACTAATGGGATAATTTTCATCACAAAAAGCATTTGACATAGATGATAGGCAGGCACAGCACTGGAAATCAGTCCCTGCACCTGTTTAACATGGAGTCATACTAGCATATTCCAATATTGTTTCAGTTTCAGATGTACACCGAGATTGATCTATAAGGAAAACTGGATCAATTCTGGAACAAATCAACTGCACCATTGTGAAACAATGTGCTGGAGAGACCTCTCTATCACTGATGAGGTTAAAAGACGTATTTATTTCAAAACAGATATTCTTATTATTTTCTTTATGGCGCAGTTGGTTTGCTCAAGATTTGTTTCACTTAGTAAAGTAGCATCACTGCTTTTCTGTTATATCAATTGTTGCTCATTTTCATATTAAAAACCAAGAGGTGCATCTTTACATTTGATTTTGATGTTTTATGAAAAATTAGATATTATTATGAATATTATTACTTTTGTTATATTGTTTCATGCGGTATATATGTTATAACGATTACATTTGTTTGTTTAGTTTGTTTTAACATTTCTGTTTTTAATCATTTTGTCCCTTAAGTTGTTTGTCATCCTTAAAAGCTATTAAGAAGAAAAACAAAGTGTACTGATTTCATTAGCTGGGGTTAAACTGACAAAAAAATTGTCATAAAATGCTATGTCTCATTCCCTGAAGAATTCAGTGGCAATAAACAGTGCCAATTACAGAAATGTTACTAAAAAAACTCCCATTTCCTCACAAAGGTTAACAATAAATCTAACCATAACATAGGAGGCATATGAAGTTGATGGGGCTATAGTAGCTATTCAAACAGATGTTGGCAAAATCTTAATTTCAAAACAAAGGCACTCACTACAGCAGCAACGAAAACAAACATAAACCTAACTGCTTGTTAAGGAAACATCTGAGCCACTACTACATAAAAAACAAAACAACATCACAGACAGTCACTGCCAGGAGGTTGCTGTGAAATTCAGCTTCAAATGTAATACAGACAAAGAAATTCAAATATTCCCTGACAATAATGTTGGTAGTGGTTTAGATTGTGACTGGTAATGATGCAGATTAGCCACAAAGAAAGGCATAACAAGATCCAGCTAATTTGAATTACACTGAATTTTGCTTATGTTTACCTTCATAATAAATGTAATATCACAACTAAAATGGAAATCTTCAGGAAGTGTTGTGATAGAGTTAGATGAAAATGTTCATAAAAGTGAAAAAAAGCAATACATTAAAAAACATTCTATTTCACATGCCAATTCAATGCCCATGAGAAGGTCATTTCTGCTGATATCTTGCCATTAGGGATGCATGAAATGTTTTTTTCACTTTTTTCATTGCATTAAAATCAAAGATAATAATGTATTTTTCTTTCTTGTCTTGAGTGCTTAGAAGCAAGCGAGAGGAAGCAGTTGAATTTTTGATGCTAGCTAGTGTAGGCATAGAGGTAAAGAGATGGAGCTAGAGTTGCTTGATAGTAACATTGGTGATAGCCAGTTGTTATCTGTGTGTTGGTATGAAGGAAGAAAGGAGCAATAAAATACGCCTTTTTGACTAAGTGAAAAAGTTAGACAGGCGGAAATGTCTGGCTGAGCTTAAGGGTCTAATGAGACTGAGTGACAGATAATATGCAGATATGTATAAATACATCATACATTCCAGACTTGATAAACAGACAAGTACAACATCTGTGTCACTTAGACACTCTCAGTCCTACATCCACAAGAACAAGATGAACAAGCATTTACTGAGGTGTGGTGCATCCTTGTAAAATGCTGGTTGTGAGGTAAACAGTTATATCCTTTACTGTACTCTAAAAAAAATAGCACTGCAGTCCATGAGAGTAGGGATGAACAAAGTCCCATTTTGTTCCCCCAGGAATTTTTGAGAAAAAAAAAGCATATTTCACTTTTCCCATGGGAATTCATGTCTATAGTGAAATGCGTAGATTTTTTTACCATTTTGCTAACACCACAGAATTACCCACAGGAACGGTTACATTTTCTACCTATGTGTTCCAATGGTAGTGAACTTTCTACCCACCCCCTCCATACTACAAAACTCAAAATTTCCCACCATGTAGAGTGGTGTAGTATAATCAGGAGAGAGTAGGAGACAGAGAAAGAGACAGAGAGAGAGAGAGAGAGAGAAATGTAAAATACCTTTTAAAATAAAAATAAAGTTGTTTCAGGTGCTGGCTAGCACTATGATCACCACTGCCAGAAAAGAGAAGCTGTATAGACTATGGACCTTGATGTTACTGATACAGAGGAAGAGGGGGAAGTCATCAGCACCAGGTCCAAGGGAACCCAAATTACACAGACCTGATGAGGCCCAGTCCCCCAACATTGACCCTAGGTATCTGAGGAATATATTGAAGAAGACAGAAGTGGCTAGCAGTATGAGCAGCACATATCAGCTGCCTGTATCTGCTGCTACTGCTGCCAGTGTGGTTTCTTCTGAGGAGGTGATGGCAAGTGTGACATCAGAGGACCCTCTGTCACATTTGTTCATATCACCAATCAATCCCACTCCAATAGAGCATCAATAGACTGGTGGTGGATTTGAAAGTGAGGGTGGAGGTGGAGAAGCTAGTGTGGCGGAGAGTATGAGAGTGTTTTTGTGCATAATATGTGTGATGAGGTAGTGATAATGGGAAAAAAGGGAACACACCTTGGCCCATCTGCCCTCATTAAGCAACTGCAACATAGACATCCTGACATTTATGTTACGCAACAAAAATAAATCAAGAGCCACAGTCACTGTACCTCTTGCCCTTCACCAAGGGAAAAAAGAAAGGGGAGAAAATCCCAGAGAAGCCTGAAATTAGATGATGAGCATAACACCTACAGCATCATTGTCTTCTTGTGCTAGGAACTGGGTGCGGGAAAATGTACCCATTGATTTTACAGTTTCTTATATACACTCTGCACTTTGCAGTTGCTGATGACATGTCAATTTTTTTTTTCAGGGCAATCAATTTGTACAAGGCTAGCCTTGATATAATAAATGTGACAGAGGTGTATGGTGGTTGTGTTGCTGATTTATGCAATTTAGATGTTACGGTTCACAAGCAAGACAAGGAGTCAGATGGTATAATTAAAATCACCTTTATTAGGATAATAAACAATAGACAATAAAGGAATATACATAAGCAGAGGGTGACTGGAGAGGCAGCGACTCTATCAGGAATAGAAGCCTGCCGATGGATCAACCACGTCTGCTGGAGACAAGACCAAAGCCAACTGGTAGTTTCGAAGTAATAGGTAGAACGCACACAGAACCTACAGTCTCCCGAAGATAGCAACAAGGGAGAGTACTGACTCACGCCTGCAGTCAGTGAAGAGGAGCTTGTCTCCAATAAGGATGGCAACAATGGAGACTACGGACTCACGCCTGCAGTCAGAAAGGTTGGAGTCTGCCCGAGCCCCAGGTCTGCACCAGAATGGATGTCTGTGGGGAACGGAGCCACACAGCAGAGTAAACAGACAGAGCCCCAGGTCAGCACCAGCTAGGATAGTCAGACAAGCCAGGTTCATACATGGAGCGATTAGTCAGCCAGAGCCACAGGTCTGCACCAGATAGGATGTCCAATAGTAGTAGGCAACACTAGGAGGATAGTTGGACAGAGCCCCAGGTCAGCACCAGGTTGGATAGTCAGACAAGCCAGGATCATATACAGAGTGTGTAGTCAGCTGTAGCCACAGGTCTGCACCAAATTGGATGTCTAAATCCAATGGAGCACATAGGTAGAATGGTCAGACAGAGCCACAGGTCAGCACCAGAATGGATTGCCAGAAAAGCCGGGTCATACACAGAATACCAGAGTAACAGGAACTAGAACTGCACTGAACACCAATGTAAGGGTAATAATACACAGGGCCAGAGATGTTTATAAAGGAGTAGGAGAAGGCATGTCCAATTAGGTCTGCCAGGCTGGGCCTATAACAGGCGTCCAGGTAAGTACCTGATTCATGATGCCAGTAACAAGAAACATACATGACCAGGCCACAGGCAAGAGGGATATAGCTAGTAACGCTGGAGTGTCAGTCCAGAACCCTGTTTCCGGCCAAATGGTGCAGGCCAAGGTAAGGCACTGTGACAGTAACCCCCCCTAAAGGACCCCTTCTCCGGGGACAGATTTGGGGCTTCGTAGGAAATCGAGCATGAAATCTGAGCACCAACACAGGAGAGTGCACATCATTGGCAAGTATCCAGGAGACCTCCTCTGGACCATAACCTTTCCAGTGAATCAAATACTGAAGATGCCCTCTGACCAATCTGGAGTCCAGAATGCTCTGTACCACAAATTCTTCGTGATTGCCAACCTTCACCAGAGCTGGCCGAACTGTACTGGTGATATATCGGTTACAAACCAGAGGTTTGAGCAAGGAAACATGGAACACATTGTGGATGCGCAAAGAAGCGGGAAGTTACAGAGCATACACCACAAGGTTAATTTTGCGCAACACACGGAAGGGACCAACAAATCGAGGAGCCAGCTTATTTCACGGTACCTGGAGGTTCAAATTTCGGGATCACAGCCACACCCTCTCTCCCACCTGGAAGGTAGGTGCCAGCAAATATCTATGGTCAGCCTGCCTTTTCTGCCGCTACACGGAACCACGTAGGGTATGCTGTACACGAACCCAAGAGGAACGGAGCACCCTCAAATGCTCATCAAGAGCTGGAATCTCCTGTACCTGAAAGATCTCAGGAAGAACAGAGTGCTGAAACCGATAATTAATCATGAACGGAGAACTCTGTGAGGAAGAGTTCATGGCAAACTCCACCAAGGTAACAGGGTAGCCCAATTATCGTGGTGGTCAGAGATATAACAACGGAGAAACTGTTCTAGGGCTTGGTTGGACCGTTCAGCTGCACCATCAGACTGTGGGTGGTAGGCAGAGGAGAATGCTAACTGAATCCCCATTTGAGCACAAAAAAATCTCCAGAACCGAGACATGAACTGGCTACCTCTATCTGAGACAATAACACTAGGTATGCCATGGAGTTGAAAGACCGCTTTAGCGAAAACCACTGCCAATTCCCGCATGGATGGTAGGTCTTTGAGTGGTACAAAATTTGCCATCTTAGAAAATTTGTCTATGATCATTAGGATAACCGTGAAACCAGAGGATGCCGGTAGATCAGCCATAAAATCTATGGACAGATGGGACCACGGTTGTTCTCCATTGGCCACCGGTTGAAGAAGACCAACAGTCAAATGTCAAACTGATTTATTTTGAGCACACGTGGTGCATGCTGCGGTAAAAGCAGTGCAATTGGATCGAAGGCTCAGCCACCAGAACAGTCTAGACAAGGACCAAATCAATTGGTCTTGCCCAATGTGTCCAGCAATCTTGGAGGAATGGTAAGTCTCAAACAGTTTTTGCACAAATGAGTGGGGACAAAGCATTTCCCGCTAGGTCTCTCCGCTGGTGCGGATGTCTGAGTGGCCAATATTTGTTCTCCAATGGAGAAGTAATTCATGTACGTATTGTGGCCAGAATTTGATCAGCCGGAATAATTGTTGTGGCAGGGATCTCCTCCTTGCATAGCTTGCAAAATTGGCATGATAGGGCATCCACCTTCACATTCTTAGAACCCGGAAGGTATGAAACAACAAAATTGAACCTTGATAGGAACAACGCCCATCTAGCTTGATGGGGCGACAGGCGTTTAGCCTCAGACAAATAAGTGAGATTCTTATGATGAGTAAGAATAAAGATAGGAGAACTAGTACCCTCCAGGAGGTGTCGCTATTCTTTCAGTGCCAATATAATAGCCAATAACTCTCTGTCCCCAATCTGGTATACGGTCTCTGCCTTAGATAGTTTCCTTGAGAAATACCCGCAAGGGCTTAAGGCTGGAGCCTAGCGCTGAGAAAAGAGTAGAAGGTGGGACCAATTAGGTCCCACAGGTTGGGCCTATAACAGATGTCCAGACACGTGCCTGATTCATGATGCCAGTAACAAGAAACATATGCGACCAGGTCGCAGACAAGAGGGATGCAGCTAGTGATGCTGGAGCGTCAGTCCAGAACCCTGCTCCCTACCGAATGGCGCAGGTCGAGGTAAGGCACTATGGCATTAGAGCACCTAACAGTAACAAATAACTCTCCTGTGAAGCTAAAACTCAAATATTGGTGCTTGAGGCACTGGGAGATAAAGGAAGTAACGTGGAAATCATAACATTTAAGAGACAGGCACTCAGGCAGGGAATAAACATATAGAATGCCTTTAAAAAATTTACACATGGCTGTTTTTGTATACTGTGGCTTCTTAAATAGGGATGGGTCCAACTTTGTGCCTCAAAAGTGAAAAGCCAAGTGGAAATTTTTAACAACAGTGCTGATTTTCCACTTTTTTTCACCTAGTTCATTGCACTGAAATCAGTGGAAAGACTGAATTTTCCCCTCCACATGGCAAGTTTCCCTTCCTTTCCCACAGACATTGTACAAAAGGGTTGTCAGCTTCCTGCAACGTGCTATTCTATATTTGTTAGCAAAACAGAAAGAAGCACATTTTTGAGCTAGAGAAGACAGGCTAATACATTTCAGGTGAAGTTTAGCTTAGGGCGTCTTGTAGGGAAGACATTTGTCTCTGTATTAGGGGAGTCTAGGGGTATTCTAGGGGAAAGGAAAGTAGAAAGGAAGATGACTCCAGATTTTTGTGTGACTGACTGGAAAGACATAGGCAGCCATGATCCAAGTTCCTTTCTGACAGTGGACACAGTGGGAATGGGATCAACAAGTGATGCGGGACTAGGACAGGTTCCACTTGCCAGTGCCAACAATGCTCTTGGTCCTAGTTGCAGTGCTAAATCTGAGGCAGTAGCAGTAACAGCAGCAACATTATCCGCTGCCACAGACAGTGAAGGGAATGTGGGGGACAAGAAGAAAGAGGCCATTTTCTCCACCTGTTCCCTCTTCCCTGAGGTCATGGGTATGGGACTATTTTTCTCTCATTACCAGTGGCACTTTGCACAATTTGTGAAGTCAGTGAGAAGATGAAAGGATGGAACGCATCTTGGCACCAGCACCCTGATATCACACATGAAACACAGACACCATGACATTTATGTGAAACATGTTAAAGACAAACACGCACCACAGAAATCAAGCACTGCTGTTGCTGTACCCATTGACTCTACAGAAAGGCAACAAGAGGCGAGGCAAAGATCAAAGAGGCGAGGCAAAGATCAAAGAGGAGGAAGAGTTGGGAAACCCAGGCAGAGACTGGAAGTTCCATAACAAAACAACTACCTCACCATCACCATCACCTTCTAGGGTAACTACATTTTCTGCCAATCCACCTCATTCATCGTTACCTCCCCCACCAAATGATAGCCACTCTGTTGATGTTAGCATATGACAGTTCATCTCTACCCATTGCACACTGTGTGGGTCACTGACCACACATGGTAGTGTGGCGGAGGTGAATAGCAAGCAGGGCATCAAGCAGCATCTGAGGAGAATCCATCCCACAGAATATGCTAAAATGGTGGCAGGGAGGGATCATCATTACTATTAAACTGTCAGCAAGTTGTCATTTGTCCTTAACGGGGTGTGGACAAGGGGTGTAGTGACAGCTACTGTACTTGGGTTCTGGTGTCATGGTGTTTGGATATAGTTGTGCCCCCAGGTGTTATTTACCACACACACTATTCACATTGCAGTTGCTGATGAGAGGCACAGTTCCTGCTCTCAAGGGAAACAATTCTATTCTAATAACAGCACACCCATGATTTTGGAGGAGGGGCAGGTGGAGAAGAATTATTGGCCTACTTCTTCTTTTCTCCACATATACTGGGGGCTACTTATTGTGCTGCTACTGCCTCAGGCACATCACTGGAGCTAGTCATGGCAAGTGAAACCTTCATCATCTATCACGAATGTTAATTCTGACAATGCCCAGTGTCCACTGGCCAACACAACATGACCTGCTGGCATTACTCCTGTAGGGCATTTTTATTTTTGTCTCAGGGCTTGTGCTTTTAAAAAAAAATATATAAAAAAAAACATAGTCTTGCAAAAAAATAAAACATTTTTGGGGGTTTATTTCCAACAAGCCTGAGTCCTACAAATCAATGTTTCCTCAGGGCTTGGGCCTCTAACAATAAATCTAACAAACCATCCTCTACAAAATTCTCTATCACGTCAAATATCAGTCTACCCCAGGGGCAGCTTATGTCAGGGGGTTCCTGTCTCTATCACTTTACATACAAATGTCTTATTTTATTTATTTTTTATTAACTCCCCCCAATACTAGTCAAGAACCACCCCAAATACAAATTCCCTGTTCAATTGATTAATTCCCCAGACTCCACCCACCAAAACAGGTACTCTCCTCAGACCCCTTTTATACCTTGTCTTAAGGGGGAGTTAATTGTATTTAGGATTTAGGATCTCAGTAAGGGATGGTATTAATAAGGGATGGATCCACAAATGCACAAAATCACAGCTTCATAGATACTCTGAAATGTGCTACTTTATTAGGTAAATAATAAAATAGGATTTACGAGTACTGGGCTATTTTATTTTACTAAGTCAGAGCTGTTTTCGGCTCCACGAGAACTGGGCCACTTTATAATACTAAGCCATAGCTATTTTCTTTAAACCGGTTCAAGACAATTTATTTAATAATAACTAAGACACATCCTAGTAATAGCCCAATGATTCCTTCCTGTGATACAGGAAAGCTTTTTTTGTTTCCTATTCTGTTATATTATTAACATTTTACTGTATAGATTAATAAAGGTTAAATTTTAGCCATAAGTCCATGGATCACTAATTTTTCTCCATTAGTCTATACTTTGACTATCTTAACAGGGACTAATAGGGAGTGCGAGAAGTGGTGACTCTTCAGATTCTTCCCCTTGTCAAAGGGGGGAGAAGTCTGTTCTATTTTTCCTTAATCTGTTAGTTCTATTCGTCACTGCACCCCTCAATGCTGATACCTCACTTACAAATTCATCCCTATCATTACAACTAGGTAATGCAGTTCCTCTTCTCTTCTCTCTTCACTATTTATTTTTGCAAACTCATTATCAACCCTTTGCCAGTGTCATGCTTTGTAATACCACATGCGCTCAAATGATTATGTAGGAATGGACTGGAAAAAGAATTGTTTGGGAGGGCAACAGAAAGTTTACCTAGGATGCCAAGTACCTTTGAACAAGTTCTATTTGAAAAATGATTTAGAAGCTACTTTTGCTAAATGCATTGCACAGAGGGGTATAGGAAGCCAAAAATGTATTGGGGGGGTTATAGAGTCTTAAAAGGGGCCACGCAAACAAAAAAATGAACCACCTGGGGTTTTTTTGTCTTACTTTTTTCATTGGAGTTGGAGGCTCTACTCTTCACCAACTTGCTTAGAAAGAGGATAAAATGTTGCATGTGAAACATAATTTTTTCTTGTTAATTGGTCAACAGGGACTTAAGGTGTACTCTTCCACAATTACATTAAAAGACTTGAACTATCACGGTCCCTGTGTCTTTCTGTCAATCTGACATGATTTGCCTGTGCATTGGTGGAGACTGATTGGCCCGCCCAGGATGTGCCGTTATATGCTGGAGCTTGGGCACTTGTCAGTTGCCCTTTCGTGGTGTTCCTGTTGCTGTGCCTTGTTGCCATATTCCTGTGCCTCCTGTGTACCGACCCGGCTAGTCTGACTCTTCTCCTGCTTCTGCTCCGTGATTTTGACCCGGTTCTGGCTGACGACCCTGCTCCGTGATTTGACCTGGTTCTGGCTGACGACCCTGCTCCGTGAATTGACCTGGCTCTGGATGACGACCGTGCTCCGTGACTTGACCCGGTTCTGGCTGACGACCCTGCTCTGTGATTCATTCCGGCCTGTCTGCTGTTCCGGTACTGTTCCGGTCCTGCCTGCTGTTCCGGTTGCTATTCCGGCCTGTCTGCTGTTACTGTTCCGGTTCTGCCTGCTGTTCCGGTTGCTATTCCGGCCTGTCTGCTGTTTCAGTTACCGTTCCGGTTCTGCCTGCTGTTCCAGTGTTCCTGCATCATTCTGGTCGCCTTGGCGACATTCTGAACTGTTTAAGCGACTCACTGTTCCTCTCACTTGTCAGTAGCTGTAGCCTGAGGTTGCTTTGCCTTCTGCTGGTTGCCAAGGTACTCGCTTCTGTGCAGAACCACTTAACCCTTGCAGTGCTTGTAGTCTCTGGTCTAGTGCCTCTGATATATCTTGCCAAGCATACGTTTTCTGACGTGAGTCTTTCCTCTGAGTGCTTCTGTGTGTCTCTCATTCACCATCAGAGCCTTGTCTGATTCGTGCTCATATTCGGGCTCAGGCCCACAGACGCTGAAGGTACATTCCATTGCACTTCAGAGGGTGCCGGCTCTACTACAGCTTGGGCAGTCACCATCATTACAGCACCCAAGGGGTGTCAAGACACAATCCAAGTGGCACACGCAGGGTTACTACTTTTCCAGTTAAGGGCGATTTTGGTTCTGATCACTACAGAGTGGCAATAGCATTCCTCTGTAGCCCACAGTGGTGGTACCGGCTCAGCTCTGGACTTTGTTGCGCTACTATACCAAATTGAGAGTGTATTCAGTGCAGTTACTTCTCTATCCATCTATTGAGAGACTGTGTTCCAGAGACTGCTATTTATCCTGGGCGTTGGCCAATCTTGTTATATCTCACCCATTTCGTTTGTTAACCCTTTGGGGGAATACTCCCTATCCATTCATAGCACCTATCACTATCATTGTGTGCATTCACTTTGTCATTATTGCCATTATTGCTATTTCTGTACTGGCCTCTAGGGGCATTGTTTTATTTTCAATAAAACTGTGTTTTTACTTCATACCCTGGTCTGAGTGTCAGAAAACCGTAACATGAACACACACACACACTCATGCATACATACACACACACACAAAGACATGGGTTTCCACTTAATTTTGCACATATTGACCTATCATTGGCATTGAGCTAAATTTTTAACAGTGTCCCTGTATTTTACCAGCTAGGATGCAGCTCTAACACACATACACAAATATGCATAACATATGCTTTTAAAAGCCATTCAAATTATGCATACACACTGTCACAGATATAGTAATTTAGTTACACACACACATGCAAACATACTGACCAGGAGTTATGTAGGCATAGATGGGCCAGGATGGGCAGTAGCTCACCAAGTTTGGACACAGGCCCATTCATACAGATGTCAGTAGCTTTATCTTATTGAATGGCCACTTTAAAATTATAGCCTGCACATGCCTTGTGTTTAACCATGTGAACATCAGACCCCACCAAAAAATAAATGCACAGAAAAAAAAATACAGAAACCCTGCCTAAGTAGCACTCTGAGACCATAATTCTAAAGTTACAATTGAGCCCAGAGTATGATAGGCATAAAACTTAACTTTTAATAAATCAGATAAAAGTGAAGAAGGGAAACGAATTTTAAATGTGATCCAGGGGCAAAAAAGTAAACCGACTTGCCAAGCAGGATTAAATAAGGACTCTTGGTAGGTCATAATTCTGCATACATAGTGAATCAGCGGTTAAGTTTTAACACAAAATGGTGTTAGTGTTGCCAACCCTGACTCCTATGACAACAATACATACCAAAATGTGAGCGGTTCTGAGGACTAACAAAAGCCTTGTTGGGCCTTGTCACTGATGTGCAGCTGGATTTCCTATGCACTGAGAGCAAGGGGTCCACATCTGGATTACCCTTCACTCTTAGGGAGACGCCTAAGAGTATTCAAAAATACATACCAAAATGTGGCAAGGTATGAGGAATAAGAAAAGCGCAATGGCTTATTCTATGTTTAGTCACCACTCAGAATCACCATGTTTGAGATTTTTAGTGCCATTACAGAGGAGAAATTTCCATGCACATATTAGACTAAGCCCTCCCAAAAGGACAGTCCAGCTCTAAATGATGAGAAGAGCCTCTCTGCAAATGAATAGGGGTGGGTGAAAAGTGTGAAAAATTTCCCGCATGACTTTTTGCGAAAAATTGCAGATATTTTGCTTTTTCTGTGAAAGTGTTCGCCTTTCCACCTGTGCAAAAAAGTCCTCCTTATTTTTACACGTTTTACCTATTTTAACACATTTTTGTATCTATATTTCCTATAGGTACTACATTTCCCACTGTAATATTACTTCTTCTGAGGGCTGAAGTTTAGAAAAAAAATTCAAGTCAAAGTTGTAAGTCCTACAGAAACATATGGCTTGAAAAATGTGTTAGCATGCAGAATACATTTGTCCTTTGACCTCAATACTAACTTCCTGCTTAAGTGACACTGACAAATATTCATGATGATGTCAAGTAATAAAACAATATTAAGTACAACCTACAATGTGGCAGTTTTTTATTGAAGTGGTGGTGGTGGAGGGGTGGCATGGTGTGATTTGTGTATGTATTTTTACCATTGTCATACGCTATCCCCCTTCTCAGATTGTTGACACACATTACTTATGGGTCATAGTAGTAGTCCCAAGTGGGGTAGATGGTGGCAACCCTTCTTCACATCTCTCCTCCATCTCCTCATCTGTGCTGCTGTTAATATATTTGTCCTGGCTTTGTCTGTCATGTGTGGTTTCTGCTACTTGATACTCAGATGGTATGAGATGTTGGTTCATTTTTAAGAATATTAGTCTCCCAACATTACTGCTTGATGACTGATAGGGTGACTGTGTGCTTTTTAACATTTTTACATGTCCAGGGTCATACTTTCCAATGGTTTTCTCAAACAATTTATAGACATGCACAGTGCTCCTTAAAAGTGGTGAAATATTCAGCCTTTGACTTTCTGCTAACCTTACAGCCATGTCATCATCCTCACTCTCAACTTCATCTGTATCTAAACGAGAGAAGGATGTTGGATTGATATATTCTAGATCTGCATCATCATCAGCCATTATTAGGTCATCCTCAGCAGCATCAGCATCACCTGACAATTCTTGCCCACTACCCTTATATTCCTAAGCTTTTAGAGGTCTCAAACAATTTATTTTTACTTTTACTTTAACAAAGTTCCCGACTACTTTGAGGATGGGTGTTTTGGTGCTTGTTTGTCTCACTATCTGATGCAGCAAGTGGTTCAGCTGCTATACCTTCCTCTATTATGCTATTGTCAGCATCATCAACACTTGAATGTGACTTGTTGTCATCTTCAGTTTTCTTCTTATATGGTTATTTATTTGTACTGGCACTGGTGGTGCTGAAACTAGTTTTGCTGGGACCTTGACAAACTGCATCCTCCCTTGGAGTAGCGGGATCATCATCACTGGTTGCACACTTTGCAGCAACCATTGATGCAGTCAGTTTTTGAACTACTACTTTACTCTCATGTCCCTGCACTGCTCCACCCCTCTCCCTTCCCCGTTCCCTTCCCCTTGTGCGTTTGCTGGACATTATGCAACTACACTGTGTTTTTTCACTGTATGGTACACAACACAGCTGATGGAGCTGTATCATGCCTTGCCTAAGCCCAATCAGCTGTCTGTCATTGTCACCTAATATATTTAGTTCTTTATTCTTTTTTATTTATTTATTTATTTTTAAGTTATCCTCCCTGTTGTCTTATCACGGTCTATCCAAAAAAACTATAACTGAAAAACAAAATCAACCACTTCTTTCCCCAAACTTCCCCACCCAGCACATAGACAATAACATCAAGATCAGCAAGCAAATAGGTCCATGGCTGCCTGTGTCTTGCCAGTCATTCACATGGAATTGTGGAGTATTTGGGGTCAACCTCCTTCCTCCCTTCTTCTCCCCAGAGTGCTCCACTGACTCTCCTAATACACACTTGGACAGAACAAATGTCCTACCTAAAAGATTCCCTAAACTAAACTTCAATTCCCCTATCTTCTGTAGCTCGTACAAGGTGCTGCTCTCTCCTTTCACAAACACAGAATGGCATGCTGTGTGAGCCTGACAGCCTTTTATATGGCTGTAGAAAACTTTTGTGTGGTGGATTTCAATGGGTGAAAAAGGCTGGAAAAAGCAAAAAAAACCAGCACTTTTCGCGGGAATTTCTGCTTTTCCACCAATATCCCAACCAGAGGTAAAATTTCATGAAAACATGAACTCATTCACAAAAGAAATCTATGGATGTGGCAGTACCTACTGTTAAAAAAGTAAGGGGTTGTGATGATGATGATGAAGTTAACAAAAGTACTATGCCTTTCATGTCCTGCATCATAGCATAGCTGTTCAGTCAGTAATTATAGCACCCCACCTAGTCTAATAATGGAGACAAATGACAAAAAAGTGTGAAGGTGATAGTGAGTTATTGACAGGTAATGGTGGGAAGGGATGGGTGAAATTTTCTCCTCAAATTGAAATCGGCAAATATTGGCACTTTTCAACCTCTTTTTGTTGTTTCTGGGCAAAAAAAAGTCACACACTTCTATTCACAATTGTAATATTTATAAAATAAACACATTTGAAGTGTGTTTGTGTGTGCATGCATATGTGTATGTTTATATGTGTGCATGTGCACTATTGTGTGTATGTATATTTATGTGAGTGTATGTGCATGTGTTTTTGTATAGGTTTGGATATGTGTGTGTGTGTATAGATATGTGTATGTGTGCTTGTGTTTTTTGTGTTTGTATATGTATATGTGTATGTGTGTGTGTGCAATCAGTTTGTCTGGAACAGGAACTTTTTCATTATAAGAAGCATGGAGCTTCCAACCGAATCTCCCGTTTCACTCTTGTCTATCACTCACCTTTGAGGGAGAAGTAAAGGGATTTAGTTTACTACTAGTGTAAAAGCCCATGTGCACGGGTCATGGAGCAGTGAGGTAACAGCAGTACGCAGAGCAGAACCAGCCTCTTAACCCTTTGAGTGGTTTGCAATGCGTTGCACACCCCTCTGGCACTCAAAGGGTTAACATTACTCGGACCTGCTCTGCGTACTGCTTGTACCTCACTGTCCATGCGATTGCGCCTCTTCACTCAAGTGGTGCAATCATGCGCAGTAGAGACTGGCCGAATGCTGGCAATCTCTACTGCGCATGATTGCATCGTGACAAACTTTCTGGCCTTTTATTATATAAGATTATTTATGGCTTCAATAGATGGCGGCCATTCTAGGTGAGATTTTAGTGTAATCTGCCAAGGTTAAAATGACAGACAAGCAAACTGAGTCAATACCTTTATTAGCCAACTGAGTAGCTTTAGAGTGCAAGCTTTCAAGGCAACTTAGGTCTCTTTGTCAGGTATGTCATAGAATTAAAGCTGAATGCTACCACCTTTTACTTATAACACAGTATATTTTTCCAAAACTTCTAAAAATGACAGGTCAAAATCAGGCCAAAATACCTTTTCTCCTGTTAACCTGGATTTAGATTAAATTAGAGCCTTTTTTATTCTTGCACATATTTATTTATATAGTAGTAGCATACCCTAAAACTACCAAATGGTTCATTCAGGCTATAGTATTAAAAGTAATAGATGCATATTTTCTTATACTGATTAAACAATTTCTTTTAAATCCTTTCTCTTGTAAAAGCTAAAATTAATTTTTAGATGATTACAGTACAGTACCTATTTTATCATCCAAAGCTGATGTCTATGAAGATGAAAAATGAAGTTGCATAAACATTAGCTCTGAACGAGCAATATAACAGAGGCCTTTCTATCACATGCTGCTCTTACCTAATTAAATTGCCTCCTTCGCTGGTATCATTGCACAAATTGCAACATTTAATAATCACAGCACTCATTATGAAAGGCTTAATTATGGTCATCATTTACAAAAAAATCTTCTAAAATAGGATAATGAATGCTTTGTGTTCAATAATTATTGAGCCTTTTTATGATAACACTCAGTCTTTTGGTTTCCCTATGTTATTAAATAATTTGGTTATTTAAAACAATTACACAATTTAACTAGGAAGTTAGAAACATTTTAGTGAAATAGATTTTTTTTAGGTGGACCAAGATACTTGGGAGAATTTTAGTGCTAATCACTTCTTTAAAAAAAAGGTGGAGTCATGATTTATAACATACAAATGCAATATATATAATACCTATTCATTGTCCCTTTATAATCCTATTTTGTAACCTCTTCTTTAAAATATAGCTGCTCTATGAGATTGATACATGAGTCCTGTGCACCTTCTGTGAAAGCCCCCCCAAAAAGCAGTTTTACAAGCAAAGACTACATATATTTGTTGCTTGCTCAGTTTGGCAACTCTTACCATATACACACATAATCTATTGTTAAACAGAAAGATGTCTCCAATAAACTGAATTTATTTACTGTAAAACCTCAGTGGAACAGGACCCATGTTGGAGCTCCTGCCCATGCGCTCTTTCCAGACTCATTACCGAAGATGCCTATTAAAGACAAAGAAACAATAAATAACACTAGTAATCAATCCTTGGATATCTCCACAATTGTAACTTGCTAAAAGATCACCAAGACCTTACTAAAGTGCTGTTTATTAGGGATGGGCACAAGTTTTTGCCTTAAAAAAGAAACAAGAGGAAAATGGCACTTCCTGCCTAGAGGGAAATTTCCTGAGAAAAGTGCTGTTTTCCCACTTTTTTAGCCTAGCTCCTTGAATTGAAATCAATGGAAAGACTGATTTTTCCCCACCACATGGTAAGTTTCTCTTCTTTTCTGCAGGGATATAAAAGGGTGCCAGGTTCCCACACCATGTAATACTGTATTTGAGATAGGAAGAGAAAGCAGCACATTTTTGAGCTAGAAAAAGCAAGCTAATAAAGTGGAGTTGAAGCTTAGTTTAGGGAGTCTTGTAGGCAGGAATTCTGTTCTTTGTTATAGGAGACTCTCAGGGATAGGAAGGGAGACAGTAGGTTGACCCCCTGAAAAATTCAGTGTAACTGATTGGTAAGCCACAGGCAGCTGTGATGTGATGTGGCTGTTACCTCTGTCCTACGGGAGTCTAGGGGTGTGAGAAGGAAGCAAAGGTATTTTACCCCAAATACTCACTTTTTTGTGATTGAGTAGTCACAGGCAACTGTCATCCAAGTTCCTTTTAGATCTGGCTGTTATCTCTGTCAGGGGAGTGGGGGGGGGGTGAAGGAAGAGAGCAAAGGAGAAAGATTCTAAATACCCCAACTGACTGGGAACACACATACAGAGGTGATCCATAAGGCTATCCTTAACATAAGTTAAACCTTAGCATAAGGCTGTCCTTAACTTAAGAAAAGTCCAAGGACCAAAAAAGATTTGAGGTTTTTACTGTAGGAAAATGGACGGACTAGATGGGCCGAAATGGTTCTTATCTGCCGTCAAATTCTATGTTTCTATGTTTCTATCCAAGATTCTTCCTGCTTTGCTATTATATCTGTCCAATGGGAATCTGCTGGTGTGAGAATGGACTATAGGAGATTAACCAAAATACCCCCAAATTTTGTGTGGCTAAGTAAACACAGACAGCTGTGATCCATGTTCCTTCTTGATCTGGCTATTATCTCTGTCCTAGGGGAGTCTAGGGGTATGAGAAGAAAGCGAAGGAGAATTACCCCAAATATCCCACAATTGTGAGTGACTGACTAGGAAGACACAGGCAACCTGCCTGCATGTGTTTTGCGCTCCACAGGTGGAGCGCATCACTGCACATGCACACCACATCCATCATAAGCTGCAGCAGTGGATACTACTGCTCCTGCATCTCACCTATGGGTACCAAGTTTTCTCCCTCCTACGCCAACCTGTTCATGGGTTATCTTGAAGAGCGGAATATATGGAGCAGGTTGGCGTGGAGGTAGGGCTTGGCATACTATGGCTGATTCATCTATGACATACTCCTCATTTGGGGAGGGAAAGTCGAAGATTTATTACAGCTTATCAATTATCTAAATAGGAATTCTAGAGGTATATCATTCACCAGTAACATACAAGATACCAGCATTGAATTTCTAGACATTGTCCTGACTATAAATAATAGTATATACAAAAAAGAAGTCGCTGCAAATAAATACCTACATGCATGCAGTGCACAGTACTACAAATGGCTAAACAGCATCCCATTTGGAAAATGTCACTGTTTAAAGAGACATTGCAGTGAACAGCAGGACTTTGAGAAAAAGAGTATTGAACTTAAAAAATAATTTAAAGAAAGAGGTTATAAAGATTCAATAGTAGAAAAATCACTAGAGAGAGCTAGGAAACTAGACAGAAAAAAATCATCAGTAAAAAGGTAAAATCTGATAGGCAGGTGGAAGGAGAAAGAGGAAAAATATAAAACCAACTTATTCATCACTTTTAAAGGGATAGTAATGTTTCATAATAAAAGCAGCTCCAATTAATCATCATAGTATTTGGACTTTGGAGAGTGTTATTTCAATTCTGTTAAAATTGTAGTATCACGGTTCCCCGTGATTGCCTGTGACTGACATTGCCCTTGAGCGACATTGTTTACTATCTAACTGCCGCTCTTGCTGAGTCGCTATTCTTATAGGGCACCACACTGATGAGGTCATTGCTCCACCTACCCATCAGGGTTTTTAAACCTCAGCCTGTGTCACTTCCAGTGGCCTTTCGTGGTGTACCTGAGCTTATTTCTGTGTTGGTGCATTACTGTTCCTGTGTATTACCTAGCTACGTCTGACTACCCGTTCCAGCTCTGACTCCTGGCTCGTCTGACTACCCGTTCCGGTTCTGACCCTTGGCTTGTCTGACTACCCGTTCAGGTTACGACCATTGGCGACGTCTGACTATCCGATCCGGTTTTGACCTTTGGTTGCCTCCCGGTTTATCCTCTGTGTTGCGTTCCGTGACCATTCTGTTTTACAGTCTAGTTTCCGTGCTGCCTTGTGTCTTCCGCTTAGCACTCGCTTCTGTGAAGCGATGCTTATTGGTCATTTCCGTGTGTCTGACCTCCCGTGGCCGTACCGGCCTGTGTTGCCTAGCCTTCTCCATCTGGCTACCGCCTAGTGTATCCCTTGCGGGGATACTGGTCTACTCCACTGTTTGCTGACTTTGTGTTTGGGAGTGCTCTGCACTGCCCTCTCACATTTACGTGTAGTCTAAGGGCCATTCCGTTTCTGACCACTTGTCCTGTGAAGAGTGAGGAAAGTGCCTACACTGTTCCTCTCTGGTCTCTTGAAGGTGTGCCATCCGATCCTGGTACTAGAGTGCTCTGCAATGTACACATATCTCCGTTGTAGTCTAAGGGCCATTCCGTTTCTGACCACCTGTCCTGTGAAGGGTGAGGAAAGTGCCTGCACTGTTCCTCTCTGGGCTCATGAAGGTGTGCCATTCCATTTGTGTATGGGAGTGCTCTGCACTGCCCTCGCACATTTACGTGTAGTCTAAGGGCCATTCCGTTTCTGACCACTTGTCCTGTGAAGAGTGAGGAAAGTGCCTACACTGTTCCTCTCTGGTCTCGTGAAGGTGTGCCATCCGATCCTGGTACTAGAGTGCTCTGCAATGTACACATATCTCCATTGTAGTCTAACTGCCATTCCGTTTCTGACCACCTGTCCTGTGAAGGGTGAGGAAAGTGCCTACACTGTTCCTTTCTGGGCTCATGAAGGTGTGCCATTCCATTTGTGTATAGGAGTGCTCTGCACTGTCCTCGCATTAACCGTGTAGTCCCAGGGCCATTCTGTTACTGACCACCTATCCTGTGAAGGGTAAGGAAGCGCCTCCTTTGTTCCTACCTGGTCTCGTGAAGGTGTGCCACCCTCCACTGCCACCGTTGTAATCCGAAAGACATGCCACTATCTACTGTCAGTTGTCTCATTGTCATACTACTGTGTGTCATTATTGCCATTTGCCTTTTGCCTTATGTACTGCTTATCATACTCCTTAATAAAGTTTTATATTTAAGTTCAATTGTACTTGTCAGTGTGTTCAATTCCTAGTCACTCCGTGACAGTTAGTTCAAGAGTAATTCAATGACAAAGTATCCCCCTCCTACTCCTTTTACTGATGTAACACTCCTCAGCCAGAGCAGAAGGGAGGTGCCCAGGTAGATTGCAGAGAGGGACAATCTTCAATTAAGATAAGGGAAAAACCTGAAAAACTTGTCAAGGGGGGCAGGGCTTTCATTGTTCTCATAGGAAGAAGATTGTCCCCTGCTGTTATCTGTCTGGTCTATGGACTGCATTCCACATCTGAGAAGAGATGGCTTACACTAGGTAAAAGGGGCGGGAGGGGGAAAGAGGGGTTTGAGAGATAAGACATATCATTCTTCATGTTTTTTTAATGCTTACAAAATAAAATAAAGATAAAATGAAGTATTACTATCCCTTTAATGCGCAAAGCAAGAATGTTCAGGAACTCATTAAGAAATATTGGAATGTTGTTCAGAGATTTGCAGTCCTTTATTGCACCTAGTAGGCCCAAAAATGTGAAAAATGTGAAAAACAATGAAGGAAATATATTGGCTAAAATTGAAACTTCTTTAAAGATAAAATAGGAAGTGTTGAAAATGTCCGATGAACGAAAAAAAGATATAAAAATTGTGTGTTTATGATACCTGGAACAAAAGAGTTTAGTGATGTAGGAAATAAGAAGAAATATAAAGTGAAACAACATAGAGATTGAGAGATAAAAATACGTAATCTATTTAATAAGTTGTGGTTGTGGAGAAAAATATGTGGGGAGGACTATCAGAAGCCTTGGAAGGAAGATTGGGGAACACAGGAGGAAAATAGAAGGAAGTATTAGAGTTCATGGAGTCCCCAATCATTTTTTGTCATGCAAAGATGGTGGCCTCAAGTAATTTAAAGTTATGGGTTTGGAACATGTGCCCATTGATAAACCCAGTAGATATGGAAGCCTCTGCCAAAAAGAGGCATATTGGATTTATACACTGGGTGCGATGGAGGAAGGAGATCTAAACGAGGATATTGTCCTGGTATTTGTATCATACAGTAGGATGGAGGGAAAATGAGGAAAATGTACAATGGCAGCTCTGCTTTGTAGATTATTACACAAAAAGGAGATAAAAGAATGTGTGTGTTTATACACACATGTATAAAGAAGTTAACAACCTATTATGGTTTGTAGTAGTATGGGTAGAATTAGCTATAGTGATGTATGTAAAGGGAAGAGAGAAGAATATATATATATATACATAGATTTGTTTAATAGATTATACATATATACCAAAATACTATGGAAAATGGCGCCTATGAAAAACCTCCACTATATAGCTCTATAAATAATAAAGTTAAAGAACAATCACTACTATCCCCACTTATCTGACAGTGAACAGACCAAAAAATAAAGAAAAGATATAAAATATGTACACAATAAGAAATAAAACTATTATTAAAAAATAAATAGTAAGCACTATAGACACTAAAAATATAAAATAAAATATAAACACGCTATACAGAAGAGCAGCTAAGTCATTCTTCACATTAAACCCTATCCTCACTATATAAAGTATATATATATGTATATATATATAAATAATATAATGGCCTTAGTGTGAAGTAAAGAAGACTGACCCATGATATGGAACCCAGAAGGAATATTACTACATTGACTTACCTTAGGCATATGTAATATAATAAAGAAAATTAAATTACATTTCCCTCTATATTGAAAAATGGCTGTTGATATGTAGTGTATAATATTGTGATTTCTGTAACTGGCTTCATGTGGAGAGAATAACCCCTAAATCATAAGCCAAAGAAATATTGTATGCCCTATGATATGCACATGCAATTGGAGCACTTCCTCCTATGACTGTATGCAATGTACACTGCAGGTGCCCTCCCATTGGTGAATCTAGTGGAAGATGGAGCAGTGTACATAATAATGTGTTCTTGGGTGAGATGCAGGAGCGGTAGTATCCACTGATGAGGCTTATGATGGATGAGGTGGGCACGTGCAGTGATGCTCTCCACCTGCGGAGTGCAAAATACGTGTGGGCAGGGGTGGGAATATACAGTTGCCACATATGTGTTGTGTGGGTGCATACCACAATAAGACCCATATGTGGAGGAAGCTATATACATTTCCCCCTCTAGAGAACCCAATAGGGATACATAGCACTCTAGGGGTGGAGCATATGGGCAACAGATGTGTTACATGACGTGTTCAGACTCAGGCAGAAGTGCTGTATTGTAGAGAGGATGTCATAGGGCTAATTTGGTTAGGCTGAAAGATGGCAATTAGAGGGGATTACTCTCAGCATTAATACCGGAGGTAAGGCAGATGAATACAGTTTGTTAGGCGCTCCTAAAGAAATAAGTCACAAAACGCATAGAGTGTTATTTTATGGTTTTATAAATTCCTTTTGCTGATTGAATAGCAACTGATTTTTAATATAATTGTATTTATTTTCTGTTATTTTTATATGATGGAATAAACCTTTATCTCTAGTTCAATAGCACATATGCATTTTCTATTAAGATGCTACTCTAATTAAGAGGTTATTGTTGTGGCCCACCCTACTGTCAAAAGGAGACTTAGGTTCAAAGTGCAAGATTCATTGTGGAGAACATGTGTGTTTCCTGTGGAGAACCTGCATCACCCAACAACAGAGACCTGTTGACAGAGAGGTGCAACCATCCTGGGGTTTTGTGCCAGGGATGCTTTTGTACTGAGAGACAGTTCTAACCCCTCAAACAAGTGAGTGCATTTCTTTTGGAGCATGTGGTGAAGGTGATCCAGTACTAAATATTACACTTTTCAGCAATCATTGCTGCAGTCAATTTTTTGGACTACCATTTAACTCACACACCCCTGCACTGCTCCTTATCCTTTCAGCCTCCCCCTTGCCTTGTGCATTTCTTGGGCATTAGTCCACTGCTCTGTGCTTTTACTGTAAAGTACACAATAGAATCAACTGTGTGTAATGTATTGCCTTTGATCTCTGCATTATACTTATCTCATCTGCCTCAGTCACAGATTACATTAGGGTCCCTGTCTCTGTCACCTATCATTTTTATTTATTTTAATCAACTGTACACCCTATCTCTATCACTGTCAATAACAAAAAAAACCACACTGCCTGTTCAACTGTTTCTTTTCCCAGACTTCCCTAGGATAGAGATAACCGTGATACAAGGCAGGAAGTGCCTTTTTTTGCCTATTTCATTGCTGAGGCTAAAACTTTCAGTCATCCCTGTTATTCAGCATGATTAATTTTTTGGGGGATATTCTTTTGTTTGACAAACATTTGTTTGACTGAGCATACTTCATGAGCAAAATGTTTTCTTGTGATTTTTTTGTTCAGTGGTGCATATTTTGCACATCATTTTTGGATCAAGTTTGTTTGATTAAGGGAATTTTGTCTAATCTTTTGCTTGAGTGTTTTTTACTTGCATGATCAACTTTTTTGTCTAATTTTTTTGTTTAATTAAGTATAATTCATAAGCATGATTGTCATTTATTTGTCGCATCTTTTATTTGATCAAATACATTTCATATTCATGATAACCTTGTTTTCAATTCTAATCTTTTGATCAGTCAAGGGCACTTGACTGTCATGATCAACATATTTTTAATTGTAATCTTTTGTTCAATGAAGATCACTTTGTGCGTGTGATTATCTAATTTTTGGGTAAAGCTTTGTTTGAGCAAGACATATTTTGTCTAATCTTATGTTTGTTCATGTGAGCTTCACATACACAATCAACTTTTTATCTACTATATTGCTTATTTGAGAACAATTCACATTTTGTTTAGTTAAATATTTTTATTTAATTGAGTATGCTTCTGAAGACATATCAGCATTTTGTGGATAAATGTTTTTTCAATCATCAAAGGCTTAATTCCTTACTTAATTCTTTGTTCATGTAAATAATGTGTGGACAATTTCATGCAAGCTTACTCTCTCTCAACATAACTATATCTGAAGAAGAGGAGGATGCTAAAGGGATATATTCTAGATCTATAGTATCTTCATCAGTCATTAGGTCATCCTTAGCGTCACCCACCACTTATTCCCTACTACTTTTATATTCCTCTAGGCTTTTAGGGGTTTCAAATAAAATCTTTTTACTTTTCTCCTTTGAGGAATTTTCACTACATCTAATTTACAGCAAATAAGTGGACATATGAAAAGAGATCATCCACTACACATATTGCCAGGGGAAAGGAGGAAACTGGACCCAATATATTTTGCATTAAAGGGATAGTAATGTTTTACAGAAAAAGCAGCTTTGATTAATTTTCTTAGTCTTTGGGCCATGGAGAGTGTTATTTCAATACTGTTAGAGTTGTAGTTCATGAGTAATTGAATGAGAAAGTATCCCCCTCCCACCCCTTCTGCTGAAATAACACTGCTCACCTAAGAGCAGCAAGACTGTCCGCATGGATCATAGACAGGGACAAACTTCATTGAGCATAAGGGAAAAACTGTAAAGGGGGCAGGGTTTTTCGTATGCTCACAATAAGAAGATTGTCCCTTGCTGTGATCTGTCTGGTCCCAGAACCAGATTCCACATCTGAGGGGAGGTGGCTTATTCTAAGTAAAAGGGACAGGAGGGGGCGACTGAGCCCTGTGTCCAGGCAGTATTTAAATGTCTGCCATCAGGAAGAGGAGGAGCCAGGAATAGGTGACTGCCTCTTTAAATGGAGCACACGTCCGTCTCCCTGGACGTGCGCCCGTATGATGTTACCCGGCATTAGCCGGGCCCTCTACAGTGAAGCTGCTGGAGCCGCGAAGAGGAAGGATGTGGCCGGTCTGCTGCCCACGGATACGGCCAACCAGAATGAGGTACACACTGTGGCGCTCGAGCGAGCCGCCACCAACTGTAACACAAACTCTGTCCTGCCTCCTACCAAATGTCACTCATTCATCTTCCTTCCCTACAAACTCCATTTTGCCACATAACGAATCTTGATCAGTCATCCACCCAACTGAGAGAGATCTGGTAGGAGGCAAAACAGAGTTGTATGGGATGGTGGATGACAGAGAGGTTTGTTAGCAGGGTGGATGATTGAGAGAGATTTGTTAGGAGGCAGGATGGATTTTGGGCCGAAAAAATATGAAATCTGCAATTCCAAAGTACTATTATAGATACTGTTGCCACCTACTCCTTTATTAGGGACTGCAACAAGTAATTGCTTACAGACCTGATAATATTTGTAAATTCAGAAAATGGATATGTCAGAGTTTAGCAAATCTGTTAATAGTAGATGATCTGATTTTGTGCACCAAGCTATAGATAGGTATTAAAACATGTAAAATAAATTATTTGTTGGCTTATATCACATCTGTATTTGACATCATACAGTATATATATGCATCAGTACAGTGCAGGACATGTTATCCTAGAATTAGCCCTTGTTTTGATAATATAAGGTGGATATTGCGGAACAGAACTAGGAGAAGTGATTGTGCAAGTTTGATATTCATCCAAAATTATGTGTTTTGTAGGTGTTGAACAATTTCATGACATGACTGTTTTAATCTTTTTTATACAATAATTAAACTGATTGCATCACTAAAAATATTGTCACATTTTAGAAACAGCAAAAGAGAGGCTTCCCATAACATCCAAGTATTTGTAAATCAGTTCCAGCTGGAGCAAGTTACTAATTGTCTGGACAGTATTGGAGGACTGCTGGAGATGACCATGATTCATTAATTTGACTGAATCATAAAGTTAATATTATCTTAAGAATTTATTTGCAAACCACATTACAATAGTTTTGCTAATTTCTTTTTGGAAGGCATTAGACTGTATGTAATAATAGTAAGCATTTAGGGAGGAGATATTATTGCAGAAATGTTTATAGAATTGAAAAGTAAATGTGTTTATTAAAGGAACAGTAAACATTTTTTACACAAAACTATGTTTATAGCTTTCCCTGTTCAGTGTTTCATTCAAAAGTCACAACTGCTTAAACTTAGCAGCAGCAGAAGAACCAGCAACATGGAGGAGATTTACTAAGGTGTGATAAAGAGGTGATAAAATGGAGATGTTTTCTCTAGTGATTTCACTTCTATGTTATTCTATGGAGCCTATGTACTAAGATATCTGAAGTGGGAGAGATCTTAGTGCATAGGCTTCATTCCCAGTGGACTCTGAGGGTGCGATTCAATAACCGCTGACACTAAGAAAACTCTAACGGCAGTTTTGTAAGCATGGGAAGCAATTCATTAAGACTTCTTAAAAAAAAACTAACGGCATTTTCAGAACCACAATGGATGATATGCCTGATGCATAACCCTCAGTGGACTGGAAGGCCCCACTTGCCATGAAGTGTATGGCACACAGTAGTTTTTGCAGGCCAGATAAGGCATGGTTGTGGATGTAGATGGGATCCACCTGATCCTTGATGATCTCATACAAGGCAATGATGCTGTCAGGCCTCAACCTGTAGCGATCAATTACCTCATCATCGGTCATTCCAAAGAGGGTGACCCTTGGGTGGTATACCATGGGCCTTGGTGGTCGTCTATACATCCTCTGTTGCTGTGGAGCATCCTGTTGCTGCAGCTGTGCATCGGCAGGCAGGTGCTGTCCTCCAGTTGGGGATGGAATCCTGTGTGGCTGCTGAGCCAGAGCCTCCTCACTTGCAACAGGTGAAGGCTGTTGATCAGGCATGCCTGGAGGTTGCTGGTGTTCCCTAGCTCTCTCCCTTGCACGCCTTCTCCGCAGTCTTCGCAACAATATGTAACCCAACATACTGATTGTGCTCTCTATCTCTATCTATCTCTCTCTATCTCTCCCTCCCTGAGTGGAAAATAAGTCACAAGTGAGTGTGGTGAGTTGTCCCTTTAAGTACTTGATATGGCGTTGGAGCAATATGACTTCCGGCACAACAAAAGGAAATAATTTTTTAAGTATGATAAATTATAATTTTTTGTTCCAACTAGTAGAGGAGCCAACAAGAGGCCTTGCTTGACCTAGTGCTCTCAAACAATTCTGACATGATAAACAATGTACAAGTAAGGGAACATTTAGGTAGAAGTGACCACAATATGGTATCCTTTGAAATTTGTTATGAGAAACCCAATAGCAAGATTTTAACTAAAACATTCAATTTTAAAAGGGCTAATTTTACAAAGCTAAAATCAATGGGATGTAATTTTCAAAGATAAAAATGCATACGAATCATGGAATGTATTTAAAATGCGCAGACAAATATACACATCAATATATACCACTGGGGAATAAGCACAAGAGGAGTAAAGGGAAACCAATGTGGGTTAATAATGAGGTTTGCAGGGAAATGAGAAATAAGAACAGGCTTTTAAAGTGTTTAAGTTAAATTGGTCATATGCATCATTTAAAAAATATAAAGAATGTAATAAAATCTGCAAACAAGCAATTAAGCTAGCTAAAATTGAAAATGAGAGAAATATTTCTAATGAGACCAAGAAAAGTAATAACAAGACCATTATACTTAATACTTACTGATTCAATTTCATCAGGCATAGTGCCCTGGGATTGGTGGAAAGTGCCCTGTGCCCTGTGATTGAATTGAAAGTAGCATCTCAATCTTTGCTGATGACACTAAGCTATGCAAGGAAATACATAGAGAGCTGGATGTTTTTTCTCTGCAGAAGGATTTAGATAAACTGAGCGAATGGGCAGAAAACTGGCAGATGACATTTAATGTGAATAAATGAAGGTTATGCATTTGGGCTGTAGAAACAAACTTGCTACATATACTCTAAATGGGAAACAACTTGAGGAATCCTCATTAGAGAAAAATTTAGGAGTACTGATAGATGATAGACTTGACAGCAGCGTGCAGTCACTCAGCTGCTGCAAGAGAAAATAGGGTACTGGCCTGCATATAAAAAGGTGTAGATGCAAGGGATGCTTATATTATCCTACCTCTGTATAAATCCTTGGTTAGGCCTCATCTAGAATATGAAGTACAATTTAGGGTGCCAGTTCTTAAAAAAGATATTGTTGAACTGGAAAAGGTGTGGAGACGTGCAACAAAACTGATAAAGGGATTGGAGGATCTGAGCTATAAAGAGAGACTAGCCAAACTGGGTTTGTTTACATTAGAGAAGAGATGTTTAAGGGGTGATATGACTTACAAATACATTCAAGGTCAATACAAAGAACTAGCCAATGAATTATTTACGCGAAGAGCTAAGCTAAGAACAAGAGGTCATCCATTATGACCAGAGAAAGGAGCTTTCTGGTAAAACAAAGGGAGGGATTTTTTACAGTAAGGGCATGTTGTACTTGCAGATAATGCAACTGCTTTCAAAAAAGCAATGGATGCCTATCTAGCACAGAACAATATTGAAAATTATGACAGAGGACTACAAAGCAGATGTTGATCCAGGGAACTATCTAACTGCCATTTGGAGTCAGGAAGGAATTTTTTTACTCTCTTCGGGCTATATTAGAAATTACTTCAGTGGGCTTTTTTTTGGTGCTGCCATCCTCAATGTCCGAATCTCCAGGGATCTCCTCTACAGCAGTGTCTGACAGGCTGTTCCTCAACATCTCCTCCCAAGTGTTGAAGGTGATCTGGTCAGGGGGACCACCTCCGGTGCCTCGGGCATGCAGGGCAACCTCACTCATCTTGTGTTTCACCAGTCTCTTGCAATCCCACCAGTGTTTCTTTACAGACTCAACAGTCCGCTTGTAGGTGGCAACTGCATTGACCCTCATGAAGACCTGACTTCCTGCAGCCTTCTTCTTGGCAACCAGGCCAGGGACCCTCTCCCTCTGATAGAGGATGCTCTCCCTCTCAAGGATACTTTGGATGAGGGCCCTGTTCTTCTCGTAGGTGTACCGGGGGTCACACATTCTCTCCTCCTCAGGCTCAGCCTTGGACGTATCTGAGCTGTGGCTTTCTGACTCAGCCTGAATTGACTATAACTGTGTGTGGTGGCCCCCAGGATCTACCCGGCATCCTACATAAAGCTGTCACTGTCCTCTGTGTGCCTGCTCTTGGCCGGGTCCCCCTCCTCCCCATGGATCTCCCTTTCCCACTCCTACCGTGACCAGGGATGCCCTCCTGAGCTTCTGCCAATCCTGCTATTCTCCCCATTCCCCTCTCCTGCTCTTCTCTACTTGCCATCACGCTCCCACTCACACCCAGACACTCACACAGAACCTCACAGACACAGTCGATCCCACTCACTTTCTGTCACTCTCTGTCACTCACTGATTCACACTGTCAAAAAAATATAAAAATGTGTGGTGTAGTATAAACAAAAATAATATGTGTGTGTGTGTATGCATGTATGGAATATGTGCCAAGGTGTATTATGTGTCTCTATCGTGTACCAACTGTCTCTGCTCAAAACTCCTTCTATCTCAAGATTCAGCTTCTCTCTCCCTTGCTCGTTGCCTATCCCCTGCTCCTGGGTCCTGTGTTCTATCTCTAGCCAAAAATCGAAACACAGACAAGGCATGTTGGTTATGTTGGGGTATATATAACAGTATTTGAATGTATATGAAACTTTGGCGTGTTGTGATTTGGCTGTGGGCTTGAACTTGTCTTGACAACAATCAAGGTTGCTAGATAACATTGACCATTAGCTTTTTTCCTTGACATTAAATATATCGTACGTTAGTTATCTGTTGACTGGGACATACGGTGATGTGAAAAAAGGTGCAACGCAGGTTTTTGAGCTACGTGGATTTGTTGGGCCTAAGCTTATTAGCCATTCTGGTAAGCTTTGTACTGAATACGACATAAGTCAGACATACTGTAGATCACGTCCGTTAGCCATTTCTGACTTAACGCCACAATTGAATAAAGGCCAGAACTTCCTTAAGAATGATTGTTGGACTTGGTGGCGTCTCTTACAAGTCTCCTTCTTGTTTGCGTGTTAATTTTTGAGGGATGGCCTTTTCTTGGTGCTGCATGGTTATTTATCCAACTTTTCTCACTTAGATATCCAAACACTTGGATATTATCTATTCCCTTTTCCTAATCTATGTATTTGTATTAATTTAGCTGTAACTTCTGTAGAATGCTCTTTGGTCTTCATTTTCCTTCATATCCACAGACTGACCAATGATCAAGAGTGGGATTTTTATCCTAAGGGGTCACAGGTGGAGGACAATGGTAAAGAAAATGTATACTCATCAGGGCAATTTCATTCATCTTATAAACTAGGAGCTTCCACAGCACAGATGTTGAATGCAAGCAACTTTTTTAAAACCTACAAAAATGTGTGTGTATGTGTTTATTTGTTTAAATAATCCTTTACAATTCAGATTGAGTCAAAAACACGACTGTTCAGTTTGCAAGGGTACTAACGCAGAAGCATACACAAATAGATGCATAGGGCCTTACTGATTAATTTAAAGAGGTACAATTTGGAGCAAACCAATTGCGCCATTGGAGGGAAATGAAAATCCCCATTGATTTCAATTATTATATTGGGGAAAGTTGTCCTCTGTGGTGCAATTGGCTTGCTCCAAAATTGCTACTCTTTAGCTTGATGAATAATGCCCAATGTATGTAATTTTTAAGGCAGCATATCCCCTTTAACATATACACCAAGCACAAGTTGAACAGAAAAGAAATTAACCTTCTAAGGACCAGAGGGGTCTTCACAATCTTCTGGCTCTTATAGATTTAATCTTTGTTCACCCCTCTGTACCTCTTGGTTTATTCATTCTTCTATTTTTCTTTCAGAATCTGAAAAAGCAATATTTTATTCAAATTTATATTCCAAGTTTTCCACCTTCTAAACAAATCTCTCTGTGAGTTTTCATCAAAACTTTATTTATGCAATCTCTTGAGAACAGATATTAATATGAAAGTAGTGGTCAACTCGTAACTATGAAATGTATTTGCAACAGCACAAACATAATAACCCTTGATGATATATGTTCTTTGGGCAATGTTCACTTTTATCCTTAAGAGAACACTGGCAAGTGGCTGCATCAACAAAACTTGAAAGTTAATTCACAAGGATACATCTCTCTCTTGATATTCAAGTGGCAGCTATATCGTAAGCTGGAATGAAAAAGGGGGAAATAAAATAAAGGGGAAATACAATGGTTATTGTGAGAGTACTAATGAGGTATAGACCTCCCCTGAGAAGCCATATTGAGCCTTATGAATGTCATTTCAAAGGAACGCTACTAAAATTATAAAAGAGCTTGTATAGTGATCCTTTAAAAATTAAACTACTTCAACTCATGTTTGCAATGTAAGTAAAAACCAATGACATTTACAGCTTCTGACCCCCATATGATATGAGTTGATATCTAGAGGAGGTAATATTATGCAGTTAAATGTTTTAATTTTATTATATTGCATGTATAAATCTAATCACATTACAGGGGATTAAGGGAATGCACATACCAATATCCAGTTTGACACACTCTCACCTCAACACATAAACATACACAAATACACATGCCATGCTCACTCAATACACACACGCAATCCTATATAATAAATCACTAGGATGTTTGTCACAATGCAGTCATGCGCAGTAGAGACTGCCCACGTTTGGCCAGTCTCTACTGCACATGATTGCATTGCATGAGTGAGGCGACACAAGACTGCATCGCATGGAGCAGTGAGGTAGCAGCCTCTTAACCTTTTGAGTGCCGGGAGGTATGCAATGCATTGCAAAGCAATGCACTGCATACCCCTCAGGCACTCAAAGAGTTAACATTTCCCAGACCTTGGCCCATGTACACGGGCTTTTACACTAGTTACATAATAACTAAACTTAAACTCTTATGGTGATATATATTTACAAATTGCCATTTATACAAAATTAAGACACATGGAGACGTACACTGGAATTAAAAAACATTAACATAAACACTTTTTACACAATCAATTACATAACAATACACATGCAAGTATACTGACAGAAAATTTAAAGTATTGTAATACTTGAAAAGTTTAGTAGTGTACTAAGTTTTAACAACATTCTGCTTATTTTTGGACTATATTTCAGTCACTCAGTGATGCTTCTACCCCTTTCATTCCTAATTGAATTGGGGGTCCTTGCTGATCCTGGTTTCCTGTGTCCAATCTTCAAACTTTACTGTGACTTAATTCAGAGTTTCCTGTGTTTGATCCTTATCTGGTTTAACCTTGGCTTGCTCCTGATCTTCGCTCTCTTCTGCTTCTTTTGTGCTGTTTGACTTCTCATTATGACCCAGCTTAACTCTCTGAATCTGTCTCCCATCTGCTGATTCATCCTCCTTCTCGACCCCTGCTACCCTAATTCTGCTACCGCAGTCCTCATCCAGCAGGACACCAACTCTTCTGGCAGGTTGATCCCCAACAGGGCCCAGATAATCATGGACAGACTGTTGGATTGATCCCAGCCACCTGCTGCGGCAGGTTGCTCTCCGACACTGCCTAATAGTATTTCTGATGGCCAGTCAGATCGATCCCAGGCTCATGCTCCCAGCAGGTTGATCTCTGGCAGGGCCTAGCAACCTCCAGACAGCCTGTCAGATTGATCCCAGCTTTCTGCAGTACCTCACTATTGTCCTTCAACCCATGCAGATGTCATTGCCACCATCTTGGAGGTCTTATATTTCCAGTCTGCGCTTGCTGTTCCAGTGAGACGTCCAGCACAGCTGTGAGAACTTTCAAACTGCAACTTGCATCCATTGTCCAACAGATAGTCTAACTATGACTGAGAAAGCCTTTTACCATCGACCAGGCTCCCACCTCCCAGCCAATCAGCTTTTAGCGGGGGGGGGGGATGATAAACCTTCCTAGAAGCTGACTGGCTGGGAGGTGATTAAGCACACATGGAAGGCTGGAAATGATTTTAAACAGAGACTGGCCATATAAAAGCCAGTCTCTGTTCAATTTTTTTACAGAGACTTGGGCAACAGCACAAGAGGTATGAGGGAGGGGGGATTTTTGGCCTACATTGCTACCACCTTCGTCATTGATAGCGGCAGTGGTGGCAACATGATTTAACCCATTCAGTGTCTCATCTCATTATTTTTTTTGTCACACAACAAATTAGATATTCATTGTGGACTAAAACATCATCTTTTGTGAAATGGATTAGAATATTTTTTTTCTCATTGGGGCGAAACATTTTTCCTATTGGAATGTTGACACAGATTTAATTAACAAACTCAGTTACAAATGTTCTGTACTCTAAAAACCATGTTGCCATACTAGCGATTTTTAGGGTGATTAAAAAAAATCTATACTATTTAATCAAATAGTATTGCCAGTTATTCAGTTGAAGTATATAATAGTACACGGTGGCTTATAGCTACAGGGTATGAGGTAAGTGACTTGCTAATATAACACTTTCGACTCATCAAATGAGGGAACATCCCCATTTAAAAGATTAACACCTTAGTCTCTTCAATAAATTGATAAATCATGTGGAAAATGTATAAATTTGCTAATTGATAGTGATCATATGGCTAAGGAACATATTGCTATTTAAACCTGGATAAAGCTGTAATAAGGGACCATAGTTGTCAATGAGTTAAAAGCCAGTTTCAGTCTGAAGACTGGGTTGTTGTTAGTGACAAAGAATCATTTATTGATCTAGAATTATTAGCTCTACCTTTGCAACAACTAGTGGCAAATGGACTCCCAATTACTTAAACTTCTTGGATGGCTAGTGTCAAAGTATAATCAGATATGTATTACATCCAATGATACTTAATCAAGAAAGCTTAACATAGAAATTGTAGCAAATACTTTTTATTAAACACAGGAGAAGTGTGACCCAACTTGTTTTGCCTCTTCTACAGCTTTGTGAGGGGCTATGTTTGAAGCAGTCAATATTTTGGCCTTTTTTATACCATTTACTGGGGGTGTCAAGTGACGTATTACTGACAACACGTTGCCGAGCAACTTCCGATGACGTGTCAGACACTCTATCAATGATCAAGGAATTCATTGAACAAATATCATAGGCAATTGCTTTTATATGTGTCTTTGTATGTGAATTATATCTAATCACTGTAATCAAATAAATGTTTGAGTGATCATGTACGTAAGATAAGAAATTTGTCTTGAAAATAAATTTTAGTTACAATTTTAATTACAATAAATGGGCTATTAGATTTCATATAAATCCAGCAGTATTATCAACTTTCACACATAATATCAATAATGGAACAATTATTGTTGATATTATATTATGCTATTATCCTGCAATCATTCTAATAGTGACACCAGTATTAGTAGCTATTAATATTGTTAGTTTAGAAACTAGCTTGCTTAGTTATTTTGATGTTAAATAATGTATCTCTGTAACAGGACATTTACTATGAATGTATTGATAAAACTGAATTCTCTTGAACCTTTGCTGACATAACTCTGATGTAGTCATTCTTAACACATGAGTGCAAAAGACTGCATATTTACTGAATAATAATTTACATTAAGATAAAAATATGATTTATAAAGATGATTACAATGATACCTATTTAATTATGATGATCAGATTCTCTTACAAAGAGGCATATTCAAAAGCTATTATCTGAGATCAGGTTCTTGTTCAATCTTTAATAGATGGACTGAAATTAAACCCTTAATTTAAACCATTAAGACTAGTAGTACCTAATCTGTAAATCAATTTATCCTCTAGGTAAAGTAATTTATCATCAAAGTGACCCTTTCTTATAGAAAATAGAAAACAAAGAGGGTGACCGATAGTGTAATATTGTGACAACTATCATAGAATGGCTATAGAAGTGCACTCACATTTGATGATAATTGATCTCAGCATGCGGAGGATTCTTAACCCCTGTCTCTGCTCAGGGTCTTCAGCTCCCGTCAATGACTGTATGAACACCTTTGTCTGGATAGATCCGTCAGGTATAGCTTTGCAGGGAAATTCTCACCTCTTGTTGCTCCTTTCAATAGGCAGCAGTTTAAATAAATTCTTCAAAATTGCTGTGATTCTCCATATGTATTAGGTTTGTTAATATAAAAGACACACGTGTCTACAAAATTAAAAAAGCTACCTGTTTCGCAGCTACCCCGCTGCTTTATCTGAGTTAAAGATAACATCTTGTTATGCTGTACCTGATGGATCCACCCAGACAAAGGTGTTCATAAAGTACTCGAAGGGAGTTAAAAACCCTGAGCGGAGACAGGGGTTAAGAATAGGGATGGGTGAAAATTTTCGCCTCAAACTGAAATCGTCGAATAATGGCACTTTATGCTTGGCGAATAAAAAGTGCTGTTTTTCCACTTTTTCCCACCTTTTTCACCCATTGAAATCACTGGGAAGATAAATATCTCTCCACACGAAAGTTTTCTACAGCCATATAAAAAGCTGTCAGGCTCTCACAGCATGCCATTTTGTGTTTGTGAGAGGAGAGAGAAGTATGTTTTTTGAGTTAGAGAAGACAGAGGATGGGGAATTGAAGTTTAGTTTAGGGACATTTGTTCTGTTAGGAGAGTCAGTTTGGCACTCTGGGAAGAAGAAGGGAGAAAGGAGGTTGACCCCAAATACTCCAAAATGTGTTAAAACAGGCAAAAAATTTGTTAAAAAAGGAGGAGATTTTTGCATAGGCAGTAAGGCGAAACTTTTCACGGGAAAATCAAAAAATCAGCAAGTTTTCGCAAAAAGTCAAGAGGAAAATTTTTCACACTTTTTGCCCACCCCTAATTAAGAATCCTCCACATGCTGAGGTCAATCATCATCAAATATGAATGCATTTCTATAGCCATGTGTCACAGTTTACCTTGGTTCCAGCGCCACTGCTTCAGCGAAGCTCGGCATCTTTCCACGCGTCATCTGTAGGCGCGAGGCTTCAGAGTGAAGCAGGCCTCTGTTTTATGCCATGCTTCCTGTACCTCCTACCTACTTCCTTCCACTGAGCCTGCTCCTCCTACCTACCTGAGGAGGGGTTTAAAGGGCAGTCTGAGTCCTGACTGCGTTGTTGTTCTACACAGTTGGGTTTCCTTGGGCACTGTGTATGACCTGGCTTGTCTAACCATCCAATCTGGTGCTGACCTGTGGCTCTGTCTGACTACTCTTTTGCCTGCTTCCATTGTGTAGTGGACACCCAGTCTGGTGCGGACCTGTGGCTCTTGCTGACTACCTGAATTGTGTATGACTCAGCTTGTCTGACTATCCAATCTGGTGCTGACCTGTGGCTTTGTCCGATTATTCTCCTGCTTGCTCCTATTGTGTAGTAGACACCCAATCTGGTGCAGACCTGCGGCTCTGGTTAAGACCTTACTCCTTGACTGGAGGCGTGAGTCAGGATCGCTCTGGTGCCTCTGAGAAAGGAGACGGCCATCTCCTTACTGGCTGCAGGCTCGAGTCAGTACTTCTCTCTTACCGTATCATCTTTAGGGAGATCCCTAGATCTACCTGCTGACTGTAGGCATGAGTCAGTTCGTCTCTTACTGGGATTCCTGCTGGGCCTTCATCATATAGAGACTCCAGAGGCTTCTGCAGGTCTCTTTGAGAGCGTTCCAACTTTTGGCAGATTATTTCTGATAGAGTCATTGGCCTCTAGAAGGACCTCTACTCGTTCTGTGATTTACTGTATTTATATTTATTCAATAAAGATTGTTTTACTGCACTGTACTGACTCCTGGTTTGTTCCTGGGAAACCGTGACACCATTCTATGATAGTTGTTACAATATTACACTATCAGGCACCCTTTTTGTTTTCTATTTTCATGTTGTGCCATTTGGGGAGAGCGAGTATTGGAGGACGATCAAAAACTGTTTTTGCCAATTCTTGTATAAGCAAGTTGTTGGTATACTTGTGAGTAACCACCTAATGGAGATATGGTGTTGCTTGCGGTGACAAGTTGCATTACACAGGGGCACCCCCATTTTGTGTTCCCTTTTGTTTTTATGCTGACTTTCTTATAGAAGGTCCCAAGTGTTGTATTCGCTTGAATCTCAACACTATAGTGTCACCATTGTGGTGGTCTAATACATGTCAAGTGACAGGCTTCTCATATTGTTGTCTTATCTCCACAATTTGTTTAAAAATACACAGTTTGAATTTTGTGGGTTTTTCTTACATATAATTTCCCACAAATGTATGATATATATATATATATATATATATATATATATATATATATATATATATAAACGCCTATGGTTTTGCAATTAATACATTGAAGAAGTACAGCTAATAATTCTATATCAAGAAATGATTCTTTGTCACTGACAACTTACTCTTCATACTTAAATTGACTGTTTAACTCATCAATAGCCACGGTCCCTTATAATGGGTTTTCCCAGGATTAAATAGTAATACATTCCTTAGCCATTAGTGGATTTATATTCTGTGATACATTCACCACATATTGTACCACTTTAGTGAAGCAACTAATATGTTAATCTCTCAAATAGGGAAGTTTCCCTTTTGCTGTGTCACTTACCTCATACCCTGGAGCTGTAAGCCACTGTGTGCAAGTATATATTTTAATTGAATAACTGGCAATACTTTATGATTAAGGGGACTAGGTGTTATTTTTTAATCATCCTGTACATCGCTATTATAGCAACAGGGTTTTTATAGTACCATCAAACTAAACAGAAGTTTACAGAATGGTTTTAATTGTGTTTTATTAAAATACTCACATGTGAGAAATTTGGCAAAATAGAAAAAAACTGAGAAATAGTGAAGGTAACAGGCTCACCCAGTCATCATGATGGTCCGAGATATAGCAGAGCAAGAACTATTTCAAGGCCTGGTTTGATCTCTCTGTTGCACCATTAGACTGAGGGTGATAGGCGGAGGAGAAGGAGCGTTGGATACCCAATTGAGCACAAAAGGCTCTCCAAAATCGAGACACAAACTGGCTACCCCTGTCCAACACAATTGCTTCTGGAACAGTCAAAAAAACCTCCTTGGTGAAGATCTTTGCCATTTGCTGAGCGGTAGGCAGTTCTTTGAGGGGTACAAAATGAGCCAATTTTGAAAAACGGTTTACAGTCATCAGAATAACCGTGCAGCCCTCGGAAACCGGTAATTCCACCATAAAATCAATGGGGATGTGCGACCATGGAAGCTCCCCATTAGGCACTGGAAGAAGGAGGCCCACTGGAAGGTGCCTAGGAGTCTTGGTAGTTGCACAAGTCTGGCAAGCTGCTACGAAAGCAGACACATCAGTACGGATACCAGGCCACCTATCATGGTGCCAGAGATTACTGGCTTTTCTTGTCAGTTAGCAATGGGTGCTTGTGATTAGTCCGCCCAGTATTGCCTATATAGACTGGGCTCCTGCACCCTTTCACTGCCCTTTCGTGGTGTTTCTATGCCAGTGCTATGCCTGCCTATGGATTCCTGTGTACCTCTTTGGCCTACCTGACTTCTCTCCTGTTCCTGCACCTGTGTCCCAATCCAGATAGCCTGTCTACTTTCCAGAGTCATTCCTGTGTACTGCTCTGGCCTGGCTGACGTTCCTGATTCCGTATCCAACCCGGTTTGGCTGACGTTTCTGCTCCGGTATCCTGACCCAGCCTGGCTGACGTTCCTGTTCCTGGATCCCGACTTGGCTGCATTCCACTTGACTTTGGTCACCTCTGCAACATTCTGACTTCCGGTGCCTTCCTTGGTTGGCACCGCTGATTTCAGGCTTCTGGCCTCCGAGATTGCACTGGCTGTCAGTGTACTGGTTTGCTCCACTCTAACACCGGTTGCTAGTGCTGCCTCTGTTATAGCACCGGTAGGGCCTCCGTGTTTGTCCAGTACGTGGTACTGGTTTGCTCCACTTTAACACCGGTTGCTAGTGCTGCCTCTGTTATAGCACCGGTAGGGCCTCCGTGTTTGTCCAGTACGTGTTACTGGTTTGCTCCACTCTATCACCGGTTGCTAGTGCTGCCTCTGTTATAGCACCGGTAGGGCCTCCGTGTTTGTCCAGTACGTGGTACTGGTTTGCTCCACTTTAACACCGGTTGCTAGTGCTGCCTCTGTTATAGCACCGGTAGGGCCTCCGTGTTTGTCCAGTACGTGTTACTGGTTTGCTCCACTCTATCACCGGTTGCTAGTGCTGTCTCCGTTATAGCACCGGTAGGGCCTCCGTGTTTGTTCAGTACGTGGTACTGGTTTGCTCCACTCTATCACCGGTTGCTAGTGCTGCCTCCGTTATAGCACCGTTAGGGCCTCCGTGTTTGTCCAGTACGTGTTACTGGTTTGCTCCACTCTACACCGGTTGCTAGTGCTGCCTCCGTTATTGCACTGGTATGGTCTCCGTGTTTGTCCAGTACGTGGTACTGGTTTGCTCCACTCTAACACCGGTTGCTAGTGCTGCCTTTGTTATAGCACCGGTAGGGCCTCCATGTTTGTCCAGTAGTGGTACTGGTTAGCTCCACTCTCACACCGGTTGCTAGTGCTGCCTCTGTTATAGCACCGCTAGGGCCTCCGTGTTTGTCCAGTACGTGGTACTGGCTTGCTTCACTCCTATACCGGTTGCTTGCTGCCTCCATTATAGCACCGGTAGGGCCTCCACTACACCGTGTGACTTCTGCCATAGGCTGCCTTAGCCGGTATATTGGTAAGGCCGGTAGATCCTCCTCCGTTCTATTGTGCCAGGTTCTGGGCTGCCTTGCCCGGTATATTGGCAAGGTTGGTAGAGCTCCCTTAGTCCTTTGTGCCATCTTCTAGGCTGCCTTGCCCGGTATATTGGCAAGGCCGGTAGAGCCTCCTCAGTCCTATTGTGCTATCCTCTAGGCTGCCTTGCCCAGTATAGTGGCAAGGCCGGTAGAGCTTCCTCTGTCCCGTTGTGCCATCCTCTAGGCTGCCTTACCTGGTATTTTGGTAAGGCCGGTAGAGCCTATACATTGTATCATTGTATGCTATACTACTTGAACCTGTCGTGTGTCTGTAACATATGTGTGATGTTCAGGACCTGTGAGGGTTCTTATTATCTTTTCAGTAAACCTGTGTTTTTATCTTAACTCTGTGTCTGTGAGTCAAAACAAACTGTGACACCCCCAAAATAGTCGGGATACAGACCAGAGCAACTGATCTCTTCCAATGTGCCCAGCAGCCTTGGAAGAGTGATATGTTTCCAATAATTTTGCCCTTAAGCCCTCAGGCACAAAGCATCTCCCTTGTGGTTTCTCGGCCGGGCCATACCTTGGGCAGCCAAAATCTTTGTCCTCAAGGTTGATATAATACTGGTGTGAATAGTAGCAAGGATACGATCCGGTGGGATCACCGGCGTGGGATCGCAATCCTCTTTAGACAAGACCCCGAACTGACGGGACAGAGCATCTTTCCTCACATTCTTGGTACCCGGCAGATAAGAAACTATGAAATTAAAGCAGGATAAAAATAAAACCCACCTAGCCTGTCTGGGGGACAGGTGTTTAACCTCAGATAGGTATGTCAAGTTCTTGTGGTCAGTGAGAGTAAGAATAGGCACAGAAGTGCCTTTGAGTAAATGCCACCATTCACGAAGTGCCAGAATAATGGCTAACAGCTTGCGGTCACCAATGTCATAGAGCCTTAGCCTTAGACAGTTTGTGGGAGAAGAAGCCACATGGCATGAGTGGTGCTTCTGGAGAAGACCGCTGAGACAGGAGGGCACCTACTCCCTCCAAAGTAAATGGCAATTTCGGATTTGAATGCCATAGTAAAGGTGCAGTGGCGAAAGCAGCCTTTAAGCGTTCAAAAGCCTGTAAAGCGTTCGGGGACCTTTTGGAAGCGTTAGCACCCTTGTGCGTCATATCTGTAAGGGGTTTGACAATCATAGAGACCTGACTTATAAATTTCCTGTAGTAATTAGCGAACCCCAGGAAACGCTGAATTGCTTTAAGTCCCATGGGAAGGGGCTGTTGGAGTACTGCCAAAAGTTTCCCGAGGTCCATAGCCAGCCCGGAGGAGGAGATCACATAGCCCAGAAAAGTTACTTGTGACTGATGAAACTCACACTTTTGTAGTTTACAGAAATTGTTGGCCCTTAAGAGTGACAACACCTTCGCAACATCCTTTCGGTGTTGTTCCAAATTCGAGGAGTGGATGAGGATGTCATCTAGGTAGACGACCACGCAACTCATCAAAAGGTCCCTCAAAACATCATTAATGAACTCCTGGAAGACAGCGGGAGCATTGCAAAGACCAAAGGGCATTACCAAGTATTCGTAATGCCCACTCCTGGTGTTAAACGGTGTCTTCCACTCATCACCCTTACGGATACGCACCAGATTATAAGCTGCCCGAAGGTCTAGCTTGGTAAAGACCGCTGAACCTCGCAACCGGTCAAACAACTCTGTGATCAGAGGTATCGGATATGCGTTCTTGACCATGAGTTTGTTAAGACCTTGAACATCAATACATGGCCTCAACTAGCCATCCTTCTTCTTATCAAAGAAGAACCCTGACCCAGTCGGGGATGAGGAGTTCCGAATAATCCCCCTGGCGAGAGCATCAGCCATGTACTCCTCCATAGCCTGATTCTCGCGACCCCTCGGAGGAACAGCCCCTGGCACCAAGTCAATTGAGAAACTGTACGGCCTACGAGGATGTAAAGTTGTGCCCTGTATCTTGTTGAATATATAATGGAAGGTGTGATACTCCTCAGTTAAAGCGGAGGAGGAAGCGGAGTAGGAGGAAGCCATGCCTAAAATTCTGCTAGGACGAGTCAAACAATACAATACGGAGACCAAGACAAAATATCACAACTGCACCAGTCCATTCTGGGGTTATGTTTTTGGAGCCATGGAAACCCCAGAATGACCGCATAATGAGGAGAGTTTATGACATGGAACTGGAGTATCTCATGATGGATTGCTCCAACCAACAGGGATACCTGAATGGTCACATGAGTAACCTGAGGCGGTTGTAAAGGTCTACCGTCAATAGCCTCAATCAACAATGGAGATGCTCGTGGTAATAAAGGGATTGCGTGTATCTCTGCAAACCTAGCATCAATGAAATGCCCCACTGTCCTTGAATTGATTAAAGCTGGGGTAGATACAGAAGAATTCAACCAAGATAGGATAACTTCCAGAGTAGGCTTCTCCTGGAAATCTCCTGGGGACTGAGACACCCCACCTAGAGTCTGTCCCCTACCTGACTCTAGCTGTTCCAGTTTCCCGGACGTATGGGACAAGCATGCAACAAATGCCCAGCTTTGCTGCAATATAGGCAAAGCCCCTCTCATCTACGGTAAGCTATTTCTTGAGCAGAAAGCCGGGTGAATCCCAACTGCATGGGTTCCCCCCCCCTAGATCTGAACCCGGAGGCATGGGTGGGCAACTGAAATTCGGAGCCTTAAGGGTCTCTCCTTGATACAGGTGTCAATTAATATGGTAAATGAGATCAGTTGGTCTAAGTCTGAAGGCAACTCTCTGGCCGCAATCTCATCTTTAATGACATCACTTAATCCCTGCGAGAAAGCGGCTACCAGTGCCTTATTACTCCAACCTACCTCTGCTGCCAATGTGCGAAACTCAATCACATAGTTGGCCACCGTACGACTGCCCTGGTGGATAGACATAAGATGTTTGGCAGCAGAGACAGAGAAGGCGGCTACGTCAAACACCTGTTTGAATGCAGACACAAACTCAGAAAAATCGTGAATGATAGGTTTATCATTCTCCCAAAGCGGATTTGCCCATGCCAAAGCCTTGCCCAACAAAAGTAAGACCAACAGTCCGACTTTACTGCGCTCATTGGGGAACGCTTGCGGTACCATCTCCATATAAATGCCCAGTTGGTTTAGAAACCCACAACACAATGCTGGGTCTCCCCCATATCGCTCAGGAAGCAGAGCTCGACAGGAAAAACCCCTGATCATGCCTGCATCAGGGGCTGCTTGTACTACCGGTGCTGTACTAACTGAGGAGGCCACCGGTTGTCGGACAGGATGGTCAAGGTGAGCAGTGCGGTTCAACAGTGTTTGCAAAGCCATCGTAATCTGATCAATACGTTGCTCCTGAGCTTCAACCCTGCTTAGTAAGTGCTGGACAGAAGGTTTACCAGTACCATCTGTAGACATGGCCCTTTCATACTGTCAAGGACTCAACAAGAAGAACTGGACCAGTACTAAAGGTAACACAATCTTTATTAAGGTACACAATGAACAGAACAACGGTAAAAGCAAGAACACCATGCAATGAAGATGACATCAGGAAGGATAGTGCTGCTGTAGTGGTACTGACTGAGTCCCAGAAGGCAAGAGGAGAAAAACTGTCTCGGGTCCGCACCTGAGGATCACTACAGGTCCACGCCTGAACAGACAAGATCCTGAGTATGGTACTGTGCTACAGGTCCGCACCTGTATAGACAACGTACCAGGGTAGGCAACTGCGCTACAGGTCCGCACTTGTATATACAACATTCCCAAGGAGGCCATCTGCGCTACAGGTCCACATCTGAATGCTGCAGATAAGAACAGAAACGAGAGGAAGTCCGCCAGAGCCACCAAGAGCACCCACTAAGTTATCCACTGGAGCATTGGTATGCTGGGTGCGCAGTGGACAACCCCAGGCAACGCCAAGGTGGGTAGTCAGAAAGCCGGAATGGGACAGAGCGTAAAGTAACCCAGAGCCGCAAGTCTGCACCAGATTGGTTATCAGACTAGCCGGACAGAGCCACAGGACAGCACCAGATGGGATGGTCAGATGCAACTGGTCATACACGGAGAGAGTAGTCTGCCAGAGCCACAGGTTTGTACCAGATTGGATGTCAGACAAGCCAAGGAGCATACACTGAGTGCATAGTCAGACAGAGCCACAGGTCAACACCAGTTCGGGTACTCAGACAAGCCTAAGGTCATACACGGAACGGTTAGTCAGCCAGAGCCGCAGGTTTGCACAAGATTGGATGTCAGACAAGCCAAGGGTCATACACGGAGTGGGTAGTCAGACATAGCCACAGGTCAACACCAGAACAGATAGTCAGACAAAACCAGGTAATACACATGGCAACAGAAGCACAACTGCACTGGAACACCACAAAAGGCAACTGAAGTGGTGTCCAGGCAGTTTATATACAAATTACTCCACCCCAAGAGGTGGAGGAATAATTGTGATGTCCCTTTAAGAACCGGGTCACGAAGTTGTCAGGGAATCCCTGTGACGCGCGCCCGAGTTCCATTGCGGCTGGAGCCGCCAGGGAGAGCACCGGGGTGCACCGGCACTCCTGACAAGTGTGGCAAGCTGCGAGGACACAGAAGCCGGATGCCTATAGGGTCTGGCGGTCGGATGGGAGGTAAGCAGCCGCTTACATATTGGCAGCTGTCATGCTTCCTTATTATTTTGTAGAAAACTGAGATTTTAAAAACCTGATATCATGTGTTGCATCCCCAGCCTCAGTTAGTTTTCAATGATTGCTGCAAAGGCAAGTAGTTATTGTGGTGGGCATAGGGCTGGAAAATCATACAGAAAGAATATTCACCTGGTAACAGGTATGTGGACAAGTAGGCAGAATAAGTGATATGGCTATCACTTATCACTGGGTTTCACTCACAACAGTGGGCAACAATAGTTTTCAGAATCAGGACACAGCCAGTAATCTTGTCTCAGGCTCTGGCAGTATTTTAAAGGACAGCAGCAGGATAGTCCATATAATCAGCATGCCAGTTTGTGCATGCAGAGTTTTGAGACACAATCCCACAAAGCCACAGATGTGTTAAATACTCTAGAGCACACGATAGAGGAATGGCTTGTACTCTGTTCCTTGAAAGTTGGTTTTAAGTCTACTGATCATGGCTCCAACATAATAGCTGCATTGAAAACAGGTGACAAGGGTGCTTCATCTGCTTTGCCAATGTCCTAAATTTAGTTGTGACTACACTTCTCACAGAATCCAACCCCCTCAAAAAGATGCTGAATATTGCTTGCAAAATCAGTGCCTATTTTAGCTGCTCCTACAGTGTTCACAATGCATTATATTCCATACAAGACCGTAACAATGTGCCCCATCACCAGCTGAAAATGGAGGTCCCTACAAGGTGGAATTCCACAGTGAAATATGAGCAGAATATTGCCTTTAGCGAGTATAGAATGCAAAACTGTAAGGCTTTGGATGGAAGATGTTCATCACCTGGGCATGGAGAACTAATGTGTGATGTATGTGAGCTGTTGAAACGTTTTGAAGATGACACCTTGCTGGTTACTCATGTAGAAACAAGAATTAATGAGATTTTCTCTCATCTATTTACTGCAGAAAAAAATGAGGAGCATTGGCTGATGAATGTTACAATAATGAAATAAACCAGCTAGTGAAGGACATGTTAGCATGCTTTGAGCAGGATCATTGCATAGTGTCCATTAAAAGCAACAAGGAGTACATTTGTTCTGATTTGCTGGACCCCCGCTTTAAACATAACATTTCTGAATTTCTGCCAAAGTGTGATCAATGTGTGCCAAGGTGTGATGACCAGCAGCATCTCCCTGAGGAATCGGATTCTGTCAAATAATGTAAATATATGCTTATAGATTGAGTGGAGGGTTGCATTGTAGAGAATGAGAGATACACATTTTGGGGCAAAAACAGTAGAAAACATAATGAAAAAGAAGTCACCAAGGGTTTTGACCAGCAGCTTCAGTATTAACATCAACAAAAAAATCCCAACATATTTCTGAACAATTCATCATTTTCATACAAAGCAAGTCAAGTAGTTAATGGGAGTCAAGATTAAATTAGTGGTGGTGGTAGTGGAACACTTGCTCTCAGAGTAAGGGTTGGTATCTGATCTACATGAATCCCATGGAGCTCTTAGGTGTGGTCCCACTGCATATGAGATTGTTACAGCATACTGACTGGATAACTATGTTTTAGGTCAAAATGATAACCCCATTGACCACTGACAAGTGGCAAACAAAACAGTATGTGGTCAGCACTGATGTGCACTGCTATGGAAGCCCTTACTTGCCTACCAGCAACTGCGCAGTCTGTGCATGTTTTCAGTGCTGCTGGTTTTATTGTTAATGACCGTAGGACACGGCTATTATGTTACAGTGTTGGGAGACTTAGCATCCAAGAATCTTATGACCCTGCGTCAGGGTAACCGCACAGTGGCCGACTATGCGATTGAGTTCTGCACCCATGCAGCCGAAGTTAACTGGAATAATGAGGTCCTGATGACCGATTTTTTTCAAGGGCTCAGTGATACTATGAAGGATGAGATGGCGGCCCACGATCTACCTAACAATTTGGATTTACTGATTGAATTTTGTATCCTGGTAGATTCCAGAATCAGAGAACGACCCTCATTTAAGGAGTGCCTGTGGAGGTCCTCAAAGAGAGGTCCTGCTTTTTATGCTGGCCCACCCTATCCTCTCTCGCCTCCCATGTCTCCAGGACTGGGTTTTGATGGTAACGAACCTATGCAGGTGGATGCTATAGTCAGGGGGAGACCCTCGGCCGCTGAGAGCCTGCGGAGGCCTCAAAGGGAGCCATCTCCTCATGATCCTGACCCACGCTATCCTCCCTCTCCTCCATGCCTCCTGATCTGATCTCTGAGAGTGAGGAACCTAGGCTGGTGGGTGTCACTCGGCTTTCAAGAGAGGAGAGGGCCTATAGGAGAAGGGAGGGCCTGTGTCTGTACTGTGGGAAGGCCAGTCATTTGTTGCGGACATGTCCTATTCGCCCTAAGAGATGCTCAAATTCTAAAGTTGGTCGGAGACAGATGATAGGGGGCATTTCATTATCTCCAGAGAATATTTTGGAAAAGCCTGTGTTAAAGGTCTGCATTTATTGGGCTAATAAATCTGCCTCAGTTCCAGCTTTACTGGACACTGGGCAGCTGGTTGCTTTATTGATGCAGAATTGAATTTTCCATTGTTGCCTCTTGTTTCCCCACTGGCAGTTGAGGCTATTGTTGGCAGACCATTACAGCCTTCACACATCACTCATGAGACCGGCGTGCTATTCGGCGACATTCTGTCAGTCTACATTCCTGCTTAACACCTATTGGCTGAACTGTGATTGTCCCGCCCAGTATTGTCCTTAAATACTGGATTCTGGCACATCTCCGGTGCCCTTTCGTGGTGTTCCAGTACCAGCGCTTGTTCCTGATTATTGTGTGCTCTCAGTGTATCGACCCGGCCTGCCTGACTACTCTGCATCTTGTCTCCTGCCTGTGCACAAACCCAGACTGTCTGACCATTCTGCTTCTCATCTCCTGTGTACCGACCCGGCTTGGCTGACATTTCTGCTCCGTGTACCGACATGGATTGGCTGACGTTCCTGCTCCATGTACCGACTTGGATTGGCTGACGTTCCTGCTCCATGTGATCCCGCCCGGTTGGGATGCTGCCTCCTTTGCATGCCCTGACTGGTCTCCAATTTAGGGTGGTGCTTCTCTCTCGCTGTCTGTGAACAGCTGTGCAGTTTGGTCTCGGTTGCCTCTGTGTCGCCCAGGAGACATTCCTATTGGCCTGCCTTACTATCCGTTCCAGGTTGGGTGTCTCCCAGGGCGAGATGCTCAGTTTCTGTTACCATTACGGCAGTGCTCAGTCTCCATTACTGCCACCACAGTGTCCAGTCACCTAGTCTCCGTTACTGCTACGGCAGAGCTCAAGTGGCTTAGTCTCCGTTACTGCTACGGCAGTGCCCCTGTGGCTCAGATTCCATTATTGCCTCAACAGATCCTCAGTTGCTCAGCCTCCATTTATGCCACAGCAGTATCCAAGTGCATAGTCTCCGTTAACGCCACAGCAGTATCCAATTGCCTAGTCTCCGTTTATGTTACAGCAGTCTCCAGTTGCCTAGTATCCGCTACTGCTACGGCAGTGCTCTCGTGGCCTGGTCTCTGTTACTGCTGTGGCAGTGTTCATGTGGCCTAGTCTCCATTACTGCTCCGGCAGTGCTCAAGTTGCTCAGCCTCCGCACACTTGTGAAGTTGAATCCTGGCCAGAGGCATTATTCATAAATACACATCCCCCACTGGTGCTGAATTTTTTTTTGTCAAGAACAAGGATGGAGAGTTACATCCATGTATTGACTTTCGTGGTCTGAATAAGAAGTGTAAATTTCACAAGACCCAAGTTTCATTTCTGGGCTATATCATTTCCGCTGCTGGGTTCGCCATGGACTCTCAAAAGTTGTCTGCTGTTGTGACTTGGCCATGTCCTAAGGGACTCAAAGCGATCCAAAGGTTTCACAAACTACTACTGAAAATTCATTAAGAATTTCTCCACTTTGGTTAAACCCCTAATGGACATGATTTGTAAAGGGGCTAACACTTCTGAATGGTCACAATCAGCTGTTTTGGCTTTTGACAACCTGAAAGCAGCCTTCGCTGCAGGGCCCATATTGGCACACCCCAATCCCTCCCTGCCCTTTACCCTGGAGGTGGATGCCTCGGAGGTTGGTGTTAGTGCCCTGTTGTCTCAGCGCTCAGCTCCTGGTGAGGCGTTGCGTCCATGTGGGTTCGAGAAAATTGTACAAAGCAGAGATGCTTTATCAGATTGGGGATAGATAATTGCTGGCCATTGTCCTGGCCTTCAAAGAATGGAGGCATTTGCTTGAAGGCACTAAATCTCCTATCCTGATTCTAACTGATCACAAGAATCTCATCTACCTTTCTGAAGCCAAGCAGTTGTCTCCCAGACAGGTCAGATGGGCACTGTTTCTGCCTTGCTTTAATTTTGTGGTTTCCTATCTTCCTGGCTCTAAAACTATAAGGGCAGACGCCTTATCCTGCCAGTTTTGTAGCTCATCCCGAGACGAGGTTCCACCCTCTCCTATCATTCCGGCTGATCATATCCTCACTACTATTCGAACCTGTATCACTTCTCCTCTAGGAGAGGAGATTCTAGCGGCCCAAGACTCTGCTCCTACTGAGAAACCTGAGGGTCATTGCTTTGTTCCTTCTCAGTTGCGCATTAAGCTGTTGGAAACATTTCATGCCTCGAAGGTGTCAGGTCACATTGGTCGTAACCAACTGATATGGTCCGTGTCATAAGTATTCTGGTGCCTAGTCTCAGGGCTGACTGTATTGCCTTCAAGGCCGCATGTACGACTTGTGCTCAAAACAAGTCTCCTAGACACCTGGCAGTAGGTTTGCTTCAGCCAGTGGCAATGGTGAATGTCCCTGGTCACATTTATCCATTGATTTTATGGTTGAACTCCTGAGTTATATGGGTTATACAGTAATTTTAATGATTGTGGACAAGTTTTCAAAGATGGCACACTTTGTGCCACTGAAGGGTTTACCTTCCGCGCAGGAATTGGCGGTGGTATTTGCCACAGAGGTCTTTCATCTCCATGGTATTCCTAAGATGATTGTATCCGACAGAGGAAGCCAATTTGTGTCCCGATTCTGGAGGTTCTTTTGTGCTCAAATGGGTATTCAACTGCCATTCTCCTCCTCATATAATCCACAGTCCAATGGTGCAGCAGAAAGGTTGAATCAAGCCTTGGAACAGTTTCTCTGCTGCTATATCTCTGACCATCATGATAACTGGGCTACCCTGTTACCTTGGGCAGCGTTTGCCTGGAATACTGCTGTTAACTCTTCCACAAAGAGTTCCCCGTTCTTGGTTTACTATGGCTTCCAACCCTCGGCTCTTCCTGATACCTTCCAAGCACAAGAAATTCTGGCTCTGGACGAGCATTTAAGGGCACCCCATTTCTCTTGGGTACGGGTACAGCATACCCTACGTGATTCCATGCATCGACAAAAAAGACAGGCTGACCGAAGGGAACTGTCGGCACCTACCGTTCAAGTAGGAGACAGAGTATGGCTGTCTTCCCGTAACTTGTACCTCCAGGTCCCGTGTAACAAGCTGGCTCCTCGATTCAGTGGTTTATGCATTGGAACTTCCTGCCAACATGCGCATTCACAATGTCTTTCATGTCTCCCTGCTAAAGCCCTTGGTCTGCAACCGGTACACTTCAGTTCCTGTCCGTCCTCCCCCCATGAGAGTTGCAGATCATGAGGAATATGTGGTCCAAACCATTCTGGACTCCGTATGAGTAGAGGGCACTTACAATATTTTATTAATTGGAAAGGCTATGGTCCTGAGGAGCGCTCCTGGATACCTGCCAGTGATGTCCACGCTCCTTTACTGGAACGAAGGTTTCATGCTCAATTCCCTGACAAACTCCGGCTGGCTCCGCGGAGGGGGGCTTTTGAGGTTGGGTACTTTTACAGCTTACCTTGGTTTCAGTGTTATCTACAGGCGTGAGGCTTCAAGCATGCAGCATGTTCAACTACATGTTCTGAGTATGGCAATGCCCCATATGCATATGTTTGTCAGGGTTTGGGGGATTTACTGGGTTCAGTTGAGAACATGTACGTTTCAATTTTCAGACATGGAAAAAACAAGGTTGTTCCCATATTTTCATAGTGTTAGATCTAAGGAGGGATGTGTTTTGGGGAGAAAAAAAACAGGATATTTCAGGGGGAAAGCATTGGCAAATAATTAAATTACAGAATTAGTGCATTGGATGTACATGATACTGCTTGAAGCAGTCACCAATGCAGAGCCCAGGTTTTGTAGGGCAATCAGGACAGTAGAAGGTGGTTTCTGTCCGTTTGCCATTGGCGTAGCACACCCTGCAGTGTTTCTGTGGCTTACTCTTTTGGGGGGTTGGGGGTATTTTAAATGCAAAGTGTCCTAAACCGTGTCTCTGCCGTAAAACTGCTTTTGCCCCTTCAAACAAAAAACAGGAAATGACATGCATTTGAAACTGAAAAAAAGTGAGTTTTTGAGTGGGGTTTGCCAATTTAAAAAATACATATGAATTATAAATGGCAGTCTGCATCAGGAAAATGGCAACCTTCTTATACCAGGTCGTAGATTTTCTCATGGTGAGGTAAGGCTGCATGAGTTGATCGCAAAGATCAACACCCTCCATGTGTTTATTGTAGTCTCTGATGCAGACTGGTTTCCTGAGGACTGTGCCACGGACAGAGACTAGCACAGTTTCCTCATCATGCATAATTGTCAGCATGTACACGTCCTTTTTGTCTCTAAACTTCACTGCCAGCAGCTCCTCTTGGCACAAAGCTAAGGACGTTCCCTTTCGTAGCTTGCAGTTTATCATTTGTTTGGGCATCTCTTTACAATTTCTCCTAACAGTGCCACAGGCCACAGTGTCAAAATAAAAAAGTGATTTAAATAAAAGGGGACGTGTGTAATAGTTATCTACATATAACTGGTATCCAGATATGCAGGGCAACCAGGAGGATCAAGCTGGCTGTCCTTGCCCTCATAAATGCGAAAACCATAGGTGTATCCTGTGGCGTTTTTGCACAACTTATACAATTTTATGTCAAACTTGGAGAGCTTGGAGGGGATATATTGCTTAAAACTAGTGATGAGCGAGCACCCCAATGCTCGGGTGTTCGGGTGCTCTGACCGAGCACCCCCTGAGGCTCGAGTGCTCGGCCGAGCACCCGAGCCCCATTGAAGTCAATGGGAGGACTCGAGCATTACACCAGGCACCCCCTGCTCTGATGAGGGGAGGGTGCCTGGTCCACAGGAAAAGGGCAGAAAAGGATGGAAACACCACAGAAATGGTTCAGGGACAGCATAGGGAGGATGTCTGGATGCATCTTGGACTCCAACGTCGCTGCTGGGAACGATCTTTCGCCCGTAGTACGCCATTTTTACAGACTGACCATAAAACACACAAAAAGGAAAATAAAAACGACTTTAGGCGAAAAATTGTTACCAAACAATATTTGCTGTATATTTACTTGTATATCATCTGCAAATTATCCCAAAAATTTCCTTGATTTTCGGAAGTGAGGCCATGATTAAGAGGGAAACGTGCGCAGAGGCAAATTCTCCCAAAAATGTCCTTGATTTTCAGAACTGAGGCCATGATTAAGAGGGAAACGTGCGCAGAGGCAAATTCTCCCAAAAATTTCCTTGATTTTCAGAACTGAGGCCATGATTAAGAGGGAAACGTGCGCAGAGGCAAATTCTCCCAAAAATTTCCTTGATTTTCAGAATTGAGGCCATGATTAAGAGGGAAACGTGCGCAGAGGCAAATTCTCCCAAAAATTTCCTTGATTTTCAGAACTGAGGCCATGATTAAGAGGGAAACGTGCGCTGAGCTGACCATCTAAAACATTATGGGTGAGGGTCTGCTGCAGAGCTGACCATCCTAAACATTATATGCGAAGGCCCGCTAGTGAGCTGACGCTATAAAACATTATATGAGAGGGCCCGCTAGAGAGCTGACCCAATAAAACATTATATGAGAAGGCCCGCTGGTGAGCTGACCTATATAAAAATTGGCAAACAGGGCCCGCTGGTGAGCTGGCCCTATATAAAAATTATATCACAGGGCCCGCTGGTGAGCTGGCCCTATATAAAAATTATATCACAGGGCCCGCTGGTGAGCTGGCCCTATATAAAAATTATAGCACAGGGCATATGGAAGAGGAGGAGGAGGATGAGAAGATTAAGAGTCAACCATATACCCGTTTTTTGGGTGGAAGGGGTGAATGGGAATACAGAGTATTCCCATCATTGTAAATAACATATATAAAGTGAGTTTATGTTCCCCCGGGGCTTTCCTCCAGTGGAGTGGAGAAGTCAGGGGAAATCCAGGCCTTGTTCATTTTTATAAGTGTCAACCTATCAGCATTGTCGGTGGAAAGGCGGATACGCTTATCTGTTATGATGCCACCAGCAGCACTAAATACCCGCTCAGACAGAACGCTGGCGGCAGGGCAGGCCAGCACCTCCAAGGCGTAGAGTGCCAGTTCATACCACGTGTCCAGCTTGGACACCCAGTAGTTGTAAGGCACAGAGGGATCATTGAGGACGCTGACACGGTCTGCTACGTACTCCTTCACCATCTTCCAAAACTTTTCCCTCCTTGTGACACTAGGCTGCGCATCAGGGTGAGGGTGCTGGCGGGGTGTCATGAAGGTGTCCCACGCCTTGGAGAGTGTTGCCCTGCCTTTCTCGGAACTGCTGTGTGCTCCCCTTTTCTCCCCTTCTCGGTTGGCCAAGGTAGCACGTACTCTGCCGCCAGCGTTGTCAGATGGAAAATTTTGGAGCAATTTTTCGACAAGAACCTTCTGGTATTGCAACATTTTGCTTGTCCTCTCCACCGGAGGAATGAGAGATGAGAAATTCTCTTTGTAGCGGGGGTCCAGAAGGGTGAACACCCAGTAATCCGTGTTGTCTAAAATGCGTACAACGCGTGGGTCACGGGAAAGGCAGCCTAACATAAAGTCAGCCATGTGTGCCAGAGTACCAACAGTCAAGATTTCGCTGTCCTCACCAGGAGGATGACTCTCAATATCCTCATCCTCTTCCTCCTCTTCTGCCCACCCACGCTGAAGAGATGGAACTAAAGTTCCATGGCTACCCTCTGTAGCGGAGGCAACCGTGTCTTCCTCCTCCTCCTCCTCCTCCTCCGCCTCCTCCAATTGTCGCTGAGAAGACGAAGTGAGGGTGCTCTGGCTATCACCTTGTGTAAGCTCTTCCTCCCCCATTTCCACCTCTTCCACATGCAAAGCGTCGGTTTTAATTGTGAGCAGCGAGCGTTTCAGTAGACACAGAAGTGGGATGGTTACACTGATAATAGCGTTATCTCCGCTCACCATCTGTGTCGATTCCTCAAAATTGCGTAAAACCTCGCAGAGGTCTGACATCCATTCCCACTCCTCACTTCTGAATACAGGAAGTTGAACGGAGAGGCGACGACCGTGTAACAGCTGGTACTCCACTACTGCCCTCTGCTGCTCACAAAGCCGGGCCAACATGTGGAAGGTGGAGTTCCAGCGCGTGCTCACGTCACACAGCAGCCGGTGAGCTGGCAATTGTAAGCGCTGCTGCAGCTTCAACAGGCCGGCTGAAGCTGTTGATGACTTACGGAAATGTGCACACACGCGGCGCACCTTGGTCAAGAGATCATGCACATTGGGGTAGGTTTTTAGAAATCGCTGCACCACTAAATTAAATACATGCGCTAGGCATGGTACGTGTGTGAGCTTGCCGAGCTCCAAAGCCGCCACCAAGTTACGCCCATTATCACACACAACCATGCCTGGTTGCAGGTTGAGTGGCGAGAGCCACTGCTCGGTCTGGTGACTAATCCCCTGCAACAGCTCTGAGGCCGTGTGCTGTTTGTCCCCAAGGCAGATCAGCTTCAGCACGGCCTGTTGACGCTTCCCCACTGCAGTGCTACACTGCTTCCAGCTACTGGCTGATGGGGGAGTGGCGCTGTGTGTAGAGAATTCGGAGGTGGAAACGGAGGAGGAGGAGCCAATAACGTAGGTGCTGGTGGAAACCCTGATGGAGGTAGGGCCCGCAATCCTCGGCGTGGGTAGCACCCGTGCCATCCCAGGGTCCGAGTCGCTCCCAGCCTCCACGACATTCACCCAGTGTGCCGTCAGGGAAATGTAGCGTCCCTGGCCACAAGCACTTGTCCATGTGTCAGTCGTTAAGTGGACCTTCCCAGTAACTGCGTTGGTCAGGGCACGGGTGATGTTACGGGACACATGGTGGTGTAATGCGGGGATGGCACACCGGGAAAAGTAGTGGCGGCTGGGGACCGCGTACCGAGGGACAGCTGCTGCCATCAGGCTGCGGAAGGACTCAGTGTCCACAAGCCTAAATGGCAGCATTTCGATGGCCAGTAATTTTGAAAGGTGTGAGGTTAGTGCTATGGCCTGTGGGTGGGTGGCTGGGTACTTTCTCTTGCGCTCAAATGCCTGGGGTAACGACATTTGGATGCTGTGCTGGGACAGGGAAGTGGATGTGGTCGCTGATGGTGCTTCAGATGGTACAGGTGCAGGGCGGGAGGTATGCGGGCCTGCGCCTTCGACAGGCGATTGGCCGGCACCGAAAACAGGGGAAGAGGAGGCAGTGGTGTGGCCTGCAGACACAGATGGGCGATCCAGGCGTTCCTCCCACTTACTACGGTGCTTGGATGCCATGTGTCGGATCATGCTGGTGGTGGTGAGGTTTCTAGTGTTCATGCCTCGGCTCATTCTGGTGTGGCACAGGTTGCAAACTACAATTCTTTTGTCGTCCGCACTTTCCTTAAAAAAACGCCATACCGCGGAACACCTACCCCTTGGCAAGGTAGATTTACGCAAGGGGGTGCTCCGTGGAACATTTGCGGGCCGGTTTGGTGCGGTCCGCCTTCTTTCTGTAGCCACACCACTGCCTCTTCCAGCCTGTTGCGGTGCTGCAGATGGCTCACCCTCAGGACTGCTGACATCGCTCGGCTCTACACCTTCCCAGGTGGGGTCAGTCACCTCATCGTCCACCAAGTCCTCCTCCACTTCCTCACTCTGATCATCCTCCTCAAGTCTTGATCCCACCACATACTCAGTCATTGACAACTGTATAACATTCTCCTCAACAAGGTCTTGAGACGGAAATAGTGGTTGATTTAATGGCAACTGTGTCTCATCATCATCATCATCATCCACTACTTCCTTTGACCTTAAATGCCGTTCACATCTGTCATCTTCTTGTGATTGGGTAGCCTCTAGAGGTTGTGAATCAGGGCACAAGATGTCATGTTCCTCTGCAAGCGTGCTTGGAGAGAGGGTCAAATGAAGGATTGGTGATGAGACGAGCTCCTCACTATATCCCAGTGTGGGATCACTTCTTTGACCAGACCGTGTATGGTGGGAGGAAGGATGATCAGAGTGAGGATTATTTTGACCAGACTCTTGGCTACTGAGAGTGGACTTGGTGGAAGACAGGGTGGTGCTTAACCGACTGGAAGCAGTATCAGCTGTCATCCAACCGACCACCTGTTCGCAGTGGTCGGACCTCGAGAGTGATGTCCTGCGACGCCCTGTAAAATTACACATGAAGCTAGGTATGGTGGATGTCTTTCTTTCTTGTGCTCTGGCACCAGGCACAGTTTCTCCGCGTCCTGACCCGCGCCCTGAACTTTCAGGATCACGTCCACTTCCCCGTCCCTTTTTACCCGCCTTCTTCATCTTACACAGAATATGTGACTTTAATATTTGAGTTTGAAAACTTAACAGTATTTCTTCCTATTCTGCAACTCTGCAGAGTACACAGAATAGGCTGCTAAACTGCGGTGACACACACTGAATGGAATAAGTGACTTTAATATTTGAGTTTGAAAACTTAACAGTATTTCTTCCTATTCTGCAACTCTGCAGAGTACACAGAATAGGCTGCTAAACTGCGGTGACACACACTGAATGGAATAAGTGACTTTAATATTTGAGTTTGAAAACTTAACAGTATTTCTTATTATTCTGCAACTGTACAGAGTACACAGAATAGGCTGCTAAACGGCGGTGATACACACTGAATGGAATATGTGACTTTAATATTTGAGTTTGAAAACTTAACAGTATTTCTTATTATTCTGCAACTGTACAGAGTACACAGAATAGGCTGCTAAACGGCGGTGAAACACACTGAATGGAATATGTGACTTTAATATTTGAGTTTGAAAACTTAACAGTATTTCTTACTATTCTGCAACTCTGCAGAGTACACAGAATAGGCTGCTAAACGGCGGTGAAACACACTGAATGGAATATGTGACTTTAATATTTGAGTTTGAAAACTTAACAGTATTTCTTATTATTCTGCAACTGTACAGAGTACACAGAATAGGCTGCTAAACGGCGGTGAAACACACTGAATGGAATATGTGACTTTAATATTTGAGTTTGAAAACTTAACAGTATTTCTTACTATTCTGCAACTGTTCAGAGTACACAGAATAGGCTGCTAAACGGCGGTGATACACACTGAATGGAATATGTGACTTTAATATTTGAGTTTGAAAACTTAACAGTATTTCTTATTATTCTGCAACTGTACAGAGTACACAGAATAGGCTGCTAAACGGCGGTGAAACACACTGAATGGAATATGTGACTTTAATATTTGAGTTTGAAAACTTAACAGTATTTCTTACTATTCTGCAACTGTTCAGAGTACACAGAATAGGCTGCTAAACGGCGGTGATACACACTGAATGGAATATGTGACTTTAATATTTGAGTTTGAAAACTTAACAGTATTTCTTATTATTCTGCAACTGTACAGAGTACACAGAATAGGCTGCTAAACGGCGGTGAAACACACTGAATGGAATATGTGACTTTGATATTTGAGTTTGAAAACTTAACAGTATTTCTTACTATTCTGCAACTGTTCAGAGTACACAGAATAGGCTGCTAAACGGCGGTGATACACACTGAATGGAATATGTGACTTTAATATTTGAGTTTGAAAACTTAACAGTATTTCTTATTATTCTGCAACTGTACAGAGTACACAGAATGTGCTGCTAAACTGCGGCGACGCACACTGAATGGAATATGTGACTTTGATATTTTAGTTTGAAGACTTAACAGAATGTGCTCTAATCTGCAACTTTGCACACTAAACAGAATGTGCTCTAATCTGCAACTTTGCACACTAAACAGAATGTGCTCTAATCTGCAACTTTGCACACTAAACAGAATGTGCTCTAATCTGCAACTGTGCACACTAAACAGAATGTGCTCTAATCTGCAACTTTTCACACTAAACAGAATATTTTTTTTTTTTTTTTTTTTTTTTTCCCCCCACACAAAATAACCTGCTGCCCCCACACACAGTAGTCCTAAAAAGGACTTTTGGTTCTTTTTTTTCACAATTTTTTTTTTTTCCTCCCTACACTGCCTTTCCCTTCCTATCCTCAGCTCTCCCTGGCTAAGACTGAGCCGAACTCGATGGTCAGGTGCTATACAGCACCTGACCACGGGTTCTGGCCAGCCAATCAGTGTAATGCCAGCAGCCAACATGGCTGCTGGCATTACACCGATGTCAGAGCCTCCCTGCACGTTTATTGGCTGCGCAGCAGCCGCAAAACGTGCGGGGAGGAGACCCGAACATGGCGGGCGAGCACATGCGGTACTCGTACGAGTACCGCCATGTGCCGAGCAGAGCAATGCTCGAGCCGATCCGAGCATCGGCCGAGCATGCTCGCTCAACACTACTTAAAACCCAACCTTCCCTTATATATCATTAAGGATTCATCAACAGATATTTGTTTTTTGGGGGGTATAGTTTTTTTAATTTTTTTTTTGCAAATTAGTTTTAAGGGGGTGAATTTTATACAGCCTGTTATACTAGAGGTGATCTTTGGGGAGGCACAGGGTGTTATCGTTGAAATGCATGAAGCGCAAAAGCACTTCATAGCGTCTCCTGCTCATTGTTTGGCTGAAAATGGAGGTAACACATACAGGATTTTTGCTCCAGTACGACCTGATGCTTGGCTTTTTAATAATCCCCATAGCCATAGTTAGGGCCCAGAATTTCATGAATTCATCAACATCTGTGGGGTACCATGATTGCTCCTTTGAAATATAGTGTGTGGGATTGGCTGCAGTATACTGGGCTGCATAAATATTTGTTTGTGCTACAATATCCCCCAAAATGTCTTCTCCCAAATATAAATTAAAAAACCGTTCCTGGTTAAAACCGGCCACATCCACATTTATTCCTGGGCTGCCTGTGAAATTGGGTATTTCTGGATTTAATCCTACTGGTGGTACCCATTCCCTATGCTCTGGGTGAGGGGCAGGCCTTGTGGCAGGTCTTTGAGCATGTCTTGGGGCAGCTCTTGGGCCAGCTCTTGGAGTATGTCTTGGGCCTGCTTCTGGGGCATGTCTTGGGGCTGCTCTGGGGCAGCTCTTGAGGCATGTCTTTGGCCTGCTTCTGGGGCCTGTCTTGGGGCAGCTCTTGGGGTATATTTTGGGGCTGCTTGTGGGGCAGCTCTTGGAACAGTAAGCCTCTTCTTAGGAGATGGCCCAGCATGATCACTGGAGCTATCACTGTCGCTCTCTGTGAACTGGGGTATGTCAAAATCAGAGGTAGTATCTGTGGCTTCTGAATCTGAAGCAAAAAAGGCATACGCCTCTTCTGCCGAATCCATCCGCTGCATCTTTTAACTTAACCTACCCTAAGTTTTTTCTAAATAACTTCTAACTAACTTAATCTACCTACCCTAATTTTCTTTTTTTGTTCTGTGCCTAACTCTAACCCTAAATCTTACCCTACCCCACTTTAACCCTAATCCTACCTAACTTAACCCAATTACTCACTATTCCTACAATAAAACTATATATATATATATATATTTTTTTTTATTTATTTATTTATTTATTTATTTATTTTTTGTTCCTAGCTCAAACCGTAAACCTTATTTTAAACCTTACCCTAACCCATGTCAACCCTAATCCTACCTAACTTAACCCAAATACTCACTATTGCTACAATAAAACTATTTTTTTTTTCTGTGCCTAGTTCTAACCCTAAACCTTTCCCTAACCCGCATCAACCCTAATCATACTTAACTTAATAACTTAAGGAGCAGAAAACTTTTTTTTTATGAAAACACATATTTTACAGAGCATTTCCTGCTGAATAAAACAAGGGTACTCCCATCGCTGTCAGATGTTTTATTCAAATATTATAGCAGTTTAAATAACCAGAAAGTGAATTTACTGTGTTTACTTCCTGATTGTTCTGACAGGAAGTGACAGGCAGTTTCTATCACATTCTATGGAGAACTGTATGTCTCTGACTTTTCTCTCCATTAGAATCTAACAGAGAATCTAATTAGAATTTGACCACTAGAGGGCACTGCTAATGTCAAAAAACGTGTTTAAACTGTAATAACTCTGCAAATATAAATCTCTCAGCAGTGGGAGTACCCTTATTCTACTCAACAGGAAAATCCCTACAATATATATTTTTTCGTAAAAAAAGTTTACAGCTCCTTTAACTTAAATACTCACTATTCCTACAATACAACTATATATATATGTATATATATATATATATGTTTTTTTTTTGTTTGTTTTTTTTTTATACAAAATCCTAATCTTTAAACCTAAATTCAATACTAAATCTTACCCTAACCCACGTACGCGCTAAACCTACCTGGACCTTTCTAAACTACCTAAAAAGCCTAAATATTTTAATAAATTCTATTTTTATTTAAAAAAAATTAATTCCCTAAACCCAAATCTGACCTAAATTCAACACTAAACTTACCCTAACCCATATACGCTCTAAACCTACCTAGCCCCACTAAAATTACCTAACTAAACTATTAAACTACCTAAAAATTCAAGAAAAAATCAATTTTTATTTTAAAAAAAAGGGATTTCAATGGTGGGGCCAAAAAAATACCACACATCAGCAGAAGCTGATCTGCAGCACTTGATCACTAAAATGAGTGATCGGGGGGGGGAGATCAATTGATCACTGTATTACAGTGATGAAATGAAAAAAAAAACAGCTTTTTTTTTTTTCTTTTTTTTAAACATAGTTGCAACTGTAGCCGGAACACAGGACACACCGTAACGATCTCTCTGTCTTTCTTGTACTCAGATTTGTGTCTGAGGAGGAGGGTGACAGAGAGATGTGACAGAAGCAGTGTTTTGAAAACACTGATTCTGTCATATGCATTCTATACATGTGATTCGCTGTTTTAGCGAATCACATGTATAAACAATGCAGGCATTGGCTGAAACTAGATGCTTTTATATCGGAGCACCTAGTAACAGCATGCCTGTGTCTTTCCCATCACACACAGCGGCGACGATGGGAAAATTAACCCTTAAGTGCAGGACCAGCATGACAGTCTGGGTACGTCATCGGATGAGAAGGGGTTAAAGGCAAAAGGAAATTAGAAAAGTGCAAAAAAAAGAAGTGAAATTAGTTCTATACATAAGTTATTAAATAGGATAAGTAAGTCCTCCATATAAATCTTCTTTTTATTTTTATTTTAGATAGGGCTTTATAGGTGTATTAGAGTAGGTCTTGCCTCAAGTGAGATACCTTGGCACGGTGGCAAGCTTACCCAAGACTTGGACAATTTGTGGATACTAAAATCTCACTTATTTACTAAGAAGTATTATATATGCCCATTACAGGGCACACATATAATTTTTATATAGAGTAGAGCAGGTTTGTCTTTTTGTTTGTCTGTTTGCATTATGGGTTTAGGCCTGATGTTTGGGGGACTGGAGTACCCTCTTTTTCCTTGCTGCTTTCTATATACTCACTTTATAGTCACATTAAAATTATATTTATTATAGAGATAAGTTATGATGAGTTGGCGCTGTATGTTTTCTCTCTTGCTTCCTGCTTGCACTTCTCCCTCACTCATTCTAGCAGCCTTTCACTTATCCTGTTTAAAGGGATAGTAATACTTCATTTTAACTTTATTTTATTTTGTAGACATTAAAAAAACATGAAGAATGATATAAGTCTTATCTCTCAAACCTTTATGGTTTAAGAGATATTCACAAGCAAAGTTCCCCCTCCCGCCCCTTTTTCCTAGTGTAAGCCATCTCTTCTCAGATGTGAATCTGGTTGTAAGACCAGACAGATAACAGAAAGCCCTTCCCCCCTTGACAAGTTTTTCAGCTTTTTCCCTTATCTTAATTGAAGATTGTCCCTCTCTGCAGTCTACCTGGGCACCTCCTTTCTGATGTGGCTGAACAGGGGTGGGGGATACTTTGCTTGTGAATATCTCTTAAACCATAAAGGTTTGAGAGATAAGACTTATATCGTTCTTCATGTTTTTTTAATGCCTACAAAATAAAATAAAGATAAAACAAAGTATTACTATCCCTTTAATCACTTATGAGTAGCACTAAGATAATTGCACTTTTCTAATTTCCTTTTTCACACTTTGCCTTTAAGGACTAGGCCTCAAGCCTGTCCTAGCTTTCATGCACCCTGTTTGTTTGTTATCATTTTTTCTCTCACATGACCTTGGGTGTTGATAAAATGGTTTGTTTAGGGAGAGGACTGTTGGATACACAGCCCTCTTATATTCTCACTATGTAGACCATCTGGATTTTTTGCTTTAGGTAAGTCCTCCATATACATCTTTTTTACTATAATGTCTTCTGTTTTTAATTGCACTGCACTGGGACCCACAAACATTAAAAAGAGCACATTTTAGGGTCCCTCGCTGTCCTATGCATTAAGTATAACACCTTCTCAGGGATTTTTTTTATTTTTATTTTAACTTTAGATAGGGCTTTATAGGTGATTAGAGTAGGACTTGCCTCAAGTGAGATACCTTGACACAGTGGTGTGGCAAGCTTACCCACGACATGGCCAAATTGTGAATACTAAAATCTTATTTACTAAAAAAGAAATACTATATATGCCCATTACAGGGCACATATAATTTTTATAGAGAGTAGCGCAGGTTTGTGTTTTTGCTTGTCTGTTGGCACTTTGGGTTTAGGCCTGATGTTTGGGGGACTGGAGAACCCTCTCATTCCTTGTTGCTTTCTATATACTTACTTTATATTCACACTAAAATTATATTTATTATATGATATGTTATGGTGAGTTGGAGCTGTGAGTTTTCTCTTATAAATTAAAAGGCCTCGGCTTGGGAGGTGATATCTGTACATGGATTGAGAACTGGCTAAATGATAGATAGCAGAGAGTTGTTGTAAATTGAACCTTTTCAAGTTGGTCTAAAGTTGTAAGGGTTCAGTCATGGGCCCAATGCTTTTAAAGATGGAGGAAATTCTGTGACTTTGTCTATTTGCCCATAGCCTGTCATTGCTGCTTCCTTTGTATATACAGAAGCAAAGAATGTTTTTAGGGTATCAGCCATAGCCTTATCCTCACTGATCAATTCACCTGTCTCAGCCTTAAGAGGACCAATATCAAGTTTAATCTTTTTTGTTATTAGTATAATTGTAGAATCAAGAATATGGAGTACAGTTTTCAGCACCAGGTCTTAAAAAATATACTATTGAACTGGAAAAAGTGTAGAGACGTGCAACAAAACTGAACAAATATATTCAAGATCAATACAAAGAACTATCCAATGAACTATTTACTCAATAGTTCTGAGCTAAGAACTGGAGGTCATCCATTAAGACTAGAGGAAAAGGGCTTTTGACTAAAACAAAGGCAGGGCTTTTTTACATTAAGGGCTGTAAAGTTATAGAATTCTTTGCCTCGGGATGCTCTGCTTGCAGATACCAAAACTAATTTTAAAAAAGTAATGGATACCGATTTAGCACAGAACAATATTGAGAATTATGACATTTGGCTTCAAAGCAGATTGGATGTTGATCTAGGGAAATATCTAACTTCCATTTGGAGTCTGGAAGGAATATTTTTTACCCACTCGAGGCTTAATTGAAAATAGCTTCAACAGGGTTTTTTTTGCCTTCCTCTGGATAAACAGGGATAATCTGGCATGTGCTGGACTTGATGGACCCATGTCTTTTTTCAGCCTCATCAACTATGTTTTTTAAAATTATGTTTTATTGAAGGCACACCTGCACATACATAGTACAGCAAGAACATTTAAGATATAAGACAATGTTCAGTACGACATACAATCAATCAATACATACATACATACATACATACAATAATAGTGATAATGTATATAGTTACAATATAAGGTCCAGAGCAACACAATAAAGAAAAAGAATACATTCAGGTAAGTCTCCCGCCGCCTACATTTTCCATTTCCAAAACAAAGACTACCGTCTAACTCCCTAAACCCCAACCCTGCACCTGTGCAGACAAGCAGACCCCCCCCCCAGGCAGAGATCAGACCCCTATATCGAAGGCTGTGAATATACATCCATATGTGAATATCATTACAAGAGGGCCATCCACCAACCCACAAAGTACATCCTTTTAAGTAAATCTATATCTAATGCAGAGTAATAGCCTCGTATACATATTAGAGAATTGTCTAAATACCATAATATAGCCAAGGAATGGTACGAACAGCAGGGAGGATCCAGCACAGCAATTCTCTTTGTCCAGTTTACTCCCGTTATGAGAGGAATCTGGATACCCAGCAACCCCAGATCTGCTTAAATTTACCGGTTTTCCCCAGTGTAAGTATATACCCTGATAGTATTGAAGATTGGAATTAACTAAATTAATCCAAGACACCTTGGTGGGTGGACCCATGGCCACCCACGCCAGCGCCACCACCTTTCACGCCATGATTAGCAGTTCCCTTATGAGTGTATAGTCTCCTGTTGAGTGTAATTGGTCAGGTAAAATGGAAAGTAAGTATGTCCTGAGCTTTAGGGGAAGTTCCCATCCCTGCAGTTGAGCCAGTATATCTATTACATCTGTCCAGAACTGTTGAACAGGAGGGCAATGCCAGTTTAGGTTGATGAAATCAGCAATTTCCCTGTCACAGTTAATGCACCTGCTGTGGGGTAGTCTGCCTATTTTAAATAATCATTAGGGAGCACAGTAGACACGGTGCAAAATTTTCAGTTGTATGAGTTGATGTCTAGCTGTAGCAGACACAAACCTAGGGCTTTTTAGTTCCATATCCCATTCCCAGTTCACAAGCTCCCCTATGTCCATTTCCCATCCATCTCTAAGAGTAGTAAGGTCTGTGTGTACTGTCTTACTCAGCCATGAATAGATGAGAGAAATCGATTTATGTAGCGGTCAGAGACTTATTAATTTCAGTAGTGAAAATTCCAGCATTTCAAACTGTCTCAGAGCTCAACAACTATGTTACTATGCATTATCATTTTTGAGACTAATTTAAGATTGTATTAATCTCAGATTATTGTGACATTAATCAATGGTCATATCAGTGGTCCTAAAATTGGTAGATGGTTGCAGCCCCTCAAACCCCATCTCCTCCTCCTTAGCCTCTGTGCTGCTGTTAATAGTATATTTGCTGTGGCTTTCCCTGCCATATAAATGTTTGTCAACTTCTGCTATAATATGTTGGTTCGTTTTTAGAAATATAAGTATTCCCAGACTGCTGCTTCATAGCCATGTTCTATCATCATTTACAATATAACCAACTACACTGAAAACACACTCAGACTCCACTCTTGCTGATGGGCAACTAACGGCTTCCATGGCAGTAAATGTCAGTGTTAGCCACACACTGTTTTGTTTGCCAGTAGTCCATGGAATCAGCATTTCTGCCAAAAACATATACTGCATGTATATTGAAACAATCTCACATGCAGTGGGACCACTCCAGGAGCTACACAGTGTTCCTATTTACCCATCAATCTCCCATAGAGATGAGCCACCATCACTAATACCACAAATGTTAGATTGCTGCCACTGAGACCCATGAATTGCTTTCTTTGATGATGATGATATGTGTTCAGAAATATGTAGGTTCTTGTTGATGTTGTTGCTGCTGCTAGTATAAGCCTCTTGCTGACTTCTTTTTCATTATGCTTTCTACCAGTGTTTTTCACCCTAACTTTCTCTCTCTCATCAACCACAATGCAACCCTCCACTTGATCTTTAAGCATATCTTTATATTCTTTGACAGAATCTGATTCTTCATAGAGATGTAGCTGATGATCACATTTTGGCAGAAATGCTATGTTTAATGGGATAGTAATGTTTCACAATAACAGAAGCTCCAGTTAATCTTCATAGTATTTGGGCCATGGAGAGTGTTATTTCAATACTGTCAGAGTTGTAGTTCAAGCGTAATTGAATGATAAAGTATTCCCCTTTTACTGATGTAACACTGCTCACCTCAGAGCAGCAAGACTGTCCGGATAGATCGCAGAGCGGGACAATCTTCACTGTGCATAAGGAAAAACCTGTCAAGGCGGGCAGGGTTTTTCATATGCTCACAGTAAGAAGATTGCCCCTTGCTGTGATCTATCTGGTCCCAAGACCAGATTCCACATCTGAGTGGAGGTGGCTTACACTAGGTAAAAGGGGTGGGAGGGAATATTTTGTGATTCAATTACTCTTGAAAACAGCTCTGACAGTATTGAAATAACACTCTCCATGGTCCAGATACTATGACGATTAATTGGAGATGCTGTTTTTGTAACACATTATTATACCTTTAAAGCAGAGGTCCAGCAAATAATGCACACCTCATTGTTTTTAATGGACACTATGCAAGTATCCTGCTCAAAGCATGCTAAAATGTTTCACTCATGGTGCATGTCTGTGCTATCTTTATTGAAAGAGGCATCAGCTGTGCTCTTTTTTTTTTTTTTATTTCATTAAATATATCAGTGCAAGAATTTTGCTAATTCCTTCTCCTAAATGACTAATCAGCATGGTGACCTGGCCTTCTCAAAAGGTTTCAGCAGCACACATACATCACACATTAGTTACCATTGCACAGGTGACAAATATGCTCCCTCCAAAGCCTTCCAGATTTTCATTGAATACTAGCTATTGACATTATATTATTATTATTATTATTATTATTACAAATGTTATAGAATGTACAAAGTGGAATTCCACCTGGTAGGGACCCCCATTTTTACCTGGTGCTGGGCAGGTTGTTATGCTCTTGTAGGGCTTAATCAGTGGGTTGGGCTTAATCAGCTTTGTGTCATAAAATGCGCAGAAAGCAGGTGGGAAGTGGGAAGAATAGGAAGGAGAAGTGGGCAGGAAGTGAGAGGAACAGGATGAGAAGGAGAAGGCAGTTGCCATTGCTGGAGGATCAGACTCTGTCCCTAGAGACCCAGTAATTCAGTCTGAAAACAGGAGTCTCCAGGGTAGATTAGGGAGTTCTAAGGTATGGTACGCTCTCACCTATGAATCCAAGCATAGTACCAATAAGAACATTTCATGTTTAAAATGCAGAGTAGAATCTAACACAGTCTTCTTTGCAAAAATGCATGTCCTCAGCAAATGCAACATGTTTGTATGTGTATGTATGTGTGTATGTGTGTGTGCTGTGTGTAAGACATAATGGGAGGACCTGGAAGCCTTTATACACCCCTTCATCATCCTGTTACCTATATATCCCATGAATGTAGGACCTCTAGTCAGGTCTACAGCTATTGTCTAAAATGTATTTTTATTGCACATTTCTATCATGCCTCTCATCACTTTTATACATTCATGTTTAAAGATGCCATCGAACTGTAGCTCTTTGGTACAATTTGGACCCAAAATGTGTCCCACAAGCCAAAATTGCGTAAACCTACTCTTAAACAATATTTGTATCACAGTTATATGCTGTAACAAAATATTTCCATTTTGAAGTAGCTGAAATAACAATAGAGTGAATAATTATATTACTGCTCATAAACTGTTAAGCCTATATAGGCATGGTCTGACTAAACAATTTTCTTGAGTTAGTCACTTTAAAAAGTTCCATGTACCAAGCAAACAATATTTTAAAATTAAAGGGGAACCACCACCCCACAAAAATGTTATCTTAATCCAGTCCCCATCTGGCGACTAGCTGCTTAGTAGCGCTAGTCGCCAGATGGGGACAGGATTAAGATAAAGTTTTTGTGTGGTGGTAGTTCCCTTTTAAGTTTTAATTTTGCACATGGGTAAACACATTACCTAGTTTATCAAACAAAATATCCAATTACATACAGTGGGGAATTTTTTTACTTACTTTTTTTTTTAAGAGTCAACATATTTCCCTCATGAACAAACAATTCCCATACAATGTAAAGTTCAATTCTTGGTTGACTAAGCCTGCATGCCAAGTGCTTCAATTACTTCTATTTTTTTACAGCAGCCTCATGGGAAAAAAAGAAACTTTCAAGTCCCCTGGTTAAATCTCTTGTTGAATTTTGTTTAAACATGATCAAGAACACTGCAAAACATTTTCCTCTCAGTGTTCTCTCTTGAGATTGGAACATATGCTCTGTCACAGCTCTGTCATCAAGTCATCTTGACACTTTTTCCTGGTGACAATGTTGCTTTCTTATTGATAACAAGTTTTTATCATCACTCTCCTGCTTTCACTGGATTAATACTCCTGAATTGTTTTTATCTCTTCAGCTGTACTATACCCAGATTTTCTTAGAATATCAATTGCTTCAATTGCACAGCTCTATAATTCTTTTTTGCTGGTAGTGATTTTCATTTGACTGTTCAACATCTGCAAATAGAAAGTCACAAAACTTCTGAACACAGAATATACAAAGTGCAAAAGTTTTCTTATTTAAAACTAAGAGGCTTACACAGAAAGAAAGAATCACAAAAATCTGAAGAAACCACACCAATAATTGAAATGTGGCCTTTATCTCCTGGAATGCTGAATAGGTTTCACTGTCTAACTTATTGGGTTGGGAACTTCTGTAGCATTTCAGGGGTTAAAATCCCCGTTTATTTCAATGGTCATTTTTTATTTCTTCCCTTTGGTACAGGTGTAGGATTGGGAATTTTGGCAAAAAAAACAAGATTTTCTGTTTTTTCCTTTGTAATTCCCTCCTTTAAAGAAACCCATAGATTGTCTGCCCTTTCTCTGACACCACAGATTGTCCTACATGAGTGGTTCTATGTTCCACCTATTTTTTACAGTGCAGGTAAAATTTCATAATATAAAAACCCAGAACTTCTCACCATGCAGTGTGTTATAGAATATGCAAGAAGGAGAGAGAGAGAGAGAGAGAGAGAGAGAGAGAGAGATTTAAAATAAATATAAAAATAAAGTTGTTTGAAGTGCTGGCTATCAGTATGACCGCTGCCAGCAGCAAGAGAACCTAGATGGACCTTGAAGCTGCTGTTCGAGAAGTGGAGGTTGAAGTCGGCAGCACCAGTGTGTGACAGTTTGTAAGAACTCTCAGAAAAGTAGGTTAGGTAAAACCAGCTTTATTAAAGATAATATGGTTCACAAGATCACCCCTCACAGGTCCAGATTTGAACAGTACAGTGGTACTTCCGAATCTGACACAGGTCAGGGTGCAACAAGACAAGTAAAACAAACAGTATACTATAATCAGGAACAGGCATCAGGAACCAGGAACAGAACCTCAGCAGTGCCAAGCCTAAGATGTAACTCCACCAGTAAGACAGAAGGCAACTGCAGGGCAGATACCTTGCACGCTAGGGCAACCGGAGGTAGTCAGGTAAGAATGCACCAGGCACCCGCCTTGGGCTAGGAATAACTGGGGCAACACAGACAGACCCTTTAGGGCAATTTGGCCAGGCACTGTCGTAGGGACACATACAAGACCTGGTAGGCAACTTGGCAGGTACTGGTGCGGCAACACTGACAGGCCCTGGGAAGGCAACACTGAAAGGCCTTAGTAGCAACTCTGCAGATACTGGGGCGGCAACACTGCCAGGCCCTGGTAAGGCAACACTGACAGACACTTGTAGGGCAACCCGGGAAGGCACAGACGTGTCTTGGACGTCTCGGGCAAGCCCAGACACGGCAACACTGACAGGCCGTTGTAGGGAACTCGGCAGGAACTGGTGCGGCAACACTGACAGACCCTCGTAGGGCAATTCGGGCAGGTACTGTTGGGGCAACTTTGACAGGCTCTTGTAAGGCAACACTGACAGATGCTCGTAGGGTAACTCAGGTAGGCACTGACGCGCAACACTGACAATCCCAGATAAGGCAACACTGACAAGCCCAGATAGGCAACACTGACAAGCCCTCATTGGGAACTTTGGGCAGGTCCTGACTCAGCAGTACTGACAGACCTCGATAAGGCAACACAGACAGGCACTCGTAGGGTAACTCGGGCAGGCACTGGCGTGGCAACAATGAAAGGCTCCGGAGAGCAATACGTCAAGGCCCTAGGCCAGAATGGGACGGGAGTAAGCCACAGCCAGAGTCAGTACTAGGAGCAGTAGTCAGCAAACCTAGTCAGCAACAGAGCGGGTAGTCAGCCACAGCCAGAATCGGTACACAGAGCGGTAGTCAGCCAGTCCTAGTCAGCAACAGAGCGGGTAGTCAGCCACAGCCAGAATCGGTACAGAGCGGTAGTCAGCCAGTCCTAATCAGCAACGGAGCGGGTAGTCAGCCAGTCCTAATCGGCAATGGAACACAGAGCAAGAGACAGGAGCAAAGTCAGGCAAAACCGGGTCATACGCAGATCAGGAATCAACAGCAGAATAACGCCATGCACAGGAACACCACAAAAGGGCGCCAAGGGAATGACAGGACAGAGTTAAGAAGGGTCACGCTGGACTGAGCAGAACCCAGCGGCCAATAAGAGACTAGCAGGGAAGAAGCAGGAAGTAGTAATGTCGCCAGAACAGGAATCACGGGCACCGAGATACAGTGGTAAAGAAAGTCCACATACCCCTGACCCAATGATGCCCAGTCCCCCAACATCATCCCTTGAGATGTGGCGAACTCTATTGAAGAAGGAGACAGTACTGTCTAGCAGTATGAGCAGTAGTACATATCAGCTGCCTGTGTCTGCTGTTACTGATGCCAGTGTCCCTTCTTCTGAGTAGATGGTAACTGTTACAGCAGGGGACCCTCTGTCACACTTGTCATCACCAACCAGTCCTGTAGAGCAGCAAGAGAGCCACAGGTCAGAACCAATGTGGATAGTCAGACAAGTCGGGGTCTACAAAGAGCGAGTTAGTCAGCCAGAGCCACAGGTGGGTGAACAAAAACATTTTGTCCATTCTATCACATACGTTCGCTATTGCATATATTATATTATATAATGATTTTAATTGTACAGCTATGTTTGTGTCCAAGCCTAGCAATTAATTTCCTTCATGATTTGTGCAATATCAAAGATGCTTATTATTCAAGCAGAGCTGAAAAATGTGCAGATATGTTAAAAATTATATATTTCTTTGCAAGCTTTTGATAATATCCTACTGCCACTGGAAAAATCAGTATAATATAAATAATCATTCAAAAGAAAGCAATCTGTAAAAACTAAAACAAATCCTTTTGTCAGATCTGACTTATTTCATTCTTGAATATCACAGCTTGCAGGAAATAGACTTTAAAACTGAAGATAGAAAATGTATAATAATATCAGAGAAACTGATCTCTAGAACATCTTTAGTAAATCATCTTCAGCCTAAATTCAGGTACTTAATCAAAAAGAAAATATACAATATATAATTATGGTGGTTTTTGAGCACTGTTTTATAGTTTTACATTTTCTAATTTTATAAATAAACTTTTGAAATCAAGTAAAATATAATGAAAGATGTGAATCAGCCAGTTTATGTATACTGACAAATATTTGTATTTCTAACTTCTTTCCAGTTAAAACACATATATATTTTCCACTATGTATTCTGCGTACTTTTTCTAGTAAGATATATTACATTAGATATGTCAACTGAAAAAAAATTATGAGATTTTACAAAGAAAGTATTTATAAGATTAATTGTTCCTGGTCCAGATGATCCTTGGCAAATCCAGTTCACTTTTAAAAGGTCACGTTTTAAATATTGTGTGGCTGCACAACGCATTAAACATGTCGCCTGAATGAAAAGGGGGAAATGAGAATCTCTCCCTGCATATAAGCACGAGATTCTCATGTCGCCTAAATCCAAATGATTTAATCATTCTGATCGACTGCAGATCATACAGTTCAACTGAATAATGCTAATATATTAGAAAATGCTCTGCAGTTCTTGCAATTACATGGACTGGAGGATGTTAAGTTAAAGCTTAGGAGTGTGTAGTATTGAGAAAAACTATTTTTCTAATCACTATAAACATTTTAAACACAAGGTAGTTTGTTTTAGAGACAAACTTAATTTTCGTACTATAAGTTGGAATGGGTGTAAGTTTTCCCACAAAAGCAAAACATATGTGACAATGACACTTTCTGCCTTCAGTAGGAATTCCCATGAAAAGTGCTGTTTTTAAAAATGTTTATGTTATTTAAACTGAATTATAATAATGATTTTCTTCATGTATTCCTGACATGCAAACTCACGAGTATAAAGGGGGTTGTCAGATTACAGCATATTCTCAGTCTGTGCTTCAGAGAGAGAGATGCTTACATGTTGAACCTAACTAGTGTAGACAGAAAGTAAAAAATGGGGGGCTTAAGCTGCCTTATTTAAGAAGTGTTGGAGGTAGCCAGTTATTGAAATCATAGGCATAGTAACAATTTCCTTGAGGGGAGAGACAGGGTAGTTATGTACAACTTCAATGTGCACAATGCATGAAATGGTTGTAAAAAGCAAGGATGGACAAGAATCCTGTCTAGTTTCCACAGGATTTTCAAGAAAACAGCTTGAATTTCTGCTTTTTTTTAAGGATTTTCAACCCATAGATAAGCACATAGATTTTTCTTCTCTTTGCTGACACCACCGATTTCCTTACAAGACCGGTTCTGTTTTCCACCTATGTTTTCCATTGGTGGTAAACCCAGAATTTCCCACCAGGCAGAGTGGTGTAGCACAAGCAAGAAAGAGAGTGGAAGGACAGAGAGGGAGAGCTAAAACAAATTAATATATTTAAAAAAATAAATTTGTTTGAAGCACAGGCTGACCAAAATTAGCTGGATAGACCCTGATGCTGTTGAAACAGAGGTGGAGGAGGAAGTCAGCAAAATTCAACATACCTGTGAGACTGTGCCCCAGTGATGCACAGACCCCCAACATCATCACTTGGGATGTAGGGAACTATATTGAAGAATGAGGCAGAACTGACTAGCAGTATGAGCAGCACATTCCAGCTTCCTGCTCCTGTGTGCCTTCCTACGGCTGCCAGTGTGCCTCCTTCTGAGGAGGAGATGGCAAGTATGACAGCGGGGGTTCCTGTGTCACACGTGTCATTACCAACCATTCCCACAGAACAGCAAGACACTGGTGGTTAGGACAAGGTGATGAGAGTGGGGATGATAGTGGAGCAGCTAGAGTGGAGGAGAGTATAAGAGCATTTTTGGCAGAAAGAGATGGAGAATGGGAGAAAGAGATACATATATGGGATGCTGTGGATGTGCATAGAAATTTTTCTTTGTTTTTACGTTTATGTGTATTTTATCCCAGTATTCTTAATAGTTGCTCTTCCCCATACATATACAAGATACGGTAGGGAATGTATTTTACTATTCTCATATTCATTAGAAGTCTGGTAGTGCTTATCCTCATTCAATATGGCATGCAAGGCTATTACATCTAGATCTCACCAAAAGTAAAATTCTAAGTCCTTGTTTCAGAATCAAACTTGTGCCTATACAGTGGAGTCAGCCAGTGAAACAGTAGATAAAAATACGGTTTTAAAAAAATTGTTTCTTAACTTGGAAGATCTATTAGGATCAGAACTTCAGCACTGGTGGGATATACTCTCACTACAAAAATATGTAGTTAGGGACGTTATACTTAGAGGCCAAGTATTAACAAAAAATGTAGTTTTGTAGCCAAGGAGTTTTCAACCCAATGGGATAAAATCTTAGATCAATGTTAGTTCTGTCTTATGAGACACATTATTTCCTATAGAGAGCAATGTTTAGAACAGATTGAAAAGGACACTGAAATCATTAATAACGAACTAAACTAATTTAAGGACATCTCTATCTTCAAAACCTTAGATTCAGATGTACAGAAAAAATTGATTGACATATTAGAGCAACATTTCAAAAAGACCAAAAACCAAAAGATGAATAGTCTTACATGATTACTCTACTAACCAAAAGAACAGCTTTAAGAACAACTATAATATTTAAAAATAGCTATCATTTATATCACTTGCATAACAAACAAAAACAAGTGCAGTTATTTAACAATAAAGCCACTCCCATGAGCATTTCTGCTCACCCTAAGATACCATCTGAAAATCCTAATAATAGCAGCAATGCAACCATAATGGTAACACCTAATAATAATCGTGTCCAATTGGACATTTTGGCACAATCTAGAACCATAATGACTAATCAAAATACTATTTTCAATATAGTATGAACAGCTCAACCATTAAGGAATTCCTATGAAGTATTAAGGGATAACATTCAAGATTTGGGTCAATCCTTAACGAGACCTCATAGCCAGGTAACAACAGCTAGAGAAACTGGATCCCCTATGGTGGTACTTCCTGGCCCCTCAGCTTCCTCCTTGGCTCCATCCTCTTCTTTTTTAGCATTGGGCTTAAGAACAAAAGCGAAGGACAAGATGAAAGATGGAAGAAGGAGAAAAAGAAAATCAAAAGAGAAAGTAGTGGGAAAAGTAAGAAGAAACCAATAGGGTCAAGAATTAGCTATACCAGCATGTCAACACGGAGGGTCAGTTTTCAATCTTTCAAGCAGAGACATTACCTCCAGCAAAGCACATATTCTGGAAAAAGACCTCACGTTTCTTCCTGTAGCTGTATCAAATGAGTTTGAATTCTTTTTAGATCTCAAAATATTTGTAAGAGAATTATCTCTACACAGATCCTTCAAAGAAAAAGAAAAATAGAAGCTAGTTACACAGCTTTAAGACATGATAACATCTACTGATTCCAAACTAAACATGGAAGAAGATCTTTACACTTCAGTCGCTACTTGAGGAAGAAAATTTTGAGGATGAAAGTAACATTAACCATCTTACTTCCTTACTACATACTCCTTACAAAAGAAGATCTAATTTATTCCCAATTCAACATAAAGAGCCCTATGTGGAAACATTTTTCAAAGTGGTCGTGCAAGAATACCAGCAAAAAAATAAAAACTTTAGAAAGAAAGATAATCTTAATTCTCTAGGAACACAAGCGCTCCGTAACTTTTCTAAGGATACATACATTACTTTTAGGGAAGCAGACAAGGGGGGGGTTCATTGTGGTACAAGATACTTCAGTATATTTGGAAGAAGTGCAAAGATTGTTATCGGATAATATCTCTTATAAAAAACGTACTTATAACCCTTCTAATGTGTTCAATGAATTACTGAAGGAGCTTTTGTTTAAGGGACTAGAGAAGGGCATTTTCTTTCATGCCTTTTTAATCTTAAAAGATCAAATTTCCAGGTTTTATTTCTTACAGTCTTAATAGTGTTTTTCCTTAGCAGTCTTTATTGTTCATAGCATTAAAATCTACAAAAAATAATATTTATAATTTTAATGTTGAGGGAATGTTTGGTACACAGTATAACACTGTCTTTGTATGCACTATTTGTTAGATACAATAAAAAGGTAACAAATATTATCTATACATGGGAAAATTACTATAAATCAACATATATGCTAGAGAAAAGGCCACTAATTTTATTTGCAAAGCAAATTAGCACTTCCTTAGATTATACAAAATGGACTTCTAATCTGCACAGATCCTGGATCATATATACAAAATCAAGTTAGTTATTTACCATCTGCTTACTTTCAGACAACTTTGTAATTGTACTCTGCCTTTATTGCTTGCTTTATATGATTTAGCAGGAAGCTACTACTATTCACAAACTAATAGAGAAAATACTGTATAGTAAATGCAAAATCTCAATATGATAGCCTCTAATTGTTAGAAAAGTTGAAAAGGTTGAAAGTTGGTTATGCATAATCAGTTTCTGGACATAATTTAATTGTGCCTTTAGAATGCAATCAAATGAATTGCAGCTTAAAGAAATGCATGTGTTAAAAATATATATTTGACATATTAACATAGGAAATGAATACAAAGGACACATTAAAATATAATACGATTGTTAATAAAGTAAAATTAAACTACATAATGTAAAGTCATAGGACCTGACTGAGTAGAACCTTTTGCTGGAAATATGAATGTCAAGGGCAAATTATTAGTGGCACAAAAGTTAATGGATATTCTAAGGGATAAAAATATAATGACAGTCAATGTAATTACATCTTTAGGCATCATTCTTAGAGTTCATTTAAAGACTTTAAGACATTTAAAAGGCAAAGGGTTTAGTTCTTAACTTTATACATGGTTTAATACTCAGTTAGTACTGAAAGCATACATTTTACATATTTGTATTGTTTAATATGTTGTTTCCTACTTTTCATGTTTTATAGAAGAATTATTAAATTAATTTCCACAACAATAGTCTTGTCTTTAACCATAAAATATGATTTGTCATCTACAAGCATCTGATGATGTAATCTCATTGTGACATCATAATTTTATCAGATGCAGTTCAGATTGATCTGGTCCTGGCTTTTCTTTAGATGTCACATCCAGTTCAGTTGTTCCAGTTTTTACTTTTCTTCTATCTCTTTTTTTCATCAGTAACAAGCTCAGGCATGTGCTCAATGTGTTTCTTACCTAGTTCCATTGGCAACCTTTGCTGTGTGAAGCCTGTGCTTTTAGTTTTAACCTCTTTAGTAGACTTCCCCTTTGCCTGCTGATTTGGATTATCTGCTTAGTGTGCTTTCCTTATGCCAACCTCAACCTGTTCAACCACTCTTTTGCTTTCGTTCTTCGTGCCTCTCCTGGTTTCATTATGACTGTTCTACATTGTTCCTCTTTTACTTAGCAGTCTCCACTGCTTTCTTGGCCTCTGCTTCTAAGCAATTTGTGTATCCAGCAGCCAGGTCCTGGAAGGGCAAGAATTCTCAGCCTCTCAAACTAGATGTTGGAATGGCAATACTCTTCAGCCTCTCTAGCCAGGTCTCAGAAGGACAATAATATTCAGCCTCCCTATCTAGGTCCTGGAAGGCCAATACTACACAGCCTCAACAGCCAGGTCCCATAATTCTGCAAGTTGTTTTCCTTCTGGCCATTTCTAGTATAGCATCCTGAAAAATCTTTTGCCCTCTGTCCGCTGTCATCTACTGAATTCTAAAGTGACTGTTACCCAGTATTTCAGCAAACCAGTACTTATCTATTTACCAATTATTGCAGTAATTATCCTGACTGACCACTATCTTTGATTTGATATCATTGTTACCCATGCATTGGTAGCTAATTACCTTCCTATAGGGTTCTTCATTCTTCAGTCAGGTTTCTAATTAAATTTGTAATTAAGTATTTCAATTTTTCAAAACATTTTTGCTTAACTGGTATTTTAAATTTTTTTTTAATCTTCTTTGTCGGTAGAGATCTGAACTTTTGCATTGTTGTCAGTAATTCTTTTTAGTGGTGAGTTCCATTTTTGACAAAATATCTGTGTTATGTGTGTTCTGATGAAGGCACCCAATGTGAGCTGACAGAGAAACCCTAAAGGGGAAGTAACCCCAGAAGAGGTAGCAGACAGCTACTTTGCTCAATAAATATCACAACTCGACAAATAAAAATACAGGATCCTCACAAGAGCCATAAGCAAGAGGGCGTAGAGTAGTGAGCAGTGCTGGCTGTCGGTGGCTGCTCCCAGGGCGCCTTGCCAGTCGAGCAAATACAGTACCAAATCAAATAGACAAGAGAGGAGTCGAGGAAAGTTCAAGGTCAAATATCACAGGAACAGAAGCCAAATCAGTAGAGGAGTTGAGGAAAGTTGGGTAGTAAACAGGAATCCCTTGAACAGTATCACAAAAACTCATAGTACTGAGCACTTTGATTGCGCACTGACACGGAGGTGTCAGTGCTTGAAATAGGTCTTGAACAAGGGAGTGCACTAAACAAGGCGGGGATACTGAACAGAGCAAGAGAACCAGAATACGTGGAGAAAAAGCAAAACCCGTGGTGTTCCTGTACCAGTACTAACTTACTGCTCAGTGTTCCCAGTGTACCGACTTGGCCTGCCTGACTGCTCTTCAGTTCCCTGTTCCTGTGTACCGACCCGGACTGGCTAACGTTCCTTCTCCTGTGTTCTGACCCTGCCTGGCTGACATTCCTGTTCCTGTGTACCGACCCGGCTTGATTGTCATTCATGCTTCTTTAGTATTGTCACCTCAGCGACTTTCTTAGTCAGCAGACTATCCGGTTGCTTGGCTTGCCCTCCGCTACTGCTCCTGCAGGTTGCCAGTGTTGTCTCAGTTACTGCTCCGGCAGTGCGCCTTTGGCCTAGTCCTCCATTACTGTCATACCGGTTGCAAGTGTGAGCCTCCGTGATTGCTCCAGTAGTCGCCATTGGACTGTCCTCTGCTACTGTTCCTGCAGGTTGCCAGTGTTGTCTCAGTTACTGCTCCGGCAGTGCGCCTTTGGCCTAGTCCTCCGTTACTGTCATACCGATTGCAAGTGTGAGCCTCCATGACTGCTCCGGTAGCCGCCATTGGCTTGTCCTCTGCTACTGCTCCGGCAGGTTGCCTGTGTTCTCTCAGTTACTGCTCCGGCAGTGAGCCTTGGCCTAGTCCTCCGTTAATGCTACATCGGTTGTAAGTGGCTGCCTCAGTGATTGCTCCGGTAGAGTGCCATTGGCTTGACCTCCATTACTTCTATTCCGGTTGCAAGTGTCTGCCTCCGTTATTGCTCCGGCAGTGCTCATTACTACATCTGTTGAGCTCTGGCAGTTCACCTTTACCTGCTGACCTTGGGCGATCTGGAGCTTGGTATAAGTGCTATTCAAGTACCTTCACACATGGGACTGTTTACCATCATTGATGAACTTTAACTCCTGTAGTACCAGAGTCCTGGGAACTTACTCCTCTTGCCTGACCTGTGTCAGCCTATACTGTCTGTACCTACATGTTATGCTGGACCTGTGTGGGTATTGTATATTAACTTGTTGAGTGTTTGTATTATACTGTCTGTATACTACAGGACCTGTGTAGGTTCTTACTGTATTGTGAATTCAATAAAACTGTGTTTTTATCCTAAACCTCTGTGTCTGTGAGTCAAACAAACCGTTACAGCATGAGGTTATAAGCACCCCGGAGGTTGAGCTTGGTGAACACCTGAGAACCGCAGAGTCTATCCAGCAGTTCAGGGATCAATGGTAAGGGGTAACAGTTTTTCTTAGTAATTTTGTTCAACCCCCTATAATCGACACAAGGGCACAAGCCATCGTCTTTTTTCTTAACGAACAATATGCCAACATCAGCAGGGAATGTAGAGGGACGTATAAACCCCCTTTCCAGGGTGTCTTTGATGCAATCCTCGAGTTCTTTAGTCTCGGGAAGGGACAAGGGGTAGACCCTACCACGAGGGGGAACAGTGTCAGCCACTAAGTCAATGGGACAGTCATATGTCCGATGTGGCGGTAGTGTCTCAGCACTGGATTTACAGAAGACATCAGCAAACTTGTGGTAGACCGAGGGCAGAGATGGGAGGAATAAGTTCCACAGCATCCAGGGCAGACAAGGAAGACCGTGGGTGTTTCTGTGCATCAGTCTTGAAGGACAAGGTGCCAAAGGCCCAGTCAATGACCGGGTTATTCTGTTGTAACCAGGGGTAGCCAAGGATGACTGGGTTGGCAGTGCAAGAGTTGAAATCAAAATTGACTGCTTCAGAATAGGAGTAACCCACCCGTATAACTAGAGGAGTAGTGGAGGAGGTGATAAGACCTGATCCAAGAGGAGACCCATCAATGGTGTTGATGAGGCTAGAGTTTTTTCTGGGTACGGTGTGGATGCCATGACGGGTGGCAAAGGCGGCATCCATAAAGAGCCCTGCCGTATCAGAGTCCACAAAGGCAGACACCTGTATGGACTTATGTGTCTGACAGATAGAATTGGGAATGAGTAACATATTGTCTTCTTTTGAGGGAGTAAAAAAAGGACTTAGGTCAGGCCCCTCACCAGGCCCTAAGTCCGTGCGTTTCCTGGTTTATTTAGGCAAGAACGGGCAAGGTGACCGGACTGCACACAGTAGAGACAAAGCCCTGATGTTCGTCTCCTAGACGTCTCTTCCTCAGAGAAGTGAAAGACCCGACTCAGCTCCATGGGTTCCTCAGTGGTTATAACAGGGGGTACTGGATTCTGAAACTTCGGTGCCAAACAGACAGGTGGCTTCACCATGGGTTGTTTGAAATAATCTCTTTCACTTTCAGAGTGGCGTTCCGAGATACGATGCTCTAGAGTAGAGCACAATGCAATTAACCCCTCAAGGGTATCAGGAATAGGACGAGTGGTAAGCTTGTCCTTGAGGCAGTCCAAAGGAACCCTTTGAAAGATGCCTTTTAAGGCCCTTTTGTTCCAATCGGCGTCATAAGCCCAAGTGCAGAACTTAACTGCATATTGTTGGAGATTACGGGATCCTTGTCGGATATCCAGGATAGCCTTCTCTGCTATTGCCTGACGTCCAGGAGTGTCAAAAACTGAACAAAATGCAATAATAAAAAAATCAAAATTAGCCAGAAGAGGGGACTGGTGGTCCAATAAAGGAGAGACCGAAGCCAATGCAGTGCCACAAAACAGTGACACAATGAAAGTAATACGGGCCTGGTCCAATGCAAAAACCCTAGGCTGATTCTGGAAGTGCAGATAGCACTGATTCAGGAAACCCCTCAGATCTGTGGAGGTACCATCAAAACAATCAGGCAACAGCATCCGACACGGCATGAAACTGACAGGAGCAGGGGTAGGAGGAGGCACGTCGAGAGGCACAGCTGGAGGAACAGCTGCATCAAAGTGCAACTGCATCTGTTGCAGCATAGCCACAATGGAGTCCAGTTTTGTGTAAATTTGGTCGATCTGCACTGTATGTTGATCAAGCTGCACGCCTTGTTGGGCCACAACCAGAGACAGACTTGCGGGTTCAGTCATGTTGGCGTGATCAAAATGTTATGTATGTTCTGACTGAGGCGCCCACTGTGAGCTGACAGAGAACCCCTAAAGGGGAAGTAACTCCAGAAGGAGTAGCAGACAGCTACTTTGCTCAATAAATATCACAATTCGACAAATAAAAATACAGGATAATCACAAGATAGGCCCCTGTGAGCCAGAAGCTAGAGGGCGTAGGGCCTTGCTGCAGCAGGGGCCGGGTAGGGTAGCAGGCTGTGAAGCCTAATGGTCGGATGACCCCTTTGGTGACAGGCAACTACTCACAGGTCTGGAAACAACTTGAGAAAGACCTACCTGTGGTATATCAGCTTTGTCGAAAACAGGGAGACCAATGTAGGGGTTGAAGAGAGTATATGAATGATAGTCGAACGGACAACCAGGACCGGAAGTCAACGACACCACAGAACCACTTGACATGGAGTCGCAGAACTGCTCAACATGGAGTAGAAGGAATTTAGGGTGTAGCACTGAGCACCAGAAATCTCGAGGAAGGATAGTCGACAGATCCGAGTCAGCAAAGGGCGGGCAACGACAAAACCTGAGGGAGAGACAAGAGGAGAAGTCGGGCAAGTTGGGGTCAAAAGCCAGTCAAGCAAATACAGTACCGAATCAAATAGACAAGAGAGGAGTCAAGTACAGGCCGAGCTCGAATATCCCAGAAACGGAAGCCAAATCAGTAGACAAATAGAGGGGTCGAGGAAAGCCGGGTCATAAACAGGAATCACTTGGACTGGGTCACAAAAACTCAGAGCACCGAACGCTTTGATCATACACTGACACGGAGGTGTCAATGCTTGAAACAGGCATGCATTAACAAGGCAGGGGTACTGAAAAGAGCAAGAGAACCAAAATACCTGGAGAAAAAGCAGGAAAACATGGGAAATCATGACAATCTATATCTGGAAGATGTATCTGGATGAAAAAATCTTGCTGCTATCTACTGAATTCTAAGGTGACTATCACCAACTTTTTCAGCAAACCTCCAGTGCGTTCCTCTTTGTTTGCCACTGCTGCAGTTATCCTGACTGATAAGTGATAACCCCCTCAGCTGGTGATTAGTATCCTTGTTTGCTGTTGACATCTTTATCCCTCAAGTAAGCAGCAGAAAAACTGTACTCCGTGGTCACCAATACACACCAGCAACATTCTCAAGCAGCACACTTTATCTTCTAGTGCCAGTGACTTGCTTTTTTCAGTACAAGCCACATTTGAGGTAGCTACATAACCACCTCAGGGGTTCTCCATCCTTCAGCCATGTGACAAATTTCTAATTAATCATCTACACCAAGGTTATCTTGTTTGAACATTAGTATTCAAGAGAGGTATCCATCAGGGATGGGTGAAGAGTCAGAGAAATTTCCCGCAAAAATTTTGAAGAAGAAAATAATGATTTCCAGATTTTTTTGTGAAAATTCCCTCCCTTTTAAAATACATAACTACATCAAATTTCCAATAAAATTCCTACTATTTTTATCTATGTTTTCTATGACTGCAGGATCTCCCGTTACAATATTACTTCTTCTGAGGACTGAAGTGTAGAAATAAATAGCTGAAAGTAAAAGTTGTGAGTCCTACAGCAACATATGCATTAAAAAAATTGTTAGAAGGCTGAATGCCTTTGTCCTTTACCCACGACACTAACCTCCTGCTTAAGTAACATTGGCATAACCATCCTTGAAAAATAACTGCAACTTGGAATATTCCAGAAGGGTGTAACACATGACATCAGTTCTTTAAAGCCCCTGTCTAAAAAAAAAAAAAAAAAAAAAAAAAAAAAAAAAGGTAGCATGTTAACCAACAGCATTTTGGCATGTTTACTATCCCACAAGTGTACCTTTGCATTTTTTTTGTGCAGGTTTTGACTTCTTTTTTAAGAACTTAGTGTGAGATGGCAGTACATAGTGGAAAAACTGTGCAAATGTATTGCATTAAATCCATCACTTTTGGAGGTGGTGGGATTAGTGGAGGTATGTGTAAGCACTCTATGACTCTTGCAATTCCAAAAATGAGCTAGGTGAAAAAAGTGGAAAAACTACACTTTTCACAGGAAATTTCCATGCCTGTCAGGAAGTCCCAGTTTTTGCTTGTTTCTGTGGCAAGGAGAAAACTTTTGCCCATCCCTACTGAAAGGATTAAATTCAAAACATTGTTGCCTCATTATAAAAAAAAACACAGTACCATTACAAAGAAGTTAATAGTGGAATAATAGAAACCTGCAGCATTAATTATGCTTTGAACCAGCTAATATATTTAATTAATAATAAGCAAACATTTTAGCATACAATCTGTTTTATTGCTTGTTAAATCTCATATGGCAGTTGCTTTTGGAAAAGTATTTTCATATTTTGCTGTTGTATGTTTAATTAATGCAGGTGATCAATAAAAGACACTTCCTTACATTTCCTATGTATAATGCAATAATCTTCCATAAAACAATTCAAAATAATAGTCTATTAAATAAACATTTAAGTTATGCAATTTACAGAGTAGCATCCAGTCTATGTATGAGGTCACCATAGCCTGTAATTGGGGTCAACAGTTGTTGAAGATCAGATTTGTAGTCTTGATAAATGTCAGCTAAGCTAATCAAAAACAGTCAGCTTGATTAGACAGATATTAAAAACAGTTTATGTTTTTTTTCCAGAAGCTTAATATCATTTGATTTGTCCATCTGAATGTTTTTCATATGCCAGTACGCTAGGGATTTTAAAGAGAATAAAGGGGACATCTTTCCTTTTAGTAATAACATAACTTCTTACAGGATACATAATGTTCTCACTTACAAACTCAAAACTAATTACAGTTTGAATTCTGTGAATAATGTGTATGATATGGCCATATCACATGTAACCCTTGACCATTTGGATATTTAGACTTCATGTAATGTCCTACATTAATTAAATAAAGTTGTTGTTTTTTTTAGTTAAGTAGCCATAACAACACATCATATTGGATCAGTATACATAGCTTTTACCAGTTTAAGTCATAGAAAGAAGATTTATAAGTTTAAGTTTCAGGGGTTAGATTGCAATAGGAACAGTGTCACATAAAATAAATAAGGCTCCTTTTAAATATAAGGTATGTAATTGTATCCAACATTTAAAAATATATGTATTATATATATATATATATATATATATATATATATATATATATATATATTCCTTTACCATTGACTGATCAAGAATCTGAGTCTGGACTGAGCTGACCTTATCTGCTTTCAGTTCTAAACAATGCAATGTGTACTTATATTTAAGAGAGATGTTCTCATATTTATCTGTGTAACGTGCCAGGAAAGCTTGCATCCTAAATCTGCTTAGTTAACCAATAAAGGAATCAATTTGACTATATTTGCCTCTTGAATAGGCTAGGTACATTAGTAGAAATCTTGTTGCCTCTTACAGTAATCCTGCAGACCATACGCGATGAAGTGTTGACAAGTTCTCAGCTAAATCTTATGACGTTTGTATACAACTCAGCACTTTGATGTATAGTATGTTAACATTATGATTGCAATTTTACTTTTTTGCATGTTTAGATTTTAGTGATCAGTAATATGTGGAGTGATATTTTAATGAAGAAAAAATCATTTGTGTATTCTCTCTGCATTCAACTCTTCTCAGTTTTGTGTTGCAATGTACCACCCCATTGTTATACTATGTTACAATATAATCACATTGTTATTTAAAGTAGCTGATCAGACATGCTACAATATCATTTATTTCAGATTCCATATTTTTCATTGCATTACTTTACCTTCTTATGGGTGACTACAAATTATTATACATAAAAGTAAAATTGCAGTCATAATGTTAACATAATATACATCAAATTGCTGAAGTGTATATAAACTTTGTACCATATAACTGATACCAATCCATTTATTGGGAGCATTTTTTAACTTTTTATAAATGAGAACTTGCTCATGCATGGTCTTTGGAATTATTATCAGTCAACAAAGTACTCACTGTATCAGGCTAAAAGACACTGAATTGAAGACTATTAATGTACCTATTCTATTCAACTCTTTCTGCTACTGGGTATTAGCATATACCCTGTATACTGCTTTGTCATTGGTTATACCAATGCAGTACAACATTTTGAACCAATCAGTGTCTTCCTTGACTGGCATCTGCTTCTTCTGCTGTATTCCTGGTTTAACTTTTGGTATTTGGGACATCAGGGGCTTTCACATTTAAATTGTCTTGATAAAGGCACAAGTATAGTGCTGAAACATTGATTTATATAATAAAAATATGCTTTATTTTGTGTTTATTCCATGATACAGGAACATTTGCATAACTATCTGACACATTAATTTATTCAAGTTCCTAATAAGTGATTAAACAACCATCTTCAGTACAGTAGTGTGTACTTGCCCTTTAAAGAAATGAGTCCCCTCCCCTGAGTATGGCCCCTTAAAGCTATTCCTGGAGTTATGGGATAATATGGATATTTCCCAAGAAGTGTTCAGGAGTTGGAAAGGAGCATGTGCTCTTATAGCACCACACCACATCACAAAGGGGAGGATTCCCCTAGTCCTAGGGCCACTGAGATAAAAAGGATATGGTCCATGGAACCTCTGTGAACTATCTGTTGCAAAAACTCAAAACTGTTTACAGAGCAGATGATGTGAGTTCATTATTTGGGTCCCATTAGCAATAGTTCCAGACCTTAAGTACGCAAGGATATTTCTAGGTAAAAAATTGAATATAATCCCTTTAAATTCTAACCTTAAAGAAATATATTTTTTGGTTTATCTATTATAATTTCCTGTTAATAAGCCTTAGCAGTTTGGTTCAAAACCCCTGGAACCCTTTACTCCATGATTCAGCTCTGACTGTTTCTAAATGGCGTCTGAATCCTGACCGTTGGTTGGACACGGCAGCTGCTCCTGTGTTCTGTTTTTGTTTATCTTCTCTGAGACTACCTGTTGTGACATTTGGCTATCCTGACAATGATTATTATATACCTGAGTTTCCCATCTGAGCAGCATTTGCTGAGCTCTACCTGGCTGCACCTCCAGCACCTCTCCAGCTTTTCTTCCAGGGTGGATATCCAGGGCTGAATCCACTCTATAAAGCTGTCTTCTCTACCCAGTGGCCAACACTTTCCTCAATGTCTACAGACAGAGCTGTCAGCCTCCTGCTCACACATTGCTCAGCCACTTGTTGACTGATGATTATAGGAGTTGTAGTCCAACGAGAGCCTGAGAGCCACAGGACTGTGAGAGTGAGAGGCTGAGTGAGAAAGAAGGAAGAAGAAAGACAAGACAGAGAAAAAGTGAATGTGAATGAGAGAGATGGGGAGAAAGTGGGGGAACAGAGTATGATAATGGGTGTAATTGTTTTATATGTTACACAACAACAATATATTATTTCTTATGTAAAATATATATATCATTATTTTAAAACTTGGTCTCTAAATAATCATGGATGATTCTTATCTCTGTAGCAGTAAGAAGTACTCCTACTTCTACAATGAAAGTGTCTAAATTTATATAATTTCCTGTTAGCACAAATATGATAAATGCCTTGGATAAGTATCAGGATGGTATCAACTTTACTACCATGGCTATCTAATGGCTTGCCACTGCTGGTGTTTCATCTTATGCACTCTTTTGATGTTTTCATAACTAGGTTTTCACATGAAAATAATATTTGTGAGTCCAGTGTCCGCTCAAGTAAAATACTACACAATCAATGCACTCTGCACCCGTCTGTAACGCAAAGGGTTAAAAAGTTATTGCACCTCAAACTTGAATTTTATTTTTTTGTAGGTGTAGTATCTCAATGATCTAGAATTACAGTGGCATTGTTGCTAAACCATCCTATGGCGCTCTATGGTCAAATGATCAGAGATGTACATATAATGGTCTAGCAATAGACCCACTGTAAAATTTCAGGCCATTGAGATTAGAGGTGGGAGAAAAGTGAGAAAAATTTCCCACATGACTTTTCATGAAAAACAAATAATTTTTCTCTTTTTTTGATAACGTTTTCTCCTGTTTTCCAGTGCAAAACGCTCCTCCTTATTGCCTAGTCCAGCAAATTTTTCACCTATTTCAACACATTTTTTTTATTATAACACATTTTTCTCCTATTCAACACTTTTTCTACTATATTTCCTATAGTGCAACATTTCCAAGCAAAATATTACTTCTTAGGGCTGTAGTGGAAAAATAAGTAGCTGAAAGTTAAATTTGTGAGTCCTACACCAACATATATATAGAAAGTGGTGTAACTGGTGGGACCTTAACAAACTGAGACATAAAATCAAGTTTTACATGTTCTGTGAAAACAGGTCCCTGACTCCCATTAGTCATGGAAACATTGATAGTTGTCTGAGAAATGATGCTGCACTGTCTGTAAATGATCTGAGATATAGAGCTGTGGGTACTAATCCCAATATATTTACTGACAAAGAGGATAAAAAAAAAACAAATCTTAACTATAATGAGAGACTACACATGAATTAAAAATTGAAGTTTAAGAATATATTCTAGTAATCAAAAGCAAAGTAAACAATATTTTATAGAAGATAAAAGGAAACACATGATATTTAAAATAAGAGACTCAGAAACATAGGATTTGATGGCAGATAAGAACCATTCGGCCCATCTAGTCTGCCCGTTTGTCCTACTGTAAAAATATCAAACCTTATTTGGTCCTTGGTCCTGTCTTAAATGAATGTCTACTACTTCTGCTGGTAGGCTATTCCATATAATGAATTTTAGATGTTAGTTTTCCTGAGGGGAATTTATGTTACACCCAAATGCTTAGAGGGTGCTTAACAAAATACCAAGTGTCAAACATGGAGTTATAAATGCCCAACAAAAAAAAACACCAAGACCTTCCATTTCTGTGCCTTGTCCTTAACAAACTAATGGAAACAAGTCAGTCAGTCTGTGTTCTTTCATGCTTCTTTTGTCAGTGACTACATCATATGTACACATGGAGACCAACTGTGCTATTTTACTAATATATCTAAGCATTTCCATTTACTAATTATTCACCTAACAATAATGTTTCAGCTAATTTTGGAACTGTTGTTTGGACATCAAAGCAGTATAAAATCTTTGGGCCTGAACTCCGCTTTAACTATACTGACAATCTGAGTATATCACATACTACAGATTTTAAGGTGTTTAAATAGTTTGTAGTAACACTAGGTTACTATATTTTTAACTGTTTGCCTATCCACTTTTTTTATACATAGTAACATAGTTGTGTGGCTGAAAAAAGATGTGTGCATCAAGTCCAGCCCATGCCAAAACACCCCTGGTGATCTAGAAGAAGGCAAAAAAAAACATTGAAGCCATTTCCAATTTAGCTCCAAGTGGGTAAAAAAAGACTCCATATGGAAGTCTGATAGTTCCATGGCTCAACAACCTATCTGCACTGAAGCCATCTGCCATCATTTTTTTATTGTTTTATATTAATTTTTAATTTACCTCCTACTCATTTTTAAGATAACATCTATAGCCACAGGATACTGTTCACAATTTTTATAGAAGTTGATTTGTTTTCTAATTAAAATACTTGTGAGATGTTTTTCTTTTCTAGTCCATTGGGCATTTCTAGCTCCATTATATTGAAAATATTTATTCAAATTCACATACACTTGGTAGTGATGTATAGTTTTACCATAAGTGCATTATAATGCAACATTCTGTAATTTAAAATTGTATTTTTATTCTTAAAAAAAGAAATAAAATGAATGACTCATATATAAATTACACCAAAAAAAAAATATGTTCCCTAACTACACTGTTTCTGTGGCACTATTCCAGCTTGCCACTACACAGCTGGCTAATATTGTTTTTATGTCACTCATTCGTGTCACAACCACCTTATGCTGATGTCTAAATACCATGGGTAGAAAAATGAAACATCTCTATAGATGACTATTGGGTTCCTAATTACCAGTCCTGAAAAGAACTATTCAACTCACCAGACAGGTAGAATTAGATATGGACTTAAAAATGCTGAACTGTAAGCATAAATGCCCCCAAAATAATTTATATTTGAAAAATTTCCCAGTAAGCAATGAAGAAAAGAGATCGATGAAAAGTCCATTTTTTTTTTCATGAGTAACTTCCCAGCTAAAACACATTTTGCCAACTTCACCATAAAATGGCCACATACATAAAATACATGTCCTGTCCTCCTTTTCTCTACTGCCAACGAATTTTCCTCAAGAACTTTTCCATTTTCTGTCTATACTTTCTATGAGTTTAATAATTCCAGTTGCAATACCACTTCTGCTGATGCTGAAGTGCAGTAATCCTCAGTTGAAAATAAACTTTATCCTACAGCAGCAAAAGCTTTGAAATTATTCTTAGTAGGCTTAGTCCATTTGTTGTTTGTCCATTACACTAACCACCTGACTGTACAACTCTGACATAGCTATTCTTTAAAAATATCCCTATGGGTTGCAACACTTTACATCAATTCTTTACAACCTCTCTTTTCAATAAAATAGTAGAGCAGAATGCTCAACCAAAATTTTAGCATGCTTGCCATTCTACATTTCTGTTTTTTGGATTATTTTGTGCATGCTTCTATTTCTTTCTAATAACTTAGTAATGGTGGGTTGGCAGAACATAGAAGAATAGTCAGGGCCGGATTTACATCTCAGGAGCCTGTAGGCACAGAAATCTGAAGCGCCCCCCCCCCCGTTGGTCATCTCCGCTGGACACCTCCACAATACTCCTAACCTCCACATTACCCCCATCTTCATATTGCCCTCACATTGCCCCTATCAGCTCCAACTTGGCCCCATCAGCTCCAACTTGGCCCCATCAGTTCCAACTTGTCCTCACATACCCTTGTTTTGCTCTGGGGTATTAACCCTAAAACATTTTTTTTTACATTTTAAATTACTATCCCATTGGGTACTCCTGGCATTAATAACATCTAAAAAAGCAAGAACACCAATAAATATTATAATCAGACAATAAAGTAACTGTGGGGCTGTCATTACAGAACTGTTAACAACAGAGTTACTGATACAATGAAGTGCAATGCATTACAGAAGGAATGTGCATTCTCTGGCTCTCCAACTGTTGTTGGACCCCAACTCCTATCAGCCTCATTCTGTCACTATTCAATAACAGATGAAGAGCATCAGATTCCCACTTCTTTAAGGGCTTGTGTGAAGAAATAAGTTAAATAATTCAATTCCCCATTACTTCTTCCCCTACCAAATCACCTTCATGTTAGCCCAGCAGAGAAGCGCTTTGTCCCATTTATATACACCAGCACATACCCCAGGCTGCCTGGCACTCTATTTGAAGGGGCAGCTTCTCCAAGATCAGCACTGAGTCGAAGGCGTCATGCATGGCTGGTGTGGCCTGCAAGCCTCCGCCACACCACGGCTTTTCCTTCAGCACCGGCCGGGACCCAGAGTCCACCAATGGGGGGGCTACAGTGAAACCAGGGCCCAGGAATGCAGAACAAGAATCAACACCATAGCGCTCCCAGCTGCCTTACAGGGACTGTTTTGTTTCTTCCGGGATCTAGCCACCTCCCCAAGCCTCTCAATCCCGCCCATCAGGGAGGGAATAAGGAGTGACACTTTATAAGACGGGGGATAGCTCCACTGCAAGATTAGGCATTGCAATGAGAGGCACTCCTCTTTGCATTCCATTTGATATTAAAATAAGAACGATGGTACAACATACCTTTTCTCATGTATTACAATAGGCTAGCACAGGCTTGAAATAATTTTATTTCTGTACAGCTTGCAAAAATCATTCATGCCGGGGCAGTGCCAGCGAGGTGGCTACTTTTTTTTTTTAATTAAAAAAAAAAAAATCCCAATGGCAGGCGCCCCTCGGTGGCGTGCGCCTGTAGGCAGGTGCCTACTTTGCCTAATGGCAAATCCGGCCCTGAGAATAGTGGTAGTGCTGGTGGTCTGGCAGTTGGTGTAGAGACTATATGATAGAAACACAGGGAAGAGGAACCGCACTATCATAAGTGGACTTATTAGGGACGTGTTTGGAAATAAAATATCAACAACAATGGTGTGCAGTGATTAATAAATCAAATATATTAGAGAAAGAAAGAGAGACCAGAGTCTTCCCCTATATTTTAAAGGGAAGAATCTGTAAAGTCACCACTAATTGCACACCCTAAAGTCCCTATAGTATAGTCAAGAGATAAGACTGGTTAGAGGAAGGAAAATTATAAAAATGTTCGGACCTATCACTCACATGTATATTACTAAAACTTAACCTTTATTAGTTATTAAGATACAAAATATAAGAAAACAACAATATAAGTTAGGAAACAGAAACCTTCCTAAGTGGTACGAAATGTACATGGGCTATATCAAAACCTAATAATCTCTGTATATTATCTCAGACATATAAATCATTGTATTTGTAGCCCAGTGCCAATAAAACCTTGTTGTTATATATATAACAAGTGTGAGAAAATCGATCTTTGAAGCTGCAAATTAGTTCGGGGTCTCCATATAAATAAAATTAGACTCTTATAAATGCTAATTTTAGCTAATGTTTGACAGGATATAATGAGACTAATCACTTTCTATATGTTGATTATACTGGAGTACAAAAAATAAATTGCACAACAGGTATTATGTTTCACCCGCCGTGTAAATATCACCATCGAATAACTCAAGTGTGTGTATATATTGGTAATAAAATGCTGTACCAGTAATAGTTGGTATCTCATTGGTTTGAGCCAGATGTCTTAATGTACATAGTCTCTTACTGGAGGTGGGCTACTCAATAGATCAGACATATGATATTACCATAGAGCTCACTCTCCAGGATCCTGTTATAAAAGGTTACGTAACATAGCCTTGATAATTTATACCCTACGGATCTTACCAGAGGCAGGCTACTAAACAATAGAGCTCACTCTCCGGGATCCTTTATAGAAGGTTTATAGTATCAAGACATGAATATTGTAACATTTATTACTTTATGTCTTGTAAGTATCTGGTGCGTTATCAGCTCAGTCTCATATAGCAACCTTGTGTATATTTAATTAGTAAAAAGGATCCTTCAAGCCTCGGTTATTTTTCCTTTGGATCTTATTGGATATGATATGTAGTATAAATAAATTAATCTATTAACTCTCTGAGATTCTTATAAGAGATGTAATAAAGTGTAGATAGTTAATTACACTGCTTACCCGGCTAATAGGATAGAACCAATAAACAAAAAATAAAAGAAATTTCTTAAGAACAAGGCTGATTTGAAGCAAAAAAGTGGAAGATAAGGGAAAGGTGGTGGTTCCCTAATCTAAAAAGATCGCCCTTGTGGTGATCTTGTAACCTGAGACTATTATATTGCTCACCACCTGGCCCAAATCGCACACACACTCAGGGGAACATGTTATTCATTATGCTGAGATACATAATGATATTGGAGAAAATAGAGAAAGAAGAAAAGTTGGCATTCTCAGCACAATGTGTGCCGGACGCCAAACAGCAGGACACGCATTTCGCAAAGGCATCTTCAGATGTGAGCTGCAGCGAAGAATGGCAGTAGTTTTAAAGATAAAGCCACTCCCCCTTGTGGCTTTCATAGTGACGTACTCCACCAATATTAACTAGTGAAATGTTGCTAAGCACTAATCATGTGCTATAAATATTGTTTAGTTCGAGAGACAGTAACAAAAGTAGCACATTGTTGTTACTAATAGTGCAGATATTGATGGTTATCTTTAAAACAGTCATGCTGATTAGAGTTTCCCCCTAATGTCATGGCAACTTACTTGTAGTCCATCAAAGATTTGTAATAATAAGAAACTGTCGTTGGGTAATAATATGATAAGTTAGACATTTAAGAATGAATTGCAGAATATAGTACTGTCCATTAGTTACCATTAATTCATTTGAATAAAAAAGTCATAATATTCAGCAAAGGGAAAAAGAGACTCAATCAGCACTCAGAAACATAAATATTCCAGTGAGGATCAATAATTAAAATTATCCACAATCCCGCTGATTATCTATAAAAAAAAAAAAATCTGCCAAATCTCTAATTTATAATAATACGGACATTGAGAGATATACTAGTAAGCTATTAAAATAAAATATAGACAGAATCACAATCTGCCCATGCAAGCTCTTTTTGATTATAGAAGGTTGGGATCAGAGTAGCTAGATCATATAGCGGTAATAGATTATAAGATTACTAATACCATGAGGATCATTTTATAATCAGTTTGACTATGGATATATCTTAAGTATCCATCTAATGCTTATAGTTATAAGTGGGCTGTAAGGTTCATCACCTCATTTAAGCCATTAGGAGTCATGGTATTTAATTCGAAGATCCACCTCTTCTCCATTTGAAGCAAATTGCATTCTATGTCATGTCTTCTGATACCTAGGGACGTTTTTTGTAATCCCCAGATCTTAGTTCCTGTTGTGGAACAATTGTGGTATTGTAAGTAGTCTCTAGAAACATTGGAGAGTTTTCTGAGCTCCTGATTAGCTGTTCTGGCACTGGTAATATTGCCTAGTTGTTCTTGGTGATCATGCACACATATCCTAGAATACATTCCAAACAGTAAATGACACCTTTACTTTCGCAGTTAATAAAATCCTTAAATTTATGGAGTCTGTTAATTCTGTTGCTCGAGTTTTAAAGATCACATTTTCTGAGCAATTCCTTCGTAGCCTTAGAATTTCTCCAAGGGGAATATTATTTTTCACACTTGGGAGGTGGGCACTGGAATAGTGTAAAATGTTGTTGGTTGCTGTTTCTTTTCTGAAGAGATCGGTGCCTAAAAAATCCATCTTCCTTCTATAAATACTAATATCTAAAAAATTAATTTTAGAAGTACTGTGTTCCAATGTTAGCTTCAGGTTGTATGGATTTTGATTCAAATGGTTTACAAATTGTTGCAGGAGGTTGGAGGGTCCCTTCCATATAAAGAATATATTGTCTATATAACAATACCACATTAATATGTTATTAGTGAGATGTTCCATCTCCTCTGTGAAGACAACCTCCTGCTCCCACCATCCAAGGTACAGATTTGCGTAAGCTGGTGCACACGCTGATCTCATTTCTGTACCTAGGATTTGCAGGAAGAATTGATTATCAAACAGAAAATAATTGTGTCTAAGAATGAATTATAACATACGGACAAGATATACGCAATGTATTTGTTCTCTCCAGTTGTTTCTTTCAATGTGGTAGTCAACTGCCTTGCATCCAAAATTATGTTCAATAAACGTATATAACGACTCTACGTCACAGGTGACTAAAAGGGTATCGTCATCTATGGGTAGTTGATCTATCTTACATAAAATATCTGTGGTATCCCTAAGATATGAAGGGAGACTCTCAACAATTCCAAGCAGATTTTGATCCACATATTTACTAAGATTTTCACATAGGCTCTCAATCCTTGATACAATCGGGCATCCTGGTGGATGATCTTTGTTCTTGTGAATTTTGGGTAGTAGATAGAATGTGGCTACCTTTGGATGACTTATTGTAACATATTTCTTTTCCTGATCAGTTATGACCTGATGTATATAGTTGTTTTCTTGCTTCCATAATGTACATTTTTTTAGGCCAAAGTACTATATTTCCACCCTTGTTGGATGGTTTGATAACAATATCTTCCCATTTTTGTATCTCATTTAGGGTTTGTTTCTCCTGATATTTCAAATTAGGATGACTTGTTTTCTCTGGCAGTTGCCTAATTTCTGAAAAAATGTAATCCTATATAATAATTCGCTAAATCATGTGTAATGCCCTACATGCGCATTAGACACTGCTTCGCGTGCAGCAGTCATGCGCAGTAGAGACTGCCCGCGCCGCGGCTGATACAGAGCTGGGCGCTCCGAAGGAGCGTCCAGCTCTGTATCAGCAGTGGCGCGGGCAGTCTCTACTGCACATGACTGCCCCACGACCGGCTGCCAGAGGCACTGTGGCCCGTGTAACGGGCTGTTCAACTAGTTTATTTATATTAGCAGTAGGTGAGAAAGAAAGGCCTCTAGATAATAATTGTACCTGTTCATATTTAGCTCGTGTTCTGATAAATTAATTATCTGAAGGGCCTGTTCTCCTGAATACAAGATGTTCAAAGCTACGTCACGTAACCTTTTATAACAAGATCCTGGAAAGTGATGTCCATGGTAATATCGTATGTCTGATCTATTTAGTAGCCCACCTCCAGTAAGAGCCGAAGGTTTACAATTATCGTGACAATGTCTAAAATAAAAGACTATGTACATTAAGACATCTGGCTCAAACCAATGAGATACCAACTATTACTGGTACAGCATTTTATTATCAATATATAACTCACATTCGAGTTATTCGATGGTGATATTTACACAGCGGGTGAAACATAACACCTGTTGTGCAATTTATTTTTTGTTCTCCGGTATAATCAACATATAGAAAGTGATTAGCCTCATTATATCCCGTCGAACATTAGCTAAAATTAGCATTTATAAGAGTCTAATTTTATTTATATGGAGACCCTGAAATAATTTGCAGCTTCAAAGATACATTTTCTCACACTTGTTGTTATATATATGACGACAAGGTTTTATGAGCACTGGGCTACAAAATAAAATGATTTATGTGTCTGAGATAATATACAGAGATTACTAGGTTTTGATATAGCCCATGTACATTTCCCACCACTTAGGAAGGTTTCTGTTTCCTAACATATTGTTATTTTCTTATATTTTTTATCTTAATAACTAATAACGGTTAAGTTTTAGTAATATATATGTGAGTGATAGGTCTGAATATTTTTATTATTTTCCTTTCTCCAACCAGTCTTACCTCTTGACTATACTATAGGGACTTTAGGGTGTGCAATTAGTGGGGACTTTACAGATTCTTCCCTTTGAAATATAGGGGAAGACTCTGGTCTCTCTTTCTTTCTCTTATATACGTAGAGACTATATGACTCTTGTCACCTCCAAATAACTCGGATCCTCCTCCTTAGTGCTTTATGTTTGTACAAAACCATCTGCAGGAGACATGGGTGTTGTTGTTACTGAGGAAAATTCTGTCCCACTAGCAGATATCTAGACATCTACAACACTACTATTATGTGCGCCATAGCCTCATGCATTTTTAGGAGTGTTTCTATTGCTGCTAGTAATTGCATCTATGACATGCTGCTGGTGTGTCTCCGAATCAGACCTGTAGTTGTATTTCAGGTGGGATCTCAATGAGGATGATCCTAGATGTTGTCTGTTATTTACAGTGACAAAATATAGCAACATGTTTATTTTTTGAAGAGAGGTATCTTCATGCTGGATATATCATAGACTGAGGGGTTCATGAAGCACTATAACTACTACTACAGGGGTTTAATGTTGCACTAATTCTAGCAGTAGGTGTCAGTAGTACAGCACTTTGAGCACTTATAAATAGAAATGTGAATGTTGATCTGTGTTGCTAATTATTCAGTAATAGTGAGTGTGACTGGGTGGAGGTTGGCCTTGGAAGCTGTGATGGTAATGCTGATGACAGATATGTTTTGTTGCACATAAGGATGGTAGTGTTGCTTTCTACTTTAAAGGAAATGAGTATTACTGAGCAGTTAACATGTGTAATGATGTATTGTCAGTCTGAAAATAATATATGATGTACTATATGCCTCTGTTTCAATCAACATTTCAGCATTTGTGAAGCCCATATACAGTGCTTCCTGATTAGTGATCAGTTAAATAGTACTTCTGAACTAGGAACCCAGCAGTCCTTTATAAGGCTAGTATGGATGTTTTTTTAGAGCTGATGCTAAGTTGTACTTGATTGTTTTCTGCACCGCTTGACACTTATAGAGAGTGTTTCACTTTTTTGCCCATGATATCAAGTCATCATCAGTCTACTACTGAGTATCTCAGGCTTAAGAATGTTATCTTTTTGATATTAAAATGATTTGACATACTAATCAATATTAGACAGCTATTTAGTGACAACCTGGAATACTGCCCCAATGTCACAAACTGCTTACTTGTGTTTTCCTGTCCATCTCACTTGTGTTGACCTCTGATCTGTGGTTCCATCCCTCTTCTCTGATTAGTGGGTTTCCCTTTATATATCTACTTTGTCTCTCTAGTATTTGCCCATTCTTCGAGCTATCTGACATCTGTTACAGTCTAATTTCCAGTCCTGATCTTGCTAGTTGTTTGAACAAACTACAATTTAACCTCAATATGACAAACCTGTAGTTGGAATCAATTATGTTATTTTGCCCAGTTTTAAATTCACCATTGGAATCTCTTTTTTAAGAATAAAATTACATTTTTAAAAGATTTTTTCTTTATTTTTCAACCCTTTTTAGGTAGTCTAGTACTGCTAACATAACATACACTTTTTTAAACTATACTAATAGGGAACCGTGTTTTTCCGGAGTGCAATAGCTATAGACTAAAGTTAAACATTTTATGGTTTTCAAAGATTTCAGTAGCTTCTTTAGAAGAGTTAGAAATATACTAACAATTTCTACTCATATTCTGGAAAACTTGTGCATACCAATATAGGGGTGGAAAGGCAAGTATATCTTTATTTCATATATACTCCTGTGTACTTTTCAAATAGTATGTCTTGTCTGCCTTTTCTTCATGTCTGTTGTTAATATTATAATTTTAGTGCAGGCATCTCATATCTAAAAAAAATACAGATACTAACATTGTAGTAGGTGCAGTGTTCTGCTGGCATCTCTATGGTATTTCAGAGCATACAAATGATTTTTATAAGCCATATATAAGTTTATATGGTTTTCAAAGACTACTGCATCACACATTCTTTGTTATTTTGGATACGGCACCATCTACTAAAATTTGAATTTGTATGTACAATACAAAAATATATACTTTTGTATCCTTAGATGTCCTTTATTTTCCCAAGCCAATATTTGAAAATCATCTGCCTCAGACCTTCAGCTCTTTTCTTGACACTTATTTTAGCTAGATCCTGGCAAACCTGACACCCAGCATCATTGCTTTGCAATGCTTTGGATACCCATCTGGCACTCAAAGGGTTAAATTAACGTTTCCTTATCTTTTCAAACCCTTTGTGGTAAGGTAACTAGGGTATGACTTACCAAATTGCTTATCGCCATAGGAATATATTTTAACTCTTTTGTGTAATTAGCTTTATAATTCATAGTGAAAGTCAATTTGTGTTACCATCAATTTTTGTGTATACATGATATATCTTGATTTACTGCAATAGCAAGTGCAATATAGCAAGTCATGTCCCAGATGATTTATTTGTTAAAGGAGCAAACATGTTCCTTTTGGATTCATGTTTATTGTAAATGTAGAGTTTTGGAGAAGGTGAAATGCACTTTTTTTAAAATCAATATTTAGAATAAATTGATTCTTGCTTTCAGATGCCTGCCATACTTTGTTTTCCTCTAGTGATATGCAAATTAATTTTAAATTTAAATGTTCTTTTCAACATTTTACAGAGGAGGGATCCAAAGGCAAAAAATATTTAATTATTTAATCTTTCCAGAAAAAGTCCAGGGGAGCAATTGCTGCTAAATCGGTAAATTTTAACCATTTCTAAAAACATATCCCATAATACCCATAATTACAGAAATCTACCCCAAATGTATTCAGCTGTCTCTTCCAATCAGGGAAATACCATATGAGAATAGGTTTACAATGTACTTTGATAGTCGTTTCAGCCTAAATTACAAACTACATATTACAGTTTCCAAACTGGAAATGTTTAAATATTGACTTAGAACATGAAATCTAAGGACGCAAAATTATATATTTTTAAAAAGTGCATAAAAATTAAAATTTTAGTAGAGTAATATCCAAAACAACAAAAATGTGGGATGCAGCATACTATAAAACGTATATCTGGCTTATATCTCATATGTAAAATTACATAGGTGCCAGAAACACTAAACTACTGTAATGCTAGGATCTTTATTTTTTGTCACATATGAGATGCCTGCACTAAAATTACAACAAACATGGATTAAAGGCAGGCAAGACATACTATTTTGAAAATTACACAAAAATCCATGCAAAATAACGAGTAACGTACCTCTCTACCACATGCTGGTATACACAAGTTTTCCAAAATATGACGATTTACGTAAAATTAGAAGTTTGTTTATACATTTCTACCCCTTCTAAAGATGCTACTGAAATCTTTGAAAACCATGAAATGTTTGACTATATTCTAAAGCTATTGGCCTTGTTAGAAAACCATGGTTCCCTATATGTATAGTTTAAAAAAACTATAAGATATGTTAGCAGTACTAAACTACATACCACTATTTGTCAGCTAACTTTTTGTATTTTGAAATGATAGGCCTATTTTTAGAAAGAAGAAAACTGGCCACATCAAATGAAACATTCCTTGTCTGTCTACCTTTCTACCTGGGGTGCAAAATTTTTCTCAGGAGATGAAGTAATAGGTAAAAATGTATGTTTTCTTTACATTTTCACAATTAAAAAATAGTGAAAACTATTGGTTTACGCTCTTGAAAAAATGTTACTCATATGGGTCAACTCAACATATGATAGGGTGTATCAGGAGCACAAAATTGCACTTACACCGTCTCTGTCATATTTTTTTAATTCTCACATTTTAACACAAAGATAAGGCAAACAGGTCATACAATTTTTGAAGGGATATAACAGGTTGCATAAAATGAAGGGTAATCTTTCTTTTTACCCCAAGACTGAAAGGCACAAATATTTCCAGAAGAATGTAGTGTTGGAAAAATATTTATTTAACACATCTGCTCCTTCAAAGCTACTAAATCTTTGAAACCCATGGAATTTTAAACTGTATACTGCTGTCAAAAGAAAATTTGTACCTCATTGAAACAAGTCACAACTTTTTTGTATTTTAGTCTCTAAAAGTATTGGTTGGCATATTTTTGTATGTGTGAGTGTGTTTTCCCAAGTGTATATATGTATTAATTTTTGGAATATATTATTAATGTTATTAGGGGGAACTTTCCAGTTGCCACACGAGACAGAAAAGAGGAACTGAAACTACTCAAGGCAGCATTTTCTTCCCTGACTGGGTAAACAAATAGAATTTTTCTTTTTGAGTATATATATACATACATATATATATGCTGTTAATTTTAGACCAAGTATTGTATCCTATATATGAGAGAGAGAGATACACATAGGTTTAGGGTCATAAAGGTGTTAAATTATCCTTTTAAATGTAATAGATTTTTTCAGTACATAACTGATCAATGGGTTGTTGACTTTCCTAGTATAAAAGGAGTTAGTCTTGAATATATGAACACAAATTAATAATCATTCTAATGGGCTGTTATATTCTGCATCTAATTTCTTTAATGTAAATTGTTATCTTTAAAATAATACTGGTTCTTCTTCCAGAGTTTTACATTTTAAGATGTTAATAAATCATCATGTATGTTCGTCATTAAATTTGAACCATAGTCTTTATTTTCTTTATTCATTATGCTCAACTAAAATGAATGTTACTACCATAATTTTATTCGGCCATAAAGCAGTATATTAGCCTTCACAGACCTCAAAAATGCTGTAAAATCAGAAATAAGACATAAAAATACTAAAATGAAGGGTATGAACCAATAATACACTTACATATATTCTTCTTATTAACTTCATTTGTCTTGCTATACCTAGTATATTTCAAAACAGAGACTCTCTAAATCTATGACTCTTAAGATATGTTCTGCAAATATTTTTTTTTACATCAGTTAATTAGACTAAGTATTACAATTCCTACTGTGCTGTTACTGTATATATGTTTTATTCTGCGGAACTGACTGAAGGGAACATTCTGTAGCAAACTTTTAATAAGACAACTAGAGGATTCTGACAACCTATTAAATGTGAAACTAAAAAGTGCAAAATACTCATCTCTAAGTATAGTAAAAAAAAATATTAAAATAAATATTTATTAATAAATATCAATGACAAAACTGCATATAAATTATATGCTAAATATTTAACATATAAAATATATAAATATGTCTCATCTGAATAAAGTCGTATACAGGCTAATGTTCAAATCACTGTATGCAATAAGACATAGACTTATGGGTTTATACACAAGGAATTAATGATCCCTGCTATTCCTCTGTGGTAAATGTATCTGGTATAAGGTCAATGGATGACCCCTTACTTGAAAGAGTAATGCAATATACATTCAGAGAGACCAGTCCATAACACCAGAGAGCACTCAAACACTCAATCAGTGCAGCCCTGGAGCAAGCAGCATTCAAATGAACCAGATGTTATTTAAAATATACAAATTAATTTTATATTAATAAATAAAAATACAAAGGCAAAAACCAGCTCTGTCTAGTGCATTTCATGCATTACCTCACTTAATCATAGGCTGTAATTAAAGGGCTACTGTCACCAGAAGATCCCCTCCCTGGGAGAAGATGTTTTGATTAAGCCAGGGCTGTACTATGGTTCCCAGAGGACCAACACAGGAGAAGAACAGAGGTCTGAAAAGAGACCCCAAATGTTTCCCTGATGCATTGAAGCTACATTGCTCAGAACAAGTTCCTGCAGGTCTGTGAGGAGTTCTCATGCAACCCAGGAGTTGCATTCCTGTTGAAACGTGTATGGCAGACTTAATAATAATAATAATTTGTGATTTTTATAGCGCTTTTCTCCCTGTGAAACTCAAAGCGCTTTACAATTCTATAAACAGACATAAAATGTAAGAGTTCCTTATGGTCACATGAGGTGACTGAATGCCTGATAAAAGAGATGGGTCTTTAGCTTTTTTTTTAAAAGTCTGTAGTGATGGTGTCTCTCTGATTGAGGATGGTAAAGAGTTCCAGAATGTGGGGGCAGCGTGGCTGAATGCCCGGGAACCTGAGGTTGTCTTTATTCTGGGCACTGACAGGAGGGATCTGTTGGCTGACCGCAGTGAGCGGGATTGAATATAGGGTGTCAGGAGCTCTTTACTGTGGGCCTTGATTATTTAAGGCTTTGAAGGTCAGCAGGCCAATTTTAAAATATGTTCGCCAATGCAGGGAGTGGAGAACAGGTGTTATGTGACATGAGCAAGTTTTACTGGTCAGTAGTCTGGCTGCTGCATTTTGTACTGTTTGTAGGCGATGGAGTTCTTTTTCTGGGAGGCCCAAGTAGAGTGCATTACAGTGATCTAGACGAGAAGACACAAACGCATGGACTAATGTTGGCATATCATCTGGTGGAATTAAGTGTTGTATAATGGCTATGTTTCTCAGATGAAAGAAGGCAGATTTTATTACAGAAGAGATCTGCTGTTTAAATGACAGTCCAGAGTCAATCATCACTCTAAGACTTCGTACCTCTGTTGAACTAATGAGTTCAGAGCCTCCAAGTTCCAGGCCAGTTGGGTGATCCTGAGATATTCTTGTTGCCCGGGGTCCCCTCACCAAGAGTAACTCTGTTTTGTCAGGGTTCACTTTAAGCCAACTAGCATTCATCTACTCTATGAGGTCTGCTAAGCAACTGTTGATGAGGCATGTTGGGTCTTTAGTATCTGGAGCAAAGGAGAAGTAGAGTTGTGTGTCATCTGCGTAACAATGATATCTTAGGCCGTGTCTTCTGATGATGTCTCCCAGTGGTAGGAAGTAAATTGCAAATAGCATAGGAGACAAGATGGAACCTTGTGGAACTCTGCAGGCTAATTCTGTTGGTGCCGATGAGCAAGATCCTGATGTTACTCTCTGTGATCTACCAGTGAGGAAAGATTTAAACCAGTTAAGAACTGTGCCCCCTAGACCACAGATGTGCTGCAAGCGCGCTATTAAAATCCCATGGTCAATGGTGTCAAATGCAGCTGAGAGATCCAGTAGGATTAGGATGGAGTAATCACCTTTGTCTCTTGCCAAAAGGAGATCATTTAGCACTCGGATTAGCGCTGTTTCCGTGCTGTGGCGGCATCTGAAACCTGACTGGAGAGGATCAAAGATGTTACAGCTTGATAGATGGGCCTCCAGTTGAGTTGCCACTACTTTTTCAATGATTTTCCCCAGAAATGGAAGGTTGGATACTGGTCTGTAATTTGCTATGCAGTCTGGGTCTAGTGAGGGTTTCTTTAGGAGGGGTTTTACCACTGCTTGTTTTAGAGGATCTGGGAAGATTCCAGTTTTTAGTGAACACTCCATTATTTTTGTGAGGGCTGGGGCAAGGGTTTCAGTACATGCAGATATAAGACGAGTTGGGGCAGGGTCTAAGTCACACGTAGTGGGACGCAACTTTTGCATGGTTCTTTTAACTTCCTCTATATCCACATTTGTAAAAGCAGACCATAAACTGGGGGAATCTGGTCTTACACTGTAGTAGTTCTGGTGGGTAACTGGTTGGCCTGCTGTGATGGAGGCTCGGATGGAGGAAATCTTGTCTGTGAAGAAGGTTGCAAATTCTTCACACTTATCTTGAGAAAAGTTGTTGGGTATATGCATGCATGCTGGTTTGCAGAGCCTTTCTACTGTGCGAAACAGTTGCCTGGGTCTGTTGCGGGAAAGTGTGATTTCGCGTGACAAAAATGAGGATTTTTTCTGAGTTATCTTAACTTGATATTCATTTAAGTGATTGATAAGAGCAACTTTGTCCTCTGGGTCATGTGTCCTGCGCCACCTTCTCTCGAGTTTACGGCCTGTTCTCTTCAATTCTCTGATGGTGCTATCAAACCAAGGTGCATTATTGTGAGTTTTGATAGTGCATATGCGTGATGGTGCAGTGCTTTCTAGGGTGTCCCTTATGGTTTTGTTGTAGAGTTGGACTAAGGAGTCAGGGTCTTCACAAGTGTCCATCAGTTTACTTAGATCCATATTTGATGTTACATCCAGTGGGGTCACCCCTTTTAATGAGCGGTGTTTGACCAGGTTCTGAGGCTGTGGTTTGGCTGATTGTGATCCAATGGAAAAGTGTATGGAGTGGTGGTCTGACCACACAACTGGATTTACAGTTACTGGCGACACTTCTAGTCCACACTGGAACACTAGATCAAGTGTATGACCTTTTCTGTGGGTGGAAGTGGCAACTATTTGTATGAAGCCGAGTGCACTCATCAGGCTGAGGAGGTCCTGCCCCAGTTGGGATAGTGTGTCATCAATCCAAGTGTTGAAGTCTCCCAATATAATCCATCTAGGATGTTCAAGGATTAAACCAGTCAAAAGGTCTGAGAGCTCTTGAAGAAATCTCTTCCCATCTCCTGGGGGTCTGTATATTAACAGTATCCGAAATCCTCTATCTATTGAGATGCTAGCAGCTACACATTCAAAAGATTGGGGTGGGTGGACTGATATTGGCCTGGGGTTTAAGGATGATTTGACACAAATCATTACTCCACCTACCTTGCGTTCTTGTCTCGGTCGGTGGAACACTGTATAATTGCCTGGAACAGCTGCTGCTAGGATAGGCCCCGCATTGTCATCTAGCCAAGATTCTGTAATGCACGCTAATTCACATGTTTCAATAAGGTTGGCGATAATAGCTGTTTTGTTCTTTATTGATCTGGCATTGCACAGGATTGATCTGATAGGACAGTCTTGGGGTTCTGAGTTCTTGCTCTGTACTTTGGAAACAATGCATCTTCTTATGGGGATCACACAAAGAGGTTTCCTTGATTTGAATGTGCGCTTTTTGTGGCTTCTGGATTGAATCACTTCAATTGGGTTTGCAGGTAGAAGTGGCGGAGTGGCTATGAGAGTGTCAGGAGATTGAACTTTAAGTTTTGATTTTCCACCACGGCAGCCCCTGTGAGTGCCTTTGAAGATGCCAAGCGATTTTAAGGTAACCAATTGCGAGGGGCTGAGCAAAGAGACCACTTTTTGGGGTTGTAGGGAAAACAGATATGAGGCAGAATAGGTGATCATTCCCTCAGCAGTGAGGGGGTTAAAATAGCCTCTGAGTTTTACAGGGATGTCAGCTGTGGGGGATGATCACATTGTCCTGTTCTTTAGGATGCAGGCAAGTGTGAGGTGTGGAATTTTGCACTTCAGGATGCTTTGTAGATAACAGATAAGAAAGCATCCTTGCAGGTCAGATTGCAGTTTCAAATATGTTTCAGTGAAATATATAGTTGGTATTTTTTCTTTTTGTTTCTTTGGTTTTTTTTCGTCAATAAGTTTTCACAGTGTAGAAATTAAATCTGAGTATTGCTGAATAGATGATCAAATCCAAAACCCAATTAACTGGAGGTGAGTATAGGTGATCATTCCCTCAGCATTCATAGGGATAAAATAGCATCTAACTTTTGCAGGGATGTCAGCTGTGGGTGATGGTCACATTGTCCTGTTCTATAGGATGCAGGCCAGTGTGCACTTCAGGCTGCTTTGTAGATAACATAGATAAGAAAGCATGCATGCAGGTCAGATTACAGTTCAAAACCAGTGTACTTCAGTGAAATATATATAAATATATATATTTCATCAATAAGTTTTGTGTGTGTTTAGAAATGAAATCTGAGCATTGCTGAATGTATGATCAAATACAAAACCCAAATAACAACTGGAGGAGAGTTAGTTTTATAGTTTCAATGTACCTTGTTTGTGGTGTTCCAGTGGAGTTATCTCTTCTTAGCAGAGGGTCCAGGAGAAGTATATTTCAATCCACTGTATATCTCAGTGTTATAATGCCATCAGTTGAATTTTGGTAAGTCCAGGTATGTGGAATGTGGAGTAGAGCTTGGTCCTTGGAATATTTTTGGTAAATTTTGAAAGCAAGGAGGTTATAATGAAGGTAATTCCTGGAGATGTCAGGAGCATGAGAAAAGTGTGGCAGCCAGCAGTTTCATGTAATAAAATATAAATACATTTATATGCTTCACAACATTATTATTATAATTTATTTGTAAAATACTAAAATATCATTGAACAATGCAATACAGACAATATAACAATGTACACTAGGGTAGGATGGCTGGTAAGAAGGGGGGATTGGAACTGACTGCAATGAATGAGCAGTATGATCTTATTAGTATGATTGAAACATGGTTAGATGATACACACGATGGGCAATCAATATAGAGAGTCATTTACTTTTTAGGAGGGATAGGTTTAATAAAAGAGGTGAGGGCATACCTGTATGCAAAGAATGCCTTAAAACCTAGTATAAGCAAAGCTATTAATGAAGAATTCAATGAGAATGTTGAGGCCCTTTGTGTTAAAATACATAATACTACAAGCCGCTTAATATTGGGAGAGTGATGAAGGCCCCTGTTACTGCAAAATGGAAAAGGCTTCTCAGTCCAGAAATACAATCATAATGGGAGATTTCAACTACCCTAAAATTGACTGTATGGTTAATGACAATGTCCCGTTCCAACCAATACAGGAACCAACTAGAAAAGAGGTATTGGTGAAAATATCAGTGTCAAACTGTTTTGAAATGGTAAACAATATACAGGTAAGGAAACATTTAAGCAGTAGTGATCACAATATGATGTTCTTAGATATTTGCTATGTGTAACTCAATAAAAAAGGTTTAACTAAAACATTTAATTTTAAAAAGGCTAATTTTACAATGCTAAAATCAGTATTAAATGACAATCAATGGGATGCAATTTTAAAAGAAAAAAATGCACAAGAAAGATAGAATTTGTTTAAAATGCTCTTCGATACATATTCGTGTCAATACATACTATCAGAGAATGAATACAAGAGGTGCAAATTAAGACCGAAGTGGCTTAATAAAGAGGGAAATGAGGACTGGAATAAAAAGCAGGCTTTTAAATTAAGTCAGAAGGGTCAGATGCATTAAAAATATAAAGAATGAAATAGAATCTGCAAACAAGCAATTAGGCTAGCTAAAAATGAAAAATAGAAAATTACTGCAAGAGAAATATTAAACAATTCTACAAGTATATAAATAGCAAAAAGATTAAGGTTAATATTGGTCATGTTAAACCTTTCAGTGCCAAAGAGGTACACAACGCATTGCAAAGCAATGCTTTATGTCCCTCTTGCACTGAAAGGGTTAAGTCTGAGACAAATGAGCTAATTAGTGTGGATAAGGCTAACGCTGGCTCACACTTTTCTTCTGTATATACAAAGGAAGTACAAATGCAGGTTATGGGCAAGCAGAGAGAATTACAGAATTCCCTCCATCATGAGCATGATTTACAGAGGACAAAGTAAAAAAGATACTGGAAAAGGTTGTGGGGAATAAGGCACATTGACCTGATGTCATGCATCCAAGGGTACTTATGGAACTTAGTTCAGTAATAAAGACCCTTATACATAATATTTATTGATTTATCTTTCATCAGATATAGTTCCCTGTGATTGGAAGAAAGTAGATTAAATATCATTATTCAAATAGGGAAAAAGAGATAAACCACGATGTTATAGACTTGTGAGTTTGACTTCCATAGTGAGTAAGATACTAGAAGGGTTACTAACTGATAGTATTCAGAGCTATGTCAAGATCAACAATATTATTAGTAATGGTGTAATGAAGACTGGACCATGTCAAATTAATTGACTTGCATTTTAGAAAAGGGGAATTAGTAATTTGGACAAGGGCATTGCTATTGATGTAGTATACTTGGATTTTTCAAAAGCCTTTGATACTATGCCTCATAGCAGGTTACTACATAAATTAAGAGGCTTTGGTTTGGGAGGATATCTGTGCATGGATAGATAACTGCTTAAATGATAGATGGCAAGAGAGTTGTAAGTGAAACCTTTTCAAGTTGGTCTAAAGTTGTAAGTGAAGTGCCATGGGGTTCTGTTTTTTGTTTTCAAACCTCATTTGGAGGGGCATCAGGACTCCCTCAGTTATCAATCTTTCAGACTATCATGCTGGGAGATCAATAATGAGGATGCAGGAGATCAACATGCTCTCCTGCTTTACTCCTACTATAACTTGCAGTTAGGAGTGGGTGTGATTGGGAAAGCCCAACCCATGTCACAAGTGATGTGAAAACTGGTGATATGAGAAGGCTTTCCTCATATCTAGCACTTCGGGTAGAAGTGAAGCAGGAGAACATATTGTTCTTCTATGTTGTCTGTATTGGTCTCGCACTGCAATCAGCTGGAGATCAATAGCTTGGGGAGGTGCATCAGGAGAAACAATGATGCTCCCTCAATGAGGTATGGTAAATTATAAAAAAAAATAATTCTGTGTGTGTCACAGGGAGGGCCAATGCATTAATAACATTAATAAATAAATTATTCGGCATATAACAGACTAATCCAACATTTCATTTGATATTTATAACTTTCTTTACAACTTTCATCAGGGATGAATAGAGCATTTGATTAGTGCATTATTTCCTGAATACATTACTTTTTCATTGGTGTACTATGTTGAATAAATTATTTATTAATTATATTTTATGCCATGTTCACTATGCAGAGTCATCTGTATCAATTATGCTGATATTGTGAAAGAAAATTGACATATGTGTACATGAATAAACAATCTTTCAAGCCTATGCAAAAAATGATAAGAAATTCATTTGGCTTACATATGGGCAAATAGGCAGTTAATGGCCATGAGGCAAAACATCTGTGTTTTTCTTTTTATTTAAACATACACCTCAATAATGTGACTCCAGTGGTAAATAGAATAATGTATGTCTCTACATTTTAAAATAAGATCTATAAACATATGGACATTTGTCACGGTTTTGTTAAAGACTCTCAGACCAGTATGTAAAATAAAACACAGTTTTATTTTGCAATAATAACACATAAGGTCGCCCTCTAGTGGCGGTTGGTTGTACATAAATGATAGTGACTGGAAAATACAAAGTAAATGCACAAACGGAAAGCAAGTACACATTTACCACCAAGGAAGGGGTATAACCCCGGAGGGTTAAGTCCTTTATAAATATTAGTTTCAAAGGAACTGTTTGGCACGCCCTGGGTATGAGTAGGTTACGCTTAAGGTAACCACAAAGGGTTAAGTCCTTGATTATGATCAGTCTCTTAAGTGGATGCTTGGCACGCCCAAGGTGTAGATAAGCTGTGCTGAAGAAATGTTCACCAACAAGTGGATAGGGACTGTCTCGCCACGGTGTGTAGTATAGCAGAGCCCAATAGCCCCCCACGGGCGTACCTACAGGAATGGCTACTGCTGGTGCAAGTGATCTTAGCCCCACGGGCGTGTATCGAACCGGCCTGCAGTGCAAGAGCTCCCAAGCCTCTTCAGACTCTACTGGACTGAGTATAATGAGACAGGGCCCAAAGCCCAACAGAAGTAGTACCGGAATGCTAGTGCTGAAGCCTGTGCCCGTCACCACTCGGTATAACGGAATCGCCCAGTGTATACAACGAGAGAGATAGAGAGCCAAAGCGCCCAACCGGCCCAATAGGAAGTGAACACTCTACTGGGATGGTATCGAGTTGCCGACGGAGAGCGGCCAACTCAGCAAGAGTTTCACTATAAACGAGGCTCACACTGGAGTAGGGAGAGTGGGACCGAGACAGCACTGGTAGGGTTAAAAGGCACGTTTACACAAGGCTTTTCTGCGGTAGCACAGCACTGCGGTCTGAGGGAGGCGCACACAGCTCTGCACGATAGTAACACTGCACTGCACGAAGTAACACCAGGCAAGACAGCCACACAAGTACTGGAACAGTGGATGATAATGTCGCGACGGCGACAAACCGGAACGTGGGTCTTCTGGAACCCGCTGGAGGTGATCTTGCGGGAGGAAGTCAGCAAGGCCGGATCGGAGCACGTAGGAGGTAGTCGTACCAGCCGGGTCATACACAAGCAGGAACGTCAGCCAAGCAGAGTCGAGATCCGGAGGAGAGAGTCAGACGAGCCGGGTCATACACAAGCAGGAACGTCAGCCAAGCAGAGTCGAGATCCGGAGGAGATAGTCAGACGAGCCGGGTCATACACAAGCAGGAACACTGGAGAATGGTCAGGGCTAGCCAAATCGGTACACAGGAAACAGAAACGTAGCAACAGAACAACTGGCTCAGAAACACCACGAAAGGGCGCCTGACAGATGGAATTGCCAGGTATAAAAAGGAAACCAAGGGGCGGGCCAAACTAAGTGAACAAATCACCCTTGTACATAGAAGAGAGTGACAGCTAGATCACAGGCACTGTGATAACATTGTATCCTATATAATAATTTGCTAAGGATGTTTTTTTCAGAAGCCGTCACATGCAGTAGAGATGGCATCGCAAGCTGCAGTCTTGCTCAGTAGAGACTGCCCGCGCCGTGGGTGATATGGAGAGTGGTCCTCCGAATTCAGACCGGAGTACTCTGTGCGCACCTTCCTGGGACTAAGCGGTCCCAGGAAGGTGAGCAGAGAGCACTACGGTCTGAATTCGGAGCACCCCACTCCGTATCAGCCATAGCAAGGGCAGTCTCTACTGCGTATGACTGAAAAGCGGCCAGTGACAAGACAGGATCCGGCAGGTTGCTGTGTGGCACTGTGGCCCGTGTAAATGGGCTTTTCAACTAGTCCTATATAATAATTTGTTAGGATATTTGTCAGAAGCCATCATTCTCAGTAGTGACTGCCCATGCCGCAGCTGATACAGAGCAGGGCACTCAGAATTCAGAACGGTGTCCTCTCTGCGTACCTTCCTGGGACCACTTGGTCCCAGGAAGGTGCACAGAGAGGACTACAGTCTGAATTCGGAGCGACCCGATCCGTATAAGCAGCAGTGCATTTGCGTAGTCAGTACTGCACATGACTGCAGATCGGCCAGTGACAAAAGAAGATCCAGCCACCAGCTTATGTTGCTGGGTGGCACTGTGGCCTGTATACACAGGCTTTTCAACTAGTATACTATAAAAAATCCAGAAAATAAATTAAGTAAAAATAATATATCGAGCATGCATGTCAGAAAGCAGTTTTTTTGGTTTCAGTCACTCTCAATCATCGTTGAGAAGATAACATCAAGGAGCTAACAAATACTGTATGTTGTTTGAAAGAATAAGTTGAGTGATAACCTAAATTGAAGCTAATTGAATAGCATTATAGGTAGAGTTTGTATTGTCCCTATGCTACCATAAGTTAATATGCTTTATTGAAATTCTAAAGCTTGTTTTTTATTTGTCACTAGTATTTTCTAAAAAAAAGCTTAAAAAAGAATTGAAGCTATTATCCCTTCTAATGGAATCAAGGCCTGCATGAAGAATAAGGCTCCCTGCATGTCTCAAAATATCTCAGTATATTTTTGAGGGGTTAGGTGACATTGTGAGAGAATCGTCTCTCAAATATTCTACCCTGTTATTACTTGCAGTTATATCTGGTTTTCCAGACTCACATGCTGATTAATTATTTATGTTCCTGTCTGCTTTCCTGGACATACCTCTCATTCCTATACCTACCAGCCACACAAGCAATGTAGTGAACATGCAAAGTGTTTTCACTGACTAACATTCCACAGCAATGTTTCTAGTTTTCTTTGTTTTATCCCTGCTTGACCAACCACTGATTCTGTTACTCCTACCTTGCCTTGCTATGGCCTCAGCTTACTAAAAGACCATCTCTTTGTTGTCCCACCTGCCCACAGCTTCAGCTATATTAAAATGACCTTTGCCTCTCTGGCTCTTGTTCATGACTTCAGCTATGATTAAATGACCACTGCCTCTGTTTGCCCCTTGCTTGAAACCTCAGCTAGCTAGCCATGTTCTATAACTAGAAAAGTTAGAAGTGCACTGAAAATTATTGCCAAAATTATGTTGATGTTCAGCATCTTTCCTTAGTCTTACTCAAATGAAGGTACCTTAACATTTGGAATCCAATCCTGATTTATTTTTAAAAAAGTCAGTCTCTCTACACTGTCACCAGATACTTTGCATCTGCGATCTGAAATGATTTCGTCTTCAGCACTAATGACCCCTATTTTCTGACAAGCCCCAGTGCCTTGCAATTGCACCTCCAGTAGTATTGCCCACGGTCTGATTTTATGCTAATTGGTTAAGTTCAAGGCCTCACTTATCACTCTCTGTGCTGTTTGACATGACCTCAGTATGTGAGCAACAATGGCTCAGCACATAAACTATTCAGTATGAAGTGCCACACTGTTCCACTTAGAGTTAAATGTTAATCTTTCAGAATCTATTTATATTACAAAAAATGACTAGCACAAAATATAGGCAGTTTTTAATTCACTTAATTCATTTTTAAACATTATGTTAAGGTAACAGGTCCATTTTAAGTTTGAGATTGCTCTTGCAATCAGGCCTATCTATATATATTTTAACTTTAAATTGACAAATATTTTGTCTAATTATCTTATAAGGAGCACAAGATATATGTGGCTTCTAAAATTTTTACTGAATTTCAACATCAGGTAGTACAGAAGGTGATGTTCCCTGTTCTGATTTAAATTGTAAACATTTAAGGTAATATAGAAATGTAGAAATTACAGATTCCTAAATTCCTACAGATCTATGTTGCTTAAGCAACAACAGCTGGATTTGAATCGCAGAATTTGTAAGAAGGCAGACAAATGTACCATGAGATACTTAAATTATTATTGAATTTCAGCATAAGGCAATACAGCAGTTGAAATTCACTGGTATAATCTGAAAGAAGTAGTTAAGGAAATATAGACATACTAATGTAAAAGCCCGTGTACATGGGACAAGATTCGGGTGATGTTAAGAGGCCGGTCCTCCTCTGCATCCTGCCGCTGACACAGTTATGCACTGTAGAGACTGCCCGAAAGCACAGAATGCTCCCAGCACAGAACTCCCAGCATTCTGTGCATTCAGGCAGCCTCTACTGTGCATGACAGCTTCTGACAAACATCCTACCGAATTATTATATAGGATGCAGAAATTCTAATTTCCTGAACTACTAAAATTATATATTGCTTAAGCAACATCATTAATTAGACTTAGAGTATAAGGGTAGTTCTCTCATAAAATATTGTGATTTAGAAAATCTGTAATAAAGGCTTGTTCCCCTTTTAATGCAACACTTGTCTTCCCCTACCTACATTTTGTGCCTATTTCTTAAACTTTTGAGTGCCAGAGGGGTATGCAACGCATTGCGTACCCCTCTGGAACTCAAAGGGTTAAAGCTAAGGAATGTATTCTAGAAAAGAGTTCCATTATAGTAGGGTGAAGCTATGGATTGCACGCATCTATTAGGAGTCTTGCCACAAACCAATGAGGCAGTGGATAGAGGAAAAAGACTTATGTATATAGACTAAATTCTGGAGTGCGATTTTGGTATATGTGTGTGTGTATGGAAACCATGGCCTAGATTCACTAAAGGTTGAAGAGGGCTAAAAATGTTGATATCCTGTGGAAGAAGTGTCGTAAGCACATTGACAGTATTCACTAAAGTGTCTACAACATTACATCACCAGGATTCCGACAACAGTCCGACAGGTTTATGAATTTTCATTCATCACATCCATATGGAAATGAGGCATAATGGGACACGTTCGTATCCAAGGGGTTGTTTTGATATGTTAATGTGACACTTTGACACATTCACTAAACTCTGATAGCAGCCTTTGTTGTCGGAGTTCACGGTCGCAACTTCACCTACCTCATGTTGTCGAAGTTGGAATCTCCCTGTACTTTCCTATGAAGTAACAACCCTCAATTAATTTGTAGCATGAAGGGTTGTCCAAGTGCTGGCAATGTGGGAGCACTTGGACTTGGACTCACACATCACTAGCAATAAGACAACCTAAAGAGTTAAAAAAAAACAGAAAAACAAAGGAAAACAACAGGAGAAAAAGAAAAATTATAGAAAATTATTGTGAGGAAATATTATAAAAAGTTGCAAAATGTAAGGGAAAGTGGAAATATCACAAAATGAACCCAAACTGTAAAATGCAAACATGTACCGATATGTAGCAGCATGAATTACTATTTGGGATGCCAGCACATTACAGCACTTTACTATTCATTTTATTTTGGTTTATTTTGGATTTCAACCATTTTGTTTTGCCCTGCAATGCACTGGAGACCCATAATGTGTGGCATATTGAATATACATACAGACCTCGGGGGGGGGGCATCAGGACCCCACCTGATAAACCCCCTAGCATGGATCACCTATCCAGTTGGTTTTTGACCGGATGATTTTTAATTCAGTAAAGCACAGAGCTGCGCTTCTCATGAATGAACCAGGTGACAGGGTTCAGTACAAGCACTTCTACTGGAGCTGGCTTAACATTGGCTCCAGTAGAAAGGAAGGTAGCAAATGCCTTCCTTGTCACCTGCCTGGATCACCTATCCTACTGGATAGGTGATCCATGCTATTTACTTTTAAAAGGTTGCACACAAAAGGACATAACACCAAATGAAATAGTAACCATGTTGCCTACTGAAAGGTCCATCCCAGTCCGACCAGTCAAAAATACCACGGTGCACTGATACTCTCTGATATCCTTGCACCTACCATGCGGCACGACAGCTGGGGCTAAGTAGGAGAGCTGGAAACAGTATGAAACAGGTCAGCAATGCTTGAAGTGTGTGGATGAGGCTCAGGATACAGTAGAAGCAAGGATATCCAACAATGTAAGAAGCTCAGAAATGCTGAGAGTAGAAGACCATAGAGTGCTAGCGGTTCCTTTGATATATTTATGATGGGATAGAGCCAGGGCAGCATGATGGGAGCTGCAGTCCAACACCAGAGTGCATCAGTGCACTGTGGTACTTGTTGTACTGGTCGGACTAGGATGAGACCTTTCAGTAGACAGCATGAGAATCTCACGCTGTCATGCAGCATGAGATTCTCTCGTCGCCATTTTTATTTTCAGGTTAGAGGATAATTCTGTAGTGCTTGGTGCACTATTTTTTTATTTTAACCCTGAGTGCCACAGGGGTGAGCAATGCACATCCCTATGGCACTCAATGCTGTCCATGGTGCTGAAAATGTTCTTTCTACTCCCCTACTGGCCAAGTATGGAAGCAGAGAGAATGCTGTTCAACTTTAGAATTGTCATAGTGTTGGAGATGTGTGAAGGGAGGACATCCCTTCCACATCGACAGCACTTCCAAAATCCTGTATGCTAATAGGGACCTTCTCCACCTCTACCCTTGTATCAGACAATTTGAGTGAATATGTCGAAACGTGTGTAGATTGAAATGTTGAAGTGTATCGAACACATCAACAAGATCATATCGCCACAGCATCGACCTTTAGTGAATCTAGGCCCACAGCCTACTTAATTATTATATTAGTCACAAGATATCTGCAACTTTGTGACATTTTTTAGCAAATTAGAACAGCAGGCAGTGCAACAGTTAAAAGATACTGATCTGACTTAAATTTTGAAAGAAATATAAAAATATAAAGAGACTTAAATATCCTGCAATACTACAGATCTATGCTGCTTATTAAGCACCAGAAGGGTTGTGCAATGCATTGTGAAGCAACAACACTTGTAAGTTGTATTTTAATTACAATTTTATTTTATGAAATAAAGAAATGTAAAGATATTGCAGTTTCTTCTATTCCTACAGAGTTATACACTGAACAATAACAAGGTGAATTTTAATTACATACATTGAGGGTAGAAAAAGTTATTGCAACTTCACAAATTGTTATTAGATTTGAACCCAGGCAATAGAGCAGTTGAAATTCATTGGTCTAAATTATTTTTTTAAGGATATGTTTTATTAAAGACTGTAAATTGCATGCATAGGGTATAAAAAAGTTGTCAGTACAAAATACTGCATATCATAAAACAGGAAAGTTGTACTTGCGTAATATGAGCAGACATTGTCAGTACACAATGCAGTCCCCAGAGCTGTTGTATTAAAGATAAAACTAAACTATACTAATCCAGCAACATAACAAAAGAAGTAAAAGTAGAAGTAAAAGCCCCACTGCCTTTGAACACTGCCCACCACAATGCCACAACAAGAAGAAGATAACCAGTGGCTCACACAGAACCAGGTATCAAGGTCAACAGCAAGAGCCAAGGGTGAATACACTGGATGATGAAATAAATCACAAAGGGGGCAAGTCTAAATCTACCGGTACATTCAGTCAGACCAAAAATTCATCCAACAATTCAAACCAAATCCTATCAAATCTGTCAGGATTCCCCTATTAAAAAATGCTTAACAATGAAGGATGGTCCTAGGTAGACCCACCACCATCTGTGGGACTGGGGCTGAGCTGTCATTACCATTGCCACATGCTTTCTTGCCATTACCAGGTCCTTGTTGAGGAGGGATTTATCCAAAGAGCAATCAAGGAAATCAGGGAAGATTATAAGCTCAGTTTAGGAGAATAATGAATGTGTCTACCCAAAACTATAGGTCTGTGCCTGGAACACACAAGACCAAACCCATACACCTCAGATAAGGTGTAATAACATACCCCACACTGCCGAACATTGAAAACAACCATAACTTTCTGTTTTCTCCATTTAATGAAGGTGCTCCGGGCAGAGATGGATTAAGGCTCCATAGGGTCCTAGGCAATGTACTAGTTTGGGGCCCCACACCTCTTGATATGGTGCTTCTGACAAAGAGTGCAGCTATTAGGTACTGAGATTATGGTTTTATTAAAAGTGTGAGCCAGAGCTTATAATTTTAAGTCCTTTGCTACTAGCCAGACCTGAAAAGTTACTAGCCACTACAAGCCAAAACATACCCACCCTGGCTGAATTTCTACTCACCAGGGCTAAATATTCACTTGCCATTGGCTAGAAATTTTGAGCCCTGGTGTGAGCAATCGTATGATGCGTCTGACACAAGATATTAACAGCAATAACAGCAGGGCATCTGTCTGTGACCCATCACTCTCAGCCAGGGTCCCTTATATTGCCATGGGCCCTAGGCAGTAGCCTAGGTTGCTATAATGGATGATCCAGCCCTGGGTCAAAATAAACCCTACACAGAATTGTAAGTGTTATTAAGTGGTGTCCATAGTAGGTGGACTCAAAAGTAAGACTGAGCTTCACCGGAGATCCCTCACAATCCTCCAGTGTGCACAGATCAGTCTCTCAGTGAGTTCTCAATTGCTCAGTGCCTGAGCAAGGTGCTAAAGTAAGATACTATAAAGGAAGAAGAGTAGTCTAGCAGGCTACTGCCATAACACAGTAGTAAGTAATGAGGAGACAGATATGTAGACTTAGGGCCTCACAGAGCATTAATTGCACATCTGAGGCAACATGCAGCTATTCAAAAGACTTAAGAATGTCCTTAAGAAATATGTGGTTGCTGTTGGTTATTCCATATTTAATCCAACAACTTCAGCTGTCTTAGACTAGGATTATCCCAGATGGGGATGTTAGCATCAATATCTGGGTGGTTAGGCAGTAATTGTATGGTGGATAATGCTTTATGAATTGCTACTATGGTCGACATCAGGGTTAGACTGGCACCAGGGCCAACCTATAGCATACGTGGCAGGTCAAATTGAGTCCAAAGAAATGCTTTGTCAATGTGCACAAAGGAATGTGTAGTATCTGGAGTGTTTCGTGCCAAAGCATTTTGACCTTGGGGAGCTAATAGTATTTATAAAATTCTACAAAAGAAATACCTCCCTCCTGCTTTGGGCATTTAGCATAAACCTAAGCATCACTTACCCTACACGAATTGAGAAGCAATGTTTTCATTAGTTTTAAAGTGTTTGGGGGGATATGAATTGGAGTGTTTTGAAAGAAATACAGTAACTTAGGGAGAAAGACCATCTTGAGACAATCAGGAGAAGGTTTTCTAATATAGCTAATGTCAGTTTCTAAGGGTATCTAGTTGGAGAGGTAGTAGAGCCTTCCTACAAATACAACAAATAAGAAGGTCAAAAGCAGAATTCTAAAGGAGTCAATGGCGTTCAGCTACCGGGACTTCGAGGAGTAGTTCTCAACTTCTGGCTAGAAAGTCGTAGAGTTTCGACTACCACTACCCTTAACAAGTCGGAAAGCCTGGAGGCATTGATTGAACGGTTTTGACTACAACGCCCTCTACAAATTGGTCAAGCAGGAGGCAGGGAGTAGTAAGTTGTAGACGCGCCACACCCTTGCCTGTTGTGAGCAGCAGAGCAGGAAAGGGCACGATGATTCGAAGGAGGAGTAGTCAAAGGAGAGCCGAGGTCAGAGCCACAGAGGAGACGGAGGTACCTGGGGACAAGACTGAGTCTAAGTCAAGGAGTAAGCCGGACAGGTAAATGCTGGAATCGGTAGACAGATAACATAGTCAGGGAACAAGCAAAAGGTTGGTACATGGAAAATCTAAGTCAGCAAACTCTGGATACGCGGAAACAAGGACTATAGGGAACTTGGCACGAAGATCGAGCAAGTGCTAGATCCTCAACCAGGAAGATAAGGACCACAGTGGCCAATGGAAGCTTGAGGTAGGAGGATTAACAAGTAAGAGCTTGGCAGCCAAGCATCAATGAACATTCAGTAAAGGGAGGCTATACAATTTATCACATGTTTACACAAGATGGTGGTATATTAATCAGCGGTCAAATATAGAGGAGTGAGGTGAGTCTGTCCACATACCAGAGTGGGAAAAAGAGAACACTCTAACTAAAGCACTGTCCTGTCTCCAATACAATGAAGATCTTGACTCTGAACCTGATAGAAGTCAACAGCTCCCACTCAAGAGGTTCAAAAATGAAATAGAAAAAGAGAACATGATAAACCTGTCCTGTTATAAAGGGTATGTGTTGCAGCAAGAAAGAGGGGTATGGGCAGGTGAGAGGTACACTGTAATGGTAAGGGTACCATAACTAAGTAAACATATTAGTATCAGAAAATATTAGTGATAACATTATGGCACTGTTAGTAGAAAAAATTGGTATAAAGTCTGATGTACCATGGCACATAACATGAAAGTTTATGACAACAGATTGTACGGTAACCATACAGTTGCAAAATAGATTACTGGTAAAAGATTGTACTGTTGGAAGCTGCACTTCAAGCTAGTTACATACATGGACCCTTGAAACATGGCATAAAAGGATGATGGCCTGCATCCAACAGCAACATATTACAAGACACACTGCAACAGGAGTAAATGAAGGTGAGCAACCAGAGGCATCATGTGTTAACTATTAAAGGAAGTTCCCTACTTGATAAGTCAGGTGTCGATAGCAGTGAACTTAAAGGGGTGGCATGAGCAGGAAAAAGTTTGGTTATGGTGGTATCATAATCAAGAAAACAAATTATTACCAGCATAGATTAGGGACACTATTATGGAAATATTACTAGAAAAAAAAAGAGATTAGTCAACATGTGCTTGAGCTATAACTTTTATTGTAGCATGCGTAATAGCTTTTGATTAATTGGTAATATAATTTACTGTTTTAAGCTGGACCTTATGCTAATTAAATATGGACTGTTGAAATATGACATATAGTAGAAAGGCAGAATGGTAGGATAGCCCATGCATTATAAGCTGAGATGGGTAAGAGTAGGAGCATAGTCCATTTGAGTGGGAGTTACATCAATAAAACTGAACACCTTGTTTGTATGGACAGTGCATATTTTAGTTTGTAAAATATGAGGGCCTAAGAGCTGACAACACATACAGGTACAATGTACATCTCTATGGCACTGGAAGGGTTACAGGAGTGAAGCTTTTTGTGGTGTTGTGTGATCCTCTCTGCTGCCCCAGTGGACAAGTGAGGGAGCAGAGGTAATTCCTTTCAGACTTCATGGTTGTCAAACTGCTGGTGACGTGTAAGGGAGGGTAAGTGCAAAACCATATGAAGTATCAGCTGATTTAAATGTTTTACTTAGGGGAAATTGAATCAGATAATCATTGCAATACCATAAAGCTTTGCAATGTACTTAAAGGGAAAGTAATGTTGTAAAATAAATGCCCCATTGAGTATTCTCCATAGCTTTTTTCCCCATGCACAGTTATTAGAATAATGCCCACTTTGTAGTTCAAGAGTAAATAAGTTGTAAAGAGTCACCCACCTGCCCCTTTTACATGTAAGACACCTAAACTCAGCTGTGGAATCTGGTCATTTGACCAGACAGATCACAGAGAGGGACAATCTTCTTGCTGTGAGTATTAGGAAAACCCTGCTCCCCTTGATGAAGTAGGGCAAGTTCTTTCATATGCTCACTGAAGATTGTCTCTCAGTGAGCTCCATCTTGATTGACTTGCAGAGGAGAGTTATGTAGGTGAAAGGGGCAGAAGTGGGATGCTTTATAACTTAGTTACTCTTGAACTACAAGAGGACAGTATCCTAATAATGCTGTGAATGGACAAAAAACTATGGAGAATATGTCATGGGGTATTTATTTTACATCATATCACAGGCAGAATTACTACTTAACATTTAGGAAAGCTGAGCCAGTGACAAATTATATTTTCTTTTCTTATTAAACAATATAATAATATATTGATCAAAAAAGTCTAACTCATTATAAATACTTTAAAGTAAGACATGAAAAATATGTTTAAAATACTCTGAGTTAAAAATAGGACAGATTCGGAAAGTTTTTTATAGGTAAATAAATTAGTTACAACTTATATGGGGTTTCCTTATACTCAAAGTAAGAAGATTGTCTCTTACTGTGACCTGTCTGGTCTTAACCCTTTGAGTTCCAGAGGGGTACGGAACGCATTGCTTTGCAATGTGTCGCATACCACTCTGGCACTCAAAGGGTTACGATCAGATTCCACATCTGAGGGGAGGTGGCTTACACTAGGTAAAAGAGGCAGGAGAGGGAAACTATCATTAAATTACTCTTATACTACAACTCTGACATTATTGAAATGACACTCTCTATGGATCAAATACTATGAAGATTAGTTGGATCTGCTTTTATTTTGAAACATTACTATCACTTTCAATTTAGCGGATGGTAAAGGGGGGTTTTCATTCAAAAAAGGTAAAAAGGAATTGAAAAAATTAAATTAATTATAATGGGCAGGTTGAAATTTTGTTTTGCTCTTTTAACCTCTTGGATTCTAGAAAGGTTGATATTGTTAAACAATTTGTTAGAGACCTCATTAGAAGCCAAGAAGTCAAGAAGCATTGATCTCTTTTTCAAAGTAAGAAGTAAATACTTTAACTGCTTAAATGCTAGATAGATCTCTGACACATCTGCTCAATACAAAGACTACCTATCTAGTATTCAAGGGGTTAAATAAAAACCTACCCCCATTTAAAAATGTGCTAGGTAAAAGTCTTAGAGCAGGACACACTGGTTCATTTTTACGAACACATTCAATGCTGAATAATCTATATTCCACTTAATCTTAAAATGAGATTAATTTCCTGAGGCTCCTCATAGCTCTTTATTAACACTCAAATATGACTAACTTTTCCATATTGGCAAAACCATTATACCACTATACAAACTGCTTTTATTGACCTTTAGATTAAAATGTGTTAGATTATTCTGATTGACATACTTAAATGAGTTTTGGCAAACATGGAAATAACAACTGTAACTTTTTTTTTATACTTTTTTATTTTACAACTGCTTCCAGTTTCATTATATGAAATACGATTGTATTATACACTAACTCAGATTGCCTAACATGCTTTTTTAGTGTTCTGGAAGATTTACATTTTGAGCTAAATGTTTCAGTGATTGCACTGTTGGATTTCATTACACCAATGCAGTTAATCAAAGCAAGGCTGGCCTTGGAGCCATGATTCACTATATGAGTCTTTTCTACTGAATGAATATAAATATAATCACATAACTACAGGGCTTAATATAATGAGCTTTAAAAAGTGGATCTAAAAATTCCTAATGAGTGGATAGATTTTTTTTCCTTTATTGATAAAGTTTGATTGCATGAACAACAAATGGTTTAATTGTTATAAATGAAGAGATTTAGATAACTTTCCCCCCCTGCACTAAGCTCCACTAGCTGGCTAACACTGTTAGAGTTTACATTTCCAACTTTGCCAAGCTGGCATATTGAAGCTGGAATCTTTACATAGCTTTCTGTGGAGCTATGGAGAACAGTATGGGGAGCAGAGACAGCAGTTGCCCTCTCATCATAGCCATCTGAGTGACATAAAGTGTGCAACGTATTAGTCTGCAATGAATTACACACCCCTCAGGGATTATAACCTAAAACAATTCCCTTCTCCAGGATATGCAAATACACACAACTGGAAGAGCAGTCGTTAAACATAACAGCTGCTCTGCCTATTCTGTTATTTCCTGAACTGGCTGATCAGATGTTTTAAGTCCATAGTGGACTATCCACTAATCAGCTGATTAATGAAAACTCAGCTACACTCTGTAAGGCAAAAGAGCATTCTAATTATGGATAGAATGTCTGAAATTAGAGATGAGGTGACTGAAAATGATCAATGATGGAGTGAAGACTCACAGAAGATGCTGAAATAAACATATAAAACAATGAGATGTCAGACTGAACTGTTCCTGTGCTTTTACTCAGTGATGGACTTGTATACCATCATGGAAAGAAAACATAACTGGAATGAGAAGCATTCTAAATAAGCATACAGCAGACAAAGACATATAAAAAAGAACATAAGTGTACTAGGATAATTACAAAAACCGTGATAGATACAGGACATGCCCACCTTCTCAACTTCTCATTCAGTGGAGCTGTCAGATTACTTCCGGCACTGAATCTGCAGCAAGGGCTTATGTGTCACTTGACAAAACTGACTCTACAGTATATAATCCAGAGACAAAGTACTAATGGCCTAAATGAGGCCTTAGGAAGGCAACTCACAGGTTATGTGGGGAAGTACTGGCACTATAGAGAAAGTACTCAAACCAAATATATATTTGTGGGATCTCTTCCCACCTCCTCATGTCTTTAAGTGCTTATAGCATATATACATAGCTTCCCCAAACCTCAAAACCCCAAAAATCAAAAAGCAGTGTATAAATATACAAAATATACACTTACAGTGATAGACCAGAAATCTTAAAGTTGATTCCCTCTGCTGGTGGGCCCCTTAGACTGCTAATGTGGGGAAAAGATTAACTGTATAATACATATATATGTATTTTGTGGCACTTTATCTTTATCTATATTTTTGCTATGAGCCACCCTCCCACATACTCCAGGGGAAGTGGTAAAAACATTCCAAAAATATACGTGTTAGGTTTGAGCAAACTTTGCCTAGTGCTGATCCCGCCCCCCAACTCAGCTAGTTACCTCCCCAAAGCAGAGTCAGAACAGGAGATAAACAGATGGCTCCACTGCACTAGGCATGAAGAAGAAGGAAGAGATTCATGGCTAGTAAAGGTTTGGGGGCCCAGAAATTCTGGATACTCCACAAGGATGATGTGAGTGCAATTGTTACTTACTGCATAATTGTCACTTATAAAAACTATTACGTTTAGGTTATTTTTTAAATGTATGTGTCTGCTCTGTTTTTTTTAACATTTCTTGTTCCAGTTGTAAAGAGAATTAAAAACTGTCTATATGTTATGATTTTTTTGTAGTGTTTAAAACAATGACCTTTGTTGGTGGTACAGTCTGGCACTTTATGCTAATGACTTTAGGTGCTGGGCTGTCATTACCACACACTGATCTATGAAATAATCTAAAAATGGCTAGTATAACAAACAAAGATTTTTATTCTCTGTAAAATAAACTAAACATGTCTTTTCAGTGACACGTGTACTTTAAAAAATGTAGGTATATGTATATATTCCTTAGAAGGCAATTGGTTTGCTCCAGAATTACTCCACTTTTTATCACATCACCCTCATTGCCTTGTACTCCACCAATACAAAATTATGATTCTATAACATTTTCTCATATAGGAGTATATGCATGCATTTCTTCATCTGGAAATGGTAAAACAGATATGCACTGTTGCATTAGTCCACTAGGGGTCATGTAACTCTGTCTATGGTAAACACATGCAAAGCTTTCTTCAATGGGGAGGAGAAAAGGCAGAACTTTTATTGAATAAGATACATTTTAAGCTTTTTGCATGAAATTAAATGCATATTGGCTGCATGAATATATGATCTGCATTCATTAAAGATTAATGTATTGTTCCTTTCATTTAAAAAAATGTGTTTTTATTTTAATCCTGTAGTATGCTCAAAAACAGTATGTTTGTGTGCATTACTGACAGGTGTCTAATTTTTTCAAGTTATGTATTCAAAATATTATGCTTTTACATAAACAGACCCTTTACTTATATTGTCAGTTTGTTGGTTTAAACTAATTATGCGAGTATTTAGTATACACAAATTTGACAGCAATGTAAGACACTTGTAATGCTCATTTGGAAAACAATGTTTTGTCTGTATTCACTAACCCTTTGAGTGCCAAAGGAGTATGCAACAGGAGCAATGCTTTGTGGCACTCAAATAGTTAATAATAAATGTTTTTTGGGACAGAAAACTGAGCAATAGTCACTGTACACTGAAACAACTATACATATTCCTCAGTGGTGGGCAATTGGTGGCCCTGGGAATATACTTCTATTGCCTCAAGTCTGTTTTCTGGTTCAATGGGAAGAGAAGATTATTTTCCTATACCAAATCACGCACACCCTACTTTCAGACGCACAAAGCAAACCTCATTTTACACTTACAATTCCACCTTAACTCCTTGGCTGCCAGAGAGGTTTGCAAAGCATTGCATTGGAGACCTCCCCACCATCCAAGGGTTTCATCTACATTTTCAGCCCACACATAGAATGTTTAACCATAATATACAGCCCTTTGGTGGACTTGATAGCCCCCTTTGCAGCTCTTGGGAATAATCTAGTTGTCTGTTACTGCTGTATATAATGAACACTGAACTATTCTTTGCTATAGAAATACATAGATATGGGAGTGCTTTACTAAGAGGCAAGTCTATTTTTGCATGATTTAACCCTCTGAGTACAAGGGTATGGAATGCATTGTGAAGCAATGAGTTACATACCCGCTGGCACTCAAAGGGTTAAAATGAGTGTATCAATTTGCCTTCATTTCCTATCTTCCTGAATTGATTACACAGTTTCTCTAAGGAAGTATTTTCTACCGTTTCCTCATGATTTCCCTTCTTATGCACAGGTGAATTAATTAAATAACTGAGTCTCAGAGTAACTCTCCTGCTCACTACCAAGGAAAACCTAAAACCTATTAGTTGCTCCCTGAAGGGAAGGTTGGGAACCATGGCTTTAAGGTACCGAGATGAATTTGTCAGTTACTGCTTCCATCTCAAGCCAATGGGAACAGGTCTTTCATTCATCCAAGTTTCATGACAAGAGCTTTTTATCATGCATATCATTCCACAGAACCAAGATAGTACATGCATTTTTTTTAGATAGGCAGAACTTATTGTCCATATATTAATGAAATATATATATACATATATACATAGTACTGTGCAAAAGTCTTAGGCAGGTGTGAAAAAATGCTATAATGTAAGAATGTTTTCAAAAATAGACATGTTAATAGTTTATTTTTATCAATTAACAATTAACTCAGTTGCGTCTCTCTCTTCATGTAATCCCAGACAGACTCAATGATGTTGAGATCAGGGTTCTGAGGGGGCCATACCATCACTTCCGGTACTCCTTGTTCTTCTTTATACTGTAGATAGTTCTGGCTGTATGTTTGTGTATGTATCTATGTATCTTTATTTATATAGGGCCATACATGTACAAAGCACTTAACAAAATTTACAATATAATACAAAACTACAGAACTGGGTTAAGAGCATTAAGCTTAAGTGCCATCATTGCATTATTTGTGGGGGAAAGTGCAGCAAGGAAATCATAGAATGGGAAAGGGACCCTGCCCCAAGGAGCTTACAATCTAATTAGAATTCATTATGACAAACAGAGACAGTAGGGGGAGGATTATAAGTGCAGGTACAAGGTGTGGTGAAATAAGTGCAGAAGGATTCTGGTGTGACTATGTGTGTGCAAGAGGAGGATATTGCTACTGAGATGCCTCCCTGAACAGGTGGGTTTTGAGAAGATGCTTGAAAGTGATGAGGGTGAATGATTGGCGAATGGTGATAGGGAGGGCATTCCAGAGTCGAGAGGCAGCCAGTGAGAAAGCTTGAAGTTGAGAGATGGCTTGAGTAGGGAGAGGACAGGAAGAACCCTTGAGAAGACCGTAGGGGACGGGAGGGGTTGTATCAGGAGATAAGAGCAGAAATGTAAGAGGGTGCTGAAGAGGAGAGAGACTTACAGGAGAGGAGGAGAATCTTGTAAGAAATACAATACTTTATAGGGAGCCAATTGAGGAATTTCAGGAGGAGATGAGAGGGAAGGTATCTGGGAGCAAATGTGGTGATTCTTGCTGCTGAACTGATAACAGATTGAAGTGGAGAGAGATGAGAAGCAGGAAGACCAGAGAGTAGAATGTTGTAGTAGTCAAGTAGTCAAGATAGTGTTTTTGCCTTTGACATGCAGAGGAAAGGACATATTTTTGCAATATTTTTTAGGAAGTGACATGTTCTAGTGACAGCTTGGATATGGGGGGAGAAGGTTAATTTAGAATCAAGTATGACCCCAAGACAGTGTGCCTTGGGTACTGAGTGTATAGCACAGAAGGGGGTTGGTGGATGGGTTTTAGGAAGGAACACCACCAGCTCTGTCTTAGCCATATTACATTTTAGGTGGAAGTGGGCCATCCATAATGAAATGGACATTGAGTGATTTGAGACTGCACAGCTGGAGTAAGGTCAGGACAGAGATGTAGATCAGTGTGTCATCTGCATACAGATGATAATTAAATCCAAGAGAAGAGATGAAGTCACCAAGTGAGAAGTTGTAGAGGGAAAAGAGAAGTGGTCCCAGGACTGATCCCTGAGGTACTCCTACTGAGAGGTCGTGAGGAGATGAGAAAGCATTAGCAAAAGAAACACTGAACATACATTTAGGGAGATAGGAGGAAATCCATTCTAGAGGTGTGTCACAGATGCCAAGGGTGTGCAGTGTGTCCAGTAGGAGTACATGGTCAACAATGACAAAAGCAGCAAATAGATCTAGTAGGATTAGTATACTGAATTGTCCTTTGTCCCTTGCTGTGTATGGGTCATTAGTAATTTTTGTTACAGCTGTCTCAGTGGAATAGTTGGAACAGAAACCTGACTGTAAAGGGTCAAGAGATTAAGCGAGAGAATACAAGGCATTCCAGGTTGCTTGTGGTCGTCATGCTGCAGAATATATTGGGGGCAATCAGATGACTTCCTGATGGTATTGCATGATGGTTAAGTATCTGCCTATACTTCTCAGCATTGAGGAGACCGTTCATTGTGACAAAATCCCCAACTCCATTTGCAAAAATGCAACCTCAAACTTTCAAGGAACCTCAACCATGCTCCACTGTTGCCTGCAGACACTCATTCTTGTATCACTCTCAGGCCTTCGATGAACAAAAGGCACTCTGCTATAGCCAAATATTTAAAATTTTGACTCATCGGTCCAGAGCACCTGCTCCAATTTTTCTGCACTCCAGTTCCTGTGTTTTAGTGCATAGTTGAGTCGCTTGGCCTTGTTTCCACTTCGGAGGTATGGGATTTTGGCCGCAAGTGTTCCATAAAGACCACTTCTGACGAGACTAGGCTTATGCAAATCTGCTTGGCAAATTTTGGAATTCGTCGAATATGGTGTCATGCAGCGACATTCAGGTCTTCTGAAAGGCAAGGGTCGTTCTCGAAAAAAATAAGAATCTGAGCAGACCTGGTCCGAACATTGTTGAACATTTCGGAAATTCGCCGGCTACTACTCACGCATGCGATTACTTTCCCTCCATACTTTCCCTCCATGTCTCTAGTCCAATTAGCTTCTCAGTTTCATACTCTACTTTCCCGCTTTGTCTCTATTACAATTATCTTCTTGGTTTCATGATGGGAGTTAGCCTGTATTTCCTGTTAGTGCATTTTTGGAGCTCAGAGAGAGAAGAAGCAGAGAGAGAGTGTCCAATTGTTGTGTAGGCATAGGCAAGCAGGTAGCATTAGGCATAGGCAGGTAACCAGCATTAGTACCTTATTGCCACTGCAAGGGAGTGTCATCTTTGTTCCTGTGCAAAATATTAAAAATATTAGGGATTTGTTTGAATAATTTGCAGAGTGACAGATCAGCCAGTCTGACAGTTGTGTATGTGTAGGCAAGCAGGGTGCCTTATTGCCACCGCAATGGAGAGTCATCTGTGTTCCTTTTCAAAAAAATATAAAAAATATTGGGAATTTGGGAGTGACACAGCCAATCTTACAGTTGTGTAGGCAGGCCTAGTACTTTTTAGACCAGACTTCTCTGGTAGTAGATGGGTGTTCCAGGACCCATTGTTTTCTGCATATTTTGAGCTGATGGCACTGCAGAACATCTTCAGATTGTGAAGAGAAGCAAGCATGATGTGCCTTTCATCTGCTGCACTAAGTTTCCTCCGCTGACCACTGTGTCTACAGTCCTCAGTGTTGCCCATTTCTTTGTGCTTCTTCAAAACAGCTTGCACAGTACATCTGGAAAACCCTGTCTGCCTTGAAATTTCTGCATAGGAGAGACCTTGCTAATGCAGTATAACTACTTTGTTCCTTGTTGTTTTGCTTAGTCTTGCCATGGTGTGTGACTTTTGACATTAAACTGTCTTCAGCAACCTCACCTTGTTAGCTGAGTTTGTCTGTTCCTCACCCAGTTTTATTCCTCCTACACAGCTGTTTCTGATTTAGCTAATGATGGTGTTTCAACCCACATATTAAATTGATGATCATTAGCACCTGTTTGTTATAATTGTTAAATCATACACCTGACTATTTGCCTACAAAAACCCTGACTTTGTGCAAGTGTACCTAGAAGAACTGATGATGTTTTGAAGGCAAAGGGTGGTCACACCAAATACTGATTTAGATTTTTCTTCTGTTCATTCACTATCATTTTGTTAACAGGTGAATATAAACTATGAACATATCTATTTTTGAAAGCATTCTTACTTTACAGTATGTTTTCACACCTGCCTAAGACTTTTGCACAGAACATATATATATATATATATATATATATATATATATATATATATATATATATATATATATACAAAGTTTGTTCGTGTAGCAGCACTCACTTAAGAATGTCAGTGCCTAGGTGCACATCCCAAAATAATGATATAGAAATTGAAGATAAGGCAGCACCAGTAGGACTTTTTCATGAATTTTTAATGCAAATAGAATAATTGTCAACGTTTCAGTTCCCACTGGAACTTTTCTCAAGACAATGAAATACACACAATGAAACGCTTAAAAACACCATAATTACAGAAATTACAGAAATTTTAGTCCAAAAACTGGCAACAATCTTGTAAGTTCTGTATCACATCTGTCATTCTTATTAATTACATTAACTTATAGTTACAAAGAGTTATTTCTCTGTAAGTAGGCGGTTTACCTTTTAAGCACTCATTGCCTAAAGATTAACAATGTAACTACTCTTCTTAATCCTAACATATCCATATCAAAATACCCTTAATTTGATGTGGCCACATAATTACAATTATCTTTGTAACTATAAGTTAATGTAATTAATAAGAATGACAGATGTGATACAGAACTTACAAGATTGTTGCCAGTTTTTGGACTAAAATTTCTGTGGATTCCTGTGATGAAACATGTTAAAGAAGCTTTATAGATTAGATTAATGTAGACTGTAGTTTTTAGACTAGGTAGGAATTGAATGAGCCCATGCATCAAGACCATTAATAGTATTGGACATTTGCGCTGTTGACATCCGATATGTGTTAAACTTTTTTGAAGAGTTAATTTGTAACAATTAAGTTAGCGAGTATAACATTACATAATTGATAGCCATAGTTCTATCTGTTTAATTTATTTACAACATTAGATACTTTAACACGGGTCTAACATTCTTTTCTTATATAGACTACAGATATAGCAGTCTACTATCTCATTGAGATTTTTATAAATTGTTTGTTCTCAGGGGGTGTGATGTCACTCGCGTGTGGTGGGTACTCCGACTGCACGATAGTGACGACAGCAATGGTGGAAGGTGTTGTGGGTAATTATGGGGTTTATAAGTGTTTCATTGTGTGTGTTTCATTGTCTTGAGAAAGGTTCCAGTGGGAACTGAAACATTGACAATTATTTTATTTGCATTAAAAATCCATGAAAAAGTCCTACTAGTGCTGCCTTATCTTCAATTTCTCTCTCTCTCTATATATATATATATATATATATATACACACAAAGTTTTCCAAATGCTTGCCATCCCAATGTTATTCTATGCTCAGTTTCCATCATGGTGTTTCCATCTGTTGACATAATTGACAAGTTTGTCTAGTTCTTGTCCATCTACTGTGATTTTCCTTGGTATGGTAAATTTGTTAAACATGACTTGTGTTTTGTTGATCTTCGGACCCAAATTTTTGCTTTCCTGTTGTAGGTCTTCCATGCATTCTTGCAGTTCTTCAGGACTTCTGGCAAAGAGTATGATATCATCTGCAAAACATGAGTGATGTAGGTAGTCTCCATTGATCTTAGGTCTTTTTTTTGCCCCAATTTAGTTTGAAGAAAGTAGTTTTGGGGAGATAAGATTGTATCTCCTTGTAGGACCCCATTTTCTATGTTGATCTGGACTTTATTATTGATCTGTATTGATGCAGTTGCATTTTCATATAATGATTGGAAGATATTGATGTAAGTTCTATCTGTTCCTTGGTTGAGACAATGTGTTTGGCCAGTACTGACAGCTGTGGAAACCTTTAGTTGCCCACCATCAAGCACCAAGTCTGAGAGGTATTTCAGTGCAGTGAGTTATATTGTAAATGACTGTAGAACACTGCTACAAAAAAAAATGAAACCAAAATCTAACACCATCTGAGTATCAGCAGAAGTGGATAAAACCACAGAGAAAGACAAGATTGCTACCATCTACTACTGTTGGGGACACCACTAGGACAATTGATTAATGTTCATCAACAATATGAAAATAATGTTGACAGGGTTGTTACCATCTACTACTGTTGGGACCACCACTATGACCACTGATTAATGTTCAAATAATGATAGCTTATCAAGTATTATAATGCTAATATTTGCTGTAGGAATCATGTTAAAATATTTTTGCAGGACTCAGACTCTTTCTCTCTCTCTCTCTGTCTCTGCCTAGTCTGCTTTTCTCCTAAAATACACTACAGTACAGGTTATTATAAGTTTAGACAGCATATGGACAGCAAGTTACACCTCACTGCATAACATAGGCAAGAAATAGAACAATTTTTGCAAGATTTTCTGTCCTCTTAGCGAAAAGGCAGGAAATCTATGTGTTTCTCTAAGGGTGAAACTTCCTGCTGGAAAATCACAAAACCATGCATTTTCCACAAAATGTGTCACCCATCCCTAGTTCTAAGGATAATGTGGGGCAATGCTGATAGGGACAGAGTATGATTCTATGGTTACTGTGAGGCAAGGCTGCAGATACAGTGTGCATTTCTATGGATAATGTGGGGCAGTGTTGAGAGGAATTTGTGTGGTTCTGTGGTTACTGTGGGGAAAAACTCGGGGGACAGTGTTTAGTTATGTGGTTACTGGAATTCTTGCCAAATTGAAAAATCGCTTTTTGGCTGTTTTCTCTTTTGGGGCAAAATATTTTGCCCATCCCTTATTCGCACTATGGGAAACTCTGTAACTCCTAGAAGGACCAATAAAATATCATCTTTTCAACAAATGCAACAGGTGTTATTTTAAAATATACATAAAACAGTAAACAAATACATAGCTGACCCTATGAGTTTCAATGCTGAAAGGCTACTGCATCGGGCACATCCTCATCTAAGGGTGTCATGCCCATTCACATTTAATTCTTAATTCAGCTGAGATAAAATAGTACACAAACACTTTTAAGATGTTTAAATATTGTGGAGTCTCTAAAGATCTGTACACTAATCAAAGTTATTTGAATTCAGCCACCTTAATCTATCCCCTAGATAGTTTTCCTACAAATAAGAATCCTTATATTTAACAATAGTAATAAAAAGGGGGTTCTCATGAATCCAACTTACTCTGAAACTCTGTGACTGGAGTCATATACTATTAAGAGCCTAATCTCCAGTCTTTCTACTTTCTCATCTCACCCAAATTCCCTTATTTGCTAAAATGGGATAGAAATTGTAAACAAACTTTAGATCCCAAGGGCTGGCATGATTTATTTGAAGCTACAGCTCAATCATCATTGTGTGTTAATTCTAGAGAACAGTTTTTAAAACTACCATGCCTTCTGCCATGCTAAGAGTGTTGTGGTCAAAGACCTACCTGCCTTCATACATGGGAATCATACCTCAGGTCCAAGAATTTCTGGGACACTGTGGTTCATTTAATTGTTGATGATTTCTTTATCAGGTTTCCCAATTACTCCTGGATTAAGTTTCTGTCTAAAAAAGCAGAAAGGCTAACTAAAAAACCTAACAAGTGTATATAATTTATTTCTTGTCTTCTAGGAGAACTATAGCCTTGATATTGAAACAATCCATTATTCCAGGTATTTTTGGGTCAAAAAGAAAATCTGAGATTGTTTGTCTGAGTGACAGTTGAAAAATACATATTAAATAGCACCTTTCTCTCTCACAGATGATTGAAAAATACACATTAAATAGCATCTTTCTCTCTCACTCCCTGGCATTCTCTCACTGTTGAATCTGAACTAGGATGGGGGATAGGGGCAGAACGATCACCTGAACAATGGTAGCCACATGTGGAACCAGACATCATTCTATAACTTTGTCCCTATGCATTCATAGCTGGGCCCTCTAGGATTACCTGCCATTGCACTTGACACGAGGTCCATATACTTAAAAAAAAGTTAGAAATAATAAGGTAAAGAGATTATTGTTTTATGGCTACTCACCACTCAAGAGCATCAAGTTTTAGCTCTCTAGTGCCATTACAGAGGAGAAATTTCCACACACATATCAGACTAATCCCTCCCAAAAAGGCAGTCCAGGTCTAAAATAAAGAGAAGGTCCCCTCTGCAAATGAACACTAGCTAACCCCAGACATATAAGTTTCAGCCTTGTGGGCCCTCATCAATGATGTGCAGCTGGATTACCTAGGCACTGAGAGCAAGGGGTCCATATCTGGATTACCATTCACTCTTTGGGAGATCCCCTAAGAGTATTCAAAAATACATACCAAAATGAAAGATACTTTGAGGCTTGTTCTACATCATGTCACAGCTCATAATATTTGTATGTCTTATGGCAATAAGCCTTGAAAAAAACTTTGTCAGGCCTGTAGCAACATAACACTTTAAAAGATTGTTAGCCTGCTAACAATCTTTTAAAGTGTTATGTTGCTACAGGCCTGACAAACTAAGGTAAGCCATTAAAAAGTTATCAGCAAGTTGAGGCCTACAGCAATGCAAATTTTCATTTTTATTTGTTCCTGCTGGTTGTATGGACTGGTAGACTGACAACAATAAGTGTACGGTTTTGGTGGGTAACTGATACTCATTATCACATAAAAATAATTGATTCTGCTTACAATGAGCTTTGCATATTCTAGAGCATTCTCAGTCTGAAGATGTTCCTGAATACAATGCATCCTATTAGTCTCTACCATGAATAGGCATGAATAGGCATTTCAGTGTGGATTTTGGGGCATATCATAGTGGTCATTGTTAGGAACAGACAAGGGGAAAAGTAACAGAGTAAGGAAAGATGACACTGTGACCCAAAGGGCTGAAAATGTTTTTATACACTCCATCAACCAAACATTTTTAACCCTTGTTTTTCAAAAACCTCAGGGTCCATAAATATGTACACCTGATGGAGTGAATAAAGACACAGTCTTTTGATTTACTACCATTTTGTGTCTGTACCTCCTATCAGCCTTGGTTAAGCATATTTATGTATACGCTTTTTATTAGATATGCATAAGCAACTCTTTTCTATTTTATTTTGTTATTAGGTATATCATTGCCTTTTTCTGAATTTGTTAATATAGTAAACCTTGGTTCAAATAAACATATCACTTTTGTAAAGCATCTAAAAGTCCTGTGGCTATATATTACACTTGGACTTGGCCCCCCATAAGGGTTATGGACATTGTCAGAGAAGTGCATCCAGATTCCCTAGGCACTCGGACAAAGGGGTCTGTGTCTAGAATACCCTTCACTCTTAGGGAAAGTCTTATTTTTGGTGTTCCTGGTGGTGGGGGTGGTTAGCTGGTGGACTGACAACAAGTAAATGGCGATGGTACTGATGAGTAACTCACTTCTACCAGTTTATACTCATTATCAAACAATTAGTAAAAATAATTGATTCTCCTTGCAATGACCTAAGCATATTATAGAGAACTGACAGTCTGAAGATGTTCCTGAATACAATGAGTCCTATTCGTCTTCCCGTGAATAGGCTTTTCAGTTTTCATTTTGGGGCTTATCATTGTGTTCATTGTTGGGAACAGACAAGGAGCAAAGTAACAGTAATATCCTCTGATTTCTTGGGGGATGGTTTAACACTGGCAATATAAACCTTGGGTGGTTGGATGTTCTTAATTACAACACAAATGCAAAAATCAAATATTTTTTTCCCCTCTTCACAATCTTTTCATACACACACACCACAGTCGCTGACAGCTGCACAATTCATGCTTTCAAGTAAAATATTTCCACACCAATGATATCAGAGTAGGTGGAGAAAGAGAAGGTTTATGGTGCCTGGAAAAATCACACTACTTATCAATTATTCATTAATAATTGTAGCCCTGGTCCCTACTGTCTTAAATGGTGGTGACTGTATAAGTCCCTCCTCCTACTTCTACTCAAGGTTGTTTAAACTCTTACACGTGCTGTATGAGACTCTGTCTTGTGTTTTTCTTGACAAGTATGCTACAAAAAGGTATTATATTAGATGATGGTTATTTGTTTACAATGTCAACAAACAATGCTGCTGGGTAGCCTACAATCATTAACTATATATTAACCAGCTGAACTGAAACCCCACTTTGACTGCACTTTTGCTGGTTGTCGTCTAAGAGTTTTCACAATATGTACGAGTGCTGGCTAGTGGCCACACTAACTGTTTTGCCAGTACTTAAGTGGGTCATCGGTTGAGCCTAGAACTACTTGTGTATAGGGATGGGCTAAAATGTTCACCTCAAACTAAAATCTGTGAATAATGGCACTTTCTGCTTGGGTGAATAATTTCCCTCGAAAAGTTCAATTTTTCTGCTTTTCCCACCTTTTTCGCCCATTTAAATCGATGGGAAAACATTTTTTCTCCACCACACGAAATTTTCTACAGCCATGTAAAAGGGTGTCAGACTCTCACAGCATGCCATTCTGTGTTAATGAGAGGAGAGAACAGCACCTTGTTTGCGCTAGAGAAGATAGGGGAATTGAAGTTTAGTTTAGAGAATCTTTTAGGTAGGACATTTGTTCTCTGTATTAGGAGAGTCAGTGGGGCACTCTGGGAATAAGAAGGGAGGAAGGAGGTTGACCTCAAATAATTCCTCAAAATTTAGATTGACTGATTGGCAAGACACAGGCAGCTGGGGACCTGTTTGCTTGCTGACCTTGCTGTTATTGTCTCTGTGCTGGGTGGGGAAGTCTGAGGAAAGAAGTTGCTGATTTTGTTTTTCAGTTATCATTTTTTGGACAGACTGTGATAAAACAACAGGGTGGACAACTTAAAGGGAGAGTAATGTTTCATAACAAAAGCAGCTCTAATTAATCATCATAGTATTTGGACTTTGGAGAGTGTTATTTCAATTCTGTAAGAGTTGTAGTTGAAGAGTAATTCAAGGACAAAGTATCCCCCTCCCGCCCCTTTTACTGATGTAACACTGCTCAGCCAGAGCAGAAGGGAGGTGCCCAGGTAGATTGCAGAGAGGGACAATCTTCAATTAAGATAAGGGAAAAAACCTGAAAAACTTGTCAAGGGGGGCAGGGCTTTCATTGTTTCCACGGTAAGAAGATTGTCCCCTGCTCTTATCTGTCTGGTCTACGGACTGGATTCCACATCTGAGAAGAGATGGCTTACACTAGGTAAAAGGGGCGGGAGGGGGAAGCTTTGCTTGTGAATATCTCTTTTACCATAAAGGTTTGAGAGATAAGACATATCATTATTCGTGTTTTTTTAATGCCTACAAAATAAAATAAAGTTAAAATGAAGTATTACTATCCCTTTAAGTGATATTCCTCAGGGAGATGCTGCTGATCAGCATGACTCCTTGTTGTAAGAAACAGCTAATGGCCCTCTGGCAGAAAATCTGAAATCCATGTTCAAAGTACGATAACATGTCCGTGACCAACTGGTGCATGCCTGTGTTGTCATTATTGTAAGATACCTCATCCTCATTTTTTTTGCCATAAAACCAGTTTTTAAGGAGCAGAGTATAGGCCATTCCTCTATCACTTGCTCTAGCTTACTTAAAACATCTACTGCTTCATGAGACTGTCTCTCAAAACTCTGCATGCACATGGTGGCATGCCAATGGTATGGGCTATCCTGCTGCTGCCTTTAATCACACTGCCAGAACCAGAGGCACGATTACTGGTTGTCACCTGATGCTGTAAGCTAATATTGCCCACAGTTAGTGGTGGGATGGAAACAAAGTAAGCAGTCACAGTCATATAGTATGTGCTCTGCAGACTTGTCTACATATCTTTTGTCAGGTGAATTCTCTTTATATGCACTTTCCAGTCCCTTGTCCACCACACTGACTAACTGCTTGTACGATTCAGGCACAGCTGTCCTGGAAAAATAAATGCAGCTTGTGATATGCTAGCATGGAGCTATACATGATATCAGTTTTCTAAAACCTCGGATTTCTACAAACAAATATGGCATCATGTCCACTGCCAACATGTTGGCAACCTTCCCATTCCACAGGAGTACTTTGGGATTGTTTTTGTGAAGTTTTTGACTCCTTCCCAAGAACTCAGTCAGTGTGGGTTGGCATGACATGGCAGAAGAACCTTGTAACTGTTTTGCTTTAACAAAATGACTAGAGGAGATGGTAGAAGTAGAGGCAACATGTGAGGCAGTCTATGACTCTTGCCATCTCCTACAACAAACCCAGAGTCATCATGCAGCAGGAGCATTAGATGTTACTTGGAATGAGCTAACTGTTGGCAGTGACACACTGTTACGGTTTTCAGACACTCAGACAGTGGTAGATAAAACAAATAGAGTTTTAATAAAGCAAAATGAATGACAAGGTCGCCACTGGGGCGATACTGGCATAAGCAGAATAAAGGCAAAGATACCTGGTGCAACAGGTAATACTACACAAAGTATGGAAACACAAAACAGGACACAAGAGGTTAATAGTACTGGTTATCAGTCTCAAGTGTGGTGTTAGGCACGCCCTTGGTGCTGCATATAGCGATATGTGCTATAAGATAGCACCCAAGTCCATTCACTGTGTGGAGCTGTAGCATAAAGTTCTGACAGAACGGGAACTGCAAGTGATAAGGAGATAGCCCCCATGGGCGTAACCGGAGACTGCTAGTATTGTGATTGCGTGAGCCAATAGCCCCCATGGGCGTAACCGGAGACTACCAGTATGGTGATTGCTTGAGCCAACAGCCCCCACGGGCGTAACCGGAGACTACTAATATCGTAATTGCTTGAGCCAATAGCCCCCACAGGCGTAACCGGAGACTACAGTATCGTGATTGCTTGAGTCAATAGCCCCCACGGGCGTAACCGGAGACCACCAGAATCGTGATAGTTTGTGTCGATAGCCCCTTCACGGGCGTAACGGAGACCACTGGGTACTGCTTGCCAACAGCCCATGGGCGTAACGAACCGCTGCTCTGTCACGGAGAGCCGCTGACTACTGAGGCCCACAAGCGGCCGGCTCACAGAAACAGCGAAACAGGCTGAGGCAATAGGTGGAAGAGTAGCAGTAATCAGATGAACAACACCAGTGTCTCAAGTGCAGAAAACGACACAGCACAGTAAGGTCTGGACTCAGCACACGAAAGGCAGATAATGGATGGCTCAGCAACGGCTCAGCAACGGAAAAGCGGAGGCTCAGACACACTATGCAGTATCAGAATGTTGCCGAGGTGACAACGGGAATCGTCCGTCAGGATAGCAGGAACAGTGCAATGAGTGTTCAGTAGTCAGCCAGGCCGGGTCAGGATACACAGGAGATTCGCAGACAAGCCAGGTCGGTAATGGAGAAGGATCGTCAGCCAGGCCGGGTCAGATGCCGTAGGAGATTCGCAGACAAGCCGGATCAGGAACACACAGGAAGTCAGCCAGGCCGGGTCAATCACGGAACAGGAACTCAGGAACGTCGTCGGACAAGCCTAGTCGGTACACGGTAGATCAGGATACTAGAATACTGCAACAGCAACGCTGGCTCGGAAACACCACGAAAGGGCACCTGACAGGTGCCAGTGGCCGGATTAAAACGGATAACCAGGGGCGGGCCAACACAGCTCAACCAATCCGGGAGCAGCACAGTTGAGAGTGAAGGGAAGGATCACGGGGACCGTGATACACACACTCTGACACATAAATAACTTCACTACTTCTCTTATCTGCACTAGGGCCCTGGGAAATTTTTGGAGTGCTTCTTCTGCTGATAGTTGTGCCACCACTGACTTGCTGATAGCGTGGCTCCCAGTCAGATCTGTGGTTGTGCTTCAGGTGGGATCTCATAGAGTAGGGGCATAGGTGTGAGACTGCTTTCCCCCTGCTTAGGTGCTTTTTGCATAGACAACAGATAGCAACATGCTTAGCTTGAGGATCCTGAGTGAAGTATCTCCATACTGTTAACGTCATGTAGTGAGGGGTTCCTGAGGGGCTGCTACTACTAATGTGGCTAGATGTTGATGGAACTCTATTGCTGCTACTACTAGGTATCAAAGGCGCAGCACTTCCAGCAGCAACAGAGGCACTCATCATTTCTAAGGCTGTGGATGTTAATAACCTGTTTTGCTGTTGTTGTTGCTGCTGGTTACTCAACACAAGTGCGTGTGACTGAGTGGGACTTGGAAGCAGAGATTATGCTGATAATGACTGACAGAAAGACTGTGTACTTTTTGCCATCTTTGCCTGTCCAGGGTCAGTGCTTCCAATGCTCCTTTTCAGTGGTGGAAGACTGAACTTTTACCTTTCAGCTAACTTTCTGGCCATGTCATCATCTCTCTCACACTCTCAACTTCATCTGAAGAAGACAAAGATGCTGGAGGGATATATTCTAGATCTACATAATCATCAATCATCATTAGGTCATCCCCAGCATCAGCATCGCCCTCTGCTTGTTGGCCACTATCCTTATATTCCTCTAAGCTTTTAGAGGTGTCAAACAAATCATTTTTACTTTTGCTTTCACAAAGTTCGCTACTACTTTTCAAAACAGGTGGTTTGGTGCTTGTTTTGTCTCACTGTCAGATGCAACAGTTGGTCAAGCAGGTACACCTTCCTCCATTATGCCATTGCCATCATCAACACTAGAATTTGACTCATTGTTGTCTTCAGTGTTCTTATATTTTTTTTATGCTGGCACTGGTGGTGGACCTTTTGGTGGGAGCTTGACAAACTGCACCATCCCGGGGAGGAAAGGGATCATAATCATTTATTGCACATGCTGCAGTTAGTTTTTGAACTGTTCCACTTTTCCCCCTCCCCCTGCCACTTATTGGTTTGTTGGACATTTGCTGGACAATACTCAACTACTGTGTGTGTTTTTACTCTACAGCACACAACATAACTGATGGAGTGTGATGTCTTCCCTTAACCCTCAACAAAATTCTCAATGTCATCTGCTATCAAATCTGCCTCAGTCACAAGGCTCATGTCAGGCTCTCAGTTTGCTATCTGTCACCTAATATATTTACTTATTTATTATTGTTATTTTTTTTTATTGTTATTTTTTTAAGTTGTCCACCCTATCTTAACACAGTCTGTCCCCCAAAAAAATTATAACTATAAAACTTTTTTCCCAGACTTCTGCAGAACAGAGACAAGGAAATTGCTTGGACTGCAGATGTCTGTGTCTTTCATCTCAAGTCAGTCACACAGAATATTAGGGTGTTTGTGGTCCACCTCCTTTGCTCCCTTTTCACACACCCCCAGATACAGCCACACAGAGATAATAATAACAGCAAGATCAGCAAGCAAATTGGACCCCAGCTGCCTGCATCTTACCAGTCAGTCACAATGAATTTTGGGGTATTTGGAGTCAACTTCCTTCTTCCTGTCTTCTCCCCCAGAGTGCCCCCATACTCACCTAATACAGAGAACAAATGTCCTACCTAAAGATCCCCTAAACTTAGCTTCAAGTCCCCTATATTTGCCTATCTTCTCTAGTTCCAAAATGTGCTGCTTTCTTCTCTCACAAACACAGAATGGCATGCTGTGAGAGCCTGACAACCTTTTACATGCCTGCAGGAAAAGAAGAGAAAACTGCCATGTGGTGGGGAAAAATTCAGTCTTCCTGCTGATTTCAATGCAATGAGATAGGCAAGAAAAGCAGGAAAACTGCACATTTTGATGGAATTTTTCAAAATTATCACCCACCCCTGCCTAGAACATGATTATCCTGCAAGTAAGCTATAATTATCTTGCATTCAGTAAGTCTACTCCTTATATGGACAGTTTTCTTGTTCTTTTATATTCATTGCCATTCAATTGTACATAATCAGTAAATAAACAAATAGATTCTCTTCTTAATATTTGCAGTCTTTGTTAAAGTCAGTAAGTATTTTTATATTTGTGTCAATTCCTTTTTTTTTTCTCCAAGGCTACTTTCCCTTTATTTATTTTCCATTGTTGTAAAGAAATTGGTCCAGCGTTATAAACTAAAAAAAAACCACATTATTGAGAATAGATCATGCAAGTCACCTTGTTTATAACAATCTAAGAACACATTATTTTTCCATACAGATAAGGAAATGTTCTATGTTTATTATTATTTACAATTCTACTTCATGATTAAAGGTTTCCATCATAAATATGTTTCACTATTAATAGTTTGGATTTTAGCATTAATAATTTGTCAGACCTACAGAAAAATAGACAGATTTCCAACTTGTGAAACAAGGTGTTTGTCTATAATACACCCTTTCATTTCTAAATTTAAATTATTTAATGCTTAACAGAGAGAGTGAGAAAATGATCCATTACATTTAGTTTCATAAGTAAAAACATTCTCCTGAAAATATTTATATTACAGAGGCATAGTAACATGAATAATCTGTCTGTAACAAATTACAGAAACAATTCATGCCCGGCAGGAAGAATGGGTTCTTGATATGATCATATGAATTATAAAGAGTCACTAGCTCTTCTGGTAGTGTGTTGGTAGGTTATACACCATCTTTGAAATGAGTAATGAAGAACACAGGGGAACATCAAAACAAAAAGATCAGTCCATAATTATTAATGCATGGATTTTTTTCAATGCTATTAATATAATTTAGACCACATTTATGTGTTAAGGCAGTTGTTTCTGCTAAGAAACATAACAGCTGAATGTCATAAATGGACAGTATAATACAGATATGAACAAAATATCCAGCTCTCTGATTTGATACAGTCCTTAGGTCTTCCTGGCTGTTCCTTTTGCTCTTAAAAGAGCAGTAAACTTTTTTTATGAAAACACATATTTTGTAGATCATTTCCTGCTGAATAAAACAAGGTCACTCCCATCGCTGTCAGATGTTTTATTCAAAATGTATAGCAGTTTAAATAATCAGGAAGTGAATTTACTGTGTTTACTTCCTGATAGTTCTAACTGATAGGAAGTGACAGGCAGTTTCTATCACATTCTCTGGAGAACTGTTTGTCTCTGACTTTCCTCTCCATTAGAATCTAACAGGAAATCTAATTAGGATTTGACCACTAGAGGGGATGCTAATGTAAAAAAACATGGGTTTAAACTGTAATAATTCTGGAAATATAAATCTCTTGGCAATAGGAGTACCCTTATTTTACTCAGTAGGAAAATCCCTACAATATATATTTTTTCATAGAAAAAAGTTACTGCTCCTTTAAGCACATACTACATTTACAGATAAATAATGGCTGGCTTTTTGTAGATGAAGAGCGAGTAATATTATGGGGCATATTTATAAAGATATAAATAAAGCAATTCTGAGGCAAAATATCTGTACTACTTTAATACTTTGAAATAAAAATTCCCTAAATCGAGTGAGACAAATGGATAGTTTAACCACTTGAATGCTAGAGAGGTATATACTGCAAGAAGACCTAGATAGTGCTGAAATTAAATGAATCAATTAAATCAATGAGGATATTTATGCATTCACACAATGCAAACTTGGTAGGAACTTTGGTTAAGAATGAGGGCCATGGAGTTTTTTCCAAAATCAAACATTGTAATAAATAAGTAGTTTCCCATTTTACATTTTAATGACTGAATAAAGTATAAAACATGATCAAGTAGTACTAAATCTAGGTTTAAAGTGAGGAAAAGTGACTCTCCAGCAGGTGGAGGAAAATGTTAAAACTACAAAAATGTATTAGGATTTTGCTTAATCATAAGCTTGAACAGCTATCCAGTGTGAACAAGTACACACTACTACATTTAATACAAAAAGCATTGATCAAACGCAGTCTGCCCTTATGTTTTTGGTGAATACAAAAAAAGATGGCAATTAAGAGTAAAAAAACTGTTGTTAAAGCCAGTGCAAAGCTGACTTTAGGGAATGCAATAAGATACATACCATCATGAATATGAGAAAGATTGAATACAATATGACTAGCTGTCACAGGGTTCACATTGAAAGGAATGAGGCATGCTCCTGCACATGTCTTACAATAACAGGCCAGGCTGTAAATAAATATAAATAAATACATATATATAAAAAAGCTACTGTAGTATCTATTTTAGAACATTTAACCATGATCAAGTAGTACTAAATCTAGGTTTAAAGTGAGGAAAAGTGACTCTCCAGCAGGTGGAGGAAAATGTTAAAACTACAAAAATGTATTAGGATTTTGCTTAATCATAAGCTTGAACAGCTATCCAGTGTGAACAAGTACACTCTACTACATTTAATACAAAAAGCATTGATCAAACACAGTCTCTCCTTATGTTTTTGGTGAAGAAAAAAAAAAGATGGCAATTAAGAGTAAAAAAAACTGTCGTTAAAGCCAGTGCAAAGCTGACTTTAAGGGATGCAATAAGATACATACCATCATGAATATGAGAAAGACAGAATACAATATGACTAGCTGTCACAGGGTTCACATTGAAAGGAATGAGGCATGCTCCTGCACATGTCTTACAATAACAGGCCATGCTGTAAATAAATATAAATAAATACATATATATATATATATATATATATATATATATATAAAAGTTACTGTAGTATCTATTTTAGAACATTTAACCATGATATTTTAACCATTTAACTGCCAAAATTCACTGAAAACATAGGGTTAAAATCATGAATATGTAATTTTATTTTTCATTTTTTCACACTTTCACACAGAGACCAATGGTAGTGAATTAATATAAAGGAGAATTATGCCCCAAAGTGTGATAAAGTGATGATAACGTGGAGATGACTACTCCAGTGAAATAATTTCTCCAGTTTCTATGTGACTGCATGGAGCCTATGAACTAAGACGTCCAAAGCTGGAGAAATCTTAGTGCATTGGTTCCAAAGAATAACATAGGATTTTGAGAGGTGATATAATTATAGAAGTCATCTCCGCTTTATCACCTCTTTATCACATCTTGGTGCATCTCCCCCAAGGTGTCTTTAGTCACGCCATCAGCCAAAAATTGTGACTCTAAGAGTGGCCCAGAAAAAGGGTCGAACATGTGTTTTTATTCACTCCATCAAACATTTTTAACCCTTGTTTTTGAAAATCCTCAGGTCCATATGTTCACTAGATGGAGTGAATAAAGACACCTTATTTTGATTTACTACCTGTGACTATATGGCCCTGGTGTCTCTTCCACAGAAGAAATAGAAGTTCAGGCACATTATCATCCGTGGGTTTCTTTCGCTAACCTGCGCACCTAGCCACTATACTAAGAACTAAGACTCGGTACTTTGAGTTGCATATCCACCAGCAATGCAGGATATACTGTACTGATAGCTCCGGTTCGTATAGGATATTCTATCTATCTAGTCCCCTGGTACTTCTCTATGAGTAACTGCTCTATAGTAGATGACAAAACAGCAATCTACCTGGATACTTCAGGGAGAGACAAACAAGCTCTTTCTTGGTAAGTTACAAATGACTTTATTTTCAACCAACACAACATCTGAGTACATTTCAGAGAAAGGGGCAGTCACCACATGGACAAAACATGACACGCTGGGTTTAACATCAAAGGTTACTAAAAGGGAGGAGGGGGTTAGTACAACCAAGGAATTCAGTCTAGCAGTATCACGGTCCCCGTGTTTCCCTGTCAATCTTAGCTGAATTACCTGTGCATTGGAGGAAGCTGATTGGCCCGCCCAGGATGTTCCTTTATATGGTGGAGTTTGGGCACTTGTCAGTTGCCCTTTTGTGGTGTTCCTGTTCCTGCGCCTCGTTGCTGAGTTCCAGTGTCTCCTGTGTACCGACCCGGCTTGTCTGATTCCTCTCCTGATCCTGCTCCGTGATTGACCCAGTTCTAGCTGACGACCCTGCTCCGTGATTGACCCGGTTCTGGCTGACGACCCTGCTCTGTGATTGACCTGGTTCTGGCTGACGACCCTGCTCCGTGATTGACCCTGTTCTTCGGCTGTTGTTCCTGCTGCAGTATTGATCCGGTTCCGGTTGTCGCTCCGGTCCTGTCTGCTGTTCCTGTGTTCCAGTATTGCTCCGGTCGCTCCGGCGACATTCTGAACTGTTTAAGTGACTCGCTGTTCTTCTCACTATCGTCTAGCTGTAGCCTGAGGTTGCTTTGTCATCCGCTGTTTGCTAAGCTGTTCTCTCCTGTACAGAACCAGTTAACCCGTGCATTGCCTGTAGTCTCCGGTCTCGTGCCTCCTTTATCACTTGCCAAGCATACGGTTACCCGTTTGAGCCGCTACTCTGAGTACCTCTATTACAGCCATATTATCTCCCGCAGAGCACTGTCTGTCCGGTGTTCGGTGTGCACCGTGACCGCGCTGGCTGGCGCTGGTAGTCTGTTCGCTCTTGCTGTGAGAATTGAGTGCGGCACCGGAAGAGTGTCCTGGCTCCGGCCTACTTACGCTCAGAGGGTATGCTATCCACTGCACTTCCCAGTGCTTCGGCTCTTTGTAGCTTGTGCAGTAACCGTCAGTATTGGCACCCAAGGGGTGTCAGAGCACAATCCATTTGGCACACGCAGGGTTACTACTATTTTCAGTTAAGGGCGATTCTGGTTCTGGTTACTTCAGCTCTGGCAGTAGCATTCCTCTTAAGCCCACGGAGGTGGTATTGGCTCAGCTCTGGGGACTTGTGTGCATTCCTATTCCAACTTGAGAATGAATTCAGTGCAGACACTTTACTCCTTTTCCGCTATTCAGAGACTGTGTTCCAGAGACTGCTATATATCCTGGGCGTTGGCCAATCTAAGACTGAGTCTCTCCTATTGCACCTGTTAACCCTTTGGGGTTATTCCCCGTCTATACATAGCACATATTCCTACTGCTGTATTGCATTCACTTTGTCTGTAATTGCATTACTGTTATTCCTGTACTGGCCCCTAGGGGCATTGTTTTACATTCCAGATTCAATAAAACTGTGTTTTTACTTCATACCCTGGTCTGAGTGTCAGAAAACCGTTACAAGCAGCAACCCTGTATACATTCCCAGTCAATAGCTATTCATACCATAAAGCCATCAATCTCAGCTGATAATCATCTGCTGCTCTGAGCCTCTGAGTCTGGGTGGGGGGAAGGTTGGAGCAGGCTTCCATGACAACCCCTACTTATTCTCTCTATATCATTCAATATTAGGGTCCACATGATACCAGCTAGGGGGAGGAGAGGCTCTCCCTCTTGCACCTTGTGATCTGTGACAGTCCTGTTTGTCAAACTATCATTTTGTGTTGGTACCTCCTACCAGGCTTAGTAAAGTATCGCTTTGTATTTACATTTTATTGGATGTGCATAATCCATTATACACATCTCTTTCCTACTTTATTTTGTTATTAGGTATACCATTGTCTTTTTCTGAACTCATCAGTGTGGTAAACCAAGTGCAATGTTTCCTCAGTCCAAACAAAGTAGCACTTGGTATTGCAAGTCCTGTGGATATATACAACCCTTGGACTTGGCCTCAGTAAGGGTTATGGGGGAATACACATGAGGATTCATTGTTCACAAGTACATAAAGAAACCTTCCGGTGCTGTAACAGAGTCACAAACACTGCAAGAGCTGAATGGAACCAGAGCCAATAGCACCCTTCCTGTGTGGTAACAGAACCCTGTATACAGCGAGAGCTGATGGAATCGCCCAATAGCACCACCCGGTGTGATAACTGATACACTGCGCATAGTAAGGGTTAAGCGGAAGCACAGTGTTAACGGAGGCCACAATGCTCTGCAAGTGTAACCAGGAGGCTCGGTATAACGGAGGCTGCAATGCTCTGCAAGTGTAAACGGAAGGCTCAATAAATCAAAGGCAAACAGTGCTCTGCAAGTGTTAACGGAAAGGCTCAGTATAACGGAGGCAACAGTGCTCATCAAGTGTTAACGGAAAGGCTCAGTATAACAGAGGCAACAGTGCTCTGCAAGTGTAACGGAAGGCCCAGTATACGGAGGCAACAGGCTCTGCAAGAGTTAACGGAATGGTCAGTCTGCACAAACACTGCTACTAAGAAAGTTCAGAATGTTGCCAAGCGACACAGGATCAGGATTGCAGCTGGAACACTCTCAAGATGTCAGGATAGCCGGAATCAGGTCATGGAGCAGGAACATCAGCCAGGCCGGGTCAATCACGGAGCAGGACCGTCAGACAAGCTGGGTCAGATCACGGAGCAGGAACGTGAGCCAGGCCGGGTCAATCACGGAGCAGGAACCTATGAGAGTAGTCAGACGAGCCAAGTCGGTACACAGGAACGCAGGAACACAGCAGCAGTAGCACTGGTACAGGAACACCATGAAAGGGCACCTGACAGGTGCCAGAGGCCCAGTATATGAAGGCCATACTGGGCAGGCCAAACAAGCTCAGCCAATGGGAGCGCACCACAGCAAAGAGTGACAGAGAGATCACGGGAACCGTGATAGTAACCTTCTTGATCGCAATATACAGAAAATTAGAGTTTTAACTATTACACGCCTGGGCAATAAGCAGGGACCTGCTAAATTAAAAGAACTGTATTCACAAAAGTGTTGGGTCGTAAAGATATTATGTCCTAAAGTGATGTGCCATATGAAATTATATGACTGAAGGCAATTAACCTATATGTTGAGACATATAAGGATTTCCTAGACAGCCAATACATGGCAGGATAAAAGCGTATTTACTATTAGACACACAGTGGTTATCAGATATCTGCCATATCTGAAGTACCCTCACCTTTCTTTTTTGCTTTTAATCAATTTGTTGTGGTTTCTTTTATATAATATCAATAAAAGTCTATTATAATCACAACCTACCTCCTATCACCAATACCAACTAGAATATGCCCATTCACTAAAAATGAGGGTGGGTGTGGTGCTGCTGAGGGTTTTCCTTTATTATTTGTATATTTAACTGCCCTGGCACATTCCCTTCAGTTACACGTAAAACACCTCATATGCTCCATTTAGGTTGTGCACCACTTTCTGTCTTATACTTCTTTTCTGTGTATGGCACTTGTGAGCTAAAAGAGGTTGCACCCTGGGTAGGATAAGGTCTTATAGAACCTGATACATGCAGTGATGTTGTTTACATATGTTCCCAAAAGAATGCTTATTCTATCCTTAAACAATACATTCACAAAACTTTGTTTAAAAAAGCATAGTAAGAAACATGAAATATAATGTGGCCAGAATAAGTATTTATAAATAGGAATTTTGTCAACTAAACACAGCTGACCTTTATCAAGAAGACCACATTATGGATAGTACACAGGCTATTCATTCAATTTCTGTGAATGCAAGGCCTGCCCCAATGGAAGACTAAAGCATATTTCTCAAACATCTTGCTTCTTCCCTATTCACTTTCTTTATCTAGTGTTCACATTCCCATTTCCTTACTTCCCTCTTTCTCTCGACCACATATCTCTATCCTTTACCTCTTACCATTTATCTCTTTTCTCCCAATTATCTTTCTTTCCCTTCCCTCTTTTTCCCTATTGCCCATCCCCCCAGACTTTTCTCTCTCTCTCTCTCTCTCTCAGGGCATACTACAGGGATGCATTTGAACCAGTGTATCCTTATAGTGTCCATTTCTCTTGTATTAAAGGGAGAAAATTCACAATTTTCCCATCAACATTACTCTAAAATTAACTAATATATCTCAGGTTTTGATTCTATAAAATAGAAAAATAGCTAACCAATACATGTGTTTTAAGAATCTAAGGCAGATGTAGCATATTGGTGACCTGGGGCTGCATGCAGGCTTCTGTTACTGTAGTTTAGTGGGAAGAGGGGATTTTTTTCACTCTGCCACAACACACACCCGAGTTTCAACCCAAAATGGATCAATCCTATTTATTTTGCACCAAAGCCTACTACCCTTTACATTTATGCTTCTTGGGAGCTAATACCATTTTTAAAACATAACATGTTGGAAGATTTTTCTGTCATTCAAGGAGTTAATCTACTTTATCAACAGATATTTCGAATTTTTATCATCAATGTATTGCTATTTAGTAGAGTTGAGGTCCATATTAATGACCCTCAGTTGAATCTGGTTGCCTGTTATTTGACTAAAGCATATTGGTTGTTCCCACCAGATATAGAAAAATCTTTGATACTGAACAGTCTCAAAAGAGTCTCAGAGCTTACAAGTGAAAGTGACCCAAAACACTTTTTTCAAAAATTAATGCATTGTCCAACTGTTGTACGCAGCCACTTTCCTCAGGGTTATAGAAAACCATTTTTTTTCATGGGGCATGATCTAAGTAAAATTACTGATGCCATATTAGTCCTGATGAAGAGTTTACATTTTGTTGTAATTGGTGATCCTTTTTAATGGGCAAGCTTAATAATTCTAAAGCATTAGAAACCCCTGGGGATAACTCTGTGGTTCCTATAGTTTCATCTTGTCCAGCATAAACATATAAACAAACATATATATATATATATATATATATATATATATATATATATATATATATATATATATATATATATATACTGTCTTGAGGAAGCCCCACAGTAGGGTCAAAACATCGACATCAATAGAATCTTTTTTTATATACAAAATCCTGTGAGTGCCTGCTTTTGATATCAAATGCCATTTTGATACCACTTTTTTGTATCCTTACAATTATCAATAGCACCCAGGTGTTTTTGTGAGTTTTGGAGTGCCCATCATCTTGGATTTTATATATATATATATATATATATATATATATATATCATCTTTAACAATCACTTTCTTTTAGGCTATATGTAACTGAAACTATATCAAAGGCGAGAGAAGCAGACAATGACAAAGGATCAATTCTAGAGAAAATAAGCCGCATTATATGGAACAAATAAGAATTCTCCAATTTCCCATTCATTTAAATTCAGACTTTTGACCCCTTGAATGCTAGCGAGGTCTCCAATTCATTGTTTATTTATAGCAATCAAGGGTGTTAAAAGCTCCATTTAACTCAATGGTTATGTTTATTTGTTTCCTGCATTGAAGATGTATTCTCCAGTCATGCTATAATTGTCTTTAGTGCATCAATTGAATTGTCTGCATCGTCTATAAGAGAAATGAATTAAAACACATGCATTATATATGAATTTAGATATGAAATCATGTTACCATCTTACCTGTTCTTAATTCACTTTGAATCAGATAACATTAATCCTACTTCAACATTCCTGCAACTAAGTCTGCTGCATGTTGAGGATATGTTTTGTATACAGAAAAAGCTATAATTAAAAAACATGTTTTATCTGATGTCTGGGCAAAGTGGACTGCATATAACTGGATAAAACTATACCTAACAAGACATGCAACATTATACAAATTGTACAAGGGCATGCATTTCCGTTGTTCAAACAAACCACAGTAAGACAGCTATTTACTGCTAGATGACATAAAAAAATCCTGTTTTCAGCAGGAATAATTGTTTGCTGTGGTTTATATCTTATGTGTCTGTCAGGAATGACTGTTACAGTATGTTGCTTGTGGTCAAGAAGATGTTGACCTTTCTTTTGTTTCAAATATGCTGTGATATAACATAAAATCTCGTCCTGAGTTGTTTAGTTGAGTTGGTATAATGATCCATCCTCACAACAAACAATAGTTCAGTCCCACACGCTTCTTATGAAGGCAGTGACACCAAAATGTCATCAATGCAATACCCATATAGCAAAATCATATGGTGCACCTTCCATAAATGAATATAGATACGCTCAGCCTAGGATGCCAAGTTGCAACATTAGTAAAATTGTTAACATTTCAAACATTTACATTGGCCTCGGTGCACTAAACATACACAATGTGTGTGTGTGTGTGAATATGTATATTTCAGCAATATACAGATTTAAATGAAAAAAAACTCTGATTAATATCGTGTGACATTTCTCAGCACAATATTAATTTTTTCTGAGGTCTGTAGTAGAGAAATAAGTAGCTGGTAGTCAAAGTTGTGAGTACTATAGCAACATTTACCTTGAAAAACGTGTTAGCATGCAGAGTACCTTTGTCCTTTGCCCACAACACTTACTTCCTGCTTAAGTGTCACTGGCAGATATTCATGATGATGTCTAGTGATTAAAAAATATTAAAAGTACAATATAGCAGATGTGTATGGTAGTGGTGGTGGGGGACTGACTAGGTGTGATTGTGGGACATTGACAAACTGCATCCACCCCAGGAGAAGAAGGATCATCATCATTATTGCACATGCTGCAGCAACGATTGCTGTAGTCAGTTTTTGCAATAACACTTTACTCCCACACCCTGCACTTCCTCCACCTTTCCCCCTCCCACTCGTGCATTTGCTAGACATTACTCAATACTATGCGTGTGTTTTTACTCTCTACATTATACAACTGATGGAGTGTGATGTCTTGCCTTGGCCTGCAACAAAATTCTCAGTGCTGTCTGCTGTCTATCAAATCTGCCTCCACCACAGAGCTCACATCAGGCGCCCAGTCAGCTATCTAATGAATTTATTTGTTTAATTATTTATGCTTTTTTTTAAGTTGTCCACCCTATCTTATCACAGTTACTCCAATATATATATATATATATATATATATATATATATATATATATATATATATATATATCTAAAAAACAAAATCAACAACTTTTTTCCCCAGACTTCCCTAGTACAGAGACAATAAAAGCAAAATCAGCAAGCAATTTGTACCCCAGTTGCTTGTGTCTTGCCAGTCAGTCACACCAAATTTTGGGGTATTTTGGGGTCAACCTCCTTCCTTCCTTCTTCTCCCCCAGAGTGCCCCCAAACTCCCCTAATACAAATGTCCTACCTAAATGACTCCCTAAACTAGGCTTCAATTCCCCTTTATTTGTCTATCTTCTCTAACTCAAAAACATGCTGCTTTCTCCTCTCACAAACACAGAATGGCTGCTGTGAGAGCCTGACACCCTTGTATATTGCTGTAGAAAACTAGAGAAAACTTTGCTTTGATTTCGATGCAGTGATCTAGGTGAAAAAAGCAGGAAAATGACACTTGTCACTGGAAATTTTTCACAGAAAGGAAAGTGTCATTTTTTGACTATTTCAGTTTGAGATTAAAATTTTTGCACATCCCTCTCCTTTTTCTCCTCTTTATCACAGCTTAATTCTAATATCCTCCTTCCCACCCAATGCAATTAGGTAAATATATTCTTGAAAGTAATGTGAAGCAAAGTATTGGAGAACTTTCTAGCATTTAAGGTGTTAAAGCTCCCATTTGAATTGGAATTTTGTGAATGTTTAATTGTCCCACACAGTAACAATTATTGCCACAAATTGCTCCACACTGTCTTGATACATAAAGCGAACATAGTAGCAACTACCCTGCCTGTGTTATGATCATGATTAACCCCTTAACTACCCTTGATGGTCTTGGCACGTCATGGGTAGACATCTGTTAAGGACCCATGACGTGCTAGGACCGTCATTGAATTCAGGGAGCCCTGAACCGGATGAAAAAAAAAAAATAGTCCGTGGTCTGTGCCAGCCAGGTTAAATAAAATGTGTTATTAACTTATATTTATAGGCATTGTCTGGACTCTAACATTGTTCATAACAGTTATTTAAAAAATAAGGGCACCTTTGAAAAAGCAGATGCAATTAATATGGAAATGTAAGAATGCACATTGGATAATGTATTTACAAAAAGTTTTCACCTTTCTTTCATTATTGCCACAGCAGAACATTGTTTCTCAGCATAAGAATAAGTTGTGAAAAATAATATATAGTTCTCATAAGCAAAGAGGAAAAGAGTTATCTTCTCCTAAGCTTACCTCACTGTACCAAAAAGAAATGTCCAAGAATAAATATATTTTTAACTGCTTTTAGAGGAGCCAATATTAGATTTACAAGATGTGAGATAAAGTGTTCCCATTACCGTCTTATGAAGGTTGTAACCTTTGCATTACTGGTCATTACTACATTCCATGGTGCAGAAAGTCTGTTAAGGAAAGTTAATACCAGTACAGCTTGTGTAATAAAGAAACTGGAGTTTTAGGCATGGAAACCCACAGTTCTTAAAGAAGGAGCTGAAATGATATAGATAAGATTAGTAACATATGTAAGGGCAGAGATACTGTGTGACAAAGTCTGCCCAGCTGAATAGGCTGGATCCAGTAGTAATAGCAAGCCCATGTTCTATCTAATCCTCCCAGATAAGCTGTTCCATCCAAAATTATCAGCTGCAATCTTCAGGGTATCAGGCTGGAAATGAAGTTGCAGACTGCTTTGATTCCTCATCCATAAATGAGAAAGTGCCTAGAGGATCTTTATTTATTCTCTCTCTAGCTGAAATACTCTTCAAAAAGTGCCAATATACTAGCAACAGATGCATAAAGCCCCTATCTCTTTGATTGACAGACTATGATATAAAAAGAAAACCTCACTTGACATTTGGGTATTATAAAATTATTCCTAGAGAAAAATGAATCTTAAAAAAATCTGAACTGAAATAATGAAGTGTCTATGCAAATTTACAGAAAACATTTCAAAGTTACTCATATTCTTGTTGAAGGTATCAAATCAGCTATCAAATTAATTAAAAGAAGCTCTGCCATTATTTGAGATGTGTTTTTTATTATTCTGTGTAGTGTATAGATGTATCCAGAGATACTGGGGATTTTTTTTCACGAATCTCTAAAGCAGAAGTCAAATTTTAGACCTGTGGCTGTTGAAATGGCTGCTTGAGGATGATGGGAGTTGTAGTCTCCAACAGCTTGATGTCCATACCTGGGGACTTTCAAAATGAGCTGAATCTGAGATTGTTTAATTTTAACCCTTTATGTTCCCCAGAACATAGATTCTAGGGAATGTTTGCTCAAACTCTTCCATATTGGTCCGTGTGGAACCCTTTTCACACTACTTAGAGATTTCTCTCTGCTTGATCACACAGAACACAAGCAGGACTTCTCATGTACCCTTCTCTCTCTGCTTGATCACACAGAACACAAGCAGGACTTCTCATGTACCCTTCTCTCTCTGCTTGATCACACAGAACACAAGCAGGACTTCTCATGTACCCTTCTCTCTCTGCTTGATCACACAGAACACAAGCAGGACTTCTCATGTACCCTTCTGGTAGAAATGACACCAAATTAGAGACTATTTAAGCAGTTATTTGGCACAGATCCTATAATAGGTAACATTGGACTGTCTTACTCTGAGAATTTGGCCCTTCACTCTGAGACCCTGAGATTTAGGTCCCAGATATGTTGATGTCCTACAATTGATTTCCCCCAGTCTAATGAACGTGTGCACAGTATTCACTAGGATTCCCAAGACAGTCCACAAAATTGTCATTTAGGGCCTTGTCTAGTGTTGAGCGAGCACCCCCTGAGGCTCGAGTGCTCGGCCGAGCACCCGAGCCCCATTGAATCCAATGGGGCGACACGAGCATTATACCAGGCACCCCCTGCTCTGATGAGGGGAGGGTGCCTGGTCAATGCCCCCCTTCATCTCCGCTATGCCCCCTTCATCTCCGAATGCCCCTATGGCATAGAGGAGATGAAGGGGGACATTGTGGAAGAGGGGCATAGCGGAGATGAAGGGGGACATTGTGGAAGAGGGGCATAGAGGAGATGAAGGGGGACATTGTGGAAGAGGGGCATAGCGGAGATGAAGGGGGACATTGTGGAAGAGGGGCATAGACTCTATGCCCCTCTTCCACAATGTCCCCCTTCATCTCCGCTATGCCCCTCTTCCACAATGTCCCCCTTCATCTCCGCAATGCCCCCTTCATCTCCGCAATGCCCCCGTACCTCCAGTCCCTGGTGGTCCAGCGGAGCGTCTTCAGATCTGTGCCTCTTCCGGCACAGATCCCCGCCACCCGAACATGGCGGGCGAGCACATGGCGGTACTCGACGAGTACCGCCATGTGCCGAGCAGAGCGATGCTCGAGCCGATCCGAGCATCGGCCGAGCACGCTCGCTCAACACTAGCCTTGTCCACACTAATCGATCCTGCAACAAAACAAAAGCATCACAGGGGAGGGATAAAAAACCTCTCCAAACTAATTGCTCTAAATGGGGCTTTTAACCCTTTGATTGCCCAGAGGTAAACAAAGCACTGCAGAGCAATGTTGTAAAGGGTTATTTCTAGATGACTTGACTGGTCTCTAACAATGCAAAGCAATGTATTAGAGACCTCTGTAGTATTCGGTTGGTTAAATGCCCCATTTCAATCAATGGGTAATTTTCTAGTTGATTTACTTCAGAATTCCTTTTCTTATGCAGAAAGCAAGATGTGAGCAATTGTGGTCCATTTCAACTATATCACAGTCAGAAAATGAAAATTCTCATTGATTTAAATTGGGCTTTTAACAATTTGAATGCTAGAGAGGCCTCCAGTCATATCAAACCCCATCTTGATTTAATAGGAATGCTGCAGAATTGAACTTTTTCTTAATGAACAAGGCCCTTAGAAATTAAAGTGGCCTGTCACTTAGAAATACATTTTGTTTGTCAATTAGCCATCAGAAACCAGCTATATATTGAGGCTGATTTACTAAAAATCAAACCATGGGGGATAAATCAAAATTCCTATCTGAACAAATACATACTATAGGAGAAAGATGGAGCACAGTGGGGTTAATGTACCAAGAACAAGATCTTAATTTAGACACAGCTGTGTCTCATGGATCCACCTGTTCTTAGCCCATGTACCTATGTAATAAGGCTCCCTAGAAACCTTGGTACATAGGCAGATTTTTAAGTGCAAGGATGAGCATACATCCCTGCTGTGGGAACAGTGAGCCCTACTGTAGTGAATCAGTGCAAGGGAAGCAATACATTCCAGTCGTACGGACATTATAGAGGTTAAGAAACAATGAAATCCCTGCATCTTCCCCTACCCTCTCTATCATGTCCTAACCTTCTATTTCCAAATCGTCTGGCATTCACAGTGGAGTGGTCAATGTCTTTAAAAAAAAATTCTGTTTGGTGTAAAGCTAATTTGCTTTAATTTTAAAGCTAATTAAAAAGTTCTTATATACTAGTCATTTGTTTATAATTTAGTTTTTTTTTTTTTGTTTTTTTTAATGTTCCTTTATTTCTTGGTGGCACAGCATGGCAATGTAAGCTAATTAGTTTATGTGTTGCCCGATATTATCACATATTACCACATAATGTTCTATGAATTAATCACGAAGAGCTCACACACAGCAGTATTTTTAACAGTACAGTGCTTGACTTGAACGGAACTACTTAGCATACTACACAGGGAATTACCATGACGTGCCACAAAATTTGAAGGTTAATTAAAAAAAAAAAAAAACCAAAAAAAAAAAAAACACAGTTACTGTAAAATATCAGGTATAACACTCCCTTTTTTTACTCCTTTTCACCTTATGTGAAATGGGGTGCATAATATACAAAAGAAAAGAAAACTAACCAAAAAAATGATATGCTCCCCTTGAGCTCTCTCCCACTTCCCTTCTTCATCCCACCTCAAAGCAGTATTTATGCCCCCCTTTCCCACCCATTAACCACAAAAAATATAACATGCTCCCCTTGATCTCTACCCCCAACCCCAATATAGTAATTGTGAGCCCCCCTTTCCCTCTATCCACCCACCTCCATGATTAGAAGCCCCTCCAGAGGCAGCCAGGAGAGCCATGTAATGGGCAGATTGCTTGAATTTGTTGCCTAATTTCTGAGCTGCGGTACCGCCTTTGAGGACCTCTATGCTGAAAATACATTAGTGCTCTGTCAGAACCTTCAGGTCATGTCAGGGCACTATCATAGTTTTAATGTGGAGAATGAATGGGGCAGAGATTATGAGGAGCATTTTAATCTTTTTTTGTGGGTAGAGGGAGGATATGTGTATTATACCCATGTGCTTCATTCTTTACCCAAATTATCGGGTAGATTTTACACCTGCGCGTTAAGCACAGGGGTGTATTATACCTGAGATTTTATGGTAGTTGTAGAGAAAAATTGCTAGCTCATCATATATAGGCAGATATTAATTTTGTGTAAAACAAACTAAAATATCTTGAGCTCTTAATAAAAGCACAGTGAAAATGACCCATTTTACTTAATTTTTTAACACAATGTGATTCTTGTTTGAATAGATGGGATGAAGCCTCATACTGGTTAGTGTCAGAAAATGCAAGGAGAAAAATTAGTCTTTACTCATATACAGTACAGCTGCATTGCATAAATGCTTTGTTTCAAGTAGGAATGGGTGAAATATTTTGCTTTCAAATGCAAACAAATTAAAAACAGCACTTCCCCATGTTCAGGAAAATTCTAGTGAACTTCCATCTTTTTTTCAAACCTTTTTTATTGACTCAGAATAAACACCCCTCATGTGGGGTGTTGCATGTTCTTAGTCTATGCTTAAAAGAAGGGATGGGAGAAAGTTTTCACTTCAAAAGAGAAACAAGAGAAAAATGGCACTTTTCGCAGAGTATTACATTTTTCATGAAAGTGAAATTTTTTCATTTTTGGCCTAGCTCATTGCATTGAAATCAGTGGAAGCAGAGGATTTCTCCACCCCTTCCCCCCACGTGGCAAATTTCCCTTCTTTTCTCTCAGGCATGGTATATAAGGCTGCCAGGTACCCAAAGCATGCCATTCTGTATTTGTGAGATTGTGAGAGCAAGAGATAGCAGTGCATTTTGAGAAAGGCTAATAAAGTGCAGTTGAAGCTTAATTTAGGGAGTGTTATAGGCAGGGAACTGTTCTCTGTATACCAAACATTAATGTGACTGAAGACACAGGCAGGCATGATCCAAGTTTCTTCCTGTTCAGGCAGTTATCTCTGTGCTAGGAGAGTCTGGGGTGTCAGAAGGAAACAAAGGAGGTTTACCCCAAATTTTGTGTGGCCAAGTAGACACTGGCAGCTGTGATCCAAGGTCCTTCCTGATCTGCCTGTTATCTCTGTGTCAGAGAAGTGTGGGGTATGTGAATAGGGAGCAAAGGAAGATTACCCCAAATACCCCAAAATTCTGTGTGACTGACTGGGAACACACAGGCAGAGGTTACCCAAGTTTCTCCCTGCTCTGGCAGTTATCTCGATGCTAGGGGAAAGAAGCAGTTGAACAAGGGGTGTGTTTTTTCTTTTCTTTTTTTTTTTACAGTGATAGGTAAAAATAAATAAATAAATACATACATAAAATAAAAAATTGCTAGGTGATAGAGACTGGAACCTGACATGAGCCATGACTGAGGCAGAGTGATACTAGATGAGACAGAGTATTGTAGAGGTTGAAGGCAAGACATCACACACAATCAGGTCTATTGTGTAGTTTACAGTAAAAACACACAGTAGTTAAGTATTGTACAACAAATGCAAAAGGCATAGTGGGAGGGTGAAAGGATTAGGAGCAGTGCAGGGCATGTGAGTAAAGTGGTAGTCCAAAAACTGACTTCAGCCATGGTTTCTGCAGTGTGTACAATAAAGTATGTTGATCCCTCTCCTCCCAAGAAGGAGGCATTTTGTGCCACCAAAAGGTCTACCAGCACCAGTACTATTAATAAACCATATAAAAACACTGAAGATAACGAGTTGCATTATACTATTGATGGCATAATGCAAGGAGGTGTGGAAGCTCAACCAACTGCTCCATCTGACAGTGAGACAAATACAAAAACACATGTCCTTAAAGTAGTAGTGAACTTTGTGAAAAGTAAAAAGAAATGCCTAGAAAAATATAAAAGTAGAGGGGAAGAAGAGGCGGTCAAAGCTGATGATGACCTAATTACTGATGATTAGGGTTGGTGAAAAGTGAGAAATTTCCTGCATGATTTTTTGTTAAAAACAAATGAAAGTGAAAATGTTCTACATTTCTTATGCAAAATTGTCCCCCTTTTTGCCAGTTCCAACAAATGTTTTGCCTATTCCAACACATTTTTTGCCTATCTTTCCTATGATGCAACATTTCCTACAGCAATATTTCTTCTTCTGAGGGCTGCAGTAAAGAAATATGTGTTTAAAAGTCAAGTTTGGGAGTCTTAGAGCAACATATGCCTCGAAAAATGTGTTGCTGCTTAAGCGACACTGACACATATTCATGATGATGCCAAGAGATTTAAAAAAGTACTATCTACAATGTGGCAGATATGTATGGTAATGGTGGTGGGGGACTGGTGTGGTGTGGGTATGTATGTGTATAAATATATATATATATATATTCCTCCAGCAGTTTGTTACCATTTTCATGCTTGTGTCAAATCTAAACTATACTTCTTCTCAAATTACTGATACACATTACTTATTGGTTATAGCAGTGGTCCCAAGTCCGCAAGATGGTAGCAACCCTTCTTCACATTCATCCTCCTTCTCTTCTGTGCTGTTTTTAATACATAAGGCCTGGCTTTGTTTGTCATAGCTTTTGGATCCTGAGTGAATTAACTCCATACTGTGAAATTCATGAACTGAGGGGTTCCTACTACTGGGGCTAGATGTTGATGCCATTGTACTGCTACTACTACTAGGTGTCAAATGTGCAGCACTTCCAGCAGCAGCAGAGGTACTCATCATAACTAAAGTTGTGGATGTTAATAACCTGTGTTGCTGTTGTTGATGCTGCTGGTTACTCAACACAAGTGTGTGTAGATAAATGGGACTTGGACATGGAAGTGGCAATGATGCTGATGATAACTGACAGGATGACTGTCTACTTTTTGGCATCTTTGCTTGTCCAGGGTCAGCGTTTCCAATGGTTTTCTCTGACAGTTTATAGACAGGCACCTTGCTCCTTTTCAGTGGAGGAAGTTTGGGTAGTGGGCAAGAAGCGGAGGGCAATGCTGATGCTGAGCATGACCTAATGATGATGATGATGATGCAAATCAAGAATATATCCCTCCAGCATCCTCCTCGTCTTTAGATACAGATGAAGTTGAGAGTGAGAGAAATGATGACATGGCCAGAAAGTTAGCTCAAAGGCAAATGCTTAATCTTCCACCACTGAATAGGAGCATTTCATTTGTCTATAAACTGTTTGAGAAAGAATTGGAAAGTCAGACCCAGGACAAGCAAATATGCCAAAAAAAGTACACAGTCATCCTTTCGGGTCATCATCAACATCATCAACCCCACTCAGTTACACTACCAGTGTTGTGTATCCACCAACAACAAAGGTTACCAACATCCACAACTTTAGCTATGATGAATGTCTCTCCTGCTTTTGTAAGTGCCACACCTGTAACACCTAGTAATAGTACAATTGCAAGTACAACATCTAGCCCCAGCAGTAGTAGTTGCAACCCTTCAGGAAACCCAAAGTCTATGAAGTCCACCGTATGGAGATACCTCACTCCCAATCCAAAAGCTAAGCATGTTGCTATGTGTTGTCTGTGAGAAGAGGTAAAACAGGCTCACACCTAGGCACCTCCTCAATGAGATCTCACCTGAAGCACAACCACAGGTCAGAGGTGCCAGAACTAGCAGTAGCAGAATTACTCATAAAATTTCCCAGGACTCTGAGGTACATAATAAAAATGATGTTGCTGTGCCAGAGAGTGTCCTAAGATTTTCTGCTCCTGCTGCAGAGGAGCATGCCTCTGAGTTTGTTTTTGAAGATGAAAAGAGTCATGGAGTGCCCACACATACTGACAGCAACCCCACCACCTCCACAAGTGATGGTGTTAAAGCAATAAAGTTACACATTTCTTTCACTATGTACTGCCATCCCACGCTTACTAAGTGCTTTCTCAGAAAGCAGTCAAAACTGCACAAAAATAACACAAAAGTACACCTTTAGAATTGTAAACGTGCCAAAATGTTGTCGGTTGGCATGCTGCCCTTTTCTTTTGTTGAAAACAGAGGTTTCAAAGACCTGATCTCATGTTTGCACCCTGCTGGAATATCCCAAGCTGCAGTTATTTTTCAAGGGCTGTGCCAGTATTAAGGAAGTTAGCATTGTGGGAAAAGGACTTCAGCTATTTATTTCTGTACTTCACCCCTCAGAAGAAGTAATATTGTGGCGGGAAATCTTGCAGTCGTAGAAAATATAAGCTACAAAAGGCCTATATTTATTGTCAGTGATGAAAAGGTGGATATTTTTTGTATCTTTTTGGGGTATGAATTTTCATAAAAAAATGGGAAATTGTTTTTTGCATGAAAATTCCCATGGGAAACTTTTCTGTCTTTTTGCCCATCCCTACTTGAGAGAGAGAGAGAAAGCAGCTGTTGTATGCTAGCTAGTAAAGACAGACAGGCAAAGAAAGTGAACTGTAGTTGCTTGACAGGAGAATTTGTGGGAGCCAATGTCAATTGTTCTTTGAATGTCAGTGTCAATGGAGAAGTAAAAGGGGAGAAGAGTTTAAAAAAAAATGTTTCTGATAAGTGACAGACATCCACACCACTTCAAAACCACTTCTATTATGTGCCTAGTATCCCAGGTACTTTTAAGAGTGTTTCTGCTGCTACTAGTGGCACCTTGACCATGTTGATGATGTGTCTCCAAATCAGATGATTGTGCTTCAGGTGTGATTTCAATGAGGAGGTGCCTAGGTGTGAACCTGCTTTCCTTCTGCTCACATGCATCTTTCACAGACAACAGATAGCAACATGTTTAGCTTTTGGACTGGAGTGAAAAATATGTATTCTGTGGGCTACATGGACTGAGGGGCTCCTGAGGGTTTACTATTACTAATGGAACTAGTTGTTGCTGTGATTGTACCACTATGAGTCAAAGATGCTGCACTACCAACAGCAGCAGAGGCACTAATCATAGCTATGGTTGTGGTTGTTGGTAGCCTGTGTTGCTGCTGGTTACTCAACACTAGTCTGGTGGTTTGACTTGGAAATGATGATGAATTGATGACGATTGTGTGTTTTCTGGCATATTTTCTTTTCCAGAGTCAGATTTTGCAATTCCTTTCCCTAACAGTTTATAAACAGGCTATTGCTCCTTTTCAGTGGTGGATGATTGAGTCTTTGCCTTTCAGCTAATTTTCAGGCTATCTCATCCTCTCTCTCACTCTCACCTTCATCTGTATCTGAAGAAGTGGGGCATTTAGTTATTGCTTGTCTTCTGACTATACAAATCTAACTATTTGAACACTATTGATAAATGCTAGCAAAGTATTTATATTAGCCATAGAAAACATGGACAAAAAACAGTAAAATTCTTGAATAAAAATTCAGTGGGGGAAATGGAAAGACAGGAATTTTCTGGAAAGGGGCAAATTGTGGATTTTCTGCAAAAATTCCCTGGGAAAATATTTGACTCTTCTCTCATATCAACTTTCAATTTGTGCTCATATCATGGTAGATGTGGAGTAAATTAGACTGGCTCAGTTAATTTCCATGTGAATAATTTTGGTCTTTTAAGGAAAACTTTCATCAATGAAATATGTTTTATTAATTTTAATAAACATGCTGAAAAAACTATACAGGTGTGGGTATTTGTTTTGTGATTTGTAGGTTTGTATAAGAGCCTGTTATTTGTGGGACTTAGACTCTTTGACACCCCCCCCCCTTCCCACCAGCCTAGCCATTGTCAAATCAGCTCTCTGCAGCTAAAGGCCATTCAAATAAGGGTGGGATTGTAGGCTTATTTTCAACAGTCTTCTTTAGGCTCTGATTAGGTAGGAAACAATTTGTAGTTTAACAAAAAAAGACACCTTCTATGTTAGGCTTTACAGCAGTACAGAGGGAGACTAGTGTGGAATTGTATAAATAAAACTGAACAAAGAAAGGAATTAATAACCAAGGTGACAAAATAACCTGACTGGGTTGATTATCAATATTGTACAATGTTGTATTAGAATTCAAAACAACAATAGTTTCTAAATGAAGTTTTCTCATTTATACAGTGCAGTAATGTAGCTGAACTGAGTGATGCCCTCAGCCAGCCTAGCATCTCCATTTTGTGCATCACACTGAGTATATCTGTCCTACTATGTGAGCCATCTGGTCATCCATCTGTCTGGCTCACTGGTAACTTTTGCTTTGATGTAAGCCCATTGATATAGAAGCTGAGTGCAAACAACAGAATAGTTAAGGTTCTACTTTATTCTCAGGGAAATTAATTGGGACAGTCCCAGTTACTTCATGTCTTCAAAGTATGAATACATCTTGAAAGATATTATTGCTGTTTATTTAAGTGCTCTCCGTGCGGCTGCACACCGTTCGGGGAGTCTGGAATCCGATTCTGAAAAAAAAAAAAAAAAAGGTCTCTGGTCCTTAAGTGACAGCCCCGTGCGTGCACGGCCGGTCCTTAAGGGGTGAAGTAGACCTCATAGAATTGTTTAGCTCAAATACAAGCTTTTCCTTATCTTTTTAATTATTTGGACTTTTTGATATAATATATTTTCTATACACTGTCACTTTCTAACAAATTGTAATGTTGGTGCTTAAATACGCACTATCACTTTTATTATTCATAGTTGGAGAATTAATTTATGCACTTTATTATTTATATATTGCACTAACACGTTCATCCTTAACGACTTGTACAATTCTACCAGTGCAACTAAACTGGAATTAGCTTCCAACCTCAATGACTGCACTGAAGGGTATGCACTAAAATATATGATCACTGTAGTACATACTACCCACTTATGCCTAACCTATGGAATGCCCAAGAAAATGGTGTAAAGCTATAACATTTCCTCTATACTTGTTGTAACCCTTAATGACAGATGGTCTGGGCATTAAGGACTGGTGAGAGTCCTACCACATCATGGAATTACGTGATCACAGCATGCCTACACAGCGCACTGTGGTCACTGGGCAAGTAGATTTTAAAAAATATGCATTGGTCCTCCAGTGCACCCCACCCCTCACCACTCCATCATTAAGGGGATAAAATATAGCATGAAATAAGGAGCAGAAGCATGGAACACCCCAAAATATTCACAGTCTGCCCCAATGCACCCCTTGGAACAAACAGTCTTAAGGGGAGAATTTGCAGGATAAATATATTTGGAAACTGGTGTTAGGCAGGTGTAGGGCTGATGGGAGCTGTAGTCCCCAACAGCTGGAGGTGCAAAGTTTACTTACCCTTATTTATGCAGTGCATATTTAAAGAATATCTCTGAATACAGACACTTGTTAATTAGTACCTAGGTCAAGGATAGCCAACCCTTAAGACTCAAAGTCCTAGGAGTGAAGGAGGGGGTGCTCATACTAGCCGTGAGGAGACATTGATGTGGTTGGTGTTAGTAGTAATAGTGACAGTGAAGCAACAGGTGGGACTAGCTGTACCACAGTAGATCCTCCTACTGATGCTGAGGTGGTAGGGGAAGTAAAACAGAGTGGCCAGACTAGCAGTCAAGGGAACCCTCAACATTCCAATGACACTGGGAGTCCCCTTACCCCAACAGAACAATATCCTGAAGAAGGCAGAATTATTACCTAGCAGCAATAATACCACCACCACCATGAGCACAGATCAGCTGCCTGTCTTCAGCTCAACAAGAGATGGGGACCCTCTGTGACATTTCTCATCACCTCCAACCAGTGAGCCATCTGTAATAGAGCAGCAGCAGCAGCATAGAGGGACTGGTGGTGGTGGTGATAATGATGGTGGAGAAGCTGGAGTAGAACAGACATTAATGGCCTTTTTTAGTCCAAACCAAGAAAGGAATGGGAGACAGATATGAGGATGGGAATGAGCATCACCACCACAACCAGCAGTGATATTTTGGAATTTGAGGAGTTTGTTTCTGCTGATGCTGAGTTGCAAGGGCAGCAGGGTGCAGAGGAGAGAGCTAGTGTGCAACAGACCACCATGGACATGCAACTAGGAAATATTCCACTTGCCAGCAGCAATACTCATGGTCCTAGTTGCAGTGCTGATTCTGAGGCAGTAGCAACATCAACCTCTGTCCCAGCCAGTGAAGGGGGAATGTGGAGGAGAAGGTACTATTTTTCTCTTCAGGCAGGCACATTTCAGGCATCAGTGACAGCACTGTGCACAATCTGTGAAAAGTCTGTGAAAGGGGAATGGAGGGAACACACCTTGGCACAACTGCCCTGATAACACACATGAAACAAACCATGACATTTATGTTAAATATGTTAAAGCCAAACCCCCATCAAAAAAATCAAAGAAAAGGAAGAATGGAGAAACCCAGACAGAGTCTGAAAATTCGATGGTGAGCGAAACACCTGACTCGTCATCACCTACTTGTTTTAGGGTCCACCGGCAGAAGATCATTTAACTACAACTTCTGGTGATCCTCCTCATTCAACTTTATCTCTGCCATGAGTTGATAGCATTCGGTAGATGTCAGATGTGGCAGTTTTTGTCCACCCATTGAACAGTGTGTGGTGCGCTGACCACACATGGCAATGTGGTGGAGGATAATTGCAAGCAGAGTATCAAACTGTATCTGAGGAGATTCCATCTCACAGAATACACTAATCTGGTGGCAGGGAAGGTTCATCATTATTATTAAACTACAATTTGTCATGTGTAGTGGACAAGGGGTATAGTGACAGCAGCAGTACTTGACTGGTTGGATGATTTCACATTGGGCACCCTAAGCATCATGGTGTTTGATTACAGTTGTTCCCATTGTTCCCGGTCCTTCCCTTATTTACCACACACATGGTGCACATTGCAGTTGCTGATGAGAGGCACAGTTCCTGCTCGCAAGGGAAAAATTTATATTCTAACAATACACCAATAGTTTTGGAAGAGGGACAGGTGGAGAATTGTTATTGGCCAACTTATTTTCTCCATGTATACCTAAAGTGGTGGGAGCTAGTTGTGATGCTGCTGCTACCTCAGGTGCATCACTGGAGCTAGCAGTGGAACCATGATCATCCATCACCCATATCTCTTCTGTTGTTGATCCCATTCCCTTTGACCTGCCTAATCATTATGCTGTTTAAACAACTCAGCAGCAGCAAGAGCAGCAGTCGCAGATTCTGCAATGACACCAGATCATTTGACAATGGCTAGTGGCCACTGACCACCATAACATGATCTGTTGGCACTAGACCAGCAGGGCATTTTTTTCCTCAGGGCTTGTTCTTTCAAAAAAAAAAAAAAAAAAAAAAAAAAACGGGCTTAAGCCCTACAAAATATTGATTCCTCAGGGCTTGTGACACTAACAAGACAAATTGATAAAAATGATTTGTGATTCCTCAGGGTTTGACAACAAGCCAAAGTAGTACAAGTCAATTTTTCCTCAGGGCTTGGGCCTAAAAAGTCTAAGTCCTACAAATGAATGTTTCCTTAGGGCTTGGGTCTAACACATGTCTAAATCCTACAACAAATCAAGTTTTCCTTAGGGCTTGTGCCAAACAAGTCTAAGTCCTCCAAATTAATGTTTATTCAGTGCTTGGGGCTAACACAAGTCTAAGTCCTACAAATCAATGCTTCATCAGGGCTTGGGCCTAACACAAGTCTAAGTCCTAAAAATCAATGTTTCCTCAGGACTTTTACCAAATAAGTCTAAGTCCTACAAATCAATGTTTCCTCAGGGCTTAGGAATAACATAAATCTAAGTCCTACAAATCATCCTCTGCAAAATACTCTATCCCGTCAAATATCAGTCTGCCCCAGTCACAGCTTACATCAGGGGGTCCCTGTCTGTCACATTATATAACATTTTATTTTATTTTATTTTCATTTTTTTTTTTATTACCTGTCCCCCCAGTACTAGTAAATAACCCACCACAAAATAAAATTCCCTTTTCAACTGATTCTTTCCCAAGGCTTCACCCACCAGCACAGGAACCCTCCTCAGACGCATTTTACACCATATCTTATTTTTTTATTTAAGTTATTTTGTATTTTTTTTTTATTAACTATACCCCAAATGTCAACAACCCCCCCCGAGAATTCGCCATTCAACTGATTGTTTCACCACACTCCACCAACACAGGCTAACACCAACACTGGCCGACTCCTACCCCTTTTATACTATGCCTTTATGAAATAAAATAATATTTGCTATGTGTTGCATGTAAATTCAATGTTTCCATTGATTTCAATGGAATGAGCTAGGTGAAAAAGCTGAAAAACTGCACTTTTCGTTGGAAATTATTCACCAAGCGGAAAGAGCCATTATTCTCCTATTTTGGTTTGAGGCAAAAATGTTTGCCCATCCCTAACAACAAGTTTAAACCCAATGCAGTCACTTCGATTCCATAATCATTGCCCAAAGGCCTGATTTAAAAGCTTTCCCTTGAGAACAGATTACTCTATTGTATAATTAGAGGAAAGGGCCCTTGCCCTTGAAGCTATATGCTGCTAGATGTAGTAGCAGAAGTGTATTACATCCAAATGTGTATATTTTATTTATTTATTTTACTTAAGGGAATAATAATATTTAATGTACTCTTAAGCAATATATTGCTTCAAGAAATCTGCATTTTAGAAGAGGCAGTATATAAAAACTATTTTCCTTTTGTTATTTTGATGCCACTCACACAGATTCGAATTCACAAGCATATTCTTTTGGTCCCATTAATTGAAATCCATGTCAGCTGCAGGAAAACACACAAGAGCATACTATAGATTGATTTTTGCTTAAGTAAGTACATTCTTAAAACTTGACCTGTTAGCAACAATCAAGTAGCACATTTGCCATTTGATAGAGAACCTTTAATGTAATTAAAGGAAATTATGCAGATTTGCCTCTACAGTATGATAGTAGAGGAGATCAAATATTTCTTTATATCAGCTCTTCATCTTTACAAATTAACTCAAAATATTCTAAATTGTTTCATTCTGGCAACGAAAAAAAATCGCTGAGACATATGATAGTTTATATATAAAATTATGGTGACAAAACAGAATGAAACTTGTTAATTGTATTTAAGGAAAAATCAGTCATTGAAAGTATTTTATTTTTATGATTTTCTTGGCAAAACATGAAAGAGCAGTTTAGTTAAAGGGATAGTAATACTTCGTTTTATCTTTATTTTATTTTGTAGGCATTAAAAAAACATGAAGAATGATATGTCTTATCTCTCAAACCTTTATGGTTTAAGAGATATTCACAAGCAAAGTTTCCCCCTCTCGCCCCTTTTTCCTAGTGTAAGCCATCTCTTCTCAGATGTGCATCTGGTTGTAAGACCAGACAGATAACAGCAGGGGACACTCTTCTTTGTATGAAAACAATGAAAGCCCTGCCCCCCTTGACAAGTTTTTCAGCTTTTTCCCTTATCTTAATTAAAGATTGTCCCTCTCTGCAGTCTACCTGGGCACCTCCCTTCTGATCTGGCTGAATAGGGAGGGGGATACTTTGCTTGTGAATATCTCTTAAACCATAAAGGTTTGAGTGATAAGACTTATATCATTCTTCATGTTTTTTTAATGACTACAAAATAAAATAAAGATAAAAAGAAGTATTACTATCCCTTTAAAGCTTAAAATGGAACTGCATAGGTGATTCAAAATATCCTGTATTTATGTTAGCCATTTTTTTATTTAAAACAATATCATAAGATATTTAGGGCTCGATTCAATTCCCCAGACGCAAAAAAATAAAACCGCTGGCATTTTGTCAAGTACAATAAGCAATTCATCTACCAATGCTATGAACAAATGCCGGCAAAAAGAAAACACCTTGGGAGTTAAATTTATCTCCCATTTGACCCCATAGAAACACATTTCAAAATTTCACTTTAATGGGTGAAAATCTGCACCCAGTTTTTTTGGGTGAAGAGTCCCTTAATGCACCTTCAAACAGCTGATGCAGGAATTGAGTTTGCAAAAAAGCCAAACAAAACCAAAATCACCAGTGGATGTATTGATTTGGGGCCCTAAACTCCATATCAGTACATCCAAAGCAGTCCCAAAATGTGTGTAATGTTAATATAATGAACTCTATGACTGCCACTGGGTTATGTTTACCCTACTGGCAATCACAGGGTTAATCTAATTTTAAAAACATCCCTTGAAAATAAACACTTTCCAGTAATCCTGATGTCCAGTGGAGTATTCAGCACCGTGGTCAGCTACTGTCTTGACTCTTCATTCTTCTTTCTCTCTATCTTCTGTCTCCTTCTCTTCTATCTTCTTCTCTTCTGTCTTCTTCTCTTTCTTTTTTCACTCATTTTCCTGTATTAAAAAAACAAAACATTGCATTTGTGCCACAAACATAACTTGAGAATATGCGCATAGTTTAACCCTTTGAGTGATGGCAGGAAGAGGACAAGACAGACCCGCCCCTTTGGTACCTCACATCATACCCTGATTGTCACGTTTTTTTGATGAACACTCAGACCAGATTGGTAAGGTTAAAATGACTTTATTAGGATAAAGTACAAACACTTAGTTAGGCCCTTAGACCCACAATAATAGAACATATATAAATGGATATATACAGCAATAGCAAGCCAGTCTTAGAAATATATCAGGAAATGGAGAGTTCTGGGCTTGAACCCTTAGGACTGAAGGCAATGCAGCCCAGGAGCTGACAGCAGGACTCGGATGACAAGTAGTCCAGTAGTAGGTAACTGGAACAAAACCCAGATGGCTCCAGTAGGAGCGAGGCAACACTGACCCTGGAACTAGGGTCACAGGGAGACCGAGGCAACCACTTTTGGTAGGCAACACTGACCCTGGCACTAGGGTCACAGGGAGACCGAGGCAACCGCTTTTGGTATGCAACACTGAGCCTAGGACTGGGGTCACATAGAGACCAAAGCAACCGCTGATGGTAGGCAACACTGACCCCAGGACTAGGGTCACAGAGAGATCAAGGCAACCTCTTATGGTAGGCAAACCCTAGAATGCTAGGAGTGGATAGTGATACACTACAGGAAGGCAACTTGTGTCCCCTCACACCAATAAGTAAGATGTAACGTAACCGCTGGCTCTTGAGTCCAAAGGCTACTGCAGAGGAGAATGGAGCACTGGCCCTGCCTAGAAGATCTAGGCACTGAACGGGTCAATTGGTAACGCCCAGACAGAATACTGCAACTCCCAGAGGGAGTGAGCCCAGCTATGATAGGGAGGTGGACACAGATCAGAGTAACTCAGTCAGCGCTATGCAGCACTGTACCGGTACTTCACGTGTGCACACTGCCTGAGGCGGTTAAGGAAGCGGCTATAGCACGAATGCCCAGCCTAAGGTCGGCAGAGAATGATAGTGTCACGCGGCGCACAACAGGCAAGCGTAAGGAAAAGGCCACAGCGGGTAACGCTGGCCAGACAGGAGGCAACTGAGCAGTATAGCCAGGCACTGATGGCAACAGAGAGGGTACTCAGCCAGATACGGTCAGCAACGGAGTGGGTTCTCAGCCAGATATAGTCAGCAATGGAGTGGGTTCTCAGCCAGATACGGTCAGCAACGGAGCGGGTTCTCAGCCACATACGGTCAGCAACAGAGCGGGTTCTCAGCCAGATACAGTCAGCAACGGAGCGGGGTCTCAGCCAGATATAGTCAGCAATGGAGCAGCAACACAGGAAGCAAAGGAACGTCATCAGGTAGGCCAGGTCATACACGATCAGAGAGACTCAGGAATAACAGAGTATATAAAGGCTAGCCCGGGGCTGCGACAGAGATATCTGGCCAATCAGAGAAAGGCAATGAAATTAGGAAATCAGAATGTCACCGCCTACGGCCGTGAGCATGGGCACCGTGATACTGATTGGCTGTGAGGTGCATAAGCCCACATCTCAGAAAATGGATGGGAGACATTTTGAATAGAGAGTGGCCATATAAAATTCCCTCACACTAGAATGGGCATTGTCCCATGAGTTATCAAAGTATTTTCCTCTTCCTGCCGCCACCACCGGCTATAACAATAGAGGCTTCCTATAGTGTTTTTTGCAAACAGCACTAATATTTCGCTTTCGTTGTCATATTTCTCTTGAAATCAGAAATTTCCTTTTGTAGCAGAAACTAATGGAAATCTGTTTTTCTGTTTAGGGGGAATCAACAATTTCAACTTGGACATATGTGCATTGTTTAATCCTTTGCGTGCCAAAGAGATGTGCAAAGCATTTCTTTGCAATGTGTTGCATACTCCTCGGGCGTTCAAGGGGTTAAACTATGCACATATGTCCAAGTTATGTTTGTGGTACAAATATAATGTTTCTTTTTTTTTATACAGGAAAGGAAGAGAAGACGACAGAAGATGGAGAGAGAAAGGAAAAAAGAAGAAGGAATATGGAAGCTGACAGCAGAAGGACAGTGGATGACAGGTAAGTGTTACAGTTGTGGGTGTTAGGCTAGTGTTAGGGGTAGTATTGTTGCACTTCACTGGGGTATTGTAGGGTTAGTGTTTGAGAGGATGACTATGTGTTTAGCGATCGTTAGCCCTTTGGCCATAAGTCAATTTCTTTGGTCCAACGTCCATTGTGCTTTAAGTTGTTAGGGCAATTGAATACTAACTTAGACATTTTTTTTTGTCGTTCAGTAACCAATTTTGCCCTACCAAATTTTTTACTGTATACAATTGAATCGAGCCATTAGTTTCGCTTATTTGTCTTTTTATGCACATTAGACAGTACTGGATGGCATGCCTGCCAGATATTAAAATTCCGTTCTGCTTTCCATCCCAAATGCCACTTCTTGCCGACCAGTACTAGCTAATTTATATAAATGTAAAAATAAGTTAATTCATAAGATAATTACCTTATCATCTGAAAGCTCTTTGAAAATCAGCTGCCTGCTACACAATAACATTTCCACTTGGAGTAGATCCGGTGTCTCATTTGCTTTGCTTTCAAGTACCCCTATCTACTGAACAGCTGAAAATGTACTCCAGTACATAATGATTATTTAACATTGTATAATTAGAGACATGGGAACATTATTTATTTTTATTTTTATATCAAGTGCAACAGGTTAACGCCAAGATTCAATTACCTCTGATGCCAAAAAAAACTTACAAGAGTTTTTAAGCACGGTAAGCCATTCAGTTAGCCTTTTTATAAACATCTAATGGCAGTTTTAAAATGACAATGGATTATAATATTTCACAATGGAACAGCACTAACCAGGAGTCATTCAATCCTAATTGATACATTTAATGGGTGAAAATCTTCACCCAGTTTTTCTGGCTGTGCAGCACACAATGGCCTCAAAAAAACAACATCGGACAAAAGAAAGCAGGGAAACATCATCTCACAAAACACCCAGCACATAGCACAAGCAAGCCAGTGGCAACATTAACTCTTGCAAAGCCAAGCAACCACAAGTGGATGGACATGTCTTACAACGAAGTCTGGACAAAACACAAAACCCTATCAATCCCTCAGGGACAAGGGGTTGAAAAAGTTACCTAACACAATCCCACACATATCAGGGTTGCTAGCCAGCGCCAGCCGTAATGTTACATTTTGACTTAAGTTGTGTTTTAATGGGTTTTGGGACGCACGGTGATGTGAAAACAGGTGCGACGCAGGTTTTTGTGTTACGTGCTTTTGTTGTCCCTACGCTCGATATTTATTCTTGTAGAGTTACTTTTAAATCCGCCATAAATCATATATTATTTGCGGCCGATGTGCCTTTTTTACTTAGCGGCTGGTTTAACGGCTGCCTTTAAATCTAGCCCTTTATGTGTTACAGTGATCCCTGTGCAACAATGTATAACGTGCTGTGCTAAGTGTGAAAGTCCTCTCACTCCTACTATTTGTTGGCTAAACCCATTTGATGTGTTAATGCTACAGTAAGAAGTGATACTAACCCCTCCTTTACTGTTGTGAGGCAGGTTACTGAATAAGTGTGACCCAATTTACATAACAATAAGTGAAACTATTACAAAACGGAGACTCCCCTATGGCTACATGTTTAACATTGTGGAGGAACATAACAGAGCTTCACATGACAACATGATGGCAAGCATTGTTGATATGGAGTGGGTATAATGATCAACACAGCAATGAGGGGGTTAAACATGGACTTGGACGGGATTTGTCCTGCTAAACAGTTCCCATTACCTGCTAAACCCTTCCCATTTCTGTCCTTGTTTGAATCCTCTCTGAGATATGTTGGTGAAGTTGTGGTAATCATTGCTGGCCATGTGTGTTGGTGTCACTGTGTTGGGCTATACTAGGTATAAGGGTTTGTGTGGTGTCTTGTTATGGAATAATGCACTTACAGGTAGTGTGGAGGGTATTGTCCTCGCCATTGTCATGTCTGCCAGGGGCCACCTCAACAGCCGTTGAAGAAAGGTTATACCTCAGCATCTCCTCCCAGGGGTTGAAGGTGATGTGGACAGGGGGACCGCCTCCGGTGTCTCAGGCATGCATGGAAGCTTCTCTCATCTTTTGCTTCACACACCTCTTCTTAATAGACTTCATGGTCCACTTACAGGGGAGATGGCATTGACTCTTCTGAGTACTTGATGCCAGAGGGCCTTCTTCTAAGCACTCAAACCATTGACTCTCTCCTTCAGGAACAGAATGCTCTCCCTCTCAAGAATGTATGAGGACCCTATTCTCCTCGTAGGAGTACTTTGGGTCCTGCAGCCTCTCCTAATCAATAGGACCTGTCTGCACTGACTGCATGGGGTGCTTACAAGGATCTACCCCTCGTCCCACTACAAAGCTGTCCCTGGCCTCTGACTGTCTATACTTGCTTGGGTACCCCTCTGCCCAGCTGGTCTTCCTCTCCTATTCCTTCCCTGACTGGGGTGACCACCTGACCTTCCTTCTCTCCTGTGCCTCTCTGCATCCCTCTGTCCTCCTCTCTTCTCCCTGCTATCACACACCAACTCCCACTCAGGCACTGACACAGGCCCTTACAGGCACACTCCTTCAGACTCATTCCCTGTCACTCCCTTTCATTCACTGAATCATACTGTCAAAATAACAGAAAAGATATGTGTGGGTGTATCACAGTGACCGTGATTATTGCCTGCCTGTTATGTGTCCGGTCCTGATGAGATGCAGGCAATGCCAAGTGCTGCCGCCTTCTGTCTGGCCTCTATGCTGCTGGCGTGAGTCTTGACATAGCGCTCACTATTTTGTAGCATTTGGCACTAATTGGCTGATTGCATCCCGCCTCCTGTTGCATTCTTATATATGGCCTGAGATCTGGGTTTAGTTGCTCTTTCGCAGTGTATCTGTGCATTACTCTTGTGTTGCTCTCATTTGACCCTAGCTTGGCTTGTGCGTATCCTCTGGTTCGATCCCTGGCTTCGTCTGACTATCCCCTCCAGTATCTGACCAGTGGCTCTGTCTTACTACCTGATTCATGTATGACCCTGGCTTGTCTGACTACCCGTTCCGATCTGACCCCGGTTGTGGCTGACTACCTGATCCAAATAGTTATTGTTACATTCTATTTGAAAGGAAGGTCCCTGAAAGTTTGTGATGGAATATTATAGAAATTGCTGAGTAAATACAGTTAATTCACTTCCTGATTAATCAAACTGTTATAACCTTTGAATAAATCAACTGAAAGTGGAGGGTATACCCACGTTTACTCAGTAGAAGAAGTTTAATAACATAGGTTTTCATAAAAAATTACTGCTTTAATGCACTAATGTTCAGTTTCTAGTCCCAAACTCTTATATTGTCTCTCATCCTTTAAATTCCAAATTGCAGAACCCGTTCTGGACCTGATGATATTTTTGTTGGGCTTCAGGTCTGATGCTCTGCTGCAGATACAGAGGTACAGTTTGTGTTCTTATAAATACTCACTGATATAGATAAAGCCTTTAAACAGAATGTATTTATGAAATATTGATTCTGCAATGCTAAAACTATTGTGAAAATATACTATAATACTCAAAAACCTTAGCCTTCCTGGATCATGACCAAGAACATGTTAAATTTGTAAATAAAAAAAAAAAGTTTAAAATTTGTCCTTGCAAGGACTATTGGCGTGATGCAGGAAACGTGCGCAATTGCTATTTCTCGTGTGAAAACCACTAGGGAATAGGTTTGCGCATGATTTTGTTGAATTGCGCATGAAAATTCAAGATTAGCGAACGGCTGTGTATATTTATTTTTTTTGTGGGATTGGCTAAGATTTACGAATCTGTGTGACTGGAATAGTGAATGCACCAAATGCAGGAAGTGCTATTGAGAATGAATTTATACGTCTGTATACTGTTGTCGTAAAATAGAATTTTTTATGTGCAATTCAAGAAGCGTTCGGTATTTAGCTTCTTGGATTAGAATATGCGCAAAATCTATCTGTGCACAAAAATGCCTTTATCCGATGCAAACGTTTCTTGCATCGCACCATATGAATCTGGATTTAAAATGTGCTGCCCATAATCTGGAATAAGTCTCCCAGACAGTACTCTTTACAGAAAATTTCCTGCAAAAAATGCTGTTTTCTCTTTTTTCTGGCTATTTCATTGTACTAAAATTAATGTTAATACTACATTTTCCCTCCACATGGAGAATTTTCTCAAGTATTTCTGGCTAAGGATGAGCAAAATGTCCCATTTTGTTCCCACAGGAATTTTCACAAAAAAAAGCATGTTTTTCGTCTGCATTTTCCTGCAGACATGACCACCAATACAGAAATCCATACAGTTTCCACTGTTTCTTTCACACCACAGAGTTTCCCACAAGAATGGTTCATTTTAACACTTATGCTTTCCAGTGGCAGAGAAACTTCCCACCTCCATAGTATAAAAAAATAGAATTTCCTCCATCCAGCATGCTGGAGTTTAGGAGACAAATAGACAAGAACCAGGAATAGAGAGGGAAGAGAGAGAAAAAGAAAAAAGTTAAATATTAAATAAAATTTAACTGCTGGCTAGCAGGAGTGGCTCTATGGACCCTGATACTGCTGATACTACTACTGATAAAGAGGGGGAAGAGGAAGTCAGCAGCATCAGCAGTAAAGGGCGTTCACATAACTCTGACCCTGACCATTGTTTCTCTGGGGAAGTATATTGAAGAAGGTGTAACAGGCTAGTGTCACGGTTTGTTATGACTCTCAGACACAGAGTAAGATAAAAATCAAACTTTATTGAAAGGTTTAATGGGAACCCTCACGGGTCTAGTACATACACATATGTTAATAACACAAACTGGGTAAAAACAGTAGTAGCAAGATACAGCAATATAGGGTCTACCGGCCTTGCCAATATACCAGGCAAGGCAACCAGTAAGATGTTACAACGGAATGTAAATAGGCTCTACCGGCCTTGCCTATATAGCGGGAAAGGCAGCCAGTAAGATGGTACAAAATCACTGAATGAGGCTCTACCGGCCTTGCCAATCTACCGGGCAAGGCAGCCTGTAGGAATATGAGGACAGTCAAGGTATCTCCCCTCAGAACCACCGAGTGCTCCAGCGATACCCACTGCTTACAAGAAGCACTGTGCCTCCAATCCAGGAGCGAAGTGAGAAGAGCTGCCTGGTAAAAAATAGAAATCCAATATGTCCAAGCCCCCCAATAGACACGGTCTCCGAAGAATCTCACGCTTAAGTCTCGGTTTATGGGCATGCCAAATAAATCCATGTACTGTGCGGGACAAGAGTGAAAAAAAGAGTTGAGCACATGAATCATTAAAGTCTGGAATAAATACAAGACCCTCGGAAGAACATTTATTTTGATGACATTGGATCTTCTAATCCAAGAAAGGTAGAGTGAATCCCATCTATGGAGGTCTTTATGGATCGCCGAGAGGAGAAGGGGAACATTTTCAGCATAAATGGTGTCCGTTGAGGAAGTGAGGAGTATATCTAGGTAACAAATAGAGGAAGCTGCCCATTTGAAGGGGAATGAGGAGTGTATAATACCAAGATCATCATGTGGAATACCTATTGGCAAGGCTTCTGATTTGGAGAAATTGATCTTGAAATGTGAAAGTTTGGAGAACTGCTTGAGTTCGTCCATCAAGGCCGGAATAGAGGACAGATTAGTGATTGTCAGCATCATCAGCAAACATTGAGAGTTTATGTTCCTGAAGAGAATAAGGGATGCCCCCGAATGGATGTATTCAATCTTATGTGTTGGACAAATGATTCCATGACTATAATGAATAAAAGTGGTGATAGGGGGCAATCTTGGCAGGTGCCATAAGAAATTTCCAAGGGGTCTGATAGAGAGCCATTCATTTTAATCCTAGCAGTAGGCTTATATTATAGAGCCAAAATATGACTGATAAAACCAGGGTCAAATCCAAAAGCTTCTAGAGTGGGAGATGAAAAGGGTCAGTTTATTCTATCGAATGCCTTCTCAGTATCAGTAGAAATTAAGAGGGCTGGCGTACATGACTTTTTCACATGGTGGAGAAGGCTGAGAAGCTTGCGTGTGTTGTTCCTAGCCTCCTTAGGCATAGTGAATTATACCTAGTCTAGGTGAATCAACTTGGGTAGATGGGTCTTAAGACGATCCACTAAAATGTTAGCATACAGCTTGATGTCAACATTCAACAGGGAAATGGGCCTTTAGCTAGAGCATTCAAGTTTATCCTTGTCTGGTTTAGGTAACACCGTTATGTGTGTCCCCAATGGAAGGGGGTTGGACCGAATTGAACTGGGGAGAGATATGAAGGAGTCCACTAATCCACTAATAGCGGGAGAAGATGTTGTTGGAAAGAGGTGTAATATGCAATGGAGAAACCATCTGGTCCCAGGCTTTTGCCTTTGGGCATGGAAAGAATGGCTAGAATGATTTCCTCAGGAGTTATCGGTGACTCCAAAGCAGCCTTAGCCTCAGTCAATATTTGTGTCAAATTAGTCGATTGGAGGTACTGCAGAATCTGTGAAGCATAGAGTGGGTCCGTCGTAGCTTGGTCTCTAAGATTGTATAGAGCTTCATAGTAAGACTTGAAAGAAGCTGCAATGTCATGATCCCTATTACACACTTTACCATTCCGGGAACGAACGGCTTGAATATATGTGGACTTGATAGAGCTGCGAAGCAGTTTGGCCAATAGAGCACCTGGTTTATTGGAATGCTCAAAAAAACCTGTTTCGTGTGAAAAAAAAGCTTCTCCATTTTATAATGCAGGAGGTCTTTCAGCTTCTGCTGTTGGATAATCAGTTGCTGTAGAACAGCACAGGAATGTAATAACTTATGCCTTGTCTCAAAGGATCTAATGGAGGCGAGAAGGTCATCAATTTGTTTCAATCGTTGACACTTAAACCGAAATGCTAACTTGATAAGTTCCCCTCTGATGACACATTTGTGGGCCTCCCATATGGATAAAGGGGAAATCTCATCTGACATGTTGGTGTCAATAAATTCCTTAATCTTTTTTTCGATAGCAGATTTTACTCCTTCCTGATTGAGTAAGAATTCATCCAATCTCCATAGGCTAGGCTTCGAGGCAAGCGACGTATGTTTTAGGTGAAGTGAAATCGGGGCATGAACTGACCAGGAAATCTGACCAATAGATGCCGCGAATAGTAAATGTAAGTCAGAATACGCTAAAAAAGAGAATCAATCCTCGAGTATGTGTTGTGTGGGTGAGAGTAGAAGGTAAAGTCCTTGGGAGTAGCACACGTCATGCATCTACAAGTTGAAAGGATTGGAGAGAAATGTTAAGTTGACGGATGGATTTCTGCTAGTACGATGACATCCTTGAAGTGTAATCAAGGGACAAAAAAAGGGGCATATTGAGATCACCACCCACAACAAGGACACCTTCTCAAAATGATTCAGACTTATCCAAAGTATCTTTCAGGAAGACCCCCTGTGCTTGATTGGGAACATAGACATTCGCAAACATGTACATTTGGCGGTCTATCAGGCCCTAAAAATATATCTACCTGCCTTGTCCTTAATAGTTCTGGAGTGGACAAAATTCAGATGCACATGAAATATCGCCACCATATTGTGCTTCGAGGAAGCTGAGCTCGTAATGTTAAAACAGCAATCCGTCAGCTTCTGTTCCTTATGTGATCTGAAATGAGTATCTTGTATGAAAACTACTTCTCCATCTTGACGTTTAAAAAGGGCCATAGTGCGTTTCTGTGGAGAGTTGAGTCTCTTAACGTTTTGAGAGAGCATGTGGAGCGAAGGAGGGGAATTTCGAGAGTCAGCCATTGTAGTCATTGGAGTGGATTATTGTAGGGCATAATTGCCCTATAGGCCCGTCATCAGTGCGTAAGAAGGGTGTCTCAGTAAATTCCTCCTTAAAGTATAAAAACAACTTAAATTTATTTATTAGTAGTTTCTTCTCTTTCTGGCAAATTCATGATCCTTTTCTGGTTATACATTTCTAAGTTATGTGTATATAGTAATGTTATAACTATGTTCATATGTTAATATACTTTTGTTTGACAAAATTTAATATAAAGATTCATTCATATCAATACGATATGTTATTGTAATTGTTATGTAATGTTTATATTGTTGTCAAAATTAATAAAACTTAGTATAAAGAAGGGTGTCTCAGGATCAATGATAAGGGTCTGGGTGGACCAAATACTAAAGGAATAGGGCAGGAGGGGTGGGAAAGGAGAAATAGAGGAAGAAAGGGAGAGAGGGAAAGAAGTAGAATGAAGGAGAAGATGTAGAAAGTGACTCCAGTCCAGGTTGAACAGGAAGAGAAGGATCCTGTTTGCCGGAGCTCTATGTACAGAGGAGTAGCATTGTAGGGTGCGTAACATATATTCATTGCAATGAAAGATACGTAAGGGTGATGTGGGCAAGTGTCCAAAAGTAAGAGTATAATGAATTCCCATAGGCAGCTAGTGTGAGACTGCACAGAATAAAGATTAACCTGGGAAGCGTATGAGATGTGTGGCCTGCACCAGATGAGGAGTTAACTAAAGTGTACGAGTTTTGGGGAGAGTAGTGTGGATCATCCCAGGGAGGAACTACAGTGAGTAAGTAACTCAGAAATAGCAAGAAAGACAGAGAGGAGGAAGGGAATCATGAGACATCACTAGGGTGAGCACACGTTATACAATGCATTAAATGCAAACCCAAGCAAAATGACAGGTGTTCCCAATGAGGGTCAAGGAGTAATCCCCTGTATCTAAAATGAAACAGGCAGATGGAGTAAAGCCACAAGACTATCAGTTTTAATGTATATGCCAAATAGCCATATATCCAGAGCAGTTCTAATCTAGTAGCAACTTGGACATGAAACCAACAAGCCATGCCTCCACCCCACTGCCAGCCCCAAGATCCCACAACATAAAGACCAATTATGTAGGTAGGATGATGCCTCCAAGACTATCAGTTTTAATGTATATGCCAAATAGCCATATATCCAGAGCAGTTCTAATCTAGTAGCAACTTGGACATGAAACCAACAAGCCATGCCTCCACCCCACTGCCAGCCCCAAGATCCCACAACATAAAGACCAATTATGTAGGTAGGATGATGCCGTGACTGACCAAAGCTACATTATCTCATTTCCCAATGTGAGCATTTGGGGCATCCAATCCCCATCGGTCAAGACAGAGCCCCCTAAAATTTGAGGACCGTATCTCACCAAGAGGGAGGACGATCCCCGAAATAGCCACTACCGTCCATACAGGACACCATAGAGGAGGGAGTCTAGATCCCTCCACTGCTCTCAAGATGGAATTCCCTCGAGAAAAGGCAGCTAGCACCGTGAGTGTAGTAATAATGATTTGCATAGGTAGAGTCGAATACAACAATCCTACAATAAATAAAGTGTAGTTATAAGGATACAGAGCATAGTGATCAAATACAATCCTTAAATCATTTTTTTTCTCCTTCCCTTTACCCCCACGTATTTTATTCCATTATACTACTCCACGTATCAGAAAAGTAGTGATTAATAACCACTGTGTAGGTCACTATGAGAACTGTTCATCTTAAAACTTTCTGCTATCAATCCGGTAAGCATTTAATCAATGTACAAAACTAGTAGGCCCCAATGGAACCCCAGTCTCCCCCAAGAGATGGGATAGGCAACCCAACAAATTCACCTCCTGCGTCTCCCGCCATCATCCCACTCCTGTCAACCCTCTCCCCATCTGCCTGAGCCTTGACCCTCCCCAGTGCAGTAACCCCAGTGCAGTAACCCCCCATTTGACCTCGTCAGTCCAAGCGAGGTCCCCCTGCAGAGGACCCCCCCTCACACACCAGGAAGGCCACCACTCGCCCATCAAATCTAACACCTTAACTATGTCCCTAAAGGAGAGAACTATAATATTTCAAACCAAACTTATAGCAAATATTGAGAAATAGACGGTTGCAGTCCTCGTATCGGCAACTCTAGCAAATGCTCACAATTTACTATGTTGCTTTAGGCATGGAGGATATGCTACGAATCTGAAGGACTGCTTCGGTTGAGTCGAACCAGCAGGATGTATAACAAACTAGATAACCCGATTGGTAGAGTGTTGTATCAGCCCTGCTCACCAGAATGATCAGAAAAAGAGTCTGGATCAGTGGTAGGGGGGGATCCGAGCTCTCCGCTTACAAGGTACTGGAAGCCACCTCTCCCTAGGGGCTGGGGATGATTTCCACTGCACATCAGCGGGGTTGTCTGAGCTCGCCAACACTTTCAGAGCTATATGGACAACTTCTGCAAAAGCAGTGATATTGCAGCACATGAGTAGTGTTATCCCTTGATACAAGAAGTTTCATCAGGTAGCCCCAGCAATACTTGACTTGCGCATCTCACAGTGCAACTAGTAAGAGGCCGGAGTTCATGGCGCCACTGCATGGTTAGGGGTGAGAGGTCTCCGAACACTGAGATCCTTGTGTCACGAAAAGGAACAGGTGCAGGGCCTCGCTCAGCATTATAAATCACCTCCCTATCCACATAAGAGTGTCTTTTGGAGCATCAGGAGGTGCCATTTTAGCTTTAGTTAGACAGTGGGCTCTCTCCATACGGATGGAGGCAGAATGGTTGCGCTGTAGTAACTGTCTATAAAAGGCTCTGGGTTTTGATGATACATAAAGTTCATTTTTTTGCTGGATTCCATCATGAAGGTTTGTAACATTTCCACATCCTCCTCCACCGATGACAATCTGTCTCCAAAGTGCACTATATCTGCTCGTACCTCTTCAATCTCCAATTTCAGGAATGCCTTCAAGTCGTGTAATAAATTTTGAATATCAGACCTTGTTGAAGGTGCATCTGGCCTTGGACCATAGTCTGATCTCCCCTCAGTAATTCCTTCTGATTGTGCACCAGGCTTTGAAAGACCTGTATCCTCTAGAGCCGCGGCCATTTTGTCTTGTTTCACGGGAGTAGGCCCAGAGTGAGCCAGATTAAAGTACTTCTGTAAACCCGGGTACTCGTTTCTGTTGTTTATGGCGGGCCATCCAGGCCAACCCCGAACTATCAGGAAGCAGGGGAACTCCAACAGAGAGAAAAATAGTTGGGATTGTAGCTATTTGGCAGCTAATTTGGGAACACTTGTCACAGAGATAAAGCTTCATGCATCCTTCTGCATCGGTGTCCAAGCCATTCCCCCAGAGACTGGGCCTCTAATCAAAATGATTCTCAGCCTTCCATTGGCTAGGTTGTGTGTCAATTTCTAGTGGGTTTCGTCATTCCCCCGCTAGAAACTGATTAGCTGGGAGGTGTGTACCGTTTACAGTACAACAAACAACTTAAAGCATCATAACAAGGTGCCTTAATGGTAATTGCACAGTGTGTTGCCGGGGCTCCTTTTCCAGCTTGCCACAGGATACATAGAGGGTTTTACTCACAGCATGTGCTGCTCAAATTGGATGCATGGAATTGGAATGCATAATCCAAATTTGTTACAGTGTAAGAAAAACACTAACCATATCCCTGTGAGTACAAACCTCTATATATGTATCCTGTGGCAAGCTGGAATTGGAGCCCCGGCAGCACACTGTACAGTTACCGTTAAGGCACCTTGTTAGAATGCTTTAAGGGGCTTGCTGTTCTAATCTGTGTACTGTAAACCACATATATGTGTGGATCATCACTCCACTAAGCTAAGTACACTCATAATGGCAAGCCAGAATTAGCCCCTGTGGCTTTGATTTTCTATGAATCAGCTATTTCAGGCAATTGATAGACATTTTTTCCTATTTATTTTGCTGACTAGTAATATCATTTTACCTTAACATATTATCCTAATCAGTGGGAGTTGCTTTGTCTGTATTTGTATAATATATCAATCTGTATAGACAAAGAGCAGTATTATACTTTTCTTCCCTTTCCCTTGTTTGTTTTTAATTTGTGAGCTTCCAATAATGAGTTTAACAGTATGCAATAAATGCTAAGTTTTATAATACTGTAGGACTTCCTTTAGTGCATCTCCTTCTGATAAAGTGATTAATGAGGAAGAGTTCTAGATTTGCAGGGTTATCTTTCTTTCCAATTGCTCCTAATCTGTTTCCCATGTAGCACCACCTTAGATCAACTTTATTGGTTTTTAGGTGTATGATGCACATTTGTGCTTTGGGATAAGAGTGCACAGGTTCTTCTTTCATTAACATGGAGACATGGCCCAAACTGGGAAGTCAGCTTTGGCAAGATCTCAGTTCAAAGGGACAGGATTAGGGATGAGGTCAATGCTTGTTAAGGATGTGGGGGGTAGTCATCCAACAAAGGAATGTAGCAAAAAGCAGAGAATGGGGGGAGGGAGTGATTTTTGTCATTTTCATGGAAAATCTGCTAATGCTGGTGAAAGTATAATGTTTAGGTGAACTGCTGGCAGCCTACATAGTTAAGATGCATATGTTTTTTATTGAAGGGGTTTTGTAAAAGGGTTTAGGATTCCAGTTAAATGGGTTTTGGGGAAGAGGATGTAGTGCCTAACCTGAATTTGGAAAAGCTGTTTCCTGAGGTGATGAAAGAGAATTTGGGGAAGGAGATTAGCTATGGTACAACAGTGGGCCCTTTTAGTGCACCACCATTGGAGGAGCTGCTAGTCTACAATTTGGGGGTGGTACCAAAGAAGGAGGAAGGAAAGTTCTGCTTGATTCCCAGTGGGTGTTCTGTGAATGATGGCCAGTATGAATGTAGTATTGTTTATCAGACACTTGAGGAAACTTTGGATTTGTTACAGCAAGCAAGGACAGGGGTTATAATGGCCATATTAGACATGGAGTCTGCATTCCATTTACTACCTTTGCACCCCGACAGTTCTACTTTACGGAGAGTTGTTTTCATTGGAGGGTTGACATTGTCAAATATTTCCCTATGGATTGCTCAATATAGTGCACATATTTTCAGAGGTCCAGCTTGTGTTTGCATTGGATAATAATACAGTGCATTACATTGATTATTTCTTATATGTGGGCCCAAGGGACAGTAATCAGTGTTGGCAGGTGTTAAGATGTATGGAAGGGATATTTGTGGAAGTGATTGTGCTGGCTGCACAAGACAAAACAGTATTGACAAGAACAAAACTGAGTTTTCTGGGTATGGTAATAGATTCAGAAATGGAGAGACTCAGACTTTTAGATGATAAGGTCACAAAGACAAGAAGAGTGGTGGCAAGCATGGTAGGTGCAAGTTACACTGAAGGAGAGGCAGAGATTGTTAGGCTTGTTGAATTTTGCAGCCAGGGTGGTTCCCATGGGAAGAGTGTTCAGCAGACAGCTGGAGAAATGCATGGTTGGAGCGAGGTGGACATTTCTTAAGATACACATTACAGCTCAGATTCATGAGGTGTTTTAAGGTATGGGGTGGGTTACTTCAGGGATTTCATGGTATCAGGTTATGGAGAGAACCCTCATTGTCTAATCAGCAATTAGAGTTGAATGAATATGGATGCAGCAGGAGCAGTTGGCTTTGAAGCTTTATTCAAGGGAGGTGGTATACAGGAAAATAACCAGGGATTGGCATGAGTCAGGGCTTATAGGAAATCTAACATTTTTGGAACTATTTCCCATAGTATTGGAAGCTGGCAGGAAGTTATGATTTGAACTGATAACTTGAGTTTACTATATGAAATCAACCAATTGTTTTCAGGATCGCTACCAGTGTTGAGGCTGCTCAGGAGACTAGTATTGCATCAGCTTTTACAGTAAGGCATGTAGTGGGAATAGACTATACATTGGCAGAAGCATTACATAGAAAAAGGCAGGATGAATATTTTGTGCTGGCTCTGTATGCTAACAGAATTGGTTGTGTTTATCCATCCTTCCATTGGCTGGGATGTGTGCTTACACACCTCCCAGCCAGTCAGCTTCTAACAGGGGGATGAAGAGTTACATTACCTTATCAGGATACCTGTAGCAGCAAGCACATGGTGAGTCTATGGGAAAACAAATCAGGAATGGGGTGAGATTACTGTAGCACACAAAGAAAAAGTGTTTTTGTGGGGTTCAGGCATTGTTGTTGAGGTACTTGAAATATTTATGGGAACAAAAGGTACCAAAAGCAGTTACAACACTTGAAGGAATATAATTTTTGCCAAGGTGAAAGGGGGGTGGTTTTGGAAGATAGAGTTACAGTGAGGAAAGTCATGAAAGAGTGAGGGAGATGGCAAGGCAGGGTGGTGGATAAGAATGAACCTATTGATAATGGGTGCTTGCTAAGGACATAAGAAGAGTTAAGAAACATTTGCAACAGTATGTGTCTGCGTAATGTATCTTGGCGGGTTTGTGTGGGGTATCAGACAAAGGAATGTGTGCCCCCCAGTGTGATGCAGCATCATGTGTTGTTTGCTCTCCTCTTGCCATCTACGTTATGTGTGTATCGCTCTCTGAACGTCATCAGCGTCATGTGTGTGGCGCGCTCTGCTTGACATCGGCATCACATGTGCGTCATTCTCTGCTTACCAGCGGCATTGCATCAGACAGTGACATCAGAGGCTCTGTACACTATTTCAACAGGCACTTCCTCCAAACTGGTGCTCATATATTGTATGGAACTCTTAGTGTATACTTGCCTGTACTTCTTCTGCTGGATTTACTGACCTCTGGAACTGGATTCTGACCTTGCACCATCTCTGCCTTCCCTGACCTTGGAACTGGACTCTGACCGGTCACCATAGCTGCCTACCCTGACCCTGGTTCTGGACAATGACCTTGCAGCATGGCTGCTTATCCTGACCTCTGAACCTGATTTCTATAAGGTACCTGTCAGTTTATATATATTTTCTCATAATATATACTGTATATATATGTATATATATATATATATATATATATATATATATAGAGAGAGAGAGAGAGAGAGCGATATATATATTTATATAGAGATATATTTTGGTTTTGGGCCTCACCTTGCAAGTCACTGTCTCCTTCTAGCCTTGTCATTTCTCCTATGCTAGGGGATGCCTTCTGTATAATATATTATTTATGTCTGCCTATTCTCAGAGTGGTTTACACTGTTCCCTGAGTTCTGTTTCATATAGCATACATTGCTTCAGTTTGCCACCTAGGAACCTGACAGTGTGTAGGAAATAACCCTGTTTCAAGCAGTATTTACAGTAGCCGATGGGTGGTGCTAAATCCTTAGGGGGCAAACAAGGTGTGCTCGGTGAAACAATTTATGGAAATCAAACCACATGGGGGGAAGTTTTTTTAAATATCAGGATGGCAGTGTACTCTCCAAATAGCTACTCAGGGCAGTCATGCTTTGAGTATTAAAGGCCATAGGACCGAATCAGGCAATATATGAAACATATATTTTTGCCATGGAAACAAAAAGCTCTTGATATGCTATAATCCTTTACACAATAATATATTTGCCTCAAGCAATATTTTACGAGATAAATTAGAGGATACACATATTCCATGGTGGTCCTATCTTCAAATCCAACACTGGTTCCATTCAGAAAAGCAGAAAGGACTAACTGCTAGAAGCCGTAACACTTTTGAGAAGACCCTATCCAGCCCTCCCATACCCTTTTGTCTGTTATCTTTCTCTCATTCCCTCCTACTGCACTTACTATCTGACTCCAAACCCCACTTCTTGATCTCTTGGGAGAACGAGTTAGGTAGATCTTTAGACATATCCCAATTGGCTTCCATTAGTGATGATCGAGCACCCCGATGCTCGGGTGTTCGGGTGCTCTGGCCGAGCGCCCCCGGAGGCTCGAGTGCTCGGCCGAGCACCCGAGCCCCATTGAAGTCAATGGGAGGACTCGAGCATTACACCAGGCACCCCCTGCTCTGATGAGGGGAGGGTGCCTGGTTCATAGGAAAAGGTCAGAAAATGATGGAAACACCACAGAAATGGTTCAGGGACAGCATAGGGAGGATGTCTGGATGCATCTTGGACTCCAACGTCGCTGCTGGGAACGATGTTTCGCCCGTAGTACGCCATTTTTACAGACTGACCGTAAAACACACAAAAAGGAAGATAAAAACTAATCTGCGGCTAGGCACACTAAACAATATGTGACGCTAATCTGCGGCTAGGCACACTAAACAATATGTGACGTTAATCTGCGGCTAGGCACACTAAACAATATGTGACGCTAATCTGCGGCTAGGCACACGAAACAGAATGTGACGCTAATCTGCGGCTAGGCACAGTGAACGGAATATGTGATGTTAATTTGTGAATTTGCACACTAAACAATATGTGACGTTAATTTGTGAATTTGCACACTAAACAATATGTGACGCTAATCTGCGGCTAGGCACACTAAACAATATGTGACGCTAATCTGCGGCTAGGCACACTAAACAATATGTGACGTTAATCTGCGGCTAGGCACACTAAACAATATGTGACGCTAATCTGCGGCTAGGCACACGAAACAGAATGTGACGCTAATCTGCGGCTAGGCACACGAAACAGAATGTGACGCTAATCTGCGGCTAGGCACAGTGAACGGAATATGTGACGTTAATTTGTGAATTTGCACACTAAACAGAATGTGACAATAATCTATGGCTAGGCACACGTTTAAAATGGCCCTTTTTGTCGCTGCGTTGTAAAATAATTGGCCCTGTGCACCTAACAGAATATGTCAGCTTGTCACTGCACTGTGAAATATTTGTCCCTGTGCACCTAGTACAATGTCACCTTAGAACATGTCCCCCCCCACAAAAAAATGAAATTCTGCCACCCCCAAACAAAATATAAATGCTGCCCCCACACACAACAGTCCTAAAAAGGACTTTTGGGTCTTGAAAGAGTTCCAACAATTTTATTCTCCCTACACTGACTTTCCCTGCCTGAGCGCATCTCTCCCTGGCTAAGAATGAGCCAAACTCGCGCGTCGGGTGCTATACAGCACCCGATCACGGGTTCTGGCCAGCCAATCAGTGTAATGCCAGCAGCCAACATGGCTGCTGGCATTACACTGATGTCAGAGCCTCCCCGCATGTTTATTGGCTGCGCAGCAGCCGCGAAACGTGCGGGGAGGAGACCCGAACATGGCGGGCGAGCACATGCGGTACTCGTACGAGTACCGCCATGTGCCGAGCAGAGCGATGCTCGAGCCGAACCGAGCTTCGGCCGAGCATGCTCGCTCATCACTAGCTTCCATCATTCATTTCTATATTAAAAACTTTAAATACATCAATACTAGGGAAATGAATTATAAACTGTTATCTGGATGGTACCTTACCTACTCATCACATCCCTCAATTCAGTACCTCAGCATCAGACAAATGTTAGAGCTGTAACATCCATATTGGCTCTATGATCTACATTTGATGGTCTTGTTCGATCATTTCAAACTATAGGACTGCAATAGACCATATTTGTACATCCCCGGGCTTCGAGATTCTACTTGACCCACTGGTCTGCTTATTTTACTATCAACACTATCTCTTCCCGTTTCCCCTCCAAAGAGTGGATATGTGTATCCAAACTTCTAAATGTGCCTAAGGCTGTTACTGATGTAACACTGTTTAGCCTGATCAGAAGAAAGGTGCCCAGGTAGACTGCAGAGAGGGACAATCTTCAATTAAGATAAGGGAAAAATCTGAAAAACTTGTCAAGGGGGGAAGGGCTTTCATTGTTCTCATAGGAAGAAGATTGTCCCCTGCTGTTATCTGTATGGTCTAAGGACTGTATTCCACATCTGAGAAGAGATGGCTTACACTAGGTAAAAGTGGCGGGAGGGGAAACTTTTCTTGTGAATATCTCTCAAACCATAAAGGTTTGAAAGATAAGACTTATTCTTCATGTTTTTTTAATGCCTACAAAATAAAATAAAGATAAAACGAAGTATTACTATCCCTTTAATGCCTTTCTACACTGCACCTTTATATATTCACCCTTTTTAACCTATTAATTTCATAGCCTCCATTAGTTTGGGAATTGAATTGTTTATTGTTCACATCAAGTCATGGTGATTCCCCTTAGACTTTTATGTTTATTGGTTGTCCAATCTACCTTTTACCCCAAATGCCTTCTCAATACCTGCCCCTTATTGGTCGGATTTCAATATCCTATCACATAGCAAATATTTCTATTTCTTTTTTCAGTATCCCTATATTGCTGAATGCCCAGTGGTATATTCTGCATGTCTTTGTATACCCAGATGTGTGCAACTGTTACCTATAGTAGCCTTCATATGTTTTATCTTTATTTGTATTTGCTTCTTTTACTTGCTTTATTTAATGTATACTCGTTGTAATTATGAATAACCCAATAAAACATTTAAACAAAAAAAATCTCACTTTAAAGGGATCATACTTAGGACAGCAAGCAAATGGGAAAGAAGAAAAGAATCAGCAAACACATTTAGGTCCATAGTGTGGTTCTTTCAGGGCCCAACAGTGTGGCATAGCCGTGATCATGAAGGGGAGTAAGCATTCTTGTGCCTCATGGCCAGATCAGCCTGGTCAAAGGACAGACGATTAACATCTCTGTGGGAGGGGAGGCATGTAGTTAGTGTCATGGCAGATCGACACTGGGGCCTTTCATTTCCCCTGGTATAGTTTGGTACAGACAGCCATGGAGAAGGAGTTTGAGAGGCAGTGATTGCCTGAAAGAACTTGCCCTCTACTACCTATGGCTGCAATATAAAAATACAATATAAACCAAAAGACAGTCACCAAATGTCTGATGTTTTACAACTCACTTTTGTTTCAAGCTTCACTTGGGATTTCAAATCAGAGCTTCCAAAGAGCAGGCTTTTGTAAAGTGGCTTGTATCTCTTAAAGGGGAAACAAACTCTGTTGGGAATACCAAACTATAGACTACAATAAAAGGAGGAAGAGAAGTTTAAGAAACCACTGAAAGAAAATGCTGGGAGAGCAGGTCCAACGAATTGGATAAAAAAGAAATATGTTAAATAGCAAGCAGTGAGAAAATAAATAATAATACAATCAGAAGCACAAAAAATAATCAACTTTAGCAATTCAAGCTTTGAATGAAAAGATAGGTTTCACCACATGGATTGAACACTCAAACGATTACAGCTGCACTCCGAGGATTTAAAGAAAACGCTATCTTGCAAATAAATGCTAAAATAAACATCATTTATTCTCAAGGAATTAAAGCGAAACTTTCACTTGGTATAAAGTCACCGTGCAATAATTATGCATATGGCGACTAGCTTCATAACACGTCTATTACCTCTCAGAAGTAATCCTTAATCTTTGGAGACTGACGGCCATGTTAGTGCAGTTTGCACTCCTTCAGTCCCTTCCGGTTACCTTGTGGCACAGTGCAATGCTTCTTAGAGGAGACAGAGACTGACAGCGCAGGCACACAGACAAGATGTCTGCGCTGGTGCCTGGCTTCTGGTATCTGAAGATTAAGGATTACTTTAGAATCTGCCACTTCTGAGAGATAATAGAACTATTATGAAGCTAGACGCTATATGCTTAATTATTGCAAGTCAACTTTATACAAAGTGAATGTTCCGCTTTAAAACTTGGCAACATACAGCATGAGGTGGCAAAGGTATAGCAGAGACATAGATGAAGAGGAACACTACTTTGTCTAATGCGTTTCACACTAACTAGCGCTTACTCATAGACTGTTATTTGCAAAAGAGTGTTTTCTTGAAATCCTCGGAGTGCAGCTGTAATTGTTCAGTGTGTTCAGTGAATTACAATGGTCATGGGAGGACCGAGATGGGTTTAGCACCCAGGTACTGTCAGTGTGTTTCAGGATGGTTGGTGTGGCATGGTGGATGTTGTTGTGTGTAAGCACATATGTCTGCTTTGGTCACCATATTGATGTTTTACAGTTTACTTAGGTTTCAAGCCTTAATTGGGATTTCAAAGCAGAACTTCTACAGAGTAAGCTCTTCCAGAGTGGCTTGGTTGCTTTTGTAGGTGAAATAAATAATGGGGGGTGCAAACTACAGACTACAAAAAAATGGAGGGGAGATAAACTAGTAAAAGATAATTGAAGGAGGACAATTTACACAGAAATGGAGGGAATGAAATAACCATAAGAATATTGTAAGCATACACAAAATGGAGAATGGGGAAAGGATACACAAAATAGAATAGGTCTAATAGAATGATATTAGACGAAATAGATAAAAAAGATAAGTGTTGGTATTATAAGTACTGGAAGTAGTAGAGGTTACTTAGTAAAGAACTTCTAGCCCTGAATTGTCTTAGCCATTTTGTAATTTTTGGTCAGACACCTGGGTTAAAGAAATATAAAAGAAATTTTGACAATTTTCTTTCTTTGAAGATTGAAAATGTTGTGTCAAATAAAGGGTTAAACATCACTGCCATTACTTCACTTTGATAACTGGAGGGAATGTACCAGTGTGAATTGTTCTTTGTCAGAAAGTTTAGAAACATGGTTCATGTAACAATTTTTGACATCTTCAGTTCTCTTTCTGACATAAACAATGAAAGATGTTATTTGTAAAGGTAAAGAAGTCATTGCTTTTCAGATATCCTGCTGCTTAATAAGTGCATAAGTGTCTAAGGGAAATCACTTATCCTAGCAGAATACCAAGTTCCCTTCACACTTTTCTGTGCAGTGATTGTTTGTAGTTTTCTTAGCACCAATCATTAAAGGGGGGGCAGTAAAGATATATTGTGCCAAAAGACATGTAATCATAATGAAAACATAGCACAAATTACACATCTTTCAGATGATCAGACAAACGCTTTTTCTATGTTGTTTTGAGATGTGCCCCAGGCTTTCCATTCACAGTGAAAATGAATGCTAAAAGAATCTGCTCCAGGGAGTGAGAAAACACATCACTAACTCCTGCTTGTTTTTTGTTGAACACAGTATGTGAGGGGTAACAGGCTGACGCTGAAATCATTGTGATTAAGAAAATGAACATGTTATTAAGGGAAGGAAATTGTAGCTTCTAAAATAGGACTCCATGGAGAGCAAAGCTGTAGAGAACTCTTAATATGTCCTACAATGTATGTCATACATCAGAGGTCATTAACCCCTTGGGTGCTAGGGATATAGCCAATTCAATGCAAAGGTTTTTAGCATTCCAGGGGTTAAAACATTTCAGACTAAGCAACTCATGGGCTTAAAATTTGGTAAAAAAAAATTAAGCCACAAGTGATTGTTTGACATGTACAAAAATATATATACTTGGAATAAATCACTTTGCTAAATGTACTCAGACTTGAGTTGCATATTAAATTAATAAACCCACAAGCAATATTTTGTTTGTTTTGTTTTAGACATACTGTGAGCAGACTATTTTCAAAGACAACATGAACTTGATTAATATCAAATGGACAGGGGGAAGTAGAAGGAAAAGAATTGCAGCAGAAGAAGGTGGAGGTGGAGAGTCATGCGGTGGCAATGATGTAGGAGGTTGCAGGACTAAAGGTAGCAACTGTGCAGCAGTTAGCAGTTGAATTGTTTCCAACAACATATGTGGCAATGGCACATCAGATGTGGATGACTACAAAGCCTGTGCCTGTTGAATGAGATCCTGCAACTGAGGTGGATGCAGTACCTGCAACATTCCCTCCAACTGTTACACAGGTACTTGTTAGGCTAGCTGCTGTACACAGTCCAGGCTCCCTTGTCCTCTTGCTGAGGTCTGGTAAGCCAATGATATTTCCTGCCACTGGCTCACAATCTGTCAGTGATACTCAAGCTTAGTAGTTAGCCATATTATTGCCTTATGCAGCTGCTCATGATGCATCCCTTTGACACGGTGCATGAGGTGGAAGATACTATTGAAGGTTCTAAGCTCCCAGATGCAATGAATCTCATGCTCAAGAATCCCCCTGTTGTAGCCACCCATGATATACCTTGGGATGCCCCCACCCACATAACAAAGTCCCTCTGTGTGCCGCCTCACCTAATCCGCCATCCCTGGCATAGGTGACCCTTCTCCCACCTCTTGCTGTGCAGATTGTTCTCTTGCATTTTGTGCCCATGTGCTTCTCTGCTTTCTGAAATTGTGAGGCTGTGAATCATTGGACATCCTGGCTTTGAGGGAGAGACCCTGCAGCTTCCTCCTCTGTACCTTTGGTCATGGCCCTCCCCATGCTTGCAAGAATGACCACTCCATGCATCTAGATTGCATATCTGTCACACCTCCCACCCCTGCCATACTACTTGAAAGTGTCCTCCTCCCTCTTGCTTCTGCTTTTCCCTGCTTGCCAAGGGGCACCACTACAGTACACTACTTCCCTTCTCTACTCCTCATGTCCTTGCACACATCTGCAGGCATACTCCCACACACACAAACACATTCTCACACTCTCTCTATCTTTCTCTCTCACATGCTTACTCACTGGTACTACTCAAAAGCAAACTCAAAAAAATATAAATGCAGAAAATAAACTAAATGCAAAATAAAATGAACAGAGGTATAAAACAAATGTGCATTCAATTCATACATAGGCAAAAATTATAATCAGAATATACAGCAAATAAAAAAAACAGCAGAACAAGAATTAAAATGGTGGAGTAGAATACAATGTGTTGGCAGAAGGAGATTGTATGAGGATATATGTCTGTGTGCTTGTGTGTGTGTATATATATGGTTCTATATGAGGTAAATTAGCGTAATGTTGTAAGTTATTTTATTATTATTATACTTTTCATTGCACCAACATATTCCACAGCACTGTACAATAGGAAAAAGACATACAGAGACATTACAAATAGAACATAAAAATAAAAGGATAAGAGGACCCTGCTCATGAGAGCTTAGAGTCCAGAGGAAGGTAGATGGAACACTGAAGGAGTAAGTGCTCTGGGGTGTAATCGCCTCCTGCCACATGAACTGCCATTCAGTGGGTGAGAGAAAGAAGTGCTTTTGAGTGCAGTGGTCCAGGGAAGTACTGGGTGTGTTTGGTTATATGTATGGATAGATAAATGTATGTCGGTATGTTTAAATGCAATTCACAGAACAATCAATCAATGTTAACCTCTCCTACAACCAAAGGAAGCCTCTGACTCTTTAATACTGTGTAATAACGTGATGAAGCCTGGCACACAGCCAACAATCATCCTTATTTGAATCCACCAAGTAATTCCACCTAATGTGATACCAGAATCTGATATTAGCTTTCAAACTATAGAATTCTGGAATCAAGTTTTAGGTCATTTGACAAGATTCACTTTGAAGGGAAGATCAGGCCATTTTTGAGAAGTTTGATTGAGGCCATGGCCCATGGCTAAAATTTAATCGCTTGATATTTGGCCTTGTTTTTTCTGCATTACAAAGTCATTTGATACAAAATCCAGCCAGGATGGAATCTAGGCCTCAGTCAGGAGGAAAAGGAAAAAAGTCATAAAGGAAACATATTTTCTGGTCTAAGCAAGTAACCAAACTGTTTGCATGTTATTATATATTGATGAAAGGAAAAACAAATGGCAAATTTTCAGCTCTTGTCAATAACATTTTCTCTACATGTTTCTTTGCCTTTATGTTTTAAAACACCTACTCATAGATTCCAGTATTTGCCGAGCTCACAAGGCATCTTTTTTCCTGTTTACAGAAGTGATTACATGACAAAGTACATAAATGAAATATATAAATGAAAGATATATGTTTTAAAAGTAGCCTGACAATCATGGAATTTCTTTACAAGTGAGCAAAAGTGGAATGACAAAAGATCAAACAATGCTGTTTTGTGTGCAACCAGCTGTTAAACGAATTGCTGGCAGCAGATGGATGCAAAATTATTAGCAAATTTATTCAACAGGCAAGGTGGGAACAGACCTAAGGCCTTTGTCTTTTTAATTCACATTTTAAAATATGAAATATAGTCAGAAGATATCATTATGTTTGAAATAATATACGTTTCATGTGTATTCAGAATATGTAGTAAATTACAGTTCCTGCTTTTTCTATAATACAAAAACTGGCAAGCTATAACTATAATGCAGGGAAACAGGAAATACAATAATTTTATTTTAAAAATTTGAGGTATATTCCAAATGTTATTGATGAGCCCGAGGTGCTGTGCAGTCTTCTTACTGTGCAGTCTCGTGCTTCCCGATCCCTTAGTGCTCTGTGTCCGCTTGTCACGGTTTATTATGACTCTCAGACACAAGTTTTAGGTAAAAAATCAATTTTATTGAAATAATAAATTGATAACTTAGGATGGCAATAACATACATATATATATATATACAGAATATAGCACAGACAGAAGGCAGACTCTACCGGTCCTGTCAATATACCGGACAGGACAGTCTTAGGCTCTACCGGCCTTGCCAATACCGGGTAAGGCAACCTGCAGATGGAATAGCATAAAGGTTCTACCGGCCTTACCAAATTACCGGGCAAGGCAGCCTCTATAGATACACAATGTAGGCTCTACCGGCCCTGCCAATACCGGGTAAGGCAACCTCAGATGGAATGTGGCAAAAGGTTCTACCGGCCTTACCAATACCGGGCAGGGCAGCCCAGAGATAGTAGCAGCAGTCAGATGAAACTGGCAAATTAGCAGAATCGTTAAGCAGCAAGGCTTTGGAGCAAACCAGCGTCCGCACGCTGGGAACAACACTGAATAGTATAGCCGTTAGGCTTTGCGAGCAAACCAGTGACCGCACACTGGAGTAACAAGTGAGTAGTATAGCCACAAGGCTTAGGAGCAAACCAGCGTCCGCACGCTGGGACCAACACAGAATTGTATAGCCGATAGGCTTTGGAGCAAACCAGTGACCGCACACTGGTGTAACAAGCGAGCTTGTATAGCCGCAAGGCTAGGAGCAAACCAGCGTCCGCACGCTGGGACAAACACAGATTTGTATAGATGATAGGCTTTGGAGTAAACCAGTGACCGCACACTGGTGTAACAAGCGAGCTTGTATAGCCGCAAGGCTAGGAGCAAACCAGCGTCCGCACACTGGGACCAACACAGATCTGTATAGCTGATAGGCTTTGGAGCAAACCAGTGACCGCACACTGGTGTAACAAGTGAGTTTGTATGGCCGCAAGGCTTAGGAGCAAACCAGCGTCCGCACACTGGGACCAACACAGATTTGTAGAGCTGATAGGCTTTGGAGCAAACCAGTGACCGCACACTGGTGTAACAAGTGAGTTTGTATAGCCGCAAGGCTTAGGAGCAAACCAGCGTCCGCACGCTGGGACCAACACAGATTTGTATAGCTGATAGGCTTTGGAGCAAACCAGTGACCGCACACTGGTGTAACAAGCGAGTTTGTATAGCCGCAAGGCTTAGGAGCAAACCAGCGTCCGCACGCTGGGACCAACACGGAATTGTAGCAATGTCACCAACGCGACCAGGCAGAAGGTCGCCAGGATACTGAAGACAGGTGATGAGATGACAGGAACCAGCAACCATCAGTCAGGTCAGGAAACAGCAGAGAAGAAGTTTAGCAGTAACTGCAACACCAGAGACTAGGCCGGAACCAGGACTGGAGTAACTCAGCATCCAGGAAACACTGGAACAGTAGAGATCAGGAACTCAGGAACACAGGAGATCAGGAACTCAGGAACACTGGAACAGAGGCCCAACTATCACTAGCATAGTGATAGCAAGAAGGTCAGAAACAACACGAAAGGGCACTCAAAGGGTGCCCAATCCAGGTTTAAATAGGCAATAAGAGGCGGGCTATCTGCAGACAGCCAATAGCAGCCCCCTAGTGGTGACAGACAAGGAACTGCAGCAAATCACGGGCACCGTGATAGTACCCCCCTTTCAAAGACCCCCTCTCCTAGAATAGGGTTTAGGTTTCTGTGGGTAATTGGCATGAAAGACCCTAGTTAGCCTAGGTGCATGAAGGTCCATACTATCCACCCATGATCGATCCTCAGGACCGTACCCTTTCCAATGTACCAGGTACTGTACCTTTCCTCCAAGCCTACGGGAATCAATAATGCTCTGAACCTCGTACTCCTCCTGGCCCTCGACCTCAACAGGTCCTGGCACCACAGGTGTGGTAGTATAGCGATTGCAAACCAGAGGCTTAAGAAGGGACACATGGAACACATTATGGATACGCATGGATGCAGGTAGGTCTAGTGCATAGGAGACAGGGTTAATTTTACGAATAACTCTGTACGGACCAATAAACCGGGGAGCCAACTTATTAGACGGAACCTGCAGCTTGAGATTTCTGGAGGAAAGCCATACTCTATCCCCAACCTGAAAGGAAACCGCTGGAAGCCTTCTGCGATTAGCATGGCGCTGATGACGCTGAAATGACTGACCAAGTGCCCTCAATAGTCATAGACAATGGCATAGTTTCAAATATAACCTGAGGCGGTTCTAAGGGTCTACCATCAATCGCTTCAATAGTCAAGGGGTTTTCTCTTTCAATGCGTGGAACTCCGTGCAATTCAGCAAAGGTATTATCCATAAAATACCCTGCTGCACCAGAGTCAACCAAGGCCAAAACCTCCACAGAGCGTTGTGCCCAAGACAATACCACCTGTATGGTGGGTTTCATTATGCCCGACACTGGGGACGATTGTACACCACCTAGGGCCTGTCCCCCAAGGTACCCTAGGTGCGTGCGTTTCCCGGACGTACCGGACAGGAATTTAGCAAGTGCCCTTTTTTACCGCAGTATAAACATAACCCTTGTTTTTTGCGATATAGTCTCTCTGCCTTGGTTAGTCTAGTGAAGCCTATTTGCATAGGTTCACTTGTTTCCCGTACTGGTTCACTAGACTTCAATGCCAAGGGAGGGATGGGTGGGCAAAACATGCTACTAGGCTCATTATTTTTTGACCGTAACTTACGATCTCTGGCAATTGATCTCTCACGTATTCTTGAGTCAATTATCATAACATACTCAATGTAATCATCTAGATCAATAGGTAGATCTTTAGCAGCGATTTCGTCTTTAATGTGGTCATTCAGGCCTTGAGAAAAGGCTGTCAATAATGCCTCATTATTCCAACCTACCTCTGCTGCCAATGTGCGGAATTCGATGGCATAGTCGCCCACTGTACGCCTGCCCTGTTGTATCTCCATAAGGCGTTTGGCAGCAGAGGTGGTTCTACCAGGAGGCTCAAACACTCTTCGAAAGGAACGCACAAATTCACTAAAGTTCTTAGTACAAGGTTTAGCATTCTCCCACAAGGGGTTAGCCCAAGCCAATGCTCTGCCAGTGAGCAGTGATATCGTGAACCCCACTTTACTACGATCATTGGGAAATGCGTGTGCCGTCAATTCCATAAAGATTTCGAGTTGGTTGATGAACCCTCTGCAGAGACTAGGGTCACCATCATATCTTAGCGGCAAGGGTGCAGAAGCCGTTAACGCTTTAACAGTACCCCCTAGGGGTCTGGTATCACTTTCCGGTGCCTGACTTGGCGAGACCACCGGGCTAGAGCTAGATTGGTCAGCAGGTACCGTGCGTTCAAGGATCGTTTGAATTGCAACTGCCAACTGATCCAAACGTTGCTCGTGCAAATCCATCCTCCAATGAATATTCTGTGCGTTACCTTCACATTTGCTGTCTGAGGTCATGGCCCTTTCGTACTGTCACGGTTTATTATGACTCTCAGACACAAGTTTTAGGTAAAAAATCAATTTTATTGAAATAATAAATTGATAACTTAGGATGGCAATAACATACATATATATATATACAGAATATAGCACAGACAGAAGGCAGACTCTACCGGTCCTGTCAATATACTGGACAGGACAGTCTTAGGCTCTACCGGCCTTGCCAATACCGGGTAAGGCAACCTGCAGATGGAATAGCATAAAGGTTCTACCGGCCTTACCAAATTACCGGGCAAGGCAGCCTCTATAGATACACAATGTAGGCTCTACCGGCCCTGCCAATACCGGGTAAGGCAACCTCAGATGGAATGTGGCAAAAGGTTCTACCGGCCTTACCAATACCGGGCAGGGCAGCCCAGAGATAGTAGCAGCAGTCAGATGAAACTGGCAAATTAGCAGAATCGTTAAGCAGCAAGGCTTTGGAGCAAACCAGCGTCCGCACGCTGGGAACAACACTGAATAGTATAGCCGTTAGGCTTTGCGAGCAAACCAGTGACCGCACACTGGAGTAACAAGTGAGTAGTATAGCCGCAAAGCTTAGGAGCAAACCAGCGTCCGCACGCTGGGACCAACACAGAATTGTATAGCCGATAGGCTTTGGAGCAAACCAGTGACCGCACACTGGTGTAACAAGCGAGCTTGTATAGCCGCAAGGCTAGGAGCAAACCAGCGTCCGCACGCTGGGACAAACACAGATTTGTATAGATGATAGGCTTTGGAGTAAACCAGTGACCGCACACTGGTGTAACAAGCGAGCTTGTATAGCCGCAAGGCTAGGAGCAAACCAGCGTCCGCACGCTGGGACCAACACAGATCTGTATAGCTGATAGGCTTTGGAGCAAACCAGTGACCGCACACTGGTGTAACAAGTGAGTTTGTATGGCCGCAAGGCTTAGGAGCAAACCAGCGTCCGCACACTGGGACCAACACAGATTTGTAGAGCTGATAGGCTTTGGAGCAAACCAGTGACCGCACACTGGTGTAACAAGTGAGTTTGTATAGCCGCAAGGCTTAGGAGCAAACCAGCGTCCGCACGCTGGGACCAACACAGATTTGTATAGCTGATAGGCTTTGGAGCAAACCAGTGACCGCACACTGGTGTAACAAGCGAGTTTGTATAGCCGCAAGGCTTAGGAGCAAACCAGCGTCCGCACGCTGGGACCAACACGGAATTGTAGCAATGTCACCAACGCGACCAGGCAGAAGGTCGCCAGGATACTGAAGACAGGTGATGAGATGACAGGAACCAGCAACCATCAGTCAGGTCAGGAAACAGCAGAGAAGAAGTTTAGCAGTAACTGCAACACCAGAGACTAGGCCGGAACCAGGACTGGAGTAACTCAGCATCCAGGAAACACTGGAACAGTAGAGATCAGGAACTCAGGAACACAGGAGATCAGGAACTCAGGAACACTGGAACAGAGGCCCAACTATCACTAGCATAGTGATAGCAAGAAGGTCAGAAACAACACGAAAGGGCACTCAAAGGGTGCCCAATCCAGGTTTAAATAGGCAATAAGAGGCGGGCTATCTGCAGACAGCCAATAGCAGCCCCCTAGTGGTGACAGACAAGGAACTGCAGCAAATCACGGGCACCGTGATACCGCTCTTGGGTGCAGCAATGCTTGTCTAGGGGCCGGGTCAGCCTTCAGCCCCCCGCACCATTGAAGGGTTGGGGGGCCCTTTAGCTTCTCCTCCTCCCCCCAGAGGGAGAGAAGGGTCTTCATCCCGGGGTTTTCCGCATTAGAGCATTCCACCCCGGGACCTTTTTCTTCGGCTCCCTCCGGGGAGAGGAGCGTCCGAGTCTTTCAGGGGGGGTGGAGGCCCAAGGGCACATCGACCCCCCACCACCACCAAAGCTCGAGTCTTCCAACCCGGCCCCACTGAGGCAATTTCCAGTGTTTAAGTGCTCTTGTGGGCTAAGTGCTTGTGTCAATAAATAGTGTGAAAAAAAATAAATAAATACGTGCAAAACAAAACGTGCACTGTGAATAAATAAATAAATAAGTGCCTGTTAAGGCCCCAGCCTCCCGGCTGGCATTATAAGAATGCACCCTGCCTAGGAGGCCAGGGCAACTGAAGTGAAAGGAAAAATAAAAAGACCCTGATGCGTGCCGATGCTCCACCAAAACTTGTGTGCGGGAATCACGAGCTCGGTGTCACAGGGGAAAATAGCACCTCGGGCTTTCCGCTCCCCGGCCATGGCGTCAGACCAAGCGCCTCTCTGTCCCCCAGGATGCAAAGGGACAGATACTACACTTGATCTTAGCCAAAAAGCCGAGGCTGGATTTTAGGTATTGGCATAATCCATACTGCATACCTAATGAATACCAGTGTGAACTGAAAAGGTTATGGTGGGGGGAAAAAGTAAATGAAAACCCCTTCCATCTGAATTTGGTGGGTGGTAGATACAATGTTAAACAAAAATTTGACACACCAGTCAAGCCATAAGACTTGCTTTTCCTGCAGAAATCTCCCATTTTCAGTGTTGTTACTACTACAAGGGATTCTGGGTAGGCATATGCAAATAAGTTTAACAAGGAATCACCTTTTTGCCTCAGATTCCACTTTATACATGGATTCCTTAGAGTATATGTATGCTAAGCAACAGCTTTAAGACACAACTCAGGAAGAGATGCAAAGCCAGTGAACCACTCATGGACGGCCGTTTCGTTGTCAATGCAACTCATCAGCATGAGGTTGGTTTTACTGGCTTGCTATTGAGGCTTGGTACACATGTGGAGCACAAACTGAAATGGTTATGGTGGGGAAAAAGTGAATGAAAACCCCTTCCACCTGAATTTGGTGGGTGGTAGATACAATGTTAAACAAAAATTTAACACACCAGTCAAGCCATAAGACTTGCTTGCCGAATACCAGTGTGTGACATTCAACATACAATACAAATGCAATTTCCATGAATATAGCTTGAGGTCTTATAGTTAAAAAAAATGTTGTGTATTTTCTGGGGGGGGTTTGTGCACTTTTTGTTAAATGATAATGGTGCACAGTCATTAGCACATCATTGGGAGTACATTAATCACTTCCTAAAATATTCAACACCAGGAATTAACAATGTATTTAGAGTGCCTTTGTTGTGTCATTTTGTATGTGCTTAAAAAAGACAAGTTTATAGAAAATTCCTATAGTGAAAAAATATATATGAAGTAGAATTTGAGCAAGTGTACTTCCAGTGAGAAATTAGCTGTTTTTCATCTGTTTTTCATTTGCAGTGAGAGGTTTCATTCAAAGTTATTACATAGCAAACATGCATTTTGTAGAGAATTTGAGTTCATTTGCTATTTAAAAATATATAGAATACAAATAATGCACAAACAAGCCATGAACATATCTGAAACTACCACTTAACACTAAGATAGGTGAACTTATCAGATCACTTAAAACTAAGATAGGTGAATTAATTAATCAGAATAAGGTGAAAAAAATATTTTCTTCTGTATATAGAAAGCAAACAACAATGAAACACAGGGCAAACACAAAGAAGCGATTTTCTATACCATGCATATGGCTTAGTGTGAAGAAAATTCAAAAGAAACTGAAAAAGATAAAAGTAAATAAAGCACTTTGACCTGATTATATACACCCATATTTAAAAATGGGGAAGACCTAAACAGGGAAACAGACCTTTAAGTTTCCCTTCCATAGTTTGTAAACTATTAGGAAGGTTCCAAATGGATAATATTCATGATTGTATGATAACCAACAATATCATTAGCAAGAGTTAGCGTGGTTTTATGAAGGCAAGATCACAATTAACTAATTTACAGGTTCTATTAAGATAAGTGATTTTTTTGGACAAGGTCAGGGTATAACTGTGGATGCAGTGTACATGAGTTTTTTTTGAAGCCCTTGATATGGTGCGTCACATGAGATTATGGAATGAATTGCATGGAAACCACCAGTAAGACTACATCTGTGCATGGATAGAAAAGTAGTCAAATGATAGATTGAAGAGAGTTGTAAATGGTGATAGTGAAAGTGAGAGTCAGATGATCCTTCCTTGCTAGCTGAGCCTGAGACTCAACTGAGACACATACAGATATAATACATCATACATATGAAACAAGACAAGAGAAAACAGTTACATCTTGATATACTATGTTAGCTACACTCACTCTTACTTTCACAAAGAGAAGAACAAGAGGGAGAAGCAAATAATGTGGTATGGTGGACTTTGGCGCTGAGCATTATCCTTTATTGCAATTTTCAAGCTGCTGATACTGAAGCTAACAGGTCTATCCTGTACTTTACTGTATAAAAGAACACTGCACTCTTTGAAAGAAAACATGGTAGATGCTGAAATTTTAACATTAGCTACTAGGGTAGAGGCAGATAGACACATTGGGGAGCTGGAGTTTCTTGATTTTAGGAGTATTGGCATTAGCCAGTTCACTGGACAGTTTGGATATGTGATTTGCAGACAATGACAGGAACAGTTAAAAATAAATAAATTGAAATAATTTTAAAAAAATGAGAGGTGACAGATGGTAGATCGTATGCCTGAGCTGAGACAGAGAATGACAGTAACAGAACCAGCATATATCGTTCATTAAAAACACACAAATGGGAGAAGATGAAAATAAGCCAAAAACTGCTACCAGGAAAAAAGACTACCAATGCATCTAGTCCAAAAACAGTTGTAGAAATATATATATATATATATATATATATATATATATATATATATATATAATCCAGTGCTAAAATAGTGATTTAGGAGACCCTGTAGAAAACCATCAATAAGAAATAACCAAAATATCTTAAAAGATGTAATATTTTCAAACACAAGAAAAATCACATAATAATACCAATACGCCTCATTTTTATTTAATACATGTGTACCCCTTGTATAATGCATCCATGAAAAAGGTAAAGATCCTGAATATATTATTAGATATGCATAACATGTATACTATCTCTATTATTACACAACATATATAATAAGGATGTGGAAAATATTCAGTCTCACTAATCACAAAGAATAATATAACAGTGTCACTAAAAAGCCCAATATTTTGTTCTATATTATATTTGTCATCCACAAGATTAAATTGTCATTAGCCTCACCAAAAATATTATAAATGAAAACTACTAAGAAACCATCAAACACAGGCTGAATGATAATACTGACCCTGCACCCGAATCTGCAGGAATAAACCTTCCCTGATAATATTGCTGTATTCCGATTACACAGCCATTATCTCTACACTCTGCCTCCCTTTTAGAGCTGTCTCCCTGAATGCCTTATAGCCCTCCTAACATTAGAACATAGCGGTACACATGTAATCTCCTACAGTATATAAAAAATGTATACTATCGATCAAAAAAATAAAAAAATTCAAATCTTTCTGTACACACCATTATCCAATTAGTGCCTTTCCTATAATCCAAACATATATTGCTTTAGAGAAAGGTCTATGTGCAACATAAATACCCCATGCAGGACTCTTGCTAAGACCAAAAAGATCTGCTGGTAGATATGTGAGTCCCATAATTACAGTGTCATATAGTAATGGTATCCATTATGTGGGGTTTTAATCACTCGATATAACCATGAATTAACGTCCACAAAATACTGCTCATAGACCACCAGTATTCTCTTAATGACTCACGGTTTGTAGACCCTAGAAATCTTTTTTTTTTCTCCAGATCCAGCGTTTCTGCATGCTCTTGACATTTTAATTTATCTTTAACTTCAATATAGCAAAAAGCATCTGCTGACAAATAGACTTGGTTAGTAATAATATATCTTCTGTTGCAATTCAGATATTCACCAATCTGTTGGATATTGTGGCAATACACAAAGATTTTTCAGTACATTGTGGAATCATATGGATTCCTTCATCAGGGTAAAGATATGTCAATATTCTGTCAGACATGACATCTAGTCTAGTCTATGAACTCCTCCCACTTACCAATTTAATTCAAAAAACAATATACAATATAATATATTAAAGAAAACCAAAACATAGAAAAATACAAATCTGAAAATAATAAAAATGTAAAACACTGTAACGGTTTGTTTGACTCACAGACACAGAGTTAAGATAAAAACACAGTTTTATTAAATACAATAATACATAAAGAACCCTCACAGGTCCTGTAATAAAATGCATATAGTACAGACACACGACAGGTTAATTATGCCCACACAGGTCCAGCATATATGTAGGAGACAAACAGTCTATGCTGACACAGGTCAGGCGAATGATAAGGTTTCCAGGTTCCAGCAATGTAGGAGTTAATGTTCAGAGGAAAGGAGAACAGTCCCTTGTGTTCTGGCAATCAACTGCATCAGAAGACGCCAAGATAGAGTCCACAGTATACTAGGCCACTGAATAAATCAGGAAAGCTACCGGTGCTGACACAGAGGCAACAATAGCAACCAGTTATGACAAAGAAGAGCGTAACCAATGGCAGAGTACCGGTGCTATAACGGAGGCAACACTTGCAACCAGTATTGACAGAGTGGAGCAAACCAATGGTAATGACCGGTGCTATAACGGAGGCAACACTTGCAACCGGTATTGACAGAGTGGAGCAAACCAATGGTAATGTACCAGTGCTATAACGGAGGCAACACTGCAACCGGTTTTGACAGAGTGGAGAAAACCAATGGTAATAACGTAGGCAACACTTGCAACTGATTTTGACAGAGTGGAGTGAACCAGTGCAATATACCGGTGCAATCACGGAGGCAACACGTGCAACTGGTTTTGATAGAGTGGAGCAAACCAGTGCAGTATACCGGTGCAATCACGGAGGCAACACTTGCAACCGGGTTAGACAGAGCGTAGCCAATGGCAATGTACCGGTGCTATAACAGAGTCAGCACTAGCAACCGGTTTTGACAGAGTGGAGCAAACCAATGGCAGTATACCGGTGCAATAATGGAGGCAACACAGCAACCGGTTAGACAGAGAGGAGCAACCAATGCAGAATACCAGTGCACTCATGGAGGCAACATAGGCAACCGGTTATGAAGAGGAGGACTAGGCCAGAGGCGCTCTGAGCAAATGGAAGACGGGCAAGCCTGCAGGGCAGAAGTGCCAAACAGTAAGGCACCGGAAGTGAGAATGTCGCCGAGGCGACTAGTACCACAATGGGGAACTGCCGAGTCACGATCCAGAAGCAGGAACGTCAGCCAGGCCGGGTCAGGACACAGGAGCAGGAAGTCAGCCAATCCAGGTCGGTGCACATGAGCAGGAACGTCAGCCAGGCTGGGTCGGTACACAGGAACAATCACTGGAGAGTAGTCAGGCAGTCCGGGTCGGTACACAGGCGCAGGAACAGGAGAGTAGTCAGGCAAGCCAAGTCGGTACACTGGAAACCTCAATACAAATATAGAACTGGCACAGGAACACCACGAAAGGGCAATGATAAGGTGCAGGAGCCTAGTATATAAAGGCAATACTGGGCAGGCTAAACACAGGGCAACCAAAGAGGACCTCACACAGGATAACTGACAGAAAAATAAAAAACAAGGAATCATGGGCACCGTGATAAACACCCACTATATAACAATGTTAGGTGGATATAAGTCCAGATAGTTACCATATACTCATAATATACTGTCATTACCAAGGAGAATGTATATCCACATAACTTTTTTAAAATAATAAATAATGTTCTTTGTATAAATACATTTTTTAAATATATAAAATCGTATAGATGAAACTACACATATTGGTTATTCCACAAACGTTTAAAAAGAGAAAATGAAATGAAGGATACAATAAGTGTTAGACTCGTCCACCTTATTATACATACATAACATCCACTAGCCGATGACTAATCTGGACTGCAGAGATCTCACGAAAAGATAAAGATTTTTATTTCTGCATTGAGACCAAATGGTTGTAATGTTTGTAAATTATAAATCCATTGTGATTCTTTTTTAGGCATCTTACTAATTAAATTGCCTCCTCTCCAATTTCTAAAAGCTATATTTATCCCTAACAATGACATATTCTCCATTTACAGACTGTACTTTCTACAAAATGAGATTACAAACTGTGTTAAGTAAAATAATTTTTAATATTATATACATGTTCCCTAATTTTATCTTTTTTTTCCTTTTTTCTAATGCATTTTAAAAATTTTGCAGGTACAGTTAGAAAAGCAAAGAAACATGCATTGAGAACAGAATACATTAATGTAAAATTTCCAGCTGAAAAGTAACAGAAGCAACGGAGGATAGCGATTGGCAGAGCTAATTTCCAGCTGAAAGGTAACAGAAGCAACTGAGGATAGCGATTGGCAGATCTAACAAGGTGTTCTAAAATACCACTTAACATTATCAGAGGAAAAGAGAAAGTAAGTTGGAGGAAGGAGAAAAGGTAGAGAGAGAAAAAGGGAGAAAGAGAAAAAAAGGAGGAGGAGGGAAGGGGGAGGGGGAAGGGAAGGTAAAGGTGGGGAAAGGGTAAGCAGGGAAACGGAAGGTCTCCAAATCGTACACACCACAGACCCCACACGAACCCTATAGAAAGGCATAAACAAGCAGTGTACGCTGAAGTAGCAGCAAAGCTGTGTGGGTAACCGCTCAATGTAGGGTCGTCTTGCTTGTAGATGGGGGGACCTGAATCTTTAATCTTTAAGGTACTTTTTAGTCCTCCCAATATACTGTTTACCACATTCACATTGTATTAAGTAAAACACTCATTTAGTATTATACATTATTGTTTGCTTAATATAAAATATTTCACCTGTGAAATTAAAATGAAATATTTTTTACATCCCATACATTTTCTACATTTAAAAAACCCTATTGGACTGTAAACAAATTTGATTCTTTGTCTTTTTATAATTGGGGCTATTTTACTAGCTAGATTAGGGATCTTAGTAAAAATAATATTATTTTTTTCAGACAGTATACTAGTCAACATTTTTTCTCTTTTAATATATACTAGTGTTTACGTATTTTTTTTTTAATTTTTTATATCCTCTATTAAATGTGATGACAATGGAAATTCTAAATTTTGCTTCTTATTGTAGATTTTTTCTTGTAACAGATCTTCTCTCTTCGTGCCATTAATTTAATTAATATTTCCATCTGACTCCCTTTCCAAATAATGTTTCTCTATGAACCTCTTTTTTAATACTTGAACCTGTTTTTGAAACACTGTATCATCTGAGCAGTTGTGTTTGACCCTCAGGAATTCACTTTGGGCATGTTGTTGAGCCAGGGTGGAAAATAACAGCTGTTAAACCCAATATAGCTATTGTAATCAAAAAATTTTAAAAAAAGTTTGGATATAACAACTCCTTCCTGCATATATATAGTTAAATCTAAAAAATCTACCTCAAGTGAACTACAATTAGTTGTGAATTTTAAATTATAACTGTTTTTATTAATATATGTTAGAAGTTCCAATAAAGAGTACCCCACAAATAGAAAAAATAGCTTTTTGCTATATTGGAGTTAAAGACCGCTTATGTTGGCGGGAGAATTCAATTGGAACGCTGAGAGCAGACTGAGTGCACAATTCAATTGACCAGAGCAGGCGAACTGGCTGGATCTGGAGAAAAAAAAGGAGATTTCTAGGGTCTGCAAACCGTGAGTCATTAAGAGAATACTGGTGGAATGGGCTAAAATTTTCACCTCAAACTAAAATCAGTGAAAAATTCAACTTCCTGATTGGAAATAATTTCCTGCGAAAAGTGCCATTTTACCACTTTTTTCACCTAGCTCATTGCATTGAAATCAATGGGAAGAACATTTTTCTACAGCCATATAAAAGGGTGTCAGGGTCTCACAGCATGCCATTCTGTGTTTATGAGAGGAGAAAGCATCATGTTTTTGAGCTAGAGAAGATAGGCAAATAAATGGGAATTGAAGCTTAGTTTAGTTTTTTTTAGGTAGGACATTTGTTCACTATATTAAGGGGAGTCTGCTGGCATTCTCAGCCACCCCAGCCATGAGCATTCTTTTGTGTAAGTTAATTCATGGGGATATCTAGTGATTAAAACCCCACATATTGGACACCATTACAATATGATACCATTATGTGACCCACATACAGTATTTATGAATGTTGGTTCTGTAGTGCAATACCAGAACATTTTTTGGTCTTAGCAAGAGCCCTTCATGGGACATTTATGATGCACATAGACATTCTTCTAAAGAAATATATGTTTGGATTATAAGGAAGGAGCTAAATGGATATTGGTGTGTACAGCAAGATATTTCTTTTTATATTTTTATACTAGTTGAAGAGCCCATTACACGGGACACAGCGCCACTGCCACCCGGTCGCGGGGCAGTCACGCGCAGTAGAGACTGCCTGCGCCATGGCTGATACAGAGCTGGATGCTTCTTTCAGCCGCGTGCGGGCAGTCTCTACTGCGCATGACTGCAGCACGCGCAGCAGTGTCTACTGTGCATTACGCGGCGTTACACACGTTTTAGCGAATTATTATATAGGATCTTTTTGATCGATCAATATAAATTTGTTATATACCGTAGGACATTCATTACACATGTACCGGTACTGTTTAACCCCACCCCAACAATGGATGTACACGTACGTCCCGCAGAATCTGTCACTTAGTGACAGAGGACGTACATGTGCGTCCAAGAAGTCAATGAAGGTAATGGGGGGAAAAAGTTTGGCGGCCGATAAGTGCAGACCGCGTGCGCGTGCGACCAGTTACTAAAGGGTTAATGTTAGGAGAGTTATAAGTAATTCAGGGAAACAGGTCTAATAGGGAGTCAGGCTGTAAAGATAATGGCCCTGTAATCTGAATACAGCAATATTAGCACGGTAGGTTTATTCCTGCAAAGTGCTGGGTCAGTATCATCGTGCAGCCTGTGTTTGATGGTTTCTTAGTAGTTTACATTTACATTTTATTTGGTGAGTCTAATTACAATTTAATATTGTGGATGTCACATATTTTATAGAGCAAAATATTGGGCTGTTCTGTGACACTGTTACATTATTCTTTGCGACTACTGTGACCTAATATTTTCCCCATCATTATTATATATATTGTGTAAGTTATGTATATTTAACAATCGAGATAGTATACATATTATGCATTTCTAATTATTAATATATTCAGGATCTTAATATATTCAGGATCTTTTCTTTTCTCATGGATGCATGATATAAGTGGTACACACGTATTAAATATAACTGGACATTTATTGGTATTATTTTGTGATTTTTCCTGTGTTTGAAAATATATCTTTAAAGATATTTTGGTTATTTCTTATTGATGGTTATCTATAGGATCTCCTAATTTACTATTTCAGCTCCAAATGATATATGTAGATATTTGTAAATATTGTTCATTATTTCAGACAAGTCAGTGTTTTCATTTTAGCCTGGTACTTATCTGATGTTTCATGATGCTCTGAACCTTTAAATTCCTCCTTTTTCGGCGGAGATTTAAAGACATTTTTAGGGATGGGCGAAAGTTGTCGCCGTGTTCCTGCGAGAAATTTAGCGAAAAACACATTGTTATCTGCTTTTTTGCTGGAAAATCCGCTTTAAAACTAGAGGTTCAAATTTTCGCATCTTTCACCCATCGGCCAAAATCTTTTGTCATTTTTTCAATGGCTATAAAGTTTTTGCCTATTGATTTACATTGTTTTCGCACTTCCGCTATAGAAACGTGACATTTTCGCTGAAGGCAGATACAATAGAAGCAGCTACAGAGCGAGATAGACGTGCTTGCTGTTCTCTTGTGATATTTTGCAAAAAGTGAGACAGGAGAGGCTCATAGTGACTCCTATTACTACGAGCAGCAAAAAGAGGAACTGGAAGGACCCTTATTATGTGTCCACTGAGTCTGAGGAGGAGCAGGAAGTGATTAGCAGTACTGAACCAATGCTGTCCAGTCCCCCTATATCACCCCAAGGGATCTTGGGGAATTTAATGAGAAGGAATGGGAAGGAAGGGAGAAAAGGGAAGGAGGAGAGAAAAGGGAATGGGAAGGGAGAAAAGGGTAGTACTAGTGAGAGTAGGACAGGTCAGTCGCCTGTACCTGTTGCAAGACATGCTGCCTCTGCTGCCAGTGCCACCATTGCTGTTCATCCTGCAACCACTAGTGTTGTACCTGATGCCAGATGTGCTGTCCCTGCTGCCAGTGCCACCATTGCTGTTCATCCTGCAGCCACTAGTGTTGTCCCTGCTGCCAGTGCCACCATTGCTGTACCTGCAGCCACTAGTGCTGCCCCTTCTGCCAGTGCCACCATTGCTATACCTGCAGCCACTAGTGTTGTACCTGCTGCCAGCACTAAGCCTGCTGCCAGTGCTGAACCTGCTGCCACTATTACTTTGCCTGCTGCTAGTGTTTATTGTAGTACTACGATTCAGGAGAGAAGGAGAAAATGATGACAAGTGAGACAGCAAGGGACCCTAAATCACGCTTGTCATTCCCAAGCAGTCCTGCCAGTGCTAGTACTAATGCTACTAAGGTTCAGCAGCTTGTTAATGTTAGGAGTGAAGGAGGGGGTAATCAACAATCGCTTCATATTACTAGTGACTGTGAGACTGAGGAGGATGACTCTGCGGCTGAACTTGATGAGGTTGGTGTTAGTAGCAGTAATGGTGAAGCAGCTGGAGTGGTGGGGAAACATTTGACAATATCCAGACTAGCGGTCAAGGGAGCCCACACCATTCCTTGGTCTCTGGCAGTCCCCTTCCCTTCACTACAGTGTCCAAGATGAACATGATCCTCAAGAGACCAGAACTGGTGTTGGGGGAGAGCAGGCTCAGAGTTAATACCATCACCACCAGCAGGGGCACATATCAGCTGCCTGTGCCTGCTTCTACTGCTGCTAGTGCTAGTCTGCCGCCTTCTTCAGGTCAAATAGAAATGGCAAGTGTGACATTAGGGGACCCTCTGTCACATTGCTCATCACCTTCTCCAAGCAGCAGTGAGATGTCTGGGATAGAGCAACAGCAACAACAGCATGTAGGGACTAGTGGTGGTGGTGATGATGATGCTGGAGAAGCTGGGGTGGAAGAGACATTGATGGCCTTTTTAGCAGAAACTGAGAAGCAATGGGAGACAGAGATAAGGATGGGCATCACCACCACAACTATCAATGACATTTTGGAATTAGAGGAATTTGCAACTGCTCTAATTCCTTCTGATGCTGAGTTGCAAGGGCAGCAGGATGATGAGGAGCAGGCTAGTGTGCCACAGACCAATAAAGACACAGTGGGAATGAGGTCAACAAGTGATGCGGGACTAGGACAGGTTCCACTTGACAGCAGTAGCAATATTCCTGATCCTAGTTGCAGTGCTGAATCTGAGGCAGTAGCAACAACAGCAGCAACATTATCCGCTGCCACAAACAATGAAGGAGAATGTGTAGGACAAGAAGAAAGAGGCAATTCTTCTCCAGCTGTTCTCTTCCCCCTTAAGTCATCATGGGTGTGGGACTATTTTTCTGTTGGGGCAGGCACAGTGCAGTCATCAGCAACAGCTCTGTGCACAATTTGTGACAATTCAGTGAGAAGAGGAAAGGAGGGAACACACCTTGACACAATCGCCCTGATATCACACGTGAAACACAGACACCATGACATTTACGTCAAACATGTTAAAGACAAACACCAACCACAGAAATCAAGCACCGCTTTTGCTGTCCCTGACTCTCCAGAAAGGCAACAAGAGGCGAGGTGGAGATCAAAGAGGAGGAGGAATAGAACAACCCAGGCAGAGAATGGAAGTTCCATGATGAGTGAAACAACTAGCTCACTATCACCTTCTAGGGTAACTACATCTTCTGCCAATCCACCGTGTTCATTACCTACCCCGTCAAATGATAGTGACTCTGTTGATGTTGCAGTTTGTCTCTACCCATAGCACACTGTGTGGTGCACTGACCACTCATGCCAGTGTGGTGGAGGAGAATCACAATCAGTGCATCAAGTGGCAATTGAGGAGATTCCATTCTGAAGAATATGCTAAGAAAGTGGCAGGAAGGGTTCATCACATTGCAGTTGCTGATGAGACCCGCTGTTCCTGCTCTCAAGAGAAAAATATATTCTAATAACATTAACATTTGGAGGAGGGGAAGGTGGAGAAGATTTAATGGCCAACCTCTTCTTTTCTCCACATATACTGGGGGCTACTTATTCTGCTGCTACTGCCTCAGGTGCATCACTGGAGCTAGAGGTGGCAAGTGGAACTTTCATCATCCATCTTCCATGTTACTGCTATTGTTGATCCCATTCCCTTTCAGCTCCCTAATCATCCTGCTGCTTAAACATCTCAGCAGCAGCAGTACGAATAGCAGTTGCAACTCAGGACTCAGGAGGATATTTGACAGTGGCCACTGACCAACATGACCTGCTGGCATTAGGCCAGTAGGGCATTTTTATTTTTTTTTCTCAGGGCTTGTGCTTTAAAAAAAAAAAAAAAAAAAAAACATAGTCCTACAAAAAAACAATTTTTTGGGGGGGTTGTTTATAACAAGTCTAAGTCCTACAAATCAATGTGTCTTCAAGGCTTGGGCCTCTAATAAGTCTATGTCCTACAAATGCCTCTAACAACAAATCAAACAAATCATCCTCTACAAAATACTCTATCAAGTCAAGTATCAGTCCACCCGAGTGGCAGCTTATGTCAGGGGGTTCCTGTCTCTTTCACTTTATATACAAATTTCTTTTTTTTTTATTAACTCTCCCCCCAATAGCAGTCAAGAAACCCCCCCAAAACAAATTCCCTGTTCAAATGATTCCTTCATTCACCAACCAGGCACCCTCCTCAGACCCATTTATACCATGTCTTATGGTTTTTATTTTATTTAGGATTTCTTTTTTTATTAAGTGTCCCCCAATCCCAGTAAACAACCCCCACAAAAATCATCCCCTGTTCAACTGATTCTTTCCCCACACCCCACCAACACCCTCATGCCCCTTTTATACTTGACCTTTGTGAAATTAAATAATATTTATTTTATGTTGTCTGTAACTTTAATGTTCCCCTTGATTTGAATGAATGAGCTAGGCGAAAAAAGACCGGCACGTTTCGTGGGAAATTTTTCACCAAGCGGAAAGTGCCATTTTTCACCGATTTCAGTTTGTGGCGGAAATTTTCACCCATCCTTACTTATTGTGTTGCTGTTGTTTGTTTCTACTCAAGTTACTCTAGTCTGCCCTAGTACTTATTCATTGCCATTCTGAAGCTATGCTCTTTTTTAAGAAGTCCAGCACGTTTCAATGTACTTCCTTTGTTCTCCAATGCCAAGTTCTGTTCTGGTTGTTTGTGGTTTCTGCTCTGCTGGAGTGATTCTCTCCAGCATTGCCAATTTCTTCGTCTCAGGACTTCCCACTGGCTCAACTGGTATGGTATATCTGACCTTGCTGTCAGCACCTTCAGTTCAACATAAGCTAAATCAAGACTTGGCTTTGTATTTCAGTGCTGCCTAGCAACAAACTCAAGAACTGCTCTTTAGCATTAAGTGGTGGTGGTGGTGATGTGTCATGATTTTCTGGATTTTCCTGGCTTTACCAGGCATTCTGGTTCTTCTACCTGTCCTTATTTCCCCGCTTTGTTCTAGCAATGCCCTTGTTTGGGCCTATATCAAGCACTGGAGCTAGTGGTCGCAAGTGGAAGTGCGTGATCAGTGCGTGATCAAAGCATTCTGGATATTGAGTTTTGAAGTCATTGTTTCCAGTGTTTCCAGTGTCTAACCTGGCTTTTCTTGACTACGTATCTTGTCTCCTGATTCTGCTACAACTCAACTGTGTTGGTTTTGACCTAGGCCTGTTATTCGACTATTCTTCTGCCTGCTGATCTTTTACCATGCTGCTCGACTGCTTTTGACCCTGACTTGTTCAACTATACTTCTGTCTCATCCTAGGTACCATCTTTGCCTGCCTGTTGCTGACCCGAATTGTCGACTTCTCTCTTTTTGACCTGGACAGGTCCCGGTCCCCAGTGTGCCGCATTTGACATTGTCAAGTACCAGTCCTATTTAGCAGTAGGACTGTATTGTATATTTTTCCACTGAGAATCAACATTTGCTACAGGAATATGCTGTTTTCATATGTTCGGTCCGGGTTGGTGTGTTTATGTGTTTCCTGAAATATAGGACCTGGAAATCTGATCAGAGTCTGTTGCCTGCCCTAAACAATCTGCATCATGCCTGTATATATGAAAGTATGTATATATCTATATCCATCTATATATATATATATATATATATATATATATATATATATATATATGTCTCTATATAGAGAATATAGTTGGAGGCAGCACCAGTGGGACTTTTTAAAGAATTTATTATTAAGGCAAAAATGTAACAAAAACATCAACGTTTCGGTCCTACATCAAGACAGTATACACAAGCCAGAGGATAGAATTTAAAAACTCCTCTGAGCAATCCACATGGCCCCAGGCGAGATGATGACAACACCTCACTAGCACCGAAAGAATGGCTGCAGAGAGAGATGTCATCACTTTGATGTGACTGAGTTTGAATGAACATAATATACAAAAAAGCTTATTGAGAGAAACAAAGCATAATATAATAAATATAATTTGTAACATACAATAAATCAATAGTAGAAGTCCTTTGGCTTCCGCGGAGAGATGTGTCAGTGCACGGAAGAACATGTCTCCGGTGCATTGCACAGCCTTGCGCTATGTCCATGTAAAACAAATCAAGCAGCTGAATGTGGAAGAATGTAGAGTACCAAATGAAAGTCCAAATATTATAAATGAAATGTGCGTTAAATGCGAAAAATAAGGGATTGAATAGATCACATGTACACATGAACACAGAGTCCCGGCATGTAAACCTCACTGTTCCCTGTTGAATGCACGGAGGATCCGCAAAATGTACATGCAGCTAACATACGGTACTGCTCCCGTGGGTACTCAAAAACGATCATATATATACATATGTAGAGAATAATACTTGTTACAATGTCTAAATGGTCAATGTCCTCAAAGATCATGTCTGATGTTGAAAATGAGTACCTGTGGATGAAATCTATTTAAGTAAGAGAAACACAAAAAGATAATAAGTAAAAAAGTAGTGTTGGAATAGCAGTCAGAGTCACTACACATTGCACCAAGCTTAAAATGTGATATGTCAAGAATGACAAAATTGATGACTGATCTGTATGTCTTTAAGTGAGAGGGGTGTGGAGCATAGATGTATGCAACAAGAGTCTTCTTAAACCTAATCCAGACAAAGGCACCCAGTCCTATTATGTGTGGGTGTTTGGAATAGCAACACCCATCACTAGACGGGATCTATGCCCACCCAACCCTGGAGTGGTGTCTATTGTCATATCGGGAACAAAAGGGTATGAAGATTGAATGAAATACAAGGGAATTAAGTGTCACAAAGTCAAGAAACAACATGAGAAGGATCCTGATACCCTGCTTCAAGGGAAAGGATCAAGACTGGGACACATTATTCGACTGTCCCTTAAACAGGAGGTCTACTATCCCAAGCATACATATAAAAGGATGCGTAATTGGTTTTATCATTTAGACCCCATGCGATTAGGATGTTAAGTTTATGGATCCATCTTTCCTCCATCTGTAGTAGTTTCCAGTTCCTATCACCTCCTCGTGGTAATTTAGGTTGATGGTCAATCACCAAATATTTGAGATCAGCCAACGTATGATTATCTTGGATGAAGTGTCTACCCACTGGTTAATCACTGTTGCGGGTTGGAATGGCTTGTCTAATCGACATCCTATGATTAGCTATCCGATCTTTAAATGAAGTGATTGGCTTACCAATATACAAGAAGCTACATGGACAAATGATGAAATATATTATGTATTTGCTGGTGCATGTGAGGCGGTGGTTGAATCTCCTGTTATCAGATTACAACTTGTGATGCAACCAGTGCACCTGAAACAAACTTTTTATCAGTGGGTAGCCATGATGAATATGCACATGTGTAGCAATGTATACGATCTGTGAGAACCAGTTTGTCACAAAGGTTAGAACTGCAACTATGCATTGGCGGTTTTTTGAACATTTTTGGAAGGGTAGAGTCACTGACTACAATGTCCCACTAATTTTCAATGGCCTGCTTAACTGATATACTGCGAGGTGTATACTTGAATGTGAAGACCAACCTATCACTTTGTGATTTGGGTTGAAAATTGAAATGCCTGGTCATATGCTTGTTGAAGAGTTAAAGTGGTGTATCCTCTTTGTAGAAAACTTTGGAATAATTAATTAGCTTGTACAATAGCTTGGTCTCTGTTAGAGTTATTACGAATAATCTGCAGAAACTCGGAGTAAGGTACCCCGAACTTAGTGTGTTTGGGATGGAAACTCTGATAATGAAGTAAAGTGTTCCTAGCCATATGTTTGTGAAAATTGGTGGTACCTAATTGATTATGTTGGCGAAACGCTGTAAAGGTCTAAGAAATGTCGTGAGGAACGGCTTGCCATGAGAATTTAATTGGACTATTCAGTTGATTAAAATGCTCAGCAAAAGAAAAGAACGATTCTAAGTAGCCTTTCCGCAGAAGGAACATGTCATCAATATAGAGGCCTTAAAAGAGGATGTTAGAAGTCAACAGAGGAGCAAAGTGGAGTTTTTCATATTTGGCCATAAAAAAGGTTAGCAAATGCTGGAGCCACATTAGAACCCATCGAAGTTCCCGAGATTTGTAGATAATACTTAAATTCAAATCTAAAATAATTGAATGTAAGACAAAAAGTCAATAAAAACTTAAGGAACACAATGGGTGGTCTGTTGTGGACTGATGGTGAGAGTGTTAATGCTTTAATAGTACTGTTGATGCCATCTTGTGTTGGGATGATAGTATATAGAGATTTAACAACCGTAGTTACTAATAATACATCATCACTATCCAAGGACACATATCTGATATTATCAATAAAATCAGCAGTGACTGGGATATTGTTAGGGACCAGGAACCAGACAGACACAAAAATGTAAAATGCAAAACACATTTATTAAAGTAACAAAAGCAAACAAAGCAAAATCGTGATCCAGAAGTGTAAACCAAAAGACAAGCCGGGATCAGGAACCAAGAGAGGTACTGAGCCAAGCAGGGGTCAGGAATACGGAGATCAAGGATGTCAGGAACAAGCCAGGAGTCAGGAGCAAGAAGGGACGTCAGAGGAAGCCAGGTAACGCACAGATAATCAGCAACTCAGGAGAACGCACTTGCAGCCAGAATCAGACACAAGGGCCATCAAGAAGTGAGCCAGGCTGCTATAAATACCCTGGGACGGTTGGCTGATAACAGTCAGGTGAGCAATCACAGAGAGGTCAGCTGATTCAGCCTGATCCAGGAAAGGGAAGGCAGCAGCAATGGATTGCAGAGCTCTAGATTAGCTCAGACAGCAGAATGAAGCAGCAGAGTTAGAGCAGCTCAGCCAAACCTTGACAGATATATGATGGAATTACTAATGGCTGTAGCCAAAAGTCTAAAAACTGAGCTAGTGGTTGGAGTAGTGAGCCTCCTGCTGACACTATAGGGAGACCTGGTGGTTTTTCTGGGTCCTTGTGTATTTTAGGTAAGGTGTATAGAATTGGGCACACCGGGTGCTCCACAGTGAGAAATACCCAATCCCCCCATCCCTCTTATATATATATGGGGGGCTCTAAAAGTTGAAATTAAAAAATAGGCTGGGCCATCAGGTAGTTTAAATCCATTAATAAAATCACAATATTTATTCAAACATTTAAAACCATAATACAGTCTCAATCCACTCACGACCTCCTAGATGTAGGGATGTAGTCTATGCTCATCAATGCGTTTCGCGTGAAACACGCTTACTTATGATGACAAAATGAGCAATATGGTCAGTCCGCTATTTAAAAACGACTCCACCAAAGAATAAGCCAAAACGGAAAAAGGATAATCAGGTGTCGCTTAATAAACTTGATTATGACCGTTATACCGAATACTATTTAACCCTATACGATACTTACACCAACCCATACCATACATCAAAATATGTTTAAATGCATTAGTAAAATATCTCAATATACTAGGTCACTGTGGTAGAGCTGCACCGATACAAACAAAATACCAGCACTTCCAATTGATGAAAAAATGATGCAATATTTATTATCAACGTTTCGGCCCCACTTTGGGCCTTTGTCAAGATATCTTGACAAAGGCCCAAAGTAGGGCCGAAACGTTGTTCAAGAGTGCGGTTCTTGAGCTATAAAAACTGTGTATATATATATATATATATATATATATATATATATATATATATATATATATATATATATATATATATATAGTCCCCATGTAATGTGTATCTCTGTACTAATAAATATGGAAATAACTGTGAATCCATACCAAAACATACCAAAAGCCAATGTTATATTTCCACCATAACAAAAAAGAATAAAGAGTATAATTCGCTAAATCATGTGTAACGCCGCAACATGCGCAGTACACACTGCTGCGCGTGCTGCAGTCATGCGCAGTAGAGGCTGCCCGTGCCGCGGCTGATACAGAGCTGGGAGCCCCGAAGGAGCGTCCAGCTCTGTATCAGCCGTGGCGTGGGCGGTCTCTACTGCGTGTGACTGCCCGGCGACCGGGTGCCAGTGGCACTGTGGCCCGTTTAACGGGCTGTTCAACTAGTATTAAATAATGATATAATCCAAAATGTTATAATCTAAAAGCCAAACTTAATATAATACCTCATATATAAATATATAGATATAAATATGAGTATCACAAATCAATAACAAAACTCAGTTAGGGTTAAAGTTAATTAGATTTAACCCTATCCAAGATTGCATGTTTGTCCATACAAATACAGTCACACAAACTTAAACATAATATTTCACTCGATTACTTAACCAAAAATCTATATAGACAAACCTACAACTATGATAAGTTCAAAACTGGAATAATAAGAGAACCGACCAAAAAACTCACACATAAGACCAAATGCTTGTCATATACCAAAGTAACACATAAACTCATTTATTGGTCATATATAAGTCCCTAATTTTTCAATGTAAAACCAAAAAATAAATGTACAAAAATTACAAATATACAATGTGCTAACATGAAAGTTGTGCTTAATAAAGAGCGTGACCATATAACAAACATGTCATGATGACAGACAATTTGACACCGAGGCAACATAATACAGGGATACAAAGAAAATCCCTAACTATACAAATGTGGAAAAGGATTGTATGAATAACAATAAAAAATAAATTATGGTTTTTCATAGACGTATTTAAATCTTCCACCATCACTCAACATCCAAAATACCACATTATAAGTAAACATAACAGGAGACATCATATTCTCTGTTTAAATCCTATGGAGATCTGGTCCTTAGGATGAAAATCCAGAACACCTCTCTTCTAGAAAGAAGAGATCACCCCCCCAACCCCAAGATTAACCCTTTCAATGCCTTGAATAGATAGGCCATCACTGGACCTATTATGAAAATGATCAGACTGATTAGCTACAGTAGATTTAAGTGCACCACAGCGAATGTCACTCAAATGCTCATTCATGCGTTCTCTCAATGGTCTACATGTTTTTCCACATATTGTATCTTGTAGAGTTAGCAAGTAAATTACATTTCTGGAGTTACAATTCACATAACTTGTCATATCATAACACCTGCCCGTAATACCTGAATTTACATTTTTAGACATTTGTATTTTCGAACATAGTTGACATCTAGTTCCTCCGCATTTAAGCATCCCAACTGTGGACAACCAGGTCTTCATACCCTTCCTCAATTCTCCTTTATAAAGACTAGGTGATAAAAAGATCCTTTTGATCTGATTAAACTCCTCACTATATGGAGTGGTGAACAGAGCCAATTCAGAAAAGTCATTAGCAGTTGTATTTTTTTAGGATAATTACTAGATTTTTTTTTCAGAAGATATTTTCTATTCTTTTCTTTTGCCAATCGCATGGCTCTATCTAGAGAAGCTCTAGAATATCCTCTATTCTCATTTTTAGTATAAAGATCCAATGCTTTTTTGTCAAAAAGAGCCTCCGATGAGCAATTCCTCCTTAAATGGATGAACTGCCCATACGGAATGTCCCTTATGACATGTGGAGGGTGGCAGCACTCCTATCACAGTATCCCTAGGCAGCCTAGCGCTCCTGTGCTTCCTTCTTCTGTTGTGCAATCGGCCGGCATGAACGTCTGCGACTTCTGCATAGCTGACTTCACTAGAGCGGGCGCAGTGTTGTGTGCTTGTTTATGGGCTAGTGCTGATTTGCCTAATTGGTTCCTGCCTTGGCTCCTATTTAAACTTATTTCATAGTAGACACCCAATGTGGTGCGGACCTGTGGCTCTGGTTAAGACGTTCATTTGTATTCCACGGTGAGACTGGAGTCTCTTTCCTGTAGCATTCCCTGGGGGAGGTTTCCTTCTTGGAACTGACAGCAGGCTTGTGCCAGTTAGTTCTCCCTAGTACTACCACCTTTGGGGAGATCCCTGGGCCTACCCACTGACTGCAGGAGTGAGTTAGGTGGTCTCTTGCTGCGTATCCTCGTTCATTCCCATATACAGAGACTACAGGGGCCTGTGCCGGTCTCTGGTAAAGGTTCCCTCTTTCAGGCAGACTCCCATTACTGATAGAGTTTCTGTCCCCTAGTGGGATCTCTACTGCCTTTCCGTGGTTATTGCCTGATTGTTATTTGTATCTATTGTATTCACTGTTTATAGCGTTCTTAATAAAGGTTGTTATTTTTACTATACCGGTCTGACTCCTGAGTTATCTTTGGGAAACCGTGACAGAACCTCACATATCTGTCAGAGGATGAGAGGTTGTCTCCATGTCAGGCCAGATGGTCCTTATTCCACTCTAGGTTCAATTTTGTGGTTTCCTACCTGGTATGAAAAATGTTAGAGCAGATGCTCTTTCTCGACAATTTGGGGCAGAGTCCCAGGAGGGTGAGACATGCTACATTAGCCTGGTGAATTATTTTGTAAGACTTTACAACATTACAACAAGCTAAACGTATTTGCCCTTCCCGTTTTTTAAATAGTGGTGATCATATATTGACCTTTCTTAAACCAACAACCTTGATTTTCTATATTTTTATCCTTTTTGTGCAAATATATTTGCTAAAGTCAACATAGCAGTTGGCTTGTGGAAACATTTTCAAGTTAAAGATAAGAGTCATTGTAAAATTGCAAGTGCTACATTCATTTTCACAGGCAAGAGCACAGTTACTATCTTTGTTCTGGCTATTTGTCAAGCATTTCTTTGCTTTGTTCTCATTCTATTTGTCTGGACTCGAGTAGTGCTCACTACAATAGATGTAACCAACCATGCTGAAGTTTTAGGTAGATTCACAGTTAGAGAGCATCTGTAACCCAACCAAAGAGTTCTTGTTCATATATCTGTGTCCAGCAAAATGTTGTTGGTTGAATTACTATTAGTTTCATTAAAGGTACACTAATAGCTAAATATCTGTTGTTATATGCACTTAAATACCCTGTGCTAATCTTACATATGCTCTGTGGGAGCATCCATTCCTGCATTTTCCAGGATGTCCTAACTTTGTTACATAGCAATTTTATTTCAGAAGTGATAGTGCTGTACTGCATTTTAATTGAATGAGATAGGTAAGAGCCTTTCTGATAGAAGAGCAGTCTGTACATACATATGCATATATATATAGAAATAACAAGAACTGTCCTCCCTGCTTGCAAAATTTTGCAGTATATTAAAAGTCAAAACTATACTATAGGAATATGTCTGTAGCTAGGCAATGCCCTTTCATGATTTTATACTCTTCTTAAATTCTTCTGCCCAATGTAGATTGGCCTTTTTCCATGTTTTTTTTCCTCATTATGAATGTTGATAGCATCTGTCTACAATGATAGGGTGTGGATGCAATACAGACATCAAATGGAGATTTGTAAATACATCCAATTCTAGTCACATTGCAAAACCTACATATAAATGCACATATCAGAATGCTGGATAGAAGTGTCTTACCTGTGTAAATCTTTCTATGAATGCTTTAGGGGCCACAGCACATAGTGTTACAATGAATTAAAATTCCTTCTGTCTTTTAAAGGGATAAAAAATTATTAGCCACCCCTTCATTTAAGTATACTTTCCCTTTAATATCTACATTTTGCATCATGTGTCATATTTTGGAGACTAGTAGAACTTATTTAATACAGGAAGTCAAGTTGTTTCAACCTCCTTATTTTCCAGGTGAAGGCTACCTGTTACAGCTTACCTTGGTTTCAGCGTCATCTACAGGCGCGAGGCTTCAAGCATGCAGCAGGCCTCTGTTTTATGTGTTTGCTTCCTGTAGTCTCCTCCTACCTACTTCCTCCTGAGCTGCTCCTCCTACCTACTTCCTGTGGAGTGGATTAAAAGACAGACTGAGTCCTGACTCAGTTGCCCTTGTATTGTTGTTCATAGCAGTTCTATTACCTTGGGATCTATGTATGACCTGGCTAGTCTTCCATCCAACCTGGTGCTGACCTGTGGCTCTGTCTGACTAATCTTTTGCTTATCCCTATAGTGGACACCCAACCTGGTGCAGACCTGTGGCTATGGCTGACTACCTGAACTGTGTATGACCTGGTTTGTCTGACTACCCCCTCTGTTGCCGACTTGTGGCTCTGTCTGAATACTCTTACGTTTGTTCCTTGTACCTAGCAGACACCCAACCTAGTGCGGACCTGGGGTTCTGGTAGACCAGCTCTGATACTGACTGCAGGTGAGACAGCTATCTATTTCCCATTCTGATTGCAGACGTGAGTCAGTGATCTCTTCATTCTGACTGCAGGCGTGAGTCAGATATCGCTCCCTACTGACTGCAGGCTTTAGTTGGTACGCCCGCTACGTCGGATCAAGATCCTGTGTTCCTGTTCCTGCTCCTGTTCCTGCTCCTGCTCCTGGCTCCAGCAGAGAATACCAGTGGCTTAGGCCTAGTCTCCAGCAGATTGGTCAGGCTCGGCAGCCTACTATTCCTGATAGCAGAGCTCGCTGGCCTGTAACCATCTGCTTGTCCCCGCTGTATATATTGTATATATTTTGCTTACGTTTCAGTTGTCAATAAATTGCATTTAACTATACCGTACTGACTCTTGAACTTCTCTGTGAACCGTGACACTACATTTGTCCTCAACATTCTACCTTGAGTGCAGGTAAATCAATTAAAATAACTTGGCCATTTATTTGTACACCAGTGTCCAAACCAAGATACAGATATCTTGGAAATCATGTGTGTTACCAGACTTTGAAAACCAGTCACCTGCATGAAATACAGTCATCTTTTCTTTTTGTGAACTTATTTGAACTTGAACTCCATTCAGATGAAATTTGTAAAGCCTAATAATGTCATGAAATATGCTCATACAATACCTGATCCTGACAATGTTATGATTGTATTTTAGAATATTTGGTTCCAAACAACAAATCATTTCTATACAAGAAAATTCTGACACTCAGCTTGTTTTGTAATAAATTGAACTTTGCAGCTTTGTAGAGTTAGTTTATTAGCAAAAGCTATAAATCTATCTTTTTAAACTCAATCTCAATACGTTTACGCAGTGGTTTATAGAACTGAATTATTGCAGATTTAATTTAATTTGTAGATAAGAACTGGCAATAGTGGATTAAAAAGCTTTGTGTTTTTGTAATAATTGGCCTTCAGAGAAATGTATAGTCTATAGTTCAAGTGCAAGCTAATGATGCTAATAAAATGGTAAGAGTTTGCTGGAAACGTTTCTTGTGGCTGTCATGACTGACATTCCTTTGCTTTTCAACTCATTCACAATATAGTGGTAGCTTTTAAACAGCATTTTTATGACTGAAAATTGGAATGGTTTAGCAATGAGGTCATAGTGATTGAAGCATCCGTCTTATTTAATTTGTTATTTAATAAAGGTATAATTTACAGTAAAAATCAAGCCTGCTCCTGTAAAAACAGTCAAGACAACTGCAAGAGATGCATGAATCATTTAATACATATTAATATCTTGCCAAGCTAAGAGTTGCAACCATGCATCTCCTGTATGTACACTTAGCCTGTTCTCATAATTCTTTGAAATGTATTTCCATTTTAGACCTGAATACCACAAATAAGAAGAATTTTAAATGATAATTTCCTTTTAAAGTGCATTACAAACTAGAGTTGTACTTTTTGGTTCTGGCTTACTTAAGATTAAAGAACTAGAAAAAAGGCAAGAAAAATCACTAATTTTGTTATCTATAAATGAATGAGTCTATACATTCTACCCCTGTGTGTTTGCATCTTAAACTGGCTCTGATACTCTTGAAGAGAGGATTTAGGGTTAAAAAATCTGAGACTCTTGATAAGCACATTCCATTGAACCTAATTTGGCCCATTGGACCTTATCCTATAACCTGGCCATTCATCAGATTTTAAATGAGCTACTGCTGAATGTTTCAAGTTATATTATTAGATAACATACTTTACAAATACTATTGAATAATAAAAAATTAGACCAATACATATTACAACATAATACAGGGACAGACTATATACTAATAATAATTCAGAGTTTGGCTACCACAGTGCTGCACTGACATATAATATTACAGACAACAGAGCCAATCAAAATGAAGTTGCCCACTGCTTACCATGCTGTCCTGAATATTACCTCCTGATGAGTAAGTTGGGGCTTCAATGTACCAGATCCAGTGTACCCCTGGTATTCCTCTTGGTATCATGAAACTGGTCCCATGTACTTGCAGTTCAATCTCAGCCTCTATAGGTCTTAGTGAAAGGCTTTGCAGCATGATATTAATGGTCTATTGAGGCTGCATGTGTAACTTGCAAAGTATGTGTTTGTGGTAAGACAAGCAGGTCAGTTATCTGAACCCTGAAAAGCTGACCAGAGCTGATTGGGGACTGCAAATGGCAATTGCCCTTTATTGGCAGAGATTAGTAAACAATTCTGCAAGTTTGTTATTTGTACGAACTTGGATGCTTCAAAAGACCAAAACACGTTTTGCAAAACCAGTATATCATGTATATCATTTAATTTGACATTTTAGTCAATCAGAAAACAATTACATGGTATTCTGAGAAAATAAAAAAGGGCAGGTTTGCATAATCTTGATACCCTGGTATTGCCCAAATCCCTACTCATCTTAACAATTTAAGATTTGAGTTCCTTGAGTGGTTGTTAATACTTCATCTGTGAAAAAGGCAGGAATACTGGAGGGGATTTGTGTGTGCATGTGTCTTCATTCTTAATCAGTTTGGCTGGAACTGTAATACGCTTAATATCTAGCAAATAGATCTGTATACTAAATCCCAAATATTTCACTCATCTCTAGTGACTGATTTGTCTATAGCCATCACAGATTTGTCCCTGCCATCAATTTGACCTGCTTCTAGAAAGCCTAACTGCTATATATACAGCTGTGACTCATACATAGCATTTAAAATAATACAAAGGGCCCTTATGACATACTTCATTTGGTTCAATTACTGTGCTGCTTTCCATGTCTTTTAGTATATTTGTGAGACAAATTGCATCATTAGAAAGTTCCATGTGTAAAACGCAACACAAAAGCATGAAGTTAAGCTAATATTTATCAATATTTTCCTTTGCAAGTGTGTTATTATTTTTTATTGCAATGTGTGTCAGTTTTCAACAGGATGGCTAATGTAAACTCATGAGATTTGTAAATAGCCCTAGTGTAGTGAAATATTTATGCAAACACTTTTAACCACTGGCTCCTTTCTCTTACCAGAGGGCCATAGAGGGATTATATAATTGCTTAGTTAAGATCTCTGGCACAGGGATCCAACAAATAGCATGACACTCTAAGGTGAGAGAAAGGTGAAATAAGTGATTCTAGTGAAAAAACGTAGCTAATTCCTATTTTATTCTATATGTCTTAATTAATAATAAAAGGGAGGCTTCAAAGAATACCATAGGTTTTGAAAACCCAGTCACCATGGTGCATATTCCTTTAGGCCATCAACATTGTTCTTTAACTGCAACAGGACAGGAAAAGGCTAGTAGAGATCTCCTGGATATCTGGGCAGGGGGATCTGGACAGTCCCCTCTTTCCCGATTTTCCTATGTCTTCAGAAACATCATTGATCTTAAAGGGATAGTAATACTTTATTATTACTATCCCCATATTGTATATATTTACAAAATAATTTAATAGCCCCCAGGTTCATCTCTCAAACCTTTATGGTTTGAGAGATACCCGAAGGCAAAGTTCCCCCCTCCCTCCCCCTGTCGTCGTACGACAGGCTTGCGGCTCTGCAGCTGAGCCGAGATCTCGTTAGTGAGAAATAATTATTTAACTGAAACAGTCTTCTACATGTGCTAATGAAAGTCAGACCAGGTATCCCTGCAGTCAGTACAACACTGACTTCAGGGAAGGGGGAGGGAGGGGGGAACTTTGCCTTTGGTTATCTCTCAAACCATAAAGGTTTGAGAGATGAACCTGGGGGCTATTACATTACAAATATCTACAATATGGGGGATAGTAATAATAAAGTATTACTATCCCTTTAAAATACAGAAATGTTCTCTATAAAGAAATCTTTTTTGGACACATATCATTACTTCATGAGGATACTATATCAGTAATGGCAGTCATGTTCAGAAGAATGTGATTATCAAAATACAGAGCATCTGTGCATCATGTTCACACATTATTGAATATATATAATGCTGAATGTTTCCTGCATATAATCATTATTTTAAAACTGAAGTTTTTGTCATATCATCAAATTATGTAGTTATATTTTCATAAAGGGAAACTTAAATGAAGAAAAAAGTTTTATTTGGTTGAATAAACATGCTCAAATAATTATATTAGTGTTTGGCATTTTTTCTGTGTATCATAGTATTTGATTAAGAGCCTATGATCTGTGGGACTTAGATTCTTATGCAAATTTCTTTTTGCCTCTCGACCTAGCCATCGTCTAAGCAACACTGTGCAGTTGCTATAAAATCTAATGACTGGTAAGTGGGATGAATGCTTATGGGTGCGTACTAATAGCAGTTTTGCTTTTATTTTATTTTTTTATCTTGTTTTTATTGAAGTTTTAAACCAGGAAGGGGACATGGAGGGGGAAGAAGGGAAGCAGCAAATAAATAGAAGAAAAGGGTTGCACTCCAACATAGTATTCAAAAACCAAAAAACGCTTTAATTGCAGAATGACAAGATTTAGACGCTACACACACTGTGATAGTCTCACGCATTTCGCACCTGGGTGCTTAATCATAGAAGGGAAGTCCAGCCATCAGAGAACAGAGGAGGGGAGATAATACTACAGGGCAGATGAAATGTAGAAAAAACAAGGACTTAGGAGATATAACATAAATGATGTTAGATGGAAGAATTTGAGACATATAACAGCAGTATATAATGATGTTGTTATATACAGAGATGGTGGTCAGTCCCAATTTGGTTTGAAATACAACACACCTACTTTGTATAAAGTATTACATTACAGACTGCCCAGTTTCAGTATCTGCCTAGAAGTTATTAGAAAAGCAAATCAATGTCTTCACACCTATTCAAACATTCAGTCCTATAGAACCAAGTGTGCACTAAGAATCATAAATGTACTTCAGGGAAGTGGATGTTTTATCCTTAAAAAAGGCAGCAGATTTCCAATCTTCTATAATTGGAATGAAATTAGTATTCCAGTGGAGCAGGATGGCACATCTGGGTGCTTTTATGAAATGCTGATGAATTAATTGAGTTTTTATCAACCTTTAATTTTAGGGTTTGTTTAACAACAAAAGTCATGGATACAATGTGATAACATCCAACAGAATAGCCAAATACTCACACAGCACCACCTGATGGGATTTTATACCACTGTATTTTTAAGCTGAGGCACATCCATAGTTACTCAGTATTAAAGGGGAACTACCACCCCACACAAAGTTTCCTGCAAAGAATTGCCCATCTGGCTACTAGCTGATCAATAGTACTAGTCACCAGAATTATTACCTCCTTATTAAGAATTCCTACTACTCCCGAGACTGATGGCCAGGAAACAGAGCACACATCTTTGCATAGAGACGTCTGCGCACTTGTGCCATCAGTTCCAGTCTGCTCTAGGAGGCGTTGCTTTTTACCTTTAGGAACCGGAAGGGACTGACAGCGCAGGCGCGCAGATTCTTCTAAAGCACCGTCAGTCTCAGGAGCAGTAGGAATTCTCAATAAGGAGGTAATAATTCTGGTGACTAGTACTATTGATCAGCTAATTGACAGATGGGTAATTCTTTGCAGGAAACTTTGTGTGGGGTGGTAGTTCTCCTTTACCATTTATAATGTGGCGTATTGCCTGTATATCATCACTGCTTTAAAGATGAAGGTCTGGATTCAAATGCAGGAGATAAAGGTTTCTTCCCATTTTATCAAAAATGTTCCTATTGAAGTCTATGAGGATACCTGGTGATAAAAGCAGATAGAAAATTAGCCTCTGCGTTAGAATCCAGCCCAATGTTTAGTATACTAAGCCTGCCACCTTTCCTAAACTTAATGGGATAGTAATGGTTAATTTTAAGTTGATTTAATATTGTAGACCAGAGGTTCTCAACCCGTGCCCTCAGTGGCCACTAACAGGCCAGGACTTAGGAATTTTCCTGCTAGAACACAAGTGTGTTGATCAGAGGCTCATTCATATTGATTAACTCACCTGTGCTCTGAAAAGGAAATTCTCAAATCCTGGCCTGTTAGTAGCCACTGAGGGCACGGGTTGAGAACCACTGTTGTAGACATTAAAAAAAGATTAACATTTATGTAAGTCTTATCTCTCAGATCTTTATGGTTTGAGAGATATAACTTGCTAAAGTTAACTTTTTCTGGCTGTTTCACTCAAGTCTGCCATCAACTGACAGCTGCAGATTCCAGTCATTTGACCAGACAGAGGCTCTTCAGAAGAGCTGAAATCATGCTATTTTGAATTAAATACTTAATTGGAACAGTCTACGAAGTGTGCTTGCAAACCAGGCACACTTTGTAGACCGTTCTAAATGAAGTATTTGTCTTTAGATTTCGTTATATTGGCACTGTTGAAGAGCCGCATCAGAATCTGCTTCTGACAGCTTTACAGCTCGTCAAGCAGAAAGGGGAGGGACAAAGAACTTTATTTCCTATATCTCTCAAACCAAAATGGTTTGAGAGATATGAATAAGTGCAAGTACTCTCTTTTAATTGTATCTACCATATAGTTAATACTTTTTTTCTGACATTACTATCCCTTTAAAGGGATAGTAATGTTTCACAATAACAGAACCTCCAGTTAATCTTCATAGTATTTGGGCAATGGAGAGTGTTATTTCAATGTTGTCAAAGTTGCAGTTCAAAAGTAACTAAATGACAAAGTCTCCACTTCCCGCCCCTTTTACCTAGTGTAAGCCACCTCCCCTCAGTTGTGGAATCTGGTCTTGAGACAGCTCACAGCAAGGGACAATCTTCTTGCTGTGTGAACAATTAAAGCCCTGCCCGCATTAACAGGTTTTTCCCTTATATTAATTGAAGATTGTCCCTCTCTGTGATCCACCTGGACACCACCTTGCTGCTCTGAGCTGAGCAGGGTTACATCAGTAAAAGGGGCAGGAGGGGAATACTTTATCATTCAATTACTCTTGAACTACAACTCTGACAGTATTGAAATAACACTCTCTATGGCCCACATACTATGAAGATTAATTGGAGCTGCTTTTATTGTGAAACATTACTATCCCTTTAATTTGCTTTGTCCTGTAAGATGAATCTCTCCTGCTTGACTTTTATAATGAGAGATACTCTCTGACAGGCAATTTATAGTGTCCTAAAGACAATGAAAATTGCACCGAGTTGAAGGGTTACTTGAAAGATTAAGCGTTAGTCAAACTTCTGAATGCACAATTCTACTCCACATTATGGTAAACACACAAAAAGAAAAAATTAATGTAAAATAACTGTAGTGGAACCAATTTTGACCAGAACAGTTCAAAGCAAAACCATGGAATATTGAGCATATCCACATTTACTCAGTATTAACCCTTAATACTATAGCATATTGCCTGCATATAATCAATCTATTAAAAATGGGATTTTAGTTACATAATATAGCTTTGGCATACTATACTTGCCACCAAGCCAAGGTACACCATTATAGATACACTCTAACTTTCAATTAAAAGATATTTTCCTCTGGGTGTGTTTATCAAAACTTAGAATTGTATATTTGGAGGTTTGACCAGCTTCTATTGGTTCAACCACCCCTCACACCCCCTGAAGAGCCAGTTAATTATCTACTGAAAAATGCCCATTGTTTGTATATGCAATTATAGTGGACCATTTGTCTATAAAACCAGTGGTCAGTCATCCCATGGGGTGACAGCCTTAAGAGTCTCAAATGATATAAACTCCCCTTGATATAGTATTTGACAGACTCTAAAATGAAAGTGAAGTGAATATAGATTATAATGAGGACCACTGTAATATTGAATATATTAAGGGCATCAAAGCAGCATTTTTCTCTTTGTGTGAGCGTTGCGTTAAGTCTGATACTATGTGATCTGCTATTCCAAGTGTAGTTAGATATTGTGTTTTGCTACCTGTTCAAGTAGGAGAGGATAGACTTTAGGGGAATGGTTTGGAACAAATAGAGTAAATAAGGGAGGGTGACTCAGATCACATTCAGTCATTCTAGAATTGTTTTAATTAGTGAGTACTGTATCTGTTAATTCATAAATACTTTTAATTAGTATTCCACGTGGAGAGTAAAAGGTGTTGTGTATCCTGGCCAAGGTTGAAACTTTAGAAGAAAAAAAGAAAAAGGAAAAATTGATCTAGCTCTTGTCTGTTAAAATAAAAATAAATGACCTCTTTAAAAGGTGGCACTGACAGCTCTACATTGTGAAGGGTAGATGGTCAAGACAGTGAGACATTTATTGGTAGAAAATACAAAAAAAGGAAAAAATTGTGTATCCCCAACGAGTAGTTGTGAAAAACCCACTAATTCCAATTGGCTGCGCCTCTAAAACAGGAAGGCTAGAAAAATATATACAAACAATAGTACAATTAGACACTAACTATACCTGTTGATACTTCATGTGTAACTCACCGAATAAAGAGTATATACACTGTCCCACACCAAGCACAACCAGGTCTGCAACAGGAAATATTTAAACTCACAATAAACACAAAAAAAATATATAAATGAATATATATCAATATCACGTTATCCAAGTCCTCCTCTCCAGAGTATTAGTCGCTGTTAATCCCACTACAGTTCCAGAATGCATTGCTGCACACCTCCCATGGGTTGGGCACCCACAAAAAAACTGAAACAAAAATAACACAAAAAGCGGCACAGGAACTCTTCTAAGTGTAGTAGAAACTTTCAAAAGGAATCCTTAACCAACACCACGGTGATTCAAGCGTTACTCACATTCTCCAGAGGCGATAGCTTGCCTCTAAGTATAACCACATCCACTGGCTCTCAACCCAGTGTGGTGTAATCGTTCCTCGATCTACTTTATGCTCTCCTTTTCTTTTTCACTCCGACAGGGATTAATATTATATCTGTAGAAACTGCCACTGTAATAAAGGGACAGATATTGCCCAATATATCCCTGGCAGTAACTCTTTATTCTATATTAACCCTATATCATCCGGAGGAATATTAAACCAGAGGCTAGATTAGGATATTGTAATAGAACTTCATTACATTTATTAAAAAATAATTAAAATAATTAAAATCCAAATAAAATATCAATGGATAGACAATGCCAGATAGAAATTGTCAAAAAAATATATATCTATATTCGCCTAACGCATTTCGTAGCAGTAACGCTACTTCATCAGAGGCTTGCATAAAATGTTTTCTCCAAATTCCCAAGCATTTAAACATGTCAATGGCCAATTAGCTTACCAAATTACCCCCACTTATACAGCTGTTATCTTTTTACCGCTCAATATGCATCAACAATGGCGTGCATTCCAGCTATCTTCATTTCCTGCATTCCATGACTCACATGGTTGAATGTGACTCGATCTCCAATGCACCCTTCCGTGCACTTAATTGTGACGTCCACACACCATGGGACCCACGGCCGGCATATCAAACCATGGAGGACAAACCTCATAGAAATCAAAGGCTAGTCCCAATCTCCATGTAATCCCACATCGACCAATCGCCCATAGCAATAGGACATCAACCAACGTGCATTCAGGCACGCATCCCGTCGAGTAAACAGTCATCCCATACCAAGTACAAGAGAAGCAGCAAATTACTGCATATATACAATGGTACACCAACTGTATAAAATAAAAATATATATATTCAATCCCCAACATGTTCAATGACCCAAAATTATTAAACCAAAATACCAATGGTTTAACAAAAATTCCTATATATATATATATATATATATATATATATATATATATATTGAGAACATCCATCAGTCAATGTATGCCATACTATATATCCAGTGAAAAGATAATCAATTATCTGAAGCTGGAAGTTCCACCATGCGGCATAATCAAATAAGGATTATTTGAATATTCCTCAGTCCAAAGAGATTGATCACAACAAACAAAACTATAAATACCCTTTCAGAACAAGAGCCAGGAACTCATTGAGGGAACAAAAAGAAAAATCAAATATAATGGAGGTCCAAGTCTTCATTTAACCCCTTATTATTCACTAATGTCCCCAATGTGTATATCCAATAGGCTTCCTGCCTACATAGTTTATGAAACCTATCATTTTGAGGCGAAACCCAGTCAATTCCCATAACCCTAAAATTAGATATACCCCCACTTTCACATAAAACAAAATGTTTAGGGACCCAAAAATTCTTATCCCCATGTTTCATAAATACACAGGTAGCACATCTAGTATTATTACACTTAAAATTACCTAATAATTCTAAGGGTGCATTTATACAATCTACATCCCTCCTACCAAAAAAATCCTTTATATCCATATGTGTTTTATTTTTCTCTCTTTTAATCCTATTAAGCTCTTTGGGTCTACTCGGTGCTATATGTGTCCTTATTGTTTTATTACGTCTAAATGTTACTAATGGTCTTTCACTCAAAACATTTTCCAACAGTGGATCTTGTCGTAATCTGCCTAATCTGGAATAAGAATTATTTATGCAAGGAAAGAACGTATAATTTTCATACAACCCATTTGTGTATCTCCAGTGGGTGACTAAGACTGTCTGTGTAACCTGATGGATATCAATATAGCATCTCTAGCTGAGAGATCTGATTTTCTTAAGGAACAGCCAAAATATTCATCTAAAACAAAACTGAAATCTCCCAACAATCAAATAAACCTCCAGAAACATTAAAGGGATAGTAATACTTAAATATTACTAATCCCCATATTGTATTAATGTAGTAATTTTCCCCAGTGCCATAAAGGTTTGAGAGATAACCGCACATTGGAGGAAGACTATAGCTGAGAAAAATCAACTAACCTCATGCTAACTAGTAATGAGTATGAGTGTATTAACTGTAGGCTAAAAATGAATCCAGAATTATGCTGCATGTTTCAAGAACCATAAATGGGGAAGCCACATATGTTTAACGCTTTAAAAGTGAGGTTTGAAAGTGGCAATACTTTGGGATTGAACAGACAAAGATTGACAGGCTGAGGGATAGAGCTGTACCTGCAGCCTGTCCTGAAGTGACGTCACCAGCTCCTTTTTAAAATGGTAAATTTCACCATAGCCTGCATTATATTAAAAAAAACACACGGATTACATGTTATTGCTATAGGAACAGAGGCAAACTTGTACAGAGGTGAAAGTTCCCTTTAAGCATAGAGTTGACGTTTTGTGGTTATTGGTGACTGGCAGTGGTCATTCTCACCTTGCACCGACAAAGTTGCTATTTAGAAGTGTGTGTGTGTGTATCGTTTGCAACTGAGAGGCCAACTTTTCCTAAAATATTTTTAAAAATCCTAAGTATATATTATACACAAATACATACTTATTTAGTGAGTCCTCTGTGAATTTCTTTGAAAGAAATATATGATTCTTCTGTTACCACTGCAAATTTTGAATAAACTGAGGCATTTTTCCAATAAATAATTAACTTTTCCTGTTACTAATGGAAGAAACATTTGTTGGTTGCATTTAGTGATATTTCCTACCATAACATTTAGAAATATGCAACTTCATCCTAAAGCACACCTCTCACCCTAAGACTCATTTAATTTGTTTTGATGAGAATTACAATCTGGTATTTGTTTTATAAGCCACGTCACTATAAATAAATTGTTTTTAATAAAATAACTTTTATGTTTTGGGGGCACAGTGTGGAAAGTTATGCTAATTGCCTGTAGAAATAGTAGAAATAGAAACTCCCCAGTAATGTGAGAGCTCTCAAAAGTAGTCTGTGCACAATAATATATGACTAATAGATAATAGATTACTATTTTGTTGTATCAAAAATGTGTATAAAAAATAAATAAATAAGATCAATGAAAAAATAAAAGGTCAGGTTGGATGCAATTACTGCTACCAATAATCCTATATAATAATTCGCTAAAGTTTGTCAGAATCCGTCAAGCGCAGTAGAGACAGCTGCGCATGGTGCAGTTATGCGCAGTAGAGACTGCCCGCGGCACGGGCTCCGAAATAGGAATATTGATCGGGTTCGGCAGGAAGTCAGTGAGGACGCAGTCCGTTTTGGTTACAAGGGACGGGACCTGTTATATGCTCAAAGCCCAAGTAGGGCTCTTGTAAGTGCAATACTTTATTTTGGAAATATATTGTTTTAATAAATACTACACTTAATTACTACCTTTCCTGCTTTTTGTTATGTGCACTGTTTTTTGAGATTCATCCAGATCCAAATCTAATTGCCTGCAGAGTATGCTAATTAGTTGTTTTAGGTCAAACCTATTTTGTCACGGACTCTCAGTAAAGAAACACACGAATCAGTGCAAGTGAATTTAAACCAGTTTATTGAGCAATAGATAATAGTCCACTACCCAGAAGCTGACACTGAATCACCGTACGTCTATGTTACTGAGTCTTAGAGCCAGACTTGGCTCTACCACAACAGGAAGGAATGATAAGACTAGTACAGGAGCATACCCAGCAGAGACGCAGAGCATGAATAGACCACCAATACCAATAGCGTAACTGGTAGCACCAGTCGATGCAGCAGAGTAGGTGCTTAGATAGATGCAGCCAGATAGGAGCACACTACTGATGCAAGGAGTGAAACAAGCTGCACTCTGTCTTACCAAAGGCAACTAGGAGTCACAGAGCATAGGTAGCACCACAAGTGCTAAGCCAGGCAACAGGTAAGCATAAGAGGTGAGTGCCCAGGAGCGAGATTATGTTGCACTAGCTGCCTGGAGGCAATCAGAAAGCACCAAGTGGAGGCAACCTGCAAGCGACCAGCTGGTGGCTGAGCTACTAGGTAAAGGAGCACTCCCTGGATCGGCCTCGTGGTAGTCAGACAGGAGTGAGGCACAAAAGGAGCGTCAGTCAGACAGGCCATGGTCAGGAACCAGATCGGGTAGTCAGCCACAGCAAAGGTCAGTACGGAGTGGGTAGTCGGACAAGCCAGAGTCAGACACGGATCAGGAAGTCAGCCACAGCCAAGGTAACAACTGGAGTGAGGAGTCAGACAAGCCAAGGATTGAACACCAGGAGACAACGTAAGCCAAGCAAGAGTCAGAGGAACAAACTAGATGCACACAGGAACACCACGAAAGGCCAACAATTCCTAGCCTCAATGAGGTTTATAAAGCAGCAGAAGGAGGAGGGGCCCAATTAGGCCCAACAGAATAGGCCCATAAACAGGCGTCCATGCCTGTGCCTGAAAACTGATTATAGCAATGAGTAAGTGGCCGGAGGCCATACAGAGATAAGAGCACAGGATCGCTAGGCCTCAAAGGGAGACTGTGATACTATCGCTCATTGTGCTATTAGAATTTACCCCAGTGAATGGGCTCTGCCAAGAGTCAATCCTAACATAGTGAAAATCATGTACTAAGCCTCAGATGGATTGATATTAACCCCTTAAAGACTACGTGATGTGGTATGACCGTCACGGTCCTTATACCCTTAAGGACCAGTGACGGTCATAGCACGTCACATACTTTTTACTTACATCGCTGTACCGGGAGCGCTGTAAGTAAAAACGGGGCCTAAAATTGATCTCTCCAAGACCGGAGCGATTTCTCTTAGGCCTCCAAGCGGCGCACCGGTACGCGTAACAGGTCACGTGTACCGGCGCGTCGGCAAAGATCAAAGCGGTCCTTAAGGGAAGGTAACGTCCCTGGACCGCTGGTACTTAAGGGGTTAAACACTGCTAGTTAAGTGCATTCCATTATTACTGTGTACCAAGGCTCTGTTGAAGCTTTTGTACAGAGGTATAATTTAGGGGACAGGACAGGTTTCAATTCCACTCTGAAGCCGTATGCAGCCCTACATGGTAGAACTTCAATGTAGGCTGGGCTAATTATCCCAGAAAAGATTTATTTCTTTGCTTGTTTTGTTTTCATGGTTATATAGTAATATTGTTAATAAGGTTGAAAAAAATACATGTACCCATCAAGTTCAGCATTTGCCATGTCTCACTAGTTGATCCAAATAGCAGCTGGATATCGCCTTGGATCAAAATCCTATCAGCACTGAAGCAAACAGTTATAATTATTAATTTTATTAGGCGCTAGAAATGTATGTAATATGTTTTTGACAGAATCTGTATCTGCAAACACAGCCTCACAACAAAGAATGTCATAGCTCTACTGCTCTTCCTTTTGTTTTAATCAAAGCACCTTTCATCTAGTTTTAATGGATGACATTTTTGTGCAGCTCTTTCAGTAAATAGTTCCCAACATATTTATTAGTATTGTACTTGAATATATTTGTAAATAGTACTCATATCTCCCTAAATTTCTCTAATGTAAATAGTCAGTTTGGCTAGTCTGCATTTATAAATAACATATTCCCGTTCCAATCCCTTTCTCATTTTGTTGCATGTCTCTGTACTGAACAGAGGCCCAAAAAACAAGTCTCAGTGTTAGTTTTCAGGGCACACAAACAGGTCCATTTTCAATAGATCCCTCCAAGGTCAATATAACCCTGCTTGTCAGTGGCTCAGTCATTTTGATTGTACTATCTGTGCTTAATTAGGGCTATCCTGAACTTTTGGTGTGTCCTGACAGATTCCCTAGCTATGTAAGTGAAGAAGCAGTGGAGGTAAGCTGTGAACTGGCAATTAGAGTGGACACTTCAGAGAGACGCCGAAGAAGTGCTGAACAGAATGACAAGCAACTACTGAACCGAGATGACTTATCCATAGCAGGAAATAACCAGGTAAAAGGGAAAAGTCAGTGTCAAGAGGGAGGGAGGGGGCAGGGCAGGGCCAGAAAAGCAAGCCAAGGGTCTAGGAGTCTAGAGAGCAAAGTGATGAAACAGCAAGGTGGGTCATTTAAGAAATCAGTCAGAAACAGGTACCCTGGACCAAGGCACAAAGAAAGCAATGATTCAATAAAGGGGAGGAGGAGAGGATTCATAGATAAAGAGGAGGAGATACATGGCAGGTGGTTCAGGTGAGACTTAGGTTAATTCAAAAGTATTGGTTAACCCTTAAGGTACTGTATGCTAACAATAAGATATAGATTTTCATGAAAGGTTTACTGGTTCTTTAATGTTAGTTAGTTTTGTGGGTATGTATTTGGGACAACTATGGAATGCAAGGTCCAGGAAGGCTAATGGGAAAGATCTTGGTCCCACCCCCACCCCTCAGGAACTACCAAAACAGCAAACGTGGAGGGAAAGGGTGAATTACGGCATACGCTGCATGCATACAATCAATTTTCTGTGTCTTGCCGCCTCATAAGCAATGAGGCTGAGGGCTCTATGAGTGAACATGTCATGAAGGAATTCCTCAGCAGGTCAGAAGCCTGGGAAGCGGGACATTGAGTTAATGTGGTGGGACAAAGGGATTGGTCCCCAAATCGAGACTATGCTGACAAAAAAATTTACAGACTGACACCTAAGAGACAGACAAGTACAATTGGCACTGACTCCTACTGACTAGGATATGAGGGAGAGGGGGGGTTCCCCTTGCAAGGAGTGCGGATGTTATATATTTTTTACAGATAATGAAAGATAGTCTCCCAGACACAGTGGCCTTGATCCAATTGGCCCAGTCGCCAAACACAGTTAAGTCATGCAATTACCTGTGCTGTGAAAAAATAGGAGTCCAGAGAGCAGGGTGATCAAACAGCAAGCTGGGTCATCTAAGAATCAGTCAGAAACAGGTAACCTGGACCAAAGCACAAAGGAAGCAATGATTTGGCAAAGGGGAGGTTGAGAGGATTCATAGATAAAGAGGAGGAGCTACACGTCAGGTTGTTCAGGTGAGGCTTAGGTTAACTCAAAAGTATTGGTTAACCCTTAAGGTACTGTATCCTAACAATAACACATAGGTTTTCATAAAAAGGTTTACTGGTTATTTAATGTTAGTCATCATCTCTTTTGCCAGTAATAAAATATATTGCAAAATAGCATGGAAACAGAGTGTCCTTTTGTGGGTATGTATTTGGGGCCACTATGAAATGCAAGGTAAAGGCAGGCAAATGGGAAAGATCTTGGTCCCATCCTCCACTCTGCACCTACCAAAATAGTGACCTGATGATGTGTGCTAATTATCCAATTCTCTTCTAACATGCTCCCATTGCCAAGAAGACAATTTAATATACTGGGAGGGTGCAATGCAGGCATAACTGTTTTGGACATTGTTGGACGCCTCTCTAACATGCAAAAGGTTAAAAACTCCATTTAAATCGGTGGAAATTTGGATATGTTTCTACTTTTTAGTACATAAGCTTCAATGCATATTCAGCAAATACATTCAAAGCTTACTTCAAGGGCAAAACAATACCTATACATATTACAAATATCAAAATGTAAAAAAGAGAGAAAAATGTGAGTATTCTATTAATTAGAGTGAACTAAGCCATCTGCGTTATTTATCAGACTTAACAGTAAATAGCAACCATATGAACTAATGGATGTTTTACTAAAAACTCATGGCTGAAATAAAGCCAGAACATGCCTGTTTAAACAGAAAAATGCTGAGAAAATTTCCCCTTTGATAGATCAACTAAAATTAATTTTTTTCTTCTTTTTGTTTTTTTTGTTTTTTGAGTGAGAGGGAGATTTTATTAACTAGACCACCATCTTTCTTGTCAATAACACAAGTGTGTTTATGATCTGTTGAACTTAAAAGGAATTTGTTCGTTACATTTCTCATCCTATGACGGACATAAACGTTGTACGGAGGAGGTTTCATACAGTATCTTTGTATTCCTTAGCATTCCAAACTATACATAGCAATAAAATAGGTAAATGTGCTTTTTTATATATAAACAGTGAAGGAAGGAATAAAAGGAATAAGGGTGTAATAATCTTTATCACCACTTTATCGCCACTTAGTGAATCTCCCCCCTTGTCTTATACAGTCTATACAAGAGCAACAATATATAAGAACTGGAAAAATGTTTTAATCGTTAAAGCGGAACTACCACCGCTACAAAACTTCATCTCCAATAATTCCCCATCTGGCGACTAGCTGCTCGGTAGCGCTAGTCACCAGAATTATTACCTTGTTAAATAGAATTCTCCATTCTTCCCAGGCTGACAGACAGGAATGCCTCCTAGAGCCGGCTGGGACTGACAGCGCAGGCGCACAGACGTCACTATGGAAAGATGTCTGTGCTCCGTCCTGCCTGTCAGCCTGGGAAGAATAGAGAATTATATATAACAAGGTAATAATTCTGGCGACTAGAGCTACTGAGCAACTAGTCGCCAGAGGGGGAATTATTGGAGATGAAGTTTTGTAGTAGTGGTAGTTCCGCTTTAACTTACATTTGTAGAGGGTAGAGTGTTTAATGTGAATGCAGATTTGAAAGTACCCAGACTTTGGATTGACTGTCCCTATTGAGGACTACAGCTCCCATCATCCCCAATACACCTTTGGTTGGTTGGGTATAATGGGAGTTGTAGTCTCAAGCAGATGGATATCCATATCCATGCTGTATATACAAAAACTGGTCATAAAGTTTTGTGGCGAGATACAGAAAGGGAGCTATGTACTAAGGTGAAGCAAATGTTAAGTCGATTGCATGGTTTCAACACAATGCTCTACAATTATGTCTATGTATCAACACTTTTCATTAGACAGAAGGATGAGCTAAAAGGGTATGAAACTTGGCCACACATATGACTTGCATGTCAATACAAATGATCTTAAAAAATTTGTGAAACTGCAAATTATACAAAATACATGTACCATATGTTCGGCATCAGTACAAGGAATAAGTAGCTTGTACCAGCACACAGTTAACTCTTGGAGTGCCAGAGGGGAATGCAGTGCATTGCAGTGCAATGCATTGCCTACCCCCTGACACTAAATGATTATGGACTGTTGTGGTACAAGTGAAGTAGTATATAGGTGCATGGAAAAGTTAATAAAATAAAAATGAAAGGATAATGCTTGTAAAACTATTTCTTCAGTATTGCTTGGGTTGCCTTGCCGGTATTATTTGCAAGACCGGTAGAACCTATCTCAATTGTCAATTGCTTATATATATGTGATGTTTGTATGTGTATGAAAACCCTATGGGATTGCCTTAACTTTTCAATAAAGTTATGTTTTTACCTAAACCTTACGTCTGAGAGTCTTAACAAACCGTGACAGTACGAAAGGGCCACTAAAGGGTGCCCAGACTGAGTTTAAAAAGGCAACAAGAGGCGGGCTGACTGCAGACAGCCAATGGGAGCCCCCTGCAGGTGATAGACAGAGAACTGCAGCAATCACGGGCACCGTGATATTCTCCTAAACAGGGAATAGCCCTATATATTTAAAGCCCAGTCATGTGTATCAACCCACCATGTTTCATTTATACCATTTATGTCCAAATGCTCATTAACCTACAGCAACATGCACAGTAGCTGGGCAATTCTAATAGTATGCAGAATTTTAGCTTAAGAGTGAGTACAATGCAATGTATTACCTTCTGTCAGGGTTTATTGATCATTACTGTGGATTGGAGGAGACCATGGAATTTTTTTTTTTTTTATTTATTCTTTATTAATTTTCATTCATATAAAAACATTCAAAGCCTACATAAATACAATTTTACCATACAAGTATTTACCAATAATACTTTCCCACTTTTATTTCACCCAATCAAACACTTACATTCCCCATACATACTACCATTACTTGGCTCTGTCTTTCATTTCAATAATCATATTCCTTTTTTCATTCCAAGGGGACCATATTTTATTATATACAGCCATTGACTCACTCTGATTTACATAATATCCTTTTTCCATCGAGGCTTGATAATCAATCTGTTCAATTACTACCCCCATTTTTACTTCTCCCACACTTTTCCATGTTCTTGCAATAATCACTTTATAAGCTAAATACACATGGATTATCAAACATCGATTTCCTAATGTAAATTTTAATAACTCAAGATGCAACATTGCCATTTCTGGTTTTAACTCAATTTTTTCTACAATTAATAGCGATATAAGCTTGGAAATGTTTTTCCACCCCCTAATAATTTCCTCACAATCCCACCACATATGCTTCATATGACTCTCTATCTTACCACATCTCCAACAGCCTGTTCCACTATTCGGATACATTCTCCTCAATCTATCTGGAGTCAAATACCACCTATATAAAACCTTATAGTAGATCTCCAATAGCTTTAGGGAATGTACTGTTAAGGTTAGTTTCATCTAATCCATCTCTTCAAACTCCCTTCGTAAATCAGACTCCCATTTTTTAATTGCTTCTTGTGATCTTAACTCCTCTTTACTACTCAATAAATTAGCCACTCTACTCTCAAGTTTACTTTCCCATCTACCTGAAAAAAAAGCTTCAATTCCTTCATCATCTAGATATTTTTTTTAACAATCTCTTTCTCCAAAATACTTCTAACTCGCAAATAGTTAAATTCTTCCCTCCGATCTAATCCATATTTTATTACCAACCCTACGAATGGTATTACCTTCTCACCCACTAATAACTGGTCTACATTAATTATACCATTTTCCTTCCACCCTATTAAATTTACATTTCCCATCCTTCTTTGCATTATATCTACTGGCAACCAACAGTCAATACTCTCTCAAATATTTACTTCTTATTCTATACCACATCTCACTTAACTCCTTAACAATCAAGTTTTTAACTCCCGTATCTCATTCTATTGCCCAAATGATTGTATTAACATTTTTACTTTCCAAACTATTCTGCTTCAATACAATCCAGGGGATATTACTCTTTTTCCTACTCAACCATTTCCCTATATGCGTCAGCATGGCCACATCATGTAGTTTTATAACATCCGGGATTGCTACACCACCTTTTCCTACCCTCCTTGACACTAAGGCAAATGACAGTCTCGGCCGTTTCCCCTTCCATATATAATTATTGAAGCACTTCTGAAACTGAGTTAAAATCAACCTATCCACTCTCAATGGAATCGACCTAAATAAAAACTGTACTTTAGGGAGGACATAGTACTTTATTACATTAATCCTCCCAATCCAAGAAACAAAAAGATCCTTCCATCCATCCAAGAAACAAAAAGATCCTTCTATTCTCAAAGTATCTTTTAGCAAAAAACATATCTGAAAAACATATCTATCCTCCAAGTTCTTCCACTCTTCTTCCTGCATCCCATTTCTCAGCACTTGACTTTTCCCCACATTAATTTTATAATTTGATATTCCTCCAATTTTTTTAATTTCCTCCATTAACTCTTGTACTGATACTACTGGGTTACTCACAGTAAGAATTATATCGTCTGCAAAAAGTGAGATCTTAAATGTCTCATCCCCGACTTTTATTCCTTCTATCCTCTCACTTTCCCTAATTTTTTGAGCCAAAGGTTCCAATTAGAGGACATATAATAATGGCGCTAAAGGACACCCCTGTCTTGTACCATTTCATATCTTAAACCATGGAGAAACAATACCAGAACCTATTACCCTTGCTTCTGGGTCATTATATAAATTCAATACCGCCGTCAGAAAACTCCCTGTAATTCCAAAGTGTCTTAAAACTTCCTTTAAATATACCCATTTGACCCTGTCAAAAGCCTTTTTGTCATCTAACGACAGGGCCAACATGGGTTCTCCACTTTCTTTAGCTGTACAAATAATATTCAATATTTTTCTGATATTATCCCCTGCTGATCTTCCCGGAATAAAACCCGTTTGATCTCCACATATTAGCTTTGGAATAACTAATTTTAATCTTTCAGCCAAAATAGAAGAATATAATTTTGTATCAACATTTATTAGGGAAATTGGCCTATAATTTTTAATTTGTGTTTTATATTTACCTTCTTTTAAGATTGGACTAATATTTGCCTTTAACATCTCCCCTGGTATTCTTTTCTCCCCTCTCAAATCTTTAAACACATCTACCATATGAGTTACCAATGACTCCTCAAAAACCATATAAAAGGCATTCGAGAATCCATCAGGTCCTGGCACCTTATTTCCCTTTAATCTATTTATCGCTTTTTTCAGTTCTCCTATTAAAAAGGGGCCATTCAACTTCTCACTTTCCACTTCAGTCAACCTGGGTAATTTTACCCCCTTTAAATACCTTTTTATCTCCTCTCCCTCTTCTCTCCTCCCTTTTTTTATCCCCCTCATTCAGATTATAGAGTTTTCGATAAAAATTTGAAAAAGCCTCTCCAATTTTACCAGGTTCCAGTAATATCTCTCTCTGCTCAATAATCTTACTAATCATTTGTTTACTCTTTTGTTTCCTCAAACTAACTGAAATCATCTTATCTGCTCTATTCCCCTTTACATACCACTTTTGTTTCAAATATAATATTCTCACTAATTTGAACATGAGGATCTTCTTTATTCATCCTTTCTAAATTCACCAATTTAACATATAATTGCTGGTATGTTAATCCCCTTTTCTTCTTCTCAATGGCACCTATCTTTATTAAATGTCCCCTCATTACCGCCTTAAAAGCACACCAAACCATTGGTTTAGTCACCCCCACATCATTATTCTCTTCAAAATAATTTTGTATCTCCCTTTTTAACATTTTTATTGTTTCCTCGTGTTTCCTCGTGTTTCATTTAATCTCCATTTATTAAACATTGCCTTTTCCCCATTCATAAATGTTAAACACACAAGTGAATAATCTGACCAAGTTGCCAATAAAATTTCACACTTAATATCATTTTTAAACAAACCACTCTTCACCAAGAACAAATCAATTCGAGAATATGATTTATGTGCCACTGAATAATGTGTATAATCTCGTGCACCAGGATTTAATACTCTCCATACATCATAAAGCTGATACCTATTCAGGAAGGCATCACATTTTTTTGCCATTATTTTCTGCCCTACATTTACCATTTTTCCTTGTGCCTTCTTTTTATCCAAAATCACATTAATAATACTATTAAAATCCCCTCCCATAACTAAATCCCCCAGTATCAAATCCTCTACCTGTGCCATCACTATCTCCAAAAATTGAACCGCATTCTCATTTGGTGCATAAACATTTACTATTGTGAATAACCTATTATTTAATTGACAGACCAAAATGAGATATCTCCCATTTTTATCTACCTTTTCAAATAAAATTTCTAATGCCACCGTGTCCCTAAACAAAATTAACATTCCCTTACTTTTCCTATGAAATTCTGATGACAACTGATATGAAAATCTTTTATCATATATTAACCTTTTTTGTCCCTTCACCCAGTGTGTCTCTTGCACCAACGCAGTCTCAATCCCCTCCTGAATAAGTGTTTCTATTAACAATTTCTTCTTGTATGGAGAATTCAAACCCTGTACATTTAATGTACCAAACTTAACCATCCACCAAATCAATATCTACCAGATCCCTTTACTGTAGATTTTCCTTTCCTTTCCATACACCCAAGTTCAACCATAATCCTGATTTCCTTCTAACATCAATTTTTGCCGAGGTTCACACTCACTGCACACATTCACTCTTAAAACAAGAACTAGGGTCATCTCTCTTTTTAACCACCCTCTTGTTCTAAATATCAAATACTTAACTCCCTCCGGAGTTGCGCTCTCCACCCCACCAAGAGTTCTCTTTTTTCATCACTCCCTAACTACAGTTGGATACATCGTTACCCTACCTTCCCCAAATAACCTTCATCAATTTATAATGTTTTATTCCCTAGGGACAGCACCGGTCTCCATCAACCTAGGCTCTCTACCTACCCCCCCAACTACCTCCCCTGACTCCCCTCTTCCTCATAGGGGATGTCGTCCTCCCAGCCCCAGAGAGCTCTTCCCACCCCCCCATCCTATGGTGCCGGAGTGTGGCAGTCCCCTCCCACCGGCACATGCTATTCCCCCCTTACTAGTCGCAGGCCACCCAGAGGAGACCCCCACACCCCACCACCAGGAGTGGGTCCTGCCCCCCACAGCTGGGCCACACAACCAATCCCAATGAGGATCCAAAATATTCCCTCTCCTTTCCCCTAAGAGCACAGATTGGAGGAGACCCCATCCCTTACCACCTATTATCCCCCAACTCCCCATTAAGCAAACAGTTGTGGTGATACAATATCTTTCTTCTTTGAAAGTTAATAATATTCTCTCTGGATATCCCCACATAAATCTAAAGTTCTCCTTTCCAATGATATCTGTAATCTGTTTCTGATGTAATCATTGTTTTCTCATTTGTAATAATAAATCCAGTATAATCCTTAAATCTTGAAATCTTGTGCTGATTTGTTCCTTGTTGTTTCTTCGTTTCCAAATTCTATCTTTACTCAGACTACTGTCAAAGTGAATCATCACATCTCTTGGGGACTTTTGTGGTGCTTTTGGGGATTTATAAGATCTACATATCTTCTCAATCAAGCTTTCTTTTAACTCCACCTCCCCAGTAATTTCTTTAAAGTACCCATATATACTCTTTCAAATTCTAATTTCTTATATCTTCTGGAATTCCCCTAATTCTCAAGTTTTTCTCCCTCTCCCTATCCTCCATTTCCGCCATTTTATTCTGTAGTTCCACAATCTTTCTCTTATTTTCTTCATTCGCCTCCTGCTGTTTTCCCAACTCAAACTGAACCTCTGCAAATACCTCAGTATGTTCTTGCACTCTCTGCTCTACCTTCATAATCACTTCTTTAACTTCTCTTATATTTTCTGCAAAACCGTCTCAAATTTTATCTCTCAGGTCTTCTAATGCTTTAGTCAGAAATTCTCTAGATAACCATTCTTGCTCAATTATATTATTTTGCACTGATATCTGTGTCACTCCTCCTTCAACTTTTTTATGATTTGACATAAAGTCTCTTTACCTCAGGTCCTGTACTCCCCCTGCACCTTTAACGCCAATCGCTGGCTCACTCTCTGCTGTGAGGTATACCTTCTCTTCTGGTGTAAACTCTCTGCAACAGGCATTACCCTGAATTTCCGACGGCGTTTCCAGGATCTGGGCAACCAGACCCTTTATGTCGACAGTTCACCTCCAGTTTTTAGTTCTTCATGGCTCACGGCTCTAGGGATTAACATACTCCGTTCTCTCCGTTCTTCCGCTGGGCCATCGCACTTCAATTACAGGGAAGCCACAGTGTATTCTCCGCACAACATTTCCACACCCAACCTCTCGCGGGCTTCTGAGCGCGCCACACACTTTACACACGTCTCACTACATCATCATGTCAGCCAGACAGGAATGGAGGAGACCATGGAATTTGTCTACTGAAAATAGGAAATAGCAGCCAAGAAGCTACTGTCAGTGTTGAGTTTACAACACTGAGACACACACACACAACTGCTTTGGGAGACATTTTCTTCCAGTAAGTGAATTCTGGGGAAAATGTTGGGTGGTTGCTAGGCAACTGCTGATATGAACCACAGGGAGGGTGAGCAAACTAAAGGGATGCGGCCAGAGGGATAGTGGGCGAGCAAAAAAGATACCCCTAGGTACTCACATCGTACTCATGGTCATGCTCAGTAAATCATACACACAAGACACCTTACCAATGCTGCAAATAGAAGAGAAGACAGGGAATGAGGTGAATGAGGAGGGAGGAGAGGCAATGAGGCAAATGGGGAGGGAGAACAGGTGATAGGTGACCAGGAAGAGAGAGATGATAGGGGATGTGAGAGAGAGGCAGTCAACGATTTGATGGGAGAGAGGACAGGCGATGAGGCAAATAGGGAGGAAGAGAGGACATGCAATGAGGTGAATGTGGACAGAGAACAAGTGATGAGGCAAACTGGGAAGGAGGGAGGACAGGCAATGAGATTAATGGGGAAGCAGGTAGAGAGCACAGGAGATAAGGAAAACAGGGAGGGAGGAAGTACAAGGAAGAAGACGAACAGGGAGGGAAAAAGGATAGGGGAGAAGATAGTGAATGCGGGGCTTGCTCCCCAGGCCACTCTTGTCAAAATCATTCAGTCCTGTATCTCTTGCAGAGGCTGTATGTAGGAGATTAGCATATGACTTCCTAACTGCTGCCACAGAGTGTGGCAGGCATAGACACAAAAGGAAATACACTATCTTCCACCACTGAAAGGGAGCAATATGTCCATTTAAAAACTCTTTGAAAGATCAACTGGAACGTCTTAACAAATATACTAAATTAAAGATACAAAATCATCTCTAGTATCATCCTCACCATTACCTCCTTCAAGTCCAACCCCCCACCTAGTCACACTCACTATTATTGACTAAGCAGAAGCACAGATACATCAACAACTCTAGCTATGAGTGCTAAAGTTGCTGTTTCAGGTGCTACTAGTACTAATGCAACATCTATTTCCCATAGTAATGATGATGTAATATGTAGAAGTCCCCCACAAACTGAGATGAGCAAAAAGTTTTTTTTAATAGGAATGTTCATAGAATAATTACAGTTTTTGCCTTTTGCCTTTTTTAGCCTTTTTGCTACTGCCAATTAATTAATCAAGCAAACGTTGCTATTTCCTACCTATGATTCTGCTATTGGCTGCTGAAGTGGAGAAATCCACAGCAGAAATTAGAAGTTGTTGGCAGGCCGAGTCCTGCATCAACATAAACTTTGAAAAATTGTTAGCTTCCCTTTGCCTTTTGCACATGATACTAACCACCTGCTTGAATAAATAAATTCTGGCACAGCCCACCACCAGATACTACTGCTACCAACACCATCACATCACTTGTGGCTCAGAGATACCAGATCCCACCAGCAGATAGTTCTGTCACCATTCCCTCCACATTCTCAAAATGTTGGCAAGTTGGAATGTTTTACTTCTTTCTTTTCCATCCATGCCTTTTTTGTTTTTTTTTTAACATACTTTTATGTCCCATGTCCCTATTACAGTGTGTAAATGTAACAATGTTAAAAAACAAAAAAGGACTGAAACAATATAGGGAAATCTGCACTTACAGTATACAGAACATTCAGAGCTGCAACATTTCATAAATATTTCTACTTTCACAGTGCCTGACAGAAAGATTTCTTGAAACAGAGATCCAGGGAGCTCAATGTCAAGGACATAAAAATGTAATGAATAAATAAATAAATAAATAATAATAATAAAAAAAAAAAAAAAAAAAATTGGTGAAGATGAACAAGAAAGAAAGAAGAAAAAGGCATTAAAGTATAGATACTCTGGCTTTACATATTATGCAAATGAAATGCATGTACAGTCAAAAACGAGGCTTACTGACTCTTTAAAAGGATAGTAACCTCCCCCCCCCCCCCGGTAAACTTTAAGCCAAAAGCTAGTAGGTCTTTCTTTTCTTACATCTCTCAAACCATAACGGTTTGAGAGATGGGAGTAAGGGAGTTAAGTATGTTTTGCTTATTACTAGCTTTTGTCTTAAAGTTTACCGGGGGGTTACTATCCCTTTAAAAGGTGCATAAGAATATAAAAGTCCTCTTCTATGGCTCCCTGCTTACTTGATCGTTACACTTTTTTTGCACTGTACTTTTTTTTTAACTTTAAACACCATGCAAATTATTATACCATAAAGCAGCCAGTGATAATTTTACTATTTGCATGCCTTCTGAAATGTTCTCTCCAGAGTCATGAATATAAAAGGTTAAAATACACATTTTTAAGATGGACAATGTTTTCACAATACACTGACTGCTAAAATAACAGACATAAACAAAAGTGTTTTGAAAAGAGATGTAAAGTTTGATACATTTTTCTTGATTTGGGTAATTCTGATTTAAAGAGAAAATACTGTGTAATATGTAAAAAATATATATTGTCGTTTTTGACTTGCTGAGTAAAACAAGGGTACACCCTCTGTGGAAAGACGTTTAATTCAAAAGTTTTTACAGCTCATATCTGTGTATTTCTATTATTACTATATTTATTGACCGACAGGTCAAGCATACATTACATACTCATATACATAAAGACAATGATAGCAGGAGAGCTACTATGATATAAATCAAAAAGAATTGACCGGCTTTATACATATAAATTCATAACCCAACACATCTGGTTTTTACATAAACATAACCTATTCTCCTTCAAATCTAACTAAGCTCATAACTACCCTATTTTTTCCCCTCGCGAACAGTGCCCCAGTCCCCTCTCCCCAGATGGATGGCAACCCATCAGGCTCCCCAAATCAATCCAAACGTTTTCCAGTTAAAGTGCCGTAGTATCTGTAGGTAATGTTAGTTCCCTCTGAGGAGTCTACTAAGAAGTAACAGACCCCCGACTCAACATCTCCCCCATACTTTATCAAATTTTTGTGGAGAGCCTCTATGTGTATAAACCAACCTATAATGAGGGATATTTTGTGCCACAAAATGAATCCATGCTTTAAACACTGGACCCTTTTTCATTATCCAATTCATATCCACCATCTCTCTCTCTCTAAACCAGGAGTTCCCTGATCATTGATTTATCTGCTGCCTGATACACTTCATCAGGCAAAACTGACAAAATGCAAATTTTAGGTGTTAAAGATAATGGTTATTCTAGCACCATATACATGGTCTCATCCACCTTCCTCCATCTAACTGCTTCTTTATATCTAAAAACTGTATGCAACTGTATGTAACATTTTTAGTATATGTGTGTATACATATGTAGTTATACCTCTAATGAGGAATCTCAATGTATTCTTCCTGATAAAACATGTTCTAAATAAATAAATAAGAGCTGTAAGTAGAGGCACCTGAGGCTGTATGACGTATATTTACCTGGGATAAATCCCGCACGATTTGGATGTGCTAGTGTCATTATCACAGAATTTAACTTTTAGCATCAGTGGTTAGTAAGAAAATCAGGTGATATGAATTACAATAGCTAGGGTCCTTTCCCAGTTTGAGTAAAACTATGATAGACACATTAGTGAGAGAGTCAGGAAGAACCCACCATCCATGGCTGCATAATAATTGTTCAACAAATGTGTGGCCAGGATATCAGAGAACGTCTGATACCACTCAGCTGGCAGCCCTCAAATTTGTATTTTTGGGGTTTCCAATACTTTTTGTAGCCTACAATTTCACAGTGGCATTGTCGCTATAGCAGTCAATGAACAACAGTTGTTAAGGACCATAATCTTGGATTAATTAAGTAATGAATTAAATTAATTAATTAATGTTTATTTATATAGCAGCACAAGTGTATGCAGTGCTTTACAATTTCATGGTTTTAACAATATAGGGTGACAAGTGCTTAAAAAGTGAAACACTGGAAGTAGGGTTCCTGCTCGAAAGCTTACAATTTAAACTTTCAATAGACTGCTGTAACAACAGCACCATTGTAAGATTTCATGTCTTGGAATTACTACACCCAAAAGATGTATGTTGGAGAGGTAAGCTAGCAGTGAGATAGCTCAATTGGTTAATGCAACAGCTGTAGAATTTGTTCAAACCTCACTGTTTCAATGAAAACTCAGCCTTTGAGCCCTCTGAAGTAAATAAAATGAGTAACCAGGATATACTTTTAAAAAAAAAAGACGATGTATGATTCCTGGTAAAATACTTTCATAAAAGAATAATACACGCTCTTTTGCGTGCGACCTTTTAAAAATTAACCCTAGGGAAAGCTGGGGAGGGAGGTAGGAGGAGATTTGCAGAACAGGGGATGTCCTGCAGAGTTGTGCATTATATCTTGTACCACAGAAAGAAGAACTGGTGACATCACTCTGAACTTTTAAAAGCTAATATCACACAGAAGCCTGGGGTATAAAATAAGGAAGTTGGGGCTAGGGGTTAACCTTTTGCAATTGGATATAGAACTGGTTGAAGGATAGGGAACAGTGTGTAGTTGTAAATGGGCAATTCTCCAATTCAGTTAAAGTGGAGAGTGGAGTACCTCAGGGCTCAGTATTAGGTTTACTGCTTTTTAACATGTTTTCTAAATTACTTGGAAATAGAGAAAGCAAAATATCAGTATTTCCAGATGACACTAAATTATGCAGGGTAATTAGTTCAGAACAGGATATTTGCTCTCTACAGAGGGATTTTCATAAAACGGCAGACTGGGCAACCAAATGGAACATGAAGTTTAATGTGGGAAAGTGCAAAGTCTTGCATTTGGGAAGAAAAAATCCCAATGCTACTTATGAACTTAATGGAATCATTTTAGGGAACTCATTGCTAGCGACAGACCTGGGAATCCTTGGAAACAGTAAAAAGTGTCAAATAGCAGTAGCAAAAGCAAACAAAGTCCTGTCTTGTGTAAAAAGGGGTATTGAAGCAAGAGTATATAACATTATTTTGCCGTTGTACAAATCAATGGTAAGACCTCACCTCGAATATGTACTGCAGTTTTGGGCACCGGTTCTGAAAAAGGATATTAAAGAACTGGAGAGGGTACAGCGAAGAGCAACAAAATTAATCAAGGGAATGAAGGACTAGAAATATGAGGAACAACTAGACAAACTTGGTTTATTTACTCTAGAGAAAAGATGACTAAGAGGAGATCTTATCACATTGTACAAGATGAGAGGTCAATACAAGGATCTCTGTGGTGAGCTATTAATTCCAAGGCCAGATCAAATGACCAGGGGACACCCCTTGAGATTAGAGGAAAGGAGGTTTAGACTTCAGCAGAGGAATTGTTTTTTTTACAAAAAGGGCTATTAAATTATGGAATTCCTTGCATAAGGATGTTGTCATGGCAGATACAATGCATACATTTAAGAGAAGGTTAGATATATTTATTTAAAAACAGAACATACAGGGTTATACTGTGTATTAATAGGCAAATCAGGAAGGTCTGATAAAGACTAACTTATTTGGTAGCAGGAAAGCTATATATGTCTAATTTCTATGGGTTATGAGGCAAGGGTTGAACTTGATGGACTTGTGTCTTTTTCAACCTAATTTACTATGTTACTATGTAATAAAGTATTAAGATTTATTTTTTTTTAATTAACAAGCTATAGATAATTTGAATAGTTACATCTTATGATATAAAGTTGATTAAGGGTGAAAGATGGGTATGCAGTACAATGTGCTGGATACCTCTCTGGCACTCAGAGTTAACAACACTTAAATGCAACTTGTTGTCATCTTCTGTGTTCTTTTTATATGGTTCTCTTTTTGTACTGGCACTGGTAGTGCTGGATGTTTTGTTGGGACCATGACAAACTGCATCCTCCCTTGGAGGAGAGGCATTATCATTATTTATTGCACACACTGCAGCAACCATTGCTGCAGTCAGTTTTTGAATTACTACCCCTGCCCCTTGTGTGTTTGCTGGACATTAGTCAACTACTCTGTGTGTTTTTACTCTACAGTATACAACACAACTGATGGAGTGTGATGTCTTGCCTTAACACAATCAGCTGTCTGTCACCTAATATATTTAGTTATTTGTTGATTTCTTTATTCATTTTTATTTTGTTATTATTATTATTATTTTAAGTTATCCACAGTCCAAAATAAATTATAACTGAAAAGCAAAATCAACAACTTTTTTCCCCAGACTTCCCCAGCACAGTGACAATAAAAGCAAAATCAGTGAGCAAATAGGTCCCCAGCTGCCTGTGTCTTGCCAGTTAGTCACGTGGAATTTTGGGGTCAACCTCCTTCCTCCCGTCTTCTCCCCAGAGTGCCCCATTGACTCTCCTAATACAGAGAACAAATGTCCTACCTAAAAGATTCCCTAAACTGAACTTCAATTCCCCTATCTTCTCTAGCTCAAAAAACTTACTGCTCTCTCCTCTCACAAACACAGAATGGCATTCCTGAGCCTGATACCCTTCTATATGGTTGTAGAAAAGTAGAGAAAACTTTCGTATGGTGGGGAAAACATTTTTTTCCCATGCAATGAGCTAGGTGGAAAAAGTGGGGAAAAGCTGAAAAACGGCACTTTTTGTGGGAAATTTTTCACCAAGCAAGAAGTACCATTATTCGCCAATTCAGTTCAAGGCGAATAATTTCACCCATCCCTAGGAACTATGTGGTACGAAATCCTCCCGGGATACGCCATCATGACGGCCTGTCTAATGATACCAGGCCTCAGTACCGCTTGGATCCATCGGTTTACCAACGGGGGCAAGGAGAAGAGAATAGCACGTTTTCCTTATCAGTGGAATCTCATGGAAAGGGATAAGAGAGTTTCAGGGGAACAACTATATTACAAATCAAAGGGCTTGGAAAACATTGACTGAATGTGCTTCATGAAGACTAGGTTAAAAGCAGTTTGTCTTCTTCACTGTATTAAATGCTCAATTGTACATATTTACCTTAATAAATCTGCTCAACGAAAAAGTTTACATTAGAAAAGAGACGTCTAAGGGGTGATATGATTACCATTTACAAATACATTCAAGGTCAATACAAAGAACTATCCAATGAATTATTTATACAAAGAGCTGAGCTAAGAACAAGAGGTCATCCATTAAGACTTGAGGAAAGGCGCTTTCGACTAAAACACAGGCAGGGATTCTTTACAGTAAGGGCGGTAAGGCTATGGAATTCTTTGCCTCGGGATGTTGTGCTTGCAGATAATGTAACTGCATTCAAAAAAGCAATGGATGCCTATCTAGCACAGAACAATATTGACAGTTATGACAGATGGCTTCAAAGCAAATAGGATATTGAGCCGGGGAACTATTTGACACACACACACACACACACCTACACTGGAAATTGCTCCAGAGGGCTTTTTTGTTGCCTTCATCTGGATCAACAGGGGTGTTATTGGCATGGGCTGGACTTGATGGACGCATGTCTTTTTTCAGCCTTATCTACTATGTTACTATGTTACTATGTTACTCAAGATAAACTTGTGCAAACCAAACTTCTCATTTCCCCTCCAAGATCTCACCCTATACCCAGCTTCACCATTACAGTTGAAGTAATTTACATTTATCCAGTAAGCTCAGCATGCTGCCTAAGGGCCATATTTGATTCTTTCCTTTCCTTCTCCCCTCGCATTAACACAGTGGTCAGAACCTGTCATCTCTTCCTCCGCAGCATTGCTAAAATCTACCCGTTCCTGTCTCAAAAAATTACTAAAACTCTTTTGCATGCCCTCATTCTGTCCTGCTCAGACTATTTCAATGTCCTACTAACTGTCTTTCTGGCTTCCCATTTTTCCCCCTATGCAATCTGCCCTAAGCTAAGCTGCAGGAATCGCCACACCCTCCCCAAAAACTGAACCAGCTCCCATTACATGGCTCCTTTTCAACATCAGTAACATATCACTTACAAACTCTTTCTTCCTACCTTTAAAGCTCTCCACACTGCTTTTCCCCCTTACATCCTTCCCTAATCTTTTCTTATGTTCCTTCACTCAGAACACAATGACCGTCTTGTTACACCATCCACACACTTTTCCCTCTCCCTTCTCAAACCTTTTTCACTTTCCGCTCTTTACCTATGAAACTCCGTACATCTCTCCCTATGTCTAATTCCATCCTTCTCTGTCTTTAAGTCTGCCCTGAAATCCTATTTTCGGAAAGCACTAGCACCATGCTGTGCCCCTTGGCAAACTCAGCACTTGAACTCATAGCACTTGATACCCTTATACCCTGTTGTCTGTCTCCTTTCACTCATTTAGATTATAAGCTCCTTGGGGCAGGAAGTTCTCCCCTATTGTTACTATGACTGTGAACATTTATTTTATTTCCATTTATATATTGTATCATACTACTGTTGTAAGGCGCTGTGTACATTGTGTGGTGCCATATAAACAAAGATATACACACATACATGCACTAAATTATTATTTTTTAAATGCCTTGGTTTATTTGCTTCACAGTCATCAAGGAATTAAGTGAGTAGATGACATGCAATATCCCTTTTAACATAAGGAACACTTTAGTCTACATATATATAGTGTTATTGAGCTTTCACTCTCTGTGGGTTTATGTATGGATGGAAATCCGACCTGGGTGCTCATCCAAAGAAAGGGTTAAATACATACAGTTCTGTGGAAGGACAGCACTCATGGGAGCTTTTAGTTTTCCAACAAAATTGATGTTTATTCAATTGACATTTCGGCCTTAATACCAGGCCTTTATCAAGATTACTAATTGATAATCTTGATAAAGGCCTGGCATTAGGGGCGAAACATTGATTCAATAAACTTCTATTTTGTAGGGATGGGCGCAAATTTTCACCTAAAACTGAAGTCATCAAATAATGGCACTTTCCGCTTGGTGAATAATTTCCCGCAAAAAGTGCAGTTTTTCTGCTTTTTCCAGCCTTTTTCGCCCATTGAAATCAAAGAGAAGAAAAAATTTTCGCAACCAAAAGAAAGTTTTCTACAGCCATATAAAAAGGTGTAAGGTTCTCACAGCATGCCATTCTATGTTTATGAGAGGAGAGAGCAGCACATTGTTTGAGCTAGAGAAGATAGGGGAATTGAAGTTCAGTTTAGGGAATATTTTAGGTAGGACATTTGTTCCCTGTATTAGGAGAGTCAGTGGGCACTCTGGGGAGAAGAAGGGAGGAAGGAGGTTGACCCAAAATAATACTCCAAAATGCAGATTGACTGACTGGTAATTTACTTGCTGATCTTGCTGCTGTTATTGTCTTTGTGCTCGGTGGGGAAGTCTGGGGAAAGAAGTTGCTGATTTTGTTTTTCAGTTATATTTTTTTTTGGATAGACTGTGATAAGACAACAGGGTGGACAACTTAAGAAAAAATAAATAAAAAAGAATAATGAACTAAATATATTAGGTGATAGTGAAAGACAGCTGACTGGACTTAGGCAAGGAATCATACAGCTCCATCAGTTGTGTTGTGTACTGTAGAGTAAAAAAACACAGTGTAGTTGAGTAATGTCCAGCAAGTGCATAAGGGGAAGGGGGATAAGCATTGCAGGCAGGTGAAAGTAAAGTAGTAGTTCAAAAACTGACTGCAGCAATGGTTGCTGCAGAGTTTGCAATAAATGATGATGATCCCTCTACTCCAAGGGAAGCTGCAGTTTGTCAAGGTCCCAGCAAAACTAGTTCCAGGCAGCTCTAACAGCATGACATTCTGTGTTTGTGAGAGGAAAGAGCTGCATGTTTTTGAGTTAGAGAAGATAGGAAAATAAAGGGGAAATGAAGCTTAGTTTTAGGGAGTAATTTAGGTTGGAATTTTGTTCTCTGTATTAGGGAAGTCTGGGGGCACAATGGGGAGAAGAAGGGAGGAAGGGGGTTGACCCAAAATACCTCAAAATTTGGTGTGACTGACTGGCAAGATGCAGGCAGCTGGGGTCCAAATTTCTTGCTGATTTTACTTTAATTGTCTCTGTGCTGGGGAAGTCTGAAGAAAGAAGTTGTTTTTTCAGTTATATATATTTTGAGGGGACTAACTCTGATAGATATGGTGGACAACTTAAAAAAAATAAATAGATAAAAAACCCCATAAATAATTAAACATATAAATATATTAGACAGAAAAAGCTCATAGTGACTTCTATCACTATGAGCAGGGTGAAAAATAATCAATGGAGGAGTTGGAAGGACCCTTGTGTGTCCATTGAGACTGAGGAGGAGGAGGAGGAGGAGGAAGGGACCACTACTGAACCAATGCTGTCCAGTCCCCCTAAATCACCCCAAGGGATCTTGGGGAATTTAATGGGAAAAGAGGGAGAAAAGGGAAGGGAGGGAGAAAAGGGAATGGGAAGGGAGGGAGAAAAGGGTAGTACTAGTGAGAGCAGGACAGGTCAGCTGCCTGTGCCTGCTGCTAGACGTGCTGCCTCTGCTGACACCGTTGCTGCCCCTGTTGAAACCAGTGCGTTGCCTGCTGCCAGTGCTGAAACTTCTGCCACCAGTGCTGAAGCTGCTACTGTGTCTTGTAATACTCAGGAGGGGGAAAGGAGAAGATGCCACGTGTGACAGCAGGGGACCCTCTGTCTCATTGCTTGTCACCTCCTCCAAGCAGCAATGAGATGTCTGGAATAGAGCAGCAGCACGTAGTGAAAGTGGTGGTGGTGGTGATGATGATGGTGGAGAAGCTGGGGTGGAAGAGACATTGATGGCCTTTTTAGCAGAAACTAAGAAGGAATGGGAGACAGGGATGAGGTTGGGCATCACCACCACCAATAACAATAAGCTTTTGGAATTTGCAGAATTTGCAACTGCTCTAATTCCTGCTGCTGCTGCGATGCAAGGGCAGCAGAATGCTGAGGAGCAAGCTAGTGTGCCACAGACCACTGTGGACACAGTGGGAATGCGGTCAACAATTTATGCAGGACTAGGACAGGTTCCACTTGCCAGTGCCAGCAATACTCCTGGTCCTAGTTGCAGTGCTAAATCTGAGGCAGTAGCAGCAGCATTATCTGCTGCCACAGAAAGTGAAGGGGAATGTGGAGGACAAGAAGAAAGAGGCCATTCTTCTCCACCTGTTCCCTGTCCCTCCCCCCAGATGTCATGGGTGTGGGACTATTATTATCTTCTGGCAGGCACAGTGCAGTCATCATCAACGGTACAGTGCAAAATTTGTAACAAGTTAGTAAAAAGGGGAAAGGAGGGAACACACCTTGGCACAACCTCCCTGATAACACACATGAAACACAGACGACATGACATTTATGTCAAACATGTTAAAGCCAAACACCCATTACAGAACTCTAGCACCACTGTTACTATACCCCCTGACTCTCCAGAAAAGCGCCAAGAGGCAAGGTGGAGATCAAAGAGGAGGAGGAGGAAGGATAAAGAAACCCTAGACAGACACTGGATGTTCCCTGATGAGTGAAACAACTAGCTCACCATCAACATCACCTTCTTCCTCTAGGGTAACAAGTACATCTCCTGCCAGTCCATCACGTTCATGGTTACCTCCACTGCCAAATGATAGCCACTCTGTTAATGTTAGGATATGGCAGTTCATCTCTACCCATTGCACACTGTGTGGTGCACTGACCACACATGCCAGTGTGGTGGAGGAGAATTGATACCAGGTCATCAGGTGGCATCTGAGGAGATTTCATCCTGCAGAAAATGCTAGGATTCTGTCAGGGAGGGTTCATCATTACTATTAAACTGTCAGCAAGTTGTCATGTGTCCTTAACGTGGTCTGGACAAGGGGTATAGTGACAGCGGCAGTACTTGGGTTCTGGTGTCATGGTGTTGGATACAGTTGTGCCCCCAGATGTTATTTACCACACATACTGTTCATCTTGCAGTTGCTGATGAGATCCACAGTTCCTGCTCTCAAGGGAAAAAATATATTCTAATAATAACACACCCATGATTTTGGGGGAGGGGCAGGTGGAGAAGATTTAATGGTCAACTTCTTCTTTTCTCCACATAGACTGGGGGCTACTTATTGTGCTGCTGCTGCCTCAGGCACATCATTGAAGCCAGTCGTGGCAAGTGGAACCTTCATCATCCATCTTCCATGTTACTGCTATTGTTGATCCCATTCCCTTTCAGCTGCCTAATCATACTGCTGCTTAAACAACTCAGCAGCAGCAGTACGAACAGCAGTTGCAACTTAGGACTCAGGAGGACATTTGACATTGACCACTGGCCAACATGACCTGCTGGCATTAGGCCAGTAAGGCAGTTTTATTTTTTTCTCAGGGCTTCTGCTTTAAAAAAAAAAAAAAATTGGGGGGGGGGTTTGTTTCTAATAAGCTTTAGTCCTACAAATCAATGTTTCTTCAGGGCTTGGGCCTCCAATAAGTCTAACTCCAATAACAACAAATCAAACAAATCATCCTCTACAAAATACTCTATCAAGTATCAGTCCACCCCAGAAGCAGATTATGTCAGGGGGTTCCTGTCTCTATCACTTTACATACAAATGTCTTATTTTATTTTATTGATTTATTTTATTATAAACTGTCCCCCCAATAGCCGTCAAGAAACCCCCCCAAGACAAATCACCTGTTCAAATTATTCATTCATTCACCAACACAAGCACCCTCATTAGACCCCTTTTATACCATGTCTTATGGTTTTTATTTTATTTAGGATTTATTTTTTATTAACTGCCCCCCAATCCCAGTAAACAACCCCCAAAAAATTATCCCTTGTTCAACTGATTCTTTCCCCACAGCCCACCAAAACATGCACCCTCATGCCCCTTTTATACTATGCATTTGGGAAATAAAATAATATTTGCTATGTGTTGTGTGCAACTTCTATTTTCCCGTTGATTTCAATGGAATGAGCTAGGCAAAAAAAAGCGGAAAATCGTCACTTTTCGCAGGAAATTTTTCGCCAAGCGGAAAGTGCCATTTTTCGCCGATTTCAGTTTGAGGCAAAAATTTTTGCCCATCCCTAGTGGGATTAAAATGGTAGTACTAAAAAAGACTGCAGCAATTGTTGCTGCAGCATGTGCAATAAATGATGATGATGCCTCTCCTCCCAAAGTGGATGCAGTTTGTCAAGGTCCCACCAATCACACCACGCCCATCCCTCACACATCTGCCACATTGTAGGTTGTGCTTTTTTTTTAATCACTTGACATCATCATGAATACGTACCAGTGCCACTTAAGCAGGAAATAATTGTTGTGGGCAAAGGGCAAAGCCACTGTACATGCTAACACATTTTTCAATGTATATGTTTCTGTAGGACTCACAACTGTGACTTCCAGTTAATTATTTCTTCACTACAGCCCTCAGAAGAAGTACTATTGTGCTTGGAAATGTTGCACCATATTAAACTTTGGAAAAAAATGTGTTGGAATAGGAAAAAAGTGTTAGAATATGTAGAAAATGTGTTAAATAGGCAAAAAATAGGCGAAAAAGAGAAAACTTTCACGAAAAAAGCAAAAAATTTGAAATTTTTCGCAAAACGTCATGCAAGAAATGAATATTGTTTTATTGTTTGTAATTATGAAATCAGTTTCACTTGTGTCCATTTTCTCTGGGCCTTTTTCCTGTAGAATAAATTCATGATTTTGTTCTTCTGAAAATTTGATTAGTTGGTTGCCTCTATCATCTTTTTCCAAGTCCAAATGATTTTTCACCATTTTGAATCCTACCAATTCTGGCACTGAAATCTCCCAGTATAAATTTGTAGGGGTAAATGCCCTGTTTGTAGAAACTTAATAAATCATCGTGACATTCTTCAACATTATCATTGCTGTGGCTACTAGTAGGATACTTGAATGATTTGAAGAATATAGCTACTGTTTAGTTTAATAGCACAGAAGCAATTATTTCAGAAATATTTTCTAATTTGATAACTGAGTCTGTCAGTCTTTTGTTAATCAAGAATCCAGTTTCTCCACATCATCCGTCTTTCATTCCTTTATAGTATAGCCAGTGTCCATCTTCTAATTAGACTAAATATTCATATTTTTATGAGACTCACATAAGCCAATAATTTCCCAATTGATATTATTTAGTTCTTGTACTAGTTGTATAAGAGTGAAACTGCAATCATCATTTGAATGTTAAGCATTCCAATATCTAAAGACCAAAGCAGCCTGATGGAACATTTACTATGCACCCTCTGCAATTGAGCTGGTCTTCCTTCTGCCATAGGAAGTAGCTCACAAAACTCTGGGATTGAAGGCCATTGTTTTTGTTGTTAAGCCATGATGAGGGTATGGACCATAATCTACCATGCTGGTTCAGTGCAGGTTGGCAGATTTTGGATTGATTTAGTCTGGTATCTTAGCTTTGATCTGTCCACATTGCACAACCTTGCCAAGAGTAAATGCTCCTGATGGCATTAGATAGATAGATAGATAGATAGATAGATAGATAGATAGATAGATAGATAGATATATTTGATAATCTTTTGGCACTGAGCATATGGTGAGAAATTTTTTAAAGATTAAAAAGTGTACTGAGGTCTCAAAGAACCCTTCTATGTGTCCCATCAGGACCTGGTGAGATGTACTAAGGGTCAATGCTATAGAGATGTGTATCTGTCGAACAATATGGTAGGGATGGCTTCATCACCACAAACAATATCACTCTCTTTACCATTTCAGTGCCATAAGAATGTGAACTGCACAGCATTGTGCCACTGAATTGGCTCCAATATGAGAGAATGGCAGAAAGCTATATAGCACAGCTTATCTTCCCTTCTGTACTGACAGAACCAGCTGAGCCGTCTTCTGTCAATCAAATAATTCAGGTAAGCACAAGACTCGCAAGGCATTTTGTACTGAAGTGCCTTGTGAGTCCTGTGTGACTTGCAAGGCAGTATGAAACAGATTGTGACACGGTATGACTACCTTAGTGAGACACATAAACAACCATGGTCTATAGTTCACAGAAGCTATACTGTGATGTCAGGGATAGACCACTGGTAATAAATATATCCATCACCCAATCTGGAGGAAGCTGTAACCCAGTATAGACCCTTAGATCAATGGCCAAAGGTTGAATCCAGCACATTGCACAGCACACCTAATCATGTCCATCAATGACATAAGTGGTACAGCACCCAAAACAGCCCCATATATGTGCTGGAGACACATGAACAATGAAGATCAGAAAGTGTCAATACCGCTATTGAAGTGATGGAGAGATGATTGAAGAAAACAGGCAATTGAGGAATTGGTGACCTTCAGCATGTCAATGACTGCAATGTAGGAAAATGTCCACCAGGAGAGTTAACAGTAATTGTAGCTGGGAGCAAAATATGAATGAATAAACATAAGATGTAAATAAAAAGCAATAAACTACTGTGTAGATGTTTGTTGGAGGAAACTGACCAGATGTAGCTCATGTTAGAACAAATGAAGCGATACAGACAGGCAACCAACCCTGTTAGTTATACATACTGTTTAGACATTTGAGTGGCAGAGGGATGCACAAAGCATTTCAAAGCAATGCATTGTGTAACCCTCTGGCACTGAAAGAGTTAAAAGTTTAAATGGATTAACCAGTGGTTTTCTTTTTAGGGGATGTGTACACTGCTGTTCCTCCTATTTCCATTGCCTCCATGAACTCCCCATCACCCTCCCCTCTGAGGTACACTGCATCTTTCGTTGGCCGCAGGCGAGGCCTCAGTTGTGGACCACAAACATCAAAAAAGTAAAAGTATAGCAGAGGAAACCAAGGTTTCCAGCTTAGTCCTACTGGATTCAGATCTTAGTTGCCCAAATAGACTATAACTACAAGTAAGGCATTTTAATATCTTCCTTTATTGGAGATATAACAGGTACAAAACTGGCATGTATCAGATAAAAAAATGTAATATTTAAAATATCAATATAACCCAAAGCATTTTGTCCTATAGGGACTTCATTGGGGGCATCAATCCCTAGAGGCTGGCTTAGCCTCTACTGAGAGTGAGTATCCATTGCTAGGGGAAGGTTCAAGCAGGAGATTTATCAAATAGTATTATCAGACTGCACTTAGAGGCACTTTTGTGCTGTTTTTCTTTTGTGTCTTTTGGACCCTTCCCTATGACCACCTGCAGGGGATTGTGCCTCTGGGCTATATTCCTTCACTATGGTGCGGCTGATTTGCCCCATAATTTTAATTCTTTTATTTTATGCATTAGGCCCTTAGCATTATTATAGAGGGAAAAAAGAAGGGTTAATATATAGCCTCCATTTTAATATCTTCACTACAGGTCTGTCATTTTAACTGGTCTCAGGACAGGTTATTTCCAAATAATGGTGACAAATATATACTTACCAAAAATGTTTTTTGTCCCATACCAAACATTAATGCTTTCCATTGCAATTGGACTTGTCTAGTATAAGTTAAAAGAAAATTACTTCCACAAAGAATTAATTAATATTAGTGGTGACATTTGTGTACATTTTGCAGGCACATAATCCTTGAAGAAGTGTAGGCTAGATTAACTAACTCTTAACCTTGTGTATTTTAAACTATTGTCATTGGAAGTTAATAAACACACCAGTCTGTTGGATAATCTTTTGTATACTTTGATATAGATTTCTTGAGATGTATTGACATTTGCAAACAGCTAGCTGTGAGGGCTGCAGTAGATCTTCTCTGGATACTATCTTACCTAATTCAATGGACTGAGGGATCAATTCTATTACCCATGCTAAAACAAGCATTACAAGAAAAATAAGTAGCATGAATTTTGCAAACGTGTTACTTCAGTATTCTATTGCAGAACCACAGTAAAACAAACCTGGCGTAGACAGCACTTCTCAGAGTAGTAACAAAACTGGCACTGTCTGCTTTTTTTTGACTAACGCCTACAAAAAACAAGCAGGATGTCAAAGTCCAAGGAAATAGGCGGACATCTGACAACAGAAAGATCAAGTTCAGTGTTAGATGTGTTCTCCACATAACAAAATCCGACAGAGTGCCCCCTTTTGACATATTAACCCCCCCTTTTAAAAGTCGACTTGCAGTGCTTTCCTTCACCACTTTAATTCGACGAATATTGTTCACATTCCACATTTTAACCCTTCCCCTTCAAAATTCGACTTACAGCGCTTTCTTTCACCACATTAATTTGACAAATATTGTTCATAGTCGACAATTTAACCCTTCCCCTTCCAAATCCGACTTACAGTGCTTGCTTTCACCACATTAATTCGACAAATATTGTACATCCGACATTTTAAACCCCCTCCCCCTTTAAAATTTGACTACAGTGCTCCCGTGACTTTCTTTCACCATTTTTATCCGACATTTTTCTTCTCTTTTTTTCTCGACATGCCTCATATTTTGTTTTGCAAGATTAACCCTATGAGTACCAGAGAGGTAGCAACACATTGCAAAGTGTTTGCTACCCACCTGGCACTCAAAGGGTTAAAATAATTAGTGGAAACAGTGCTCCTCAATATTGCATAAACCTATATCTTGATTCTAATGAGTAGCCTAAACTCTATTTTTTGAGATCAGCTATTAGTAAATAATAGGGATCTAACTTCCATTATCTTTATGAGCTACCCTTACACTGCCTGTCGCTTGTGAGCCCTGGGCTGTAGAAACCTCAGAGTTCTCACAGCCAGTGTGTGTATGTATGGCTTGCTGCCAAAATCTGACAAAAAGTTCCAATCTACCCTTGCAATAAAGTATTCAGTCAGTGTGCTCAAGAATACTTTGTTGCAAGAGTAGATTGGAACTTATTGTCGGCTTTTGGCAGCAAGCCATACATACACACACTGGCTGTGAGAACTCTGAGGTCTCTACAACCCAGGGCTGACAAGCGACCAGCAGTGTAAGGGTGGCTTATAAAGATTTATGTAATATTGAGGAGCACTGTTTCCACTAATTCTTTTAACCCTTTGAGTGCCAGATGGGTAGCAAATACATTGCAATGTGTTGCTACCTCTCTGGTACTCATAGGGTTAATTTTGCAAAACAAAATATGAGGGTATGTCAAAAAAAAGAAGAAAAATGTTGGATAAAAATGGTGAAAAGAAAGTCATGGGAGCACTGTAGTCGAATTTTAAAGGGGGTTTAAATGTTGGATGTACAATATTTGTTGAATTAATGTGAATTAATGTGGTGAAAGGAAGCACTGTAAGTCGGATTTGGAAGGGGAAGGGTTAAATTGTCGACTATGAACAATATTTGTCGAATTAATGTGGTGAAAGAAAGCTCTGTAAGTCGAATTTTGAAGGGGAAGGGTTAAAATATGGAATGTGAACAATATTAGTCGAATTAAAGTGGTGTAAGTCGACTATTAAAAGGGGGGGTTACTATGTTGAGGGGGGCACTCTATGTCGGATTTCTAACCTGTATACTGTATTATACACTGCTTTTGTTCAAACAACGATGATTTTGAAACTGTCGTTATGGCTCCTACTCCTCAACCTCTGAGGCGTAGAATTTCCGACTTAAATGTAACCACAAAACAGGCGGTAATACTGAGCGTGGGTAATAGGATACTAATTGCACATTGTTTTTAGTTGTTTCCTATGGGCTTTTTTTAGACTGGCGGTAAGTATAATTACCGCTGATTTTGTTTTCACAAGTCAGGTAATAGGATACCAAAAACTGACTTAAAAAAAAAACGCCTGTTTTATTTTTAGCTCTGGTAATAGAATCGAGCCCTGAGTATGTGAACCTCTTATATTTTGCATCACTTAGAGGAGGGTGTGCTGCTTTGGCATTCTCAATCTTATGTATACTATCTCGATTCAGCTAAGTGGCTTTTTGATTTGAACATTTTTCATTTGCTGGGATTATTAACTACTAAAATATAGCACTGGCTGGGCCTGATCAGAAAGCCATATATCATCTAAGGTATGATGTTCTAAGCACTGGAACAATTCTGCAGCAAAGCAACTGTACCATATGGAACAAAAATTTCCTCAGAGTTATATGGGGATTTTAACAGCTTCAGTGCTACAGGTTGCCAAAGCATTGCATTGCAGTTCTTCAGCATCAGCCTCACTATTTTTCCCTACAGTATAATAATAATCATTAGTATTTATATAGCGCCTTTCTCCCAGTGGGACTCAAAGTGCTTTCAGTGCATGCTCTTGGAATTAACCAAATTGGCAGCTGAAACAATAGGCGTTATTACCCAATCAATGGTACTAATTTATCGACCTCGGAAGGATGAAGGGCTGAGTTGACCCTGCCGGGATTCGAACCTACAATCTTGAGGTAGAATAGGCTACATAGTCAGGGAATTTACCACTGAGCTAAATCTATTCGATAGATGGCATTTAATTCAGTGGATTATTGAACTGGCTGATGTTATAATTAAACACTAATCTTAACATTTACAAAACAAAATGATTCCATTTGTGCTGCAGATAAACTAATCTGTAAAGTTGGCATTGTTTCTGTGGCACACACGTGTATACAAGAGAAATCAGTGGGTGAATGCATACTATCTGATACTGGAAATGCCTGGAAACCACCTAAAAAACAAACATAATTTCTCCAAATTCTCTTAGGCTTAAATGGGGGTTTTAACCCCCTTGGAAGCTAGAGATGTCTCTAACACATTCAGTCACAGTGAGTAGCATTTAAATGGGGTAAAATTATCCATTTAAATAAATGGGATTGATTATTTGTTCTCTGTGCTTCAGATGTTAAGCTCCAGAACTGCCCCACCTCAGTGGGTGGGCCAATATCACACATTCGTCTGTACTACCTGTAATAAGATCTATAAAAACTGTAAGTGAATATTAACATATTTACTTATTTATTTAGAAAACTTTTTACCAGGAAGAATAAATTGAGATTTCTCTTGTTTTCAAGCATGTCCTACATACTGAACATCTCATGTCGCTTCATTACACAAAACAGTTGCAACTCTGCATCCTCCTATGCCTCATTTCACTACTTCCTCTTAGAGTAAAACCCATTTTCTTTATTTGAAAGCCTATATACCTCACTTGTCTCTAACAGAGGATCTCTGATGCTCATAACTGCAATATAAATCACAGCAATGTTATTCAAGCCACTTAACACCAATGCATCAGTTACATCAAGCCTGCAACAAAATTTATTGTAGCCAGAAACACATTGCTGTTCTCATGTTCCTCGTATCAGTCTCAGTCTTATTAAGTCAGCTTGGACAAGAACCATTCAGCAGTTCAGAATATGGATAAACTGTCAGAACACAGTACATATTGAACAAATATAGGAGTATATCTCTAGAAAAGTCAGATGAGTCAAATCATAATCATGATCTTTTAGTGACTCAGACGGTGTTTCCTGTTACGCCAGTAACAGGCATAAAACAGAAGAAAAAAACAGCGCAAAACCAATTCCTCTAAGTGTAGTGTTCAGAAAAAAATATGCACAGCTTTAATAGAAAATATTGTATGACAGATAAAATAACAATAAAAGCACAGAAAACAAAAAAATAAATGATGTGTCAAAAAAAAGCTGATCAGGTAGCAATTATTGTGGCAATTATACTTGTATGTCTCAGATCTACAGTTGTTTATGAATGCATATGTTGCCTCCTTATAGTATGATTCTGGGTATAAATGCAACCTCTAGCAACAAAATAAAGGATGTCTTATGTGAGTATTTCCCCAAATGGGGCCCATAGAATGTCAGTCACAGTACTCAAAACAAAAACTCACTATATGCTTACATCCAATATGCTTGAAATGTTGTCTTGTATAAAATAGATGATATCCAACATACAATCAAGATGTACTCTTATTTTAACAAAGTCTTGTATATGGCATTTGAACCCAATCCTCATGGTGACTGAAGTCGTCCTGCTGCCCGGATGGCTCCCTTAGAATCCCCCACATACAGCCTCTCTATTTTGCCTCACATACAGCTATTGGATCACACCAGTTGCAGCTCACTCCCCTATGCATTTCAACATAACTCACGTGTTCGTCTGCCAGTAACAGGCTGTCATGTAGTACCAGAATAACCAAGACAACAGGAGTTATACAAATGTCCCCTTTCCATTTCCTCCTTTCTATTCCTTAGGTCCAAATGAAACATCCAGGCACATGCCTCATGAAAGTTGATGGCTAGCCTTATCATATTTGCTCTATTGTCATCCTTCTATGCTACAACTGGAGGGGTTAAGTTAAAAATAATACACAAGAGTTTTCTGCATTATTTGAAGCTGCAGATATTTTTCATTACTACACTTTCGTTGTTTGGCCTGGCTCAAGTACCTGGCTTTGACCTATATTGGCTGATTAAGGAGAGGGGTAGGAGAGAGAGGTGGGACAGAACAGTAAGTAGACAAACAAGAAAGAGGGAGAAAGGGGCAGGGAGAGATAAAAAAGGAAAAGAAAAACAACAAGAGATTAAAAAAAAAGCTATAAAGAAGGTCCCTGTGTTTGGGCAAGTAAAATTACCCCGTAAAAGCCACAATTATGCCCTGCAGCCTTCTTTGAGTTTTGTTACATATTGATGACATCATCATCATCATAGCTCCTATATGTTGATAATAGAGATGGAGAAATACCAGGAGAGGCATAAGAGAGTTCCTGGGAGAAGAAAAAAAAAAAGGAAGCAAAGACACCCTTACAGAGTAGACTCCGCCAGCTGGACCCTATATATCTCATTAAAGAGGACTTTAGTCATCTATCCACTAATGACAACATGAAGAACTTTCTGTCAGAAATTAGAGAAATGGTGCGGCACGAGATATCAGAATTGTGGAAAGACATGTGTCAAATGGGCTCCCACATACATACCCTTGAACAGGATTGAGAGGAGACCCTGGTAGGGCAACGTAACCTGGAGCAGTTAGTGGTGCAGCAAAAAGATACTATCAAACTTCTGACAGCAAGCTTGGATGACCTGGATAACAGGAGTCGCAGGCATAGCATTCAACTCCACTGCTTACCTCTATTTTTCAGATGTCACGGGCCTGCCCCTAGAACCTACAGCTTTGTTTGAGTATTGTTACATATTGATGGCATCATCATCATAGCACCTATATGTTGATAATAGAGATGTGACATACTAGGAGAGGCAGAAGAGAGTTCCTGTGAGGAAAATAAAAGAAAGCAAAGACGCCCTTACAGAGCAGACTCAGGTTCAGTCAGTGTAGCAGCTGGACCCCATATATCTCAGTAAAGAGGACTTTAGTCACCTCTCCACTAATGACAACACGAAGAACTTTCTATCAGAAAATACAGAAATGGTACGGCACAAAATATCAGAACTGTGGAAAGACATGTCTCAAATGGGCTCTCTCAGGATTGAAAGGAGACCCCCGTAGGGCAACATAACCTGGAGCAGTTAGTGGTGCAGCAATGAGATACTATCATTCTTCTATTATCAACCTGCTGACAGCACAATTGGATGACCTGGATAACAGGAGACACAGGTGTAACATTGGACTCCACGGCCTGCTTGAGAATGTACCAGTTAAAGACCTACCTGAAACAATTCACTCTATTTTCTCAGATGTATTGGGCCTACCCCTAGAACTGCCGCTTCAAATAAAGAGTCCCCACAGGTCTCTGAGGTCGAGATGAGCCCCCACAGACCCACCAAGAGATGTGATCTTTTGCATACTGAGTTTTGCTGACAAAGAACTGATCTCGCTACCGGAGATTTCCTATGCTGGTTGCACCATTCAGTTCTACCAAGACCTGTCTCCTAGAACAGTCCAACAATGATGTACATTGTGGCCACTGCCCGCTCTCCTATGGAACTTGGGCATTCTCTGCAAGTGGGGCTTTTCTTTTAGCCTGACAGCACAAGGTGTGACAGCTCTCCTACGAGATGTTGAGGAAGACCCCTCCTTTTTCAATGCCTTGGGCATCACCATTATGGCTCCAGCAGAATGTCCATCCGCACAGCTGCTGTCAAATCCGACGGGCAAGGAGAGGAGAGAGAGGGATGGGTCACTGTCCCCTCAGACAAAAAAACCACAGCTTGGCTGTCCAGAGACTGGGACACTTGATCATGCTTGCTAGGGCAACTATTAGATATATGTTATGTTGATACCTTGTCTTTATTTGTCAGTCTGCTAATGACAAGCATATAATTGCACATTTATTTACTTTTAAGCGGCACGCCGCTGTGGGGTTTTTCTCCTTCCATGAACTGCTAGTTTTCTACAGTTATGGTTCTATTCTGTCCCCTCCTGGTCCGTTACTCAGGGCTTATAATTTTAAGTCCTTTGCTACTAGCCAGACCTGAAAACTTACTCGCCACTGCAAGCCAAAACATACCCACCAGGGCTGAATTTCTACTCGCCAGGGCTAAATTTTCACTCACCATTGGCTATTGGCGAGTGAAAATTTTGAGCCCTGCGTAACGGATACACACACATGGCAGACTCTTAAGGGACTTGAGGCGAGAGAGTGCCCTTTCTCCCAACACAAATTATGTTTGGTGTATAGCTAATGCTGTACCTTCTTCTTCTTTCATTTTACTTTTTCCTTATTCTGTCTATACCTCTCTTTTCCTTTCTCCTTGTCCCTTCCCTCATATCCAATGGGTTGCCAAGGTAGTGCCCGGGACCCCACAGGATTGTGTGTGGTGGTTCCCATACCAGACACAACTTTGAGCATTTCTTATTTCCCTCATAGTATGGTCTTACAACACATAAATCTTCTTACTATCAATGCAAAGGGTCTGAATTCCCCATCCAAATCTTGGCTGCTATTTCGTAACCTTTCCAAGTTACAGACAGATATTGCGTTTGTCAGAGAAACACATTTCAGACTGGAGAAAGCACCAAATCTCTCCACTGTGGTTTTTGCCCTGCTCAAGATCTCCATGTCAGTCGTGCATGGGGAAACGCCCTCAAGCAGTTTAAGACACCCTTGAAACCCCTTCACTATGGCTGAGTTAACATTGGTGATCAAATCTCCCCCTACACACACATACACACACACACACACAAAAGGCCAGGACTGGATGGCTTCCCCTACCAATAATATAATAATAATAACTCTTTATTTATATAGCGCACACAGATTACGCAGCGCTTTACACTCATATTGGTCCCTGTCCCCATTGGGGCTCACAATCTAAATTCACCTATCAGTATGTTTTTTGGAGTGTGGGAGGAAACTGGAGTACCCAGAGGAAACTCACACAAACACAGTAAGAACATACAAACTCATTGCAGATGTTGTCCTTCGTGGGATTTGAGCCCAGGACCCCAGCGCTGCAAGGCAACAGTGCTAACCACTGAGCCACCATGCTGCCCTTATATAGAACCTTTGGGAAAATACTTAATGACCATCTTCTCTCCTTTTTCAACACTATGGCTTCTAGTTCCCACTTTCCCTGTGGAGCTCTAGAGGCTCATATAACAGTAATACCTAAGCCCAGTAAAGATGTTTTGGTATTCTCCAGCTTCTGTCCCATATCACTCCTGAACTGTGATGTCAAATTGTATGCTAAGATTCTGAAAAACTCTATTTGCCCATGATACCATCATTCACCCCAATCCACTCCTTCCCATCTGTGGACACTTTCATTTCCCACCAGGTATGAATATACCCCATTTTGCACTGTGGAAGAGACACAAACTTTAGCCTCTGTAATACAGGGCACCTGAGTGATACCCTGGGACTATGTCACCTGCAATTTTGGTATCCCTGCCTCGGACCACTGGCAGTACCGCCAGGTCTTGCATTTTGTAACTTCTCTCCTTCAGCCTTCTTCCCAGACCACTGACCCCCTTTGAAATGGCTCTTGACAAAAAGGCTTATGCTTCCAAACCCCTCTCTAAGCTGCTTATGCTGTAAAACCCCTCTCTAAGCTGTACAGACTTCTCCAATCCTTTAAGATCCCTTCTATGACTTCTTACATACATGCTTTGGAAACAGAATTAGATGTTACCTGGCCAATGGCCAGATGGCTTCGGGTACAGACCATTTTAATGGCTTCCCCACCAGATATCAGGACCCGAGAAATTAATCTTGAGTTTATCACTCGCTGATACTATACCCCACACAGGCTACATAGATTATCCTTATCCCCACTCTGCTTGTGGTGTGGGCAGTGGATGGGCACGATACTACACATATGGTGGAGCTGTGCAGGCATAACTTATTTCTGGAAGGAGGTTAATTACACCATCATGACGAGTCTCCACTTATCTTGCTCTTTGCGCCCCTATCTTACCTCTTTTTTGCTTACCCCTCAACCCTGACCTTCAGAACTATGATATTTTATCTTCTTAATGTAGCCAAATCTCTAATTCCCAAGTACTGGAATTTCATGACCCCTCCAACCCACTCAGAATAGATACATTCAGTAGCACACTTGGTCTCACTGGAAAAGACCTTGGCTCTTATGCAGGCTGCCCAGCTTCCTCAAGACATAGCAACCTTGGCTCTCTTTCTATGAGACGCTACCCCATAGTTGACTCATAGGGGTTCAACTTTTTCATCAAGGGGACTCTACCCACAATTTCTGTACCAGACTGGTACCCATTGGATTTATTTTAAACACAACCATCTGCCTACCCCCCCCCCCATTCCTTTCATTTGATGATTTCCTTTCACTGGATGATCTCCTCTTTTGATTCTAAGATTTACACTTTCTCTCTTTTTCTATCCCTTTCTGGGGATCTCCCCCTACCTTCATTTTTTTTCCTAACATACTATGGTGAAAAGGTGCTATGGCTATCCACTATCTATAATGTATATTTTTCCTGTTGCAAGTTTCAATATTGATCCTGCATGATCCAATGCACACATTTAGTCTATGGACTTTACTATTTAGTTCATGTATTCACAGGTTTTTCAACATATGTATCTTGCACCATCTGCCTGTAATGCAAATGTCTTTAATAAAGGTTATTATTAAAAATGCAAAAAAGACAGCTAAAGCCTCCAAATCATCTGCTACTGACCTACCCCACCTATCTGCCCAACCCTCCACCCATACTGACCTATCTTCTCACATCTCCCCACTCCAACCTTACAGATTTATGACATGTTGAAGAATAAGGAAAACAGCAGACTAGACACAGATAAATATATCACTAAAAAGACCTGGAGGGAGATTCACTAAGTGGTGATAAAGTGGCGATGACTTCTCCAGTTTATCACTTCTCCAGTCCCTATGTTATTCTATGGAGTCTATTTACTAAGATCTCCAAAGTTGAAGAAATCTTAGTGAATATGCTCCATAGAATAACATAGGAACTGGAGAAGTGATATCACTGGAGAAATCATCTCCACTTTCTCACCTCTTTCTCACCGCTTAGTGAATCCCCCCTCCTGGAATCTTTGCATACCACAGAGGATCTTCAATCCTTATTGAAACGTATGAATGATTCCATTAACCCTTTGAGTGCCTCCAGTGATATCATTAAAATAGAGAGGGCTCACAGAGCACTTTGTCCAAAAGTACTTCAGGGCGATAAACCTAGAGATGTAATTTGCTGCTTTTATTCATACAGTATTAAAGATAACATCATGATGAAAGCTAGACAACCTTTCATGCCATTTGATGGCCACGACATTCAACTCTTTAACAACCTCTAGGCCCACACTCTTCAAATACATAGGCAGTTTAAACTCCTTACGTGAACATCATATTTTATATGTGTGGCTATCCTTTCTCCCCATGAATCTCCCCAATATTTTTCATAAGGAATCTGAAGAGTATCAATATACCCCGATTAAATCCATGCTACCCCAGAGACTTTGTTGAACTCCCGTTTCAGCTAAGAAATGGTTAAATAGAAGGCAGTTATCTGTACCTCCAGAAGCCTCCAAATATGTTACCTGTTACCCATGATTAGCCTTGTCTTACTCAAGGGAAACTACACCACAATAATACCACTACTGGAATGGACTTTCTTAGACCATATTTGCTCACGCATTTGGGATTTGATACTTGCTGTGAACGGATTTGTCACTCTTCTTACAACAGGAAACCACGATTCAGCTGTGTAGTTTTTGTTTTTCTTTTTCACTATACTTGTTATACCCCTATAGAAGCTGTTGTTTATAATATGTAATTTCTGTATGTAGGATCATTCCCATGTACTGTACTGATGTTTGTACTTATGCTTACTCCTGCCTTGCCATACGGTATAAGGGAGTCTTAGGTAGTATGTGAGAGAGAAGTGGAGAGGAGACGAAAGAGAGAAAGCAAGATAGAAAAAAAATGTTTTTCTTACTGTTACGCTCTTTTTAGTATCTAACATCCCCGGTTGGGGTTTATTGTTTAAACCATATTATCTATGGTATAGATTCCTCCCAAATACTGTACGGTACAGGCGGATTATGTTTGCTTCAACAATTGCTTTGCTATGAAGAACGCATAATTCTCAGGTTAAATATTTCCTTTTTTCCTGGTTTATAAGAACCTAGGCTTCTATCTCTGTTTTGTAAATAACAAACCAGATTTAAATTCCTCAATGCGTAGAGTCATGTGGGACACATACATTTTTTTTTATGATTAATGGTCTCCCATATATTTCATTGTATACTGCCTAATGACATTGGTGGGTTTTTTTCTTTTATGGTTGTATATTCATGATCCTTAAAGGGATAGTAATGTTTCATAATAAAAGCAGCTCTAATTAATCATCATAGTATCTGGACTTTGGAGATGTTATTTCAATTCTGTCAGAGTTGTAGTTCAAGAGTAATTCAATGACAAAGTGTCCCCCTCCCGCCCCTTTTACTGATGTAACAATGCTCAGCCAGATCAGAAGGGAGGTGCCCAGGTAGACTGCAGAGAGGGACAATCTTCAATTAAGATAAGGGAAAAACCTGAAAAGCTTGTCAAGGGGGGCAGGGCTTTCATTGTTCTTATAGGAATAAGTGTCCCCTTCTGTTATCTGTCTGGTCTATAGACTGCATTCCACATCTGAGAAGAGATTGCTTACACTAGGTAAAAGGGGCGGGAGAGGGAAACTTTGCTTGTGAATATCTCTTAAACCATAAAGGTTTGAGAGATAAGACTTATATCATTCTTTATGTATTTTTAATGCCTACAAAATAAAATAAAGATAAAATGAAGTATTACTATCCCTTTAAAAGATTTGGGAGTGGAGTCTCCCCTCTCTTTGACTTTTCAACTTATCTTCTATGTGGTTTTGGTACTCTGGACTTCCTCATTAAGTTTTGATTTACTCCCTCATTATGGAATCTAAAATACTGTCTTTATTACACAGACAATCCTCTCTAGTTACCCCCCAACTGCCTGATGTGTCATAGAACTATTATTACCACTTTTACTCTTCTATTTGCCACCTTATTATTAGAAGATTGTAAGACTGTGGATGTTGTTTGATTGGACTACATGACCCCCAATAGTTTTTGTCTTTCCAATGTTTTATACCAAATGTTATTCAATTACTTTACTTGCAAAGTGTTATCCGGTGAACTTAATACTCTTCGTACTTTGCTCTGTCCAGCTGATCTTTATATGCTGGGATTACTTTCTATCTTACTACTTTTACTATACTTCTTACATTCTACAGTCTTTAGGTTGCTGACCTCTCTTGCATTCCGCAGAGGGACTAAATTCACCTCAGAAGAGGGCTCTTCTCTATCGAGAATGTAAGTGATTCCATAGCCATATATGCCTTATCCAGGAAACTCATAATAAAAATGAAGCTAAAACATTTTATCCAACAATTTTTATGGTCCTCAGATCAAAAGAAAAGAGGTGTTAATATCTTGTTCAGTAAACACTTTGTAAAATCTGAGATCCTTGAGGATTTATATGGTAGATATGTTTTTGTTAAGGACAGCTTAAGTGATATGAAATTTACCATAGCTAATATCTATGCCCCCAACACCAACCAACTATATGTATCCAGTGCACTTGAACTGTTCCAGAAAAGAATATTAGTTTTGAGTGGGGATTTTAATAGCCCAGTGGATCTGTCCTTAGACTGTTCTTCGGGACATTCATACCTGTCACCCTTACATTTAATCATAATATCAAAGTATTTTACCAATTTAATTATTCTGAGTTGATCCTTCTGGGACTAGAACCTGCTACCCTGAGGTTTCAACAGATTCTACAGTTAGTGCTTTAACCAATTGAGCTTTCTCACCAGTATAAATTAAATTTAAAAAATCTATCTAATCAGAATGTTCTAGATCCTTGGTGATTGACCCATGCTTCTGAAAAAGACTTACGCTAGAATTGACTTCCTCATTGCTGACCAGTCTTATATTCTTTACATATCTTGGGATCATGACCCTACTGAAATGGTACAGGCGCTTTCCTTGAAGACCCCCCAGTCATATAGCTGGAGAATGAATCCTGGTTGTTTGAGGACCCTAAAGTAGTTTCTCAAATTGAGAAATGTATAATTAATTTTTTACCCTTGAATGATAATCTTGAAACATTGGTAACTAACATATAGGAAACTTTGAAGTTTGTGGTTCACAGGGAGTTTATAAAAATTTCGGGTTTTAAGAAGAGACAGGCTAGAAAACAATTAAATTATATTTTTCAATCCATAACAAAACTGTAACTCTACCATAAAACTAATGATTCCCACACTCTCAAAGAATTACATGATCTTAGACAAAGAGCCAACCGTCTCTTTCAGTTTAATGTGGACCAAGCTTTTCTTTTTAGTCAAGGCAAATTCTATAAACACAGCAACAGAAGAGGTAGACTATTAGCACAATTGACCAAGCCTATTATGGATACTTCACAGTATGTCCAACTCACTAGAGAGTACCCCAAAATGTCCGATACTTCCAAGGCTAATTATGAGAATGTATATAATATTAAACATCCAATATTCCACTTACAAAAATATATGATTGAATTATATATTCATGATGGAGATACTGCAAAACTTACAGTTAGCCAAGCGACAGATCTAGACCAGTGATTCTCAACCAGGGTGCCATGGCACTTTGGTGTGCCACGGATATCAAATTTAATATGCTCTTGATAAATTACATTAAACATGTTAGGGGTGCCACGAAAGTTCCACATTGCTTGTTATGGGTGTCTTGAGCAAAAGGAGATTGAGAACCACTGATCTAGACAATGACAGCTCTGTAAATGAGCTAGAATTAGCAAATTCATCAAATGACACCTGGGAAAACACCAGATCCAGACAGCTTGCCTTTATCTTTTTATAAAAAAAGTATTAATTTGTCTGGGGATCATCTACTGGAACCCTTAATTCAATAAATTCCCTGACTGTTCACCATCCAGCAATTTCTGAAACCTATATCACTAAAGAAGGTAAAGACCCTAAGCTCTGTCCTAGCTACAGGCCCATTTCATTACTAAATGTGGACATGAAAATCTACGCTATAATTTTGGCCAACAGGCTAAAACCTTTGATTCCACAATTTATACACTGAACAGTAGTACAGTTAATTAGCTCCTTAACCCCTTAAGGTCCAGCGATCCCGGGGTGTCTGGTCCTTTAAGGACCAGATAGACAATCACGTGGGGCGGAACGTAGAAAGAAGGACTGAAAGAGATCGCTCCAGTCTTGGAGCGATCAATTTCAGTCCACGGTATTACTCACTGCGCTCCTGCAGGAGTGCAGTGAGTAAAAGTATGTGACGTACCAGGACCGTCACTGATCCTTAAAGGGATAGTAATACTTCGTTTTAACTTTATTTTATTTTGTAGGCATTAAAAAAACATGAAGAATGATATAAGTCTTATCTCTCAAACCTTTACGGTTTATGAGATATTCACAAGCAAAGTTCCCCTCCCTGCCCCTTTTACCTAGTGTAAGCAATCTCTTCTCAGATGTGAGTCTGGTTGTATGACAGGACAGATAACAGAAGGGGACAATTTTCTTTGTATTAAAACAATGAAAGCCCTTCCCCCATTGACAAGTTTTTCAGCTTTTTCCATTATCTTAATTGAAGATTGTCCCTCTCTGCAGTCTACCTGGGCACCTCCCTTCTGATCTGCTTGAACAGGGGGGGGATACTTTGTTTGTGAATATCTCTTAAACCATAAAGGTTTCAGAGATAAGACTTATATCATTCTTCATGTTTTTTTAATGCCTACAAAATAAAATAAAGTTAAAATGAAGTATTACTATCCCTTTAAGTGCTGGACCAGCGTGACTGTCCGGGTACGTCACAGGACGCCAAGGGGTTAATAAATTAGCATCATTGTTTGCCACTCCAGTCTTGTTCTGCCATTACAAATATGTGTTCTTTGGAACCTCTTATACTTCTTGTTGGAACCCAGGAATGTCACTGGACACAGACTGAGACCATTGTAACAGAACATACCTTTACAGAGTATAAACATACACTACTGTGTAAACAGCTCACTGTAATGGGATCTTAACATGTCTCGTGTTCTACAAGCTATCTATGATACTTATTTTGATACAAATTATTATCCCATACCTTTTAATGGGATCATTAGCATAGGAAGAGGATTCTTATAAACCCCATGAGTGCCAACCTCATCCTTTTCACATGGTTAACAAACTGAACCTCTACGGCCAACCTCTTGAAAATTATGAGGTTGAACTTATAATCTTCTCCCTATATTACTGGTACGGGCATAAGCTTCAAACTTTCCCTGTATGTGGGGAAGAAGTTTCTCTACACAGCAGAGCGAGTTTTAACTCTTAAAAATATATGATCGCTCCTATGAGAATAGGAGTGATCATGTATATAAAACAAGTGCATATACATAGTGCAGGATCTCTAGTTAGGGGCACAGGGGAAGGACATATGTTTGTACACATTTACATATTGGGCATCCGTGTACTTAATAGAAATGTGGCATTGATATTTCAAGCTTTTTTTGGTTTGTGACTCTAAGCTTGCTTTAGATATTGTACAGTAATTTGTGATTTTAGTGTACATTTCTGAAAGAATTTCAAAAGATAATATAACAAAATTTCCTTGCTTCATCATTTTATGCTGGAAGAAATTTCAGACATTTTGTGATTCATATGTTAGTGTAGATTCAGGGACTGTATACTTCAATATATATAATGAGTTGTTTCAGGGTAGTTTAACCACGCAACCAATGTAATGTCCATTTTTAACTCAAAGTTGAAAATACATTTTTGTGCTCCTGTTAATTAGGGGTCTGTGCAGGCCATGTATGTAGGAAAGGCTATGCAAATTTGTTTTGTTTTTGTTTTTTTTTACTCATGGGGTTCAGAGCTTTTAAAAATAATTGAAACTTTCACAGATAACTTATATTTTTGATATACAGTGTATGAAATTAGCAAAATAAGAGGATTTTAGTCTTACCTGTTAAATCCTTTTCTCTTTGTCCATACAGGTCACCGGTAACTCTGGTAGGCGATCCGCCCCTTTAAGTAGGCAGGAACATTTCTCTAAATGTATGCAGGGGGTGGAGCCTCCCTTCTCTCCTAGGCTGCAGCTTAGCCAACCAGCTCCAGAATGATTTGAGACACTAAATGTTGACTAGATAGTATAAGAGAAGAAGACTCCTGCGAGCATGCCCCGAAGGACTCCCACATACTGCCACAGGAGAGTCAAGCATGGTCCCTTGACAGGGTGGGAGACCGGTAACCTGTATGGACTAAGAGAAAAGGATTTAACAGGTAAGACTAAAATCCTCTTTTCTCTGTTGTCCAATACAGGTTACTGGTAACTCTGGGATGTCCAACCATTGAGTTCCCCAGAGGCGGGAAGAAGACAAGGAACAGGCGCAAGGCCCCCAAAGTCACCAGAACTTCTATGAACCAACTGGTCAAAGAAGCCCAACAAAACTAAAGTGTCAACGGACACTGAACAGGGGAAAAATACCCCAGGAACTGTTACACAGCACACTGAACTAGAGCCAACAGGGCTCAACAGCAAAGGAAGCACTAAGAACCTGAGAAGAAGATCCTAGAGGCAAGACTGCCTCTAGGACCTTCCTCCCAAAGCTGGCATCAGCCGAAGCCAGCACATCCACACGGTAGTACTTTGAAAAGGTGTGCACAGAGGACCAAGTGGCAGCCCTGCACAGCTGATCAGCAGAAGCCTGATTCTTATAGGCCCAAGAGGCCCCAATAGACCTGGTGAAATGAGCCGTGACCCAAAAGGGAACATGCTTATTCCTCAACTCATAGGCCCTACGAATAGTGGACTTGATCCATGACGCAATAGTCACTTTGGACGCAGGTCTTCCTGCCCTAGGACACTCAGGAATGATGAACACAGAGTCTGATTTCCTGACAGATTCAGTGCGATGGACATAAAACTTGAGACAATGCACCACATCCAACAAGTGGAAATCTCTCTCCTTGTCAGAGGAGGGGTTAGGGCAGAAAGAGGGCACCACAATCTCCTGACTTGATGTGAAACTCGGAGACCACCTTAGGTAAAAAGTCCTTGATAGTGCGGAGCACCGCCTTATCCTTGTGAAACACCAGATATGGTGGTTTACAGGAAAGAGCTTGCAACTCCGCAACCCGGCGACCTGACACGATCGCCAGGAGAAAGGCCATTCTCCACGTCAAGAGACATAGAGGAATAGTAGCCAAAGACTCAAAGGGAGGACGTTGAAGAACGCCCAAAACAAAATTAAGATCCCACTGAGGAGTGGGACTCCTGAAGGCAGGACGAACATGAGCAATGCCCTGGGAAAAAACCTTGACATCAGGAAGGATAGCAATGCGTTTTTGAAAGAAGACAGAAAGCACAGAAGTCTGAACCTTAAGAGAACTCAAATTGAGTCCCTTATCCACACCGTCCTGCAGAAAGGCCAGGACAGTAGATCAAAATCAAGGGACAGATCCCTGTCAACACAAAGGTCGACCAGACACGGTGATAGATCTTGGAAGAAACAGGCTTATGGGCACTAAGCATAGTAGTAACCACAGCAGAAGAAAAACCTTTCTTCCTTAAAATTGAGGATTCAACCTCCAGGCCATCAAATTGAGCCGATGAACATCTTCCTTCCACAGGTAACCCTGCAGAATAAGATCCGGATGGGATGGGAGTGGAAAGGGCTCCGTCACAGATAGAGCCAGAAGCTCCAGATGCCAAGACTGACGAGGCCAATCTGGAGCAATAAGGATGACCGGTCAACGGTCCATCTTTAGTTTCCGTAACACCATTATCAAAATTGAAAGGGGAGGAAACATGTAGGCCAGAGGGAATGTCCAAGGAATGTACATGGCATCGACAGCTAGAGCCAGAGAGTCTCTCCACCGAGAGCAGAACACTGGAACCTTCCTGTTGTGTCGCATCACCATCAGATCCACATGGGGCATTCCCCATCTCTGAACAAGGAGTTAAAACACCTCGAGGTGTAACTACCACTCTGTCACGGTTTGTTAAGACTCTCAGACGTAAGGTTAGGTAAAAATATAACTTTATTGAAAAGTTAAAGGCAATCCCATAGGGTTTTCATACACATACAAACAATACATAGAAGATAATGACAATAGCAAATAGGTTCTACCGGCCTTGCCAATATACCAGGCAAAGCAACCCAGGCGAGTCTGGAACAAGAGGCTCTACTGGCCCTGCCAAAATACCGGGCTAGGCAGCCTAACAGGATACCAGTGTAGTAGGCTCTACCGGCCTTGCTAATACCGGGTAAGGCAACCTTAAGAAGGAATAGCAAGCGGTTCTACCGGCCTTACCAATATACCGGGCAAGGCAGCCTGATGGAATACCAATGAGTAGGCTCTACCGGCCTTGCCAATACCGGGTAAGGCAACTGTAAGGTGGCAACGTAAAAGGTTCTACCGGCCTTACCAATATACCGGGCAAGGCAGTCTGACAGAATACCAATAAGTAGGCTCTACCGGCCTTGCCAATACCGGGTAAGGCAACCTTAAGATGGCAAAGTAAAAAGTTCTACCGGCCTTACCAATATACTGGGCAAGGCAGCCCAAGGGTAGGTGACAACCACAGTGATCTAATGACTGTCATATGGTAATGACAGTAAGGTGGAGGACAGAGGCTACCAGATCAAGTGGTTTCACTATAATCAGAAACTGTAGGAATCAATGCTGTTTAGACTGGACAGCGCACTCGGAACCGTCAAGTACCTGACTGCAAGTCAGGGAGTAAACCAGCGCCTTACATTCTGAACATACAGGCAGAATGAGAGCCGCAAGGCTTAGTGGAGCAAACCAGCATCCGCACGCTGGGACCAACAGGCTGTAATGTGAGCCGCAAGGCTAATGGAGCAAACCAGCGTCTGCACGCTGGGACCAACAGACTATAATGTGAGCCGCAAGGCTAATGGAGCAAACCAGCGTCCGCACGCTGGGACCAACAGGCTGTAATGTGAGCCGCAAGGCTAATGGAGCAAACCAGCGTCCGCACTCTGGGACCAACAGGCTGTAATGTGAGCCGCAAGGCTAATGGATCAAACCAGCGTCCGCACGCTGGGACCAACAGGCTGTAATGTGAGCCGCAAGGCTAATGGAGCAAACCAGCATCCGCACGCTGGAACCAACAGGCTGAATGTGAGCCACAAGGCTTAGTGAAGTAAGCCAGCGTCCGCATGCTGGGACCAACAGGCTGAATAAGGAGTGGATCACCTCCCAGAGTTACCAGTAACCTGTATTGGACGACAGAGAAATGTCATTTTTAAATTCCCCAAACCCTGGCACTCAAAGGGTTAAATCTACAGTGGCAATTAATAATATGGATAACTATATAATTAAGTAAGCAAAACACTGGAGCATGAATCCAAAAAGATATATTTGCCCTTACACTGAGTGTCTTGCACTGGCAAAACAAGGGAAAAAGAAGAGAAAGGATGAGAAAAATAACAGAAATGAACAACGAATAGAAACTTTGATGCAAACCTAATCACTAAAATTAAACATAGCAGATTTAACCTCTTAAAAGCCACTTTAAATCTATACCTAGATTGATTACACTCAGAACAAAAGGGGGTCTTCATTGCCACACAATGGACTGTAATCATATTAAAATAAAGTAATGGGAACAACCAAACCCCACCTAATGGGAACCATGGGATGATAATATTAACACCCCCCCTCACATATATCAGGAATGGGCGATGTGAGGCCCCCAAGTGCTCCTAGACTACAACTCCCATCATTACCCAACAGCCAAATTCTGGGAGCTGTAATCTGGCAGCAGCTGGAGAGCTGCACATTGCCCACCACTGATATAGATGATAGGTTTACCCCCTCAATTTAAACTACCTATTGGCACTCAGACCATTTAAAAAAACAAAAACCATAAAGTACAATAAATATCTTATAAAATGTCCTATGCTGTAAAGACATCATATATCAGGTAAAGAATCTACTTATAATCAGTCAGTATGGGAACATGTATCATCAATAAATGGACTTGCTAAATATTCTGATGAAAGATGAAAATCTTATACATTTTATTTTATATGAACTATTGAGTGTAATTTTAATGACGCTTTATATACCATCACACATGACCATCAGACAGCCAAACATGATAATGTAAAATGTAGCACAATATATCTCTAGTCCATAGATTAAATCTTTCTTATGCAATTTGCAACATCAATATAGTACAAGTATGCATTAAATCTTTTGTTGAATACAATCTGGTATGCACTTTTCAATGCGCCATCTCATGATGGTTTATATTGCCATAGATGGAATTTTAGCAACAGGAACTGCAGAGGACCAATAAGAGGTGATGTCAGCTAGGGCATGTCTTGCAGCTGGGACATGTCCTTGTAGCCACTAATTTCAGATTTCCAGCAACTTTGTTGAACCCTTTACATCTCCACTGTTTTGCTTCAGTGTATGTTCCGGTCTTGAAAAAGCCAACTTGCTCTGCGAAACATTGTCAGGAAAGTGAGAGAGAGTAAAGCCTTGATGTCACAAAGATGCCAACATTAAGATTTAAAGCTTTGCGGCTAGTGGATGCATAGCAAGCAAACATTGATGCCTGATGACTGAAACTTCCTGGAAGTTAAATAGCGTCAAACCGCATGGATCTAACACAAATATTTATTTTTTCAACATATGAACATACCAAAAAAAATTAATAAATAAAGATATAGCCACAGTTTAATCAAATGACTTGAGAAAAACAAACCAAAACCCAACGTTAAATCAGCAGCTCATAATTAATACTCAGAACATATTTACTCAACAAACTTTGCTATTTATTATTTAGCAGCATATATAAAATCTTATTAAGAGTCTGGGCCTGATAAGGCAGTGCTTGTAGTAATGAAAAAGAGACCTTGTGAACGCTCACAGTTATGTCATGTTAGAGAGACTGATGACAGAAGATACTTTTTCTGTCAGCCAAAACTAACCTACACCTGTGACCTTGCGCACCACGCCTGACAAGTTAGCAGCATGGACAAAACATTAGCTGGCTCTTTCTTTCTGTAAAACAATGTCAACATTAACTATGTGTTTGTAAAAACAATCAAATCATATTATCTACACACACTCCATTGTTACCAAACAAACAAAGTGGAGAGTTCCTTATTTTGAAGACATGGTTGGCAAGATTCTAATCATTTAAAATGTAATAGGCTTGAAAAGGGAAGGCATGTTTAATTAATTTATACCAACCTATGTAGTTTTAAAGCATTGGATGATAAAGATATCAACATCTTTAGCAAGAAAAGGGTTACACTTAGTATTTTTATACAATGATGCTCAAGACCTTAATCATTAAGCTAAAGAGGGCCAATTCTGGAGCAAACCAGCTGCACCCTAGGGATGAATGAAAATTCCTACTGATTTAAAGGAATTTTTTTAACCCTTGAATACTAGAAAGGTCTCCAAAATAAGTTGGAGATCTCTCTAGCAAACAAAGGTTAAAACCATAATTTCAGTCAGTGGAAGTTTTAAGAATTTTAATTCCCTCCTGTGATACAGTTGGTTTGCCTCAGATTTGCACATTTTTAACACTTTAAAAGGACTTTTAAGGGATTGTACACCTCTCTGGTCCTTAAAACAGAACTATAAGCCCAAATAAAGCCCGCTCCCAATAATTAGCGATAAGCTTAGAAATAGTACTATTATCCAACATAAGTACAGTGTTATTAAGAAATCCTACTTCTGAGACTGACGGCCAGGCATCAGCGCAGGCATCTTGGCTTAGAGACATCTGCGTGCCCATACTTTCCATCCCGGTCCCCTCTATGAGGCCTTGCATTGTACCCTAACCCCTTAAGGACCAGTGGTCCTGGGACTTTCTGTCCCATAAGGACCACTTTGATCCTTGCCGACGCGCCGGTACACATGACCTGTTGCGTGTATAGGCGCGCCGCTTCTGGGCCTAAGAGAGACCACTCCAGTCTTGGAGCAGACAATTTTAGGCCCGATTTTTACTTACAGCGCTCCCGGTGGAGCGCTGTAAGTAAAAAGTACATGACGTACTATTACCGTCATCGGTCCTTAAGGATATAAGGACCATGATGGTTGTAGTACGTCATGTAGTCCCTAAGGGGTTAAGGTAACAGGAAGGAACTGACGGTGCAGGTGCGCAGATGCCTCTAAAGCAAGAGGCCTGGCTGTCAGGCTCAGATAATGCTGTACTTATGTTGGATAATAGTACTATTTCTAAGCCTATCTCTATAGGACTAATTATTGGGGGGGACTTTATTTGGGGTGAAAGTTCCGCTTTAAAGGGTAACATTTTGACAATGGGTCTTAGAGTTAAATGCATGAAAACAAAAGTGGAAGAATTCTGGGGCAAGGCAACTGCATCATAGTGAAGAAATAAAAAGCCCCATTGCTTTAAATGAGGCTATTAACAACTTATGAGCTATACAGGACTCCAAAGCATTGTGAAGAGATGACACCTCTAGTATTCAACTGGATAAAAACCCTGTTCTATATCCTTCAACACTTCTCAATTAAATTAAGGTACACTTATAGATACTGCTTCCATATAACTACTAAAAACACATTATTTGTGTATACTGATCTGCTTCACAATGTGTTTGACAGCTCTATGGCACTGAAAGGGTTAACCACGAGACAACATACAGTAGTGTTGTATGGGCAATGTTCATAGACTTAATAATGACATGTTGCTTACATGGCATAGTTTTCTGTCATTTATCCCTTTGAGTGCCAGAGGGGTGTCCAAGGCATTGCTATGCAATGCCTTGAATACCCCTCTGGCTCTCAAAGGTTTAAGTTAAAGGGATAGTTTTCACAAAAACAGCAGGTCCAATTAATCTTCATAGTATTTGAGCCATAGAGAGTGTTATTTCAGTACTGTCAGATTTGTAGTTCAAGAGTAATTGAATGATAAAGTATCCCCCTCCACCTCTTTTACTTAGTGTAAGCCACCTCCCCTCATATGTGGAATCTGGTCTATAGACCAGACAGCTCACAGCAAAGGACAGTCTTCTTACTGTGAAAACAATGAAAACCCTGTCCCCCTTGACAGGTTTTTCAGCTCTTTCCCTTATCTTAATTGAAGATTGTCCCTCTCTGCAATCAACCTGGGCACCTCCCTGCTGCTCAGAGCTGACCAGTGTTACATCAGTAAAAGGGGCGGGAGGGGGATACTTTATCATTTAATTACTCTTGTACTACAACTCTGACAGAAATAAAATAACACTCTCCAAGGCCCAAATACTATGATGACTAATTAGAGCTGCTTTTATTATGAAACATTGGTATCCCTTTAATTCTTGTTACCATTGTTTGTCTGTGATCACTCATGTGCCAGGGTTTCTCTCTGTTACTGAATGAATCAAGCCAGTAATATATTTGTGTTTTACTGCCCTAGGCCCAAAGAAATGCATGCACTCCCCATACCCATGCAAACTTGATCACATCTTCACTTTATCTGGACCATTTCTGAGCCCATGCTCTTTCCACCGGCCATACCTTATTTCCTTGAAAACAGAGAAGCCTGAATATCAAAATGGAGGGAATATTTTTCAATCCCTTCACTAAGTTTCTCACAACTAAATATTTCCTGATGAGGCATTATTTGTTACTTCTCAGCATGTCTCATGGGCTTTCCACCCGTTTAAATTAAAGAGAAGGATGTCCTTAACCCCTTAAGGACCGGGAAAATCAGAGGTGGATTTCACTTAAGGACCGGAGCAATTCTGACCTTTTTGACTATGTCTTTGCTCAACAGTGTTTTCCCTCTTAGGCTTTTATTCCACCCCCATAAATTATATACTATTTTTTTACAAACAAATAGGGCTTTCATTTGATACCCCACTTATATGGATAACCCACCATTTACTTTATTAAAATTAAAGAAAAAGGTAAAAAAAATGTAAAAAAACCATCATTTTTGTTTTTTCTCTTGGGATCAATTGGGCGCAAAGGGTTAAATATTTATGGAGACTGCATGAAAGGTATGACCACTCAGTCATACCTACAAAATGCGCAGTTTAAAGTGGCCACTGTCCCCCCTGGGTGAAAATCCCCATGTCCCTTTTTCCCACCCTATTTTCCCACTTTTTTGTTAATTACATTTGGCGGTGTGTGTAAGTGTATTACATGACTCCACAACAGTCACACTTCCAATTTTGTTTCTTGAGATGGTTTTTTTTTTTTTTTTAATAAAATATTTTATTTGAAAAAAAAAAGTGTGTTGTTTTTATTTAAAAAAAAAAAAAAAAAGTGTATTTAGCAGGTCAGAAATTGACCTGCATTTAGCCATCCTCCTGTACCAGCAGTGAAGGGGTTAACACCCCCAGCTGCTGTATTTTTTATTTCCACTAGGTGTCTCCTCTCTGCTTTAGTGTCCCTTACTTTGATGTAAGGGACGCATTAGCAGAGAGGAGACACTAGAGGCAGTGAGTAGCACTGCCTCATTCACAGACTTAGAATGCCGGTACATGTGATCGCTGACTGTACTGGACCGTTCAGTCTCAGCCTGGATTGAATGGTAGCAGCGTGCACGGCGGCGCGCTGCTACCATTTAACTCTTGACGTACCAGGACCGTCACTGGTCCTTCAAGCAAATTTACCCTTGACAGTCCTGGTACGTCAAGGGTCGTTAAGGGGTTAATGTATCAATAAAATATGTGCATAAGGAAGTGTACGCTAGGATTGCTCATATTTTGGAAAGCAAAGAGCCTGAACTCATTTCTATCATTCCACACCTCCCAACATTTCAAAAGGCCAAAGTGGGACATTTTCGGTCTTGATCTAAATAATATATTCAGTTACACAAAGTATTTTATTTACACAGATTCCTTTAAAAACACATTTACTGATGTTTAAATACATATTAATGTGAGTTTTATTTCTGTGGAGAAGTGTGATACAGTTAAATACACAAAACACAGTCTGATCTCCTAAACAGAGGGACACCAGGATGGGAAAGAGGGACAGAGGGATTTGGGTCTCAAAGAGGGACTGTCCCTCCTAAAGAGGGACACTTGGGAGGTATGTTATTCAGTAAGTGCAGATTTGGTTTAACTAGCTAACAATGAGAAACAATATTTAAAAAATGACTCAGAACTTGTTCATACTTCTTCTGAAGATAAAATAGAAATTGACGTTTATATGAAGCAGCAATTAAAACTGTTGAACTCTGAGTGACACGTCTCTGACCCATCTGACAAGGGTTACTAGATACTTAAAAGATCTGAGTAACTCTAGAAATCAGAGAGCATCTCTTCCTGATTCCTGGGATGTTGTGCACCAATGACTTCTCCAATTCTTATGTTATTCTACTTTTGAGATAGAATAACCCAGGAATTGCAGAGGTGATATCACTTGATAGGGTGACCACATTTCCGTTCTGCTATTCCGGGACATGTGGTCACCCTACTCCTCTTCATCGCCACATTGCCCCTTGATGCCCTACCTTGAGTGCTCTGTGCCTCCTCCGGCACAGAGCTGAAGCTCCCGCGCGCTGTGCTCAGTAATGCAGAGCGCTGTGAGATGATGTAATCTCCCAGCGCTCTGTATTACTAGAGCGCTTGCCTCCAGGAGATCCGCTGGATTGCCGCCCTGGATGTCAGCCTGCAAGCGGTGTGTCACATCATGGACGCCGCGAGGGAGCGCTGATTTATGCTAGCAAGCGCTCCCTCGCGGCGTCCATGATGTGACACACCGCTTGCAGGCTGACATCCAGGGCAGCATATATAAAAAAAACAAACAAACACAACAAACACTGGCTTCATTCCGGGACACTTCATTGTCCCGGAGGGAGATGACCTGGGACGCGGGACATAGGCTTAAAATAAGGGACAGTCCCGGACATTCCGGGACCCGTGGTCACCCTACTTGAGTAGTCATCTCCATCACCTCTTTACCACACCTTAGTGCATAACCCCCTGGAGATACTCATCTCTTTTGTATATATTAACCATTTGGATACCACTGCTCTGGTATTTAAGGGGTTAAATTGCCTCATTTATTTGTAGCTTCATGTAAATATGAATTTCTTGTTTTTTCTGAATAAAGCCTTGATTGTATTTTGTCCAGAAGTGATCTGTTACTGCTGCTGGATCATCTGGAGATGGTGGAGCTCATGTGCTATTATGTATTATACAATTTTATTATATAAACTAGTGTAAAAGCCCGTGTACACGGACCAAGGTCTGGGTGATGTTAACCCTTGCTTTGCAATGCGTTGTGTACCCCTCTGGCACTCAAAAGGTTAAGAGGCCGGTCCTGCTCTGCATATTGCAGCCAATGCAGTCATGCACTGTAGAGACTGCCGAAAAGCATAGAATTCTCCCAGCACAGAACTCCCAGCATTCCTATACCTCCCAGCATTCTGTGTTTCAGGCAGTCTCTACTGCGCATGACAGCTTCTGACAAACATTCTAGCAAATTATTATATAGGATAATATGTCTGTATATTGTATATGTAATAATAAGATATGAGCTGACTCCCCTGGACACATTGCCTGAGATGACAGAGCTCAAAGAATCCATCTTGAAGAACCTAACAAACACGTATTGGTCAAGACATTTCAGGCTCAGAATAGGCCAAAAAAAACAATGTCCTTTTTGGGAACCACAAACAGGTTAGAATAGAAAACTGAAAGAGATGTTGGGCTGGGACCAGTACTAGAACCTGTTTGTCCAGTAGAGTGGAGACGTCATCTCTACAGAGACTCACACATCTGAGACCTGCAGAATCTTTGACAAAAAGAAGTGATGTGGAGGAAGAGAAATAAAATCTATGCGGTACCCTTCAAAATCCACTGGTCTATCACAAAACCCACTGGTCTATCACAGAGGGTTCCCAGGCCTTCTCCTGGCGCAGGATTTGTGCTATGACACGTGCAGTCCTAAACATGAGGTGATGCCAATGCATAGAATAGGATAGCAAAGTCGACTATTTTTAAGTAATGATCAATGGGTGAAAATTGCACACCCAGCGAACATTTTTGCACAGTTTTTGGTGTTGACAGCATAGTTGATAGAATTGTAAACTGTGCTGTCAACTCCACTACCGCTTGTTTTTAAAATACCGGTGGTAGTATCTAGCCCATGGTCAGGTGTATGATTAAACAATTATACCAAACAGGTGCTAATGATCATCAATTCAAAATGTAGGGTTGAAAGATAATCATTAACTGAAACAGAAACAACTGTGTAGGTGGAATAAAACTCAGTGCCGAACAGCCAATCTCAGCTAACAAGGTGAGGTTGTTGAAGACAGTTTAATGTCAAAAGTCATACACTATGGCAAGACTGAGTACAGCAACAAGACACAAAGTCATACTGATTCAGCAAGGTCTCTCCCAGGCAGAAATTTCAAGGCAGACAGTGGGTTCCACATGTGCTGTCCAAGTTCTTTTGAAGAAGCACAAAGAAACAGGCAGTGTTGAGGGCCGTAGATGCAGTGGTCGGCCAAGGAAACTTAGTGCAGCAGATAAAAGCTACATCATGCTTACTTCCCTTCGCAATCCAAAGATGTCCAGCAATGTAATCAGCTCAGAATTGGCACAAAACAGTGGGACCCTGGTACACCCATCTACAGTCCAGAGAGGTCTGTTCAGAAGTGGTCTTCAACTAGGGATTTGAGAAATCTCTTGCAATGTTCCTGCAGGAAACTCCACGAAAACCACATTGTTATCTACTTTTTCACTGGAAAATCCATTGTTTTCGCCTTTTCGCTATAAAAACTTGACATATTTGAGGAAATCAAGCACAATAGACACCGCTTCAGATTAAGGTAGACGTGCTGTGCTGTTCTGCTGTGATTTTGAGGCAAAATTGAGGCTGGAGAAGTTCATAGTGACTGCTATCACTAGGAGAAGGATTAAAAATAATAAAAGGAGGAACTGGAAGGACCATTATGTGTCCACTGAGTCTGAGTCTGAGGAGGAAGTGAGCACTACAGAAGTAATGTTGGTTAGTCCCCCTAAATCGCCCCTAGGGTTTTTGGATAAATTACTGTCAAGGGAGGAACAAAAGGGTAGTACTAGTAGTGAGAGCAGGACAGGTCAGCTACCTGTGCCTGCTGCAAGACGTGCTGCACTTGCTGCAGATGTGCTACACTAATTGTAAGATGTGCTTGGCCTGCTGTCAGACGTGCTGCGCCTGCTGCAAGATGTGCTATGCCTGCTGTTATATGTGCTGCCCCTGCTGCCAGTGCCACCACCAGTGCTGTGCCTGCTGCCAGTGCTGAACCTGTTGACACCAGTGCTGAAGCTGCCGCTAGTGTGTCTTGTAATGCTCAGGAGGGGGGAAGGAGAAGATGATATCAAGTGTTACAGCAGAGGACCCTAAGTCACACTTGCCATCCCCAAGTGCCAGTACTACTACTACTACTAAGGTCCAGAAGTTTGTTGACGTTAGGAGTGAAAAAGGGGGTAATTAACAATATCCTTCTTTTAACAGTGTCTGTGAGGAGGAAGACTCAGGGACTGAAATTGATGTGGTTGGTGTTGTTACTAGTGGTAGTATCAGTGATTATTAAGCAGTAGTAGTAGTAACAGTGATGGTGAAGCATCCTGTGGGACTAGTCTTAGAAGAGTGGTAGGAGAAGCAACTGAGAGTGTTCAGACTAGCAGTCAAGGGAGCCTACACCATTCCCCTGACCCTGGGAGCCCCCTTCTCCCCAAGGCACTGTCCTTGTGGAACATGAGCCTGAAGAAGGCAGAATTGTTACCACTGAAATAATACCACCACCACCACCAGCAGCAGGAACACAGATCAGCTTCCTGTGCCTGCTGCTAGTGCTGCCAGTCTGCCTTTTTCAGGTTGCCAAGAAATGACAAGTGTGACATTATGGGACCCTCTGACACACTGCTTGTCACCTCTTTCAAACAAAGTGAGCATTTGGAAATTTGCAACTGCTCTAATTCCTGCTGCTGCTTAGTTGCAGGGTAGATGGATGCTGAGGAGCAAGCTAGTGTGCCACAAACCACTGTGGATACAGTGGGAATGGGGTCAGCAAGTGACCTGGGACTAGGAAAGGTTCCACTTGCAAGCAGCAACACATATACCAGATGTGGTGGGGGCTAGTTATGGTGCTGCTACTTCCTCAGGCGCATCACTGGAGCTAGTTGTGGCAAGTAAAACCTTCATCATCCATCACCCATGTTACTGTTGTTGTTTCCCATTCCCTTTCAGCTTCCCAAACATCATCAGCAGCAGGAACAGCAGTCACAAATTCTGCATCTACATCAAGGCATTTGACAGTAGCCAGTGGCCACTGGCCAACAGGACATCACCTGCTGGCACTAGGCCAGTAGGGAATTTATTTTTTTTCTCAGGGCGCGTGCTTAAAAAAAAAAAAAAAAAAAACGAAATAATCATACATCCTAAAAAAAAAATAAACAATTTTTAGGGGTTTGTTTCTAGCAAGTCAAAGTCCTACATATCAATGTTTCCTCAGGGCTTGGGCCTCGAACAACAAATCTAACAACTCATCCTCTACAAAATACTCTATCAAGTCAAGTAGCAGTCAACCCCAGCGGCAGCTTATGTCAGGGAGTTCCTGTCTATCACTTTACATACAAATTTCTTATTTTATTTTATTGATTTAACTTTTTATTAACTATCTCCTCAATACCAGTCAAGTAACACCCCCAAAACAAATTCCCTGTACTACTGATTTAATTCAAGAGACCAGGCATCTGAAGGGAGGTGTCTTACACTAGGTAAAAGGGACGGGAGGGGGATACTTTATCATTCAATTACTCTTGAACTACAACTCTGACAGTATTGAAATAACACTCTCCATGGCCCAGATACTATGAAGCTTAATATGAGTTTCTTTTATTGTGAAACATTACTATCCCTTTAGTCTTTTGAGTACCAGAAAAGTATGTAGTGCTGGTTCAACTCCTGTTATTCCTTCCTACAGGCATCCATGACATGGAATAGAGGGATGTCCAAGTTACCCTGGAGAAACACTGACTCCACTTTCACATATTGCTGCTTCTTAGTGCTACTGTATGTTAATACTGTATGGCAAAATGTCATGTCACTGACATCAGCCATATGGTAGGCCTTGATGATGGCACATATGTTTCTGTACAAATAGAACAAAGGAGAGAAATGGCAAATCCCCAATGAGCCATTTATATGTGTTGGCCGTGACACAAACTTTTGTGTATCAGAGGTAATTCACACCATGATGAACAAGGTGTTGAGAACCCCCACAACATCCACATATCAAGAAGATCATCTGAAATCCACACATGTCCCTTATTCGGAATATTGGACAGTCAGGAAGCCATCATGAAGACAGTTCAACAGTGCAGTTTCACTGTTTTTTCCATCAGGACAAACATTTGGATTTTCCATATGTTCAACCAGCCTGTAGTTTGGAATGCAAGAGTGTTACACAACACAAATGTGTGATGCATTGGGTGCCCCACTGGCATCCCTGGAGTCTCCTAAGACTCATCCATCCCAAACAAGCACACCCCTAATGAAGAACACACAGCCTAGGGGATGCACACTCATAGCTGTAAAGGATAGGTTTGTGATTCAGTGTATTGTGAGAATTGAATTGCACAGTGTGATTTCTATGCCACATGTCTGGCATAATCTTATGTTAAGGAGATGTACCTTTGTGTTGGAGAGCTACTGTCCCTGTGTGGTAATGGTGGCCCTGTGTGTGACCAGAATCACATTATGAAATGTTTCCCATCAGCTGTTGTTGAACGTCAACTCAAATCACCTCCAGATGACACATTCCAGATTTTTTGACTTGCTATGTGTATTGCGAGTTGAAATTGGACAATAACAGATGTGCTGTGTTTGGTTAGCACTGTTCCAACACTTTCCCACCAAGTGAAATGTGCAAGAGTTGTGTTCAGTGAATTGCTTTGCAATGCATTGGAGACATCTCTGGCACTGACCTTGTTAGGTAGCTGAAGGAATCCAAGGCATGATTTGTACCAGAAACTGCATTTTTATTTTGGGAAAACATGAAACATGTGCCTTTATTATTTTTCTTTTTTTTTTTAGGTTTTGCGAGGGGGTGCAGAAGTGGATGCTCTCACTGACTGTTGACTCTTGGCTGTCTTGGGGTTGTTGTGGGTGTCACAATTGAGTGGGAGGTTGTAGCAGTTGACCCCTCAGTTGACTGTTGAGCTCTCTCCACCAAAGCCTCTGGATGCTATTTTTCAGCGAGCATATGGAGAAGCAAGTCACCAAGCACAGTCCCAATGTGGCATACTCCTGTGAGGAGAATGGCTTGCTGGAATTCCATCTCACTGACACTGGTTGCAGTTCTCTCTATGGTGTGCCGACACCTCCTGGAGAAGCGACTGGTCTCCCTCAGTAGACTCCTCTGGACTGTAATGTATTCCTCATACATTCCACTGGTTCTGCTAGCTATGGCACATGCTGTTGATGCCTCTACTCCTTGTTCTGTGTCTGTTCCTTGACCAGTGGTTCCCTCATGGCCTTTGATCCTGTAGCTGCTGGTGAGGCAAATGTATATACAGGTGTGATGGGGCCAGCATGTGAGGCATTTAAGGGTAAGTGTTCTGCCTCAACCACATCTACGGCCTCCTCACTGACTGCAGATTAATGTTCCCCTGGTTAAGTCTGTGATGGTGGTGTGAATTGGGTGAGTAGTTGTGGTCTCTGTGGCTCACCTATGAGGCCAAGATGTTGGTAATTGAGTGGCCATGGGTCATGCTGTGGCTACCCGGATGTGTTCCCTTCCCACCTGGATTGCGGCTGCAGGCTGCTGTGTAGGCATCTAGCTGTGTGCCTGTGGAGGTGGAGTGGTGCCAAATGATCCGTATTGCTATGTGCTGGCATTGGTGGTGGGGCATCCAGTATTGTCCAGATGTTCTTTGCATCAATCTCTGTTGTGGAATCCATTGCTGGGACTCCTGCTGCATTCACTCTTGGGCTGTTGAGGGTGGCAGTATGTACTGTGACTGTGGTGGTGGCATCAAGCTGGTGCCCTCAGATGGCTCTTCAGGGACTGTGTCACTGGGGTTTATTGTTTGCTCTGCCTCTTGCTTTGCTGCAGGCATGGATGTTGTGTGTGAAAATGACAAGAGGGATGTAAGCCGATGCTGAAATGTTATCCCTTGAGTTACAGAATAGTATCCAGGGCATTGCATAGCATGCCATGGAATATCTTCCTGGGACTTATTGAATGAATAGCTTGATAAGGTCCTGTACAATGATGGAAATGGATTACAGTACTTGAGCTTTCATTAATATATGTATCCGTAAAAATGGGGATGACAAGGAGGTATGCATACATGTTGAGTAGTTATTATGTGACATAGACAACACAAATGTTTGAATCCAGGGGAGGCCAACTGTGGCTACACAGATATTGTGAGCACAATTACCATTATCCACAATCATGTATCATGTGTTTGTGGTTTCCTAAAGGTATGGTTTGGCAGTTTTGCTATCCCAAGTTTGAGTGTTTGTTCCAGTATCACATTTGAATGTGATTTTGTTATGGTTATCCTGGTGGGTGAAATGTGTGTCTTCAAGCTGCTTCTCTTTATGTGTTCCCCCGTCATTGCGTGTTTTTAGGGTTGCTTTGCCTTTGTGCTGTATTGCCATTGTTTCAACTTTATTGTCATGGCTGTGACGTAGTGTAAATGTATGATTGGAGGACATGGAGTTATTGTGCATGTGGCATATGTGTTGGACATGCAATCATTTTGTATTTGTTCAACTATCATGGGAGTACTGATGCCTGCAGAACACAACAAATAGAATACTTTTATGGAGTACAATGACACAAGGAAAGTTAGAGGGATGCTCCAAGAAACCGAGGGCTTAAAAAAAAGTCATAGAAGGTTAAATGAAGAATAATAAAGGAGGTTGCTTAACCCACAAGTACATGATAAATTATATTTTCAGGTTTCCTTTTTCCAAACCCCAGCCCCAATTTTAACAATAAACTACAGGTCTTACTGTCTACTACTGATAGATTATTAATTACATTTGTCACATTAAAGTGGAAACTTTTCATGGCTGTTTGGATACCAAAAGAGAATAGCATACAGATTCTAATAAAGTTGAAATCTTAAAAAAATTGATTTGTGGAGGTTTATTTCCAAAGCAGCAATATAACCCTTTGTAGTAAGAGAATTTTTATATAATCATGTTATTTGACATTATAAGAAAATCAACCTTAAAATATAAAAAAAAAATCCTGTGAATGTAGTTGCTGTTACACACACATCAGAATTAAGAGAACAAGCTCTATAGAAGGTTTATAGGATAGTCAAGGCCAGTTTCTTTTGAAAAGCAAAAAGACAGAAGTCATTGTAGAAGAAATACAGATAAATAGGATCTAAACAACAGCATAACCAAATAGAAATTGATAAAAATGGGCGAAAAAAACGAAAACTAAAAAAAAAGCACGGCAAATCCTTTTTTTTAAAGTAAATGGACCACATTTAAATAAATACTGTAAAATGACATTATGAAGATATTTAATCTTAAGTTAAATAAATTTCAAAATTAGTTTAAAATTATTAAAGAAGTACAAATACTCAAATGGTTCTTTTCATATCAATCTCACTCATGAATCTGCCAGTCAGTTATCGCATTCTTGTGGCTAAAGCTTTAAACAGTACTAGGAGGCTTGCACATTGTAAAAAAATGTAGCACTGACCATTACAAAGTTGGAGTTAAATGTTCTATTTCCCACCAAAACATTAATTCCAAAGACAAGGATTCCAAATCTAGTCTTCAAGAACACCTAAATAAAGATTCTGGTGCATCGCTACAAAGACAGAGTACAAAAATTCCATACTGAAGTATGTAACAAACACGCACTGTTTGAGGCATTTCAAATCAAAAATAGTCCGGCACCCACCATCCTTTTTTGGGAACCACAAAAAGGTTGGAATAAAAACCTTAAATGTGCTTTGGGTTGGGACCGGTAACAGAACCTGTTTGTCTACCAGAAAGGAAAGGTCTTCTGTAAAGAGATGCTCTTGATCTGGGTCCAGAAGAATCTTTCTCAAATATAAGCAATAAGGAGGGACTTTACATCTTTGTGGTATCCTTCTGCCACCACTTGCAAAACCCACTGGTCCATCGCTGTGAATGCCCATGTGTCTATAAAAAGGCAGAGATGACCTCCTACAGGCAACTACGGATGCGGAGTCATGCAGAGGTTGGCTTTTCATACAGTCTTTGCAGAAGATTTCTTGTTCTGCTAAGTCTGTCTGGACATTCCCTGATGATGCCATTCCTGGCAATATATGTTGGGTTGGATGGCTGACATTCCATCTTCCACTGTGTTACATCTGAACTGTCTAATTATTAAGGATTTGCTTGATGCACTTTAATGGTTCTGTATGTTTACACTGGGGTTATTAGTATAATCCCTAGTATTAGCACTTTATTTGTGGTTATTGGGGTTATCACATTTATGTAATATGTGTGATAATTACTATTTACTGTATTCAGTGGGAGTAAACTATTGTTTGGTGATAGCCACTGTGATTACATTTAGGCTTTTACTCATGTATTTATGACTTGAAGTGTCTCCATCTCTGTTTTTATTTCCTTTTTTAATTAAGTTACTGATTGTAATTGTGTACCAATAAATATTATTTTTGTACTAATAGACTAGTGTGTCTCATTTAGAAGATTTTCTTTTTGGAGTTTCTTTACTCCTTTGGTGTAATTGTATGTATACATGATCTCAAGAGTACATCCAAGCATTTGATTTATGATACCCTGGGTCCTGTATCTACTGGTGCTAGCCACTTCTCTCTAGTCTGTCTGGGCTTTGCGGTGGGGCATGTTTTGGAGACCTGAGGGAATTTTCACCCTCTGCTCCCAGGATTGGCAGGGGAATTAAATCCACGCACCTTCCATGCTAGAAAGGAACCATTTTTTGTGGAAATTTGAGGCAAAAGGGTTATCTTTCTGACTGTGGTATCACTAATGACATGCTTCAGGTAATGATCAAATGAGGTCTAGCCTTGAAAGGTCAAGGAAACCAGTGCCTTCTTGGAAGATTGGTCCACAGACCAAATCTTGAGCCACAAAATGTGGCACACAGCAACAGAGAAGGCAGAGGATTTTCCAAAGAACCTAGCTGCATCAGTAATATAGGCATTAGCTTCCATGATAATAGCTAGCATGATAAGCATGTCCTCTGTAGAAGCAAACTACAAAAATAAAAGAGTGTGATGAATGCACAGGAGAAAGAACAAAATTAAATTAAATGTTTTGTTCGAGGCACGGTAGCCTCTCAGGTACTGCTCAAGTCATGTTTTTCACGCCCATATGCCACTGCAGAGAGGAAAATTCTATATCAGACAGGTCCTGCTCTCAGACAGTACAGCTCTGAAATGTCAGGAATATCCTCTCTGCACGAGAGAAACCGCACAACCCCAGTCGTACATTTTGGCCTATAAGGGCCTTGTCAGTGGGGTACACCTAATTCCCTCTAGGCACATGGACGAGGCCCACATAGGCCAAAACGTGGTTTTGCTGATTCACTCATGCTGTCAGAGAGTCTGATCTGGCCGAAAGGAAATGGTTAAAGAGACTTTTCAGTAACCATTTTGTCTGTGTCTATATAAGGCTATATCTTTAAGCACATTAGTTTTGTTTTTGTAGAAAAGGGACTTTTAGACTTGAAAGCAGGATGGGAGGCTTTCATTCTCCATGTTATCTAACCTGCACCTGCAGGGAAGTTAGTTTACACATTCCTAAGAAGGGATGTTATTTTGAAACTTATATTATTTTTTTTTTGTTTATGGGCTTCTCATTTACTGTCTTTTCCTGGTATTAGACTGCCACCAGTGACATGGTAGATTTAATGTTTCAAATTGTTTATGCATAGTATTTACTAATCTATATTACCTCATATGCTAATTCTGTAAGGGGTGACCTATGAGAGAAGAGTAGGCGTACCTTTCTGTAAGGGGGGTTTGGGTAATATAAACAATGTACAGGGGATATAAGGCTTTTTGTCTGCCAAATTTCCTGGTTCCTGAAGTGAGCAGAACCGTGCAGTACCTAAGACCACATCCTCTTAAAAGATTGGTAAAGTATAATTTAAGTTATTATCATAACACTGTATATACTTCCAAAATGATCATAACCCAGTAAATTCTGGGATAATTTAGTTATAATTACTTCCCAGTAGAACTGGCCAGCCTGCTGAAAAGAAATTGTTCCGTAGCCATTTGGCTGTAATGTTTTGGAAATTATACAGTCCAGTCACATTAGTAATAGGGCAAGATCAGATCAGATTGAAAGCAATTTTAGATCATTGGGAGTTACATATTAACTGAGAGACCTACGCCTGTAGGGCCAGTTGTTTGTTGCGTGAATGAACGTCTATGCCTGAATGCTGTGAGATGCATTTGTGTCTACTGCAGATAGGCATAGAGAATTCACAATAATGTTGTTTTGAGGAGGTCATTGTGCTCCATTTTACTGTGTTCTGAATCTTTCTGTTTCTTTGTCTGTGGATCTGGTATTTTTGGGGGGCTGTTTCTGTTCCAAATTTGCCTTGTCTGCTTGTGGTATCTAAGCATGGATTTGTTCTGTTGGGATAGTCACACTTGTGAAAATTCTGACAGAACAAAACTTTGGATTGTGTAATTGGCTGGTCCTTACTGTCCATAAATCTGTTTATCCCTACTGCTGAGATGTGTGCAGACATGATTTTGTCATTATAATCTTTATGGTATATATGCTCTGATATATTTTCATATATATTATCATTGTGTTCCATCCAGAGGTATGCATAATTGGAACCATCAGGCAAATAGTTAAATTCTATATTTGTCAGATCTGAGACCTTAGGTCTTTCAGATAGTGTTAATTCTTTCAATATTGTGCATTGTGGTTCTCAAAGGGTTGTCACTTGACCTGTGTCCTATTGAACACAACTCACATGACAAGTTACCTGCCTCTTAATTGCTTTAGTACATACGGGGAGGGGTAGGTGTTGTTACACTGCCAACTACTGTATTGTCTATAATTGTAAGGAACTGTTAACCCTCTCTGTCATGCTGGATTCAAACAGTGCTAGCTTATCTTTCTGGATACCTATATATAAAAATTTAACCTATATGTACTTGTATGTTATCTGTGCAGTTATCTGATATATCCTATCGTATTATATTTTCTTATACCATATATTATCTATATATTTTAGTCTAGGACTGTTGCATTGAGATATTACTGAGTCAGTTTTGTATACCTTGATATCCCAATTCATCTATTATTGTTGCATTTTATATATCACATTTTATTTACCTTTAAATAAAATTACATATATTGTTTCACGAATATGAGTAATTGATTCTTTTTAATCAATTCTGTTCACTGTGAAAAAGTGTGTCATACCTAGATTATGTACCAGATCTCAAATGTATTTATTTATATATTTTTTTTTATTTTACGCGAGACACAAAGTGCCTGGTCTCCTGTCCTTTTTGTGATATATCCAATAATGCAGAGAGGATTTGCCTGACATTTCAGCACTGGACTGCTTGCATGTGGGACCAGTCCGATATGGACATGGAACTTTCCTCTCTGCAATTGCAAATGGGAGTGAAAAATTTAACTTACAGCACCTCTGACAGGCCACCATGCTTTAGAACAAAATACTTTATTTAATTTGTTACCAGTGAGTGCTCGTCACTATCTTTCTTTTTAACTCTCAAGGAGCATCAGAACGCATAGAGTCATAAAAATTCTCTCCCCACACAGCAATGGTTCTGTTGCATCACGCTGAGGCAAAAAATAAGCCCCAGTAGCAGCAAAGCTAGCTTTAATTAGGAAATGAAGATGCTTATCAGTCTGGGCCTTTAGACTTGAAGAATTTACAGCTGAAAGGGTGGTGTTTTTAGACAGGTGTAAAATGGGGGATGGGGGGTGTCAGCTGCTGGGGAGAAGCCTGCTGCGATTGTGCCTTAGCCATGAAAGTGTACAGATTTCCTTAATAAACGTGTCTGTAAAGTCTCTTATCAAGAGTTTTCCATTCTTCCAGAAGAATTTGATCAAAAGTGTTACTGGGTGGGAGAGATGGGGATGTCTTTTGCATGCCTCTAGAAAATATACTGAAAAGCAGACCCTCATCAGAGGCTTCAGAAACCCGAAGGGTCTCCTACACTACTCTGATGAGTCCCTAAACAGTAGGGAAAGGGTCACCCCACATAAAAATCCCCAAAAGAGAAACAATAGTTTAAATCCTCTTTATCTTAAGTCCAATTCTTCCTCAGAAGATACCTCAATAACCTGAGAATGACCCTTGAAAAAGGTTTAGCCTGCTTAATGGTGGGTATGGTTTTCCAGGAATGGAGAAACCCTTAATAGAAGATGGAATTGCTGCCACAGATGATAACAGGGTTTTAACCCAAGCAGGTTCTTGGTAAGTGCTGGATGGGCCAGGGGTAGTGGTAGAGGCAACAGTACATGAGGGGCATAAATACATAATATAATAGGATTTTAGTGTTCTTACTTATTAAATCCTTTTCTCTTTAGTCCATATGGAACACAATACCATGAGGTTGAGTCCCTCCTCCTGGAGGGCAGGGCACATCACAAAAGACAGGGTACTTGAGGGGAAGACTCCCTCTTTCTCCTCCAGCTCAAATCCCCCCATCTCCCAGAATTTATGTGACTGAAGCCACACAACGAGAAGTAAGTGGGGGAAGAGAAGAACAAAATCTCCTCAGAGAAAGACCCTAAAAGGGCTCCTCTGTCCAGGAAAGCAATACCACAAAATGGGTGGGACACCTGTGTGTCATGGTTTGTTTTGACTCTCAGACACAGAGTAAGATAAAAATCAAACTTTATTGAAAAGTTTAATGGGAACCCTCACGGGTCCTGAACATACACATAGATCACATGTACATAATGGATTCAAACAGTAGTATTTGCAAGATACAGCATGGTAGGCTCTACCGGCCTTGCCAATATACCGGGCAAGGCAGCCTAGAGGGCAACACGACAATCTAACTGTGGCTCTACCAGCCTTGCCAATATACCGGGCAAGGCAGTCTGGAGGGTTACACGACAATCTGAATGTGGCTCTACCGGCCTTGCCAATATACCGGGCAAGGTAGCCTGAAAGATGGCACTGTGGAATGAAGACAGGCTCTACCGGTCTTGCCAATATACCGGGCAAGGCAGCCTGGAGGGTAACAATCAATCTGAATATGGCTCTACATATACCGGGCAAGGCTGCCAGGAGGACAGAAGGACAGCTCCACAAATGCTGAATAGATGGAACAGCAGCATAAGATGGAACAGTGGAGCAAACCAGTATCACAACCAGGGAAACCAAACCGGTTATATAGCGGAGGCAGCAGCAACCGGTGAATGAAGGGTTAACCAGTACCGTGCACTGGACAACAGTATAGCAAACCGGTTCTATATAGATGGATCAGCAACCGGTAATGTGGAGTAAACCAGTATTGTGCATTGGACAACAGGAATGCCCAACCGGTTCAGTCATACAGCAGAATGAACAACCGGTAAATGTGGAGTAAACCAGTATCGTGTATTGGACAACAGTAGCGTCTAACCGGTTCTATACTAGCGAATCAGCAACCGGTGAATGTGGAGTAAACCAGTACAACGTACTGGAAGACAGGAACGCCCAACTGGTTCTCTAAGCGGAATCAGCAACCGGTTAATGTGGAATAAACCAGTATGGTGTAATGGACAACAATAGCGTCTAACCGGTTCTATACTAGCGAATCAGCAACCGGTGAATGTGGAGTAAACCAGTACCACGTACTGGAAAACAAGAATGCCCAACTGGTTCTATAAGCAGAATCAGCAACAGGTTAATGTGGAGTAAACCAGTATGGTGTAATGGACAACAATAGCATCTAGCCGGTTCTATACTAGCAAACCAGCAACCGGGAATGTGGAGTAAACCAGTATCGTGTATAGGACAACAGGAATGCCCCAACCGGTTCTATAAGCAGAATCAGCAACCGGTTAATGTGGATTAAACCAGTACCGCGTACTGGACTACAGGGACGCCCAACCGGTTCTATACAGTGAGATTAGCAACCGGTGAATGTGGAGTAAACCAGTACCGTGTACTGGACAAGAGTGAAGCCCAACCGGTTCTATACAGCCAGATTAGCAACCGGTGAATGTGGAGTAAACCAGTACCGCGTACTGGACAACTGTGAAGTCTAACCGGTTCTATACAGCGGAATCAGCAAATGGTGAATGTGGAGCAAACCAGTGATCAGAATGTCGCCTAGGCGACCCAGCAGCCAGATGATGACAGTGAGGATACAGCAACAGGAACAGCAGACAAGCCAGGACAACCACTGGAACGACAGGACTGCCAACCAGGTCAGGAACGAAGCAGGAACAACGACAGCACGGGATCAGGAACGGAAGCAGGAACAGCAGCCTAACCGGATCTGGAACGGAGGCAGGAACCATGCAGTAGAGGCACTGACTACTGGAGGACTCTGACAGCAGAGCGAAACAGGCCCAAGGAACAGGTACAGGTACAGGCAGGTGACTGCTGACATAGAGACACCACGAAAGGGCAACCAAAGGGTGCCTCAGCCCAGTCTATATAGGCAATACTGGGCGGGCAAAAGACAGGAGGACAATGGAGAGTACACACACCTGCCTGACAGCAGAAGTCAGCAATCACGGGCACCGTGATACTGTGTTCCATATGGACAAAAGAGAAAAGGATTTAACAGGTAAAAACCACTTACAATACTATTTTCTCTTATGTCCAATATGAAACACAGGTACCATGGGGATATACCAACGCTAGTCTCCCACTGGCAGGAGAGGAGAAAGGACTCTCACGCATGTCCCCATGATACCAGTCTACCCTAGGACTATCCAGTATCTGAATAACCCAAGCAACAAGTGTAAAGGGACACTGAACCTTCACAGCACACAAAAACCAAAGCCAACAGGGCTCAGTAACTACAGAGAAACAACTGGCAGAAAAAAGTGTGCAGTTCCCTAAACAGGCAGAACCACCTGCAGGACCTTCCAGCCAAAGTTGGGCAAAACATTACACAGTAGTGTTTGGGGAAAGTATGCAAGGAGGACAAAGTTGCTGCCTTTCACAGCTGTTCATCAGATCTTAGGGTGCTTCTTGGGCCTATGAAAACCAGGCCTTGGCTGGAGTGCACTGTGATCTTAAAGGGAACAGGTTTCTTACGGATCTCATATATGGTATCCATTTGAAGTGACACATGTAAAGTTTTGCGTCATAAATTGATACATGTATTCAGCCGCGTCATTTAAAATGTCGCAATTAAAGTTATGTGTCTTAAAGTGTCTCAAATTCTACATTTCTCGTCGTTCCTAATGCCTCATTCACCATATTGTGCGTTAACATGTCGCAGCATTATGGACGCAATATTGGTGCATTAATGACGCAAAGTGGGTGCAATATGGGTTCAATATTGGTGCAATAATGATGCAAATTGGGTGCAATATTGGGGCAATATGGGTGCAATATGGGTTCAATATTGGTGCAATATGGAAGCAATATTGGTGCAACAATGGTGCAATAAGGACACATTAACCCCTTAACGACCGGCCATGCACACACCTTGCAGTACGTTAAGGACCACAGAGCTTTTTTTTTTTTTTTTTTTTTTTTTTTCACGGCTGGGTTCCATCATGGGTCCTTAAGAGGTTAAGGATGCAATATGGGTACCATAATGATGCAAAATGGGTGCAATATTGGTGCAATATGGATGCAATATTGGTGCAATAATGGTGCAATATGTGTGCAATAAGGACACATTAAGTATGCAATATGGGTGCAATATGGGTGCAATAATGGTGCAATATGGATGCAGTATGGGTGCAATATGGCTGCAATAATGACGCAAATTGGGTGCAATAATAACCTAAATTGGGTGCAATATGGGTGCAATAATGATGCAAACTGGGGGCAATAATGGCGCAATATGGGTGCAATATTGTTGCGATATTGGTGCAATAAGGACACATTTAGGACACATTAAGGAAGAAATATGGGTGCAAGATTGACGCATATGGTAGACTTGATCCAAGAGGCAATGGGTACCTTGGAAGCAAAGAGACCAGCTCTGGGACACTCCAGGATGACACACAGAGTAAGACTTGTGAAAAGTCTTATTACTATGCATATAAAATTTAAGGCTGTGCACCACATCCAACAGATGGAGATTTCTCTCCTTATCAGACGTACAGTAAGGACAAAAGTAAGGTGCCACAATCTCCTGATTGATGTGGAACTCTGAGATTACCTTGTGAAGAAACTCCTGAGTGGTATGAAGTACTGCTTTACCCTGGTGAAAAAACAGAAAAGGAGGTTTGTAAGAAAGAGTTTGCAACTCAGCAACTTGTCGCACTGAAAGAACTGCCAAGAGGAAGGCCATATTGAATTTCAATTGCCGAAAAGAGATGGAGGCAAGAGGCTCAAAAGGAGGTCTCTGCAAACCACGCAGAACCATGTTGAGGTCCCACAGGGGAGTGTTATCCTTAAAGGAAGGGAAGCATGAGCCACCCCTTGAAGAAGAACCTTGACATCTGGGATGATGGCAATGAGTCTCTGAAAAAGAACAGAGTATGCTGAGATCTGAACCTTAGGATAGCTCAAGCTTAGTCCTTTGTTCACACTATTATGGATGAAAGTGTCACGGTTTGCAAGCAAAGACAAGAGTCAGACAGTAAAGTAAAATTCACCTTTATTTAAGTAAGTGTAATAATAACAATACTTAGGATGAAGCAGAGGGTAACCAAGAGGCAGGGACTCAGCAACAGTAGTAAGTCTCCAGATCCCAGAACTGCAGAGACCAAGCCGAAGCCAATGGTAGTCTCTAAGTCAGAGAGGATGAGTAGGCCAGACGGTTCCCCCAATGATGGTAATTGGAAGACGACTGACTCATGTCTTCAGCCAGCCAGGAGAAGACTGTCGCTAGAAGGTGAGACAACCAAAGAATCTACTGACTCACGCCTGCAGTCAGTAAGGTTAGAGTCTGCCAGAGCCACAGGTCTGCACCAGATAGACTATTTACTCAATAGGAGGTAACGCAGAAGTCAGCTGGACAGAGCCCCAGGTCACCACCAGGATGGATGGTCAGACAAGCCTAGGTCATACATGGAGCGGGTAGTCAGCCAGAGCCACAGGTCTGCACCAGATTGGGTGTCCACTACAAGGGGCAACACAAGAGAGTAGTCAGACAGAGCCACAGGTAAGCCCCAGGCTGTATGGTCAGACAAGACTAGGTCATACACAGAGCGGGTAGTCAGCCAGAGCCACAGGTCTGCACCAGATTGGGTGTCCACTACAAAGGGCAACACAAGAGAGTAGTCAGACAGAGCCACAGGTCAGCACCGGGATGGAAGGTCAGAAAAGCCAGATCATACACAAGGATCAGGAGCAAGAAGTAGAACTGTACTGCACACCAATGTAAGAGTAACTGGATGAAAATCCAGTTCCCTTTAACTACAAGGACAGTAGGAAGTAGATAGGAGGAGCCAGACCAGAACCCAAAGAATAAGAAGGTAGCCTGTGTCAGATACACCTCCTCACGCCAGTAATTGGCGCATCTCTCCGCAAGATGCGTCATATCCCTGAACCATCGCTGCGTCATTTGGAGCATCTGAATCGCCTAGCACGAGGACACGGGTGTCCGCTACTGATGCCAAGCGTGCCCAAGCCCAGTCCCAGAAGCGATGAGTGGGATGACACAGAAGCGTCATTAAGCGATACAACTCCAGCGCCAGCCAAAACCACAAGGTTGGATATAGATAAGCTGTGACAGAAAGGCAAACAAGGGGAGGTCAAAAACCTGTGGAGACATGTTTTTGTCGGCACACCGCATATGAAAAATAGACCACATTCCAAACGGTGGCAGCGAAGGAGGCCTTGAGAATAGAATACAACCTTGTATCTGCCAGCAGGAGGGCAATGGTCTTTGCCAGCCATTTAGGGGGTCCAAGTGGTTAGGAACTAAAGACCACTTTTTTCCTTTGAAATTCCTTTTAAATTGTGAAAGAGAATTGACTTTCTAAAAAATTGCTTGCTGCCATTTCTTCTTTCTTGTAAATAACTTAACCTTCTAAAGCCAAACAGGGCTACCTTTTATTCACCATGAGGGATGCCCCTGAGGGATCCTAGTCCTTGGAAGATTTAAATTCCCTGGAGCCAACATTGTGAAATCAGAGGCTGAGAACTCTAAACAAAAAAGGGAAACTAAGCACCTTACGATGACTCCAAGAAGAAGCAAACTGGCTTGCATTCCACCAGTGGAATCCATGATCTAAAGTCCTTTCTGTTGGATGAAATGGACAAAAAATGGGCTTGCATTATATGGTGGAACACAAGCTGAACTACCAGAAGAAAACAACTATAGGCCAAAAAGGATGGTGAAATGCAAGCACCCACACATACTGCTAGAGGAGGTGCTCCAACCTGGAGTCTTCCCAAGAGAGTAGGGGACACAGGCCTAGTCATCAAGGGAGGAGGAATTTGAAATGGTGTTTCACTCTTGGAAGGCAAAGACCAATGCAATCAGCTGCTTATTTTGCTCCTCAAGTGGCATTCCAGGTTGGGAGGTAAGAGGCAGAGGCAAATAATACCTTCTACCAACAACAGTTCCTGGGGAAGATGGTTAAAAGAAGCTGATACCCTTTCCCTCTGATGCATACCATGTGTAGATCCAATGAAAAGATAGCAGCTCTTTTATAATCTTACTCCTCTCCCACCATACATTAAATAACTTGTTAATGCAGATGACCCCCAGGAATCACTGCCCTGATAACTAGAGATGTGTAAAAGTTGACATTTCCTCACTGGAATTTCTACAGAAGCTATACTAGAAAAGGTGTCCAGTTTATTGTGTCAGAGCTGGGAAAGTTGGTGACATCCTAACCCCTCAATATGGAAAGAAGAGGGCATATCTGATACATACTTAGGAATTAAGAGTTATGGTTTTATATATTATATATATCCCTTTGAGTGCCAGTGTAATGCGTTCCGTACCCCTCTGGCACTCAGAGTGTTAAATATACATAGATACACACACACATTTATACACACACCTTTAAAGGGGAACTACCACCCCGCAATAACTTAAGCTTGATTGATTCTTCATCTGGCGACTAGCTGCTTAGTAGCGCCGGCTCAAAAGGGACTGACAGCGCAGTCCCGGCCGGCTCAAAAGGGACTGACAGCGCAGGGTGGTAGTTCCCCTTTAACCTGCCTTCTAAAATACCAAAATCTGAGTTTTTATGCATTGGTGTTCCTATAAATGCTAGCAAGTAGCATAAACCATGTAATCCTATACGTTATATATTTTCATACAAATATACAAAATTCTAAATTTCAGGAACTGGTCATTTCCTTTCCACCTCATGGCTGGCTTCCTATGAAATTTCCAGGATATGGCACCATAGCAAAAGTTTTCTTTTCCACAATTACACTCTTTCAAATATACTGAAAACCCATAATAAGTTAGATACCTAGAGGCCTACTGACACAGTCTTTCTGAATTTAGATTTATGCCCATTCTTCAGTTACACATTCCTTACAAAAGGAGGAAACAGACACCAGGGGGTAGATGGACTAAAAGTGGATAAAAGCTTAAGATGGAGATGCTGTATTGGATGTGTCAAAGGCACATCGACAATATGCACTAACATGTCTTCGCCATCCTATGCCCTTAAATTAGCCATCATCGCAATAAATCCACAATGACTTCAACAGCTTTACAATTTTGAACTGAACACATCAACAATGGCTAATTTCCATATGGAAATACAGGTTAATGAGCCACTGTCATATTGCGTTATTTAAAACGAATTACTTCATTGTAATGGTCTTCAAAGTGTTCTTGCAAACCAAGAACACTTTGTAGACCATTCCAATAAAGTCAGTCATTTAAATAACGTGAAGGCGGCTCTGCTGCAGAGCTTCCGTGTTGGCCAACAAGGATCTCCTGTTGTAAGCTTTACAGCTGACAGCAGGAAACATCAAACTTTGAATGCAGAGATCTCTCAAACCATAGCGTTTTTTTTACATTCAATACAACTTTTTAAGCACTACAAAATGCAAAATATTTTTTCTGGGACATTACTGTCCCTTTAACATGGCTGTTATCCACATGCACTAAACTCTGATAGCAGCTTTTGCTGTTGGAGCCCACACTTCTAACATCAGTTACCTGAGGTGGACAATGTTGGGATCTCCCTGTAGCTCTCTATGGTAACAGATGACAGTTTGCAGTCTCTGCTAAAGAACAGAGTAATGTGCTGTAGATCTCTTTGGCATGTAAAGGGTTAAAGTCTCCTGCTGTAGCACATTCATTCAAATACATAATAGAATCATTGGATGGTGGGCCCTCTGTGCATGCAGCATATGGAACTACACCCAGCTACCTTCTACAGTCTGCAGTCATTGGATCCATATGTGCATTCCTTAGTGAGCTTGTCTGCCTACATGTGGTTACAAAGCCTGTGGCTATGACAGTTACCATTATTGGAAGTTGTGTAACAATGGATATACTCATATGATGGTAAAACTCTACCTTTGTCTTCTGTCAAGGATCAGTATTCAGGTGTCCAAATGTCCAGACCCTAATGTAACTGGAGAACAGTGCTGGGGAGCATAGTTTGGAAACATTGACAGTGGCACCAATCCCTTGCTGGGGCCAAAGCCGGACCAAGGTGCTGGCCATGAAGCAAGATGTCTGTGAAGCCAGATGTCCGATCCCGGTTGAGCCAGGACCCTGACCAGGATGGGAGTAGATGCACATGTCACGGTAATCAGGCAAATAAGGACAGACACAAAGATAAAATATAACCACCTTTATTTATTATAACAACAATAATGGTAGAGCCCACACAGAACCCCAGACATATGTAAACAGGACCCAAGGTCCCTCCGGAGCTGCACACTGTGCTGTGCACTGCACTACTCAAGATCTCGAGATTAGGGAAGCGGCTCAAGTGGGACAACAGAAGAATAGTAGAATATGTGTAAGTCACCACTTGTTCTGCGAACGGAGGCAACAGAGAGCGAGAACAGACCAGAGCCAGGAGGCACAGAGACAACAGGTCAGGCAAGCAGGTAGTGTAGGGAGTGAGTAGGCAGCCAGAGTCACAGTTCAGACAAGTCAGGGACTACACAGAGGGAGAGTAACCAGGCCACTGGTCAGGCAACCGGAGACTATTCTGAGTGAGTAGGAGCCAGGGCCACTTGTCAGGCAAACCAAGGACTACAAGGAGTGAAAGTAATCAGGCCCTCAGGAAAGGCAACCAGAGGCTACACTGAGCGTGTAGTGCCACGGCCACTGGTCAGGCAAGCCGGAGTCATACACAGAGTGAGTAGTCAGCCAGAGCCACAGGTCAGAAGCGATGTGGGTAGTCAGACAAGGCAGGGTCATACACAGAGTGAGATTCTCAGGCAAACATGGGTCATAACAGAGAGCAAAATGTAACGAGCAGGAATACCATGTAAGGGCAATGACTCCTAGCCCCAAGTAAGATTATAAAGGAGCAGAAGGAGGCGGGACCCAATTAGGCCACCCAGAAAAGGCCCATAAAAAGGCATCTGAGCCATTGCCTGTAACAGACATAGTAATGCAGAGGTGGCCGCAAGGATGCTGGCCGACACACCACAGAGGAAGGAAGCACAGGCTAACTACGCCTTAGAGGTAGACTGTGATAGCACATTGGTGTTGATCTCAGACAAAGGATCCAGTGAGGACCGCAGTTGCAGACCCTCTAAGCTCACACTCAACCGAAAAGGATCTGCCCAAGACAGCAGGCTGAGACTGCTTAAGGCTCACCAGTAGGGAAGTGAGGACTAGCCCTTAAAATGTAGCAGGCTGGGACTGCTTAAGGTTTGACCATAGGGCAATAGAATCTAGCCCTTTAAATGTAGCAGGTTGGGACTGCTTAATGTTCACCCAAAACACATAAGGCATATCTCTCACCATACAGTGGTGAAGGAGATGGAATAGGTCAGCAATGATAAGTGTGAAGGACTTCCAACCATGGTTTGAACCCAGTCCGACTAGGATCATCAAAATAATAACCCCAGAGATAGAGTAAAGCGGAACACTACTGTCACTAATTGACTAATAAGAGTATGACTCCTACACCACAAGTATCCATAGGAATATAGGGCAACAAAGTCAAGGTAACAGATTGATAAGGAGGATAAATATACTCACCCCTGCTACCTCTGACACCTAAGCCATGACCACAGCTATAATAGAACACCTCTGAACTCTTAAGAGATGGGACCACTGAGAGATGTGGCAAACCCAGCTTCAACTTGCTCTGCAAACTGAGTCAGCCAGGGGTCACCTAGGCAGATGCAGAGGCCCAAATCAAAGGTGTATGGGTGAATGTACGAGAATACAATAATATCATCTGTTGCTGGGTCAGAGGAAACATAGATATACAGGTAATATAGTGAGTACAATAAATACCTCCCAGGCCGTGAGGCCCAAGATATGAATTACCAGATGGTGTGGGGGGAATCAAGTAGAATAGTCAAAACAAGCAAAGGTCACCCGGAGTGTATGGGGTAAAAGAGAAAAGCAGAATCCATAGTCAATACACGAAAGACAAGGAATAAACAACCAGGAGGACAATACAAATACAAAAGCCAGGGTCGAAGTACAAATAAAGTAAGGTCTATACACAAACAAACTTGAATAATCAGGCCAGAAGGTTACAGAGGCCCAAGGCAATCAACCCTAGCTGACCAATAAGATCCCAGGAGGAGAAGGAGGAAGTGATGCAAGAGGAAATAGACAAAAATAGATGCAAATGGAAAAAACACACAGAGACAGGCCAGAAGGGTGAAAAGGAGAATCCTGACAGAGGCAGACCAAAATAGGTGCAAATGGATAAACCAAACAAGCAAGAAGGGTGAATAGGAGACTCCTGACACCCTTTTTCTTGGCTGCATAAGATCTGATTTGCAATACTATGCCTGTTTATCATCTAGGTGACTGACCCTGGTGTCCAGGATAATTATTATCATCTATCATATTGATTCACATATGTCCAGCAAGTACAACAAGCAACTATGTTGCCTATGCAAGATTACATTGTCTGGATTATTCACCGAATTGCAATGTGGCACCCGTACACAATCATCCGAGTGTATCACAATGCTAATTTATCATGTATATGGTAAGAACTTTCACTTTATTCTCAAGGATTGCTGATTTCACTACTGCTGCATTCTGTCACACTGTATATAGTGCTTTTTTGGATCTTACCCACCTTGACTAACATTATGAACAACATGCTGATGGCAGAATGATGTGTTTATAGACGTTCTTTTGTTATGAACTTTTACCACAATTTGGACTTCATTATAATTTAGCTTTTGTGTTACTGATTTATGGTTTACTACTGCTGTCTTCAGCCAACAGCATTGCTAAGTGGGATGGTTGGATTTCTGTGATGTTTTCTGATTGCCTAATAGTGAAGTGACTAGCCGGTTCCATCACTGGAGTTAGAACACTGTTTTTTTGGCAAGCTTACCTTATTTGTTGGGTAAGTACTATACATATTTTTGTATTACATTTTTGCTCATAAAATTGCAATAGAAGAATGGTGCATTCCCTATAAAAATAACTTTATGTACACATAGCTTCCACTTTATAAATAAAAGCTAAGACCACTGGTGCGTATGTATGTACCAATGAGGCTGATGTGTTAATAAAACAATGGCACCACAGATAAGAAATATTACAATTGATTTAAGTGTGGCTTAACTTCTTGAAGGCTAGAGCGGTTGCCAACACATTGTAAAGCAATGTGTTGGAGACCTATGTAGCCTTCAAGGGGTGAAAAATGTAATTTAAAATAAATAGGAAGATTGTGTTTGTTTTTTTACTCCTATGCTGCAGCTGGTTTACTCCAAAATTGTTGTAGAGGTGTATGAGGTTCAAGTTTTGGGCTCTTGCTGCTGGTGCTGTGCCCATAGTTGACTGCCAGCTTGAACTACTCTTTTTTTGGATAACCAGACCATTACAAAAGAGGGAGAATATGTTTTTTTTTATTTATGTTTTTTATAAAGAGTCCTTCATTGAGAGGGGATCAAGGCTGAGGGTTCTGCCAAAGCTGGAGAGCACTTACTCACCCTGCCAACAAAACATGAAGTTTAGCTCTACTTGCATTGCCATTATATAGATAAGGTGGTCTGCACTTTTGCTGGACACAGGTACCTAGGTAGTCATCATCTCAATAAAAGGTAGACAAAACTTACTGTAACAGAACATAGGCCATTACTGTGGCCACTTTTATATACCAGGTAAGTGAACACAAAAGACTGGATAGAACAGACCGGAATCCCAGCTCCTGACAGTTGGGTAACCCAAGGAAGGCAGCCGGGCAGATCAAATTCCCCGCCACAAAGGGTAGAAAGTAGGTGGATTCCTGATTGGCCGCCTACTGGGTGGTAGTATGTAGGCAGCCTTCTGACTGGATACCTACCATTCTATGGGGAAACTATAATGTCGATGTGTAACTATGTAATGTTGATGTGCAATGGTGTGCTCAACCAGTAGGTGGCCCTTGTACAGTATGTGATGTTGAGGTTTTACTATGTATTCAACAGGCAGGCGCTGCTCTCATTGATCACCTCTTGTCGAGCAATGCCTCGACAAGCATGGCGTTGCTTTGACAAGTAGATGGCTCTGTGATTGGTCACCACCTGTCTCCATCTTGACGCTCTGGTTCCCATTAGCTGGAGAGCGGGCATGACAGTATGGAATTAGTCTGTTGGGCCGGGGTGATTCAGTCACACTTTGAATACAATAACCCGGCCATGGATTGGTCGTTGTCCCTTGTTGTACAGATTCCCATTGACTGGAGATCAGAGTGGTAAGATTGAATTGTGTATGTGTCCCCTTTCTGTTTACTGTGGCATTGTTCCATTGTGTATAGTTTTACTATAAAATGTCCCCTCAATAAAGGTGTTGTTTTGGACTAGAAGTGTGTCCCGTTTTATTTCTGAGTGGTCTGAAGGGCCCCCTCTGACCCCTCCATTCATGGATCTTGCGTTCCAGTACTCCCCAACCAGCTACCCAATCTATAGCCGCCTTCAGGATGGAGAAAACCGGCATGATGGCCCAAGCCAACCTATATCTTGGATTCCCATTACATTTACCATTTTGGAAAGAATATAACCCTTGCAACAAACTTGCCTTTCTGCCCCTATCTTGGTCAGTACAAATGTTTCCAGAAGGTTGCAATACAGGGGAAAAAAACAAAACCCCATCATTTTCACATCATCAAATGTACTGAAATGTGTGAAGACTATGGAATTTCCAACTGTATAATTAGCTACTGCTCTTATGAGAAAAATGACACCCTATTGCTACAGTTCACATACTGTAGGGGTTGCCAAACGCACAAAACTGCACCTAGCTCTTTTCTTTTTTGAAAATGTCTGCCTGTACTAAAATGGTCATAACTATTACAAATATGAAGGAAAGGTATGCAAGGTGTACCATTTACCCACATGAAGTGAGGGATCACTTGCCTTTCTATCCCTAGGCTGGAGTGCACACATATTTCCATAAGTTGCCGATACATTAACTTTTTTTTTTTATACACATTTCCACCACTTAACTCCTTCAGTGCCAGAGGCTTGGGCCATTTCCTGTACCCTGCAGGCCAGACACTTTTTCAGCATTTTTGCTATCCTTCTTTTATGCTTGATTTCCTCTGGGGATTTTTAGATAAATATGGAAAACTATATATTGTTTTTTCAGAACGAATTGAGCTTTCTCGTGGTACCTTACATGAAGAGAATTTTACATCGTGCAAAAAGCTATGATGTCATAATGACAAAAAAAGTGAAAATGTACTCATTTTGCTAAAATCACATAATATGTATCAAAAACATTTACCTTGATTGAAAAAGTTTCAATTATTTGAAAAAGCCCCGAGTCCCCCGAGTAAAAAAAATACCAAATTTGTATAGTTTTACCTACGTCCATGGCTAGCGTAGAGCCCTAATCACCAGCAGCGCAAAATGACATTTTCAACTTTATAAAATAATATTCGCATCCTAGTGTTTTGTGGTAAAGCTACCCTAAAACAGTGGAATAACTATATAAAACTATATTTCTGGAAAGCAGACAACCTGCTGCATCTAATGAGGGGTAACTTGCCTTGTTACCCCAAGCCTGGTGTGCACAAATACCTCCAGAAGATGGTGCTAATGAAAAAAAAGGCATTTTCTTACATTTCTGCCCCTTCAAATGTACTAAAATGTGTGAAAACCATGGCATTTCCAACTGTATTCATTAGCTAGGCTCTTAGGAGAAAAATGACACCTCATTGGTATGAGTTCACCTACCTCAGGGGACGCTACAAGTACAAAACTACACCTATTGCAACCTCTAATTTTTCTAACATTTTCTTAAACATTACTTGTCTGTACAAAAATGGTTATAACAATTACAGAAGAGAAGAAAGGGTACACAAACCATACCATTTTGAAAAGAAGACACACTGCAGCATCTAAAGTGCAAAACGACACCTACTACAACCTCACATTTTTCTAACATTTTCTCAAACATTACTTGTCTGTACACAAATGGTTATTATAACTACAGAAGTGAAGAAAGGGTACACAAACCATACCATTTTGAAAAGAAGACACCCTGCCGCATCTAATGATGGGTGACTTGCCTTGTTACCCCAAGCCTGGAGTGCACAAATGCCTCCAGAAGGTGGCGCTAATGAAAAAAAAAGGAATTTTCTTACATTTCTGTCCCTTCAAATGTACTAACATTTGTGAAAACCATGGCATTTCCAACTGTATTCATTAGCTAGTGCTCTTAGGAGAAAAATGACACCCCATTGGTATGAGTTTAACTACCTCAGGGGGCGCTAGAAGAGCAAAACAACACCTACTACAACCTCAAATTTTTCTAACATTTTCTCAAACATTACTTGTCTGTACACAAATGGTTATAACAACTACAGAAGTGAAGAAAGGGTACACAAACCATACCATTTTGGAAAGAAGACAACCTGCCGCATCAAATGAGGGGTGAATTGCCTTCTTACCCCAAGCCTGTTGTGCACAAATGCCTCCAGAAGGTGGCACTAATGAAAAAAAGGCATTTTCTTATGTTTCTGTCCCTTCAAATGTACTGAAATTTGTGAAAACCATGGCATTTCCAACTGTATTCATTAGCTAGTGCTCTTAGGAGAAAAATGACAGCCAACTGGAATGAGTTGACCTACCTTAGGGGTGCTAGAAGCACATAACTACACATATCTGTTTGCATCTTCGAAAATGGCTCTTTGTACTAAAATGTTCATAACTGTTAGAGACATGAAGGAAAGGTATAAAAGGTATACCATTTTGGAAAGTAGACATTCTCCCGCATCAAGTGAGGGGTCACTTGCCTTTCTACCCCCTGGGCTGAAGTGCACAAATATTTCCAAAAGGTGGAGCTATGGGAATAAATGCATGTTTTTTTACATTTCCACCACTTCAAAGATCCTAAAATCTTTGAAAACCATAAAATTTCCTGCTGTATTCAGTACCTGCTACCAATATGAGAAAAATGGTATTTGTGTGGGTTAACATACAACATGTGGGTGCTAGGAACACGTACGTAAACCTGACACTTTTGTTTTTTAAATGATCTGCTTGCACTAAAATGGTTATAACTATAATAGATATGCAAGAAAGGTAGAGAAACAATGCCATTTTGGAAAGGAAACAACCTGCCGCATCTAATGAGGGGTCACTTGCCTTCTTACCCAAAGGCTGGTATGCACAAATGCTTCCAGGAGGTGGCGTTAATGAAAAAAGGCATTTTCTTACATTTCTGCCCCTTCAAATGTATGGAGCTCTGTAAAAACCATGGAATTTTCAACTGCATTCATTAGCTAGTGCTCTTAGGAGTCAAAAGACACCTCATTGGTATGAGTTGACCTACCTTAGGGGGTGCTAGAAGTAGAAAACTACACCTACTACAACCTCTGATGTTTCTAACATTTTCTCAAATGTGACTTGCCTGTACAAAAATGGCTATAACACCTTCAGAATTGAAGAAAAGGTAGATAAACCATACCATTTTGGAAAGAAGACAACCTGCCGCATCTAATGAGGGGTCACTTGCCTTCTTATCCCAATACTGGTGTGCATAAATGTTTCCAGAAGGAGGCGATATAGGAAAAAAATTGCATTTTTTTACATTGCTGCCCCTTCAAATGTATGGAACTCTGTGAAAACCATGGAATTTTCAACTGCATTTGTTTGCTAGTGCTCTTAGGAGTCAAATGACACCCCATTGGTATGAGTTGAACTACCTTAGGGGGTGCTAGAAGTAGAAAACTACACCTACTACAAACTGATGTTTTTAACATTTTCTGAAGCCTGACTTGCCTGTATGAAAATGGCTATAACACCTTCAGAATTGAAGAAAAGGTAGATAAACCATACCATTTTGGAAAGAAGACAACCTGCTGCATCTAATGAGGGGTCACTTGCCTTTATACCCCTAAGTTAGTTGGCACAACTATTTCCAGAATGTGGTGCTACAGGAAAAAAAAAATTGTTTTACACATCAGTCACTTCAAAGATACTAAAATGGTTCAATGGCGTGGGATTTCCTAGGAGGACTTCTTGCCTGCCTAAGAAAAATGGTGTCCCACTGCTGTGGGTTGATATACCAATTTAAGCTACAGGAGCGTAGCTACCAGTGAAACAGGAATGGGAAAGCAAACAGTGTATGTGTGATTTTATGGCTAACAGATGAAAGAAGCTAGGGCGTCAGCTGGTGTACATGCAGACCTGTGACTACAAGTGTAACAAAGTGTGTGGGAGGGTGAGGGATTAGGCAGTGTGTGTGGGTATGAGCAGAAAAGCATGGATGGTGGTGATGGTGGGGCAGTGTCTAGTAGTGTGTATGGGAGATCTGTGACTACCAGTGAGCACTGTATGTCCACCTCATATAAAGCACTGTGTTGGACCCCCCTCCTGTGGCTCGTGCATTTTTTTGGGCTTTTTCCCCCAATATTTTTGTGTAGACCTCGTTGGGGGCATCAAAACCCATGCAATGAGGTCTAAATAAAAAATAAAGGGGGGGGGAATCCTTTGTGTGCCACAGGGGTGTCCAGTGGATTGCAAAGCAATGCATTTGGGCCCCTGTGGCACACAAAGGGTTAATTTTTTTTTATCGTTACTTTGTATTCAGATGGCCACCAAACCAGCTCTGATCACAAAGTAATGATAAAAAGTCCTGTGTGTGCCACAGGAACGGGGTCTGCATTGAACCCCCCCCAGTGGCACACACAGGGTTAATTTTTTTTTTAATTTTTTTATTATTATATACCTCATTGAGGGGCATCAGGACCCCCTGATCCCTCCCCAATGAGGTCTTAGTAAAAAAAATATATATATGTCCACAAACGGAGTGACCCTGTGAGTGCCACAGGGGTCTCCCGTGCATTGCAAAGCAATGCATTGGATCCTTGTGGCACTCAGAGGGTTACATTTTTTTTTTATCATCTGTAATCAGAGCTTGTTGGGGGGCCATCAGGATCAATCCTGATGGCCCCCCAACAATCTCTGGTAAGAAAGTAATGATAAAAGCCCTGTGTGTGCCACAGAAGGGGGGCTGCATTGCCCCCCCCTGTGGCACACACAGGGTTAATTTTTTTTTTAATTTACATTTTTTTTTTTTTTTTTTTATAGATCTCATTGGGGGGTATCCGATTCTCTGATTCCCCTCAATGAGGTCTTACAAAAAAAAAAAAAAAAAAAGGAACAAAAATAAATTTCCCTGTGAGTGCCACAGGGGTCTCCAGCGGATTGCAAAGCAATGCATTGGACCCTTGTGGCACTCAGAGGGTTATTTTTTTTTTTTATTATTATTACTTTGTAATCAGAGCTTGTTGGGGGGCCATTGTTAGCCCCCAACAATCTCTGGTAACAAAGGAATGATAAAAGTCCTGTGTGTGCCACAGGAGGGGGGGTGCATTGGACCCCCCTGTAGCACACACAGGGTTACATTTTTTTTTTTTACTCATAGACCCCAATGAGGTCTTGCAAAAAAAAAAAAAAAAATCCCCCCACAAAAAGTGACCCTGTGAGTGCCGCAGGGGTCTCCAGCACATTGCAAAGCAATGTGCTGGGGACCCCTGCGGCACTCACAGGGTTACGTAGCTATTTATTTTATTTTTTAATTTATTCAGACCTCGTGGGGGACATCAGGACCCCTCCTGGTGTCCCCCCAGTTATTGATCTCCCACCGGTAGGAGTGAATCGGGTAAGGGAAACTTCCTTAACGTCATCGGTGATCATGTCACCGATGACGTTAGGAGGTTTCCCCCGGTCCCTCCCACTCCTACCCAGAAGTTCGGGGTAGGAGAGCGGAGGAGGGAGAAACTCTGTTTCTCAGAGCTTCTCCCTTGGCGATATTGATCTCCCAACGCAATCCACTGGGAGATCAATACCTGGGAGGTCCTCCCAAGAGTGCCAGCCAGTTATACCGGCTTAAGCAGTGACCGCATTTTAGCTGTCAAATGTAGGAGCGTGGCACAGCAGGTACAGCTGTGCCCACTCGTACATTGTACCCACCTGGCAGGTAGGGGTTAAAGATACTAAAATTTTGGAAAACCATAGAATTTCCTACTGTATTCAGTACCTGCTACCAACCTGACAAAAATGGTACCATTTGTGTGTGAATGTACAATATGGGGGTTCAGGAATACTAATTTACAAATGCCACTTTTCTTTTTTAAATTACTTGCCTCTATTAAAATTGTCATAACCATTACATATATGCAGGACAGGTAGGAGTGGTATACCAATTTGGAAAGAACAGGAGGCAAATATAGTTGTGGATACCTTTATTGGCTAACTAAGCAGATTTAGAATGCAAGCTTTCAGGACCTTAGGGCTCTTCCTCAGGCATGTTGTACAGATAAATAAGAAAAAATCTCTCTTAAATACAAGTACAAATTGCATTGTTTAGAATGGAAATCAGATAAGAGAACTCAATCCAGATCCAAGTACTCTGATCAGTCAATGGTAAATTGCATTCTTCCTCTGAGGCTTTAGAGGTATTTACGATGCCAGTGGGTCTGTTTCAAAGGTTAATCCACTAAATAATAATGTGACAAGAATTATCTGTCTTTATTCAAACCATTATGAATAGCATTAAACTTTAACATTAACTTAACCTCCCATATTTTCTGTCCCTCTGAGTGTGGAACAGTCCCATCAATACAGTTAACTTATGTTCTCCCACTGGTGTCTCTGTCTTTTTGTTGTTAACACTGGATCTTTGGGAATTAAGCCTTTTATGTAGTGGCTGTCCAGTTTCACCCACATAAAGAGCTGCTGGGCATTTTGAACACATGATAAGGTATATTACACTGGATGATTTGCAGGTGAAGGTACCATTGATCTTATAGTGTACCTTGTGGCCAGTTTCTATTCACTTTTATTATTTTTTACCTTTTTCCTATAATAAAGTTGTGTAATTTTATACCCTACATACGCTATGATATGGAGAGATAACTTGTTGCTCTTAAGTTTAATCATATGGTTCTATAACTTAATGTTCCATACATCCGCATAGCGCATATATATATATATATATATATATATATATATATATATATATATATATATATACACACACATACATATATACTATTACACATTTCACGGAACATTACATCTTAAAAAACTGAGGACATCGGCCTGGAGCTGAGCCTTAAGAATCTAATACAAGTGATTTATATTGGGGGGGCAGGAGAAGCCTCCAATACATGTGAGTAGACATCTACAAGGGTAAAGAGGGGTTCATCCAATTTTTTATATGTGATTTACTACGCTTAGAGGATTTCTGTTGCTCAGTTTCTCTGTTTCTACAGTAGAATAAGGGTTGACCTCCGGCTTTTAACATTTTAATAGTAACTTTATCAGGTCCAGTTGGTTTGTCATTTTTCATTATATTTTACTTCTTTTACCAAACCTTCTGGCACAGCTTTAGCCTCTGGCACTGCATTCAGTTGTTGACCTTCATCCTTATAAAGCTTTGAATAAAATTATTCCACTTATTTTAGTATTTGTAGTGGAAGATTTGCTGTACCATCTTCAAGCTTTAATGCAAACATTTGGCTCTTAGGTGTGTCCATCTTTTGTTTTGCTATCTTTAGTCCTTGATTTTTTTCCAGTGTCCTTTTGATGAGCTCAACATTGAACTTGCATGCTTTTTCCTTTTTTATGCACTTCCTTATGGGCTACCACATTTCTACATATTCTACCCTGGTTCTAATATTAACATTTTGCTTCATTTCTCTTCTTTTTCTTGTTTCTCAGTAGGTGCAAGGGCATGGGCAGTGTTTATGATAGTCTCAATAACTTTTTTATTGTGGGTTGAAACTGAAGTGATTAGACATTGCCAACTCAAAATTCTTATGGATTTTTCAATAGTTTACTTGATCATTTTTTCTTTTTAGCCAATTTTGATTTTTTTTCTCTCACTAGTCACTCTCAACAAGAGAGAGAGAGAGAGAAAGAGATTTATACATCATGAATTCATTCTACAGGAAAAAGGCCCAGAGAATATTGATATGAAAAAGCCCTAATGGTAATACAAGTGAAATGGACTATATACTTGGAAATTATAAAATATTTACTCACTTCTCAGTCTTTTTAATGTTAGAAGTGAATATATTATAATCTGACTGGAGGGTGAAAGCACTCACTCTTAAGGAATTGTGTTGCCCTAGTGCACAATCCCAGATGTGAAATGAATACGAAAAAGAAAGGACAACACCTGTGGGACTCGTTAGTAAGCATAAAGAAAACATTAAAAAAAACAAAAAACACATATATATATATATATATATATATCTTAGATGCTAAAGATACAGCTACTATCTGCTAGTAAAACATTAATAAATGTTTACACATTTATAAAATTAAAGGCTAGACATGGGGGGAGATAGAAGAGGACACTCCTGTACATTGCTGTGCCCCACAAGTTGTGCCGGTAACAAGTAAAAAATACATGAAAGGAATCAAAAGGCCAATTGCCATAAATACAGGGTACCAGGAAACAATGTGGAGAAGAAGATAACACACACAATAGACCATATGCAAGAGCCTAGAATGCGGGACCCGCTGTGTACTTGAAGAAAAAAGGTATCCAGCACATCTCAGAAATCACTGGCAAGCTAACAGAATAACTACAATACAAAAACCAGCTACTACAAATGAGGGGAAGCCTGAAGGAAGGGAGAAAAGCGTTGTCACATAGGGACGAACACTGCAAAAGGCATCACAATGCTATAATGAATCAAAATAGAGATAAATAAGCATAAATCAGAGCACTGCATCACAGGGTGAAGATCTGGGGACCGGGACCACAGGGTGAGCACCAAAGATATTGGAGTTATGACATGCTGTGGCCCAAACATAAGTGTATTTATTAGATGAGATAAGAAATAGCTGGTATCACCCTGTAGGTGATGAGGTCTTTATTAGGGGTGGGCGAAAGTAGTTGGCGTGTTCCCATGAGAAATCCCACGGAAACCATGTTATTGTCCACATTTTCAATGGAAAATCTGCTTTTAAACCAGCGATAAAAATCTTTGCGGTTTTTGCCCATTGGACAAAATTCCCTGACAATTTTTCAATGGCTAGAAATTTCTGCCCATTGATTTACGTGGTCTTTGCCTTTTTGCTATAAAAGCTTGATGTATTTGCAGAAGTAAAACACAATAGAAGCAGCTATCGAGAGAGGTAGACATGCTGTGCTGTTCTGCTGTTTCCTATTTTGAAAATTGAGGCAGGAGAGGCTTCCAGTGACCGCAATCACTATGAGCAGGTTTAAAAATAGTAAAAGGAGGAACTGGAAGGACACTTATGAGTCCACTGAGTCTGAGGAGGAAGTGAGCACTACTGAACCAATGCTGTCCAGTCCCCCTAAATCACTCCTAGAGATCTTGGGGAAATTAATGGCAAGGGAGGAAGAGAAGGGTAGTACTAGTGAGAGCAGGACAGGTCAGCTGCCTGTGCCTGCTCCAAGACATGCTGCCCCAATTGCTGTACCTGCTGCCAGATGTGTTGCCCCAGCTGCCACCAGTGCTGTGCCTGCTGTCAGATATGATGCACCTGCTGCAACCATTGCTGTGCCTGCAGCCAGTGCTGAACCTGTTGCCACCAGTGATAAACCTGCTGCCACTGCTGTCAGATGTGCTGCCCATGCTACCACCATTGCTGTGCCTCCTGTTAGACGTACTGCCCCTGCTGCCACCAGTGCTGTGTCTACTGCCAGTGCTGCCAGCAGTGCTGTGCCTGCTGCCGATGCTGAACCTGCTGCCACCAGTGTTGTGCCTGCTGTCAGACATGCTGTGCCTGCTGCCAGTGTGTCTTTTAATACTCAAGAGGGGCGGGAAGGAGAAAATGATGCCAAATGTGACAGCAAGGGACCCCAGGTCACACTTGCCATCCCCAAGCAGTCGTGTCAGTACTAGTACTACTACTACTAAGGTCCAACAGTTTGTTAGTGTTAGGAGTGAAGGAGGGGGTAATCAATAGCCTCATATAACTAGTGACTGGTTATCATGGTTCCCGTGAGTACCTGTCACTCTCTGCGGTGGTGTGTTCCTATTGGCAGTCCTTGTTATGCCTGCCCAGTATCAGCCTTCTTATACCAGGCCTCTGGCACCTGTCAGGTGCCCTTTCATGGTGTTCCAGTACCAGTGCTTCCGTTGCTGTGTTCCTGTGTACCAATTTGGCTTGTCTGACTATTCTTCTGGTTCCTGCTCCGTGTATGACCCGGCCTGGCTGACGCTCCTGCTCCGTGTTTGATCCGGCTTGTCTGACGTTCCTCCTCCGTGTATGACCCGGCCTGGCTGACGCTCCTGCTCTGTGATTGATCCGGCTTGTCGGACGTTCCTGCTCCATGTATGACCCGGCCTGGCTAACGCTCCTGCTCCTTGATTGATCCGGCTTGTCTGACGTTCCTGCTCCGTGTATGACCCGGCCTGCCGACGTTCCTGCTTGGTATCCTGCTTCCTGAGTTCCGGTTCCAGTGTGACTCCGTCTATGTCGCTTGGCGACATTGTGAACTGTCAGATTGTGCATCCTAAAGCTGACCTTCCACTTGCTGATCTTGTTGCCTCCGTTACCGAGCCTGCCTGTCTACTCTTGCTGTGCTTGTAGTCTCCGATATTTGGCATCCGTTAACACTGGCTGAGCTTGTTGCTTCCGGTACCGAGCCTATCCTCTGACACTTGCTGTACTTGTTGCCTCCGTTCTGAGCCATCCATTACACTTGCTGTGCTTATTGCCTCCATTACCGAGCCTGCCCGTTAACCCTTGCAGAGCCTGTTGCCTCAGTTACCGAGCCATCCGCTACCGTTGCAGAGCAGTGAGTTACCGTTAACATCTACCGTAGCTCTTGCAACATACGCTTATTGGCGCACCGTGGGGTGCTACTGGCTCTGGTCTCATTCGGCTCTAGCAGTATTAGGGTATCCGTTGACGCACCACGGGGTGCTACTGGCTCTGGTCCCTTTCAGCTCAGGCAGTGTGGTTTTCCGTTGGCGCACCGAGGGGTTCTACTAGCTCTGGTCCCTTTCAGCTCAGGCAGTGTGGTTTTCCGTTGGCGCACCGAGGGGTGCTACTGGCTCAAGTTTCCATTTAGTTCATACAGTGTCATTAACCCTTTCGGTACCGCAGAGTACCGTGGCTCTGGTCCCTTTCTGCTCACGCAGTGTGCCTATTCCGTTAAGCATGGCAGAGTGCCCTTGGCTCTGGTATTATCCAGCTCTAGCACCAGTGTTGGTCTTGCTTGATCCTCAGTCCTTGAGGACTACTGGGCCTTGTCTTATACACCACAACAGAGACTGATCATTTGCATTGGACTTAACCCTAGCCTTACTTAGTCCTATTGCTCATAGTCATTGCTATCTATCATATTGTGTCTGCTATATTAACATATTGCCTTCAGTTACGTGTCATTACCTATCTCTGCCCTTAGGGGGCCGTGTTCCTATATTTTTCTCAATAAAACAATGTTTTATTTTTTACCTCTGGTCTGAGAGTCTGAATAACCGTTACACTGGTAGACTGAGGAGGAAAACTCTGCAGCTGAACTTGATGTGGTTGGTGTTAGTAGCAGTAATGTTGAAACAGCCTATGGGACTAGTGTTAGGGGAGTTGTAGGTCAAGCATTTGAGAGGTTCCAGACTAGCGGACAAGGAAGCCTACACCATTCCTCTGGCTCTGGGAGTCCTCCCCTTCCCTTCACTAAAGTGTCCAACTGGTACATGATCCTGAAGCCTAAGAGGCCAGGACTGGTGTTGGTGGAGAGCAGGCTCAGAATTAATACCACCACCAGCAGAAGCACAGATCAGCTGCCTGTGCCTGCTGCCAGTCTGCCTTCTTCAGGTCAAAAACAAATGGCAAGTGTGAAATTAAGGGATCTTCTGTCACACTGCTAGTCACCTCCTGCAACCAGCAGTGAAATGTCTGTAAAGAGAAGCAGCACGTAGGGACAAGTGGTAGTGATGAGGTTGCTGGAGAATCCAGGGTGGAAGAGACATTGATGGCCTTTTTAGCAGAAACTGAGAAGGAATGTGAGACGGGGATGAGGATGGGCATCACCACTATCACTAGCAGTGAGATTTTGGAATTTGCAACAGCTCCAATTCCTGCGGCTGCTAAGATGCAAGGGCAGCAGGTTGCTGAGGATCAAGCTAGTGTACCACAGACCACCGTGGACTTAGTGGGAAGTTTTTTAGTCACGTGTTCAGTCTGGAAGCAAAAAGGTCTACTTCCAACGGGCCCCAAATTTAATTCAATTTTGCAAGGGTGTAATGTGGCGTGTCCAGTCACTGGAGTCTCTCAGGTTTCGGGAATTCTAATCCACCACAGTATTGGAGAGGCCTGGTAGGTACTCTGCCTGAATCGAGATGTTTTTGTCAGACAGAAGTGCCAAAATTCCTTTACTAGAATTGCCAACATTTTGGAATTGCTCCCCCTAGATGGTTGATGTATCGAACTGCCGATATATTGTCCATCTTCACCACGGAGCTGACGACAGTCCAAACGGGAGACAAGTGAACTGCCAATTGACTCCCCTCCAAAGAAATTGGAGCAGATTCTGTTGGTGATGGGCAATGGGTATGGTCAAATAAGCTTCTTTTAGATCCAACCTGACCATCCAGTTTGATGACAAAAGAAGATCTCTGAGGCGGTGTATGCCCTCAATTCTGAAATGTCTGTAGCATACAAAAACATTCAAGTTTCTTAGATTTATGAACGGTCGAACCCCAGAACCATTTTTGTGTACCAGTAATATATTGCTGATAAAGCCTGGTTTTGGTGAGGGGGCATGAATAATGGCCCCCTTTTTCTGGAGTTGTAGGATTTCTAAATCTACCAGATGGAAATCTTCTTTTGAGAAATGGATAGAAGGTAAAGGTTTGATTTGTTGAGGAATTGCATATAATTCTGACACCCTCGGACCGTTTGAAGTACCCATTGATCCAAGGTAATTTGAGACCAAGCATGGAAAAAATGGGTGAGTCTGCCACCCATTTTTTCCTCGAAGGGAAGGAAGGGGAAGGTATGTACCTTAAAAAGGTCTGGAACCCGGGAAGCCTCTAGAGGTCTTAGCTATCCATATTCAGGCACGTGGAGGGCAGAAGCAGGCTGGAGGTCTGATTTCTTGTGAACAGGCTCCTTTTGTGAATTGTACTGGATCTTGGGAGTATTTATATTGTCCCCTGTAGGAATCAGACGGTCGTCCAGGAAAGCAACCCCTTCCTTTCCTGGCCTTGACAAAAACTTGTTTGTTAAATACTTTTTTCATGGAACTTTGTGCCTTATCATGAGCTGTGAAAGTATTTACCAACTTCCTGAGATTCTTAATGAAAGAATCTCCGAAAAGTAAGCCATTCGCTTCTGGACACGCTTCAGTAGAAGCCATCTGTAAGAGTTTCAGGTCTATGCGTAGGAGGATGACCCGACACCTTTCAGTGGCTAAGGCCTAATAGGCAAAATGCTCTCTGTATCCAGCCCTGAAGGGTGTCCTGATCAACATGAGAATAAGAAAAAGTGACACCTTCTTCTGTCAGGTTAAAAATCTTTGCTAATGGGCCTTCCAGGTCTAAAAGTTTATCCTTAGGAAACACTAACACAGAACCAAAACGGGAGCGCAATGCACCAAGGTGGAATATCTCACAGAAGAGGGAGAAAGATAACACTAGTACGAATGTATATATACCAAATGATCATAGGATAGTACTCACACTTGTTATCAAATTTGCCGGTTTTAAGAACAACCAGCAGTCTACAAACAGGGTTAGGTACCACCCCGATACGGTCCCATGCAAACTTCAGCAAGGGAAATTATTGTAGAGAATCTAAAAATAAATGTTAAAATAATTTTAATAATAAAATAATGCTAGTTGTAAAAATCGCGTCACTATAGCCCACTTCTTTTTCAAATTAATTGGCCAGTTTTCAAATATACAATATAATTTGCAAAACAATGCAATCTGGCAATAAAAGAGTAAAAGACAAACGATGAATTACCACCCGAGCGAACCTATTTGTACCCATTGCTAAATGCCATATGCCAATTAACAAAGGAGAACATCCGGAACACGTTTTGTTAAATCTATAATAAAATAGTATGTGTGTGAATATATTTATAACTAAACACCAATATATATCTAGTTTTTAATACCTTCAGTACAAATATTTTATACTTGTATAAATAAATAGTAATCCAAGTAGGTTATTTACACTTTGTATGAGTATATCTCAATTTATTTTAAGTTTTATGAATCACTTACAAGATTATATTAACTCTTATATATGTTCACTGTTATAAATACACATATCAGAATAAACAGTTATTAGAAATACATATCACAAGTATATATAACTAGGTAGGCATCATAGTATTAGTTATTATTAAACAAAAATTATCATTCACTATATTTAATATCACATTTAATCATTAACATAATATATTTTATTTATTAGTCATAGAATTATGTATCTATTTATCTTCAGGACTATGAGTATTTATATTTTGGGATTTTCTAGAATGTATGTATATATTATTTTATTATTTATTTTTTATATTTCATTTTTATTTACTTATTAATTTTGTTTATTTTTCATTTCATTATTTTTATTTAATTTTTTTTCATATATTTGTATTGTTCATTCAGTTTATAGTTTATCATTTTTCCTCATTTATTATTATTTTTATTGTCTACTGATTGTTGTATGTAATAGTTTAGTATTTTTTATATGGTGAAAAGATTTGGAATCCAGTTAAAGTTTGAGTATAGGCAGCGCTGAACGTTTCATGAGCGAACAGGGTTTTGATCCCACTAGATATTACTGTGGGTATTTGGTTGGTTACCCCATAGTAGTTGTAGTACTGTGCATTTCATTTTAAAACACTAGACTTATTTAAATCCACCATATTGTGGTTGGCTTTTTCAGCAATTGCCTCCGCAGATGATGTAGTACTAGGCTCATCCATAACGGAATAGGTCTACTTCCGGTTTTGTGTTCCGGATGTTCTCCTTTGTTAATTGGCATGTAGCATTTAGCGATGGGTACAAATAGGTTAGCTCGGGTGGCAAGTCATTGTTTGCCATTTACTCTTTTATTGCCAGATTGCATTGTTTTGCAAAGTATATTTGAAAACTGCCCAATTAGTTTGAAAAAGAACTGGTTAACTTCGAAACGCGTCCTTTTGGGCTATATTGACGCAATTTATTTTATTATTAAAATTATTTTTTAACAAATATTTTTGGATTCTCTACAATCATTTCTCTTGCTGAAGTTCGCATGGGACCATATCGGGGCAGTACCTAACCCGGTTTGTAGACTGCCGGTTGTTCTTACAACCGCAAATTTGACAACAAGTGTGAGTACTAACCTATGATCACTGGCTAGATATACATTGGTACTAGTGTTATCTTTTACACTCTTCTCTGAGATATTCCACCTTGGTGCATTGCGTTCCCGTTCTGATTCTGTGTTCCCTAAGGGTCCTGGAAGTCCAGTTGGTTACTTGTGAGAAGCAGCATAGGCCTATACACCAATTGAGTGACTGAGTGGTGGCAGTCAGAGTCCCCCAACTGTGCGTCTGACCACTCATAGTGGTTTTGAAAATTGTTAGTATCCTGGTGCATTGGTGGAGAATCACTATTTACAAAGATATTATACTAGGAAGTATTTTTTTTTTTTCTTCTTTTTTTTTTTTTTAAAAGCTTATCCTGCCACTGTATTAAGGAATGTTCCACACCCTTTCTGGGATCTCTTCCAGATTTAGCCATGTACTGGGCCATCTGTGGGTCTAGTGCAGGTGTCTCACAAGTTTTGTTGACCAAAAGGTCTGGGACATTCGGATTTAAGCTTATTTCTGGACTTCATGTCCAACGACCTTCTGACCCATAGGTCAATATATTTGGCTACATGATCCTTGGGGACCCATTCAGCGGATCAAGGGTGTTTTATTGCACCTGGGTTTAAAAGAGGGTGGCCCTGTTCATCCAAAATGGTATCATCACCATAATGTCTGCCCTCATCATCTTGTTCAAACTCATCTACCCCAGATGTATAATCATCCCTTAAGGATTTATGTGGATGATAATCTGAATCAGAATCTGATTCACTAGTAGAAGGAGAGGTTAGACACATGGAGTCAGGTTTGGACTTTGTCCTATTTCATTTTCTTAGTGTGCCATCCTTCCGAGATGAGGTTCTTAGTTGTGGGTAAGAGCCACGAGTCAATGTTCAAGGTTTACTGGGCAAGTCATTATGAGAGTGAGTAGATTCTCTTTCAGATGAGCAGTTATTAATCTTTTCATTTTCCCCATAATTTTATCATGAGTGTTTTCCTCTGGAGAGGATTCTGATAAATCAATATTCTCATTAGGTAGGAGTATAGGGTTTTGTTTGGATTTATTTTTAGTATTGTTTTGGAGGACTTCCGCCAAGAATTTAGCTAATGACTCAGTCATTTGAGACATACAGGAGGATATAGCATTAGATACTGTTTTATTAACAGATTTATCCGTGATATTTTGAATGAGTTCGTCATTGGACTTTGAAGCCAATGCTATATCCTCTTGCGAGTCCGAATTGAGTGAGGCATTATTTTCCACCAAAAAAGCGAGGGGGAATTTTTTACCCTTGAGAGGGGTGTGAGGGGAGATAATTTTCTTGTGAAACATAATAAAGTTACTGAATGGACTAAAAACCCAGGTAATTAAGGTGAATGCAAAAGGTATTTTGTAAAATAAAAATGAAATATAAATAGTAGTATACTAATGAAATGATTCAAATGTGATAAATAAATGTGGGTAAACATGTGAAAGACAACTATTTTACCACAGAAACAATACAGGAGAAGGAGGACAGGAGAGGGAGTCCATTCGCTACTTCAGACAGCCAGGAACTGGTACTGGCTGCTGAGGTGACTCAAGCATGCCCAGGAGCCGAAAAGGACAAACTCCTACGGCTAAGATGGCCGCCACAACAGCCGAACAAATACAAACGGTGATAAGAGAAGCTCTTTGAAAAGTAACAGGATGAAAAGGGAAGACACGGAGAGTCTAGCTGGGTAAAAGAATATGAGAGCAGGCAAAGTATTCCCAGAGAAGTCAAAAGAAACAGAATGGGAGTGAAAAATGGGAAGTAAATGGCGCATATAGAAACACCAAACGAGGTGCCAGGAAAATCAGCATTAAAGGTGTTTGGCGATGAAAACGATGCAAAAACAAATATACAGAAATATAAAATAGTGGAATCAACCAAAAGGTAGAAAGAAGAGCCAGAAAAGGTATAAAAATACAAGTATCCTGAAGAGTGGTGGGATAAAATAATATATCCAAGTAAATGAAAGTAAAGTAAAATAAAGTAAATCACTGTAAGTTATAATCAAAAGAAAAGTACAAAACTTGCAAACTAACATAGAGAGTGAATAACGAACAAACTCTGAAATAGCATTAATGAGATAATACCAGAGATATAAATTGCAGACACTTATCTTGGCTTTGAGCAGCAAAGAAAGAGGAAGCACAAACACCTGTACATGCAGTTATACACCTTCGGGGAATGTTATTGGTTACTGTATAAGGGGTGGAGTTACCAAAAAATTATTATGTTCATTTGTTTCTTTATTTAAAAAACATTTAAACTAGGTGCTGTGTAATAATGCATAATACTCGCCTCCGTGTCTTGCCATAAAACCAAGTATTTCTCGCAAGAGTATAAACACCCACCCTATCATCAGCTTAAAAAGGAAAGTCCCTACCAGCTTGCTAACAATTTATTCAAGGCTTACACGGATGTGAGACAGCCCAATAATGTATTCAAAGCTTTTTGATGTTGCTATAGGCCTTAGCCTGCCAGAAACATTTAAAATGTGGGTTCCTCCACTTCAGCACTCAACAGCAGTAGTAGTATTGTAAGTTGAATTATTGCTGCCATAGAAAGCATAGGTGAGAATCTGCAATGTTCTCCCAAGAATTACATTTGCGGTAGTGAAAAGGAAGACATTTTATGTATTTTCTATGCATGAGAGTATCCATGGGGAGAAAAAAAGCTGCAAATTGTGTTTAATTTGCTGCCCAGTTATTTTAAATTACAGTGCTATAGATGCACAGGAGAAACATTTTTCCTTTGGCAGCTTGAATTAGGAAAGGTGATCCATATAGCTTTACACCTTCACTAGTGAACAGGAAAGCATTCATTTTCTATATGGTGTAACAGCCATGTTTCCAGAGTAACAAATCATTGCCATGTGATTGATTGCACATGAACTCATCTTCTCCTAGTGAAAAAGGTCATAACCTCTAAATTGATAGAGCTATTTATCACTATCCCCTCCCCTTACTTGATCTGATGAAAGAAAAATATATATTACAATGTATGTAGAAACCAATCAATGCCTTTGCAGCCAATATAGCATAAAACAAGCAAAGACATGACAGAAACAATGTGCAGTAAAATTAAATAGGAACAGTGATACAAACATGCAGAACAAAGTAGATTACACAAAAATGCAATGTGCTTATGTATTAGAGAAAAATACCATCTATGTATTTGCTAGTATATTATCCAAGTCCAGTTTCTCTTGGTTTCATGGTAAAAGTGCAAGGCACCAAGGACATTAACCCTTTGCAATGCGTTATGTACCCCTCTGGCACTCAAAGGGTTAAAAGATCTATTTCACCAAACGGCAGAAGAGAGATTATCAGATATGCTACACTTTACCACAAGCAACAGATATCTTTGAATATTTATCAGTGATCGATATTATTTTCTTGACTCGCATAAAAGGCAGGGAGACATGGTAAAAAGATAGCACAGGTGCATGCAGTCTGTATACTGTGCTCTTCCGATCTCATTTCGTGCTCTGTGACTTCAAGAGTCATAGGTGCATTTCCTGTGGCCAGGTCAGCCTTCAGCATCTCCTCCCCTCTCCAAAGAGGAGGGTGTGCACCCTGGGGTCTTCAGCACAAAACCCACCACAATACACGCATGCGTTTTTTTTTTTTTATTATTTATTTATTTATTTTTTTTCCATGAAACTGCACCATAAATTTCTGTGTGACCTTTCAGTCTGGATTTGGAGGATGGGAATAGTGGATATACCTGGTACTCAAAATCAAAATAAGCAAAAAATCACATTAAAGCCAACAGTCCAGTTTTCACTCACGCAATTAAGCGTATGGAAATGAAAGTTATAGTTTAGTTAGGAGAACTTCACAGTCCCGCTGCAATTTGCACTCATCAATAACTTCTGAAATAACAAAAAAAGCACAGAGATGTAGAGGTTTCTCTAAACTATTCATATATTTGATCGTGAGTGACAAATAACACATTGGTTGTAAAGTGATAGTAATGTCAAAGAATATAATTTTGTATTGTAGATGAAAACAATTATTTGTAGCAAATCCCATATCTCAAGCCACCATGGTTTGAGAGATATTCACATTGAAAGTTCTCCCCTCCTTCCCCTTCTCCTGACAACAGCGCTCTAGCTGACAGCAGGAGATCTCGGTCCTGGGACCAGCCGTTGGCTCTTCAGCAGAGCCAAAATCACTTTATTTAATAAGAATTACTTTATTGGAACAATCTACAAATGTGTGCATAGCTTGCAAGCACACTTTGTAGACCGTTCCAATGAAGTAGTTCATTTTAAATAACGCAATTTTGGATCTGCTGAAGAGCTTCCTCGAGTCGGTTGACTCAAAGCTCCTGCTGTCAGTTTTACAGCTAACATCAGGAAAAGGGGAGGGAGGGCAGAACTTTCAATGCAAATCTCTCTCAAACCATAACGGTTTGAGTGATGGGATCTGCTGCAAATAATTTATTTTTTCCCCATCTACAATACAAAGGAATATTTTTTTTATTTAGAAAATATTTTACATAATATATTACATTTATACATTTTTTTCTCTTTTGTTCTTAGTATTAATCCATTACATCAAATTGATCATTCGTCCACATCCATACCTCACGTACTCTTCTCTATCTAGAGGGTTGGAGGGCGTCTGGTAATCAGGGGGTGCCGGGGACACGTTTTTAATTTATCCTGAGAGGACTGTTTCTGTTACTGCACACTTTACCATTCTTCCATATCTAGTACTGTTGGCGGTTCCAGTGTCTTAATGTATATCTCCCAAACTCTCCATATAGCCTTATATTGTTCTAATCTTTCCTCCATTAAATAAAATCTTTTCTTCATATTATATTGATAGTCTATTTGATTCAATATAATTTGCCATACTATATTAGCCTGTTTCCAATTCCTCTCTATACAGATCTTAACTGCAGAGAATATTGTATATATATATATATATATATATATAAGTTTTTCTGTGATTTATTTAGTAATGGGACATCTGTGAAAAAGAGAAATAGCTGTGGTGTCAAAACTAACTGTAACCCCAATAATTCTCTATAACCTGCCTAGTACTCAAGAAGTTTTCAATCCTTAAGAAGCAGAGAATTTACCTTGAAGTTAATCCATAGATCTCTTGAATTTGATCAAAGGTCCTTAATTTACCATTACTTACTATATCTCATGTCACCAATCTTCCACTGGATGACATGAACCTTGGATGAAGTCGTTATATACTTTAATAGATCAAACTTCTTTTTTAATTTGTATATTGTAATAGAGTGTCTCTTACTATAGGATTCCTATTCGATCTTCCTTCTTTCAAATTATCTATGGCCCAGAACAAAATCATATAATTGCATACTCTTCATCTCTTGCTCCTCCAATTTCATCCATAGGGGGATCTCCCTATCTATTTTGTCCCAGGCCAAAAAATGTGAAATCATACATACCTCATGTAATAATTGTACATCAGGATATGAAAGCCCTCCTTTCGCTGGTGGTTTCCCAAGTCACTTTTGAGCTATTTTAGGTTTTTTCCTCCCCCAAATGAATGCTGCTATAATTGTTTGCAGTTTAGCCAATAGATTTATATCCACTCTGAGTGGGATAGTTCTCATGTAGTAAAGTATTTTCGGAACTACATATGCCCTCACCTTCTCAGTCTTTCCTATCCATGAAAACTCAAGTTTCCTCCAGGAGAGAAGATACCTCTTAAAAACTATGTAATTACGCACTATCATTTTCCTAACTTCTGATGTAATTCTCACCCCTAAATAATCTAAATATCTGCATGCACAGTTAAAATTATATTTATTCTGTAATTCTCTTATCTCCTCCTCAGACAGAAAAAAATTCAATACTTGAGTTTTGGTTAAATTCAACTTATAATTTAAATACACATATACATACATACATACATACATACATATTAGTTTTAGGACTGCTGGGATTGAGGTCTTAGGACTTGTCAGGGAGAGGATCTGATAGTAATAGCTAAGATAAATGATAGGATTTATACTCTAGTGAATATCTATGGACAGAAGTATTCAAAAGACTAAGAACAGGGACTCCCAAGGGAGAGGTGGAATTATGGAGATTCAAAACTTTATGTTTAGAAACGACTTGTTTGATTGTTGGAGACTATGTAAGCCGAATGATAAAGAATACACTTTCTATTCAAACGTACATCGTGTATATACACGTATAGATTATTTCTTCTGTGTATCCAAGGCATTAAAGAATGGGAACGTCTCCGCCCTCCAGCTGGGTAGGACAAACTGGAAGATTCAAAAGGCAACACACAAAGGCTTCCTCCAGTTTCTTTTGTCCTACCCAGCTGGCAGGACATTTTTCTATATTGCTCCCTGGCCGCCATGAGTGGGCCTTGTGCATCTCTCTCTCCCCCCCGTTACCTTCACCTCCGCTGCAGTTGCCGACGGAGGCAAGGTCCGCATCTCTTGGCACCCTCATTGGCACTACGGTGCATCTATCCCCGCTTCCTACACCTTCATGGCGATTGCCGACGGAGGCAAGGCCCACATCTCTGGCCCAGGCACCTTCATCGGCACTACGGCGCACGGCGCTCCTTTAAAGCAGCCTTGCGTGCCTTTCTTAATGAGGCACTTCCAGGGGTGGTATACTGGTGCGTTCCAACCTGGAACGCAGGAACATGAACGGCGCATGCGAATGGGGCTCAAGCGGGATGGACCAGGAAGTCTTCTATCGGCATCCTATTTAAATGGCTTCAGGTAAGATCCTTTTGCTTCTATGTTTATATAGGCTTAATCTTGTTGGGTGCAAGCTATTTCTTTCTGTGTCAGCATGTCTACCCCTGCAAAAACTTCTTCCAAAGAGAAATCTGTTGGTGAGACATCTACCAAGGAGAAATCCAGCCAAAAAGTTAAACAATGTGCAGGCTGTGATTCCAAGCTTCAAGCCTCTGATTCCTCTAAACTATGTGCCGATTGTTTAAAGAAGGCAGCATGTAATGAGTTCCCTTCTCAGTTCCAGGACTTCTTGTCCTGGATGAAAACATCAATGCAAGAGACATTTAAGGTAACGCAGGGGGAATCTGCCTCTAAAAAACAACACAAAGATCCGGGGGAAGGGTCCTCATCTATGCAACATGGCGAGGAAGAGGATTACGAATCTCCCATTGATGACCAGGGCTCAGAATATGGTTCTGAGGAAGGCGAGATAACAGAAGAAACTGGAGTTTTTAATTCTGACCGCATTGATTCCTTTGTTAAGCTCATCAGAAAAACCTTGGGTCTCTCGGAATCTCAACAAGAGTTGGATATTATGGACACTGCGTTTCTGGGGAAAAAGAAATCTGCTCCAGTATTTCCAGTACATCAGTCCATTTCAGACTTAATAGCAGCAGAATGGAAATTGGGTGATCTAGGGACCGCTGTCCTTCTAAGGTTCAAAAAGATGTTCCCTTTTAATGAGAAGGACGTACAGCAATGGTCTGCTTCCCCTAAGGTTGATGCTCCAATTGCACATCTGGCAAAACAGACTCTTCTACCTTTAGAAGATGGTACCTCTCTTCGCAATCCAATGGAGAGAAAAATGGACAGCGCGCTCAAAAAGCAATTTTCAGTCATAGGAGAAAATTTGAAAGCTGCCACAGCCATGGCTTGTGTATCCAGGGTAATGCGCATTTGGCTCACGGAGCTAGAAGACAAGATTGAATCTAATGTTTCAAGATCCAAACTTTTAAAGGAGGTCGCTACCATCAAGGAAGCTACAAATTACTCCTGTGATGCCTCACTGGATATCATTCGTCTTCTGGCCAGATCTTCGGCTCTCTCTATATCTACTCGCAGATCCCTATGGCTTAAGCCATGGAAAGCGGATACTACCTCAAAAAGTAAACTTATTTCACTCCCTTTTACGGGATCCCCCCTCTTCGGCAAACATCTTGACGAAATCATCAAGAAGGCCTCAGGAAAAAAAAAGCCCTTTCTTGCCGCAAGAACGAAAATGCAGAGCATCTCCATCCTTTCAAGCCTCTAGATTCAGGAATCGGCCATTTCGGGACAACAGAAGACGAGACTCCAACTGACCAGGAGACTACAGAGGTAGACCTTCCCAGAGAGGTGGCTCCAGATGTGAATACGTCAAAAAGCCCCAATTTAAGAGAGAAAACCAATGATTCCGGGCGGGCCTCAGCCCAGATCCCAGTAGGGGGCAGACTGGGATCTTTTCTTCCGATCTGGAAGTCTCAGGTACATCCAGACGCCTGGGTCTTCCAGATCATAGAGCTGGGGTATCAGCTGGAGTTTATGTCTGTCCCTCGTTCACCACATTTCATCAGGTCCAGAGTCCCAACCAATCTACACAAAAGGAAAGCACTCTGGGACTCAATCAACTCTTTACTGGAACAAGCAGTCATAGAAGAAGTACCGAGCCAGTACAGATTTTTGGGGATTTATTCACCCTTCTTTCTAGTCCCGAAACCTTCGAATCTTTACAGGCCAATTCTGGACCTCAATTCAATCAATGTCCTTCTCAAACAGGTTCACTTCAAGATGGAGTCCACGGAGTCAGTAATCCAGTCGCTATCTCCGGGGATGTTTCTTACATCTATCGATCTCAAGGATGCGTATTATCACATCCCTATTCATCCTGCGCACAGGAGATTTCTAAGGTTTGCAGTCCATCACCAGCATTACCAATTTGCAGCCCTCCCGTTTGGCCTGTCGTCTGCCCCGAGGGTGTTCACCAAAGTCTTAGCTCCAGCCTTGGCGTGCTTAAGACAACAAGGGATCAACATCCTGGCTTACCTAGACGACCTACTGATAATGGCTCCGTTACTCGAAGTAGCCCTGTCACAAACCCATCTAGTCCGACAGTTTCTACAAGAAAATCAATTACAAAAAGAGTCAGCTATCACAGTCACAGAAAATGATCTTACTGGGTCTACAAATCAACACAGAGGACTCTTCAGTTCGTCTCTCTGCAGACAGAATTCTCAAACTTCAGAGGAAAACATCAATTTTTCTGAACAAAGTCCACCACTCGGCCAAGGACTTCCAGGAACTTCTGGGTCTAATGTCTTCAGCAACTCAAATTGTCCCTTGGGCTAAACTACATCTATGTTGTCTCCAATACAGTTTTTTGAGATACTGGAAAGCAGACCATGGGAATCCTTTTCAACGAATCCCCCTATCCTCCAAAACAAGGTTGAGTCTTCAGTGGTGGTTAAACCTAAGAAACCTTCAAAGAGGGAGATCCCTGATGACACAAAACTTGGAAATTGTATACACAGACGCCAGTCTTACCGGTTGGGGAGGAACCTGGAATCACAAGACTGTCCAAGGAAAGTGGAAAACATCGGAAAGATCCCTTCATATAAACGTCCTGGAAATGAGAGCAGTAAGAAAAACCCTTTTTTACTTCAGTCAACAGTTCAAAGGGACAAACGTCCTAGTTCAGACAGACAATGTCCCAACAGCAATGTATTTAAAAAACCTGGGAGGAACAAGGAGCCCAACTTTCTGCAAGGAAGTAAGAAGTCTCCTTCTTTGGGCTGAAAAGCACTTAACAGGAATTTCAGCAGCTCACATCTCCGGGAAAAGCAATCTAGAGGCAGACTTCCTCAGCCATCACACACTAGATCAGGGAGAGTGGTCTCTGAATCCAGAAGTCTACAACCAACTCTCAGCCAGGTGGGGCCATCCGGACGTCGACCTAATGGCATCAAGCTCAAACAAAAAGAACAAGCTCTTCTTCTCCAGGTGGCAGGATCCACTCTCCATGGGTTAGGGTGCTCTAACCTTTTCCTGGCACTTCCATCTGGTCTACATCTTCCCTCCAACTCCCCTCCTCATGCAGGTAGTGAAGAAGATTCACATGGACAAGGTGGAAGCCATCCTGATTGCCCCATATTGGCCTCGGAGAATCTTGTTCTCTCACTTGATTCAGATGTCAATAGAGGATTCCTGGGAACTTCCCATGAGGAAAGACCTTCTACTTCAGGGCCCTGTCTTCCACGACAACCTCAACCTATTACGTCTAACGGCTTGGCGGCTGAGCGGGAGTCTAAGGAATAGGGGATTATCAGATTCAGTTATTGATACCATCCTTCAAGGAAGAAAACCTTCCATGACAAAAATCTATTACAGAATCTGGTCTGTCTTTGCTAAATGGTGTAATCAGAAAAATTTAACAGTAAAAGACCTGAATGAAGCCACTATTTTGAATTTTCTCCAAGAAGGGTTTCAGACGGGCCTTCGACCAGCCTCCCTAAAGGTACAAATCTCAGTGCTCTCTGCAATTCTGGCCAAGGCTTTGGCTGATCATGACCTAGTAAAAAGATTTACAAAATCCATTGTCAAATCCAGACCTACTTTCAGAGAACTTGTAGCTCCATGGGACTTAAACCTTGTCCTTAACCAGCTTTCAAATCCCCACTCCTTTGAGCCCATTGAAAGTATTTCTCTGCATCGGCTGACGCTTAAAACTGTTTTTCTCACTGCAATTACTTCAGCCTCTCTCTTCAAAGCCTCCATTTTTGTCTGTCCCCCCAGATAAAATAGTATTCAGGGTTAAACCATCCTTTCACCCTAAGGTGGTATCAGACTTCCACATCAATCAGGATATCATTCTTCCTTCCTTCTGTAGTAACCCTCAGAATCCAAAAGAAGTCCTTCTTCACCATTTAGATTTGGTCTGTCGTGTCTCAACCTATCTCAACAGAACCAAGGATTTTAGAGCAGCAGAATCTTTGTTTATATATTTTCAAGGCAGATTCAAAGGTAAAGCAGCTTCAAAACCATCAATTTCTAATTGGATCAAGGAATGTATTAAGATATGCTATGCAGAATCTGGTCTAACTGCACCCACCAATATTAAGGCCCATTCCACCAGAGCTATAGCTACTTCCTGTGCTAAACAAGCTCAGACAACTCCTTTAGATATATGTAAAGCAGCCACTTGGTCATCTATTTTCACCTTTATGAAACATTATCAGCTGGACTTACAAGCTTCGGCAGGTGCCAGTTTTGGCAGGAAGGTCTTGGAGGCCGTGGTGAAACACTAAATGTAAGTCCCTCCCTATGTTTGTGGGATACTGCTTTTAAGTCCCATTCTTTAATGCCTTGGATACACAGAAGAAACATATAAATTTACTTACCGATATTTAGTTTTCTTCTGTGTAACTCCAAGGCATTCCCACCCTACTAACATTCTTTTTCGTAGCATTTTACAGCTTTGCCAAAAGGAAACTGGAGGAAGCCTTCTCGTGTCGCCTTTTGAATCTTCCGGTTTGTCCTACCCAGCTGGAGGGCGGAGATGTTCCCATTCTTTAATGCCTTGGAGTTACACGGAAGAAAACTAAATATCGGTAAGTACATTTATATGTTTCTTAATGAAAGTGCAACATTTAAACATAATTAAGAAGGCAGAGATTGGCTTAATAACATGGTCAGACCATGCACCAATCTATCTGGAGATTGATAATACCGCTTATAAAATCAGACCAAACTGGCAATTGGATGAAACCCTTCTTAAATCTGAGAACATATGCAAACTGCTGAGAGCAGAAGCGGAGAAGTTTTTAGAGTTAAATAACGGGGAAGTATCAGATGTAACATTATGGGGAGTTTCTGAATGTGTTCTACAGAGTTTTTTCATTAAAACAAGCTCAACAATTAAAAAGAAAAAAGGGCAGGAGTTATCAGAATTGTATGTAAAATTAGCTAAATTAGAAAGACAGCATAAAGAACAGACGAAAGATTTACTTATACAAATACTAGAGGTTAGGAAATCAATTAAAGCGAAATTGTATGAAAAAACAAATAAGGCTATTCTATATTTACGACAAAAAATGGTATCATAATAATAGTGGGAAAGATGCTTTCTAATAAACTTAAGGATAAATGTAAAGGAGGATTAATAAAAAAAAAAATAAATAATAAAAAAATAATGGGAGATAAAGCAATTACTTCCCCGCTTGATATGGCATCAGCCTTTGCAGATTCCCATAGATCCCTATATAGTCTTAGTAAAACAACAGTGACAAGACAGGATACTAAATCTTACTTGATGAAACTTAAACTGCCTATAATAGACCCAGGTAAACCGGAAAATTTAAATGGAATAACAACTCTGCAGGAAATAAATGAAGGAATCAAGAATTTAAAACCTGACAAGGCACCAGGACCAGATGGTTATTCGGCTTTATTCAATAAGAAGCTCTATGAGATAATTGCTCCTTTGCTATTAAGAGTTTTTTCTTGGTTTTCAGAGATGGAAACATCACTGGAGGAATTTTTACAAGCTTCAATATGTCCAATCCTGAAAACCGGGAAGGACTCAACCAGAATACAGAATTATAGGCCAATCTCTTTGATCAATATAGACATAAACATTTTCTCTAGGATATTGGCGAACAGACTAAAGAGCGTAATGCCAAGTATGATACATAGAGATCAGACTGGGTTTGTCAGGGGAAGGAGTGCATCAGATAATATTAGAAAGCCTTTGACAGGGTGGATTGGAGTTTTATGGATCTGGTTTTGCAGACAAATAATATTTTTCTTTGACATTACTATCACTTTAAAGGAACAATAACACTTAAATATGAAGTGGGGTTGCATACACTTGAATAGATAGTAATGGCCCAATATAAAGTTATTGCCGATTAATCATTATACTTTTTTATAGTGCACTGTACCATTGTAAATGTCCATATAGTTACAGTCTTGTAATTTTATTTCTCCTTCCCACACCCTATTTCCTACGTCACTCTTCTTCTCTCGGATCTGAAAGACGGTAGCATAACTGAACAGATCACAATGAGGGACAATGTTGTTTGTGTCTGTATAAGGAAAACTCTGGCCCCTTGATAAAGGGGAGCTGGGTTTTACTTATGCTGACAATATTGTCCCTCGTCAGGACTGGCTGTTAGATCTGAATAGACTGTGAATGATGTAGGGAAAAGGGGCTGGAGGGGGAAATTTCCAGTGCAAATGCATTATAAAAAGGTATAATGCATAATCTGAAATAACATATCTTGCCATTACTATACCTTTATGTACCCTATACTTGATAGACCAGTGTTCATAAAACCTATTTTTTCCCCTCAAGGCCAAAAATGTAATCGAACATATGCTCTGAGGGTGTGACCAATCCTGCTTCTCCCAGAGCCCCAATCAGTCCTGAGGGGTTTGTCTGTAAATGGGCTAAGATAACAGACAGTCTGGATATAAAGGCAGTGGACACTATTCATAATAAATTAACTGACTTCAGCGTTTGTCTCTCATTACAAGACAGCGCCAGCAAAATTAGAGAAATGCTCTAGAAACTAACATTTACACATTTTTAAGTGAAAGTTTAAAGGGAGAGTAATAATTTGTTTTATCTTTATTTTATTTTGTAGGCATTAAAAAAAACATGAAGAATGATATAAGTCTTATCTCTCAAACCTTTATGGTTTAAGAGATATTCACAAGCAAAGTTTCCCCTCCCGCCCCTTTTTCCTAGTGTAAGCCATCTCTTCTCAGATGTGAATCTGGTTGTAAGACCAGACAGATAACAGAAGGGGACAATCTTCTTACAATTAAAACAATGAAAGCCCTTCCCCCCTTGACAAGTTTTTCAGCTTTTTCCCTTATCTTAATTGAAGATTGTCCCTCTGTGCAGTCTACCTGGGCACCTCCCTTCTGATCTGATTGAACAGGGGGGGAAACTTTGCTTGTGAATATCTCTTAACCCCTTAGGGACCCTTGACGTACCAGGACCGTCAAGGGTAAACTTTCTTGAAAGACCCTTGACGGTCCTGGTACGTCACGTACATTTTACTTACAGCGCTCTACCGGGAGCGCTGTAAGTAAAAATGGGGCATGAAATAGACCGCTCCAAGATCGGAGCGATCTATTTCAAGCCCCATAATGACGCGCCGATACACGTGACAGGTCACGTGTACCGGCCCGTCAACGTGCCCCTATGCGGACGTTATGGGACGGAAATGTCCCATAATGTCCGGTCCTTAAGGGGTTAAACCATAAAGGTTTGAGAGATACGACTTATATCGTTCTTCATGTTTTTTTTTTTGTTTTTTTTTTTAAACAACTTTATTGAAATATAAAATTGACAAATACAAAGATAAGAAAATGTAGACAGCGGAATACGAGTCTCAAGAGTATCCAAAGTACAATGTGCAGTTGAGATAAATACCGAAAATCAAGATAGGGAAACTAGATTTCAGAAAATGACTAGGGAAGAGGAAAGAAGAAAGAAAGAGGGAGGAGAGAAAAAAAAAGGGGGGGGGAGGAGAGGACTCCAGTGTATCACACTGCACTGTGTCAATGCCAAGAGAAAAGGTAAAGTGCAGCAGAACAATACTGCTACAGTAATGAGAGGCTTCCGAGGCAACGCAAAGGACAACGAGAAGGGTTCAAAAAGCAGGTTTTTGTTGTTTTTTTTTTTTTTTTTCCTTTCTTTTTATCTCTCCATTTTTTCCCAGTACCCACTCAACAGGGAAATACAGTCAACCCACTCGAGCCTCATCCTCCCCCCCCAGATGCACATCATTCCTAAATCGCAGCCAGGGCTGCCAAGTCACCAAGAAGTCATCTAAGGAGGCGTGAGCTATCGCGAAACATCTTTCCATGGTGAGTAAGTGATCAATTCTAGAGAGCCAGGAAGCTAAAGAAGGGGCAGACGACTGTTTCCACAATGAGGGTATGGAAGCCCTAGCGGCGCATATCAGGGGGACAAGGACTCGGCGTGTGTTTAAAGGTAAGGAAATGTCAAGATGATCTGAGAACGAGAAAAGGAAAAATAGAGGATCCAGGGGTATCCGGATTTGTAGGGCATCTGATAGAGTATCATGCACCAGCACCCAGAACGGTTTGATGCGCTCGCAGGTCCACCAGATATGAAACATGGTGCCCACTTCAGTGGAACACCGCCAACAAAGCGGTGATACCGATGGCCAGATCATAGCTAACCTTGAAGGAGTCAAGTACCACCTGGTCAGTAATTTATAATTCATTTCACGAGTTCTGGTGTCACTTGCATATTTCACATTTAGTCGGAATATTTTATGCCATTGGTCAAGCGTCAGAGACAACCCTAATTCCGATTCCCATTGGAGAAGGAAATAATCCTTAGAGCCCGGCTCTGACAGGATCAGTGAAGAGTATGAAAAGGAGAGTGCTCTCAAGGTAGGTGTGGGAGATTGTACATGTCTCTCGAACGGAGTGGGAGGACGAATAATGTCCCCCTTTGGAACCAATGAGGAAATCCAGTGGACTAATTTGCGAATGGTCCACCAATTCGTAGACTGGACCCCAGTTATCCAGTCAAAGTCTTCATGTTTTTTTAATGCCTACAAAATAAAAAAGATAAAACGAAGTATTACTATCCCTTTAAGATTATAATTTAGGGATGGATCACATTCTAGCAATTAAGTAAATGGTATTTAAAGCATTTTAGGTTTAACCTTCCTGTTAATGGAGTTAAAACACACACACGTGACAACTAGTCAGAGGGCTACGGGGGATACTTTTTTTGTGCTCCTCATCACAAAAAATATTTTCAGAGGCATAACTAGAACCCATTGGACTCTTTGGATGCTGGCCCATGACACAATTGCACCCCATGAAGTTACACCCATTTACATTAATTCCTACAGCGATTTCTACAAATTCTGCTTTGCCCATAAGAGGATTACATTTTTGCTCAAGCTTATACAAAGGGCAATATGCACAGCAAAAGTGTAGCATGATGGAGACCTCTTTAGCGTGTTCAAAGCTTAATTTACAGTCAGTTCCATTTTTATTGCCCCATGTAGAGCAGCTGGATTGCCCAGGATTTTTTGTTTAGTGTTTATCTTTATAAATATGACTCGAACTGCAGAACAAAGGGAGAGGTGTATAAAACTATACTTAGTGGATGTTTCAAAAATGGTCACTAAAATTCACAAGGGGCATATATTTCTAAACAAGTTAAGTCAAGTTTATAAATATGTCTGAGAATATTCAGAGAAAATTTGCAACTACAACTTATTTTGCATACACAGCTGTCACTATATACTTCCATCAACCCTTTGAGTGCCAGAGAGGAATGGAATGCATTGCTTTGCAAAGCATTCTGTACCCCTCTGGCACTCAAAGGGTTAGGAACAGGTTATATGTGGCATTAAGATTTAAAGTGGATGTGTCACCTATGCACAACATGCCATAAATAGTTAGGCGACACATCCAATAACATCAGAAAGGTATTTATTTTCAAGTTCCATTTAGTTTAACCCCTTTAGGACCGGCGGTCCTGGGACATTTCTGTCTCATAATGACCTCATAGGAGCACTTGGACGCGCCGGTACACGTGACCTGTCGCGTGTATCGGCGCGACATTATGGGGCCTGATAGAGATCGCTCCGATCTTGGAGCGGTCAATTTCAGGCCCTATTTTTACTTACAGCGCTCCCGGTAGAGCACTGTAAGTAAAAAGTACATGACGTACTATGACCGTCATCGGTCCTTGAGTATTTCAAGGACCGTGACGGTCATAGTACGTCACATGTCTTTAAGGGGTTAAAATTAACTTACAAAGGTCTGTGTTGCAGCCACTTCCGGGTGACTGCGGTTCTCTGCGTTTACAGAGCTCTGCCTCTGCTCTCCTCCCTCCTCCAATGACAGAGGCTTCTGTCAGGAAGCTGGAGCGGTATCATTGGCAGAGATCAATATCTAGCCAATGAGACAGCTCCAACTTCCAGACTGAAGCCTCCGTCATCAGAGGAAGGAGGAGAGCAGAGGCAGAGCGTTGGGCTGCAGCCTATGTGGAAGTGGCTGCAGCCCAGACGTTTGTAAGTTAGATTTAAACAAAATGGAACTTGAAAATAAAACATAAATAACGTTTTGATGGTATTGGATGTGTCACCTATTTATGGCATGTTGTGCATAGGTGACACATCCACTTTAATCAGGAAGCTGCCTTTATTTTTGACGCAATTAGCAAATTTCCGCAGTCACCCGGAAGTGGCTGCAACACAGACCTTTGTAAGTTAATTTTAACCCCTTAAAGACATGTGACGTACTATGACCGTCACGGTCCTTGAAATACTCAAGGACCGATGACGGTCATAGTACGTCATGTACTTTTTACTTACAGTGCTCTACCGGGAGCTTTGTAAGTAAAAATAGGGCCTGAAATTGACCGCTCCAAGATCGGAGCGATCTCTATCAGGCCCCATAATGTTGCGCCGATACACGCGACAGGTCACGTGTACCGGCACGTCCAAGTGCTCCTATGAGGTCATTATGAGACAGAAATGTCCCAGGACCGCCGGTCCTAAAGGGGTTAAACTAAATGGAACTTGAAAATAAATACCTTTCTGATGTTATTGGATGTGTCGCCTAACTATTTATGGCATGTTGTGCATAGGTGACACATCCACTTTAAATCTTAATGCCACATATAACCTGTTCCTAACCCTTTGCAATCCTTATTTGTAGAAGGCCATTTCCACTACACCTTTCAAAACTAGACAACTTGATGGAGTTAGCACTTAGTGAAAATATCGCAAAACGTTTATACATATCCCTATGTTGCTTTGAGAAAATTTTACAGATGTTTTACTACTCCAGTTTTATAAATCACCCCCAAAATTACAAGATCACAGAGCAGTAAAACTTGTAGAACAGAGAGTGCTCAAACGCAACAACATGCAGAACGCCATAACTCGCATTTCAATAAACATGCAGGATAAGAACATTCACACTAAAATACAATGGTCCATGATAATATAACCAAACTGGAGTTTTACTGGTGTACACCAACTGCATCACAGTTGACAAAACATTCCTGTTAAGCTAGAGTGGGTTTCTATCCCCTTTGAATACTAGTGATCTCCAATGCAGTTAAGATCTCTATAGCAAACAAGAAGTTAAAAAGCTCTATACACGTGCATGGCAAATTACGAATATTTATTTTTCCCCCTATGGTGCAGATGGTTTTCTCCAGTTTGTTTTTAAAAATATGGGCCTATGTCAGAACAAACCACACAAACTCAAAGTGATAAGCTGGGGCAACGAAACAAAAAGGATAAGAGAAAGCACATAAAAACACAATGGGGGAGATTTACAAAACGGAAGAATAGTGAAAAATGTCTTTATAGCAGGGATTAAAATTTGAAGTCCTTTGCTACTAGCCAGACCTGAAAAGTTACTCGCCACTTCAAGCCATAGCATACCCACCAGGGCTGAATTTCTACTCGCCAGGTCTAAATTTTCACTCGCCATTGGCGAGTGGAAATTTTGAGCCCTGTTTATAGTGTTCTAAAAATTAATGTTGGTTATTTATAAAGAACTAGTTGAACAGCCCGTTACACGGGCCACAGTGCCTCTGGCAGCCGGTCGCGGGGCAGACACGCGCAGTGGAGACTGCCCGCGCCACTGCTGATACAGAGCTGGACGCTCCTTCGGAGCGCCCAGCTCTGTATCAGCCGCGGCGCAGGCAGTCTGTACTGCGCATGACTGTCGCACACGCAGGAGTGTCTACTGCGCATGTCGGGCGTTACACACAACTTAGCGAATTATTATATAGGATACTGGGACAGTTTTAGAGGTGTCAATGCAACCTAGTTCAATTTCTGGGGTAACAGAATTGCTGCTTGAATTATGGTGCAGCAAATTTATAAAACATAATTTTGCGACACAATTTGAATGCCAGGTAGGAACTGTTCTGCTCAGAAAGCAGGCTTTAGAACGGAGTGAAACCTAGTGACTTAAGGAAGGCATGTTTTGTTTAATACTGTATTTAGTAGTTTTATAAATAGCACCAAACTTTACATATAATAGTGACATTTTAACAATCATAACGCTAAATAATTATATAACCCTTTTTACAGAACGGGGGAGTTATTCTGGAATAGATCACTCTAGCATTCAAGGGGTTAAAAAGGAGCTCTATTCATGTGCATGGGAATTTGTACCCTATGATGCAGCGGTTTTTCCTCCAAGTTGAATTTGCTTTTAAACATATGGGCCTAAAGTACACAAAAGAATTCACAACAATATCGTAGCGCAATGAAAGATGCAGCACAGAATACAAGAACGCAACAACGTGCAAAAACAAAATGATAACATGCAAAAATGCAACAGCACAGAGAGCAGCAGATTGTAGACCCTTCAGGCAGGAAAGGGCTCAGTCAACCGAGCAGCATATTGGGTCTGTAAATAGCACAGAACAGCTTCTCCCTCCACCCCCTCTTTTTTCACAAGAAAATTATGCCAGCTCCACTGGTGCGTAAAATTGGTATGAGCCAAGGGATGTGGGTTATGCAGTCTTCACTTAGCAGGCTGCACAAGGCTCCTCTTGTCTCTTTAAGGAGACACCGGCCCCTAATTAGCCAGCATCCCTTGATGTGGGTGATAGCTAACATAGAACAAGGGAGGAGGCTGTACTGTAATATAGAAGAGTACAAGCTTTCCCTCCTCTCTGACTCCTCATGCCTCCATGCTTGTTTTCACCACATATTGCCACACAGAGCAGCAGCGGCTCATCTACACACTAGAAGCAAGCGCCCCACGTTACTTTGATTGACAGCCGGACAAATGTTTCCCCTGTTCGAAAGCTCGTTATGAAAAACTCCAGCCTTCGTTTCCCCCTCCCTCTCACCCCGCCCAAGGCGGAGTTCCACGAGCACTTGGATTCTGATTGGTTGTAAAAGTAAGGACAAAGAGGAGAAGAATAAATCGGATACGTCTTGGGCCCACGTGGGGATGAGCATGTGACAGTAGCTTCTTTCACTGTGTTTATTGGCCAGACAAGGAAATGATAGGCATTCGTAGGAGAGTGGCGATTAACGTTCCTATGCTTGTTATTGGCCACTCTTTACCCCATCCATGGCGTCTTTGGGCGGTCCGTAACCGCGCTCTGCAAGTTGGGAGTTAGAGTTTCTCAAGGTGACAGAACAAGTAGCAGCGCCTTTGCTGTGGACTACATTTCCCAGCAGGGCTGTGCGCTCGTCCCTCAGTGTTGTGAATATGTATCAGAATGTTAATGATTTGCTGATGCTAAATTTGGTCATAGAAGTCACCTACACAGAACGCGGTGTGTGAGCTGTTCGGAGCGACAGTCTGGGTCCTGGTGTGTTTATCATCCCTCCCATCGCACATCTAGTCCCCACTTCCTTAATAAGTGCGTGGCTTACCGGGTGTAAACAGGGGAGTGACACAAACGAAAGGTGCGGGGATTACCGAGCACAGCTGGCAGCGGACTGGACAAGCCATGGGAAGTAACACGGTCTGAGAAGAGCACGTATAAACAACAAGGCGAGGGGAGCTTTGGATGTGCCGAGGAGGTGTATAACTTGTCACCGCTGTTCCCGGATACAAACATATCTTGGGAGTCCTCCTGTGCCCCCTCCTTCGTCCGACTCATCACAAAGTTCTTCTTTGTTACACAGGAAGCTGACACTACCTTAGATGTTCTAATCCACAGTTATTGCGAGCGTGGGGATAAAGTGTTTTTGTTCCTCTTGTACCCCCTATACCCAACCTCTTGTTTATTTCTTTGCCGGGATACGTCCCTTACATACACAGACGCACACTGGGATCCTGGAGTGAGGGGAGTCACAGTTCCATCCAGCTGCATGGACAATGAGATTCCACGCGTGACAGGCGCTTCCCTTCATCTCTTCCGTGGAATGTTGCTGGTTTCCATTGGGGTACCATTGAGAGCTTTGGGTTGATTAGCTCTTGTAGCATTTCTGTTAACCGAAGGAACCCCGGGAGGCAGCTTTACTAGCTGGATTAGAAGCTATCCCATCGTCTTACCTACCTACCTACCACTTCAGTCAGGGGGTTGGGGGCTCACAGAGGGCTAACCTACTCTTCTCAAGTGGGCTCCTGTCATTAGTAAATGACCCCCGTGCTCTTGGGAGAGGCACCTAACCAGCGGCTTGGATGATTCGAGACTTGAGCAAGATGTACCCCCAGACCAGGCACCCGGCGGTGAGTAGAGCTATAACAATACAGAGGATAAGGGAGGGGGTGAGCTTTCCTCTTGTATCAGCTCCATTACCTCCTTTCTCACCCCACGCTTAACCCTTACACGTAATGTGTGGCCTTCTGGCAAGACTGGCAGTGAAGGCGTTATTTGGTACACCCTCCTTTTATTTTTGATTGTTCCTCTCCATACACTGAGACATAAATACTACACAACCTGCTAGTCTGTTGCGTTTTATTTTCTGCTTTTTGGTTTCTGGTATACTGGCACTTGGGTGGCTAACATGCGATACTTCGATCCTCTATTAATATATAGAGAGCTCCCTTTCTCTTTTCTGAGTCTGCCTTTTGAATTTACAACTCCATATGTTATGGGCTGTCCTTTTAATAGTTTTTAATCTCTTAAAACATATATCAGTCGAACGTTTTGTTTTTCTGGGCTATAATGTCACTTTTTTATTATGAGTAGAAAAAAGGACCGCTCACAGATGAATGAGTCTCTATTGTTGTTAGTAGGACAGTCTATGCTGGAGCTGAATAAGCCATTCTTTCCTTGGAAGTGACTCCCCCACATCGAGTGAGCTGTTGGCATTTGGTGATTGAAACTCAAACCCCCCCCCCCGTTGATTATCCTTTAATGACCAGAATGGTGTTGTGTAATGCTTTGCACACCCCTCTTGTCCACAAAAGGGTTAAATACTGGCTATTGACATATATCTACCTAACTAGAGCAAAAACAATTGCAACATAGGGGATGACCACACATTCCCTGGAGTCTGTGATTTAAATGGGACAATTAACCCAATACTAGATTGATCTCCAACACATTGCTTTGGAAATGCATCAGTGACTTCTTTTGCACACAGTGGTTAAGTCACTATCTAAATCAAATCAATATTTTTCAGTTTGAGCCATATGGTGCATTTGGTTTGTCACATAATTGTTCCTGTTCTTACCAGTTCATCAGCATTACTTTGCCCACCATGGGTTCCATGCCTCCCCTCTAACCTTATTACTCTGTTACAAGTGAAATGTTATACAGTAGTAGGCTTCGCTTTGGAATCCCAACCCCAGTGTTTGGCATGATTCCTCTTACACTAAATTAGAAGAGGTGACTGCTTTAGAGTAATCTAGCATAGCACTTTGATGACATTCCAAAAGGGTGTTGTAACAAACTAGGTCTGTTAGCATTTCCATCTATTAATTCAAATGTAATAGGAACATACAGTGATCCTTTAATACACCATTGTGTAGAGACACTACAGTGAGAGGAGGATAGGAGATTGACTTTCCTCCGCCCCAGTGATCTGATCTTCTCTCTCCAGCAAATGACCTTACTAAAGAAAATTATGCACTTGTGTTGTGGCCATTTTCTTTTAGGCACAGTAAAAACCTAATCTGTAGGGTGGCAGAAATAACAGAAGTGAACACATCTCTGCCTTGTTTGTTTGTGTGTTTTCAGTACTGATCCTCAATAGGGTCATTATATTCTCCAGCCCTAGGCGCTGTTGCCAGATGAATTTCAGCTTTGTTTGTTCCGTTTCTTTAAAAAAAAAACAAAAAAAAAAAAAAAAAAAACAAAAGCAGGAATATATATTCTACAGTACATTTCATGTTGCAGAGTTTATAAGGAAATAAAAAAATAACCCCTTCTAAATGATTTTAGTGTCAGATTTGTGTAAAATGCATCTGGCACTCGGTTGACAAAGGTTGTGACAATATTTATAAATATTCTCCTTCATCACACCTGCATGGGGTAATGAGCAGCAAATTTGTACTCTGGTTTTGCAAAGTATAGAATACTAGGAGTAGTTAAAAACAAACACTTATGTTACAGATGATGATTTAATAAGTGACTGTATGATGAACACTTTTTTTTTTTTTTTTTTTTTTTTTTTTCTCTTTGCGCTGACCCACACCTTTCTGTCAGGGAAGAAGCTGCCTAGCCTGCTACTTTCATAATTAATATTTATTGTTTTAGGCTCCGCATCAGCCAGCTCAGCCCTTCAAATTCACCATATCCGAGTCGTGTGATCGGATTAAGGAGGAGTTTCAGTTTTTACAGGCTCAGTACCACAGGTAATACTGTTTACTTTAGTTGATCCTTGTATTTGCTTAGCCCTTGTTGTCAGTCTGTTTTGTATGTGTGTGTGTGTGTGTGTGTGTGTGTTGTGTACTTAAGGCGTTAACTGTTGAAAGGGTTTGGCCTCTTCCTATAGGAAATGGGAGCTAAAACACCTTCGCTCTTGAAAGCCAAATATGTGGCAGAGTATACCCATTATCTACGATTACAAGCATGTGCTTTTATAAACTGCTGAACTGTTAAAACAATAGCACCAGTGCACAGCTGAGGTTTACTTTGAGGTGATCTCAACTGTGTGGATTACCTTCTTTAGTGCTTAAGATCAGATGTGAACAGTTTTTAATATGCTTATTGGCTCTACATTATAGGCAAGTGTGGTTAAGTCGCATTTGTCAAATCAAGAAGGTGGGGTAAAATTGATATCCCCTAAAACAGGTAGAATAATTGACTCACACTGCAGGAACTCTTTGTGAACAGGAATAAAAAAAAAAAAAAATCCTGCAATCAGTGCTTCTCTTCCTTAGACACTTGTGTTTACAATGTTGGATTACACCTTTAATCCCTTTTTGATTTGTGCAACATGCAATACTTGCCACAGTGAAATAAATTGGGATATTGAGATGTGCTGTTTTGTGTTTTTTTTTTTTTTTTTTTTTTATAAGAGTTCCTTGGTATTTGGGTGTCTGGAAAACATGATCTCCTAAAAGCCGTCATGCAATATGTCACAACAATTTGACATTACAATATTTAACTTTTTTTTATAATTGAGTCTACATAATCTAGAACTGTTTTCCCGTCTAATGTGTTGTGTACATGTACAGTATTTAGGATTTTATTCAGGAAGCCTAAGATAATACATTTTGGTGCAAACCAAGTGCACCACAGATGACAAACACAAATTCCCCTTGATTTCTAAGGTTCTTGCATTCTCTTGAAAGCTGGAGAGATCTCCACACATTGCTTTGAAGGGGTTAAAAACCACATTGAAATCTGTGAGAATATTAATTTGTCCCCTTGATGCAGTAGGCTTGCCCCATCATTGCTCCTTTTTAGCATCCCAAATGTAGTGCTTAGAATTTTGAAATTGAGCACTTTATTGTATTTGACACACAACTGATGAAAGTGGCTATAGATGAGGTTTCTGATTTTATAGCTTTGAAGAAAACAAAGGTATTATTTATAAAAAAAAAAAAAAAAAAAAAAAAAAAAATAAATATATATATATATATATATATATATATATATATATATATATATATATATATATATATATATATATATATATATATATGTGTGTGTATATATATATATATATTATACACAAGGCTAACCTTACAGGCTATCAGAATATTGTCATGCAACTACAGGTGTCTCTGTAATGAGCCCATATTGATCTGTTAAAATGACTAAATATCTACTTGTAATCAAGTGATATCATTAACCTCTTGAGAACCCCTCTTGCCCTCATCAAGTTAAAACTTACGTGTTTGTGGGACTTGACCTTTCAGAACGTATGTACTAGGAAACCTAGATGACTAAATCACTGAAGCTTTCTTGGTTCTTAACCCTTTGATTGCCAGCCAGATATTCAAATATTTGAATAACTCAGCCACTTAACCCTTTGAGTGCCAGAGGGGTACGGAATGCATTCTGTACCCCTCTGGCACTCAAAGGGTTAATGCTGAGAAAATGTAGCTTAACCCATTAACCCTTTGAGTGCCAGAGGGGTAGGGAATGCATTGCTTTGCAGTGTATTCTGTACCCCTCTGGCACTCAAAGGGTTAATGGGTTAAGCTACATTTTTTCAGCCTTATGTTAGTCCTTGGGTACACCAACAGATTAGCTTTTTCAAGATCTTCCTGCTTAATCACAGGTGAGTAATAGGCGGCTCTGTCATTTCAACTGAACTGCTTGTGCAAAGTCCTTTGAGTGCCAGAGGTATAAGGAATGCAATGCGTTCATACCCTTCTGGCACACAAATGGTTAATTGGGGTTATCCTCAAAAAAACCTGGCCTGTTGGAGTGCCCTTCGGACTGGAGCTAAGAACCAAAGATTTATGCACACAGCTGATGAGTGCTTCATAGCTGAAATAGTTAAAAAGAAAAAAAATGCATATAAATATATAATCTCCTGTTGGCTCTTTGTTCTGTAAGCCTAGAGCTCAAAATGTCTGGACAGTAAAAACAAGATGTCACCAGCTTTATTTCCCATGAATGTAAACCACCCTAAATTCCATCTTGTTGATGGATAGTGAAGAGTTCAGTTTGTTGTGCTAAATGTCAGTCCTGTGTAAAATGACCATTTTTGTCATTGTTTTGCACAGCTTAAAGTTGGAATGTGAAAAGCTGGCCAGCGAAAAGACAGAGATGCAGCGGCATTATGTCATGGTAAGAAGCTGCAGAACGAATCCAAAAAGTCTTTTTGCTTTTTCTTTGCGTATTGTAGTGCTTCTCGACCAGGTTGACATGGCACTTAGGGTGCCCCTTATTTTCTATTAAGACTTTTGACAAACATTTTAATGCTGAGTTTGTAACATACATATGTAAATTGTTATGCACAATGTGTTTTTGTTTTCATTTAGGGACCTAAAAATAACAATACATTTTTGTATTTGTACTCCCCATAACTCCTTGACTATTGCTCTATAAGATGTTTCAAAAAAGCAATGGATACATATCTAGCACAGAACAATATTGAAAATTATGACAGATGGCTTCAAAGCAGAGAGGATGTTGATCCAGGGAACTATCTGATCGCCATTTGGAGTCGTGAAGGAATTTTATTTACCTGCTTGAGGCTAAATTGGAAATGGCTCCAGAGGGCTTTTTTCACTTCCTCTGGATCAACAGGGGCGTTTTTGGCATGGGCTGGACTTGATGGACACTTGTCTTTTTTTCAGCTTCATCAACTACGTTGCTATGTTGAGGGTGCCCCAATATTTCCAGACTGCATGCTTGGGGTGCCTTCAGCAAAACAAGATTGAGAAACACTAGAATATCGGGGCATGTATTGCTTGAGACAACTAGCTAATTTATCCATTAAAATATTGCCTATGAAGTATTATAGTCTGTCAGTCCAATACACTTCCACACTAGTAGCTTGGGGTATTTAATGGGAATTGTCTTTTTTTTTATTTTAGTATTATGAGATGTCGTATGGACTGAACATTGAGATGCATAAACAGGTATGTTGACCTCTCTTTCTCAATCTTAAATAACTGATGCAAAATCCTCACATTCCTTTCACCCTACGCTCTGTGTTTTTTTTGTGAATAATCTCAAGAATTCATAAACTGTGTATGCAAGTGTTGAGCTAAGACTGCACGTCTGTTTAGCAGGATCAGAGATTGTAGGATGAGAGCCTGCTTGAGTGATTTTTACATGTTATATTCTCTGCATTTGAATACACTTATTTTCATTCTTGTGACTTGCCTTAGTGCTGAGAGATTTGGATGTGTTCAGTTTTGGGATTCTATATTTATACTTGTAAACAATAATATTGTGGCCATTTTATTGGGCTGTGCCATCACACCTCTTTGTTCCTATAGGGTTAATTTGTAGGAATTGGTAATATGTCCTTGTAGCTATTGTAAGTTTTCATGCAGATTTAGTCATTTGCTTATCTGTACCAAGAATTGCTCTGTTTTGTGCACATCAGGGTTGGTAAAAGATAGAGAAAATATTTATGTAGCCCACATGTGTTCTTATGTCGGGTAATTGTTAAAAAATGAAAATCTATAAGTGTGTGTATGTTTTGAAAGGTGCCAAATTGTTTGTACATATTTGTTTCTTTCCACACTCTTATATATCCCTTTGAGTTCCAGAGTGGTACGGAACGTATTGTATTGTATATTTTTATTTATATAGCGCCAACCGGTGTGCTTGGCACTTTACAGATTACATTTAATATAGAAGGGGTACGTTAAGTGCTTATATAGGCAGTCATAAGGGGAACAACAGGTGAGTATACATTACAAAGCTATGTGTTCCGTACCACTCTGGCACTCAAAGGGTTAATCACTTGTGTTGTGGAGGCATCTCCAATTCCTTTCAAAGCAATGCATTGGAGAGGTCTCTAGGTTTCAAGAGGTTAAAAGAATAACTAGAGAAAAAAATGGCATAATTTAACACTTTGAGTCCCAGAGGGGTGTGCAATGCATTATGTACCCCTATGGCACTCAAAGGGTTAACCCCCCCCTTGGATTTGAGTAGCCTTTAGTACTAAGAACTAGGTAAACCAAATGCATCAGTGACACAAATAAAGGTTCTCATTGATGTATATCGAGACTTTTAACCCCTTGAATGCCAGAGAGGTCTCTGAAGCATTGCTTTGCAATGTGATGGAGACCTGTCATTTGAGAGGCTTAAATCTTCTCAGTGGGAGTCTGGGTTAATGTTATTTGTACCCTGTGGTGCAGTTGGTTTGCTCTAGCTATCTTCCAGTGTTTCAGCCGTCAGCCTCTCATTCTCACAAGATAGTAGAAGTAAAACTAAGTCATAGCTTGTAAAATAGTAATGTACTGAAAATCAAAGCCTCACATTTTTCTCTTAATTAGAAATGTAAGAGATAAATGACATTTTAATTCCAAACATTGTAGTAACTTATGTTAAGGGTTGTATTTATACTCTAATGGGGAAGTTGTATATGTAATTATGATTCAAATAGAGGATTACTGAGGATTAATCTTAATTAGAATATAATTTTCCATTAGTGTCATTTTTGTTCAAATTAGCAATGTAAACAACACAGTAATACTTACGGGCTTCATCAACTGCTGATGGCCCCAATGAATTTCTGTATCAGACCTGCTTAGTAATTATGAGTGTTTAAATGCAATCCTGGCTCTAAATTTTCTATGTCGCTGTTTGCAGCCTGGAAATTAATTAGTTGCTTTAAAGTGTTTAATTAGTTAAGATTTAGTGTCTAATGTCATGTTGAATCTTGTGTTTCCAAATATGTTTTTAATACCTCCTGCAATTTTCTTTCCTTATATTTTGTAGTTATTTATTTACTTTGCAATCAAATTTTCAGAATTTTATGAGAGCGATTATGTTGTCATTTTTTTCCACCCAATCCTCCTAGGTTTCCATTGGTTTTTAAAGCTTAATAGAGAGAAGCCACATAATCTTCCCTCTTCTCCAAAATTGATCTTTATACAGCCTTCCTAAATGCAATCTTACACAAAATCCTGCTGGCTGTTTATCGCATTAAGAACTACAGACAGCCTTGCAAAACCACGTACTTACTATATTTTCTTTTAATCTCCGCTTCCTCCTCCTTTCACCAAAGCAGGAGGGGGGAGGCAAAGGGGTATATCTGTCTTTGTTTTCTTCCACTAGACAGACGGCCTTGGTTCCTCTCAGGCGCTCATCCAGATGTACTAGCTCAATACCCTTGTAATAGAAAGCAGGTTATATTTCTGTGAAGTTGCCCTGAGGCATAATTGGACAGAATTCTACAGATCGGGTTAAGCTTATTAGATTTATGCCTCTCAGGGCTTGAGCGGGGTTCTCCAGAGACCTTGGAAGGACCCTAGTAATTGCTGGTCCTGCTATTTTAAAGTGTGTGTGTGTGGTTGTGTGTGTATTTGTAATATTACTATATATATATATATAATATAATTTTTTTTTTTTTTTTTTTCTCATTCTGCATTCTATCTTTGTTTTCCTTACCCATTCCAAGCACAATGAATTTATCTATTCTCCCCATCCTGTGGCATATTACCATATTTCATTGGAACAGAAAATGAACACACACCCCTTTAACTATGTGGTGTTGATGTTTCCAGCCTAGCCCCCCCCCCTTGCTCTGATGCTCATCATCAGTCATCCAGTGTTGATTTTGATAGAAGACTATTAAAGTGAAACCTTTGGGGAATTTGTCATTCTGAACGGAAAGCTAATGCAATTAGTACCAATTAAAGTACATTTAGTAAATTGGATTTAATCTTAATTAAGCCTGTGTAATGTTGCCAATTTTTAACAATTATGTTTGAGAACATAATTAATTTAAATTTTGGTAATGGAGTAAATAGCGGTAGACTGAATATATAAAATACATGTTGTTGTTGTTTTTGGTGGTGCCGTTGGAAAGGGGTTGTTTAGTAAGCCTTTGCACACAATATGGCATGGGAAAATTAGCAAATAATTGACTTGATCTTGATAGTGAATTGAAACTGTTTATTATACTGTCCTGGAAGGAAATGGATATATGTAGATGGGGAAAGAGCTCTGCAAATATATATTTGTGTTTTATGTAAATAAAAGGTGGGGGAGTCTGTCACTGGGACGTTAAATAGGCCTTAACCATAACCCTTTGCATGCCAAAAAGATGCCAAACGCAATACGCACACACCTTTTGGTACCATAGCATTTGAGGGGTTAAGTCACTTAATGAGGAGTTTCAGGAATTTTCTTTTTGTTCTATATGGTGCATTTGGTTTATTCTAGAATTGTTCCGTTTAAGATCTCAGCTTCAGTATGCCATTTAGTTGGCAATGCAATAGTGAAAATTCAACTGGCTTCACATAGAAAGCGTTAAATACAGCAATGAATGGATGCTCTCTTCATGTAAATGTTATTGCTCGACCTAGGCAACAGCCATTTTGAAGTGCTGCTGAAATATTAATTGAGCAGACATGAAAGGGCCTCGGCAGTCTGATAGGATGTCATAATCGTAGCTGCAGCAGTCGATGGTAAATGATGATAAATGGCATTAGAATCCTTTTAGCAAACTGTAATAACTTCAAGGAGGGAAGCAGTATGGATTTGCATTATATCTGATACCCTCTAGTACCAAGTGGATTGCCAATACTGCTTGTTTAGCATTTTCTAAGGGCAATACGATATTGATTTTTGACTTACAAGGAATAGCTCTATTTTCACCATTGAAAAGTATTGCAGGTTGTTAAGGAGAAATTGACTTGAAGAGGCCTGACTGCTGCCCATCATGGAGCATATAAAGCAAAACTGCCGAAGCATGGTAGTGCAGTGAGATGGGCCCTCAGCAATTTGTTGCTATTAATTTACTATGCTCGACAGCAAATCAATCGGCATCTACTTCATCTGCTGGAGAAAACGCTGTCCAGTGCAGATAAAGGGCCCTGCCTGTTACTGTGAATGGAGTGTCTTTTCCAAAAGGAGGCTGAATTTAATGTGTACATACATGAAATCAAAGCCACGGCTGTAGAAGAAGCTGTTTTTAATTAGGTTGGGCCTTCTTGGTGATCTATTTTAGAGAATTGCAGTGACTGACAGTGCATGTAAGATGTATTCTCCATAGAAGTTGTAAATTGAAAGGTAATTCACACCAAATTTTGCAACATCTGATTCTAAATAAACTTGTGTTTTTCTTATTATTAATAATAATGTTTGTGAATAGCTTTCTTCCTGTTTATATGCTTGACCATATTTTAATTTAAGGGAATGGTAAAACCAAAAATTAAATGAATATAACTTGAACTCTTGCATACCTTGAACTAGCATGTGCAAAAACTAATTATTCATATGTTACATCCCAAAAATATAATCCCAAACTATCTCTTTAACAGCTTTAAATTGCGTGTTTATTTAATGATTATTTTTACTGACTGTATTAAGAGATATTGATTATGATTAGTGGCCACTGCTCTTGTATTCAGGAAGGCTTGTATCTTAATAACAATAATAATTATTATTATTATTATGAAAACCTGCATGTTAGGGCTCTTCCTGCTTGGCAAAACAAGGATACTACCACTTCCGGTAGCTATATTAGTCAAAGTTTATAACCGTTTGAAATTATTGTTGCACTGTTGACAGTGGTTCACTTTTCCACTATAGTGCAACAGAATAACTTTTGAAACGTGACTACTAGAGGATACTGTTAGCCCTTTGAGTTCAAAGCTTTGCTTACCCCTCTGGTTAATGTGTTTATGTTAAAAAAAAAAAACAAAAAAAAACAAAAAAAAAGTTTGCTGCTCCTTGGATTATCCAGGATAATCAATTGAATCCCTGGTCAGCACACGTAAAACTCTTAGGCCTCAAAGCAAATGTCGGATTTTTACCGATGCGAACATGGATTACAATATATTTACGTGTATAGATAACCCCAGTTAATTTTCCCTTAACCGAATAGCGTTGCAATTTGCATAATTTTGAGAGTATGTTTTTTGGCGCCAGGTCACAATGTTTGTTACTGCCTGTGAAGGACTGAGTGTCACAAACACAAGTTTCCTACAGATCTGTTGCAACTGCGCCACTTCACTGCAAACATAAAAATATCTTACACGCCTCTATCAGAAAAATGCCCTAATAACTTTTGAAAGAAGTATGTATAACCCTAGCATTGTATATTTTGTACCAGAGGTAGCCAACCCTGGTCCTCAAGAGCTACCAACGGGACATCCCAGCTAGACTAATTAGTGGCTCATTCACTTTAATTGGTTTCCCGCGCTGCGATCCCAGAGTTCTGTGACATCACGCATTGTTAATGGGTAAAACACTCTGATGTGTAATTTCTTTTAACCTCTTAAATGCTAGCATCATCACTAGTATCCTAGAGGACTTTGGGACATCTCTAGCTTGTGTGTTTATGTATTTTATTATTATTTTTTTTAATTTAAACACATACATGCGTGCGTATTCCTTCCTAAAGCAAGGGATGCGATCGGGACATGTCCCCCCAGGGGGGTGGGGTTGTGCACTAAGGTATGATAAAGAGGTTATTAAGCGGAAATAATTCTCCAGTTCCATTGTTATTCTGGCTTCTTAGAATATCATAGGTACTGGAGAAGAGATATTACTGGAGACGTTATCTCATCATTTTTTTTTTTTTTTTTTTTTCTTCCTTGAACAGAAAATATACATTGCTTGTGCTCCTTTTTATTGGATGGCCCCATATAAAAAAAGAGTGCCATTTTAAAGCATACATAGTGTCCATAGGGGATATAAAAATGTAACCACCTGTTTAAATGGGGCTTTTAGTTCCTTGAATGCTATATCGGTCTACAAAGAATTGCAAATAATTAAAGGGGGTTAAAAGACCAATTTAGTTCAATGGGCATTTTTATTTCTCCCTTTTTAGTAAAGCTGGTTTGCACTAGAAGGGGTAGTCTAAAAACATGTTTCAGCTCCATTCATTTAATGGAATGGTAGCAGTTTTTTTTTTTTTTTTTTTTTTTTTTTTTTAATAATAATAATAATAATAATATATATATATATATATATATATATATATATATATATATATATATATATATATATATATATATGATACTTCTGGCCCTATGCAAAAGGAGAGCAATTCTAGGGCAAACCATAAGGGATATCTTTAACCGTCTGAGTGCCAGCGAGGTATTTAATGCATTGGATTCCTTTCTGGCACTCAAAGGTTTAAAAGGCAGCTAATAATTTGGTAGTACCCTATTTCTGTAGGAGCACACCTCATGAAGCTAGTATTGTGTTGGGAGCCTATGCAGACCAATGCTGGAACACGGGTAGAGGTGGGTTCTGAATTTAAAAAAAAAAAAAAAAAAAAAAGATTCAAAGTGCTTCCTCATTGGTCCCCCAAGAGAAGGCTGAGCTGCAAGTATGATATCTCATAGTTCAGTTTCCTTTCCTACGTAATGCAGGTCCTCACTTTGTTTATATTCGGCTTGAAAGCTTTATACAACGGGTCTTTGGGGACTATGCACACACCTTTTGCTGTTTCTGTTTTTTTTTTGCCACAGACTTGCTCATTCTTTTCCAGTCAAGGGGGCCAGACTTCTTCTTTCTAGCATTTAGCAGCCTCTTGTACACCAGTGTGATGTTTGGCCTTTATGGTGCCATTGGTATGCTCCATAATTGCTCCTCTCTTTCTGCATGCAGCCCTCTGTCTTCTGACAGTGGTAAAAGGACCTCTTCTGCCCATGAGGATATTTCAGAGCTGCACCTGTGGATCTTTAATTAGCTGTGGTTGTTCGTTTCCCCTCTCTTGCTGCTTTATTAGCTTTCCTATCCTTTGAAAATAGTTACCAAGAGGCTGTTTGCTTCTAACAACACAAGAAAAACTAATGTTTTGTCAGACAAGTGTCAAGCTTCCCATTTCCCACTCCATGGAAGTCCCTCCTGTTGTTAAGTTATTTAATGAAGGCATTCAGCAGATTGTGTTGTTGTTTCACCAGAAAAATAACATACTGTGTGTCTGTCTTTCAGTGAGAGATTATTGTTTAGGTTACCAGAGAGTGTTTAGTTGGGCTGTGTGTGTGCAAGTAAAATCTGCTTTGCACCTTTGGTTAAAACCCTATCAAAATGTACTTATCATCAACATGGCAAAGGAGTATGGGTAGAAACCAGTTTCACTTCTCCTGATAGTTCTTGTGTAAAGTTCAGAAGTGTTTCCTGGAAAATAGGAGAAATGAAAACTGCTGCTGTTGACTGCGGCCTGTGTTAACTTCCACATCTCCACCCTGACATGTTTCATTAGAATCCCATGAGCATATGCTTCACAAATGATCTATTGCTTACTGATTTGTCTCCCTTTTCAGTAAAGAAAAACAGATAAGGCCTTATTCATCAAGCTAGAGGAACTTTGAATACAGCAAAGAGTATTGACCGCTCCCAGTGACTTGTCTCCCTGAATGCTATAGGACTACAAAGCAGTGAACTGGGGAAGTCTAGCATTCAAGGGGTTAAAAGCCCCCTTTTAAATCAATGGAATTTAGCAGAATTATTTTCATCCCACGGATGCAGTTGGCTTGCTGCAAAACTGCACCTGTTTTTGCTTGATGAATAAGGTACTAGAATGGTGATGGGGCAACCTTTGGCTCTCCAGCTGTAGGGGAATCTGCACTCATCATTCCCGAACCAACAACAGTCATTTGTTTGGTGATGATCAGAATTCTAGTCACCAACAGCTGACAAGGCAAAGGTTGGTGTGTGTGTGTGTGTGTGTGTGTGTGTGTGTGTGTGTGTGTGTGTGTGTGTGTAAGTAATATGGTGAAATCCCTAACACTAAGGGGTTAAAAGCCCTCCTTTAAATCCTTTGGAAATGTTTATTTCGCCTCTGCAGTTGGTTTGCCTCAGAATAGCACCTGTTATACTTCATAAGTAAGGCCTTTTTCCTAACAACACTTCAGTGGGAGGAGTTTGTCCTTGATTCATAGAACTATGTTTTGTGTCTGCCTCTTTGGACATGTACTCAATGCTAGTTCAGTTCTGTGGTGTGCACATGCTGCCCTCAGTGGCTTCTGCTACTGCATCCTGTGTTTCTGCTAGTACAGTGGGGAGAGGGGATAATTAGCCTCTCATACTTGATGCATCCTATTTTCACTCCAAAATATCTTTCTTTTGTGATTATGGGATACTATCCTTGTGACAGTTACTTGTTAACATATATCACAAAAAAAATCAATCAATCAATCAATACGTGTGTGTGTGCATATAATATATAACATGTGTGTGTATACTTGTTTGTGTGTTGACATTTTTTTAAAGGGTAACTATCAAAAGGATAGTGTACCATAATCAGACTTTCTACACTTGGATACTATCTACCACTGCTGCTTTCTGGGCTTCAGAAGACCAATGGGGGGGACAGCTTATGCTGTGGGAAGAGACTGAAGTTTTCTTCCCTGCATGATGCTGTCCCTGTAGACCTCTGCATCAGATTTCAAAGTGCAACACAGAGGGTATATGGAAGCTGCAAATGCAACAGTGAAGTCTATGACTGAGAGACATACAAGTCAGGTTGCATTCCAGCTAAGAGAGTTAATTTGCTGATGGGAGCAATTTTGAGGCTGTGAGCCCCAGTTGTTGTTTGTTTCTTTTTTTACAAATACTTTTTTACCTACAAGCACTCTTAGTAAAACACCATAATTTGCCTTTATCTTTGTAGGCCACACATCTTTATAACAAACAAAGGGGTTCAATAGATGCAAACGACTACAGTGTAGAGATCAAGTATCCAAAGCTAAACTATATATTTACCTGCCTGATGTGTGGACACTTAACCTAGTTCAGTTATTTAGTTAAAATAAGAGCCACTAACTTTTAGGTTACAATTCCCCTCTGGCACTCAAAGGGTTAAAGCAGGCATGTTTATGCAATCTGTGAAACATCTGCAGTTCCTTAGTGACCAGTTAAATTTGCAAGATACCACTTACAGAAACTGTCACTATGCCTTTCTTGTTAATTTTAATACTGTCACTTACACACGAAATTAGTAGGTTGAATAACAAACACCTAACCATCTTTCCTGGCAGATTGTACATAGAGCAAGTGCAAATATCAAGTAGCAATTATCTTGAAACATATTTGTTAAATGAGTAGCTCACCAAGTCTACAGGCCCTTCATTGATATGCTGGCAACTTTTCTTGAATAAATATAATAGCTGTAATCTTTCTCTAATTGTCAAGCTATACGCTATAATATTGTCAAAAAATTATATGTTCCTTTTACAAAATGAAAGCTTGTTCTACCCTTGTCAATTGGAATTCTGACAATATTGGCAGATTCATTTTTATCACCGCCATCTGAGAACTCTGAAAACAGCACTGGAAAATTTAAGAGACCCAGACAAGCCTGTTTACTGCATTTTGGTAAACCAAAGTATTACATCGTGGCTTAAAGCCACATCCATTAAACTCTGCAGAACTGTGGTTTTGCAGTCTTCAGCAACCAAGCAAAATATGTTGAGTCTTCAGAACTTGTTTTCTGTGCTTGTGGTGTTTTTATTATTTGCTGTGTGTGTTCATATATATAATAAAAAATGTAATTTATAATATATAACTTTTGAAAGACCTATTGAGCATGTGTATTTATCTTGCTTTGCTGGATTGTCATTGCAAGTATTTTCTCGTAGCATAATGTTTTAAAATAATATTTGTTAAAACATAGCTAAATTTAGTGTGTTATGTCGTTGATGAGGTTGATTCCATCAAGTTCAACCTTAGCCAGCCCTCCTTCGTTTATCTAGAGTAAAACAAGGCGAAAATGCATTAAAATAAATTTTAATTATGGCCCAGGTGGATTTATAAAAAATGCTTTCTGACTAATGGATGCATGCTCCTTTGTGTCACCCCCCCCCCACACACACACACACACACTTTCAGCTCTTTGAGTAAAGCGTTCCCCCTGAGATTTTGAAATTGACAACTAGCACAACTGATATCTATGTTTTTAACTGTTTTTGATTGAAAACTTATTTTACTATATATCTTCTTGATGCTGTTTCATTTATAATTGGGTTATGTCTCTTGTGATGGTAACGTCAGTCTATGACATTAATATTAACTTTGTGTACGCCATAAGCCAGGTGGTGACCTGCAAATGTTTGGTCTTGTAGTTGCTGATAAGTTGTAAAACAGGGGTGATCCTCTCTAGTCTTCTAAGACTCCTGGAAGGCTAATGCACAGACTATTCTGTGGATACTTTTGTTATATCTCTCTTTGGCTGCTAGGGATATTGCCTACTTGTTTTGAAGCACTTTATTGACAATGTCTCTAGCTTAAAGTTGGGCAACTCAAGGCCCTCCAGATGTTGAGAACTACAAATCCCATCATCCCAGTACAGGCAGTGGCTGGCTTGGGGATGATGGGATTGTAGCACACAACAGCTGCAGAGTCTTTGGTTGACCATTCCTTCTTTAGCATCCAAGACATAGCTGCCAAGTGTCCCCGATTCATGATCTCAGCCCCATACCCTGTGTGCTTGGCATCTAAATTTTAATTTTTTTTTTTTTAAACTTTTATTGAGAATTAAGCAAATACAAACAGTTAGAGCGAGAATATTCGACATGACATTCGATATCCAGTACATGTAACATATCCAAAGCAGAAACAGTATATCGTAAAACAAAGACGTCAACGCAACCAATGCAGAATCAGAAATTGCAATCTTTGATACGTCATGTCTAGTATCACTGAGAAAAATTAGCATACACGCAGTGTAGTCCTCGAGGAGAGCGAGCACAGCAGAGGACTAGAAGTCATAGATAGAAAAGGAAGAGCAAAGATGAAGAGGTAGGGAAAGTAGAAAAAAAAAGGGGGGGGGGAGGGCGAAAGGTGGTATACAGCCAAGTATGACCAGTGTTAGACCATCCTGGGTGTCAACATTTCAGGCATTAATATCTAATATACATCAAAAAGGGCAAGTAAGAAAGAATTTATCAATAGCGTCTGGGTCTCTTCCCTTAGAGGTAATATGGACCCGAAGAAGGGAGATTTGTAGTCTCACTTTGGCTGCCCATTCCTCTATTGAAGGCGGGGTGGTATCCTTCCAATGGCCCGGAATTAGTGTTTTAGCCGTTTAGAAGCAACGCGTCATATATTTTCTGAAAGTGTCACCCCCTCCAAACCCTCACTGATCAATTTTAAACATTCCGTCCAGAAGGGACGAATTTTAGAACAGTCCCACCAGATATGCAAAAGTGTGCCTGTATCCAGACCACAGCGCCAACATAAGGAAGTAGTAGAGGGGGCAAATTTTTTAATCCGCACAGGTGTAAGGTACCATCTAGAGAGGAATTTATAATGTGATTCCAACAGTGAAGCAGATATCTAGGCCTTCGAGGCCACCTTCCAGATTTCTTCCCAATCAGCTGTCGATAGCGTGGATCCTAACTCCCTCTCCCATGCAGTTGTATATTTCGGTGTAGAAGCAAAGAAGGGGGCAGAAAAGATGTGATAAATCTCACTTAGTTTCCTAGAGGACTTAGTAGCGAGTAATAAGCGCTCAAATTTGGTTGGATGTGAATTCCAGGCCAACTTAACAGAGGTTGTTCAAGAAAGTGTTTGATTTGAAGATCTCTCCACACTTCAGATGTCGAAAGGGGGAAAGATTGTCGTATATCCTCAAAAGGCTTGGTCTGTCCATTTGCGGCCAGATCCGCAATCCTCCAGTGTGATACTTCCACCCAACTGGGAAATTCCACATCCAGTAAAGAGACTGGTGTGGCCCTAACGTAAAATACTGGAGAAGCAGGAGAAGGGGTAACGAGCAAGCGAGTCCGACTTCTTGTAAACAGACCAAACATGAGAAACGTGCGAAAGAATAGGGTGATCTTTCACCACAGAAGCCCTGTGTCTAGGAGAAAGGAGAATTTCAGTTAGGGGGTCTCCCGTGGGAAGAATGTCCTTCTCAAGAACAACCCAGGCCTTGGTGCGAGCATTGTGCGCCCAGTCGATTAAAGACACAAGTTTGTTTTTTTGTTTTAAGTAGGTTTTGAATGTTTCTAAATATTAATAGTGCTTATTTATGATTCACTTGTAGGTGTGTCTGTTGTACAAGCTTTTATGCTTATGTTGTGCTGCACAGTTCTGAGGGCCACAAGTGATACTCTGTCATGTGATTGCCCATGGGGAAAGTGTCCCTGGAAATGTTTCTGTTTTAAACCTTTATATGAGTTTATAGATTAACCAACTTCTGCTGCTATTAGATTTAGTCAGAATTGACTATTGCAGCTCCAGCAAGGGATAGTAATGTTTCATAACAAAAGCAGCTCTAATTAATCATCATAGTATTTGGACTTTGGAGAGTGTTATTTGAATTCTGTCAGAGTTGTAGTTCAAGAGAAATTCAATGACAAAGTCTCCCCCTCCTGCCCCTTTTACTGATGTAACACTGCTCAGCCAGAGCAGAAGGGAGGTGCCCAGGTAAATTGCAGAGAGGGACAATCTTCAATTTAGATGAGGGAAAAACCTGAAAAACTTGTCAAGGGGGGGCAGGGCTTTCATTGTTCTCATAGGAACAAGATTGTCCCCTTCTGTTATGTCTGGTCTATGGACTGGATTCCACATCTGAGAAGAGATGGCTTACACTAGGTAAAAGGGGCGGGAGGGGAAAATTTGCTTGTGAATATCTCTCAAACCATAAAGGTTTGAGAGATAAGACTTATATCATTCTTCATGTTTTTTTTAATGCCTACAAAATAAAATAAAGATAAAACGAAGTATTAATATCCCAGTTCATTATACTGGTTGACACTGAAGGGACCTGGGGAAGGGATGGTTTTAAGCTAAGGTGAGAAACTTTTCAGGGAGAGAAATCTCTCTAGTTCCTCTTTATTCTATTGAGCCTCCTTTTCAACTTGGTGGAATATTACAATCAATTGAATAACATGGGAGCTAGAGATTTTATCCCACTTGTCTCTCACCTGTGTGTCTTTCTCCCAGGAATTGGGGACATGGGCACTAAAGTAACACGCTGTCATAGTAGGATCCCAGAAAGTACTTTCCTCTGTGTCCAATCCACGACAATACTGTGGGTTTTGACGACTCCTCCCAGCTGATAGGACCAATAACTTTTTTACTTAAGCGTCTGCTCTGCTCTATCCCTCAGTTATTTGGTCGTACCACAGGTGGAGGAAGGAGGCAGAAGCCTCTCCACCGCTTTTGATTATCTTTATTTTTTTCTCCCTAAGTGGCTGGCCTTAAACGCCAACCACATTATCAGATTCGCTTGGGCTTATATTGGATCACATACCCAGTTAATAGATGGGTCGCATGGATCCAGATCCTGTAAAAAAAACACACACTGCTTCCTTCATCCTCCGCGTTCTGGGCTCTCGGCGTTACAGAGGAAGTGCCGGCAGATGCTGCGCTCACTTCAGGACTGACCGGAAGTGCATCAGCGTGCATTCCAAAGGTGGAATGCGCACCTAAAATTGTGTACCAGACAACCAGAGACGACTGCAAACTATATAAGAAGCATGGATGTAAGGGGTAAGCAGTTATTATAGCTAATTAAATTACTTATATTTCTTATCTGTCCTTTGGGTATATTGCATACTTTTTAGCATGTCTGCCTATGATGCCAAGTTTCTTTCATTTGACCCAGCTAAGCTTTGCACTGATTGCCGTAGAAAAGCAACAGGAGATGTAATTCCTTCACAGTTCCAGGACTTCCTAGGGTGGATGCGTTCATCCATGCAGGAAACTTTTTCTGCCCTTCAGGAATCCACTAGAAAAATGTTAACGTACATCTGACCCAGACGAAGATCCATCTAGACGGTGACGAAGATGAGGAAGAAAGCTTTGATTTAGAATCTGCTCAGTACTCGGCAGAAGAAGGAGAGATTACTGAGGAAACAGGAAATTTCAGTATTGACAAAATAGAGGGATTAATTAAAGCAATGCGTAAAACTTTGGGTTTATCAGACACTCAAAAGAATCTAAATGTGATGGATGCAGCATTTATTGGCTATAAGAAGACAACACGTCAATTTCCTGTCCATAGTTCTATTCATGAAATTATAAAGACTGAATGGTAGCAGGGTGACCAAAGATCCGCCATGTCATGACGGTTCCAGAAGATGTACCTGTTCCCGGAAGAAGACATCATGGCATGGATAAATCCTGCAAAAGTTGATGCAACGGTGGATCAGATTTCACGACGAACCACTATTCTTTTGGAAGATGGAACAACATTGAGGGATCTGATGGACAAGAGAGCAGATTGCGCTTTAAAAAGCAATATGCTACCACTGGCCATAATCTACGATCTGCCACTGCTATGGCATGCATGTTCCGCACCCTACATCTCTGGCTAACTGACCTTAAAGAGAAAATTGAGTCCTCTGTCTCAAGGTCTTGGCTGCTTAAAGAAGTTTCATCTATCAAAGACGCTGTAAACTATTCATGTGATGCCTCCTTAGACAACATCCAGCTAATGGCAAGATCCTCTGCATTATCCATCACAGCTCGCTGAACCCTCTGGATCAAGGCCTGGGAGGCTGATAGAGCATCAAAAAAATTGTTAATTTCTCTCCTGTGAAGGGTAAAGATACTAATTTGGTGATCAGCTGGAGGAAATTATAAGAAAATCCTCAGGGGAAAAAGTCCTTTTCTTCCCCGTGAATGTCGCTAGAGAACCACATCTCCAAGATCTTCAAAATTTCAAGCACCAATCCTTTCAGGAGGCTAAAAGATACAGACCAGGTACATCATATGACCAGAAGAAGAGAAACTCTGCTCAAAATGTCCGTCCTGGAAACCGAAGAGCGTTCCAACGCAGGACAAATTTCCAGCAGAATACCCAATGAAGCCTGCAGCACCCTATCTCTAATTCCAGTTGGGGGCAGACTGGAATCATTCTTAGAAAATTGGAAACGTATTTACCTGGATCAGTGGGTATCACAAATATGAGAGAGAGGATATGCACTGGAGTTTCACAGTGTTCCTCAGCACTCATATTTCCAGATTTCCAAAAATCAGAAACAAACGGAAGATTCCAAAAATGAAGAAGGCGGTTCGACATATACTTCAGAATGGGGTTATAGAAGAAGTTCCTCTAACACAGAAGTTCAGAGGAACCTATATGAATCTTTTTGTGTTTCCAAGCCGTCAGGGGAACTTCGTCTCATTTTAAATCTCAGTAGAGTGAATTCCTTTTTGAAGGTCAGACCATTCAAGATGGAGACAGTGTCATAAATATTAAAAATGATTCAACCCCAATCTTTTCTGACAAGGATAGGTCTCCAAGACACCTACTACCATATTCCAGTCAGGAAGGTTCATCACAGATTTCTAAGATTCCACATACTGGGAGTCCATTATCATTACAGGGCTCACCCCTTCGGTCTAGTATCAGCACCAAGGACATTCACAGATTCTAGCAATAGCTATGGCAGCCTTAAGATCGCAAGGCATTTGAATTGTCCCATATCTAGACAATATGCTACTGATAGCAGACAATATAGAACAGGTGTCAATAAACATCCTAAAGTGCCTAGAATTGTTAATAATCTAGGATGTTGATCAGTTTTCAGAAAAGCCAACTTGTCCCTACCCAGTCACTCATCTTTCTGGGAAACATCATAGACACAGCTCATTCAATAGTAACCCTATCTGCAGAAAGACAGGACAGAAGTCTACAGACAGTCAAGAGCTTCAGAAGACGGAAGTTCCAGACAACAAGACAATTTGCACACCTATTGGGACGTCTGACCTCTGCTCAACAGATTGTACCATGAGCCAGGTCTCACGGATGGCTGACTCAGTCCAGTTATTTACAATTCCAGAAAAGAGATCCATCCAGTTTCTTAATACAAATACCTCTGCTGACATCCACCAGAAGGGAGTTACAGTGGTTGTGCAATGGAAAAAACATTCAGAAAGGAAGACCACTTCTGGAACTCCCATGGGAAATAGTAACAGCAGACACCAGCTTGCAGGGCTGGGGTGGAATATGGAAGAACAAGTCAGTCCAGGGGCACTGGTCCAAGAAAGAGAAGAAATTACACATAAATGTGGTGGAGCTACTAGCAGTATGAAAGACACTAAAAATGCTGCAAAATCACTTACAAGGGTACACATGTTCTAATAAGATCAGACAATACTACCAACAGTCAGCTATCTCCAAAATCAAGGCGGAACCAGAAGCCCTCATCTAAATCACCTAGCTCTTCAGATATTATATTGGGAGGAAAAGCACCTAAAAGCACTCAAAGGAACATATCTATCAGGAAAACTGAACCAAGCAGCAGATTTCCTCAGCAGGACTTATTTAGACCCAGGGGAGTGGTCCCTAAAGAAGGAGATCTTCAGGGAAATCACTGCAGTCATGGGCAGACCAGTGATCGATCTAACGGCAATGCCACAGAAAACCCAATGCAAAAGGTTCATGTCCAGGTGGAGGAACCCAGGAGCCCTACAGCAGGATGCTCATCAACAGATGTGGAATTTCACACTAGCATATGTGTTTCCTCCCCTTCCTCTAATACTGGAAGTTATGAGAAAAGTAAGGAGGGATCAAGCAAAAGTCATTGTCATCGCTCCAAACTAGCCAAGAAAACTTTGGTATGCAGACCTAAAACAGCTCTCTGTTCAGGATCCTATAAAGCTTCCAGACATCCCAGACCTACTATCTCAGGGACCTATTCTCCATCAAACTCCAGCCTTCTTGAGCCTGATGACCCGGAAGCTGAACGGAGCACTTTGAGATACAAAGGATTGACTGATCCAGTTATCAACACCATGCTGGAGGGAAGAAAACCATCTTCCTCATGTATATATTATAGGGTGTGGTCTGTTTTTTTACAAATGGTGTCTGTCAAAAAGCTTAAATAAACATAATATTTGTTCTAACACTATCCTTGAATTTCTACAACAGGAATTTCATAAAGGACTGAAACCAGCATCCCTCAAGGGCAACTATCAGCCATCCTGGCCTACCCATTTGCAGAACAATACCTTATTAGAAGATATATTACAGCAGTCACGAAGATAAAACCCACAATTTGAGAAACTATCCCTCCATGGGATCTAAATCTGGTTTTGCAACAACTTTGTGCCCACCCATATTTCAAACGTATGCTTGAGGTATCCCTTAAACATCTTACATTAAAAACTGTGTTATTAACAGATATCACATCTGTTCGACAAGTGGGTGAATTACAAGCCCTTCTATGTAAATCCCCATATTTGATTTTTCATCATGACAAAGTGGTTCTATGTCCAAGATCTTCCTTTAGAACAAAGGTAGTCTTAAGTTTCCATCTCAGCCAGGAGATTGTTCTCCCTACTTTTCCTTCAGGTTCCTCTTCTACTACAGACACTCGTTTGAAGAACCTTGATTTACACCAATGCTTACAGATATACCTGAAAAGAACAGAGAATTTCAGAAAATCAGAAGCATTATTTGTTCATTTCTGTGGGAAGTATAAAGTTACAGCGGATTCAAAACCATCTATTTCTCTTTGGATCAGAGACTGCATTAGATTGGCATACCAATCAGCAGACATGGATCCTCCACTTGGAGTCAAAGCTCATTCCACCAGAGTTGTGACATCTTCCTGGGCGGTAAAAGCAATCGCCTCTCCTGAAGAAATTTGTAAGACGGCAACGTGGTCATCAGTATCAACATTCATCAAACACTACTGTCTAGATGTTCAAGCCTCTGAAGATGCCAGTTTTTTTGGCAGGAGGGTGCTGCAGGCAGCCACCTCCATATAGATTTGAATTCTATCCCATCCCCAGGGATACTGCTCTTGTAAATCCCGTAGTATTGCCGTGGATTGGACACAGTGGAAAAGGTGAAATTTACTCACCGATATTTGGTTTTCCTTTGTATCCTTCCACGACACCCCACCCTAGGTACTGGTAGAAGTATCATTCCTTTTCGTCTGCTCTATATGGCTTCTATGTATGCATGCATGTATGTATATAATCTAATATATGTGTGTATTTTATGTATGGAGATTATGTATTACTTATGATGTAATATACTATTATATGCCATTACTAACCTAATTCTCGTTCCAGCTTGGACATAAGTATAATTGAGGAATAGAGCAGAGCAGATGCTTAAGTAAAAAAGTTATTGGTCCCACCAGCTGGGAGGAGGAGTCAAAACCCACAGTATTGCAGTGGAAGGACACAGAGGAAAACCAAATATCGGTGAGTAAGTTTCATCTTTTTGACAATCTTTACACCACTACTGTCCCTATTGTTAGGAGATCAGAATATGTAGTGCATATCATTTTGTTTCACAGCAGTAAAACTCACATTAATGTTTGCTTAAGCCCTTAAGGACCGTCATGGAATTCAGGGCTCCCCGCACAGCTGCGCACACCATTTGGGGAGCCCTGAATCAGAATCTCAAAAAAAAAAAATTGGTCTGTGGTCCGTATGCGCAATCGGCCGGTCCTTAAGGGGTTAAACTTCCGCATATGTGTTTATAAATTTAGTCTGTAAAATACATTGGTCTTTCTATATATTATCTATACAATTAAATGAAGTAATTTCTAAAGTCTTGGTAATGCCCGCTCACCAGTCATTTCCCCAGCAACACAGTCTAAAACGTGTGTGTCAGTGTGTATGAGTGTCAAATAATATAAAATGTTAATACCATAAAGGTGTTCCAAGCCAGTAATGTTACAGGTTGTGGTCACCAGCCAATTACAACAGAAAGAAGCTAGGATATACATTTCTGTGCATCAATTTTATTTAACCTTCTAGATGCTTGAGGTCTGCAGTGCTGTGCAAAGGAAAATCTTAAACCTAATACAACTTAGTTTTGTGTTTACAAAGCATAAAAATACAAGCATTATGTACTGTATGGTGGTAAGAAAATTACTGGCTTCACAAGCCTCAAGTAATCATTAACCCCTTTAAGAATTACACCCCTCTGGTACTTAAGGGATCGAAGGGGAGATTTCCTTAATTCTGGGAAAAAATGCTTGGAGATGTTTCTTTAAAAAGACAACTTGACAATTTGAGTTTGAGGTTTTCCATCCAGGTAGAGCTTTGGCGACATGCCTCTTTGACACTCAACCTTTCACAGGGTGTTTTATAGTAGCAGTCACACTTTACTGAAAAACATCTTGAACTCAAACTATAATAATGCAAACTTATGTTTTTTTTTTAATAACTTTTGAAAGAAACAATCATTGGGAGTACTTTTGTTTTTACACTGTAGGAAAATCCCTACAACATATTTATGCCCTCTTGAAAGGTCTGATCCTCTGGATGTAGACCCACAGAGGGAGCTGGAGTTGCATTATGCAGCCCAGTGAATCAACAGGAGAAGTGAATGTGAGTTTGTAGACCCTATAGTGTTCTTATGAATCTCTCAAAGAGTGCTGAATTGCAAGATTTAAGTCTCCTAATTTAGTTTCTCTGTTGTCCAATACAGGTTACTGGTAACTTTGGGTAGGCGATCCGCCCCTTTAATTGTAGGCAGGAACAATTCTAGAATTGTATGCAGGGGGTGGAGCCTACCGTCCCTCCTTGGCTGCAGCTAGCCAACCGGATCCAGAAAGATTTGTTCCTTGGCGAAGATAACACAGGCAAGAGAACAGTTCTACTATAGCTGTAGAAGTTTTTTATTTTTCTGTTAGAAATGGAGTACCACCATTAGGCGGATTACCATAACTGACAATGCCCTTAGATGTGGCTAGCTCAGTGATCGGGTGCTTTTTGTGGACCTTAAGCCCTGGGGGGAAAATCTTGGCTACAAGTTCTTTCCTCAGGAGTTGCCCACCAAGGCTTCTTCTAAAATCCTGGTAATCTGAAGACAGAAGATCTGCAGGAAAGGTGAGCAACCCTTTTGAGTGCTGCAGGTCCACATGTCCCACAGTGCCCCTCCGCACAGGGGTTTTCCTTGGAGTTCCAATTGCAAACTCCTGCAAGCCAAGCACACGTAGAAGACCATTTCAGTGAAATAATTCTTTGTCACTAACGGGATCTCAGCTCTGCTGCAGAGCCGCAAGCCTGTTGTACGACAGACTTCTTCTGCAGTCAGTACAACGCTGATTTCAGGGAAGGGGGTGGGAGGGGGGAACTTTGCCTTTGGATATCTCTCAAACCATAATGGTTTGAGAGATGAACCTGGGGGCTAGTAAATTATTTTACAAATGCATACAATATGGGGGATAGTAATAATAAAGTATTACTATCCCTTTAAGATTGTCCCTTGCCACACTCCATCTGGATCAGTCTGAGAGACAGCGTGATAAAGGGGTGGGGGGATCCTTTCAGTTTGAATTGCACTTGAACTGCAAAACTGTAAGTGATAAAATATAGCGCTATGTGTTAGAAACAATAGAAAGAAGACTGAGCTGAACATTAATTATAGCATTACTATCCCTTTAAGGGTGACAGGTCCACTTTAAAACATCAAAGACGTTTTATTCATTACATATTTACTGCTTTTGCTATAATTTACTAAAACTTGTTTAGTGAATTGAATGATAAAATGGATAATTTTTTTTATCTCTAACATCCCTGTATAGGCATGTGATATGCCACATCGACATTTAGTTGCTTATTACCCTAAATTCTTTTTTTGTGTGTAGCTCAATATTTTCTATTTATATACATCCAGTAGTGACAGCAGTATTTTACATGAAAATGGCATGGAAGGTATTATAACAAAAATGTACAGCAGATTCAAAACAATAAAAGGGGGATGAAAGCCGTCAGGCAAGGGTGAAAATTCTATGACTCACAATCTGTTGAATTGAAAGTTCCAGTGTCCGGATGGAATCTAATATTCGCTTAAGAGTCACATGTTGCCCAGCCATGGGACAGAAGGAAACAGATGACAAAAGATATTCCTACCAATGCACCACAACTTACTAATAAAAGGTCAAATGAAGGTTGTAAAATGCAAGCAGTTAAGTAACTGCCCCACATGTTTCAGCATTGTTAGAAATGAACTTCACGTACAAGTATGGTGTATGTGTAAAATATTTTTCCCCTTGTTGGGGTGTGTTTTTTTTTTTTTTTTTTTGTTTTTTGTTTTTTTCCCTTCCCCTCTTCTCTTTCACATTTTAGTCTAAGTACCAGTGATCACATCAGTTACACTTTTTTCATACTTCACTGTTCAGCTAATTTGACCTTGCATTAGTAAGTCTCTGGCACGGAACTCTTTAGTTCTCAACCTTGATAATGCAGTGCATTACCCTCTCAATCATGCTTAACCTTTGAAGCAATATTAAAGTATTGTAACCATAGCATCAAGGATGTGCTTAGTATAATAAAGATGAAAATTGTTTGACAAAAAAAAAAACCTTTCAGTGGAGTATGTGGAAAGGTTGGATTTTATTTATTTATTTATTCATTTATTTTTAAACATTTAGAAACTCTTGGCTTTTGAAACTATTTGATTTCAAAGGAAACTATTCTGATTGTAGTTTCCTAAGCAGCTATAGGTTTCTTAACTCTCATTCATTACAAATCTAGTTAATAATGGGTTAATTAGATGTTTTGCTTCTCAAAAGCGTTAAGTTGGTCATTGTATTACTGTGGAATGTGGTATGCAGAGCAAGATTACTGTTAGTGAAAGCTAATGCTCGTGCATAAGGTCTGTGTGTTTTCTCAGGGTCAAACACTTAAGTGATTATTTACAGATCTGCTCTTGCTGTTTAACATTTTCTTATTAATAATAATAATAAAATCACTTTGTATGTTTACAGTCACTTATATGGTGGGGAAAGGTCAGCATGAGCATTTCTTGAAAATGGAATAGACTTTGTTTAATCTACTCACAAATATGGTTGCTAAAGTAAAGATAACATGCACATTGTTCTCATTTACTAATGTTTAGTGATTAAACCTTGGTGAGTGCGGACCTCTATATGAGTAGCAACTTAACTTTACTGCTGAATATCTCTAAAACCATAGCGGTTTGAAAGATCGGAATTGGGTCATTTAGTTTAGGTTTTTGTTAGCTTCAAGAATCGGGTTTTCTAAAAATATCACTATACTATCCCTTTAAAAGGATAGTAATACTAAAATTTAACTTCCCCTGATATTAGCTGTCTATTGACTGCAGGGAAATCTGGTCCTGGGACCAGCAGAGTCAAGATCGTGTTATGGAAAAAGAAACCCTTCACTGGAACGGTCTTCAAACCAAGCACACGTAGAAGACCGTTTCAGTGAAGGATTTGTTTTTCATTAATGCGATCTCAGCTTTGCTCCAGAACTGCCGGCTGGTCCCAGGACCAGATTCCCCTGCTGTCAGCTACAGCATGGACATCAGGGGAGTGGGAACTTTGAAAGCAGATATCTCTAAAACCATAAAGGGTTTAAGGGCTACAAGAGGAAATACTTAAATTTAACTATTACTGTTCCTTTAACAATTCTGACACTCAAATGTCTTTCTGCCCTTAAAATGAACATTTTCAACACCATTCTACTGCTTTTCCCTTCTAACTGCTATAAAGTACTTTAATTTATCTTGTCCATGTTTACAACATTTTTATTTTGCCATGAAAAATGACAGAAATCGGACAATGGGCAGCTAAAAGGATATTTCTTACATCCTATATCAGGGCTGTCCAAGTTCAGTCCTCAAGAGCCACCAACAGGCCAGGATGTAAGAACTTCCCTGATTAACCACAGGTGAGTCGGTCAAATGAGTGAGCCACTGATTAACTCATCTGTGCTTAATCAGGGAAATCCTTACATCTTGGCCTGTTGGTGGCTCTTGAGAACTGAACTTGGATAGCCCTATCCTATATGAAACACAGGAACCATGGGTTAAATGTCTTCTCTTCCAGGGGGCAGGGCACTTCATAAAGGCAAGGCCTTTGAAGTGGAGACTCTCATCTTTTCCTCCAACTTTAATCTTGCTTTTTCTCATTATATCCTATGCTATATGCTGATTAGTAACCTGTATGGACTAAGAGAAAAGGATTGAACAGGTAAGACTAAAATCCTCTTTTAATGACACTTTTAAATCCGTTTTATTTAGTCCATATCTTATAATTCTCTGGGCAGATGAGTCCTCTTGGGGATCTTTGTTCAGTTTTTTTTTCTTTTTCCTTTCCTGTTTCTTGTGCCTCTTTGCTATAAGTGAAATGGGGGGTGGGGTGTAAAACTTGGAGGACAAGCGGGAAGTCTCCGTCTCAAAGGCCCTGCCTTTTTTGAGGTGTCAGCCCTCTGGAGGGGGGGGAGCTTTACCCCATGGTTCCTGTGTTGTTCCATATGAATTAAGAGAAAAGGATTTAACAGGAAGTGTCACTAAAATACTATTTTATTTATTTATTTTTTATAAATCTTTTGAAATGTAAGCCAGGTCATAATGTGGTGTCATCAGCAAACATGGATGTTTCAGTATCATTAATAAAATCAGTTCTGCCAAGAACACAGCATTATAGTACAGCAATTTCTACTTTTATCCATTTTTATTTCCTGCCTGGAAATATTCAGTTTAGTATCCCTATTAAAATTTTAAAAAATACCTTTTTTTCAAATATGGTTTTAAATGAGTAATAGGTAAAACCCATTACTGGTAACCTAGCTACCTTTTAGTTCACTTTCCTATCTAACTGTAGCTTTGTAGTTACAATCACATTGAAGCTTTAATTGCTCAGAATGCTTTATTACACAGCCATTTTTTGCTTTTGCTCTTTTACCTTATAGTTATCAGAATGTTTGTTTAAGCAAATTGCTGACCTTGTGAAACATATTGTATTCTTTATTGCATTTCATATGACATTGTGAAAAATGTTTATTTTATTTAATTTTTAACTGAACTTTATGACATGTAAATAACTGTTCATATAAGCACTGATAGAAGTCACTTGGCTTACTTGTTCAGTTTACTTCAGTTTATCTACTTTATGGCATGTTAATCTTACACGATTAATGATATGTTGGTACCCCCCCTTTAGACATTGATTGACTCAAAGCAAACATACAAAAGCACTTGAACACTCTTGGTTTAATCAGTTTGCACAAGAACTCCAACAGGCTGTCAGATTATAAAGTTTAAGTTCAACAGTTTTGCCCTTCAGTTTCCATTGGTATTAGAGCTTGCGCTTACACACTTCACCAGTAATGTTTTTGCATCTGTAGACTTGTACATCTTGAAAAATTGCTATTATTGCATTAGGGGCTCTGTCTTTGCCCTGTGTTTCACTCCTGGAGGGGCATTTCTTCTAGCCAGCCCACGTGAGTGCAAACAGTATTACTGTCTACCACTCACATGGGTCTACCATTGATTGGAGGTTGCGATGCTCATTGCAACCTCCAGCGTGGAGCATGAGAAAGGTCTGAAACAGGCCCGTAGGCCACTAAGTATATCTTGTTTACTGCATTCTGAAGGAACACAGGGAGTTGCTGCATGCTGGTATTTGAGGCCATCACATGAAGTGTTAATCGTTTGAGTTCCAGATGTGTGGTCAACTCATTGCACAGCAATGCATTGCGTATCCTTTTGTCACTCAAAGGGTTAATCACACATAGTATTAATCACTCATGTGAAAGACACCATAGTCCAGCAAGTTAATGCTTACAACTCTTGACAGATCTTTGTCTTTGTGGAGTTGCCCATTTTAAAGAGGCCTCAGTGTTTTTTGCGTGCATTTGTGTTTGTTTTGTTTTTTGTTTTTTTTCTTTTCTCTCCTGTATATTCGTACAGATACATTACAGTTGGAGTCAGGAAGTGTGTGTCTCCAACTTTTGTTAGTGTAAATTCACTCCACATAACAGAAGTTATATTGAAACACTATATTATGAAAGAAAGATGGCCCCACGGCTTGACCAATAGGAAAATGTTCTTTGTGTATGATAATGAGACTGGAATGGTAGGCATGGTGCTATAATGAACTACAAACAGGTTACTGTACTCTTTACATGTATATTAGGGTTGCAAAGGTTAAACGAACATTTCAGTCTATAGTAGGTGTCCCTATGGTGGAATAAAAGTGAGGTGGTGAACGATTTTTCACATCAGATCTAAAGGTTATAAAAAATGCATTTTGTATAATAATTAACAAAACACTACTTATTTTTTTGCCTCTTAGATTTACTGTTTCTTTTGACTTTTAAAAACTGGCCCCTTATGACCTCTTTGGTTAATCTGACCATGACAGGCTAGTAGTACACTTTGCTGGTAGACCTTTGCTATAGTATTTCAAAATAAAAGTTCCTGTTTGGGGTGGGGGGGTCCAGACAAATTTATTTTGAAACAAAGCAGCCATTCTTCCCACAAGATTGCAGTAAAGAATGTCTTAAAGGGATAGTAATACTTCGTTTTATCTTTATTTTATTTTGTAGGCATTAAACATGAAGAACTATATAAGTCTTATCTCTCAAACCTTTATGGTTTAAGGGATATTCACAAGCAAAGTATCTCCCCCTCCCCCCCAACCCGTTCAGCCAGATCAGAAGGGAGGTGCCCAGGTAGACTGCAGAGAGGGACAATCTTCAATTAAAATAAGGGAAAAACCTGAAAAACTTGTCAAGGGGGGAAGGGCTTTCATTCTTTTCATACAAAAAAGATTGTCCCCTGCTGTTATCTCTCTGTTCTTACAACCAGATTCACATCTGAGAAGAGATGGCTTAAACTAGGAAAAAGGGGCAGGAGGGGGAAACTTTGCTTGTGGATATCTCTTAAACCATAAAGGTTTGAGAAATAAGACATATCATTCTTCATGTTTTTTTTAATGCCTATAAAATAAAATAAAGTTAAAACGAAGTATTACTATCCCTTTAACTGTGGCAGACATGCTTTAACTGGTTGACAGAACTATTGCTGGTGGGGGGGCTGCAGTGGTTCTGTTTCCTCTGTGAAAGAGGCCTTAAAGGGATAGTAATGTTTCACAAAAACAGCAGCTCCAATTAATCTTCATAGTATTTGAGCCATAGAGAGTGTTATTTCAATACTGTCAGAGTTGTGGTTCAAGAGTAATTGAAGGATAAAGTTTCCCCTCCTGCCCCTTTTACCCAGTGTAAGCCATCTCTTCTCAGATGTGGAATCTGGTTGCTAGACCAGACAGATAACAGAAGGGGACAATCTTCTCCCTATGAGAACAATGAAAGCCCTGCCCCCCTAGACAAGTTTTTCAGGTTTTTCCCTTATCTAAATTGAAGAATGTCCCTCTCTGCAATTTACCTGGGCACCTCCCTTCTGCTCTGGCTGAGCAGTATTACATCAGTAAAAGGGGCGGGAGGGGGATACTTTGTCATTGAATTACTCTTGAACTACAGCTCTGACAGAATTGAAATAACACTCTTAGGGCTGCAACTAACGATTATTTTGATTATCGATTAGTTGTCCGATTTATTTTTTTCAATTTCCCTTGTGCCTCACTTTCTCTCCCTTGTGCCTCACTTTCTCTCCCTTGTGCCTCACCTTCTCCCCCTTACCTTCTCCCCCTTGTGCCTCACTTTCTCCCCCCTTGTGCCTCTTTCTCCCCCCTTGTGCCTCTCTTTCTCCCCCTTGTGCCTCTCTTTCTCCCCCTTGTGCCTCACTTTCTCCCCAATGTACTTCTTTCACTGTCGTCCAATACAGGTCACTGGTACCATGGGATGTGTAGTCCCCTTTAATAGGCAGGAACAATTATGCAAATAATTTGCAAGGGGCGGAGCCTCCCCTCTTACTTAAGCCACCTTCTGGCCAGAGCCACCCATATTGATTTGTTCCTGGTGTGCTTGCACACCAGGCAGAGAACAGCTATGCTTCTTAGAGTTTTATTATTTTTTCTTCAAATATGGAATACCACCATTAGGAGGGTGACCATGGCTGTGAATGCCCTCACCCGAAGTGGCTAGTGCAGCTTCCAGGGATTTCTGTGGACCTATACCTGATGAGGGGACAGCTTGTGTTAAGCAGCTCCCCTGTTGGGGAAATTACCTCTGGTTCTTTCCCTCCCTATCATGGTCACCTGAAGACAGAAGTCTGCGAGAAAGGTGAGTCACCCATTGAGTGCTGAAGGTCCACTTGTCCCCACAGTGTCCCTTTGATGGGCTTGTATTTGGGAGTTTTAATACACTCCAGCACTCATAGGGTGTTTTTATTGCATTATCACTATTTATGCAATTTCTGTGTTATTCTCTGAGTTTTGGAGCATTGGGTATTCATTTATTTATGTTTCTCATGTATTTCATGCTTGTTTGGGCACTTTTTAATGTTTTACTAAACTTTATTAAAAATGGTGTTCCGCGCCTTTAAGCGCGGCTTTTTCCCGCTCAGCGGCAGAGCTCCTTTACTCTCTATGGGAATTCACAGTTTGGGACATATCTCTGAAACCGCTTGTCACAGCAACTTCAGAGTGGGCTCATTTTAATGCTAGGCTCCTGCTCTATCATCCGGTTGGTGTTTTATTAATGTAGGGGGTTCAGGGGGGCTTCGGGCACTGTTTGGGGTACTTGCATAGGGAAAACTACATTTCCCATGAGCGCTTAGCTCGCGCTCGTTTCTGATTGGCTGTCATGACGGCCGCCATTTTGTGGTACTTTTCCAAGGCGAGTACACTACGCAGGGACCGAGCCTTCTCTCTCCTCACCAGATTAACCCTTCGCTGGCCAGATAAGTCCGTTTTTAGACCTTTTCTGGGGTGAAACTTTAATCTTTAACACTTTTCTGGGTGATAGTGTTTGTTGTGGGGTATATTGACGCTGTGAGCATGTCTACTTCACTGGAGCTAGGGGCTAGACCCAAGACTAAGGAGGCTGGGGGGTCTTCTACCCCCATGGCGTTTTGCTCCTCTTGCCACATTGGGCTGGATTGCGATAATGTGGGGGATCTATGCCCTAATTGTACTGATAAAGATAGCAACCCTGGGCTTCCCAGCCACGCTATTGAGCCATCTTGGGTGAGGGAGTTTAAAGCTGCCACTAGGGATCTCAGATCCACGCTTCAACTCTTTCCCTCTCAGGTACAGGGGGCTCTCCAGGTCTGGCAGACCCCCTCTACTATCAGGACCTCCCTGCCTAAGCCACAAGGAGCTCCTGATATCACTGATTCTTCTGAAGAAGAACTTTTACAGGATTCTGATGCTGAGGAACGTACTGTTATTGAATCTAACAGGTCCATTGGGGACCCCTATGAGTGTGACCCTGAAGTTTCGGCTGAGGGTCTGATCAGAGCGGTTCTGAATACGCTCAACCTTCCTCTGACTCAGGAATCCACTTATGATCCTACTGATGTTTTTCAGAAAAAGCCATCTAAACCTGTTGTTTGTTTTCCAACTAACCCTACTCTTGCCCGTCTGGTTTCTGAGGCATGGAAGAATCCTGATAGATCTTCCTCTGTCTCCAAAAAGTTTGCCAAACTTTACCCTTTTCCCGAAGCGGAGCTGGCAAAATGGGTTCATCCTCCCAAGGTGGATGCTCCTGTGTCTAGACTATCCAAATCTACTGCTTTGGCTGTCTCAGATGCCTCTGCCTTGCAGGACTGGACGGATAAGAAATTAGAGCTCTCTCTTAAATCTATTTTTGCCTCTATTGGCACTGCCATGCGCCCCACCTTTGCTGTGGCATGGGTTAATAGGGCTATTGCAGCCTGGACTGAACGACTGACTGAAGCGGTTCGCCAGGATGCGCCTGTATCTGAACAGTTGCAGCTTCTTGCTAATATCACTGAAGCTCAGAACTATGTTGCTGATGCTGCTTTTGATGCTGTGCGCATGATGGCGAGGGCCTCCACTTCTTCTGTGGTGGCTAGACGCGCTCTTTGGCTGAAAATTTGGTCTGCTGATACAGCCTCTAAGAAAGCCTTGCTTTCCTTGCCCTTTCAGGGGAATTTGCTCTTTGGCTCTGAGCTCAAAGAAATGATCAGTGAGGCTACTGGCGGTAAAAGTACTCTTCTACCCTCAGTCTTTAAGAAAAAGTTTCCAGCCAAACGCAATCGGTCCTTTCGTTCCTTTCAGACTGAGACACGCTCCTCGGCCCAAACGGGTCCTCCCACTACGCGCTCCTCCTCCAAGCCCAAACAGTCCTGGAGGCCCAAAGTTGCCTCCAAGGCCAAGACCTCCAAGACTGCTTCGGCATGACTCGCCGAACCCGGGTCCGCATCCGGCTGTAGGCGGTCGTCTCCGCATCTTTCGCCGGTCTTGGGAGGAGTCTGTGGCGGACCCATGGGTTCTTCAGGTGGTGTCAGAGGGATACAGGATCCCTTTCTCTTCCCTTCCTCCTTTTCGGTTCCATTTTACTCGTCCTTCTCAGGAACCCTCAAAAAGGCGTCTGTTCGACGACGCTATTCAGGATCTCTTGGACAAAGAGGTCCTGGAGGCGGTTCCGCAGGGGGACACAGGTTCAGGATTTTATTCCAACCTGTTTGTGGTAGCCAAAAAGGACGGAGGAGCCCGTCCCATCTTGGATCTCAAAGATCTCAATGCCTATGTGGTGACTTCCCACTTCCGCCAGGAGTCCCTGCGCTCTGTGATTGCAGCAATGTCTCCAGGGGAGTTTCTTGCCTCCCTGGACCTTCAGGATGCTTATCTTCACATCCCTATTCATCCAGAGAGCAGGAAGTATCTCAGGATTGCCTGCCACAGGGGACACTTTCAATTTACAGCGCTCCCCTTTGGACTGACTACAGCTCCTCAAGTCTTCCAGCGGTTGCTGGGCTCCTTGATAGCGGTGCTCCATCAGGATGGGATCAGAGTGACACCCTACATGGACGATCTCCTACTGAAGGCCTCCTCAGCGGAGCTTCTCCACCAGCAGTTGCAGAGGTGCATGCACACCCTGAACCGTCACGGATGGATCCTGAATCTGGACAAGTCGGACTTGATTCCTTCTCAGAGGCTTCTGTTCCTGGGTCTCCTGTTCGACACTCGCCAATGCATGGTGTTTCTTCCAGAGGACGTGGCTCACCAGATAGCCGTCAGAGTGGCTGGGATTCTGGACATGGACGAAATTCCAGTTCCGAAGTTGTCGTCCTTAGTGGGGAAGTTCATTTCCACGATCGAAGCAGTACCATTTGCCATGGCCCACTCCAGGGATCTTCAGAGATTTGTGATCCAGACGTGCAGGAATCATCCAGATCATCAACATCTGTCTGTTTCTCTTCCTCCTCATGTCGAGTCGAGTCTGCACTGGTGGTTAGATCTCTCTCATCTCTTGAAAGGGAAATCCTTTCTAGTTCCTCATTGGACCACAGTCACAACGGATGCCAGCCTTCGGGGCTGGGGTGCAGTCTGGGGTCGCTTCAGTGCTCAGGGGAAATGGGGTCTGGAGGAATCCATGCTCTCCATCAATGTTCTGGAACTTCGAGCTGTCCGGCTGGCCCTGAGGCACTGGGAGTCTCAATTGACCGGTCTTCCAGTCAGAGTAGAGTCCGACAACGCCACGGCGGTGGCTTACATCAACAGACAAGGCGGCACAAGAAGCGGTTCCGCCTGGTGGGAAGTCAAGGATATTTTGTCTTGGGCAGAAGATCACGTGCCTGTCATCTCTGCAGTTCATATTCCAGGCGTGGACAACGTCATGGCAGACTTCCTCAGTCGTCACACCGTCGACAGCGGAGAATGGGCTCTTCACCCAGAGGTGTTTCACATGCTCACTCAACGGTGGGGGATGCCAGTGGTGGATCTGATGGCTACCAGACACAACAGGAAGGTTCCGGTGTTTTGCTCCCGTCTGAGGGACTCCCTTGCTCTAGCGGTGGATGCCTTGTCGATCCCTTGGGACTTCTCCCTGGCTTACATCTTCCCCCCTCTTCCTCTATTGATCAGAGTTATTCAGAAGTTGAAGAGAGAACGTTGTCCTGTCATCCTGATTGCTCCAAACTGGCCTCGCCAGTCCTGGTTTCCGGAATTGATGGCCATGTCAGTGAAGGATCCAATCCCACTTCCAGCCCGTCCGGACCTGCTTCTTCAGGGGTATCTGTGGAAAGAGGATGTTCACTCTCTCCGTTTGATGGCATGGCGGTTGAATCCTCGATTCTAGCTAAGAAAGGCTTTTCTCCTTCTGTGGTGTCGACGATGCTCAGTGCTCGTAAGCCTGTGTCTTCCAAGATCTATCATCGCATTTGGTCAACTTTCGTGACATGGTGCTCTGTCAAGCAGTTGTCTCTTGACTTCCATCTTCCCACTGTCCTGGCCTTCTTGCAGGACGGTGTGGACAAGGGGCTCAGTCTGAGTTCCCTCAAAGTTCAGACCTCTGCCTTGTCTGTGTTTTTCCAGGAACGGATTGCCATCCTTCCTGATGTGAAAGTCTTCTTCCAAGGTGTGACTCATGTTCGACCTGCCTTCAAGAGTCCTGCTCCCCAGTGGGATCTCAATTTGGTGCTGGGAGTTCTTCAGCGACCACCGTTTGAATCCTTGGCTTCCATTCCATTACGTCTTGTGACTTGGAAGATGGCCTTCCTTTTGGCTATTGTGTCAGTACGCCGGGTGGCAGAGTTACAGGCATTGTCTTGTAAACCTCCTTACCTGGTGTTCCACAAGGATAAGGCTGTGCTTCGCACTACCAAGGAATTCTTACCCAAGGTTGTGTCTGAGTTTCACATCAATCAGGAGATTGTGGTTCCCTCTTTCTGCCCTAATCCTTCATCTGACAAGGAAAGAGATCTCCATTTGTTGGATGTGGTGCGTTGCCTCAAGTTTTATGTTCACCGCACCGAATCTATCAGGAAGTCTGACGCTCTATTCGTCATTCCTGAGGGGCCTAGGGCAGGAAGACCGGCTTCCAAAGTTACCATTGCCTCTTGGATTAAGGCTACCATCCGTGAAGCCTATAAGTTGAGGAATAAGCATGTTCCCTTCAGGGTGACTGCCCATTCCACCAGATCTATTGGGGCCTCCTGGGCCTACAAGAATCAAGCTTCTGCTGATCAACTGTGCAGAGCGGCCACTTGGTCCTCTGTGCACACTTTTTCTAAGCACTACCGAGTTGATGTACTGGCATCGGCTGATGCCAGCTTTGGAAGGAAGGTCCTGGAGGCGGTCTTGCCTGTGTAGGTCTTCCGCTCTGTGATCCTTAGTGCTTCCTTACTGTTGAGCCCGGTTGGCTCGTGTTCCGTGTGCTGTGTTAAGTTCAGGGATTGTTCCCTTGATTGGTGTCCGTTGACACTTACAGTTTGGGCTATGTTATCAACTGGTTAACAGTTCTAGTGACTTGGGCCTTGCGCCTGGTCCTTGCCTTACTTCCCGCCTCTGGATCAGCTCAATGTTTGTACATCCCATGGTACCAGTGACCTGTATTGGACGACAGTGAAAATAGGATTTTAGTCTTACCTGTTAAATCCTTTTCACTTAGTCCATACAGGTCACTGGTCTCCCACCCTGTCAAGGGACCAGTCTTGGCTCTCCTGTGGCATTCAGTGGGAGACCGTTCGGGCATGCTCACAGGAGTCTTTCTTTTTGCTTACCTGGGGTCAGTTTAGGGTCTCAAATCAATATGGGTGGCTCTGGCCAGAAGGTGGCTTAAGTAAGAGGGGAGGCTCCGCCCCTTGCAAATTATTTGCATAATTGTTCCTGCCTATTAAAGGGGACTACACATCCCATGGTACCAGTGACCTGTATGGACTAAGTGAAAAGGATTTAACAGGTAAGACTAAAATCCTATTTTCTCACCCTTGTGCCTCTCTTTCTCCCCCATGTACTTCTTTCTCCCACTTGTGCATCTCTTTCTCCCCCATGTACTTTCTCCCCCATGTGTCTCTTTCTCCTCCCTTGTACTTCTTTCTCCCCCCTTTGTACCTCTCTTTCTCCCCTTTGTACCTATTTGGATCTGTGGTTTTTTTTTTTTGTTTTTTTTTTATTTATCTACTTAAATACTTTGTAATATATTTGATCTTTACATGCTGGGAACTTCCGCATTCTGTGGCACAGTGCAAGTTGCAAGCTCGGTATAATGGTAAATGGAGCTTGCTGTAATAATAGACCGGATGAACACCACAATAAAGGGAAGCGTGAATGTGCTCCCTGGGGCAGCTGGGAGGGAGCTGGGAGCAGAATTACAAGACTGGGAAGTCCTGAGGAGCTGTGCGAAGTTACACTGTGCTGCAGAATGCGGAAGTGCCCAGCATGTAGTGGAAATTAAAGCACAAATAAATTCCAAAGTAGACAAATAAAAAAAAAAAAACATGGATACAAATATAATTTTAAGAGATTAAGTAAATGCGAAACCGTCTTTAAGAGGTGAAAGTTCCCCTTTAAGCACATGATTTTTTTTAAGTGACCTAAAGGATTAAAATAAGTAGCCATTTAAGGGCCACAAAATATGCAATCAATGTGTGTGTGTATTATAAATATTTTACCTATATAATGTGTTATGTGTGTATACATGCATGAGCACGCACTTATATACACTGGAACAGCTTGTGTATAGTACACAGGTGTGCGTTATATCCAGATTTTAAGGCAAACATTATCATCTGTTAAAATAATACGCACCCACAATTCGTCCTCCCTCTAGACTCTTGTGAATTGAATAACATGTTGCCCACTGGGCAGATCTCCTAGCTGCCTTCAGGTGGGTCTAGTGCAGGGGTCTCCAACCTTTTCTATAACGGAGGCTCTTTTAATTGATGAAACATGTACTGAACTACTCAAACATATATTGAAAATACATTAATTATAACTGTATGTATGAAACCATCTCCATTTCTGTTTTACCTATCCTTTGGTCCTTCCTACACCTTCTAATAACAAGGTGCTGCACAGAAAACTAGTGACCTTCTTAACAGTTCAAGGTGATCAGTCCTGTTGCAGGTATAATTTTTAGCACAGGAAATACAGATTCACACTAGAAGACAAAACTGGTGGCTCTCCAGGGAGCCACAGATTTTCTTATTGCTAATGCCTTCCCATCCTTAATAAAATGTTGCCATATTACTATGCATTTTTAACCCTTTGAGTGCCAGAGGGTACTGAATGCACTGCAAAGCAATGCGTTGCATACCCCTCTGGCACGCCAAAGGGTTAAACTTTTTAGTGTGGTTTATTTAAAACAATTAATATAAGACCTGCAAACTCTTGTTACAATGGGTGACTGAATATGGAGTCATACTGTGGCTCCTACCCACTTTGACACCGCATATTTACCACAGTATTTACAGCATTTACTATGTAAGTCTTCTATACAGGGCAGCTGTTATGGCTGTGGGGCAGGGAATCCATAGAAATGCAGTGATGCACTGTATCTGCATTACTATAGACTCTCTGACCACTGCTGGGTACCACAGATGAAAGCTGTGCCCAGATTGGCCACAGCCATTTGGGGAGCAGATTTCAACAACTGGACCTGAATCTGGTAGGCCAGAAAGCTTTGATATCTGATTGGAGTGGAGAAAGCTATTTACAGGTAGCCAAAGAGTACCAGTAGCTTGCTAACTACTTGTTGGAGATCCCTAGTCAAACGCATTGAGGTGGGGAGAGGAAAGGGGAAAGATCGAGTGATTGACAGGTGCTGATATGAAGTTGTGTTGTACACACGAACAACTGTGCCTGTTTTTCTATCTAATTGAATCTTGTATATTTTTTGGACTATACTTGCATACCCTTACAGTATTAGTCCCTACCAACTCTGCTGAGATGCTGTACCATGCTTCTTTCACTCCAATTGTTTGTGGAATGTTTTGTTTCAGTACCAAAATCTAAATAGCTATGCAGCATAACCGTGACACTAATGTACTAAGGAAATGTGATGTACTTCCTGGGCAAACCAACTGCACTGTAGAGTCAAACAAAACATTAGTCAACCGTGTTTGTAGAAATTCTATTTGTCCTATATGGAAAACTTGGTTTGTTTCTTTAAAATCTGAATACATAAAAATTAAAATGAAACTGAATAATATAAATATACAAACATGGAATATTACATTTATTTCAGTAGAAAAGTGGGCATCAGGGTTTAGTGAAAATCAAAAAGAGTGGGGGTATCATGTAAAGGTTTGGGAACCATTGGACCATACAGTTGTAACTGCTCTGTGAAAGGCTCCTACCTAGATAGTCATACTGTTAAAGGGATAGTAATGTCCCAAAGAAAAAGTATAAACAAAATGGTAGATGCAATAAAAATATATGTAATGCCCTTATTTCTATCTCTCAAACCTTTATGGTTTGAGAGATATAAGAAAATAAAGTTCTCCTCTCCCTCCCCTTTCTGCCTGATGAGCTGTGAAGATGTCAGAAGCTGAATCTGGTCACGCGACCAGACACGGCTCTTCAGGAGCGCTGACATAGCGATATGTAAAAATAAATACTTCATTGGAATGGTCTACAACGTGTGCTTGCAAACCAGGCACACGTTGTAGACCATTCAGTTGAAGTATTTACAGTTAGATATCTCAATGTCACCGCTCGTGACGAGCCGCCGTCTGATCCTGGAACCAGGATCTCATGCGTCGGCTATACAGCTGACGTATGAGAAGGGGGAGGGAGCGGGAACTTAATTTTCTTAAATCTCTCAAACCTTTATGGTTAAGAATAACGTTATCATTATTTTTTTTTTTTGGGACATTACAGTCCCTTTAAACAAATTAAGAGCCATTCATTTCTAACGTACAGCTTCCCTTTAACCCCTTAAAGACCGACTGATTGTGCACCAGGCACTTAAGTACCACTGAACCCCCCATCTTTTTTCAGAATCCGATTCAAGGCTCCCCGTACAGCATGCAGCCGCGTGAGGAGCCCTGAATTCCATGACTGTCCTGGCACTTCATGAGTCCTTACGACTCACCGACCCATGACGTGCCAGGACCGTTAAGGGCACTTGAGGGGTTAAGAATATTTCAGCTGTATCCTTTTACCAGAATAAATTTGTGGTGGACCTGTATGTATGACCACTTAGACATAGCACAACAGTGAGGTGCACACATAACAAGTCTTAGAGCAATTTTGCCTCAAACTGGTACTATAAGGGACAAATAAAAATCACTAAAATGCTAATTCTTTTGACCCTTTGAGTGCCAGAGTGGTATCCAGTGGTGCTGGATAGCACTCAAAGGGATAAATGATGTTTTAACTGCTTGGATTCTAGGAATCTTTCCAGTTTATTTCACAGACCTAGCATTCAGTGGTTTAACCCTTTGAGTGCCAGGGGGTATGCAGCGTGTTGCTCTGCAATGTGTTGCATGCTCCTCCTGCACTCAAAGAATTAAATGCCTCATTTAACCCTTTGAGTTCCAGAGAGGTATCCAACACATTGTGGTTACAATGCATTGGATACCTCTCTGGCACTCAAGGGGTTAAATCAATGGTTAATTCTTTTATTTTTGTCCCGTTTATCCCCTATGATGTAAATAGTGTGTCCTAGAATTGCTCCAGGCCTTCTATATGCTTAAACCTTTATGAGTGCCAGAAGGGTACGTAATGCATTGCAAAGCAATGGATTCTGTACCCCACTGGCACTCAAAGGGTTAAGCCTTGGTGTGTTTCTAGCCTCTTTCCAACACATAAATAGCTAGTACGCAGAAACATCCCTGTTACTGCTCCTTGTTCAATGAAGATGGTCATTATTGATTTGACCCATGCTGCTCTTATCCTTTGTCACATTTAGAGGTGTGAGGTTTGGTCTGAACGACTTCAGTAGTATATGTAACAGCACTTCCATTTCTAGTATTGATTTTCCTTCTTCACCCTCCCCCCATGTCTTGTATTATATTTTGTTCTCCTTAACAGACTTGCCATTGAGCAGTGATGTGCATTTCCAGGGCAGAAATAGTCTATTGATTGCACTACTGACAATAACAAGTGCCTTTTGTTTTCTCATGTTTATTTTGAAACCATGCGACTGATACTTAAGAACTTATATTTATATGTACAAAGCTTACTAAAATCAAAGGATCATATGGATGAAAAGTGGGGCAATACTGTGCCAAACTATTTGTACCTCCATTGATTAAATGGGCCTTTAAAGCGGAGCTTTCATCAGATAACAGTAGAGTCTCATATGTTATTATATTAGCGATATGCACATACCTAGCTTTATTTTCAAGAATAATTGCAGCATTAAACTAAAATATAACCTTCTATGCAGGCAGGCACCGGGGAACAGCGCAGACATCTTGCAGAGCCGGCATCTCCGTGTCTGCACTATCCGTCCCCTTCAACTCCACGATTGGTGGGCTGAATCCCTTTGTGCCGTAAAACACCGGAAGGGACTGACAGCGCAGGTGCAGAGAACACCTACTGCAAGATCCCAGCCGGTGCCTGCCTGCATAGAAGGTTCTTTTATTGATTTCAAAGTCAAAAATAAAGGATACAAAGCCATAAATGACATGAGGTTACAAAAAAAAAAAAAAAAGAAAAAAAAATGCTTACAAAACAGAGTTTGAAAGACTTGATACAGGTAGGCATGGAGTTTATACATTCGTCAGGTGAGGTGTAGATCTATATTAAAAACCATATTGTAACTCGTATTAACAATGAACAGTATGATGTAATAAACAATGTGGCGTTCGGTAGGGCTAATGGGATCATATATTGCTACCATTAGAATAAGAGTGCGAAAGATTACATCAAGAAGGGCTCGTTTATAGGGCCTAAAAGAAGGAAAAGAGAGAAAGAAACAGCAAGTAAGATGAATACGAGGAGGAGGAAATAAGAGGAGTAGAAGAGAGGAAGAAGTGCGTGAGGAGGAAGGATGGGGAGAGGGGTCACCCGGAGGTCCAGAAGAGTTGCCCACTGGAAGTCTAACAATAGTCGATGAAGACGGAGCACCTATGGAGATAGTACAAGTTGAGCAGGAATGCCAAGAAGGTTGAGCTGGGTCACATAGTAAGGAGACCAGGTTTGAGTTCATACAATAGGAAGGAACAAAATGGGAAGAGAGTTAGAGAAAAATTCCCCCCTTCCGCCACCGAGACCAAGTAATCGCAAACTTCTTAAGTGAGTTAGTCGCCTGGGCATGGCATCTCTCCAACTCTATGAATGAGTCTACGGTCAATAGCCACTGAGAAATAGAAGGGACTGAGGTTTGTTTCCAGTATAACGGGATCAAACACCTGGCAATATTGAGAAGCAAAGGTGCATAGAAGGTTCTATTTGTGTTTAATTCCACAGTTATTCTGGAAAATAAAGCTTGTTTTCTGATTATCTGATGAAAGTCCTGCTTTAAACCTCCTGAATGCTATGCAATGAATTGGATACTTGTAGCATCCAAGGGGTTTAAAGGCTCTGCAAAGATCAAATATTAAAAATTCTAGAGGTTTCCTACTGAGTAACATGAGGGTACATCCACCGCAAGGAGATGGTTCATTCAAAAGTTATTACATTTCAATATTTCACAAAGGGGTGGTGCTGTTACAGTCACATTCTGTGGAGGACCATAGCACAAGGCTTTCCTTTTCCAGTAAAACAGAAAGACTGGAGTCCAGGTGGCAATGGGAGCAGTGTACTGAAAAACTGTTTCAGTTGTTGTAATGTAGAAATCTCACAATAGAGGAACAACCTTGCATTATTAGCTTTGCCTACCCATGTAGCACTCAAAGGGTTATACAGCACGAGAGAAGCTCTACAGTATGTTGTGGTCCCCACACAATAAAAGTTTACTGGTGCATGTGTAAATGTTTTCCCTTCATTCATATAACTATAGTTTGTTCAACCTCTGGTTACATGCTAATATTTATTTTCTCTATAATGAAAATATTTGACATCTGTTTTTTCTTATACTGAGACAGCGTTTCTATTTCAAAATCCCAACATCATCTACAGACAATAATTTAGCAGCTGTTGATAAGGAAAGTTTTTAATGCCTTGAATAGTATTATAACATGAAGCAAGCCTAATAGCTTTTTGAAATCTGTAGCGGTATAAACAGGATCTTCATGAGTGTATGTGTTCAAGGATGCATGACCCACATAACCTACAAATCTGATTGGAAGTTACATGGCTGGCATCGACTGATGGATAGCAGATTAGAATCCCATGGTTTGCCTGCTAGAAATTTGTTGTCAAGCAAGATTTATCAGATGCAATCAGAATTTCAAGAGGTCAGATAAAAATTCCACAACATACCTTTTTAAATTCCCTCCAAAATACTGATTTTAAACACAGTGTAGGATTGGGGAGGGAAGAGGGAAAGTATGTGTATCCGGAGAATCTTCATTTCTCCCTAAAGCTGTCTGTCTGTTATTCATAAGAAAGCAGGTCGCAGTTCAGTGGGCAGAAGAAAAGATTTTAATAGAAGCTGTGCCAAGGGCTGTAATGCATCATTTTAGGGCCCTAATTACATTACAATGACAAATATCAATGGTGACAACAGCAATAACCTACATCCTTTAATGGCTATGCTGGAAAAGGAGTTTGGGCTCTGCGCCATTAGCTTAGACTCACTTTCAAAACATAGACCATTAGGAGCGTGTTTCCATAGTGTTATTGGGCAATAACTGAAGCCCAGTAGTAAGACCTGTGAATGTCTCTCAAAGCTTGGTCTCATGGGACAACAAAGGCAAATTTGATGATCCATGCAAGAAGCTTTGTTACTAAGGCAACGGAGGCTGTCAAATGGGGGGTGAGAGAGCTTGCTGGGGGTTGGGGGATTGTGTGCAGAGTAACATGTTAAGAACCAGAAAAGTGTAGAAACCATTGCTTTGGGTTAATACTTAAAACTTCAAATATTAAACTGGGGTGGAAAAATCCCAACATCCTAGGAACAAGGACTCTAAAATGTCACTAATAGATCCTAAATATATAGAGTATTTCTGCACATCCAAAGATGAAGAACTTTTTTGTCTGTTCCTCTCTTAAAACATACCAAACCATTTTAATTTTTAGCAATCCAAAATATAACATGGTGCTTGTAATTTGGAGAATGCAACGCACACACATCTGTTTCAGCCACGATCTATCACGGACTTTCCTCAGACCTTACAAACACCCAGCCTTATTCTGCACATTATCATGCTTGACCTCTGCCATCCTTTACTTACCACAGTCTATGCAGTAGGTTAGTGCTTTCTTTGTTCGAGGTTGTGTGTGCATACTTTAACCTTGTGAGTGTATGAAACCCACTGCAGATCACTCAAAAGGTTAAATTGTGGAATTATTTACCTACTGATGTGGTGATGGCATGTACAATCGACACATTTTAATGGAGGATAGATACATTTCTAGCAGAAAGGGACATGAAGTGGGTGGGGCAGAGCTCTATAGAAACAGACTGTATTTCAAGAAGGTGGACACATCCCAGTTGTTGCCCACTCTCGATGTATATGTTTGCCCTCTAAGAGCAGGTCAGCTAATCGTATAAAGTAGGTATGTCAAACATGTGGCCCTGGGGCACCTTACCAAATAAACTGAGGCCCCCAACAAGATTTCTCATTTTTGCTACAGTATGATCCTGCTGGGCCAAATTCTATTTTAGATCAGCTTGGTTTGCCATCAACCGCTAGAACAGGGGTAGACTCAACTTTTGATTCTCCAGCTTGTTGGCTGGTTGGCGATGATGGGACTTGTAGTATCCTATAGCTTGAGAGCCAGAAAGGGGTGATGTATAAAAAGCCTTCTTAGTGTAAACTTAAGAATTGTCGCTAAAATTCACAACGCCTGGTCATATTTATAAAGGAGTAAAGTCATGTTTATAAATGTCTGCCTGCAAATGTTCGCAGAATATTCGCACCTGCGAATATATATTTGCACACATAGCGGTATTATATACTTCCAATAAGAACAGGTTTTATCTAGCGTTATGATTTGATCCGTAAAACTGGCTTTATTTTTGGCGCAATTAATTAATTTCTTTATAAATACACTGGGACACAATTCTTATTTGGCCAAGACAATGTCTACTCCACGTTTCAAAAAAGTCAACTAAGTGGAGTTAGCACTTAGAGAAAATGTCTGTAGGTGTTTATACCTAGAGTTTTAAAGACACTTGATTTATAACTCCAGTTTTATACATCTCCCCCAAAGTTTCCTACTCATGTTCTAGATGTCAGTTTCACTGTGCTTATTATCAGAATAGCCACAGCAAAGCAGCAAACTAACTACATATCACCCCTCACTCCAGACATCCCCATTCAAATAATAGTGCAAAGATTGATAGAAATAGTTACATCCTTCTTTAGAGGGAATTGATGAATGCAGCCCTTTACTTTATGTGAGTTTGACATACCTGCTATAAAAGCTTTGGTTATTGTTTTTAATATAAAATTCAACTATTTATATTAATAAAATAGTGTGTGTGTGTGTGTGTGTATGTGTATATATATATATATATATATAATACAAGGGAGAGATGTGTGGGTATAATATAAAATATCTCCTCCTTCCAACAAAGCTTCAATAGAGATGAATGACTCTAGGGCCACTGGTCTTTATCAGATTTTAAACTGAAACAATTTGCAGACTACAACAGATATCACATGCACAAAAATAAACTATATAAATCTAGCTGGCTGCTATATGAAGGACACTTAAGTACAATGTTGTTCTTTTTCACAAATTAAAAATCACTAATTCATAGGGTATAGTTTCACTTCAGAATCCACTTTGAATTCAAGCTTATTTGCAATTATCAGGCTACTATCCTGCTATGTGTGTTTAGATGCACAGTGTGTTCTAGGGCAAGATCTCCTCTTTGCAATCTACCAGCAAAGTGTAAGATGAGTTATATATACTTGAGCAGTTAACTCGTTAGATGGTGTCAAATGCCATACAGATCTTCACATTAATGAGTCACTGTTAGGTTTCAGGGCTGACTTGGCAACTTCCACAGGTTTCAATGGTCCAGTGATCAAGCACTATAAGAGTAAATAAATAAATAAAAATCAATGGAAATGTTTACTGGGCTTTCATGAAAACACACTTCTGAAAACTAGTCTCATTATCATACTGCTGAGGCTGATCTGAACACTTTGAACTGAAGCCACTCACCTACTGCAGATTTGTGGTTCATCTGCCGCTTTACATCTGTGCATTCTCTTTTTAGGTGTTTATTTAGACACTCTACAGTTGGTATACATAATCCTATATAACAATTCTCTAGGCTGTTTGTCAGAAGCCGTCATGTGCAGTAGAGACTGCCCGAACGCACAGATTGCTGGGAGTTCTGTGCTGGGAGCATTCTGTGCTTTAGGGCAGTCTCTACAGTGCATGACTGTGTTGGCAGCAGGATGCAGAGCAGGTCCAGCCTCTTAACCCTTTGAGTGACAGGGGGTACTCAACACATTTCAAAGCAATGCATTGTGTACCCCTCTGGCACTCAGAAAGGGTTAACATCACCCTGTCCTTGGCCCGTGTACACAGGCTTTTACACTAGTTCAATATATTAAATGCTAATACATTCTGTCTCATGGAAAAGGGTTGGAAAATGCTTTGCTTAATGAAATGCTTATATTTTTTCTTCTCTCTATGCAGGCAGAAATTGTCAAGAGGCTGAATGCTATCTGTGCACAAGTCATTCCTTTCTTGTCCCAAGAGGTAAGAGGACTTTATTTGCTTGGTACCAAGCTAAATGATGCCATTTAAATGACATGAGGGGGTAAAAAAAAAAAAAATCTGCATCTTGTTACTCTCATGATTCTTGTAATTCATTTTCTTGCTGCTCTGCTCATTTCCATCTCAGCTCTTATTAAAATTCTGAACAATATAATTTACACGCACTTATATAGTGAAAAATGTTATAATGCGCTAAGCGTAATGCAGCTGTTTTCCTGTCATGTATGCTCAGTGTTGCACAGAATTATGACGACTTGTCAGAATAGCATCTAATAAAGTAGATTGAAAAACTGCCAGAATAGGCAGAGAACTGTTCCCTTTTTTTGATGTTTGTCATTAAATGTTAGGAGGAGTGGGTTAAGACATATCAACTGGAGGTGCTTTTTGAAATTAAACGTGAGTGAACGCTTTTGGCTAGCTTATACTTGAAATTCATGTAGAAGGGTATCCCGGAATATAGCTATTTTTCATAGTCCCCATTTCTTTGGTGCAACTGAGTACATTGTGGGGACATGAGATCTATGGGCAGATTAGGGAAGTGCTTATCCTCTTTGTAGTTACAGTCCCCTTTGACAAATGGTAGCATATTAAAGCCTTTTTGTGGAAAATTATTAGTTGGTTTCAGTTATGGTAGGAACTAAGGTCGCATTTGTGACAGTAAGTTAAAGTGTGTGTGTGTGTGTGTGTGTGTGTGTGTGTGTGTGTGTGTGTGTGTGTGTGTGTGTTTTTTAAGTTAAATTAATATTTACATGAGATATCTATATATCTCTAATATATGTTCACATTCTAGCAAGAAATCCAGCATTGTTTGGGATATAGTTGGGTGCTGAGTCACAAAACATTCACACATACATTCTCAAATTGATGGTCAAGAGGCACACTAACAGAATATCATGTACTATGAGTTGATAAATGGGGAGGTGCTGTCATGGTTCTGAGTCCCATGATAGTCCCGCTGATAGCGCTGCCTCCATCTTGCTTGCAGCTATTTACACAAACAAGCCCTTTCTTTATTAATTACCCTGCCCAGAGAGGATGTGTTGCTATGCACAGCCCTCATGATCCTCACAGCCAGTTACTCATATGTGTTACACTGATCATCTTCTTGGTCCTTATATCTTATCTCTTACTATTCCACACACTGTACTCTATTTTTCTTATAGAGTTATTTTGCATCTGTATTTCTTTTGTACAGATGGTGATAAGTACAGCATTGTTGCATTACTAATGACGGCTAAGTGCTCTGCAATGCACTGCTTGAGTTTGACTTCATGTTGCGTTGCTGTTAACACCATGATACTATTCATTAATTATTGTGATCATCCTTATTGTACTCATGTTTGACATATCTCAAGATGTTATATATGTGATGATTTTGTTATAATTTTGATCGTTTTCATGGGTGACCTTCACAGTATCAGTGGTGTTTATATACACACACCCATCCACACACCCACACATACTAGCTAATGTTGCATAGTGTTGCCTGTTCAACTGAGCTTGCCGTGCACTTCGGGGATAGGCTAGACCACTGCAGCAATGAGTTTTGCCCACTCCTGTGAAAATTGCCATCCCTGATTCGCTGCTTGCCACAGATCTTTCCCCACAGTCACCCTGACAGACAGCAAACCAGAAATAAATAATATAGATATTGAAATATCTGTGGAAAAAGTCTTTCATATGATGGGAATTGGGCAAGACAGAGATCCTAAGTAAATAAAACGCAAGGATACAAAAAAATACTTGGACAGAAACACTAAAACCCATACAGCCACAGTGCGTAGTTGGATCCTGCAGGACATTCATTTGGAAGAGCACCTACCAAAGAGGTAGCCAGCTAATGGATATGGAGAATAGGAGCAATTGCTGCAGGGTTACAGGGCAGCAGTCTAGGAAAATAGAAACATGGAAACACAAAATAACACAGTGACATCCCATACATTTATTAATATACAAATACTCAAACTTGAATGTAGACTCTTCAGCCACAGTAGTACTATACATTGGAGACAGAATACAAATGAGGACCACGTAAATCCCACCAATATACTAGTCTGTAATCCTATAAGCCCATGAGGGAAAGCAAAAATATATATAACGTCCTTCATATGTGTATATGACTAAACTGAAAGCTGTACTACCCTAAAAAGAACTAGATATTCAGCTCTAATAGTGCAAACTTATATAAATATTCCATGTACCATGACATAAAATGGTGATCAATGTAGTCCACTCCCTTACAATGGAATCAAATCCTTACACCTCAAATCTTGTGAAATGGTGGATAGTCTGAGTGAGGTGATGGGTGATAATGAAAGGAACATGATACTGATAACAATGAATCTGTACTTGATGAAACAAGATGAACCAATACTGAAGCATGTGGTAAGAAAAAAAATCCAAACTCCTCTGTTTATAATCCTGGATTGATTTATTCAGTATGCGTGAATAGGAATGTTATGAAGTGAACTGATAATAAATGAAATAACACTAGATGAATCCTGAATAAAGTTCATGAATTAGTGAACCGACACTGATAACATTTCTGATGTAAATATCAAAATTTATAGTCACTCCAATAATTGTAATCTGGTTTTTCTGTCAATTCTTGTATAGTTAGAAGGTCCCGGTATCCAAAACAATGCTGAGGTATGTGTATGCCCATTAAAGCCACTTTTTGTACTTGTCCAAAAACTATTTTATAAAGCAGATACTTCTGAAAGAGACTAAAGTTCTCACTGCTATATATGTATACGGACGTTACTATGGGAGAAGCCACATTTTTGGGGCACAGGGTAAAATATAAATACTAAGTGCTTTCCCTCCGCTTTATCTTCACTCTCTTGTCTCCTGTTTTTTGCTGCTGTCTGTCCTGCTGATTCCTTTGTTCTTTTCCCTCATTAGCCTTTAGAACATTCGTATATCAGTAAATGTATGGGATGCCATTCCATGTATAATATTTTCTTGTTTCCATTGATTCCCAAGAATTACAGTATATGATATTAGGTCCTCCAAATATTTTTGGGCTCCCATTTGCCATATATTTTGAACCTGAGATGGGGATATGTTATAGCAGCCTCTTTGATTTAATATACAAATCCTTTAAAGTTTGAGTGGTGACAATTTTTTTTTTTTTTGCCAATAATCTGTACAAAGTCAAAACATGCAAAATACATCTTGTTAGATTTAGATTTAGATGCCAGATGTAGGAAATGTTCTGAGTTTTACCAAGTAGGCGGTGGAAAATAGAGATACATATAAGATTTGTTATATATTCAGTGTTGGGCCAGAGAAAGGTGAATTGTCTCTGCAGAGCTGGTTTGAAACTTTACTCCCAGGCTAAGTAACTTTATTGTCTTCTTTGGACTTTTAAAATATTAAATGCACATAATGTTGCTGCTATTTCTAAATCTGTTCAGTCCACTCAGTGCCTTACTTTGTCATTCAGATTGTTGTATTTCCTATTTGATTGCAGTAAATGGTTTGAATTCATTTTTCTTTTTCACCATAAAAGTCTGTTTCTTTTCTGAATTGGTAAAGGTTTGTATTTTATGTGTTTTGTTGGGTGTATGCCTGTGTGCCTCACAGCTACTGCTATGCTCCATATCTCAAACAGGCTTGTGGAGGAAGTGGGTTTGAGAATGCACATTATTGGGCAGGCGTGCAGTACAGAACAGCTTGGGCCACCAGAGATAATAAACCAAGGTGTGGTGTTGTAAAATTTTCCACATGGTGATTGAATTGGTAGACCACTGCACATGTTGCTTGAGAAGGCTTTAGCTGTTTGGTTTAGGACTCTCACTTAGATTTGTAGAGCATTTTTTTTTTCGATTTACAACTGAAAATGTTGGTGCGTTTTTGGTTTTTCTTAAACCTTTTGAGTGCCGCAGCAGAGCAAATTCATTGTGTACCTCTCTGGCACTCAAATGTTTAATGCTATAGAGTAACAAGGTTTTTCAGCATCTCATTCCCTCAATGGATACAAAAGCTTCCATTCTCTCAATAGAAACAGAAGTGATAATATATCTGGGAAAACACAGCTAACTGCAGCTGTTGTGGGAATTCAGTGTTATTCCATTGAAACCAATATTGCAAATTGGTAACTGGGTTATCGCCCTACCTGAGGAAAAGTGCAGCTTGCTTCATCTCACTGCAACAATCACAGCCTGTGCAAAATGTCTGTAGAAATGATTTACAACAGTTTGTGGTTTGGGTATGTTTTTGCAGTATGTGAGAAAAGGGGCCTTAACTTTAGGTGACTGTGTGAGCAATACAAATATACCAAAAGTAAGTGTGTGTGTGTGCGTGTGTGTTGAGGAGTTGCATGTATGGTTGTAAAGTAGCCATTGTAAACCCACTGAGTGAAACAACCAGACCTTCATTAAACTTTTGAGTGCCAGAGGGATACACAATGCATAGCTTTAGAATGAGCTGCGTACCCCACTGGCACTCAAAGGGTTATTATGAGGATCTCTATTTGAAGTGTATGCTGCCACTCAAAGTAAAGTCAAAATACATTAGTGAAGATAAAACCACTTTGTTTTTATAAATACTTCTCTTTAGTATTAGGCCTACTGGTGCAAACCCTGAATTCTAGAAACAAGTTTCCAAAAAAATGATTTAACAACTAAGTTTTGAGAGATCGACTCTCTTCCTCCAGTCAGGCAATACTCTGAGGAAAACATTGATCTCCCGAAAGCTTTCCTTAAAATATAAACTTAGTATAAATAAAAATATGCTTTCACCACATATCAAACTACTCATTTCATTGTATTACTACTATAGCTACTATAAAACAGTGAATCTATCTGAGAACAGCACAGCAGCTGTCCAGCTGTTGTGAACTGGGGGTGATGGGAGTTGTAGTCCAAGAGTTAAAGCAGAACTACCACCTATTTTAAAGTTTGTCAACTAATTCCCCATCTGGTGACTAGCTACTCAGTAGTGCTAGTTGCCAGAGTAATTACCTGGTTAAACAGAATGAGACCCTGCTCCGGGGCTGACAGGCAGTAGAGCTCAAAGACCTCGTTCCATAGTAACGTCTGTGTGCTGTCAGTCCCAGCTGGCTCTAGGAGGCATTGCTAGGAGCTGTTCGGCTCCGAAAGGGACTGACAGCGCAGGTGGGCAGACATCACTATGGAAAGATGTCTGCATGCTCTACTGCCTGTCAGCCCTGGAGCAGGGTCTTATTCTGTTTAATCAGGCAATTATTCTGGCAACTAGCACTACTGAGCAGCTAGTCACCAGTTGGGGAATTGGTTGACAAACTTTAAAACATGGTAGTTCCGCTTTAACAGTCAGCTAGTTGTAGACCCCCACCCCCACCCCCACTTGGTTATAGACCTACAACTGCAGCAAAATATCCTATTGTTGAGGATTCTAAGGCATTATTTCTCATTTCATGGAAGCAAGTGATTGTTGGGGTGGGATTGGGTTTCTAGACATTCTCTTAGTTTGCCCTTGGTCTGCCCTTGTCAATACTGGTCTATGTAGTAGTTTTGCATAACATAAAAGGATTAATAGGTACATTGCTTCAGATTAGTATTTGTTTGTTCAATCAATATACAAAGCAAGCCGCCAAATTAGTGTGATAGATGAGTCATGCTACCCAGTCTTATTAGGGGCATATACATTTATATAAAAGAACAGGAAATCCTAGAAATAAAATGTCTTAAACCAATGGTCTTGCTGCCCTGAAGTTAACAACTGGAGGTCAGAGCAGCAACAAACTGCTCATACACTGTACTCCATATGAGCATGTGCATATCACAAATTTATTTAGCAAATGCTCTATTGAATGGTTTAAGAAGTTAAGAAATGTGTTCTTTAAACCCTATAAAATCTATTCAAACCTCACAGCCTGAAGACTCCAGCATTGAACAACCCCTCAGGAATATGTTTAGTGATGGGCTGATTTACAGATATGTTTTTAGCTTAAAAATGTATTAGTCTTTAGCATCAGTGGTCCCATTACTTTTGATTAGGTCTTGATTTTCTTGTTTGGAGTTTTTAAGTATTTTATTTATTATGAACAGATTAGAACACAATTTTCTCAATTATTCCATGCTGACCTTAGTACTGCCTCATTAACTAACACTTCCATGCCATTGTGTCAAACTCTTTACAGGCTGCTGATGGGGAAAACACACACACACATACACACACACTTACTTTGTATTAATATTAAGTTCCTGTGATTTCATATCCTTTTTCTGTCTCATTTTTATTTAATCTCTGCACACACCTTATTAATATACTTGTCTGTATCAGTGTAGGCTCAAACACACTTGTGTACACAACACTGGAGAGCTATAGATATACAATATGTACTGAAGATATTGTAAACAACCTTTGCAATGTATTTCTTTTGTGTCATGAGTAATTATTGGTTCTACAGCTGTTCTGATTAGCTGAAGTGTGTGTGTGTGTGTGTGTGTGTGTGTGTGTGTCTTCCTCTATCCCTCTCTCCTCTCCCTCTCCTATATAGTCCACAAGTGTATGCATCGCTTTCCAATTCAAGAGTTTAGAAAATACAGGCTTGCAAGTGCTTTGCAGAAAGAAACACTGGAAGTGAGGTCACTGCTCACATGGATATTGATTTAAAGGGATAGTAATGGATGAATATAAAGGCATCTCCGGTGACTCCTCATATTTTTGATCATGTACCGCAGTATTTCAATATCCTCCGACATGTAGCTGAACAGAAATTCAATCATAAAGAATCCCCCTCCTGCCCCTTTTATTTCTTTTGTCACCTCCCCGCAGATGTGGAATCTGGTTTCTTGACCGGACAGCTCACAGCAGGGAACAATTTTCTCACTGGGAGCATAAGGACAACCCTTCCCTCCTTGATGAAGGAGGCCAGGATTTTCCTTATGCTCACAGAAGATTGTCCCTCATTGCATGCTGTGTGGACAGTCTTGCAGAGCAGTGTGATGTAGTTACGCAGTTGGTATTATTGCACTTCCTCTAGATCTACACGTAATAGAGATACTAAATATCATGGGATCTTTACTTTTGTTAGGAAAAAAATCCTGAGGTTAGTCCTGAGAAATCATGTGTAATTGTGCAATATTTACTTTTCTTCATGAGAAGCTGAATGAAAACACTTTAATAATTTCCGTAAATATATCTTTGCCTACGTCTTAATGTCTAGGGTGTCTTGAAAAACAAGTGAACACTGTTTGGATTTACAGAAAGGCCTGTGGTGTTTATACATTTTAGGGATTAGCTTGTAAAAGTGCACAGAGTATCCTTGTTTTACTTGGATGGAAACCTTCACAAAAAATGTATTTTTCTTAGTTTTATATTATGGACTTTACCCATGGAGCTCATTTTCTATGCCAATATTGGGGGCAAAATTCTGACTTATACAGCTGGTGGCACCAGTGTGAGGATGAATTAATGAAAATGTGCAGTGCATCCACCAGTTACTAAGTCCGCTCTTGTAAGTTTAAGGTAATATGATTGTTATATAAATGTCAAAATTCTTTGTTAAAGCCAGTTGAATTTCTCACTCTAATACACAAAAGCTAGAACATGACCTCATGAATGCCATGCTAATTATATCACATATTACATCACTAATGACATCCGTGAAATCACTGGTGACCCCACAAATATCTGTGACATCAGATCTCATCTAAGCTGTAGTTCAAGAGTTGTGTAATGTTGTGCAGTGCTCTTACGGAGTGAAGCTTTGTAAACCTTTTGTGTTATTTTACTGCAGCTTTTTTATTGGGCAATAAGCTGTAGTGTTGCTAGATACTAGTTTGTAGAGACTATAATGGTAGTTTGGTTGTCAAATGGGGAAATCTGACACTAACCTTTTTCTGTACTACTGGTTGAGCTTTATTTTGAGTATTTATAGTGACATTATTTTGGTGTGGAGTTAAGAGTTGTAGTGTTGCACCAGCAATAATTGAGGACATTAGTGTGGTGCTTAACAATTCCAGAGTAATTGAAGTGTAAGTCTTTCTTTCTTTTTGGTTTTGCATTTTGATGCAGTATTGGCACTTAAAGGGATAGTAATACTTAAGTATTACTAATCCCTACAGCAAAGTGCTACTTAAAAAAAAAAATATTGCCCCCAGTGTCATCTCTCAAACCTTTATGGTTTGAGAGATGAAAGCTTCTACAGTTGCCCTCACCCTTCCCCGTAGTCAACATTCTAGCTGACTCAGGGAAATCCGGTCAGAGACCATCAGGCGGCTCTGTAGCAGAGCCGCGATTGCGTTAACTAAAAAAGAAAACTTTCACTAAAATGGTCTTCTACGTGTGCTTGGCTTTTTTTTTTTTTTTTTTTTTTTTTTTTTAAGTTAACGCGATCGCGGCTCTGCTGCAGAGCCTCCTGATGATCTGTGACCGGATTTCCCTGAGTCAGCTACAATGCTGACTACGGGGAAAGGGGAGGGAGAGGGCAACTTTAGAAGCGTTCATCTCTCAAACCATAAATGTTTGAGAGATGACACTGGGGCAATACGTTTTTTTTTTTTTAAGTAGTACTTTGCTACAGGGATTAGTAATACTTAAGTATTACTATCCCTTTAATAGCAGTTTTAAGTTAGTGTCTTAGAGGATAATTTAGGGGCAGTGACATGTCTGTGCAGAATGAGGATACTTAGAGTGGTAAGTTTTTTTGAGCACTCCATATTTTTTAGTTTAGTGTTGATGCCTCATGTTGTGTGCTGAAGGTAGGCTACAGTTGTAGATATACAGTGTAGGCACAGCAGTGTTTGCAGTGTAGCTGCTTTCTAATGTGTACTATTAGCCGGATCAATTGTGATTGATGTCGTAAGCATAGCACGTGGAGTTATGTTTTTTTGCCATTGAATTTCCATATTTTTGTCAAAACATTTTATTTTGGGGAGAAAAAAAACTCCTCCGTGCACACTAATGCATGAATTCCATTCAAATTAAGATAACCATTGATCAACTGCAATAAAATATATGCCTAAGAGAGCTAATAATCTGTACTTTTACAGGCTCAGAAAACCTCCGATTTGATTTGTCAATCTCAGGATCAACTCTGAAGGCAAAACAATCTGACTCGAGACCTGTTCAGAGATTGTTCACAGATCCTGGACAGGTGCAAGGTCTTTTGGAGCCCCAGTCAAATATGTTATATCAGCTTTCCATCTGGGTCTCTCATACCCCTCTCTTGTCCTAGTCTCTTGTAAATGTCCCCTGTCAATGTACATCACAAATGACCTATTCATTGGTGTCACTGTTGTCTACACCAAAGCACTACCCTACAATACTGCAACACAACACCAACCTACCACTAATACTGCCCCCAAAACCCTCCTCTACAACCTGCAACTCTGAAGTAGTACTGACAGTGAGCCAAAAAACCTCTTAACTGCAATTCATAATCCTCTCTCATCCCCACCCACAGGCACTAAAACAAAGGCACCAAAGGGGAATTTTTTATTTTTTCTCTGTAGTATGGTTCCCCCAGAAATGCCCCAGTTCTTCTTGGTACGTTAGTTTCAGACAATGGAAGCAATCCACCATCACTGAGACTGATGTACTAAAAAGAACTGGGGCAAACTGGATGCTCCATAGGGGAAAAATACTTATTGATTTTGTTGGAATTTTAACCCCTTAAATACCAGAGGTGTCCAACACAATTGAAAAGCAATGCATTGGGGACATCTCTAGGACTGATAGGCTTAAAAGCCCTGCTTAAAATCAATGAAAATTTGGATAATTTGTACTTGTTCCATTTAGCGTAGTTGGTGTGCTTTGCTCCACAGTACTTAAAGCGGAACTACCACCTTGAAAACACTTTGTCTTCAATAACTCCCCATCTGGCAAGTAGCTGCTTAGTAGTGCTAGTCGCCAGAATTATGACCTTGTTCAAAAGAAATATGCTTTCTTACCAGGCTCACAGCAGCACGGAGTGCAGACATCTTGCCATAGTGACATCCGTGCGCCTGCTGGCCAGGTTATCACAGCAGTTGGTCTAAATGATCTATGGATGGGTGGTGAGACGTCTCAGCCAGTGCCTACAAGGAAATGAGCTCAACTTTATCAAGTTGCTGGTCTCTGTACACATTTCTTTCTTTTATATACAGGTCCATAGAGAAGTAGAGATTTAATTCAGTGGCTATGATGAGCTTATGCAGTGAGTCTCAGGTATAATCCTTGGGGCGCACTAATAGGTCAGGTTTTTGTGACGTCTCTAAGCACAGACAGCACAGTCACAGTGGTTTAGTCTCTGATTACTTGCCTGTGATTAAGCAGGGAAATCTTTAAATGCTGACCCGTTGAGTAAAAAATATAATGATAAATAAAATCCCGAACCCCAGCCCGGCCCAAACACTGTTAGATACCGCCCCCCCCCCACACACACCAGCCTTGTTCCCTTGGCCACTGGTAGCCAGTTCCCCACATATACCCAGTGACCCCATCAGCCTTATTTCCTGTCCATTGGTAGCCACAGATCCCCATGTATATTGTCTGACCCCTGCAGTCTTGTTCCCTGTCCACAGGTAGCCAGATCCACACATATACTGTCTGACCCCTGCTGCCTTACCCACTGATAGCCAGAGATCCCCATGTACACTGAGTGACCACAACAGGCTTGCTACCCTGACTGTTTGTAGCCACAGATCTCCATGTACACTGCCTGACCCCCAGGCTGGGGCCACATTGCTTCCTGTAGCCATAGATTCCCCCATATATACTGTCTGTTGCCCAGCCTGGTCCCGCTGGTAGTCACAGAACCCAACACACACACAGACAGACACACACAGAGTCAGGTAGTCCACTGAAGATGTCCCTTTGTTTATCTTTCACCCACAGTCCAGAGGGACTTGTGGACTCTGCTACATAGTTAATTTACTTGTATCAAAATCCGCTCCCTTATTTGGAGGTATAGTATATGTGGCTTAAAATATATCTTCTCTTAAGGTGCTACCCAAAAGGATTAGTTACATAAAAAATAAATACATTGTATAGTATTATGGACTAGGTAAGTAGTCCAACAGTGGCTACAATTCCCTAGCCACTTCATCAGGAAGGTAAAAAGAATGCTATACATAATAGGTTTAAATATTTAATCAAGATCTTATTCCATCCTTGCTCAAACTTTCCTGTGGCCTGTCAAACTATCCGGAATGGAAATGGTCAACAGTTTTCAGCAGACTACTTTATAGAAGTAAGACCACTAGCCTGGGGTGGCAAAGCCAGTGTCTGTAAGCTTCTTTCAGGCTAAGGGGTGCCTAATGACTGTGTGTGTACCTGCCCAAGGATAAGGGATAAGAGGGTATATAAGCCAAGATCAGAAAACTCTGCAATTAAGAGACTGTTTGTTTGCGTTGTCTACCTTTTTTATTTGAAGTGGATCTGTCACATATAGAAAAGTAATACTCATTAGTTAGAGCATTTAGAGAAAAAGTTAAACATGTTAACATTTTTTTTTTTTCCCAAAATGACTATCTGCTCAAAAATTCAATTTTAAAAGGTGCCCAGCAGCATACTACTTGCTTGCAGCACTGCCTCTGCTCTCGTCCCACTACCCAGTATCCTCCGATGATGAAGGCTTTCTTTCTCTAAGCTGGAGCGATCTCATTGGCAGAGATCGATATCTAGCCAATGAGATCGCTCCAGCTTAGAAGCAGACATCCTCCGTCATCAGAGGATGCTGGGTAGTGGGACGGGAGCAGCCTCTGTGCGGCAAGCAGCTTGCCGCAGCTGCAAGCGAAAGTAGGCTGCTGGGCACCTTTTAAACTTGATTTTTTGCACAAATAACAGGGTTTTTGTTTTTGTTTTTGTTTAAAGACTTACATGTTTAACTTTTTCGCTAAATGCTCTAACTAATGAGCATTACTTTCCTATATGCGATAGATCCACTTTAAATGATGCTCATAATCCAATGTATGACCGGCCTGTATGTGAGAAAGCAGATGTGAAAGCAGGCGGGGAATTGTAGTTCCCATCCTTTCCGCAACAAGACCACACTGAAAGGAACACAGTAATGTCCATGATATATGTAGTGTGAAAAGGCCCAAATCTAAATGAAAAGGTTAAGAACACTAATCTTAATCCTGACCTGTTTTTGTGGTCTTCTGACTATCAGAGGAAGAAAAAAAGCATATACCTGGTGGATAAAATGAAGTTCTCCATTTAGGGCAGGACTAAAACATGTATTGTCCCTTGCCAGCCAATTACTTACAGGGAATAATGTGAATTGTAGAAAAAAAACAAAACCAAAACATAAAAAAAAAATACAATGTAAAGGGCGTTCTGTCTATAAATCTCCACAAGAGCAGCTATATATCCACTATGATCTTGGATTAAATGATCATAAAGTGGAAAACACAAAAATATAATATGTGCAGTAGCGTTTAAACCTTAGATAAGATATACGTATATATAACGAATGAAGATATAGAGATGTTTGAAACTACAAAACTACACTTTATTAGACACAATAAAGTATCAGGTATACCTGTAACAATCAAATATTTAAAATATAAACTCATTATCAATACATTGTATCAGTATGCACAAGATATATTTATTTAATAATGCATAGAACAGCAAGAGTCCCAGTGATGTTTAAAAAAAACAAAAAAAAAAAAAAAAACTATTTGCCGTGAATCAGTATTTAGGATAATTCTTTTGGGATACTTGGATTATAATGCCGATTTGTCAGATACAGAAGCCAGGGTTCATTTCCTCCCGTATCCTATATACGGTATGTGTACAAGTAGTTCAGTTCACTTATGGCAAGTAGTTTGTCTGTGTCCCAGTTTTGTACACTATGGGATTCGGTGAAGAAGTGCCGTAGTGTACAAAACGTGACAATTCCATCATCTAGTTTTGGTGGGTCTTTCTCATAGCACCAAAAGTTACGGGCAAAAGAAAAATGGCAAATAGACCCTTTTTTTGATATTAACCCCCTTAAGGACAAATGATGTGCCGGATCAGTTGCACAGTTATATCCTTCAAGAACCAGTGACAGTCCTGGCTTGTCATGCACCTCAGGGTGCATGTGATTATTATGGGGAGGCTGTAACTGACCAGAGCATTCAATTCTAGCTGCTTCCCGGTGGATCGGTACATTTGATGACTGCTACAGTGATCACATGTGCCACTGGATCCACATTACAAAGGCAATGTACGTAAACGCTGCCTTTGTCACCGTTCTGTGCCTCTCTCCTCCTGATCTTGAGGAAGAGGGAGGCAAAGAACAGCACTCCCAAGGATTTAAATGGCCAAAGAGGATGGCACTTAATATATTATGTGGTGGTGCTGGGGCCAAGACTGGCGGGTAGAGCAGGTTTGGCTAGTTCATGACCTGTTTACAGCACTTTATGTAACTGAATAAATAATTTTGAACAGGACCAAAATAGTTTATTTGCACATACTAATTTATAAACATTTACTGAAGTTTAAACAAACGTTAATGTGAGTTTTATAGCTGTGGAGCCGTGTGATACACTTATACGCACCTCATAGTCTGATCTGCTAAAAGAGGGACACTAGGGTGTCAAAGGGAGGGGACACAGGGATTTTCATCTCAGAGGGACAGTACCTCTTAAAAAGGCACACTTGGGAGGTATGAATGAACTTTAATACATTTTATCCAGTTGCTGTTTAAAAAAATGCACTAACTGTGTACAAATTATCACAGGAAACCTTAAAAAATGTGGATTTTTTTTTTTATTATTTATAATCAAACTAAATGGTGGGTTATACATATGAAATAATGAATTCTGAATACTAAATGATTTAGAGGGAAAATCTAGTTGAACAATAACATACTAAAAAGACAAAAATTGCTCTGGTCCTCTAGTGTAAATAAATGAATAAAAAAAAAAAAAAAAGCAAGCCATGGTCGCCACTGGGATAACTATGGAATATGCATTACTGGCTTCCTTGATGTTTCCCTTACTTTTCTGTGGTATTTAGATGTTGCTTTGGAAACCACTGCTTTACAGTAATATAGATTATAGGTATATACATATAAAGCATTCGGAAGTCCTCTGCTTAAAATTCAGTCTTTGCTTTACGTCTCACTTTTATAGCCAATAGGGGTATTCAAAATACCGTAGAACAGGCTGTAAGTTACAGTACAGAAAACCAATTATTTCTGCGAGCTTCCTTTTTATTTTCTATTTTTGTTTGTTTTCTTTAACTATTATTACTATTATTATTTTTCTTTCATTTTTAGCACCAGCAGCAAGTGGTACAAGCTGTGGAACGTGCCAAACAAGTGACCATGGCAGAACTGAACGCAATCATTGGGGTATGTTGTCTTTTCATTATAGCTAATGTTTTTGGTAGTGGTGGTGGGTGATGTGGGGGGTTTAGTCTATTTTATATTTGATCACACAAGCAAGTTAAACAGGACTCTTTGTATTGTTTTAGCTTTTTTCCTTCATTTTAAGCTTTGTAAATATATTTTTAGCACAAACCATAGTGTTTCATTTAGTAACTTAATGATGCTTGCGTCCTAAATATTGATACATGTATTCTGCCTGGGCTTCTAGAGTGAGAGCACTAATGGGCAAAAAAGGAAGAAAGAGTGTTTATTCCATCAGTTAGCCATCATGCCAAATGTTTTGGATTCTATTGCGGTATCACTGGTTACCATGGAAACTTCATTTTGTTTATAGAAGTTTGGCAGTAGCCATTATCATTTTACTAAGAAGCACATTTTTAGAAAATAATTTAATTTGGCTGTGGGATTTTTTTTTTTTTTCTTAGGAGGGGGGAAGCTACCATTACAACTGCAAAAGTAATTCATAATAATCTGGGAAATAATTTGTTTTTAATGGGAATATACTGCATTGCTGCTTTAGAGTTTATACCACAAAACATAATGAATATGATCTGGCCTTGCGATTCTTAGTTGCAGTACTAGTACATCCTAACATCCCCCCTTTACTTTCATTAATAGCAAGTAACAAATATCCTATATTATTAAAAATCTGTGAATTTGTAAATATGACAGTCTGTTCTGTAGTGAATGAAAAAGATAATATAAAGTATTAACATAAGATGTTTTAGGTCCTTAATGAATCATCCACATAGGACACCCCACTGATCTTGGCGAGGCCAAAGTATAAGGGATTTCTGTGAAAAAAGGGATATTAATAGATTGTTTGCAATGCAGCACAGTTAGTTCAACATAAGGAATAGTACTGACAGCTCTTATTCTCCCCAACTGTACAATTACGATGTCATTTTATGCTGAAGTTTACACCTCTCGCCCCTTTTCCCGACGTCTGCATATTAGGCTGAGATCCGACAGCAGATCATGAAGGACAATTTTCAGTTAGTATTAGGAAAAACCTGCCCTTCTTAGACAAGGAGGGACGTTTTTTCTTTATACTGACTGAGGGAAGATTGTCCCTCATTGTGATTTGTCCGGTCAAGCAACCAGACTTCAGATCTGAGGGGAGGCGGTATCAGAACAGGAAAAGGGGCGGGAGGGGTAAACTTCAGCATAAAATGACATCGTAATTGTACAGTTGTGGAGAATAAGAGCTGTCAGTACTATTTCTTGTGTTGAAGAAACTGAGCTGCATTGCAAACAATCTATCATTATCCCTTTAATAGATTAATCTTCATTCTTTCACTGTAACATTACGTGATACCTCACCCCAAGTCTTTGTAAACAGATCAGTATACCATCAGAAAATGATCTGAGAGACTGCATGTTAAATTTTGGGAAACTGAATTAAACTGTTTTGAAATCCCTGTTACCTCTTTAATAAACACTGACTTACCAAGTAAAGCATCCCAAAGGCAACCCATACTAACTGCGAGATTTCTGTCCAAATGGGGTATGAGCACTTTACATATAAATATTGCACTACACATACTACAAACTGACCTAACCCTTTAAGGACCAGGTGTTTGCAACATATTGCTTTGCAGTGTGTTACAAACACCCTGTGATCCTTAAAGGGATAGTAATACTTCGTTTTATCTTTATTTTATTTTGTAGGCATTAAAAAAACATGAAGAACGATTTAAGTCTTATCTCTCAAACCTTTATGGTTTAAGAGATATTCACAAGCAAAGTATCCCCCCCCCCCCCTATTCAGCCAGATCAGAAGGGAGGTGCCCAGTTAGACTGCAGAGAGGGACAGTCTTCAATTAAGATAAGGGAAAAAACTGAAAAACTTATCAAGGGGGGCAGGGCTTTCATTGTTTTCATACAAAGAAGATTGTCCCCTGCTGTTATCTGTCTGGTCTTACAACCAGATTCACATCTGAGAAGCGATGGCTTACACTAGGAAAAAGGGGAGGGAGGGGGAAACTTTGCTTGTGAATATCTCTTAAACCATAAAGGTTTGAGACATAACACTTATATCATTCTTCATGCTTTTTTAATGCCTACAAAATAAAATAAAGTTAAAACGAAGTATTACTATCCCTTTAATTTCTTGAGTGACACAGGTACTCAAAGGGTTAAGGAAAAGGATGGACACATTTTTAACCAAGTAGCATATATGTGGGATTAGATGAATAAATGTAGACCTTTAAAATATTGATACAGGAAGAAATGATTGCGCTTTGGAGCATAGGCAGTAGAAAGGGATGTGCCACCAGCAACACGGCCTCACCAGCTATATGACCCACAGAAAGCCATTGTTACCCCTAAGCCAGTAGTTGTCGATATTCATTTCCCATGTATTTGCTCTGTCAACCGTAATCAAGTGGGGATGGGGGTAAGCATTAGCCAACACCCCCCCCCCCCCATTCTGGACTGGTTAAAGGGATAGTAATACTTCATTTTAACTTTATTTTATTTTATTTTGTAGGCATTAAAAAAACATGACGAATGATATAAGTCTTATCTCTCAAACCTTTATGGTTTAAGAGATATTCACAAACAAAGTATCCCCCCCCCCCCTGTTCAACCAGATCAGAAGGGAGGTGCCCAGGTAGACTGCAGAGAGGGACAATCTTCAATTAAGATAAGGGAAAAAGCTGAAAAACTTGTCAAGGGGGGAAGGACTTTCATTGATTTTATACAAAGAAGAGTGTCCCCTTCTGTTATCTGTCTGGTCATACAACCACATTCACATCTGAGAAGAGATGGCTTACACTAGGTAAAAGGAGCGGGGAGGGGAAACTTTGCTTGTGAATATCTCATAAACCATAAAGGTTTGAGAGATAAGACTTATATCATTCTTCATGTTTTTTTTAATGCCTACAAAATAAAATAAAGTTAAAACGAAGTATTACTATCCCTTTAAGTGATCTGTGAATGACTGAACTTTGTGAACCTGTTTCTCTGCTTAGTTACGTAACTAGGTGTAAATAACCATAAAGATGCTGTAATTTAATTACTTTATAACACATCATCATATTTACATGCAGGCTCCCATATACTAACAAAACTGCTTATTCAGTTTGAACAATTGGCTTTCTGATCAACTACCTCTGGCCCTGAAAGGTCAATAAAAAGTATAAATTTGCTGATTCATTTAGAACAGTGATTCTTAGTTCTAGCCCTCAAGACACGAACAGGTCTGTTTTAAGGATAGCCCTTATTAATTACTGGTAGAGCAGTCAACATGATTGGGCCACTGATTATACACCTGTGAACAAGCAGGAATATACTGAAAATGTGACCTTGGTGAGAATAACTTCTTTAGATAGTTGTAGTAAAATTATTCAAGGTTAATTTTGGCTATCCATGCCCACCATAATGTAATAATTTTGTGACTTTGATGTGACTTGAGCAGTAGGTATGTCAGGGTCTTAAGTAACCTAATTTCTCTGTCGTCCAATACAAGTTACTGGTAACTCTGGGTAGGCGATCCGCCCCTTTAAGTAGGCAGGAACAATTCTAGAATTGTATGCAGGGGGTGGAGCCTACCTTCCCTCCTTGGCTGCAGCTAGCCAACCAGCTCCAGAAAGATTTGTTCCTTGGTGAAGACACAGGCAAGAGAACAGTTCTGCTATAGCTGTAGAAGTTTTTTTATTTTTCTGTTAGAAATCGAATACCACCATTAAGCAGATCACCATAACTGACAATGCCCTTAGATGTGGCAAGCTCTGTGACCAGGTGCTTTTTTGTGGATCTTACGCCCTGGGGGGAAAATCTTGGCTATGAGTTCTTTCCCCAGGAGTTGCGCACCGAGGCTTCTTCTTTAAACATGATAATCTGAAGAGAGAAGGTCTGCAGGAAAGGTGAGCAACCCTTTTGAGTGCTTCAGGTCCACATGTCCCACAGTGCCCCTCCGCACAGGGTTTTTTCATTTGGAGTTCCTATTGCACACTCCTGCACTCATTGGGTCTACCTGTATGTCTGTTGGGTGTTTGGAGCAGTTTTATGTGGTATTTAACCCTTTAGCTTCTGGTTTGGCATTCATTTGGGGGGGGTTTCTGACACTTTTCCTACTGGTTCAGTGTTTTTGGGTATCCTAACGTGTTCTAGTGATGTTTCATGTCTTTTAATATTGCACCTTCAATTTTGTAAAATTTTAGTTCGGCACGCTTTACCACCTAGGCGCCATTGCTCCATTCACTCCTATGGGACTGTACAGTTTGGGATGTATCTCTGCAACTGTTTAACCTAGCAACTTCAGAGATGGCTCACTTTACTTGTCTGCCCTTGCTCTATCATCCGGTTCATGTTTCTAGTGTGTTGGGGGGCTCAGGGGGCTTCGGGAACTGTTTGGGGTACTTTTCTTGGAAAAACTACATTTCCTACGAGCTCTTGTTTTGCGTGCTAGTTTCTGATTGGCTCTTGCAGCGGCAGCCATTTTCTGCCCTTTCCAGAACAAGTATCCTGCACAGGGCTTGGACTCTCCTTCTCTCCTCTGCTGATTAACCCTTCGCCTTCCAGATAAGTGTATTTTACCGATTTCTGTGGTGAAACTTTAATCATACACACTGTAATTGGGTGAGTTCTTATACAGTAAGGTTATTGACACTGTGAGAATGTCTATACCATTGGATCTTTGGGCCAGACCTAAGATTAAGGATGCTGGGGTCTCTGTATCCCCTATAGCGCATTGCTCCTCCTGTCATTCAGGGTTACCTAGAGAATTCTCAGGTAATTTATGCCAAGCATGTTCTGATGTCCCTGAGAGTCTCCCAGGGACTTCCAGCCATGCATTAGAACCAGTTTGGGTGCAAGAGTCCAAGGCTGCTGCTAGGGAACTTAGGTTCACTTGCAACTCTTTCTGTCCCAGTTACAGGGGGTCTTCCATTCTTGGCAGACCCCCCTACTTAGTCAAGTCTTCCCTGCCAAAGCTTCATGGTGTACCTGACGTGTCAGATTCCTCTGAGGAGGAACTGTTGGTGGATTCATATGTTGAGGAATGTTCTGCGGTGGGCTCCTCTCAGTTTTTTGGGGACCCTTTTGAGGCTGATCCTGAGCCCTCGGCTGAGGGGCCTGATCAGGGCTGTTTTAAATACCTTAAACATTCCCTTAGTGCAGGAGGTTCTTTCTGACCCTTCTGATGTCTTTCAGGAGCCTCAAAAGCCCCTTACTTGCTTTCCACCTAACCCGACTTTTGACTGTTTTTGACTGTTTTCTTTGACTTTTATAATTTGATTTCCACTTGCAGAATATGTGCAGTCAAAAAGGAGGTTGTCACTTTAGCTATTGAATACTAGAGAGGGATCCAATTAATTTCTTCATGTTTCATTTTTTTCACCCATGATGCAGTTGGCTTGCTCCATTTTGTTTCTGCATAGAGCACATAGCGTGGACACATTTTTAAACCGCACAGCTTGGGGAGGAGTCTTAAAATATATAAAATGTAGATTCTTTACACACCAGTAATATACATTGTTGCTGCCCCTTTCCAGCAATTAATAAGTGTGTAAAGTAAAATGAATGAGTGTATCCGGTGTAATTTAATGGGTGACATCATGACCTGACAAAGGCTGATATCTTCTCACACAAGTTAAATAAAACCAGACAAACACTAATGGACTGATTCATGCCTCTCCCACCCTTCCCCCTAATAGTCTTTAAAAAAAAAAAAAGAGAGAGAGAGAGAAAATGAAAAGTAAATTGTCCCATATGTAGCGCTATTAATGGCAGCTGTATTAACATGTTCTGTCAGACAGCGGGTCTGGGCAGTCATTTTGTTTACATTTAGAATACAAGAAAGAAAAACAATGAAATATTGTCTGTTTCACATCACAATGCAGAGGTGAGAAATCATGGTTTAATAACACATTATTCACATCTTTAATTATACAGCTGGTGCAAGCTGCTAAGTTATTCTAATGAAGGCACTACAACTGTACTTTTCTTATTCGCCCCCTCCCAAATGCTTTTTCTTTTGTGTATAGATTATACATAAAAGTCTTTTCCTCTTTTATTCAGTGTATCAAACACACTTTGAAATGCTAATTATTCCATTTACTTTCATTAAAATTCAAATTGCTGAGTGAAGATGTGGATAAGGGTCGCCGAATAATCAATCTGAAGTGAAGATATTGCTTCAATTATTCCTCTGTCTTTTAACAAGGAAATCAGCACTCTCTGATCCTTGCTGACTGAGGTAGAGTGCACTGTTCTGATTGTGGCCTGTGTTTAATGGGCTATTTCTTATTCTGTTATGTGCCCCTTTGACCGCAGGAGAATACTGGTAGTCAATTAAGAGTTATAAATGGAGGAAAACTAACCTTTTATTTCCTGTGAAGTTCCCCAATAAAAAAAGAGACAAATCTGAGGAAACTGAGTTTGGTCTTGAAGATTTTGCTTAGGGTGGGGGAGACCTTCTAAGGGCTATGTTCAGGAAGTTCCAGTTCCAGACCAAACCATCTGCACCACAGGGGACAAATACACATTCCCATAGATTTAAATGGGGCTTTTATCCTCTTGAATGCTAGAAACCTCTCCAACACATAAAATCTCTCTAGCATTCATAGCAGAATAACCAATTACAGCAGAGAAATGTATTTTTGTCCCCTATGGTATGGTTGGTTAGCTCCAGAATTCTTCCTTTTTTATTTTTTGAAGCAATGCATTGGATAAATCTCAAATATACAAGGGGTTAAAAGCACCATTTCTCTCACGTCCAATATGGAACACAGGAACCATGGGGTAAAGTTCACTCCTTCAGAGGGCTAGGTACTTAGGAGGAGAAAAAAGCATGGCCTCTGAGGTAGATACTCCCTCCTTCCCTCCAGCTTTACTCCCATTCTCAAGTTTCAAGTCGCCTGCCTCAGCAAAAAGGCAAGATGGCACTGTTCCTTTAGCTTTTAGACTGTTTCTTTTATTTTTATGTTTTAGATATGGGGAATTAACTGGCTTCCCTGGAATTGGTTTGACCAGTTCACAGGTGTATTTATGAATCATTTCCCTGTCGAGGTTGACTTTATTATGTCTGTGCCTCACTGCTAAACGTCTCTGATGTTCTGTATTAAAATAAATGGTAGCCTGAAGACTGGTTAGTTAACCATTTGCGTTTTATGGTTCTTTCTATTATGTCCTAGCTATTCTTTGGCACCTGCTGAAATGTGGTGTCCTTGCCTGTTTTGCACTCAATCCTTATTTATCATGCATCTTGTGTTTCCAAAGATGGCTGCCTGTGTAGTATGTTTTTTTTTTTTACCCCTGTACTTGGATGTGAATCCATTGCTGTTTATTGTCTTTCTCCTTCCATTTGAGCTTGTTTCCATTCATATTTTCTTGCATTTAACAAGGTATATTTGTGCATCTCAGCATTATATCTGTTATATCTTTATTTTTACATTTATGGAATGCAGCTCCTTTAAGAACCAGGGCATATCTTTGTATGGGCTCAAAATGAATCACTGAGCCTGCTGTATCACATGTTCAGCATTGGAATAATGTTCAGTCCACTTAAGTCACTGTTTGTAAACTACCGGCGAACCACAGTTTCCTGGTTCTCCAGTAGTTTGCCCTTGTTTTCTGGATGGGGCAGGGTGGCGCTTTGGTAGACATATTACTAGTCTTATTGCATAGGCTACGCGCAGAGGCTGATCTCTCTTCTCTACCTTTCCAGTTTAACCCTTTCTAGTCACATAAGTACCTTTTTGGGTATTTTTGTGCAAGTTCTCATACTTTTCTGCTACATTGCCCTAGTTTAGATGGGTTTTCCCTGAACAAGTCCGATCCTAAGGAACACATTGGGAAAGTCAAGCCTAAGGGTTAAGGTGTCCCTTTAACCCCTTTAGCACACTGTTCCTCATGCCAAATTGGGCTTCCACAGGAATATTCAGGTACCCTATGTCTCTCTTGCACTGCAGCCCCTGCTATTTTCCCTGGGCCCTTCACTGAGGAACAAGCCAGTTTGGGTTAAGGCTCTGATGTCTTCAGTTGCTTCTATCCTTTCATTTATACAATGGGCTTTCCTTTGTCAGACACATTGGTCTTGTATTTAGGGGTTAATCTCAGTTGGTTGGAGACTCTTCTGCAGAAAAGATTGACACTGATCATGAGTATATAGATCCTTCCTTGTCCTTTGGGTATGCTTGGACCCTTGCCCCTCAGACGAGGTGCTTATCAGAGCTGTGTTAGAGAGTTTGCAGGTCTCTGAGGCTTCCAACGCCACAAAAGGGAGTTACCCATTTTCTTCCCCATTGTTCTTTATCCTGGAACAGTGAATCACACCTGATGAGATATTCTTCCTGAACAAATGCATTTCCAACTTCTGTCCTTTCTCTGCTGAGGCTATGTCTCAGTGGGCTTCTCCACGTGCCATTGATCCTCCAATATGCTGTGGCCCTTAAGGATCGAACTGATAAGCACTTAGACTCCTTTTTGAAGGCAAACATTGCAGCCACTGGGGCTGCTCTGCGACCCATTTTCAGCATGGTTTCAGTCACTATAGCCATGCCTATCTGAATATCTGTCAGATGCCATTCCTGGGCATGTTCCCAAGGAGGAATTGCTGATTATGCTGGCCAATTGGAGTTCAAATGAATTCCTTACTGAGCTGGCATTTGTTGCAGCTAGATGTTCTAGAAAGGTCTCATCACTTTTAGTAGCAGGGCGTTGCACCTGTGGTTCAAAATTTTCCCTAAGCAGACATGTGGTTTTTGTTACCCTGCCAGGGAGATCACGATGGAGATTGCTTAAGTTATTCTGATTTGCCGCTTTTGGCCCCATTCTTCTTTGTTCTATGATTTTCTCAGTTTGTCCATCATGTAGTAGTTTAGTTTTCCTCTGTGACAGGATCGCCTGATCCAGGGGTCCACTTTGTTTTCATCGGGTAGAACGGTTGACTCTGATGGCATGGATCTCGAAGCTTTCCAACAAGACTGTCTTTCCTTCTAGATGGTGTTAACAAGGGTTTCCCTGATTTTTTTTTTTCTGAGCATGGTGTAAAGCTGGATGGGAGCCACGTCAGAGGCCCTGTGTTATTTGAAGTGCCCTGCCCTCTGAAGGATCGAACTTTACCCTGTTGTTCCTCCTAGACCCCCCCCCAGCAATACACATGGACTCCTTGAGTGCCATAGATCATGGATGCACAGGATACATTTACAAAAAAGAATACCCCCATGGCCATGAATGTATCCCTTACGTCTGCCCTTCAAGTGCCAGAGGATACATCTCTGGCACACAAAGGAACGCTATATACCATTGTATGCACAGCTGTATTTTCTTAACTTTCTAAGTGAACAAACTTTAAACTTGACACATAAATCACATTTTAATGCATAGTTACTATGTATTTGCTGAGTTTAACAGATCGAAAAAATAAAACCTAAAATGTGTCTGGGTGCACAAACTGTTGCACATATCATTCAGTACTTAGTAACACCCCCAAGCTGGCGGGAATCACTACCTCTAGATGTTTCTGGTAGTCGGGTAAGTCTTTCTGTTCTTGCTTTATGAATTGTTTTCCCCATTTTTTTGTTGCAGAATGCTTTTAATTCAGAAATGTTCTTGGGTTGTCTTGCATGAAGTTTATGTTTGAGATATACCTACAGATTTTCCATAGTAGTTTAGTCTGGGGACTGAGAAGATCACTCCAAAATCTTAAGCTTTAAATTTCTTGAAGTAGTTCATTGTTGATTTTGAGATCTGTTTTGAATTATTGTCTTGTAATAGCCAACCTCTTTTGAGCTTCAGTTTCTTAGTAGACTGAGTGACATTAGCTTCCAGGATTCTTTGATACTTCATAGAATCCATTCTTCCCTCTACCCACACAATATTTCCTGTGACACTGGCTGTGGTACAACCACAAAGCATAATAGACCCACCTCTTTGCTTAACATTTGGCAAGGTGTTCTTTTTTTAAAATGTTTCTCCCCTTTCCTTTTAAAGATACCTTTGGTGATTGTAGTTACAGAGTTCAGTTGTAACTTCATTGGGCCACAGCACTTTGTCCCTAAACACTTACAGCTTATGTAAGTGTTGGGCTGCATACTGCAGACCTTGACCTTTGTTATGAGGTCACAGGTAAGGTTTCCTTCTGATTTCTCTATGCAGATCATGTTTTTGCAAGCAAAGTTGCACAATGGACTGGTGCACCACTACTGCATTGCCAGCTAAACCTTCCTGCAGGCCCTTTAGTGATAAGGGGGATTTGCATTACATTCCTGAGCAGTCTGCATGCCGTTCTATCAGATTTTTCTTGGTCTTGTTGATATTTTGGACAGTGGAAACTGCAACTAGGAAGCCGTTGGATAACTTTTTATTGCTTTTCCCTGCATTGTAAGAGTCAATTATCTTTGTTTTCTGGTCTGTAGTAAGCTGCTTAGAGGATCCTATGTTTGTTGATTATAAGCACAACACCCAGAAGGGTTTGAAAAGTCAGGGAATTTAAGCAGCTCTTGAATTGTCATCACATAACTTTAAAATTGCTTAACGAGTCAATTAAGTTCTGAGAACTTACAAAAATAACACTAGTGGATCAACTGGAAGGATGCCTAAACTTGATTTTTTTTTTTTTTTTTTTTTTTCCCCTTCTTTCAATCTGTTAAATTCAGTAAGTAAATAGTAACTGGTCATTGCAATGTCTCCCTTGTTTGTTTGCTACAGTGGCTGTGTTAACTTTTTCGTTCCCCACCTTCTTACCAGGCTTTTTCACAGGTTAATTCCAGGACCCTAAACCTATTCAGGTTGAGTTGATTTTATGTAGTTACCTCAATTGAGTTTCTATAAAGCAGGTGACCCTATTTCTTCACAGGGGCACATAATCAGTTTCTACTCAACCCTGTTCTTCGTTCCCAAAAAAACCTGCTGCTGCCGTCATCCTGTTCTGGACTTAAAATTCCTACCACTTTTTGCTAACCTCAAAGCTCAAAATAGGGTATCTGCACTGCTCTTGTTGTGGCTGTGTGTCCCAGGATGTCCATTGCCTCCCTAGGATGTTTACCTATATGTTCCAATATATCAAAATCATAAGTTTTTTCCATGTTTTTCAGGGCAGTCCGTTTCAGTTTACTGCCCTCCTTCCTTTTATATCTGGAGTCCTCCCCTAAGGATCTTCAAAAGGTTATGTCCACTTTGGTACCTCACAATTGCTCTCGAGAAATCTCCTTGACCCCTTATTTATAGCACCTTTTACTCAATGCTCTTTCAGAGACAACTCTGTGCTCCTAGATCCAGGAATGTTTCTGTATACTGAGCAGCAGAGTTGGGAGCTCAATTTCAAGAAATGCTTTTTGGTTCCTTCCCAAGCTCTTAATTCCTTATGAGGTTTGATACTCTCTAAGGGCAGGTGTTTCTTCCAGAAGATGAGATCCAGACCTTGCCCCATCTGGTATGCCAAGCAGTATTCTGGCCATTGGTGATATCCTCCCTTTATTCTCAGGGAGCTGAAAGAGGTCAGGGTGGAGGGCTCATGTCATCCTAATTGCTACGTTCTAGCCCTGTTGTACCTGCTTTTTTAAATATATCTTCTTTTATCTGTCCATAGTGGAGCCTTTTTCACTTCCCCTTTGAGGCTGGATCTCCTGACCCAGGGTCTAGTATGCCACCCTCAGGTGGAGAAGCTGACCTTGATGTCTTGGCTCTTGAAGCCAGTATCATCTGGGGTTTTCGGATGCTGTCATTTCTCTTATGCTCCAAGCAAGAAACCAGTTTCATTCAAGGCCCATTATAGGTTTGGGCTGTATTTTACCAGTGGAGTGCTGATTGTGGTTTGCGCCCACAACATTCAGACTTCCATTGTTTGTTTGTTTGTTTGTTTGTTTGTTTTTGTTTTTTTTTCTCCAAGAAGGTATCAGAAATTACTTGACCTTCGCTCCATGAAGGTACAGATCTCCGCTATTTCTGTTCTTGGTCAGTGGCATATTGCTTTTCACCCAGATGTGTAGGCCTTTTGTTTGGGTGGGGACCACTTAGTGGTTCTCTACACATATCCTCACAGGCCAGGATTTGAGTTTTCCTCATTAGAACATAGATTAGTTAATCACATTGTCAGAGCCTCTGGGTTAGTTCACGTGTGCTTTAGCAGCGAAAACCACAAGCCCTGGCCTGTTGGCGTCACCTGATGGCATAGATTGAGAAACACTCTGGTAGCTCCTACTTAACCAGTCTTTTGGTATTTTCACTCCCTTGTGGGACTGGAATCTGGTACTTGGAGTGCCCCAGAAGCCTACTTTTGGAACACAGGACTCCCAACCAGAGAAGAAAATACTGTGGAGTCCCCAGGCAGAGAGTACCTCTTTGGTTCTCTGTTCAGGGGATTTCCTTCTTTCCTCCGACAGAAGACTGAAGTCTTAAGCCTCTAAGGCCTGACTTTATTTATTTATTTATTTATTTTTTTTTTTTTTAAGTGCCCTGCCCTCGGGACAAGGGGGCTTTACCCAATGTTTCCTGTGTTCCTCTTGACTAAGAGAAAAGGATTTAACAGTAACTTAAAACCAATGACTAAGATGTGAACTATTTCCTTATTTTGATTACCTTATAGCTACAAGCAATATCTAGTTTTGAAGTTTATTATATGCGTTTTAATCTTACATATTGCTTATGGGGGTTCTAGGGGAGATGAAAATTATCCTTTAACACCTTAAATGTTAGAAGCCTGCTTCACAGTGCGTTGGAGACTTTTATAACATTCAGTGGGTTAAAGGCCCCATTTACTTAATTTGCACCATAAGGGAGACCTATACATTTACATTATTTACCACATAATGACTCCAGTTTTTAAAGTACATCAGCCTTGTGTGGAAGGTGGAAGAAATAAAAAAAGTAGCAAACATATGTAAAAAGCCACAAGTGCAGAAGTTAAATGCACAGTTCTCATAATATGACACCCACTTAAAACGCAAAGCAATGCTATTCAGAGTTTAAAGGTAAATATGATTATAGTTTGCCCACAGTGACTGATGAAAGAGTACTGATACATTTGCCAAAACACAAGGTTGTCAAACTTGGTCATAATTTATACTATTCATTTCTATTCTTACCTATTGGCAACCCAATTTTCACTTCTGTTCTCTGAAGAGCTTGTTGGAACTCTTGCACACACAGACTCGCATACTCACTCACGCACACTCTGTATCTTTCTCTCTCTCTCATATTTTTAATATTTACAATATCTCCATAGCACTTAACTCATTGAAAATGAATGATGCTCAAACTCTGCGAAGCATTGCATTAGAATACCTCACTGACACACACACTTATGACACCAGATATGGGCTTGTAGCACAACAGCCGTTAAACAGCCTCTGAATGTGCACTCCCGTTTTGCCACTCACCACGTATCATATAACAAACAGGAGAACAATACACATATTGAAAAAGTGTTGGTATGACTTGCTGTGCATTATTTTTTCTTCTTTGGCCTGTTATTGGAACAGATTGCATGTTCTGCACTGCTGATTCTTATACTGCAGATTTTAAACAACATTTTGTTTGCAGGCTGTGAAGTCAGGAGAGCGAGAGGGAAAAAAAACTAAAAAAAACAAACAAAAAACAATGTGTTTTCCTGAAACTTGTAAACTTTATAAATTATTTACTTGCAATAAACAAGTTTGTTTAGAATTGCAGCATAGAACACAAAAGTAAAAATGTAGTTTGACAGCCCCACAATTTAACCCCTCGAATATCAGTGTGGTGCCTAACACAATGCAGTGTAAAGCCTTAAAAGAAAATGAGCACCTAAAAATGAACTGGTGGTAAATATACTTAAATACCTTGTACTTCACATACATTATATTTTAAAATGTTCTAACGCGTTATCATTTGAGTTCCTTTAATAAATTACTTGACACACTTGGCAACATTTCCATTTGTTGAACTGAGCTTTTGAGTAAAATGAAGTACCCAATAATGGAGCCCCTAGACTGCTTCTGCAAATCTCATTATCACTGGCTGAGCTATAAGTTTTTCTCAAAAGAGCACAACTACAACATCCTTCAGATGCGTGTGCAGTATTTATTGCTGTCCGTTTATTAGTAACATTGCAGTGCTTTAAATTTGTACCCTTTGAGATGACAAAAGAATAGCATTTCTGAAGCAGCCAAATGCACCTCTGATAAGTAACTTTTTTTTCATTGATTTAAATGGAACTTTTAACCCCCAGAATGCTTTGAGGCCATGATGCCTCTAGAATTCAAGAGGTTAAAGGCCACATTTAATTCATTTTTGAAAACATGTAGTTGGTCCTTGTGGTGCAGTTTATTTGCTCAAGAATAACAACCTCCAATGTAGCTTGCAAAGCCCTAGACATACCCGAGAACCTCCTTGTCCTCAGCCTGTTTAGTAAGATATGATGGGCATAATGTAGCTGAGGCTTAATCAGGCTGGGCGAGATTGGGAGGAGATAAGGCAGGGTCTCACAAAAAAAAAAAAAGTGTGTGGTTGGGACAGTTATGAAAGTGGGCAGGGTTTTCATAGAAACTATCCCAGTTATGGCCATAGGCCACCATACAGGTCAACAGTGCTCCAAATTTATGGCTTTCCTGCATTAAGCATTAAAGTTAGAGTATTCCAAGGTTACTCTGCAGGGAAACATTGCTCACACATTGTTTTTACATTAGTGTCTTCCATTTAATTGTGTCTTAATTTCTTCTTAAAAGAATGTTCAGTTGAATAAAATGCACCCCGAGCAGCGCAGCTTAGTGTTAGTTGTGCACAACAGGTTAGGTTTTCATTTCCCTATTGATCACCTGTTGGTAATTGGCAGATCAGCTGTTGTTTCACAATACCTAGATAGGGATTTCCTTAAAACATAAATGGATTGTTTGCCCTGAAGACACAAGATGCGAATTCCTGCCTTAGTGCAACAAAAAATGGTACTGCCATATCAAAAATGCTAAAGAATCAATCTGTGAGCATTTATCTATTTTAGTGTGTAGTAATCCCAATGAATGAATGAGTTATATAAAGCGAGAGAAGGTTTAAGCAAAGTGGGATTTTTAGAGTGGAAATTTCAAACATGTGGAACACATTTTACATTGAAACAGCAAACCCACCCCATGTGAAACTGTTTTGGTATGCCTACATCTAAATCTCCTTTCCTTCTATGTCCCTTAAATGTTTCTGGGTTACAAGACACAGCGAAAGTAACTTCTTAAAGGAGCAGTAAACTGCACCATAGGAGCTAAATAACCCAAAGTCCCATGAAATTTAATGGGACTTTAAACCTCTTTAATACTAGAGGTCTCCATTGCATTGCTTCTCACTCACATTAAAAGTGTTAAAGCCTCATTTAAATTAATGGAACGTTTTAATTTTTCCTGTTTGGTGCATTTAGTTTGTCCCAGAATAATCAGCCTCAATGGGGCACATTTATCAGTGAGTTCTTCAATGGCGTAATTACTCATGGAGGACCCCGATGCAAAGGTTTTCATTTTGGGCCACCAAACACAAAAACTGGCACAATTAGAGCCTTTTGGGCCCTGGGGGAGTTGATCCTCATTACAACTGAACTCCCTGTAGTTACTACCCTGGAGTAATTGTTGCTGAGAGGGTACTTTCATACCTCTGTGTATTCCTGTGTCTAATATGATGTGCCACTCTGCAGCTCCACATTAATTGAAACTGCAGCTCCATGCTGACAAGGAATTTATCTACTGTGACTAAAAGATTTGTTCTTTGCCTGAGGGGAGGGCATCTTGAGACTGTCCAGCTGTTGTTGGACTACTCCTCCCATTATCTAGTTGATGAAGGGAATTGTCAGAGAATTTCAAGACCCCCGAGTCTTGATTCAATTGGGAACAAAGCAAACATTCCACCACTACCACCAAAAATAAATAAATAAAAAATAATAAATAAAAAAAATACCTAAATATAATGGTTACTTTAAGAACTGACACAAAACAAGAAAACAAACATTGTGATGATGTGCTTTCAAACTGCACTATACGGTTTACTTGGTAAGACTATATTTATGCTGTTCTAGTCAAGAGCAGATGTTTACTTGTAAAATACCTCTCAAAACATCAACTATGCTAATAATGATAATTTTATATGCTAGGCATTTTCTTCGTAATGTAAGCTTTTTTTTTTTCCCCCAAGCATCTTTCTTCAATCTGCCATTGTTAATATAGCTAAGAACAGCTTTTCAAACACTAACTGTAGTGAATGTCACTTTTTTATTTTTTGTAGTACCAGTATTGGTGGTTTTCCAGCTCCAAACTAATGTCTTCATGGCGATACTTATATGTAGTTTATACACCGAATTCTATGTATCACACAGTTAGGAACCTGTGTTCAAAAGAAAGATGTCATAATTAGATATGTCTCTACAGCATTGCATTGTGGTACATTGATGCACTCTTTGGCATTGAGTGGGTTTAAAGCCCCATTTAAACTGATGGATACGCCATGTTTTCTCTACATTTTCTCATATTTTCTGCATAAGAACCTCTCCATAAGAAAATTTGAGTCATTCTGGGGCAAAGGAATTGCTCACTGAGGACATATCCAAATCCCCATTGATTTTAATGGGGCCTTTAACATGCTGAAGGCTTGAGAAGCCTCAGGTACAGTGCATTGGAGACCTGTTCACCATTTAAGGAGTTAAAAAATAAAATAATAATTTAAAGGAGCAATTTATACATGGGGGAAAAAAATATTGTAGTGCTTTCCGTGCTGAATAAAATAAGGGTACGTCCACTGCTGGGAGATGTCGTTCCAGAATTATTACAGTTTAATTGTATTTTTTTATATATATATATATATATATATATATATATATATATACATACATACACACACATTATCATTGTCCTCTGGTGGCCAGATTTCTGGTAGTTATTATGTTGCATTCTATGGAAGATTTGAGTTACTAACAACAGTTCTCCATAGAGTGTGATAGAAACTGCTGAGCCACTTCCTGTCCATTTTTTATTTCAGGATGTAAGCTCGCTGTAGCTCTTTTCAGAAAGTAGAACCTTTGAATAAAACAACTAACAGCAGTATGAGTACCCTTGTTTAGCTCAGGAGGAGATTAGGACTTGTCCATTACAGGGCAGCTGGATTGTCCTAAAATCACTGTTTTTTATTTGAGCATTGGTCCCTATTGTAGACCAAAACATGGTGTGGTGGTTGGGGAGGTAATCCTTATTGATTTAACTGGTGCTTTTAACACTTGGAAAGCTAGAGATTACTTTCTTGCAATCAAGGGGTTAAAAGCTCTAGTTAAATGAATGGGAATTTTGGGGGGAAAAAATTAGTGAGGTCACTTTTTAGTTTCAGAAATACCTGTGGAATATGAGTTTGCTAAAGTATATATGGTTGTGTGGCACATACTTACCGTGTGCATCTTCTCCACTGCTTCCTAGTATGTACCCTGCAATTCTGACCCTGACAATGGTTGTCATGGCTGGTTAGACAGCACCAGTTCTGCAAGACTGCACAAACACGGATATGTAATGGTGACTAGCTAATTATGCTTCATTATAGAGCATATTGTAGTGCCCATGTTTCCTACATGGTTCATATAAATGCTGTTAAAGTGGTAGGCCTGATTATTGTGGTTGTTTACAGTTTTAAAAATTTTTTTTAACCCTTTGAGTGCCAGAGGGGTACGGAACGCATTGCTTTGGTTTTTTTTTTGGTTTTTTTTCAGACGGAGGCAGTAAGTTATAGAACACGAGTGAACAACAAGTCCCTCCAGCTTTTGTTGACTACCACTCCATCACCCCTCCCCTAGCTGCCTAGCAGGGGATAATGGGACTTGTAGTTAACAACAGCTGGAGGAGGGCCTCAGATTAACGCTTGGATGTTTCTGGTGCCCATTATACATTTGCAACCTCAGTATAATGCTAACCGGAGCTTGATGTAACGATGGAAGCCATTCACACCACACTGAAGGGAAGTGTGAATGTGTTCCCTGGGATAGCTGGAAGGGAGGTGGGAGGAGTAAGAACTGTGCCGAAGATTCTGGGTGCTGCATTATGTTGATCGGCACAGCTTAAAGATGAAATACCTTTAAAAGTACATACATTTAGAGAGAGCGAGAGAGGAAAATAATAATTTCCTAATACTACTTTATTAACTAACCCTATGGTAAAAAAATGTATAAGGTGAATGTTCTCCTTTAATGGCTAGTAGTGATTCTGACTGTAAAATGACATAATGGCTTTCTTGTATCTATAAAGCTGCTGATGGTGATGAGTGAGCTTTAAAATGCACAGGAAAGGGTAGAATAATTACTTAATGGGACAATAACACAGGAAAATGATACAGATTTATTTATGCATTATCCTGAGATGTAATGCTAAATTTGTTTTTAGCATGTACAAATTGTCCTGTTCAGCAAGCATTTCATCTTTCTGCTGTTTGTATTGAGAGATAATACTGTCAGTCAATTTATTTTGAGAAGTGCTCATTGCTGGGGTGTTCAGAAAGGTTATGTAAGCCCAAAACAGACAATCCTGGACAATGAATAGGATCCCTGGAAAAGGCAAGAGTATCTGCTCTTTCAGAGCAAATGCAAGGCTAAATTTTAAGTCTCCGAATTCAAAAAGGATTTTTACAGTCTGCATGACTTGAAGGGTGTTTAAATGTAAATCAACCCAGTTAATTTTAAGGTGGTAGTTTTACTTTAATTTTAACTAATACACTATAACCCTCTCTTCTTGCTGGTACGGGAGTCTCGGCTCCATTTAAAAGAAATGCCAAGCTTCTTTAAGTTGCACAGTAGGGAAATAGCTCCTGTTGCATCAAAATGCACATCGAATGGGAGGAATTCTGACCTATACCTTCCGGTTAAATGATGGGAAAATCGTTGTAGTTTATATATTTCTTTTTGTGTTTACAAAAAAGCTCTTCTGAACATGTATGTGCTGCCCAAGTGGAGAAAAGAAAAAGCATTTTAGCACCAGAAATGCTGAACCTCCATTTTTAGCAGTGACATTTTAATGATAGGAAGTCTGCAAAATTATTTGCCATCAATTGTGAAGGCAATAACAAGCCTTGGTGGTTTTTCACACTCTCTGTGTTAAGTGCTTTCAGAATGACAGCGTAAACTGTGTTAGAGAACTCCAAGGAAGTAAAACTGATTAAAATGTTCATGCTTGAATGCTGCTGATGGAATAGTTCATTTGGACTTTCTATACCTCCTGCAGCTCAAGCTGAAATATTAAAATTCAGTGGATTTAAATCTCTCTCCCCTCAGCTCAGGGAAAAAAACATTACATTTTAATAGGTTTTGAACTCATAATTCATTGGCTTGGAGCAGCACATATTAAATCTATTTAAATATAACTTAGGATGTAACTTAAATGATTTTGCTTTTAATACCACGTTTGAAATTAGTATTGCATTTTTGTTTTCCTAATAGAAGGGTATTGAAATGCGCAGCATTGTGCTTCTGTCTGTCTACTGTACTTGAAAGGGCTAGATCAGCCTGTCACTGTTTATTGCTATGTATGATCTGATGACTTCATTTTTTTTCTTCCCTTTCAGTGTCAGCGGTATCCAATGCATTGTGTTGGATACCTGTCTGGCACTCTTTGGGTTATAAACACTTTGAATGTCATAGGGTAACATACCTCCCAAGTGTCCTTCTTTAGGAGGGACAGTCCTCTTTCAGACCTAAATCCCCCTGTCCCTCTTTTCTACCCTGTTGTCCCTCTTTTTAGGACATCAGAGTGAGTGGTGTATATATTAGTCTATCACATTGCTCCACAGCAATGAAATTCACATAAATGTTTAGTTAATCTTCAGTATATGTGTTTGTAATTGAATCTGTGTAAATAAAATACTTTGGTCTTGCTCTAAATCATTTATTCAGTTACACAAAGAGGTGTCAATAGGTGACAAAGTAACCTAAAAATTCCCCGCCCACCAGCCACTCCCCTAGAAACACCACCTAAAACACAAGTGTCCCTCTTTGGCCACTTGAAATGTTGGGAGGTATGGGGTTACACAACACATTGCAAAGCCATGCGTTGCTCACCCCTCTGGTACCCAAAGAGTAAAATGATACTCTGTCCATAAGAATCTGACAAAACTTGATGTGGTGTTCAGGAATCTAAAGAGCAACAGTTCTGGCGCAAAGCAACTGAGAACCATAGGAGACCAATAAAAGATCTAAATGATTTAAATTTGTTGTTTTAACCCTTTGAATGTTAGAGACACCGCCAACGTATTGCAAAGAACTGGGGACATCTGTACTACTCGGAGTTTAAAAGCCCAATTTAAATCATTGGAAAATTGCAGAATTTTCATTTGTCCCAGATGGTTCACAGTTAGCTTATTCCAGGAGTTACTACTCTTTAGGATCTTGGAAACAGTGCTGTATTTTGAATTGTGTATCCTTGCTACAACTCCTAATCAGTCTTGCATTTGAGACCTCTCTAGTATTCTATAATAATAATAACTGGGAAATTTCATTTCACTGTCGTCCAATACAGGTTACTGGTACATCGGGAGGCGATCCACCCCTTTAAAGGGATAGTAATACTTAAAATGTAAAAAAAAATATGTTGTAGGGTTTATCCCCCTGAGTAAAACAAGAGTACTCCCACTGCTGAAAGGTGTTTCATTCAAAAGTTATTAATTATCAAAGTTGAATTTTTTAGGTGCAATATCACAGTGGCCTGAAATTGTACAGTGGTGCTGTTGCTACACGATCCTATGGACAGCTCTGGTCCCGGGACCATAAATCTCCATAGGATGGTGTAGCAACAGCGCCACTGTACAATTTCAGGCCACTGTGATATTGCACCTAAAAAATTCAACTTTGAAAATTAATAACTTTTGAATGAAACACCTTTCAGCAGTGGGAGTACTCTTGTTTTACTCAGGGGGATAAACCCTACAACATATTTTTTACATTTTAAGTATTACTATCCCTTTAAGTAGGCAGGGGGTGGAGCCTCCCCTCCCTCTTAAGCTGCCCTCAGCCAGAACAAGCTAGAATGATTTGTTCCTGCGTGCTGTGCACATCAGGTGGACAACATCTCTCAATCAACTTTAGTTTTTTTATTGTTTTATTCAAATATGGAATACCACCATTAGGCGGGTGACCATGGCTGACAATTGCCCTCACCAAAGTGGCTAGTGCAGCTTCCAGGGATTTTCTGGTGGACCTTATGCCCTGAAGAGGGAACAACTTGAGTCAAGTAGCTTCCCTGGTGGGGATTTTCCTTTGGTTAATTCCCTTTTCACATGGTTACCTGAAGACAGAAGTCCTGCAGAAAGGTGAGCCACCCTTTGAGTGCTGAAGGTCCACTTGTCCCACAGTGTCCCTTCATTGGGCTTGTATTTGGGAGTTCTCATTATGCACTCCAGCACTCATTGGGTGTTTTTCTTTATATTGCACTGTATTTATGCAATGTCTGTGTGTATTCCCTGGGTTTGGAGCAGTTTATGGGGGTTTTAACCTTTTCCCTGCTGTTTTCCTCATTGGGTTATTGTTTTCTCATGTTTTACATGTGTTTGATATGTGTTTGTTAACTTTTTCCTGTCAGGGTAACTTTATTAAAGGTTTATGTTTCGCGCCTTTAAGCGCGCTTTTCCCGCATAGACGCCATTGCTCCTTTACTCTCTATGGGTTTACACAGTGTGGGACGTATCTCTGGAACCACTTTTCACAGCGACTTCAGAGTGGGCTCATTTTGTTGGTCTTCCCTTGGTCTATCATCCGGTTGCATGATTCGGTGTGTTGGGGGTCTTGGGGGGCTTCGGGCACTGTTTTGGGGTACTTCTGAGAAAAACTACGTTTCCCATGAGCGCTTGTTTCGCGCCCGTTTTCTGATTGGCTCCCGTCGCGGCAGCCATTTTGTGAGTTCTTCTCAGCGAGTATACTACACAGGGACCGAGCCTTCTCTCTCTCCTCCGCAGATTAACCCTTCGCTTGCCAGATAAGTTTAATTTTAAGCATTTCTGGGGTGAATATTTAATCTTTCACACTTCAATTGGGTGATTCTTGTCAGTGGAGTATATCTGACGCTGTGAGCATGTCTACTCCACTGGAGTCAGGGGCTAGACCCAAGACTAAGGAGGCTGGGGTGTCAGTTTCCCCCATTGCGTTTTGCTCCTCTTGTCATTCTGGGCTGCCTAGAGAATTTTCTGATCATTTATGCCCACAATGTGCGGAAGGCCATGGCAGCAACCCATGGCTTTCCAGTCAAGCCATTGAGCCAACATGGGTGAAAGAGTTCAAGGCTGCAACTAGGGATCTCAGATCCACTCTTCAGCTCTTTCCCTCTCAGGTTCAGGGGGCTCTTCAGGTTTGGCAGACCCCCTCCACTATCAGGACCACCCTGCCCAAGCCACAGGGTGCTCCTGATGTGTCTGATTCTTCTGAGGAAGAATTGTTGCAGGATTCTGATGTTGAGGAGGGCACGGTTATTGAGTCTACCAGGTCCATTGGTGATCCTTATGAATGTGACCCTGAACTCTCTGCTGAGGGTTTGATCAGGGCTGTGCTAACCACCCTCAACCTTCCCTTGAGTCAGGAATCTACTCATTACCCAACGGATGTGTTTCAGAAACCTTCTAAAACTGTTATATGTTTTCCTACTAATCCTACTCTTGTACGTTTAGTCTCTGATGCATGGAGAAATCCTGATAAATCCTCTTCTGTATCAAAAAAGTTTGCTAAACTTTATCCTTTTCCTGAGACTGAACTGGCTAAATGGGTTCATCCTCCTAAGGTGGATGCTCCAGTTTCTAGGTTGTCTAAATCTACGGCCTTGGCTGTCTCTGATACTTCTGCCCTACAAGATTGGACGGATAAAAAGTTAGAAACTTGTCTTAAGTCTATTTTTGCCTCTATTGGCACTGCCATGCGTCCAACCTTTGCAGTGGCGTGGGTTAACCGGGCCATTGCGGTCTGGACTGAACAGCTTACTGAGGCGGTTCGCCAGGATGCGCCAGTGTCTGAGCAGTTACAACTTCTTGCTAATATATCTGAAGCTCAGAATTATGTTTCTGGCGAGGGCCTCCACTTCCTCTGTGGTGGCTAGACGCGCTCTTTGGCTAAAAATTTGGTCTTCTGACACCGCTTCTAAGAAAGCCTTGCTTTCTTTGCCCTTCCAAGGGACTTCACTGTTTGGATCTGAGCTTAAGGAGATGATTAGTGAGGCTACTGGCGGTAAAAGTACTCTTCTACCATCAGTCTTCAAAAAGAAGTTTCCGGCCAAACGCAATCGGTCCTTTCGTTCCTTCCAAACTGAGACACGCTCTGCGTCCCAGGCGGGTCCGTCCTCTGCGCTTTCCTCCTGCAAGCCCAAACAGCCCTGAAAGCCCAAATTTGCCCCTAAAGCCAAGACCTCCAAGACTGCTTCGGCATGACTCACCAACCCCGGGTCCACATCCGGCTGTAGGTGGACGTCTCCACATCTTTCGCCGGATTTGGGAGGAGTCAGTGGTGGACCCTTGGGTTATTCAGGTGGTATCAGAGGGATACAGGATCCCTTTCTCTTCCCTTCCTCCCTTTCGATTCCATTTTACTCGTCCTTCTCAGGAGCCTACAAAAAGACGTCTGTTCGACGCTATTCAGGATCTTTTGGACAAAGAAGTCCTGGAATCAGTTCCTTCTGAGGACACAGGTTCAGGATTTTATTCCAACCTGTTCATTGTGGCCAAAAAGGACGGGGGCGCCCGTCCTATTCTGGACCTCTAGGATCTCAATTCCTTTGTTGTGAGTTCCCACAATCGTCAGGAATCCCTGAATACTGTGATAGCCGCAATGTCTCCAGGTGAGTTCCTTGCTTCCCTGGACCTCCAGGATACATATCTGCACATCCCTATTCATCCGGAAAGCAGGCGGTATCTCAGGTTTGCCTGCCACAGGGGCCACTATCAATTTTCGGCTCTTCCCTTTGGACTGACTTCAGCTCCTCAGGTTTTTCATAGAGTCTTGGGGGCTTTGATAGCTGTGCTTCATTGGGATGGTATCAGGGTGACTCCCTACATGGACGATTTGCTCCTGAAAGCTTCATCTGCGTAGATTCTTCACCAGCAGGTTCAGACGTGCATCCAGACACTCAATCGCCACGGGTGGATTGTGAATCTGGACAAGTCAGACTTGATCCCATCTCAACAGATCCTTTTCTTGGGTCTCCTGTTCGACACTCAGCAGTGCATGGTATTTTTACCGGAAGAAGTGGCTCATCAGATTGCTCTCCATGTATCCAAGATCCTGGATCTCGAGAGGGTTCCAGTGCCGAAGTTGACTTCTCTGGTGGGGAAATTCATTTCCACAATAGAGGCAGTGCCATTTGCCATGGCGCACACCAGGGAACTTCAGAGGTTTGTGATCCAGACGTGCAGGAATCATCCAGATCATCAGCATCTGTCAGTCTCTCTGCCTCCTCATGTCGAGCTGAGCTTGGAATGGTGGTTGGACCTGTCTCATCTCCTGAAAGGGAGGTCCTTTCAGATTCCCTATTGGACCACAGTCAAAACGGATGCCAGCCTCCGGGGTTGGGGGGCAGTGTTGGGTCGTTTCAGTGCTCAGGGGAAATGGGGACTGGAAGAATCTCTCCTCTCCATCAATGTTCTGGAACTTCGTGCCATCTTTCTTGCCCTGAGACACTGGGAATCTCAGCTGGAGGGTTGTCCAGTCAGAGTGGAGTCCGACAACACCACCGCAGTGGCCTACATCAACAGACAAGGCGGCACAAGAAGTCTCACCACATAGTTAGAGGTCAAGGCCATTTTATCTTGGGCGGAAGCACATGTTCCCGTCATTTCAGCGGTACACATTCCAGGCGTAGACAATGTCATGTCAGATTTTCTTCGGTGGAGGGACCCTCTTGCTCTAGCGGTGGACGCATTGTCAATCCCTTGGGAATTCTCCCTAGCCTACATCTTCCCTCCTCTCCCTCTGTTGATCAGAGTCATCCAGAAGCTGAAGATGAAGCATTGTCCTGTCATCCTAATCACTCCGAATTGGCCTCGTCAGTCCTGGTATCCAGACCTGCTGGCCATGTCAGTGGCGGATCCCTTTCCGCTCCCTGCCCGTCCAGATCTGCTGCTTCAAGGATACCTGTGGAAGGAGGATGTTCAGCATCTCCATTTGATGGCTTGGAGGTTGAATCCTCAAGTTTGAAGAAGAAAGGGTTTTCCTCTTCTGTGGTGTCTACAATGCTTGGGGCTCGTAAGCCTGTGTCCTCCAAGATCTATCATCGAATTTGGTCAACTTTTGTTGCATGGTGTGCTGATAAGGATTTATCGCTCGATTTCCATCTTCCCACGGTCCTGGCCTTTTTGCAGGATGGTGTTGAGAAGGGACTCAGCCTGAGTTCTCTCAAGGTTCAGACTTCTGCTCTGTCTGTATTTTTCCAGGAACGCATTGCTGTTCTTCCTGATGTTAAAGTTTTCTTCCAAGGTGTGGCTCATGTTCGGCCTGCCTTCAAGAGTCCAGCTCCACAGTGGGACCTTAATTTGGTGCTGGGGGTTCTTCAGAGACCCCCGTTTGAATCCTTGGCTTCCATTCCTTTACGTCTTTTGACCTGGAAAATGGCCTTTCTTTTGGCTATTGTATCAGTTCGCCGGGTGGCGGAGTTACAAGCCCTGTCTTGTAAACCTCCTTACCTGGTGTTCCACAAGGATAAGGCTGTGCTCCGCACTTCCAAGGAGTTTTTATGCAAGGTTGTCTCCGAATTTCACATCAATCAGGAGATTGTGGTGCCCTCTTTGTCCTAACCCTTCCTCTGACAAGGAGAGGGATCTTCATTTGTTGGATGTCGTGCGTTGTCTCAAGTTTTATGTTCATCGCACTGAGTCTATCAGGAAGTCTGACGCTCTGTTTGTCATTCCTGAGGGGCCTAGGGCAGGGAGACCGGCATCCAAGGTGACAATTGCATCTTGGATAAAATCTACCATTCGTGAAGCCTACAAGTTGCGGAATAAGCACGTTCCCTTCAGGGTTACTGCTCATTCCACCAGATCAATTGGGGCCTCTTGGGCCTATAAAAATCAAGCGTCTGCTGATCAACTGTGCCGGGCTACCACTTGGTCCTCTGTGCACACATTCTCGAAGCACTAACGTGTAGATGTACTGGCCTCGGCTGATGCCAGCTTTGGGAGAAAGGTCCTGGAGGCAGTCTTGCCTGTCTAGGATCTTCTTCTTCTGAGGTTCTCAGTGCTTCCTTACTGTTGAGCCCTGTTGGCTCTGGTTCAGTGTGCTGTGATAGTTCAGGGGGTTCGTTTTTACCCCTGGTTGGTGTCCGTTGACACTTCTGTTGTTGGGCTGTATGATTAATTGGTTCATAGGGGTTCTGGTGACTTTGGGGCCTTGCGCTTGGTCCTTGCCTTCTTCCCGCCTCTGGGAAAGCTCAATGTTTGTACATCCCAATGTACCAGTAACCTGTATTGGACGACAGTGAAAATAGGATTTTAGTCTTACCTGTTAAATCCTTTTCACTTAGTCCATACAGGTTACTGGTCTCCCACCCTGTCAAGGGACCATGCTTGGCTCTCCTGTGGCATTCAGTGGGAGACCTTTGGGGCATGCTCACAGGAGTCTTCCTTTTCCTTCTTATTTCTGGTCAGTATTAGTGTCTCAAATCATTCTGGCTTGTTCTGGCTGAGGGCAGCTTAAGAGGGAGGGGAGGCTCCACCCCCTGCATACATTTAGAGAAATGTTCCTGCCAACTTAAAGGGGCGGATCGCCTCCCGATGTACCAGTAACCTGTATGGACTAAGTGAAAAGGATTTAACAGGTAAGACTAAAATCCTATTTTATTTTTTGTAATGAGATGAGAGCTAAAGTCAGTATAACTTGTCATTAGTGTCTACTGCTCTTTTATTCATAAAGGCTATTATGTTATCTCAACCCATTTACAGACAATCCTGAACAATTACTTCAAGATTGCTGTTGTACTTGGAACTTTGGGAAAGGCAGGAATGGCTGTTCGTTCATATTATATATAACACAAGATTTTTGTCCTCAGAGAGAATTTTACAGATGCCATTATAAAATAAAGGGTAGTTTATATAACACCAGTTAATTTTAGGAGTTGTGTTCCTTTAAAGAATCATTGTATTCTGCAAGGTGGTGTTGTGGGAGGAATGAATAATAAATATACATTTCTCTTTCGTCCAGTGTGGAACATAAGAACCATGGGGTAAATTATCCTGCTCTGGGAGGGAAGAGCACTTCCAAAAAATGTCTCTGAGGTGGAGACTTGCTCTTCCTTTTCATTTTTCCTCCCGCCTGCTAAGCTCAGTTTTAAGTAACCTTGTGATCAGGGAGGTAGTATGTGCACAGCTCTTTTAGTTAGTCTTCCGCATAATCCATATTAGGTGGGCTCTTATTCCAAGCCAGGTCAGTGAAACAGGTTGATTTTTCAAGACCACAAAACGGTGGAGGTTGGCTTGTCTTTACAGCAGTTACCTCACTATTGCTTCTTAGAAGCTCTTTTCATTTATTCAATTGGAAGACTGAAGATTAATGTAAATTAATCAATTGGGTGTTTTTGTTCATATCATGTCCCAGCTATCTGCCATCCACTTGCTCATGTGGATTGTTGCCTGTCTTATATTTTGTCTACATACGTAGACTTGGGCACATCCACCTCAACTGGGTAACTGTCCCCTGCAGAGCATGGGATTTTCTATAGATTGCTCACCCTAGCACTATTTTAGGCTTTTTAGCCTATTTATAAAATTTGACAAATTTGGACGTGTGACTTTTTAATACGGGGGTTCCCATGCAGTGGCCATTTCTGTTTTAATATTATTCTTTATTCTTATTGCACCAATTATTCTGCAGTGCTGTAAGTTGCAGCTAGGAGGCTGAGGGTCAGTTCATAGTGCATCCTAAGTACAGAATCTGTCAGTGTCCCCCTCCCACGTACCAGTGGCTGCTGCACCATTTTAAAGGGAAATTACTACATTTCCCAGAAACCCATTCTTCCAGGGTTTTCTGACATGGAAAGAGGTGGTCTTTAGGATACTGGTCTCTTTTTTTGTTTCCACAGAGGCTGATCTCTAACTCCTGCTTAGTCATTTAAGTACGTTTGCATACTTTTGTCTTTCTGCTATTTTTCACTGTATTTTGCACTACTTGGATTTTCTATGATACATTTATGTTTAAAGGTTATATTAACTTTTCACAAAAACAGCAGCTCCAATTAATCTCCATAGTATTTGGGTCATGGAGAGTGTTATTTCAATACCGTCAGATTTGTAGTTCAAGAGTAATTGACTGATAAAAGTATCCCCCTCTCGCCCCTTTTACCTAGTGTAAGCCGCTTCCCCTCAGATGTGGAATCTGGTCTTCAGACCAGACAGATCAGAGCAAGGGACAGTCTTCTTACTGTGAGTATAAGGAAAACCCTGCCCCCTTGACAGGTTTTTCCTTATACTCACTGAAGATGGTCCCTCTCTGAGATCCATCTGGGCAGTCTTACTGCTCTGAGGTGAGCAGTGTTACACCAGTAAAAGGGGCGGGAGACAGATGCTTTGTCACTCAATTACTCTTTAAGTACAACTCTGACAATATTGAAATAACACTCCCTATGGCCTTAATATTATGAAGATTAATTGGAGCTGCTTTTATAGTGAAACATTAATATCTCTTTAAGGTAATAAATATCAGACCTACTTTGGTAAAGTAGCACATGTTGGTTTTTGTGTATTGGAAAGGTATTTCTAGCCAGCGAGACTGATGTACTTAGAAGAAATGCAGAAAACCAGCTGAATCATTTTGTGACTGATTTTAGTAGAGATTTGAGTGATACAAAGGTCTCAGATACCTTTCTAGTATTCAAGGGCAGCTATAACTGTTAGAGCCCTATTGGCAGAGGTGCTTCCCTGGCTCCATTGGACCAGTAGAGGACCAGATTGGTGGTCTGAAATGAGGTTTCCTCATTAGTTCAGTAAGAACACACTGAAGTGTAGGAGTTCAGTCTCTTGTCCTACACAGTACTTGAAGGTCCAGTACAGAGAGTCTATAGAAGATGCGCACACACAACTAGACAGTTTGTGGCTGAGAGACTCATACTCCAGTGTTAGGTTCCAGCTGAGGGGGGGGCAGTGTCCTGATGGGTAATCTGGGGCTGCACATAGGAATAGACCTGGTAAATTACCCTTTTAACCCTCCATTTAAATCAATGGGTATTTTACTTGCCCCTTGCTTTCTGCTTGGTACATCAGCCTCATTGACTTTTATTTTCCTGAAATAGCTGCCTGTATGTACCAATTAGTGGATGTTAGAAAGATGGACAGTTTAACTTGTTAATGCATGAGTGCTTTTTATAATGGTGTTTTAGTAAATACATGAGCAAGTAATGTTAACTGGAAATGCTAGAAGCTCCTGGGAGGCTTGCCATCAGCAGTTTTACCTCACTCCCCTCACCGAATCCTCATATTACATACAGCATTTTCAAATTTTAGTAGCTTTAAGGTGCCCCCCCCCCTTAAGACAGTTGTTTTATTAACACTTCCCAGGCTACCAGTGTAGTGTTTGTTTTCATTGAATCGATTCTTGAGTCATTTGAGGCTTCCATGTTAAGTCATCTGCTTCCTTGGGGCATGCAATGACCGGCACAGTGAAGACAAGTGTCATATATGATTAATCTGTTTGCACGGTACCCTTGCATTTCTCCAGTCTTGCTTTCTTCCAGAATCACTGACACAGCAGCTATTGTAATGGCCAGCATCTGTTATTTTATAAATGTCGTGAGGCACATTCACTAAAGATATAGTGAGACTGATGTACTAAAAAGAATTGGACTAAATCGGGGCACAAGTAAAAGTGGGCAATCTTTCAGTTGAATTAAATGGGATTGCTAGCCCCATAACCCTTTGAGTGCCAGAGGGATACGCAACGCATTGCTCTGCAATGCTTTGCATATCCCTCTGGCATTCAAAGGGCTAAATGCTAGAGAGTACTTCAACGCATTTAGTGGCACTGCATTGGAGACCTCTAGCACTCAGGGGCTTAACAGCCCATTTAAATCAACAACAAGAGGTTTTTTCCATAATTGTACATTTAGACTCAACATTCCTCTCTAAATAGAAAAAAAGTGACGCGATCTGTTGATACACCAAAGTTTCATGGCAACCTGGCTTTGAACTTTTGCGGTAAGGTGACACAAAGCTTAGATAAACTCTCTGGTGAAATGAATCAATTTCCTTTGTTGTTTTATGAAGCCTCTTTTTCATGCTGGAGAGAACTTTGTTTATAAGGGTGCAAAGATTATCATGGGGATCAGAGAATCCATTCCACTGCATGTTGTCTAACTGATTTATTTCCCCCATTTCCTCTTGGTGCACGCCTCCTTATTAATGCTTCCAACATTGTCCTGTCAATCTATATGGTCATTAAGAAGTAGCACATGTTATATCTCAGCAAAGGAACTGCTACATACTAATTTTGTTTGGTGTTTTTATACACATTATTTTTAAAATATTTCATATTCCTGACAAACTTTTTCTATATGGATCTAAATGTTATCATAATAGTTGACAGGCACTTGGCCAACCTGTTTCTTAACAAGGAAAAAGGTGAAGAGGAGTGTATCCAAGATCAAAACTTTGTTATTCTTTAGTGTGTTCCTGTCAGCGTCCTTAAGAATACATGATGATATGGGAAACTGTAAAGTCACTTGTAGATTGATGTTGACTGATCATTTTCAAGGGATCAAAGAGAAGCACATTCTCTGTTTTCTTTCAGAATGCTTCAGGCTAAAATAGTGAGAATTGATGAGAGGATACTTTGTATTCACAACTATCTTTGCATCCAAAGGCAGTGTGTCCACACATTATTGTAAGATGGTTATAATGCAAATTTAAATGGGAGAGGAGCGTAACAGAAAACCTATTGAGTTGTGTCAGGTAGTCAAACTTTGATCCCTAATTACCAGTCGCCCTTGAAAGAGACGTAGATATTTGTAATGCTTTCAATCAGAAATCAAACTAGATGGAAGTGAGGCCCATGGCAGTGTTTCTGTGATGTATTATTAAAGGCTTCATAATTTTTAAGATGTTTAAAGGGTAATTACGTTGTTTTACTAAGTCTACTTCTATAGAGAAGCCAGGGCTACAACGTATAGCGTGGCTTTTTCTTGTTGAGTAAAAGAAGAGCACTTTAACTTCTGGCAGTTTCATTATTCCAGAGTTATAATTATTTAAACTCCCAAAATGGGGGCAATGTTAATATTCTATAGCCAGTGGCTCGCTTCTAATCAAATACAAAGCAATAAATGTCTGGATAACAAGTGGCACTATTGCTGACCATTTAATATTAAAGAACAACATAGTTAGAATGGACTGTACTAAAAAATTACCCTTGTTTTTCTCAGCCGGAAAATCCATACAATATTGTGTTGTGGATTTGTTTTTGTTTGTTAGCTAAAAGTACTCTAAATCAGTGAGGGGCAACCTAGATCCTTCCAGTTGTTGTGTAGTAAACCTACCACCACCCCACAACAGAAATGTCCTCAGGTTAGCAATCTCTGCTTTATTGATAAATCTCTAAAGTATGAGTATTTAGTTATTAGTTGGTACTAGCTTGGTATAAAATATTGTGCAAAAGAGGCCATATTGCATGGGTATGTACAATAAGCAGAACAAGTACAATGATTCTTGCGAAGGAGATTCGTATCCCAAGAACTTACCCTCTCTATGGTTTTCTCTATGGTTTTCCAGTCACACACAATACAAAATTATTTATACATCATATGCTGAAATTATAAATGAATTGGGGGGCTGATACATAGTGTAGCTGTGCTTTTTTTCTGTGAAGCTGCTTGTCACTGATGTAGCGGATATCTGCAAATGAAAAAGGACCATATTCAATACGCACCATAGGAGAAAAATGACTATAGGTCTGTTAACATTTTGAATGTAAGAGGCGTATGAAATGCATTGTTTTTGCTGTGTGTTGCATACCCATCCCATCTGTCATTCAAAAGGGCTATCCCTTGAATGCTAGAAAAGTATCCAGTACTTTCCAAAGCAGTGCATTGGAGTCCTTTCCAACATACAATATGTTAAAACTTGATTTAAATCCATGGAAATTTTGGAACGTTTTTCTCCCTGTGGTGCAGTTTGTTTGCTTCAGAATATCTCCTCTTTAGCTTTTTGATTATGGGTCTCCTTGTGGATGCTGCACTCGCTCTGCCAAATAAGAGCATGTAAACACTTCTCCATGGCTTTAGTGTGGCTGGACAGATGTAGTCGAGTGACTGGATATCACTGCTCAGCCTGCACTTTCGTCAGAGTGCCGTATAGCTTTAAACGATAGAGGGAGGAATACCTGTTGACTGCTGTGAAAGTGATGTGTGTGCTTGGCACCAGATGCATGTCAAGCCCCAAGCCTTAGGCTAGCCCTAAACTACAACAAAATGGCACTTCGACTTTTGTTGGAAATCAGAAAACCAGGCTTAGTTCTCCACCTCGTGTTTGGAACGCTGTGCAGAGACCATTTTGTTATAGTAGTCAAGGGGAGGATATCCTTATTGTGTTTAGAACTCTGTGCTCGAGTTTTCTTTCAAGGACTTTGTATTTTACTGCAAGAGGGCTGCCTGGGACATGGGCGGCACATTTGAAACCCTAGCTCGTCTCTGGCAATGCAGTGTGTGTTTGATACTTCATAGCGCTTAAGAGAGAAAATATGTGCATTACCTGTGTGTTTAAGGCAGTACTGCATCCTAGTAAGTCATTTTAAACATTCTGTACATTCCTGGATCAGTCATGCCTGGCTGATATTTCATTCAAGAAAATGATTAGTCTTCTTCTTGAGTTTCAAGTATCCTGTTGTAGCTGTCATGACTCAATGTTTGGTAGCCATGCACAATGCCTCCTCTGTCATTTCTGTCAAATTTCTAAGTAAGAAATTATTGATATTATATACTTCAGTTATGCTGCTGCATCCATCTGGTTGAACAAGATGGGACAAGTCACAGGGAAGATGTTGGTTACCTACTATTGGGCATGACACATGAATGGTTGCTAATATCTACAACGATTTGTGCATGCTCTGTGCTGCAGTTTCTCTGCTACTGGCTGTTGTTGCAGGAAAGTTGCATAAAGTTGTGACTATGGAGTTTCCATTAAAAGGGACACATAATATATTGTCTGTATGATTAACATTGCAATAACCTTTCTATTGATCTTTACTTTGCAAGTGTGACAGTCATGTCTAGTTGAGGTCATCTGTATTCCCAACTCATGGGCCTGACAAGATGTTAAAGGCAAGCTAACATCTCCCAATAAATAATAATCTTCCCCTTACTATGGCCTCTGCAAACGTTTTCCTTTTTCCAGTTCAAGAGATTACGTCTAGGACTGATTGAAGATGGTATGTCCTTGGAGGCGAACATGACTTTACTGCCAGTTTTTTTTTTTTCAGGTTACTTAACCCCTTAAGGAGTATAGGGGTAGTCAACACATTCTGAAGCAATGCTTTGACCATCCCTCTCGTCCTTAGAGTAAAGATTACTGCATGGAGTTAAATGTCCTGTGGTCTTGCTAGCAACTATCATGTCCACCTCCATAGACATGACACCCATGACTGATTGAAACAAGGAGCGAGGGCTAAACTCGTAGGGGCCTTTATTTATTTTATTCTGGTCCTAGTAAAGTAAGCAGGGCGTTTATTATTATGATATCTTAGTTTTGCTTTAAATAATCCTATACCTAAATGGTGGTTTGACACAAGGAGCATGATACAGCCTTTGCTGAGGTCAAGCACTCCTAGTTCCAACCTCTCAAGGGCTTTCTCTGTGTTGCCAGTGTTCTGGTAAAAATGACTTTAAACTCTTGTCAGCACAGTTACTGGTGCATGCATCACAGTCCCACTCAAATAAACCTGTCACAACACAGAGTCAGCAGCAAGAGAAGAGTACAAGGGCAGGCCTCTAGCTTTTCATTCGAGCATCACTAAACGTGCACAGAGTGCCCAATTATTTCAGCATTATTGAGCAAGCCTACAGGAGAACCCATGCCTTGCTACATTAGATTTTCTTTAGTAATTTGCTCAAGTACCGCTGAGGACACTTAAAGAGCTTAAAACGGTGGCTGCAACCAGTTCCCTTTTCTGGGTTGTTAATTCAGGTTTCTTGCTTGCAAATTAACTGTCTCTGCATGCTGTGCAACAGGGTTAGCAAAACCGTTTAGCACTAATTTTGTCAATTTTAAATCCCCCCCCGCTTCCCACCCGCATATCTTTTGCTGCTTTTTTAAAGTTGCAAGTGTATTTTGATTCACACACTAAGGGGTGGTGAGTGTTTGCAGTGAATTGGGGAGCACTATCCACCACTGGTCCTTAAAGGGTTAATATGCATGTGCCTAGTTGGATATTTATCATGTACAGGGTGTTTCCTTTTTTTATCTTGGTAAAATAATGAAACCCTTGCATTACATATGGTACTAACCATTTGGTTGTAATATGAATAACTGTTGAGAAATTATTTGTGGCACAGTCCGGCACTTTATGCTAATTGTTTTATGTCCTGGCCCACTTTTACTGAATGCATTGAGCAATGAATGAATCTAGACAGAGCTTGTACACAGGGGTTATTTCTAATGCAGCTAAAAGGGGCACATTTGGCCTCAAACAGAACACATAGGCATACTGTGCAGCAAGTTGGCATAAAATGCCATACTGTGCCATCAAAATACAAATGTTCAATTTCAAACTATTTAACAGAAAAAAATGGCTAGTGCAACATATTGAGAGATTTTAATTAAGCAAACGAAACTTGTTTTAGTGAGAAGAATTCACATTATCTCCATTGCATTATTACAAAATCATGTTTATATTTGTTGCCTTTTTTAATCTTTGTCTGTACATATTTTTTGTTTTATGTAATTGGTTTTCTTTCTTTGACCAAGTTCAATATCTGTGGTAAATTTTTCACAGCAGCAACAACTCCAGGCACAGCATTTGTCTCATGGACATGGTCTCCCAGTGCCTCTAACGCCACATCCTTCTGGACTGCAGCCTCCAGCCATTCCTCCCATTGGCAGCAGTGCAGGACTGCTGGCTCTTTCCAGCGCCCTCGGTGGACAGTCTCATCTTCCAATTAAGGATGAAAAAAAGCACCATGACAGCGATCATCAAAGAGGTCAGACATTTTCTGTAGTTTTGTAACACATCTCGTGTTTCAACAGAAGTGGGAGGTTATGGTGTAGAAACAGAACTGGATAGGGAGAAGTGAGGAGAGAGGATGATGAATTAAAGGAACACAAACGCCTCCTAATATTTATCCCCCACTTACACTAATCTTGTCAGAACATATTAAATGGACCCCAAACTCCTCTCTCTTCACCACTCCCCCATCTTCACTCCTTAGAACACTTCAGTGGGGAAGGGGTCATGACATCCAGCAACAAAGAATCGTGTTCACATTTTTGGACTTATATTGGTTTTGGGGAGTCAATCCACTCAGAACTGAAGCATAGTGAGGATTTTCTGCCCAAATTAAGGCGGGTGGAGATTTAATATTAGGAGGTGTTAGTGTTCCTTTAACAAAATATCCTGATAAAGAGGGTAATGTCAGTGTGAGAGGGTAGATGGCGAAGAAAACGTGGAGCAGATGATAATGCTGCAGTAGCCTCAGATGGAGTAGCAGAACATTGTGGAGAAAGTGAAGGATTAACATTATAATAATAATAATAAAGTGTTTTACCAGGAAGGATACATCTATAGAAGGTCTTGATGGCGCCTCCTGAATTTTTTTCCTTCATTCAAGAGATAGAGTTGTCCATCAGTCTAGGATGTCACGTCCATGTCGTAGGACCATAAGACACAAACTCTGCCCACTGCACATGGTAAACATAACCCTTTAAGGACCAGAGAGGTGTGTAATACATAGGTATAAGATATGTTGCACATTTCTCTGTACTTTAACCCTATCCTGACAATGGACGTACATGTGCGTCCCGCAGAAACTGTCACTTAGTGACAGAGGACCTACATGTACGTCCAGGAAGTCATTCAGTAGAGTGAAAAAAAAAAAAAAAAGCTTGGCGGGCGTTAAGTGCAGGCCACGTGCGCGCGTGTCTGGTCACTAAGGGGTTAATGGGTTACGTAGGCTCTTGCTCTCTACCTGTTTTGGATTGAAAAAAACTGCCAGTAAAGGTCATGTTTGCCTCAATGGCTATGACATCCAGGACTGACTGATGATTCTGTCTCTTTAACCCAGACATAAGGACAATATTCATAGGGGCCATTAGGATTTTCTGCTCATAGTAATGTAAGTGTGGAGGGCTATTATAAGAATGTGTGAAAATCCCCATTAAACATTGATTCTACAATCCGTTTTCCTACTGTGATCCCACTCCCCCTTAACCATTGGCGAATCAGAGGGGTACCCAACGCATTGCAGAACAATTCGTTTAATACCCCTCTGGCACTCAAAGGGTTAAGACCAGAATTTCTTAGTATGGAAGAAGCAATTCACTAAATAAGATGCTCTTCTCTCTGATCAGTGAGCGATTTGTGTCTCTGTTTATCATTGGCCTTATTTAGCAGGGAAATGCACAAATAAAGTGTGAAATACCTCCATAACCATGATATATAAGCCTAATAGTATGGGATCTGCCTGCCACAACCTGGAGGATGCAAATGGAAGGTTTACAATGTACTCACTCACTGATAAATGAATGAGTACCAGAGACAGTCCGGCCATTGATAACTTGGTGAATAGCTGAATACGCAACAGATTAGCAACATTTTATACTATTTATCAGACTTTGAGTACCAGGGTGGTAGGCAATACCTTCAAAGCCCTCCTTAAAGAGCTAATTAAGTTTTATGAGTTAATTGGATTGGTATCACTTTTTGTCAGTTCAGTGCTGCCCAGCATGCATTGCTTCGATCTCAGTGGGACAGTTGTAATCTAGAACTGTTTTTTCTGGGTGTCCCACTGATAATTCTGTGACAATACATGCATACTTTTTCTTCTCCACTGTTTTGGTAACATTGTGGAAGCGGACATCATGCATAGGAAGTGCCAGCCTTTGAGATAAGTAGGGCTGGTCATTTCCACCTATTCCACCACTCGGTCACAAAAATAAGAAAAAACACAGTAGAATGGTAAAAACTATGCTATTCCCTAAGTTTTTATATTTTGGTTGACTAGTAGCTGTTTTCACCAACGCTGAACAGTACTAATGATTTCCCAGCTTGGGGATGAATTCAGCCTTAGGAACACAAGCAGGGAAAGGGCTCTGTTACAATATTTATATCCGTATCCTTCTAAATGTGTAGGGAATAGTATAGAAAAATGAAAAACAAAAAGGAGAGGGAATAAAATGCAGCACACAACCCTTCATATTCTGACATCTGTAGATAACTCCATTTCTCTGTTGTCCAATACAGGTTACTGGTAACTCTGGGTAGGCGATCCACCCCTTTAAGTAGGCAGGAACAATTCTAAAATTCATTGCAGGGGGTGGAGCCTACCTTCCTTCCTTGGCTGCAGCTAGCCAACCAGCTCCAGAAAGATTTGTTCCATGGTGAAGATAACACAGGCAAGAGAACAGTTCTGCTGTAGTTTTAGAAACTTTTTTTTTTTTTTTTCAGTTCGATATGGAATACCACCATTAGACTGATTACCATAACTGACAATGCCCTTAGGTATGGCTAGCTCAGTATCCAGGTGCTTTTTGTGCACCTTAAGCTCTGAGGGGGAAAATCTTGATTCCAAGTGCTTCGCCAGGAGTTACCCACTGAGGTTACTTCTCATTACATGGTAATCTGAAGACAGAAGATCTGCAGTGCTGCAGGTCCACTTTTTTTTTTGGGGGGGGGGGGGTTTCTAACACTTTTCCTACTGGTTTAGTGTTTTTTGGGTGTCCTAACGTGTTCTAATGCTGTTTTAGACATTTTAGATTTACACTCTCAATTTTGTAAAATTTGAGTTCCAAGGTGCTCTTTACCTCATAGACGCCATTGCTCACTTCTATGGGACTGTACTGTTTGGGACATATCTCTGCAACCGTTTAACCTAGCGACTTCAGAGATGGCTCATTTTACTTGTCTGCCCTTGCTCTGTCATCTGGTTCATGTTTCTAGTGTGCTGGAGGGCTCAGGGGGCTTCGGGCACTGTTTGAGGTATTTTTCTGGGAAAACCTCATTTCCCATGAGCGCTTGCTTCACATGCTTGTTTCTGATTGGCTCCCACTGAGGCAGCCATTTTGTGCTCTTTCCAGAACGAGTATCCTACGCAGGGCTTGGACTCTCCTTTTCTCCTCTGCTGATTAACCCTTCGCCTCCCAGATAAGTTTATTTTAGCAACTTCTGGCGTGAAAGTTTAATCCTACACACTATAATTGGGTGATTTCTTATACATTAAGGTTATTTGACACTGTGAGAATGTCTGTACCGCTGGAGCTTGGTGTCAGATCTAAGACTAAGGAGGCGGGGGTCTCTGTATCCCCTATTGCGCACTGCTCTTCTTGTCACTCAGGGCTACCTAGAGAATTCTCAGGTCATTTATGTCCAGCATGTTCTGATGTCCCTGAAAGTATGCATGGCTGGAGGTCCCTGGAATTAGAGCTAGCTTGGGTGCAAGAGTTCAAGGCTGCTACTAGGGACCTTAGGTCCACATTGCAACTCTTTCCATCCCAGTTACAGGGGGTCTTTCATTCTTGGCAGGCCCCCTCCTCAGTCAAGCCTTCCCTGCCGCAAACCTCAGGGAGTACCTGATGTGTCAGATTCCTCTGAAGAGGAACTGCTGGTGGATTCAGATGTTGAGGAATGTTCTGCTCTGGGCTTCTCTCGGTTTTTTGGGGATCCTTTTGAAGCTGATCCTGAGCTCTCTGCTGAGGGCCTGATCAGGGCTGTCTTGACTACTCTTAACATTCCTTTAGTTCAGGAGGTTCCTTCTGACCCCTCTGATGTGTTCCAGGAGCCTAAAAAGCCCCTTACTTAATTTCCGCCTAACCCCACTCTTGACCACCTTGTGTCTGAGGAGTGGAAATCCCTGGACAGGAAACGCTCTGTGTCCAAGAAATTTGCCAGGCTTTATCCCTTTTCTGAGGCCACGCTTACTCAGTGGGTTCATCCTCCCAAAGTGGATGCTCCTATTTCCACGCTATCCAAGTCTACTGCCTTACCAGTCTCTGATGCCTCTGCTCTGAAGGACTGGACTGACAAGAAACTTGAGGTCTCCCTCAAGTCCATTTTTGCCACTGCTGGTTCTATGCGTCCAGCATTCGCTGCTGCATGGGTGAACCGGGCCATTGTGGTTTGGACTGAACAGCTCACCCGGGCTGTCCATCAGGATTTTCCTACTTTGGATAAGTTGCGTCTTCTCGCCAACATTTCTGAGGCCCAGCACTATGTTTCTGCTGCCTTATTTGAAGCCATCCTTTTGGTGGCTAGGGTTTCCACCATGTCTGTAGTGGCCAGACGAGCTCTTTGGCTCAGGATCTGGTATGCTGACATTGCTTCTAAGAAAGCGTTGCTCTCCCTACCCTCTCAGGGTATCTTTTTGTTTGAGCCAGATCTTAAGGATCTGATCAGTGAGGCTACAGGGGGTAATAGTACTCTTCTAACCTTGGTTCCCAGGAAGAAATTGCTGCATAAATGTAATCTGTATTTTCGCTCCTTTCAGAATGAGATGTCCGGCGAACCAGATGGTTCCCTCAGCTCCGCGTACCTCCTTCAAGCTCAAATAACAATGGAAGCCCAAGGTCTCCTCCAAGCCTTCTTCGGCATGACTCACCGAACCTGGGTCCACACTCTTCTGTGGGTGGTCATCTGTGACACTGTCACAGCATTTGGGAGGGTTCAGTGATGGAAGGGTACAGGATCCCTTTCGTCTCTCTTCCTCCCTTTCGTTTCGTCCTTCTCACACACCTCAGGGCACAGAGAAACGCCATCTGTTCGACGGTGCTGATCAGGGTCTTCTAGACAAAGAAGTTCTAGAGCCAGTTCCAGTTCAAGTCAGAGGTATGGGTTTTTACTCACACCTCTTTGTGGTCTCCAAGAAGGATGGCAGTTGTCGTCCCATTTTGTACTTGAGGGATCTCAATTCCTTTGTGACCCAGACTTCCTCATCAGGAGTCTCTACGGACGTTGATTGCTGCCATGTCCCCGGGTGAATTCCTTGCTTCTCTGGATCTTCAGGACGCGCTACTTACACATTGCCATTCATCCAGAGAGCCGACAGTACCTCCGGTTTGCCTGCGACCGGGGACATTTTCAGTTCTCAGCTCTTCCATTTGGTTTGATGACAACTCCTCAGGTCTTCAACCGTGTCCTGGGAGCATTAGTGTCCATCCTCCACCGGAACGGCATCAGAGTTACTCCATACATGGACGACCTGCTTCTGAAAGCCCCTTCTGTGGAACTTCTTCATCATAAGTCAGATCTTATCCCATCCCAGCGTCTGGTCTTCCTGGGCCTTCGACACTCAGAAGAGCATGGTGTTCCTCATGGATGAGGTGGCTCACCACAGTGCACACAGGGTTTCTGCGGTTCTGGCTCAAGATCCAGTTCCAGCCAAGAAGCTGTCCTTTCTAGTGGGAAAATTCATCGCCACCATAGAAGTGGTCCTGTTTGCCATGGCGCACACCAGGGAGCTCTAGAGGTTCGTGATCCAGGTGTGCAAGGGTCAACCGGACCTTCTGAAGATGTCAGTGTCTCTTCCTCTTCATGTGGAACTAAGTTTGTCATGGTGGCTCCAACCTGCTTAAGGACAAGTCCTTCCTGGTATCTTTCTGGACCACGGTGACGATGGATGCCTGCCTCTCTGGGTGGGGAGCAGTCCTGGGTCGCCTGGGCTCTCAGGGTCGGTGGTCTCTGGAAGAATCCCTCCTTCTGATCAACATTTTGGAGCTTCGTGAGATATTTCATGCCCTTGGACATTGGACATCTCCGTTGGAAGACTGTCCTGTCCGAATAGAGTCCGACAACGCCACGGCTGTGGCTTACATCAACAAGCAGGGAGGAACAAGAAGTCACACTGCTTAGTTAGAGGTCAAGGCTATTTTGTCCTGGGCAAAAGATCAAGTTCCTGCTATTTCCACAGTGCACATTCCTGGCGTAGACAACGTTGTGGCGGACTTCCTCTGTCGACACACAGTGGACAGTGCAGACTGGGAGCTACACCCAGAGGTGTTCAACCTCATTGTTTAGAAATGGGGTCTTCCTTACATTGACCTGATGGCGACAAGACACAACAGGAAGGTACTGAGGTTCTGCTCTTGGTGGAGAGACGCTCTGGCGGTAGATGCGATGTCCATTCCTTTGTTATTCCCTCTGGCCTGCATCTTTCTTCCTCTCCCAATGTTGCACAGGGTGTTACGGAAATTACGACTGGAGCGTTGTCCAGGTGTTCTGATTGCTCCGTACTGGCTTTGTCAGTCTTTGTTTCCGGAGCTTCTGGATCTGTCTTTGGTGGAGCTGTTTAGGCTCCCGTACTGTCCGGATCTTCTTCTACAGGGTTACCTGTGGAAAGAGGATGTTCATCAGCTAGCTTTGATGGCTTGGAAATTGAATCCTCAGTATTGAAGAAGAAAGGGTTCTCTTCTGGTGTGGTGGCTACTATGCTCAGTGTCCGCAATCCTGTTTCTTCCATGCTCTACCATAGTGTCTGGTCGACTTTTCTGTCTTGGTATGCTGACAAGGACCTGTCTCAGGATTTTAATCTGCCTACGGTCCTGGCCTTCTTGCACGACAGTGTGATCAAGGGCCTCAGTTTGAGTTCCCTTAAGGTTCAGACTTCTGCGCTTTCTGTTTTCTTCCAGAGGAGCATTGCCATCCTTCCTGATGTCAAGGTTTTCTTCCAGGATGTTGCTCATGCTCATCCTGCCTTTAAGATTCTTGCTCCTCAGTGGGATCTTAACTTGGTTTTGGGCGTTCTTCAGCGCCCCCATTTGAGTCTTTGGCTACTATTCCTCTACGCCTCTTGACGTGGAAAATGGCCTTCCTCCTGGCAATTGTGTCTGTCCGCCGTGTCACGGAGTTACAAGGCGGTGCTTTGCACTTCTCAGGAGTTTCTCCCGAAGGTGGTCTCTGAGTTCCACATCAATCAGGAGATTGTGGTGCCCTCTTTCTGCCCGGATCCCACCTCTAACAAGGAAAGGGATCTCCACTTGTTAGACGTGGTGCGTTGTCTCAATTTTTATGTACATCTCACTGAGTCTGTCAGGCAATCAGACGCGCTGTTCGTCATTTTTGAGGGTCCTAGGGCAGGAAGACCTGCATCCAAGGTGACTATTGCTTCTTGTATGAAGTCCACTATTCGTAAGGCTTACAAACTGAGGAAAAAGCCCTTTTGGGTCACTGCTCATTCTACAAGATCTATTGGGGCCTCTTGGGCTTACAAGAATCAGGCCTCTGCTGATCAGTTGTGCAAGGCGGCCACTTGGTCGTCTGTGTACACCTTTTTGAAGTACTACTGTGTTGATGTGCTGGCATCGGCTGACTCCAGCTTTGGGAGGAAGATACTCTAGTCAGTCTTGCGTGTCTAGGATCTCATGTTCTTGGTGCTTCCTTCACTTTTGAGCCCTGTTGGCCCTAGTTCAGTGTGCTGTGTAACAATTGGTGTGTTGTACCCCTGTTGAGTGTCCATTGACACTCCCTTGTTGTTGGGCTGTCTCTGATCTGATTGTTCATGCCTGCTCTGGTAACTTTAAGGGCCTTGCTTCTGGTCCTTGCCTTACTTCCCACCTCTGGGAAACTCAATGGTTGGACATCCCAGACTTGCCAGTAACCTGTATTGGATGACAGAGAAAAGAGGATTTTAGTCTTACCTGTTAAATCCTTTTCTCTTAGTCCATACAGGTTACTGGTCTCCCATCCTGTCAAGGGACTATGCTTGGCTCTCCTATGGCAGACTTTGGGGGTCCTTCGGAGTCATGCTCACAGGAGTCTTCTTTCCCTTCACTATCTAGTCAATAGTTAGTGTCTCAAATCTTTCTGGAGCTGGTTGGCTAGTTGCTGCCAAGGAGAGAAGGTAGGCTCCACCCCCTGCAAACAATTCTAGAATTGTTCCTACCTACTTTAAGGGGCGGATCACCTACCCAAAGTTACCAGTAACCTGTATGGATTAAGAGAAAAGGATTTAACATGTAAGACTAAAATCCTCTTTTTTCCTTTTGTGTTTTCTTTACATAATGTTGCCGAATTTCCTGTTTGCAGACAGAGATTCCATCAAGGTAAGGTCTAAATTTATGTCTGTCTGTCTGTGGGGGAATGGGGAAGTGGAGTCTGTGTGCATGAGTGTCTGCCTGCCTGTGTGTAACTGTAAAACATGGGGATGGATTACACAGAAGTAATGATGAGGAAAGAGGAACCCAGTTTTAACTAATTTATATAATTATATTCTGTTTCTATAGCAATGGAATAACGTCCGCCTCAAACCCATAGGACATATTAAATGTACCATGTATTTTGTGGGGCATATGTATAAAAGAAAAAGTGGAGCAATTTTGTGGCAAGCCAACTTCTTCAGAGGGGACAACTACAAATGACAAGTATTTGGAGATCTCTCTAGCATTCATGAGGTGAAAATACCCATTGAGTTAGTGACAATTTTTGTGTGTCCCCATAATGCACTTGGGGCAGAATGCAAGAAAGATGTGCAATCACTATTTTCAGTGTACTTTTTATGGCACCAACATCTTGCTGAACTGCACATGTTTTTCTCAATTAGCAAATGTTTGCTCATTTTTTAGCAAATGCATTTCTAAAAGTGGCTGTCGCTAAAACATCAAACATTTTGAGAAAAGATAAGTTTTCATACATCTATCTAACTTTGCCATTAATTTAGGCGCATGTGCTATTCAGTATCGATGCTTTAATAGGTTTCTTTCATCAAAACGTGAGCAATTGCAAATAGCATATACATTTATGACTTTTATAAAATAGCAAATGCTCCAATTTCTTGCATTACACCCCTGGTTTGCCCCCGAATTGCACCAGTTTTTTTTGGTGCATCAGAATCTTTACGATTTGCATTTTTTTCTGCTGCTATGAATGGTATTAAGGAGCTGTTTTAGTCTTATGTTTAGTGCTACAGTTTTGGCTTGGGACGACTTTCTTTGTAGGGTATGTAAACTACAAGTTAGGTTGTGTCAACATTTAAGGCTCGCTGCCAGCTTTACAAGATGAAATACTTTGTTAATTGTTTTGCAGCATTGCCCAGAGTTGCAGTTGTATTGATTTGCCGTCACTTACGTGGCATGGCTCCTGGTTCAGAGGTTTCTCTTTTTTTATGATTGTCGACTGCTCTGTGACTCCACAATTTTTTGCTTTACACTTGCTACTTGCCAGCATCTGGAATTTCCTTTTCGTATACAAAATAATTTATTCATCCAGAATTTTGCTCCTTAACATTAAACAGGTAATGAACGTAACATAAAATTCCCTCTCTTAATTTTTCCTCTTCTCTGCTTCTAATGTGCAAACAGACAGCTTTGGTACTCTAAATAATAAGTAATTTTTGGCCATCTGTCAAAAGGAAATTTCAATACAAATTTAAATTAATGGTGCCTGAAATTTTTTATAGCTTCTCTAAAAGCCTCTAATGTGCAGAAAATTCAGGATCTGCTGGTAGTAATTAGTGTACCATGTAATGAGAATATGGGCAGTGTTACACAGGCCTCTGTATAACATTTTGATATGGTAGCAAAATCTTGATTTATCCAAGACGCCGGGCAGGTTTAATTGTCAGAGGCAGCTAAATGTGTTTTCTTGACAGTGTCTATTATTAAATAGGGCAGTTTTTAGGAGTGCTTGTAAAATGTAAATGTAGACTCCCTGAATGATTCAGGTAATTAAACTGCATTACTAGTCAGTGGAAAGGGGGGGGACAATGCCTTGGAGCCTCTTGAAACTACTCACCTGTTTTCATTGCTTTCTGCCCTCTGACATTGATTGCTTTTGAGTAATTTTGTTAATAAAGACTTGTTTTGTGCTGTGTGGTTTTCATTTCATCTCTCAACATCTGCCTGTCTGTTGGTTTTACTTGTGATTTCCGGTGAATGCATCCGTAGTCAGGTCACGAGTGCTTATTTGTGGTGAGAAGAGGAAGTGGTATTTAGATGTTTTTGTGGACAGGGCCCTGTGTTCAAAAGAAAAGTGAACTAGTTCTGGGGCAAATCAAATGCACCATAGAGGACAAATAGTACTTACCGCTGGATTAAATTCGACCTTTAACTCCTTGAATGCTAGAGATGTCTCTAGCATTGTTTCACACCAAAGGCACCATAAGGGGAAAATAAGAATCCCTAGCAACTTAAATGGCCCTTTACGATGGATTGGAGGCCTCCCTGGAATTTATAGGGGTTTGGAGTCTTTGCCCCTATGGTGTAGCTGATTTGTCCCAGACCTACTCAATTTCTCTTTTGAGCATAGAGCCTTTAAAGGAAGTTAGGAACCCTAAAACACTAATCTAAGACTGGCCATGTTTCCCTGACTACAACTAGACCAATCTGGTAGCTCAAGGGTTAAGAGGCCGTCACTAGTGCTATGGTAGCTGGGACTTCTCTCAAACTCCCAGAGAGCCAGTGCACCTGCTTAGAGGCTAAATCCCACAGGACTTCAGTTCCATCTTCCATAGTTCCTTTCTGAGATCTCTTCCCCCTAGGCTTGAAAATACAGCGAGGGATCTACCGTGGTACAGGGTGAGTATTAACCCATGAACTACCAGATTAGTTTAGTAGAAGTCAGGGACACATGGTTAATCTATTGGTTGGATTTGATTTTTCTGTTCCTTTAACCCTTTGAGCGCCAGAGGTATATGCAATGAATTGCAGGAGTTGCATCCCCATCTGGCACGCAGAGGGTTAATGCAGTTCTAGATATACACAAACAGGGTGATGTACTAAGAGGAAATGGAGCAGATCTAGAGCAAGCCAAGAGCACCATTGGGAACAGCATTTCGCAAGTCTCCATTCATTGAAATGGGGCTTTTAACTCTTTGAATGCTATAGAGGGATCAAGCGCATTTAAACCCCTTCTGAATTTTTAGTTGTCCCCATATGGCTTGGTTTATTTGCCCTAATATTGCTTCACTGCACTGCTTTGCAACGTGTTACCCTCTGGTTATTATAGGGTTAAAATTACCTATGTGATCTCCTTACTTCCTCCTATTCCAGTGTGCAGTCTGACTACATATAGCTACGTTCCTGCTGTTCTGGGGACTTGCTGCTAGTTTACTGAATTTTCTTGTCTGTCAAAGGAAATGTAGGGTTAGTTTAAGCACCTATATTAGAGGAAAATGATTACTGTAATCCAGTGATTAAAGTGATAGTAATACCTCAATTTAACTTTGAGCATTTTTTTTTACATGTTGTGCTATATATAGTTACTTACAGATTTGTAATTCAAAAGCTATTCAAGAGCAAAGTACCCCCCTCTTGCCCCTTCTAGCCTTCGATTTGGTATCCGGTCATGGGACCAGACGGATGCAGTGAGGGACAATCTTCACAAAGTATAAGGAAAACCCTGCCCCCTTGACGTAAGAGGGTAGGATTTTCCTTTTGCTTACTGACAGTTGTCCCTTGCTGTGCTTCATCCAGACCAGACAGAGAGGCAGTGTGACACGGGGAAAGGGGCGGGAGGGGAATCCTTTAGTCTTGAATAGTGTTTGAACTACAGATCTGTAAGTAACTATATATAGCTAAACATGTTTAAAAAAAATTAATAATAATAATAATAATAATACTCTGAGCTGAAGTGTAATTGAGGTATTACTATCCCTTTAAGTAAGCTGCCCCCTAATCTTTAGTCCTAATTTTTTATTTTGGTCAGATTAAGAGATCTGAGATCCCTAGCATCCATTGCGTTGATATATTTTGAAGCTTCACCTGTTTTGTGCTTTGAATATACAATGTATACACATCTTTCTAAAGATAATACATTTGACTACAGTTTACTACAGTTATTTTGATTGCTTTGCTTATGTTCTAGTAAGTATATTCTTAACCCCTTAAGGACCGGAGGTTATGGGACATTTCCGTCCCATAACGACCGCATAGGGGCACTTTGAGGCGCCGGTACACGTGACCTGTCACGTGTATCGGCGCGTCACTATGGGGCTTGAAAGAGATCGCTCCGATCTTGGAGCGGTCTATTTCATGCCCTATTTTTACTTACAGCGCTCCCGGTAGAGCGTTGTAAGTAAAAAGTACGTGACGTACCGGGACCGTCAAGGGTCGTTGGAGCACATTTACCCTTGACGGTCCTGGTACGTCAAGGGTCCCTAAGGGGTTAAAGGGCAGCTTAAAAAGAGTACCCTCTTAACAGGCTTAGTGATGGTGACTGAACATACAAGTTTTGGTTAAGGTGATGTGTTTCCATAATAGCAGCTCCAATAGCCTGCTCAGGGTCATTACATGGAACCAGACTTCTCTTTATGTCCAGTACCCTGCCAAGGAGGAGGTCATTTTCTGACTGCTCAAATGGCTGACAGGAGCTGTTTCTGAGTTTTAAAAAGGAAATCTTCTCCCATAGGAGCAGACTGGGGAAACTGTGATACTTGCCCTTTAAAACTTTGCCTTTTAGTGGCATTTTATTTGCCACAGTTCTGTAGAACGGCATTAGCATAAAGTAGTTTACTCACAGAAGAGCTTTGTACCCTGCTTAGCATAGATGTGGGCAATCTGTGGCTCAGTCCAACAAAAGCAGGAGCACAAGTTGCCCATAATTATCTCCCACGCCGCTCCTACACATTATGATATATTCACTTTTTACTTTTTTTTTCTTAGTACTTCCTGATGACTTACATAAGGGTTACTAACTTACTGTACCTTCAGCTGTAGGCAACTACAGCAACATCCATCATTCCCAACCACTGTTGAAGTGTGAAGTGGCAGTGGTTCCTTGATAAATAAAGCAATGGGCAGCTAATCTGTGACACTTCTAAGTGTCCTGAAAATTGTGTAATTTTTCAACATTTTCTGAATTGTATTAATTTCTTCGGGGATACTAAATTCAGCTGGTTTCCTATTTCTTTTTCCCTTTAAAGGTATAGTAATACTTCGTTTTATCTTTATTTTATTTTGTAGGCATTAAAAAAACTTTTGGAATGATATAAGTCTTATCCCTCAAACCTTTATGGTTTAAGAGATATTCACAAGCAAAGTTTCCCCCTCCCGCCCCTTTTACCTAGTGTAAGCCATCTCTTCTCAGATGTGAAATGCAGTCCATAGACCAGACAGATAACAGAAGGGGACAATATTCTTACAGTGAGAACAATGAAAGCCCTGCCCCCCTTGACAAGCTTTTCAGGTTTTTCCCTTATCTTAATTGAAGATTGTCCCTCTCTGCAGTCTACCTGGGCACCTCCCTTCTGCTCTGGCTGAGCAGTGTTACATCAGTAAAAGGGGCGGGAGGGGGATACTTTGTCATTCAATTACTCTTGAACTACAACTCTGACAGAATTGAAATTACACTCTCCAAAGTCCAAATACTATGATGATTAATTGGAGCTGCTTTTATTATGAAACATTACTGTTCCTTTAAACTTTCCACTGATGATCAAAAGCCAACCGATTTATGGGTGTTTGAAGGAAGAGCATGATCTGAGATGGCTAGGTGGGGTTTGGATAGCTGATAACACCAGAATGAGAGAAAGTGACAGCAGAGACTTGCCCTATTGAAAGAGCAACATAAGAAGATTGTTAAAATGTTTTAAAGTTTTCATATGAATAAGTATTATCAGTATAGAAATGAAAACCTTTTTGTCTCCTTTTAACATAAATCTAAATTATGTTTTATGAGGCATTGCTCCGTTAAAGTATTACATTGCACAAAAATTGTGTGTTCTAGTTCTTAGATGGACCTCTGCTTATTTAGTTTTCAACCTTCAGTTTGCTTATGGAAGAAAAAGGATTATTTAAGCAAATTCCCAGTCTAAGTTTCTTAGAAATTCTTGTTTGTTCGCTTTCCGCATTTTGATATTTTCAGTAGCCTTACAAAAGAATAATTAGAAGTTTTTATTCTCTTGTCTAATGATACAGTGATTTGTTAGTTATTAATTGATATATGCCTCTGGGCATGTACTTTGTGTGGAATGTAACAGGTGCTGTAATTGTTTGTTTGTGGAACAGCGTAAGTAATCTTTGGGGCATGACTGGTCCTTAGGTGGTGAAGGAGAGTGTATTAATGAGCTGATTGGGTAAGACATGCTTGTTGGTTACTCTTGTCCTGTATTAATGTAGAAACGGCAGAACCAATATTATCAGGACTCTCTCTTTATTTTAGTAATGCATCAGACTTTTGTTGTTGGGATTATCTACTGCTTAATATCTGTATAAAACTGGAAATTGTCAAATTTGTCATTTTAACCCTTCGAGTGCTAGAGTGGTATCCAATTCGCAATGTAATGGATAGTTCCTGGCACCCAAAGGGTTAAGAAGAAGAAAAAAAAAAAGCGCCTGTGCTGTCAGTCCCTTTTGGCTCCTAGCAACACCTCCTAGGACTGACAACGTAGGCACGCATACGTCACTATGGAATGATGTCTGCGCTCTGTCCTGTCTGTCAGTCCAGGAGCAGCGGATAATTCGCATTAACCAGGTAATAATTCTGGCGACTAGCGCTACTGAGCAGCTAGTCGCCATATGAGGAATTATTTGGGGCCATCTTTGTTAAATGTGGTAGTTCCGCTTTAAGTAGTAGCAGCTGCTTGATATTTCCTAATTTGCTTCCCAGAGTGTGAGTTTAGACCCATCACAGTGCAGATAGCATAGGCGAATGAATTTATAAACCCCTTGTTGGTAGGTTCCCTCTTGGATCAGAGGTTTGATTCTCACCTTACTGGCAAATTAATGTGAGCAGTCCTCCGGTGACAGGCAGACAGTAGTAAGAGCAGGAGAAGAGGTTAAAATCTCCCTTGATGATGGGTGCACTTTATTTTCCCCACTGTGTACAGGTGACATGAGCAAAAGCAGTTGCATTCCAGGGGGTTAAAATTCCATTTAACCCTTTGAGTGCCAGAGGGGTGTGCAACGCATTGCAAAACAATGTGTTGTGTACCCCTCTGGCATTCAAAGGGTTATAATATAAATATAAAATATACATGTTTTTTTATTTCTAAAAGGAAAAAATAAAGGCAAAAAAGTGGATGTCACGTGCTAAGGCTATAGGCCCTGCTAAGTCAGTGGGGAGAGTGTGGGAGTGATAGAGTTAACAATACCAGACCCTGGTTACTTGTTACTTTTCCTAGCAACCACCACATTAACCCCTGAAATCCCTCCTGCACTATCACCCCAGTCATACAATTCGCTGCCACCACCAAGACTGTATATCTGGGCGTCTTAGGTTATCCCAAACACAACAGAATACAGTATAAAAATCACCTTAATAATCACATATATATTTAACCCTTTAATAGCATGTTCTAGCTGAGCTTCCTTCAGAGTAGCGAGTTCATATTAGAGAATAGAGACGAGCTGATTAATTGAACATTTAATCTGGAAAAAAGTCTTCACAGTGCTGATTAAAAAATACAGAAATAAATGACGTACACAAAGATTATACATTGGCAAAACAGTCCGTAAAATAAAGGAAACACAAGAGATCCCTATACACTTACCGATATATTAGGAGTCCTTGTGGGAACTTCAGGTGGTAAAAGCTCTCCTTCGAGTTGTTGCAAAGAAATTCCCTGTTTTCATCCAAAAACCCATATTATATAGGAGTCCACAGTTGCTTCTAAGAGGCCAGACCCCCTGGATGTTACCTGGGAGGGTCAGGGGTCTGGCCTGACCACTTACAGCCCACTCAATCAGACCTGTCAGGGATGCTACTGCAGAGTTCTACCTGAAAAATCATAAGGCTTCCCAAAACATGCAACCCACAGCGCACCTTTATAATGTTATAACAATCATATTCCTCATATCTGTGTGAATATCTGGACACCCAACGTGCTGCGTCTAACTGGTTGCCATGTGGCTATTCTTGTAACTCATAGCAGGAACACCTTCACCTGTCATGTTTGGTCCCCACCACAAGAGTAAAACCTGGGCATTCTGAATATATATTTGTATTGAACCATTTTACACTATATATACATGTTCTCCCTATTTCATAATATTTGACTGTCCCCTGGATGAACCCCATCAGAGCAGAGGGTCCAGTATAGTTTGACATATGTTCTGCTCCAGTGATCTACTCATTCAGTTTCTGGTGATGTTATCTACTCCGCTAATTTTATGGCCTAGGACTGGTGCACTTTGAACAACATACAGGTCAGCAAACAAACAAATTATACAACCCAGAGGGCCAAGTCATGCTTTGGCATGACAGTGGATTTTAAATAAGCACTCCCCTCCTCATAAGTAACTAACCAAAATCTAAAATACTACCAAGTATCAAACAATATAAATGTATTAACCATTTGAGTGCAAAAGGGGTGCGGTAACCCTCTGACACTCAAAGGGTTAACCCTTTCAGTGCCAGAGTGGTACGCAACACATTGTAAAGCAATGCATTGCATACCTCTCTGGCACTGAAAGGGTTAATGATGCTCCTGAAAAAAAAAAAAATAGGGAACTCAAGGAAGCATATACACCCCATACATAAACCCACCCCTCCACATATGTCCCACACAATTAGTAAAAACCTATATAAACCTCCTGAACACTAGATGCCGACATCCACATCCTAAATACACAAAAATTGCCGCTCTAGATATAGATAGGGAAAAAAATTCCCCCATGCTATAGGACAAGAAATAGCTGTAGCATTAAGAGCCAGACATGTGGAGAGGTACGGAGAAAGTGCCTTTCTTTAACATATCGATCCATAGGCAACATTGGACATTTAAACAACATACGTCAGCAGGACCACTCAAATCTGACCATCACCTAGAGGCACTTATACACATCAGGATACCACACACTAAAGTCTCTTGTAATCTCCCACTCTGCAGACTTAAGTTACATTAATTTTAAACTATCTCACCACATCTAAGTGGTATTCTTCAACAGTGTGGGTCTCTCCTGTGCGGTCACTTAACTAGTTGGTCTTAACTTGCACAAACAATGTTACATCGAGTAGTCTTTGCCCCTATCCTTATGCTCTCCATTAAATATATTTTCCTGTCTGTAACACCGCATAAACTGTTACATTGTTGCCCTTAGTCTTTAAACAAGCCGCTACACATAGCCTCCGGATGATAATCACCATCTATGCATTTAGCCCCACATCGGGGCTTTTTCAAGATACATGTATTATTTAAAGACTAAGGGAAACAATGTGACTATTTATGCTGTGATCCGGACCGGAAAATATATCTGATAGAGAGCAATAAGGATAGGGGCAAAGACTACTCGATGCAACATTGTTTGTGAAAGTGAACGGACCGGACTCACGGACCAGCTGGTTGTGACCGCACAGGAGAGAGCAGGAGAAGAAACCCACACAATTCCGAAGTTGAAGAATACCACTTGGATGCGGTAAGATCGTTTAAAATTAATCTTACTTAAGTCTTCTGAGTGGAAGATTACAAGAGACTTTAGTGTGTGGTATCCTGATGTGTGTAAGTGCCTCTAAGTGCTGGTCAGATTTGAGTTGTCCTGCTGACGTATGCAAAACAAGCTTCAATGTTGTTTAAATGCCCAATGCGGCCATTTTTGTGTATTTAGGATGTGGATGCCGGCATCTAGGTTTTTAATAATTGTGTGGGACGTATGTGGAGAGATGGGTTTATGTATGGGGTGTATATGCTTCCTTGAGTTCAGGATTTTTTCAGGAGCATGTATTAAAAAATATATATTGTTTGATAGTTGGTAGTATTTTATATTTTGGTTGGTTACTTATGAGGAGGGGAGTACTTATTTAAAATCCACTTTTTTGCCTTTATTTTTTAATGTTCTACATTATCTGGATTTCATGGCACCCTGTGTATGTATAGATGCCTCCCTAGTATGAATGCCTGACTCATATATTTTTGCAATAGGATTTTTATTTCTCCCATATTTCTCCCATTTTATTTTAGCTTACTGAATACAGCTTTGAGTTGGTTCTCCAAATAGACTTATTAGTGTTAGTTTTGTTTTTTGTTTTTTTTTTGTTTTTTTTTTATGTTCAATAGTGCTTTTCTGTATAATTTAAATAACTAGGTAAATTCTGTCTTGGTTATGCAAAGTATCTTATTGTTCAAAGTAGTGTGTTTTTCTTTATAGAACAAGCACACACGCAGAGTACAAGGGGGAGTGGAAGCTAAGTATGTTTTGAATAGAAATAACCGCATTGTTCTCAAAGTAAAGACTAACCTGCTCAAGTGTAACCAGGAATCATTAATAGGGTGTCCTCACCTCAGGGATCACTTAATTGATTTAAAATACTTTTAAACTTGTATTGGTACTGCAATAGTGAAATGTTGCCTATTTTCCCAAAACACTTGGCTTACAGAATCACAAAATAAAATTGAAAATGTTAATATGTGGCAGGCAACAGCGAGAAAATGAAGTTGCCATGGTAACAAAGCTACTTTTCTGATGGCTTCCTAAGATATAGCTCAAGTAGAAGCAGATGTCTGATTTGAGTATTTTGCCTTCTTCAGTGTAAACAAATAACTTGTAGGCAGGTGTTAGAAATAATATGGAAATCCTATTAAGAGGCACTGGTATCCTGTCAGCCAGGAAGCCCCTACCACAAAAGGAACTGTTGTCTGAGTGAGCAGCAGAGTCATTCCTCATTAGGCTTTATCTTTTCCCAGGAAATGGATGCCTGTGTGTGTGTTCATTCAGCTAGATGCTATTCTTCCATTTATGTTGATGCCGTTTCCCCCTTCATTCCTTACCACCATTATTCTGTTTGGGGGCAGGGGAGATTTGTATATGGAAAAGGCAGAGAACAAGTGTGCTATTACTGCTCTAGTTTTCAAAACCTAACTTTGATTTGAATTTCATATACAGTACAGGCAAAAATAAATAATAATCCTTTGAGTGTCCAATGCATTTGGATTTCACCTCCCTCCGGCACTCAAAAGGCCAAGAGCCATAAAACTAGTCCCTTGCTTAGTCTGTATTTATCCTAATGAAGTGCGTGTGCAGCTAGGTCATTGTGTGGACTTAAAGGTAGACCAATACATTTCACCGCTTTGCTGGAAAAAAAAAAAATATATCCCATTGCAAACTGAACATGACCCCATTTAACACTGACGTTTCATCCTATAATGCAAGGCAGGGCATGACTGTGTTAGATACTGTGTAAGACTAAGTGATATTGTAGGAGTTATATGCACAGAACAGAGCTATTGAAAGCCTTAACATAGTAATTCAGCTTTTCTCTGCCTATGGCCCCTGAGACTTGCTTCATAAAGCTAATAATGTGCACACTGGTGGTCTCTTGTTGCCCTAGCAACAGACCAATAGGGCACAGGGTATGTGAAATGCATGAACATCTGTGTGATTTTTCTTCTTTTTTTTTTTTTTTCTTTCCTTCTTCCTCCCCTCAGACATTTTTTATTTCTTGGCACTGATTGGGCCGCTCTGGCTTGTGCTTATGACATTGCGTGAGCAGGGATAAGCTGAAGAGCTCCCCTGGGCCCTGCCCTAAGTGCTTGGCAGAATCGAAAGTGAAGTGAGATTTATCCAGGCTGTGCTTTCAGTGGTTGAGGGATTTGGCCTGACAGTACTCTCGGTGGGAAGTTACTGGCTTGCACTCTGCTACACAGGGACATGAATAAAAAATGATCTGGTAAATCTAGGAATTATTGGGTTTATTGGTGTGCCTCAGAATGAATAATCTAAAGGGAAAATGGAAGCGATTGTATATGAGCATACCACAATTTTATGGTCATTAGCTAGCTTTTATTTTGTCCCTATTGGGTGTTTCTAGAAGTATAGGTCTATTTCAAATGTAAGTGGAGCTATACTAACAGATCAGTATATTGCTGGTCACATTAGCAACAAGAAATTTCAGTGCGTGCAGTGGAAACAAGTCCTGTCATTTGTAATGTGCACTGAGAATTGTGTATGTTGCAAAGCGCTCTCCAGAGCAGATATACTGAGAAGACCTGAAGCAATTCTGGAGCAAACCACTGGCACCTTAAGGAATAATACGAGTTCTCATTGATTTTAATGGCGTTTTTATCCCTTTGAATGCTAAGCAAGTGTATAATGCTTTGCATCCCTGTGTGTGCATATAGACAAGAAAAAAGTGGGACCACAGCACTTTTAGGGATTTATTTGTAATGCCACATGGGGTAAATGGGCTTTAACCCTTTGAGTGCCAGAGAGGTACGGAACACATTGCTCGTTATGCACCACTCTGGCACTCAAAGAGTTAATTGAGGGAGAGTGCTATACCTTTTTTTTTTTTTTTTTTTTAATGTACAGTTTGGTTCCTGATTGAGGGCTATTCATTCTGTTCATAGTGTATAATATTTAATTTTTTTTAATGATTTATCCCTTTGAGTGCCATTGCTTCACAATGCATCACGTACCCCTCTGCTATGCAAAGAATTAAGGACCAAAGGCTTGTGCAACGCATTGTTTTTCACAATGCATTGTGATTTAATGGGTTAATCTCAAAAAGGAAGTTCTTATGTTACAGTTGGAATGTTGATCTGAATATCATGCACTTGTTGTGTGATCATAGTGAGAGCAGCATCGTGTTTGCCTCCGATCTGCTATTTTGGTGTTGATGTTGCTTGTGTGTGGGTAGGCAGTGCAATATGCTCTTTAAATGAGAAGCAACACACCTCCTAATACTAATAACCCTCCATTCACCTTTCTATGGCCAGATAATCTTAATGGCTATGATTTTTTTCCTTGTACCTTTGTTCAAGAGGGAAGCCCTTCAGTCAGTCCTGGATGTCATGTCCGTAGAGGTGGACATTTTCTTTTTTTCAAGTGAAGCAAAGTACATGTACCTACTTAACCCTTTTAGGACCTGAGGGGTGTTCAAAGCAATGTGAATCAATCTGTTTCACATCCCTCTCGTCTTTAATGGGCGAAAAATGACTGTATGCAGTGAGTGGAGTTTGTGTCCAATTGTATTGCAAGTAAGTTGTCTGCCTCAATGGACCTAACCTCTTCAGTCTGTCCTGAATGTCCTCTCTTGAACAAAGGCACCATGGCAAAATCCATAGGTGACATTAAGATTTTCTGGCCATAGTAAGGTTGTGGCACTTTTTTTTTTTTTTTTTTTTTTTTAAGTTTTCCCTGGAGCAAACAACACAGGAGGAGACTAGAGAATCTCTTTTGTTGTCTCTTCATGCCTTTGGCTATTTCAATCACTTCTGTATAGTAAACACCTCCTTCCTTCCTCAAGAACAGAGAGAGGTATGAACTGCATAGGACAGCCTCATTAAGCTAACTGAAGGCAGGAGGAAAGAGATCCAGACAGACTTGTTGGTCTCTAGATACTGCTGAATTCACAGAATCTAGAAAAAGATGCAGCAACCCCAGAAGGATGGGCAGTGTATTGAAAAGATTTGTTACGCACCAATATGGGGATAGAAAGCATATTGGACTGTCCAGCCCTCCCATATTTGTGTACATATGTCAGATGGTTTTCATTGTCACATATTTTTATTATGAACTTCTCTACCATCAGTTGAGGGATTCAGGGGCCAGTGAGGTATTAGGATCTCAATGATGTAACTCGTAACACATTCCACCCTATTAGCCCTAGTTAGGAATATCAGGGCATTGTTTTCCTGAAGGCAAATCTTTTAATTCCTGTGTCAGGCATGAGGGTCTCCTGATTGTCCTGTCTTTGGCACTTAGTCATGTAGGTGCTGAGATGCAAAAGACCTGATAACTATAGGCAAACTTCTAGTGCAGCTGGAGGGTTTCCAGGGCAGACTGTGAGCCAATCCTTATGATTACGCAGCCTCTGAAATATCTGACGAACGAGTGATCAGCTGACAAACGTGTAATACCCTGAGAAGGAAAGACGCAACCAGTTGAATTGCTGTTGAAGGAAGGCGTTAGAAACTACTTTCCCTTTAAGGCTGCAGGAAGTACAGATCAAACTTAAAGGGACAGTAATGTTTCACAAAATCAGCAGCTCCAATGATTCTTTATAGTATTTGAGCCATAGAAACTGTTATTTCAGTACTGTCAGAGTTGTAGTCCCCCTCCTGCCCCTTTACCTTGAGTAAGCCACTTCCCCTCGTATGTGGAATCAGTTCTTGAGACCAGACCGCTCACAGCAATGGACAATCTTTTTACTGTGAACATAAGGAAAACCCTACTTCCCTTGACAGGTTTTTCCCTTATGCTAATTGAAGGTTGTCCCTCTCTGGATAGTCTTGCTGCTCTGAGGTGAGCAGTGTTACATCAGTAAAAGGGGCAGGAGGGGCATACTTTATCATTCAATTACAGTTGAACTACAACTCCAACAGTATTGAAATAACACTCTCCATGGCCCAAATACTATGGAGATTAATTGGAGCTGCTTTTATTGTGAAACATTACTATCCCTTTAAGGCTTTAACATGGTTTATGCACTGTATGCATAAACCATCCTGTCGGAATCCAGGGAGGGACAAGCTTCTTTGCATCTACAGTATCTGCCAATGCTTCAGCATTTTCCTTTGGGCATATGTCTCCTGATGTACCAGAACCAGAGATGGTCAAAGCCATTCCAGGTTCTATTGCCAACTCAGTGGATGTAGTTTTCAGCAAATGGCTTGCTGACCCTCCTCAGGCACATGGGCTGGCTGAGATGTGGAGATGTAGCATGACCAGCTCCTTAGAACCATTTACTGCATCACAATATCCCTTATGGCTGAAAATGTATAATACAGAAACTTCTTCTAGGATATTGGAGTCATTACCAGTCTCAGGAAAACTGTTCTTTGGTCCAGATGTAGGCCAGTTTTCTACTGGTAGGTAGAGTTCCTTTCTTCTTCAAAACAAAAATGTTAGGATTTTCCCAGAGGATACAATATGGGTTGTATCTCTCTAGATATTAAAAAGGTGTCCCTTCAAGACAACAAATGTATCCTAATTTTGTTACTCCTGGAGATCCAAGACCAGCTTGCACACAAATAAAACCCTACACTAAATTAAGTTCTTCTATGCCCCATTCTGCCTGAAGGTGGGCACACAGGGGTATTCCCCTAAAATCTCAGTTGTGGGAAAGACTCCAATATTTCTTGCTACAGTGCATTTATTCAGTCATCAAAAGTGTTTCATCAGATTACCTCCTCCATGCTTTTTCCTGTCCAGGATTCCAGAGCATCCAGTGTATGCACTCAGGAGTAATAGTTCCTGTTCCTGAGAGACAGATTCAAAGGCTTCTATTCAAACCTTTTAATAGTACCCAAAAAAGATGGAGGGTTTTGGCTAGCCCTGGGCTTAAAAGATCCCAAAGGGTAAGCCTTATTCCTCTTTTGAATGACCCGATGATCAAGGGCCCAAACACTTTTATTCAATTAACAAATGAACAATCCAAGTTCTGCAGTGACATGGATTGATGATAAATGTACTCGTTTGTTACCCACTCAATGACTTGAGTGCTTGAGACTGATCTTTGGCGTATCTATTCAGAGAGATGTAGTTACAGGCTGCTCGGGATAGCTTGTCCCACATGTCTTGTAACTACCACCCCCTGTGTTTTAAATCCCCTCCCTCATGAATTGAGAGCCAATGATGAAGCTTACTTGGAGGAAGAGTGTTGCCAATCAAATATCACGTCATGAACGTGGCCGCTCTCTTCCTCTACTTCCATGGAAAGAACATTGGACTAAATTGGTCAGTAGTAATATTTAAGTATACGTTTGAGATTTGACTTCGATTAACGTGATACAGCACTATGGGAGTTAATTGTTGTTAATGAAAGTTCCACTTTAACTTGTTGAATGCCATAGGCCTGTGCAATGTGCTGCACTCCCCTTTGGTCCTTAAAGGGTTAAATTAGCTTCAGTATTTTTGTTTCTTGGTGATTTATATAGCTCATAATAATAATAATGATATCTAATGTCAGAATAGTACCATTGTATGAGTCCCTATTTTTAATCTATACAATGAAATAATTTTTCCTTTGTTGTGTCTTGGCAAACATCCTATATAAGGATGTTTGTCAGAAGCCGTCATGTGCAGTACAGACGGCTGTGCATGCTGCAGTCATGCTCACTACAGACTGCCCACTCCGCAGCTGATAACGGAGCAGGGCTCCAAATTCAGGCCGTAGTCTTCTCTGTGCAGAGAGAACTACATTCTGAATTTGGAGCGCCCCGCTCTGTATCAAGTAACGGCACAGGCAGACTGTACTGTGCATGACTGCACCGCGGCCATGGCTGGGTGGCCCGTGTACACGGGCTCTTCAACTAGTATGCTATATTTTTCTTTGTCTGCTGAAGTATAGTGATTCAGTGCATCATTAGTGAAAGGTAACAGTGCTAGAGAATTTAAGATACTCTTTGATTGTTTCGGTTTGTATAATATGTTCCTGTAGGGTAAACCACAGACATTGTGAAACAGGCTTTAAATGACTTCTGAGTAACCTTCTTTTGAGTGCAAGTTTGGGATATTTTACCAATCTCTCTTCCAAACATTTTTCAGTGCTCTCTATCATCTCTCTCTATCACCATCTGATTATCTCACAATGCATTGTTCACCCCAGTGGTTTCTGGAAGTCAAGTGAGTGTTTCTTAGAAGACAGGAAGCCTGATGTATAAGTACAAAAGCATGACACTCCTATACATACAGGGAGGCTGGTCCATTGAAAAGAACCAGATCAGCTCTGAAGCAAACCAGTTGCACCATAGGGGCAAACATGAGTTGCACCATAGGGGCAAACGTTGCCAAAATGCCTGTTGATTTAATGGGAAATTTACAGGGGTGTTTCTTAATTTAACACATTGGGAATTGTGCACTAAGGGTGATAGAGGTGATAAAGTGGAGATAACGTCTCCAGTGATATCACTTCTCCAGTTATGTTATTCTGTAGAGCCTATGTTCTAAAATCTCCAAAGCTGGAGAAATCTTAGTGCATTGGCTCCATGGAATTACAAAGGACTTTGTAGAAGTGATATCACTGGAGAAGTAATCTCTCCTTTATCACCTGTTTATTACACTCCCTTTGACTTCCCTAGGTATGTGTCCTTGATACCTCAGTTGAGTATATCTTTCTTTGCATTATATTTGCAGTATAAAGTCATCTCTGAAGTCTGCCTGTAGTCCATACCTCCTAACAGGCTTCAGCTGACCTGACTGGCTCCTTAGGAACTCAGCTGTTTAACCCCTTAACGACTGGCCACGCAGGCACGTTGCGGTCACTAAAGGACCATGGAAGATTTTTATTTATTTATTTATTTATTTTTTTTTTTTCCGATTCGGATTCCAGACTCCACGAATGGCGTGCAGCCGCAGGGGGAGCCCGAATTCCATGACGGTCATAGTACATCATGTGTCGTTAAGTTGAAGCAGCACGTGCTATGACCGTCAAGGGTCGTTAAGGAGTTAAGATTACAATTTCACATAAAAACAGTAAATTGAAATAACTGACTGTTGTTTGAAAGGAATTGTAACCTTTTATTCTGACTTTACAGATTCTGCAAAATCAGAATATGTAAATTTAAATGGCAGATACCTTTATTTTTTATCACCTTTTTTTATGTTTGTCCCTAACAGTGAGGTTTCTGAATCTAGGAAGTTTGTAGATATAAATATCTGTATATAATGCAAGTCACCCTGCAGCATGTATTGATATCTATACTGTATATTTGGATTTTTAATTATAAAATAGTGTAAAAGCCCGTATACATGGGCCAAGGTCTTGGTAATGTTAACCCTTTGAGTGCCAGAGGGGTACGCAGTGGTACTCCTCTGACACTCAAAGGGTTAAGAGGCCGCTAACTCACTGCTCCACGCAATGCAGTCTTGCACGGCCAGTCTCTACTGCGCATGACTGCCCGAACGTGGCCAGTCTCTACTGCGCATGACTGCCCGAACGCGGCCGGTCTCTACTGAGCATGACTGCATCGTGACAAACATCCTAGCAAATTATTATAGATGATGATGATGATATTCATTGTTGCACTGTGCTCATATGTTGAGTGCACAGCCTCCATAGAGCTGCTGTCAGACTTTCAAGCCAGATAGACAGGGTCTGTGAGGAACTACATCACACAGGACAGACAACTGAACAGCATAATGCAGCACAGATGCATAGAAGGCTTTTTTATTTTATTTTCAGACTTTTGTTTGAACTACCATTTGTCCACTAGGTCACATAATGCAGCATTGTCTTAAAGGGATATTAATGCTTCACAAAAAATGCAGCTCCTATTAATCTTCATAGTATTTGGGCCGTGGAGAGTGTTATTTCAATACTGTCAGAGTTGTAGTTCAAGAGTAAGAGAATGATAAAGTATCCCCCTCCATCCCCTTTTACTGATGTAACACTGCTCACTTCAGAGCAGCAAGACGGTCGCAGAGAGGTACAATCTTCATTGAGCATAAAGAAAAACCTGTCAAGGGGGGCAGGGTTTTCCGTATGATCACAGTAAGAAGATTGTCCCTTGCTGTGACCTGTCCAGTCAAGAGACCAGATTCCACATCTGAATGGTGGCAGCTTACTCTAGGTAAAAGGGGCGGGTGGGGGATACTTTCATTCAAATACTCTTTAAAGGGACAGTAGTGTCCCATAAAAAAAAATGTTGTTTTGTAGAGGTTAAAAAAAGAATTATGTGGCACAAATCCCATCTCTCAAACCCCGCTATGGTTTGAGAGATATTCACATTGAATGTTTCCTGAGATTTGAGTCGGCTGACTCAAGGAGGCTCTACAGCAGAGCTGAAACAGTGTTATTAAAAAGAACTACTTCGTTGGAACGGTCTACAAAGTGTACTTGCAAACCAGGCACACTTTCTAGACCTTTCCAATTAAGTAATTATTTTTAAATAAGGCGTTTTCGGCTCTGCTGCAGAGCCACTGGCTGTCCCCGGACCGGGATCTCCTGCTGTCAGCACACTGCAGACGTCAGGGGGAGGGAGGAAGTTTCAATGCAAAGATCTCTCAAACCATAGCGGTTTGGAGATGGGATTTGCTGCAAATATTTTTTTTTTTTTTTTTTTTTTTTTTTAAACCTCTACAAAACAAGAATTTTTTTTTTTTTTTTTTTTTTTTTTTTTTTTTTATGGGGCATTAGTGTGCCTTTAACTACAATTGAAATAACTCTCTCATGGTCCAAATACTATGAAGATTAATCATAGCTGCTTTTTTTGTGAAACATGATGACTTTAATCAACAGATCTGTTTCGAGTGAAGCAGATACGATAAGGAAAGTGTTACATTGTATCATAGTTCTGCTTTGTGAGCAGTGTATCATTTTGCCAGTACCAGAATGGATATTTGCTTAGTGCAACAGCAGCACAAAAGTACAAGGTAGCAAAGTATAGTTTGCCAGTTTTGTTCATGAGGACAGGACATAAAATATGTAATATGCGCTTTGTTTGGTTTAGGCATGAAGTACAACTATATCCTTCCTTTAATAAATAAATACATTGAACAAGGGTGACTCTGGGCCAAAATAATTTCTCACCAATGTTTTAACATACACAAGTGCTGTATATACAAAACAGAAATGGGAGTAATTATGAGGCAACGTAACTGTACCATAGTGACAAAATGGTAATTCTCAATTACTTAAATGAGAATTTTAATCCCTTGAATACCAGAGGGCTTCTCCGGCATTCTCAAGGATAAATGTCCCATTTAAGTCAGTAGCAATAATAATTTGTTCTGTTTAGTACAGATGTTTGTTTGGAATTGCCTGCATTGGTACTACAATATTTTTTTTTTTTTTTTTTTTTTGGGGAGTGAGACCAAAAGCAGGTATATTGCCATACTAAAGACTGCAGAGGGAGCTGAAGCTGATGTTTAGGAGGCATGATGGTAGACAAGTTGAAGTGTTTTGGGAGAATAAAGGGAAAAAGAAGAATTTAACAAAAAAAAATGCTCAGTGATAGGCAGGTGCTCAAAGTTTCTACCTGAGCTGGCTGAGCATTCACTGTGACTAAGTGACATATACTTTGCAGACTGATAAAATAACCCCATACACCCAAGAGCGACAAACTTGACACTCGCTCCTAGAACTGCAAGAAGGAGAGAGACAAGCATTTAATAAGGTGTGGTGGTACAAACTGCTAATTCTGAAACTAACTGGTCTAGCCTCAACATGAACTATTCTGTAAAAAAAAACACTACAGACAAGTTAGGAGCAAAAACTGTTGCTGAAATTTTGGCTCTAGCTACATGTAGAAGCAGATAGGCAAAGAAGGGGAGGGGGAGTGACTTAATGTTGTAGGCAGTGTGGGTATGTTCTCTCTGTAGACAGTGACAGATAAGGCCAAAATCAGAGACAGGCAGGAGATTACTTGACCTGACCTATAACTTATACCAATAGTGGCTAACTCACACTCGCTCTCTCTCTCTCTCTCTCTCTCTCTCTAACATATCTGTATACTTTACAGTAAAATCAACATTACTTTCATTATGACCAGCAAATATGCTAGGGACAGAGGTAAGGAGAGAGGAGCAGGAGGAGTGTATGGATGTGGTAGTGAAGTGATACTCCAAAATTGGCTATGGTTACTGCAGTTTGGCAATAATGATGATGGTCCTGCTGTTTGTAAAAATGATATGCAAATTTCCACAACCAGCAGTAATAGTACAAAACCATTTAAGAACCCAAAAGATGACAAAAAAGTCATATTTTAGTGGTGTTGCCATAGTCAAGGAGGGTTTAGCATTGACTGTAAATTTTTGTAAATCACCATAAGGAGAAAAGTGGAGAAATAAAAAAACTGTATGGAATTTCAAAAATCCTAAAAAGAACTAGTGTAGTGAGGAGGAAGCAGAGAGTTCTGATTACCTAATTATTGATGATGATGTTGATCTAGAGTAAATCCCTCCATTGTCCTCCCTTTCTTTGGATAAGGATGAAGTAGAGAGTAAGAGTGATAATGACACAACCATGAAATTAGCTTACAGGAAAAGGCTCGATCATCCAACACTGTGTCTGTGTATGCAGTCTTTGAGAGATCAATCGGAAAGTCTCTGTATAAACAACCAAGTCTAAAAATACATATTCATCCTGTCAGTCATCATCCTTACAACTTCCATGTCCAAGCCCACCTAGTCACATGCTGGTTGAGTAAGCGGCACCATAGATCATCAACCCAAACCTTAGCAATGAGGAGTGCTTCTGCTGCTGCTGGAAGTGCATCATCACTGACTAATATTGTTAGAACAACTGCAAAATCTAAATCAAATAGTAATAGTCCCTTAGGAAACCCTCTGTCTATGAACTCTACAGTATGGAGATAATTCATTCACAACTGAGCTGATTTAAAGCAGAATCCCATCTAGGCAAATACTGATTGAGAGGAAAAATCAGCAGCAGCACGTCAGTCACGCAGCATCTAGCATCAGCAGAAGCACTCCTATGTGCTCTCGGGGGTCAGAGGGCACATAACTGTAGTGCTGTAGATGTGCCAGAAAGTGTGATAAATTTGCAGTAACACCTATGGCTCCTGCTGCTGTTCTGCAAATGCAAAACACAGAGGAGTATGACTGATGGAGATGAGTCATAGCGCACACATCTGTCCCTACCTCCATCACCACTACAAGTCATGTTATTAAAGAAATAATGTTACATAGTTTGTATACTGCCAACTCACATGTTTTAAGGAATCAGAAACTGAAAAAAAAAAAAAAAAAGAATCCAAATGTATACCTGTGGAATGGCTGCCCTTTTCTTTTGTCGCATAGACAGGGTTTTAAAGGGATAATAATATTTCATAATACAAAACGCTCTAATTAATCTTCATAGTGTTTGGACCTTGGAGAGTGTTGTTTCAATACTGTCAAAGTTGTAGTTCAAGAGTAATTGAATGATAAAGTATCCCCCTCCCACCCCTTTTAGTTAGCTAACACTGCTCAACTCAGAGCAGCAGGGAGGTGCCCAGGTAGATTGTTGAAAGGGACAATCTTCAATTAAGATAAGGGAAAAAGCTGAAAAACCTGTCAAGGGGGGCAGGGTTTTCATTGTTCTCACAGTAAGAAGATTGTCCCTTGCTGTTATCTGTCTGGTCAAGCAACCAGATTCCACATCTGAGGTGAGCAGTGTTACATCAGTAAAAGGGGCGGGATGGGGATACTTTATCATTCAATTACTCATGAACTACAACGCTGGCAGTACTGAAATAACACTCTCTATGGCTCAAATACTATGAAGATTAATTGGAGCTGCTGTTTTTGTGAAACATTACTATCCCTTTAATGAACTGATATCATGTGTTGCACCCTGGCATAACCCAAGCCAAAGTTATTTTTTAAGGATGTCTGTGCTAGAGTTGTACCAGTAGGTGGTGAGTGTTGTGGGAAAAGGACTTTTGTTAACATTTTTTTCAAGGCGTATTTGCTTTAGGACTGTCAGCTACTTCAGCCCTCAGCACTATGGTATTATGGTGGGAAATGTAGCAGTCATAGAAAACCTAGATGAAAAATGGCAACGTTTTCTCAGAAAATTGATTTGCAGTTACAAAAATTGTATGTATTTTCTACAAGTGGGAAAAAAAAATAAAAATTGGTAGCTTTCTGCGCAAAAAAAAAAAAAAAAAAAAAAAGTCGTGCAAGAGAAAAGTTGGATTTTTTTTTTGTCCATCAAGACCTATTCAAGAAACTAAAGCACAAATCAAGAGTAATGCTTTGGAGACTTCTCTGTCATTCAAGGGTTTAAAAGCCTCATTCACATTGGGGAATATCTGTTTTGCCCCTTTTGGTGATGTTCATTTGCACAAGAATTGCCCTGCTTTAGGTTGCAGAGTAAAGCCATAAAAGCTTTTTCATTCAAGCTAAAGAGCAGCGATTCTGGAGCATTGTAACTGCATGTTGGTTTGAAATGAAAATTCGGCAAGGTCCCATTTATTTAATCCTTTGAGTGCCAGAGGGGTATGCAACACATTGCTTTGCAATGTGATTAGTACCCCTCGGGCACTCAAAGGGTTAAATTGGACTTTTAACCCTTTTAATGTTTATTATTTTGCAATGCACTGGAGACCTCTCCAGCAATCTAGGGGTTAAAAGCGCACTGCCATGTGTTGTGGACCCCTCTGGCACTCAAAGGGGTAAAATCAGTCAACATTTTTGTTTCTGGTTTTCTCCAGAATTGCTCTTCAGTTTGATGAATAAGGTCCTGCGTTGTGAGTGTGGAGAGCTAGGAGAGGTCCGGTTTCCCTTCAGGCTTGTGAGTCTGCTATCTATCTGTCTTTACTCAGTGAACATGTTTTTAGCCATTTGCTTATCCTCCTCACCCTCTTAACCTTGTCATTGAGGAGTTTGAACAGACAGTGAGCAGCTGGAATTTGAGTGAGTGTTTCACACTCGCACCAGTCTGTTTGTAGTGGGTTGTTTGCTTTTGATTCTAGTTGAGCTGTTGACAAAAGCTTTAGGTACAAATGGGAACAAGCTGAAATGAAGCTGTGCCAGAAAGGCCTAGCGATACTGGCCCTACTTTCATTTTCCAACTGTTGAAAAGAAAACAAATTGAAGGAGAAATATCTTGTCTGCATTCTGGTTCCTTATCTTCCTCTTCAGTCTTGACACCAAAGATGATAAATTCATGATGCCTAGTCAGACTGTGGTTTAAGTCGGAAGTATAATTAATCCTTTAACATGCTCCCATCTGCCAGCATAATTGAGACATAAAAATATCTCCCTCAATGAAGTAGGTAAAGAGTGTAAGTTATCTACTAATCAATAGTTTCTGAATTGCTTGTTTTGCTGCTACGGTCAAGTGCCTTGGCTATTATTGCTGTTCTTTCTGTGACCCAAGGAGAATTGTGGGGCAAACCAAATGTCATCAGAAAACAAACAGTCCAAATGATTTACATGACGGGTTTTTAACTCCTCCAAACTGTGTTGGAGACCCCTAGCAATTCATTGGACTAAATCAGTGAGAACTGAAAAAAATGTGCATTTATTCCACGCCCTATGCTTTTTGCATTTAACCCTTTGAGTACCAGAGATGTATCATGTTTGCTACCTCTCTGGCACTCAAAGGGTTCTGACTAATAATTTAAAGGGGAACTACCACCCCGCAATAACTTAAGCTGAATTCGTTCTTCATCTGGTGACTAGCTGCTTAGAAGCGCTAGTCGCCAGAAATATTACCCGGTTCCGAAGATTTCTCCATTTTACCGACGCTCACAGCAGCAGGAAGCACGGACATCTCGTCACAGTGACGTCCATGCGCCTGCGCTGTCAGTACCTTTTGGAGCCACTTGTGAGCATCGGTAAAACGGAGAAATCTTCGGAATCAGGTAATATTTCTGGCGACTAGTGCTACTAAGCAGCTAGTCGCCAGATGAACAATGAATGCAGCTTAAGTTATTGCGGGGTGGTAGTTCCCCTTTAAATGTATTACCAGTAATTGAATTGGTCATATGTGTCAAGGCAAATGTAAGTAAGTGCCAGAGTGGTATCCAGTGCATTGGAGCTCAATGTGTTGGATAGCTCTTTAGCACGTCAGAGGGTTTAAATTTCCATTGACTTGAAATGGTGCATTTAACCCTGTCTGTGGTAGAGGTCTCAACACATTCTACATAATGCTTTGGAGACACCTATCATTAAACTGCTTATAAGCCTTGTTTGTCAATGGGAACTTGTATTTGATCCCTATGGTGCCATTGGTTTGCCCCTAATAGCTACCTTTTTGTCTTTTTATATGTGGATCTGTGGGCCATATGTGTAAATGAAAAAGTGGAGCAATTTTGGGGCAAACTGAAGGCTCTACAGGAAACACAAGCAGATTCCACAAGTTCCTGACCTATTCATTTAAATTATTTTTTAAGCCCTTGACCCCTTTAAATCAGCAGAAGTATTTATATGTTCCCTTTTTTTAATGCAATAGCAGAGGATAGAGTGACCGTAAGAGAGCTTGCGGCCTAGTGTAAAGGCCGTGTACATGGACCAAGCATTCAGGCAGTGTCTGATGCGCATGACTGCCAGAACGCAGGCAATATGTAGGTTTGCATCATTGCAGTCTCTACTGCGCGTGGCCTGCGTTCAGGCAGTCTCTACTGCGTGTGTCCTGCGTTCGGGCAGTCTCTACTGCGCGTCGCCTGCATCGGACAAACATACATCCGACCTTTTATAGATAGAAATATAATATAGGTCACAAGTGCATTACAGCACAATGCATCCAAGGGGTCAAAAACCCTCCGTTAGATAATAAATAACTGGGAAACTAATTTGTCGCTCATGACACCTCCTAGCATTTGAAATGGCCAAATAGTGACACTTATATTTTAGGTGGTGTTTCTGGTGGTCGGGGCATTACTGAGAATGTTTAGGTTATTTCATGACTTCTTTGTCAACCTGAATAAAGTATTTAGAACAAGACATTTAGGTTTTTTTTGGTTTTTTGTTTTTTTTTGTACACAATAATTTATAAACTCTTATACTGAAGCTTAAACATTTATTTGAGTTTTATTGTTATGAAGCTATGTGATACACTTATATATACACACACCACACAGTCTGCTCACCTAAAAAGAGGGTCACCAGGATGGGAAAGAAGGACATAGAGGCATGTGGGTCTCGAAGAAGAACACTTGGGAGGTATGTTTGGTGCAGTTTGCTTTTTCTTTACATGCGGGCCTATGTGTACGATATGCATTTAAGGAATTCTGGCTTCATCTTATGAAAAAGCTAACCTGTTTAACTTTAGTTTATATAGCTTTGTCTTTTTTCGTTAGAAGACCAGTTCTTTCAGAAAAACAGGTATGCATCATTTTAAATATCAGGTTGTACATTTCATTAAGGGAAATGCTCACTAATTAACTTAACCAGAATAAATGCTGGCTTTCCCAGTCAAAAAATAGTAAAGGCAGTTGTCAAAGTAATGAGTGACTAAGGATTAAATGAAATTGTATACCCTGAAATAGAATAGCCAGCAGAATTAGAAGTCATTTACTGGAACATAATTTAATTTGCATTAAGGGAAACTGTTTTTGTACAATAAAGTCAGACTGGCTCAGCCTTTTGGAAACAAAAGAAATTAAGCCTTTCTTGTGATTGAAAAAGTACCTACAACTTCCTAATTTGTGTGGTAATTACAACATGGCTTTTTTCCAGCATAAATGAAATGAAAGCTTTTATCTATGTATATTTTATTGTAATATGCACTATATAACAGTACTTGTATGTTTCGGGCCTTATGCTCAAAGAAAAAGGAACAATTCTGGAGCAAACCAACTGCACCATGGTACTGAGAAAAATCACTCCAATTCCTATTGATTTCCATTGGGTTTTGATGAAGCAGTACATTGGAGACATCTGGCATTTAAGACGCTAAGTCCCATTTAAATCAATGGGAAATTCTTGGTCCCTGATGGAACAATAAGGAATAAATGGCTCTTAAAGGCATAGTAATGTTTCACAATAAAAGCAGCTCCAATTAATCTTCATAGTATTTGGGCCATGGAGAGTCTTATTTCAATACTGTCAGATGTAGTTCAAGAGTAATTGAATGATAAAGTATCCCCCTCCCACCCCTTTTAGTGATGTAACACTGCTCACCACAGAACAGAAAGGTGGTGTCCAGATGGCTTGAAGAGAGGGACAATTGGAGCTGCTGTTTGTGTGAAACATTACTATCCCTTTAAAAGTACACTTACACCTCTCCTAGACCACCTCTAAGCTATACATTGTATTAAAGCACATTAAATCTACTTGTCCATGTAAGTTCAACAAATTTAAAGGCTTAAAATTTGAGTGGCTGCATTAAGGGGATTTGATATGTTGGACATAGTGGCCCTAGGTAACAGGGCAACACTGCTTCTTTAAGTTAAATAAAATACTTAAGCATATCTCATTATGGCTAGCACAAAAGGTTTGACAAGCTGGCTGGTGGGAGCAGTGTCAGTTCAGTGTGTTGACACAGGGGAACAGTGCATGTCCTGACGTGTCTGGATAACATGGCATTGGTGCTCAATGTAATGTGATAGGCTTAGCTTTGTTCATGTTTTGCGTGTCCTTTTGACACCGCTAATGACTGAGAATATAAAACGATACCATATTGACAAGCTTGGTCTACTCCCAGAGTAAATTGCACAAGTTATTTGAGATGCTTGAATAATTCCTCCCCTTATGTTTAATTGCTACTATGAAAATTTATATTCTTTTCGTAGGCTGTACTGAGCTGAATCATAGATGGCAGAGACGCACACATTAAAAGTGTTACCCATCCTCCCACTAAACACTTCTGTCAACTAAGTGGATGTTCCAGAATTACAACCCTACACTCCCGTTGCCTCACACGTATCTTATTTTAATGGATGAATGATATAGGGAGTTAAATAAACTGCATGCTTTGGAGTGTTGTGATCTAGCATGTTAATTATATACAATGAAACCAGGATCCTAAGAAATGTAAGACATGAAGGTGGATATCTTTTTTTAAATTTATTTAGACAGACTTGTGGTCAAAAGAAAGTTGTTTATGTGTAAATTGACATGTAAGATCTATTTGTACCACAATGTATGTACTGCTGAACTCTCACTTGTTAACCCAATCACCTAACAACTTTGGGGATTTAGAAATCACTTTCAAAATCACCTTTATGTTGCATTAGCCTTTTTTTTTATTTAGAACACTAGTTTTTGAAGTTATGTTGATTATACAGATTAAAGCATGCCCAGCATCAATGCACTTCCTGTTTTAGCACTACATCATCTCCCACATTCACTGACACTGCTTAGCAACGTTTCCCACTTTCCCAAGAATTGAAAGTGTACAGGATCACTGAGCATGGGATTTAATACAAGTCTAAAAGAGGAAGTGCCTGCATGGCATGGTTTAAATGCATAAATTAGCAATATAAACTGAAACAACTTTCTAAATACAAAATGTCTACTAGACAGTATGTGTTTTTCAATGTTTTCCCAATATCAGGGCAGGACACTTCAAAAATGACAGGCTCTTTTGGACAGAGACTCCCTGCCTCTCTTCCTTCTGAACCGCCTTAATCCCAGATTTATGTGTTCTGCAACAGCAAGAAGCAGCAGCTGGCATCTAGATATATATATATATATATATAGAAGGGGCAAACCCAAGGATTCAGGGGCTTCCCTAACTCACTGTTACTCCTGTACTGTGGCCCTTATTACACTCCCGGGGCTATCCAGCACTAATCAAGAGCCAGCTTTGGTTAGAACCCTGATGTCCTCAGTGCTATCCATTCAGGGCATCCTCTACTCTTTGCGACAAATGCCACCCATCACCCATCATCCTGTTTTCAGGGCACATACTCAAATAGCTGGGGAGGTAGATTTGGAAGGAATCCCTATGAGACTGACCTTATCGCCATAGCAGAGGGGCTCATCAGAGTGATCATGGAGGGCCTCCAGGTCTCTGAGGCCTCGATGGGGATCTGCCTCCGGATATCTTCCAGAGATGCAATAAAGGCGGGAAGACTGGAGAGTCTCTAACAGCATCTTAGACCAGATTTTATCTGTAGAGTGGAAGATTCCAGATGGTCCTTAAGGAGTTAAGGGAAATAAAGTTATGGAATTCTTTGCCTCAGTTTGCTGTGCTTGCATATACTGTAACTGCTTTCAAAAAGGGAATCGATACTATCTAGTACATAACGGTGTTGGGGATGTTGACAGTTTGCTCCAAAGCAGATAGGATGTTGATCCAGGAAAATATACGACTGCCATTTGGAGTTGGGAAGGATTTTTTTATTTATTTATTTATTTATTTATTTTTAAATAACCAGCTGGGCTTAATTGCCTCACTCTATATCAACAGGGGTAATATGGCATGAGCTTATGCATTTATGGTCCTCCTCCTACTATCTCTGTATGTCATGATTTCTAATTAGATTTTATGCTCCTTGTGGCAGGGTTCCTTTCCCAGTGTATGATTCCCTTTCCTGCACTTTCCCCCACAAATAATGGCATGATTGCACTTTAGTCTAATGCTCTTAACCCAGTTCTGTATTTTTTGTATCGTACTATTGCAAGTTCTGTAAAGCGCTGTGTACATGTATGGCGCTGTATAAATAAAGATAGATACATGAGCTGAACTTTATGGATGCATGCCTTTTTCAGCTTCATCAACTCTGTTACTGTGTTAGAAGATGTTCTTGATGATTTATGTGCTATAGTGCGCCCACATTCTGGCATATCATTATTTGATTCTTAATCTCAAGAAGTCTTCTCCGTTCTCATACCAAGCCTTTGTCTTTCTGATGGTGAAGTTGGACACACCTCAAGGATGAGCATTCTTACGACAGGAAAAGATCCAGATCCTGTCCCAGGACATGTCGCAGGCACTAACAATCCGTCATTACTCGAGGATCCCAGGGTATTCTTGTGTCTGCCCTGGAAGCCATTTCTTATGCTGTCTTCCACACAAGGGAACATCGACTGGACATTCTCAGGAACTGGTCCTAACAGCGTCCTCACCTATCTCACTCCATGTCCCAGTCTTCTCGAATGAAAGAGGATCTACATTGGTGGCTTATCCTCATCTCACTCAGGGACATCCCTTTGTAATTCCAGAATGGAATCTGGTCATGACACATGCCTGACTGAGGTACTTGGGTACAGCCCTGAGCATCGTGACAGCTCAGAAAGGTGGATGGAGAGGAGAGCCACCTATCAGTCAACATCCTGGAGATCCATACCATCCGCCTGGCACTGCTTATCTGATCTCAAGTACTAACAGAGATCCTAGTGTGGATTCCGTCAGATGACTAAATGACAGTTGCTTCCATCCATCATCAAGGAGGAACTTGAAGTGATTAAGCCTGGAAGCAGGCACGGGAGCTTCTTCACCGGGCAGAAACTCACGTTCCAGCAATTAGTGTCCACATTCCTGGAGTAGAAAATGCAATTGCGAAGTTTCTCAGTCGTCAAGACGTAAATCCAGAAAACTGGTGGCTGAAACAAAAAGTGGTCAAACAGATATTCAAACATTGGGGTCTCCCAGCATTGGATCTGATGGCCTCTCACAAGAACAGGAAGCTCCCTCTGTTGTACACAAAAGCAAAGTATCCCTTGGCATTTGCAAGAAATGTTCCCATGGAACTTTCATCTTTCCTGTGTGTTTCCTCCATTTCCTCTAATATTCAGGGTGATGGATATGAAACATCAGAATGGAGAAGGCTCTACTGATCGATCCCTATTGGGCCTGGTTCCCCATCTTTCTCAATCTATCCATCCAGGAATCATTCCATCTTCCTCGGACACCAGATCTTCTGATCCAGAGTCCCATCTAGAACCATGATGTGGAAAGGTTAACTTTGATGGCATGGCTCTTGAAGCAAATATCCTGAGGCAGAAAAGTTTCTCAGAAGATATTTCCACCATGGTCCAGGCTTTTTGCAAGTTGGGATGAACAAGAACCTCAGTATGTGATCTATTAAATTTGTCCTTCCCCCTCCAAGCAGGAGAAGGAGCCTCACCTGTTTGGTGTGGTGCAGTGCCTTAAGTATTACGCTCATTGTATGCAGCATTTCTGCAAGGCTGATTCCCTCCTGGTCATTCCTGGGGGTCCTAGAGTGGGTTAGGTAGCATCCCAGTTCACTATTTCTTCTTCTATTAAGACTACCATATGCCAGACATATATAATTAGGAAGACCACCTGATCAGAACTCATTGCTGCAGGGAAAGTGAGAGCATTACATGTTGCACTATCTCTACGTTCACAATCTCTGAATGAAGGCTCCCTGTAAGGAACATAAATGTTAAAATGTTATCGTGAATTTGACTTTGCATATTTTGCAAGTGCACAAAATACTAAACTCAAAATGATTGTCACTTTAATTCTAAATAATCAAATTTTTAGTAACTGACAGATTTAATTGTAAGCTACACCCAGTTTTACTTTTGATAAGGTTATTCCATTGTGGCAATTTACCTTTAAGTCTCACGTTTTCAGTCTCTATTTCTGGGCTCAGAGTTGCTCAGATTAGTAAGATTCATTGACTGTTATGACTGCTTATTTATCAAGTGTTTGCACTTCAGCTTGTTAACCTACCATTTTGCTGTATTATATCCCTTATCTCCTATTGTTGCATTAACCTGAAGAACATGGCGTGTTTTGTTTGAGCTTTGCAGACTGGTGTGTGGTGAGGCTCTATTCAGTTTGATTTGTTTTATTTACTTTGCTGTTACCTGAATGTATGGTTTTGCTCAGTTCTCAAGAGAAAAGGCATTTGTTAATTCAGTGTGTTGTGCATATCAATTAGTCTTGAACTATGATTATGTTGTCTGACTGACAGTGAACATCTTTTCTCTCTTCCGTAATCTCATACAATACAGTTTACTCAGATATTGTGAACTGAAATTCTCTGCAATGTGTGTGTGTGTGTTTATGAATATAGACTTAATTTTTTGCATGTTCCTATGATTTTTTTTTTTTTATTTCTGCTTTAAATGCGCGTCCGTTTCTCTAGCTTTGAGCATGCTTATTCATAGATTATTGAATGAAGAAGGATGTACTCAAGAAGCTGAGCAAGCAAATATATCATAGTTTACAAATGAAAATTCCAATTGATTTAAAAGGGTTTTAATTTTTTTTTTTTTTTTTTTGGGTCTGTTTTTTCTTTTTTGAGGAAAAATAAAAATATTGGTTCTTCAAGAATACAATTCCAGATAAACGTACATACACTCATTGTTTACAAGACCATACACAACAGTCCAAGCTTTAGACATTCTATTGATACAAATAATAATCACCTATGAACATTGATCTGGAAACTGGGATAGGCGATTGGAATAACAAAGATTTGTGGAAGAGAACAATACTTGATAGTATTTTAAATGGTATTCACTCCTCCGTATCTAAACCAAAATTAATGGGGAATACCTAATGGGGTGATTGTGGTTGGAAGATGTCCATATGTTCTCAGCTATTCTAAGGTAATTATTCTGGGGGATAGAAATATTAGGTGCAAATTTGTAATGATCATCTTTGGTGAAAGGGATTGTGATATGTAGGCGATTCAGTTTCGAGTAAGAAGAATAAAGAGAGGGGGTAAATGAGAAGAGGTACTAGGGAAAAAAAAATGAGGAAGAGGAGGATCCCAGAGAGACATTTCTTATAATTCCTTTAGCTTTATCATTGGCTTATCACTCATCGTCCGGTGCTGCTTCAGCTAGCTACTATAGAGTTCACACAAGAAACTAGCAAAGTCGCAAAAAGGAATACCTCGTCAGTTGTGTGACGTGTCTCATATGTATGGATGTGACCTGTCCCCTGTTGCTCGTCAACCACTTCTAAAAGGGGTTTTTAACCCCTTGAATGCTAGAGGTTAAATTGGCCTACAACTGTATACTATGTACTACCACAAGCATTAGATAATTAAAATAACATTGAAACTAATTCCCCCAGCACTTAAAATAATAATGCTTTTTCCAGGAAGTCTCAGTGTTTTTTCTAGTAGGGCAGAACCGTGGATCCCCTTTTGCCCAAAATGTTCAGTTTGTTACCAGCTGTTGGAAAGGAAACATCCATTACTTTTGTTTCCTCTTCTTCTCAGTAAAGAATAGGGTAGAAGTCCAAGTAAATTGTAGTTTTTCACTCGCGTATTTTCACACTATTTGCTTGAGGACCGATAAGAACACCTTCCGGTTAGAATAAGTAGGTACACATCACTAGAATCTGCATTATGGGGACCTTTACTGGTTAATATTTCAAAGATCACAGGGTTGGCTCATTTTGATAGTTCCCAGGGATGACTAAATGCTAATGCATTTGTTATAAGCTTTGTAGAACTAATAATTGTCTTTGCTTATTTAAACTGGGCTTCTCTTGTATGCCAAAAAAACTACCTTATATATTACCTGTTATAATAGATTTGTGGAATATTTTCACAGATAAATATAATATTTCATAGGGGGTAATAGTTGAGAAAGACTTCCACTGATACACTATGGATCAAGTGTGCACGATGGAACTTTTCCAAAGATGAGCTCACAGCTTTTTGCGAGAGGTAGATATGAGCATGTATGCAATGAAAGGCTACTTACACCAACTGAAACAAGTCCAAATCATTTCCTTTTCTTTGAAGCTTAAGTGACCATCATCACTAAAATCTGACATTTACTCCCTGGCTTGTCTTAACTGAAACTTACTGGCAAAAATGAGATGATCTAAAAGCAATACAGGTCTATCTAGTTATAGAAGATCTGGTATCACACTTTTAGCCAGAACCAAATAGTTTCTCATTTGTGTTCCACCTTCCATTGCAATTGCTTTGCTATTTACTTAATGGAGTTTAGCATATACTGTTTAACAAATTGCAAGTGGTCAATTCAGCGTGTTATTTTATCATGTTAAATGGAGCTTAGAGACTTCTTTTTAACATGCCAGTTTCACAATTTCTCCAGTGAAGTAATTTGATGTCTTTTAGCCCATTATGAATAATGTTCCCCACTGACTTCTCACTAATAGAGAACTTCATTAAATTTTGGAAATCTTCAACGGTTCTTTGATTTGTTGGGAAATGTGACTGAACTGAATTGTTGAAACACTATTGTTCTTTAAGATCATGGTATAGGTAATACAAGATAAAACTAAATTTTTTGAGTAGTTTTACCACGTGGAGTATATTTAAAAAACAAACAAAAAAAAATGTTTTACATGTCACATTTACTAGCTCTGCACAAATAACAAGTTATGAGGCTAGATGGGATCAAGCTTCCTGAAATTCTAGCTGTCAAATTTAAATACAGTTGGCAGTCGCTCTGCAGGTATTACTGCATTTTGCATTTTATTGGATTAAACCTTTCTTGCTAAAATCAACTTTTACCAAGCAAGATAGCTATTCTATATCTTTAAAATACCTGCACTTGCAGCCTGCAAGTTGAAGTCCTTTACTATTATTACGTAGGCAAGGATGTCCATTGTCAGTGGTTCTCAACTTGGGGCCACGTGGACCACTAACAGGCCAGAATTGTAGGTTTTCCCTGCATGAGCACAGGTGATTATCAGTAATTTTGATTCGCTAAGCTGTTTTAGACAGTTAAAGGAATAGTAATGTTTCACAATAAAAGCAGTTCCAATTAATCTTCATAGTATTTGGGCCATGGAGAGTGTTATTTCAGCACTGGCAGAGTTGTAGAGCAAGAGTAATTGAATGATAAAGTATCCCCCTCCTTCACCTTTTTACCTAGTGTAAGCCACCTCCCCTCAGATGTGGAATCTGGTCACTTGACCAGAAAGCTCACAGGAAGGGACAATCTTCTTACTGTGAGCATAAGGAAACCCTCCCACCCATTCCTTGACAGGTTTTTCCCTTATTCTCACTGAAGATTGTCCTTCTCTACGATCATCCGGACAGTCCTGCTGCTCTGAGGGGAGCAATGTTATATCAATAAAAGGGGCGGGAGGGGGATACTTTATCATTCAATTACTTTTGAACTACAACTCTGACGACAATATTGAAATAACTCTCCATGGCCCAAATACTATGAAGTTTAATTGGAGCTGCTTTTATTGTGAAACATTACTATCCCCTTAAATTGTCAACCCTGGCCTGTTAGTGGTCCCAGAGGGCACACATTGAGAACCATTGTCCAAATCCACTAGGAAATTACTTTCTTTATCTGCATTTGGCACACACACCTCATTTCCCAAAACACCTGCTATATAAAGCGTCTTTACAGAACATGAGGAATAATCTGTAAGCAGCTATTATGGCAGCAGGGCAGAAAACCATGAAAATGCTGTGAGGTGCTGTATCTGCACTACTGTCAGCTCACTGATTGACCAATACTGGGTACCACAGATAAAAGCTATGCTCAGATTGGCTGCAGATAATTAGTGAACATATTTCAACAGCTGGACCTATCTTTGGCAAGCCAAAGCTCTTGACATCTGGGTAGAGTGGAGAGATCTGCTCACTGTTGGCCAAAGAGCTGCAAGTACCTTACAAGTTGCATGTGGAGACCCCTGCTATATAGAGATATTTTGAATAATTGTTTGTGCAGAGATAATACTGTTAATGTATTGCGATTAGTACCCCTATTGTTCTATTCAAAAAGGTTGATTTCTTCTCTCAGGTCCATTTACAGACAGTAAAATATCACTTCTGAAACACATAAGAGATTGCTATTTTAGTGGGAGCCCTGATGCCCTAGGAAAGGCAGGAATTGAAGCCACAAGTGAGTATATGTAAGACTAGGTTTTAGGCCTCAGGTAACAAAATGATTTTACAGAGGCTAACATTGCATACACAGTATTTAAGTGTCTATAACCGAAGATCATAATTCGGTATTGACGTTCCTTTGAATACTTCAAAATAAAGCTAAAACTTTCATATAGAGGCGCTTGTGTTTTTTTTAAACTAGGATCGCATTTATCAGTGGTACTAAATTAATGGGCCCCTGGCTGTTAGGACCTTAAACTCCCATGATCCCAGCCAGCCAACAGCTCATTTAGAATGCTAGTACTTGTAGTCTCCAGCAGCTGAAGGTCCAGCAATTAATTTCATATTCAACTTGGTCATTGATAAGCTGTATGAGGACAGCCCCTTGCAAACCATTATTTCTTCTGTGTCCTCTCCACACCAAACAGGTTAATCCAGCTGGTAGGACCAATAGTTTAGACTCTTTAAAAAGCCGGCCTTGACTGCTCACCCTCAGTTTTCCTAGGATCTATCTAGCTGTGGATGGAGAGAATATTCCCTCCCGCATAGAAAGTATCTAAATTTTTGTTTTTATTTATGTTAATTTCTGGACCTTGATTCCCCTTGGGATCGCATTTATGCACTGCCCAACGTATGCTAAATTTGGCGAAATTCAATGCCCCTAATGCTGTGGTCAATTGCCGGCTTTTTTTTTTTTTTTTTTAATAAAGATAAAACTTACCGGATTACTTATACTGCGCAGTTTATCCGGCGTTCTGTTCTGCTGCATGGAGACATGTAACCTGAAAGTTGTATAACCTCTGCTGTTACCGGAAGTGTGAGTGCGTTCCACCACTGGAATTCACACTAAAGAAGACCATTTAAATCGGCGGCAGGACACATCAGATCAGGAGAAAGGTCAGTTGATGCAAATTTTTTTTCTTGATATCTGGGAGAGGTATCTGGGGCTGTATTCAGTACTGTTTCTAGTTCCGAAGACATCAGGGGGATACAGAACGATGTTAGATTTTAACAGTTTTATAAGAACTTCCTTTCGGATGTAAACTGTTATCAATAATGAAGACCATTCCATCCCAGGAGTTTCTAGCCTCTATAGACCTTCAAGATGCTTACCATCATATTATGGTAAGACCGTGTCACAGGAAGTTTCTCAGGTTCGCGGTGCAGGGCAATTCCTTTTGGTCTTTTCTCAGCACTGAGAGTTTTTACAAAGATACTGGCTGTATCATTGCAGACTCTAAGGAAAGAGGGGATACTAGTTATACCTTATCTAGATGACATACTTCTGATAGCGAATTCACAACAGCAAACCTGTTTGACAGCAGAGCTCTGGGTCACCTCAAAGAATCAGGGTGGCTGGTCAGTCACCAGAAAAGTCAGTTATTACCTGTTCAGCAACTGGTTTTCTTGGTAGTCTATCTGAACACTCAGAGTATGGCTACAAGTCTATCAAAGGACAGAATCCTGAGGCTAAAACAGAAGTTAAAGAAATTCAGGACTTGTGCAACAGTATCAGCCAGGGAATTCATTCAAGTAATAGGAGTCTTAACCTCAACTATACAAATCCTCCTTTGGGCCCGGTTTCACCTTCTCAGTCTGCAGAACAATTTCCTATCCTTCTGGAACAAGGATCCAGACAGTCCAGTCCAAAGGATATGGATTCTGCCAAAAGTGAAAAAAAGCTTAAGCATGGTGGATGAAGGAGGAGAATCTTCACAAAGGTCAATCATTGCTACAACCAACATGGGAAATACTAACAACAGACGCGAGTCTCAGTGGCTGGGGAGGAATTTGGCAATCAAAAACAGTGCAGGGATCATGGTCCACAGTGGAAAAAAGGTTACACATAAACATTCTGGAAATGCGGGCAGTCAGGGAGTGCCTTCTGCAGCTAGGCCCGTCTGAGGAAAAAAAAAAAAAAAAATCAGTCCTAATAAGATTAGACAATTGGGCAGTGGTCACATCAGAAACCAGAGGGGCACAAGGAGCAGAATCCTGATGAATAAGACCAGGAAACTATTTATTTGGGCAGAAAACAATCTGTTAAGCATATCGACAGGACACATCTCAGGGAGTCTCAACCTAGTAGCAGACTTATCTGAGCAGGACAAGATTGGATCAAGGGGAATGGTCTTTCAAGGAAGCAGTTTTTCTTTAGTTAACACAAAAAATGGGGAGATCCAGAGGTAGATCTAATGGCAATCCAACAGAATGCGAAGTGCAAAAGATTTTTCTCAAGGTGGAGAGACCCAAAAGCAGTCAGTCTAGATGCCTTGAAACAGGACTGGTCATTCAACCTGGCATACGTATTTCATCCGGTACCTATACTCTTATATGTGCTCCAAAAGGTAAGAGAAAACAGGTCAGAAGTGATCTTAATTGCCCCAGATTGGCCAAGAAGGATATGGTATCCTCAGTTAGTTCAAAAACCCCCATGGGTACTGCCAGTCGCCCCGAATCTTGTGACTCAAGGGCCGGTTTGTCATCCCAATCCGGCCTTCTTGAGATTGACGGCTTGGAGGCTGAGCGGAGCGCACTGGCTGTAAGAGTTATATGACCAATAGTAGCAAAAAACCATTATAACTGGAAGAAAAGCCTCTGCAACAAAGGTGTACTGTGTGGTCTGGACAACCTTCAGGAATTGGTGCCTGAAGAACCAGTTGTCTAAACAAGACATCTCTGCATCCAAAATACTGGGTTTCTTGCAACAAGGGTTTGAAATGGGTCTTAAACTAACTTCCTTGAAGGTCAAGCTGTCTGCCCTATCTGCTATCTTTGCAGTCCAGTTTATTGAAGATCCTGTAGTTAAGAGCTATGTTAAAGCCTTGAGTAAGGTCAGGCCCACAGTAAAGAGTATATGTCCCCCATGGGATCTGAACTTGGTTCTGGATCAACTGACAGGTTCTAAGACCTTTGAACCTCTGCACAAGATAAACTAATAAAGCTGTGTTTTTAACAGCTATTACATCTGCACGTAGGGTTGGTGAGTTACAGGCCCTATCTTGCAAACATCCATATATTATCTTCCATCAAGATAAGGTAGTCCTAAGAACACAGGCAGCATTCAGATCTAAAGTAATGACGGAGTTTCATCTAAATCAAGAAATTGTTCCGCCATTGTTTTGTCCATAACCCAGAAATGACATGGAACGCAAGTTCCACAAACCTGGATATGGTCAGGTAAAGCAGCCACATGGACATCGATATCCACTTTCATCAAATAGTATAAAGCGGATGTGCTAGCCTCCGCAGACGCAAACTTTGGAAGAAAGGTGTTGGAGGCAGTGGTTCCAAAGTGACGGTAGTATATTCACTTATCTACCTATATCTATCGGTGATAATATGTTTTTCTTCTTACATATATAAAATTTCTCTCTCCCGTCTGGTTCACTGCTTCTGTATGTCCCATTGTTTGCCGTGGAGAGGACACAGAAGAAAGGGAGACATTTACTCACCGATATTTCTGTTTCTTCTGTGTCCTCTCCGCAGCACACCCAACACTTTTTACTTGTTTTGTTTGTTTGGTTTTTTTTCCTACAGTTTTGTCAAAAGAATAACTGAGGGTGAGCAGTCAAGGTGGGCTTTTTAAAGAGTCTAAACTATTGGTCCTACCAGCTGGAGGGCGGGGATTAACCCATTGTTTGCCACGGAGAGGAAACAGAAGAAATAGAAATATCGGTGACTAAATTTCTCCCTTTCCAAGTCACTGTATACCAAAGTAGGTATGTGGAAGCCAGTGTACTTGATGATCTGTGAAAGGCAGTAGGCAAAAATCTGTGGGAGAGAGAAGCCACCTGATCAGACTGGCTTCTTGTCAGCAGTGGACCTAGAATCCAGCTTATTGATAGAAGTGCATTGCAACCACCTGGCTACTGATGGCTGCAAAAGTCATTTTTCTGCTTTTTGCTCCAGTTCTTGGATAATGTTGCTTGCAAAGTACGTTAGAATCAGAAACCTTGCCACAAGGGCAAGCCTTGATTATTGCACATATATTACAGCTCTGGGTTGCACTGAAATTATGAATTAAAAAAAAAAAAAAAAAAAGTTTCTAGAACTTCTTGCCAGAAGGACATTCCAAGCTATAAAGACGGCACAAGACAATGAAAACCTTGTAATGGTAATAATATAATGAAAAGATAGATTGTAAAAGTGTTCAGAGAACTGTATTCTTCCTTGTCTGAAGTGCACCACTGGGGATTCTGGCCCTGATTTTTGGCCTGTCCTTATATGGTGAAGTGCTGCTTGATTATGATTTTTGAAGTAGGATACTGAGTTTGCCACGTGTGAAAAGGAATCACATCCGTAATCAGAAGCACATCTACAGCCCTCATTTTCTCCAGCTTTGCAACCTACAGCTTTCAGTAGCTGTAAAAAATCTCCTTTATGCAGGGGTGCCTACATCATACTATACCAGTAGATCACAAAGTGGTGTATAGTAGTGTTTACATTGAATACTTCTCCAGCATTCAAGGGGATAAAAACCACATACAGGGCCGGATTTGCCATAAGGCAGAGTAGGCACCTGCCTACAGGCGCAAGCCACCGAGGGGCGCCTGCCATTGGGATTTTTTTTTTTTTAATTCTTCGCTAGCCTGCCAGCCTTTGATCCGTCTGGGTGGACTACAAAGGGAGGGGAGGGTAAGCATGCTGCGCTGCTGCCTGCTGTGACAGTATCATGTGCTGTGTGAGCCTGTGGTCTCTGGACAGTGTGTGTCAAGATCTGACAACACCTAAAAGTGAGATCATAAGCGTTGTGCTGCCGCCGAGTCTGCAGACAGTGCAGTGCCGGCTGCTGCGCATAAGTTGAGGAGAGTAAGTGACGAGTCCAGACCACTTCTCTCACTTGAATGAATGCTGAACCCGGTACCTGAAACACACAGTACTGTACCGCTGCTGCCCTGCCGCCAGAGTCCAGCCTCCAGTCCTCCTCCGCTCCACACAGTGCAGCCTGCAGGGAGCCGGCGGGAGCTCCAGCAGCTACAGCTTTGTGCAGAAGGAGGAGGTACAGACCTCTCTTGCTGCTGGACCACCAGGGAAGAGGTAGGAAATGGACACTGGGGCAATGTGAGGGCAATATGGAGATGATGGGGGCAATGTGAGGGCAATATGGAGCTGATTGGGGGCAATATGGAGATGATTGGGGGCAATATGGAGCTGATTGGGGGCAATGTGGAGCTGATGGGGGCAGTGTGAAAGCAATATGGTATATGGAGATGATGGGGGCAGTTTGGAGCTGATGGGGGCAATGTGAGGGCAATGTGGTATATGGAGATGATGGGTGCAATGTGTTATATGGAGATGATGGGGCAATGTGAGGGCAATATGGAGATCATGGGGGCAAGTTGGAGCTAATGGGGGCAATGTGGAGATGATGGGGGCAATGTGAGGGCAATATGGAGCTGATGGGGGCAATGTGAGGGCAATGTGGAGCTGGTGGCAAGTTGGAGCTAATGGGGGGCAATGTGGAGATGATAGGGGGCAACGTGGAGATTAGGAGCATTTTGGAGGTGTACAGTGCAGATGGGCCACGGGGGGGGGGGGGGGCGGGAATTCAGATTTTTGTGCCTTCAGGCTCCTGAGATGTAAATCCAGCCATGGCCACATATAAGGGAATTGGAAATTTGGAAAAATTGTTTGCTTTCTGTTGGTTTGTCCCAGGAAAAATAAATAAATATATTACACAGTACTTTGCAAAAGTCTTATACAGATGTGAAAAAAACGCTGTAACGTAAGAAGGCTTTCAAAAATAGACCTGTTAATAGTTTATATTTATCGATTAACAAAATCATACTGAGCGAACAGAAGACAAATCTAAATGAAATCCGTTATTTGGTGTGACTACCCCTTGCCTTCAAAACAGTAATATATAATATATATATATGTGTGTGTGTGTGTGTATATATATATATATGTATATATATATATATATATATATATATATATATATATGTGTGTGTGTATATATATATATGTATATATATATATATATATATATATATATATATATATATATATATATATATATGTGTGTGTGTGTGTATATATATATATGTATATATATATATATATATATATATATATATATATATATATATATGTGTGTGTGTGTGTGTATATATATATATATGTGTATATATATATATATATATATATATATATATATATATATATATGTGTGTGTGTATATATATATATATGTATATATATACATACATACAGGCAATATTAGCATACATGTTAAACAATATGTTTGAATGTGATGCCGAGGGACCGTTTATGCAAGTGGATTATATTTGTACGGCTATGAAAAAATGAGATCCCATGTTACTTAAGTCTGGTCACTTTAGTGGATTAGTCCATTCTGTCTTAGGTAGGCACACGTGCAGACCTTGCTTACTGCATCTTTACTGCATTCCTGAGGGAAAGCAGTAACAGTACATTATGCTGGATTTTGGTGCTATCACTCGAGGTAATAGTTGCCCATGTGAAAGGTCCCATAGTCTGTTACCTTTAACACAAGGGACAGATTTGGAGAAGCATGTCAGCAATGGTCACCCATTTGAATGAGGCTTTAGTTAGGAGGTTTATTTATACTGGAGTAGTTGTGTGCTAGTTGTGTCACCCACTTGTGTTGATGAGTCCTTCATTGTCCGCCATTTTCACTGAACAAACTGTTCAGTCACTCTGTTCAGTGAAATTCTACGACTCTTGACTTCTTTGTTAAAAAAAGTTTGGTGATATCATGCTAGTTATGTGGTGGAAAGGCCTTTTGTTCTGACAAGGTAACTGCATTGTAGTAGGCAGCTCATATCAACCTTTGTAAAGCTGAAAGCAAGTCTGTAAAAAGAGAGGCTGTATTGTATTAATTTAATATTGAAGGACATTTGTTGGTTTTAAATATAACTGGGACAGTTAGAAGTAGCCAAACCAATATAACAAAATCATTGAAAGGTACACCATGCCATATTGCATTGTATATAACCAAGATCCATTTTAGTGAGTTTCCCTTTAATTGTTTTTGATTTTAGACAATGGTCCAACAGTTCTACTAAGTGTCTGGTTTTTCTCCTTATAGAGCTCTTCAGTGTCTCCATCAGCAAGCTTCCGAGCTGCAGAAAAGCACAGAAATTCAACAGATTATTCTTCAGACAACAAAAAGCAAAAGACCGAAGAAAAAGATATGGCAGCTCGTTATGTGAGTTAAACAATTTTATTATTTTTTTTTTAATCTGGTTCGAGACATACCACCTCAGTGTCCTGCCCATGGAGGCAGACATGACAGTTGCTGGCCGTTTTTTTTGTTTGTTTTTTTTGTTTTCTCATCTCGTTATTTGCCAAAGAAATCAGGGAGAGTACATATGCTTGCTTAACCCTTTCTAGACCACCATGGATGGATTTTTTTCAGCTATAATAAGTAGAGGGTTATTTGGTGTTAAGTCTCTGTTACACCTCCTTCCGGGAAGGAAATATATTAGTGACAATGTGAAGGTGTTATGCCAGATGTTTTGACCCACTGATTTCAATGAGCTTAAAGGGATAGTAATGTTTCAAAATAAAAACAGCTTCAGTTAATCTTCATAGTATTTGGGCAAGGGAGAATGTTATTTCAAAACTGTCAGAGTTGTAGTTCATGAGTAATTGAATGATAAAGTATCCCCCTCCTGCCCCTTTTACCTGGTGTAAGCCACCTCCCCTCAGATGCTGAATCTGTTTTTAAAATCAGACCGCTCACAGCAAGGGACAATCTTCTTACTTTGAGAACAATGAAACCCTACCCCCTTGACAGTTTTTTCAGGTTTTTCGCTTATGCTAACTGAAGATTGTCCCTCTCTACAAGTTATATGGACTTTTCTGTTCTGAGGTGAGCAGTGTTACATCAGTAAAAGGGGTGGGAGGGGGATACTTTATCATTCAATTACTCTTGAACTACAACTCTGACCGTATTGAAATAACACTCTCCATGGCCCAAATACTATGAAGATTAATTGGAGCTGCTTTTATTTTGAAACATTACTATCCCTTTAACCTTGTGGCATTTTTGCTTGCATGTGCACAAAATTCAGTCGAAAAGGCTTCCGACAGTAGGCAAATCAGCTGTTTTCCTGTTTATTTCTTCTACCATTCACCAGCTTAACTCCTTAAAGGGATAGTTTCACAATAAAAGCAGCTCCGGTTAATCTTCATAGTATTTGGGCCATGGCGAGTGCTACTTCAATACTCTCAGAGTTGTAGTTCAAGAGTAATTGAATGAGAATATATCCACCTCCTGCCCCTTTTACTTATGTAACACTGCTCACCTCAGAACAGAAGGGTGGTGTCCAGATGGCTTGCAGAGAGGAACAATCTTCATTTAGCAAAAGGGAAAAACCTGTAAAGGGGGGGGGGCAGGGTTTTCATTGTTCTCATAGTAAGAAGACTGTCCCTTGCTGTGAGCTGTCTGGTCTTAAGACCAGATTCCACATCTGAGGGGATGCGGTTTACACTACATAATAGGGTCGGGAGGGGGATACTTTATCATTCAATTACCCTTGAAGTGCAACTCTGACAGTATTGAAATAACACTCTTCATAGCCCAAATACTGTGACGATAATTGGAGCTGCTTTTATTTTGAAACATTACTATCCCTTTAAAGACCAGAATGCTGTTAAATGCATTGCTTTGCAATGTGCTGCTCGCCTGTGTCCTTAAAACTGTAGTACAGTTGGTTTACTCCATTTTATCTTTCTGAATACAGCCCATAGTGCATTTAGGCACAGAGTGGTCTAGTAAAAGCAAGTTATGATATTTCCATGTGTGTTTTTATTTTTTTATGGTTTCAGTTAATCGTGACCACTAAGCACGTATTTTATGTTTGACAAACAAACATGTTTAAAGGAGCGTAAAGAAGCATAAATATTTCCCTAGGGTGTATTTGTGTTAGACCGAACATAGCCAGGCGTTTATTTAGGGAGTCGTTAGTACAGTTCATATGGTATGTCTGTTTACTTTGTCATTAATATGTTGCAGTAGAAAATTTGCTATCTTGAATACGAATACCAGTTTAGTTTTCCTTCCATGTGTTGTACAGATTTTTCTTGTGGTGTTCTCTGTAAGCAAATGAATTAACCCTTCACAAAAAGTACAACTATTTATGCAATAAGCATGTTTTTAATGGAGGTTCTGTAGAAATAAAAGTGGAGTAATTTACCTGCAAAACTGAACACGTTGGGTGGCAAGGAGATATTCAACACAACTTATTCCCTGTTTTCTTAACCCCTTAACAACCCTTGACGGTCATAGTACGTCATGGGTCGATCTGAGTTAATGACCCATAATGTACTATGACCGTTGTGGAATTCCGGGCTCCCCCCGCGGATGCATGCAGTTCAGGGAGTCCGGATTTAAAAAAAAAAAAAAAAAGCTCCGTGGTCCTTAAGTGACCGCGATGCGCCAATCGGCTGGTCGTTAAGGGGTTAAAAAGGAAACTATTTTGATTTAAAAAGAAAAAAATAGTAAAATAAAGCATCTGCCTGAAATGTTCCGTAGAGTAGAATAGTGCTGTACATAAGAAAAGAGGAGGAATTGTATCAATCCTAAAATTGACATTTCATTTAACCCCTTAACGACCAGAGGCGTGGCACGGTGAAGGTCATTTAAGGACCACGGAGCATTTTTTTTTTTTTTTTTTTTGTTTCCGGTTCCGGATTCCCCGAATTGCGTGCAGCTGCGGGAGGAGCCCGGAATTCCATGATGGTCATAATACGTCATGGATCGTTAACTCCGATCTACCCATGACCGTCAAGGGTCGTTAAGGGGTTAAATTGAGCTTTTAAGCCCCTTATGCTAAAAAATTTCTCTCCAATTCATTGGCAATGGCCCAGAAAGTTGATAGGAAATGTTAGTTTTCTATCTGCGTGGGGGAATAGCTACTTTTTGAGCATTAAGTACACATTCATACAGTGATTGTAGTAGAAATCTCTTGTTGATTATAATGGAACGAGTTGAAGAGCCCGTTACACGGGCCACAGTGCCACTGGCAGCTGGTCGTGGGGCAGTCGTTCGCAGTAGAGACTGCCCGCTCCGTGGCTGATACAGTGCCAGCCGGTCGCAGTGCAGTCATGCTCAGTAGAGACTGCCCGCACCGTGGCTGATACAGGGCGGGAAGCTCCTTCAGAGCGTCCATCTCTGTATCAGCCACGGCGCAGGCAGTCTCTACTGCGCATGACTGCAGCACGCGCATCAGTCTCTACTGTGCATGACTGCGTCATTACACACGTTTTAGCTAATTATTATATAGGAGTATGCACCTTGCTGAGAAATGAAAGAGTCTGCAAAAATCACTCTCTCAGCATATTGTGCTGTATTCACCATTTAGTACACCTTCAGACCATGTGGCCTTGTTCATATGGGTGTCATATGTTGGTATTGTCCATGTCCTTTGCACTTAGTTTTCTCCACAAACGTATCACAGGGTTGGGGTATGCTTGCAAGAAGATAGTTCACCCATATGGATATCCGCCATAATTGGTTGTCTGCTGCTAATATTGCCCATCCACTAATTAGGCCACTCTAGTAACAATGCAACTACTTGTGCCAATGACTTTCACTGCTGCAACTCTTCGGCAACCACCACTTGGTCACGGGCAGCTGCTCATCTACATAGTCACTTACAGGAATAGGACCATAGGGTGCAATTCTTCATTATTTTGGGTCACTGCACAGGCCAGCAGTGTCACCCGTATAAACAAACCCTTACAGAGCTTTATTGGTTGTCAGACAATGGATCTCAGTCATGAAGTTGCTATCCAAATCCAAATAGACACATCAACAAGGTTATGGTGAGCAAATACCTATATAAAACACTTATATATACTTTCAAGTGTTTGAAGTGTGAAATAGATGAAAATGACCTGTCCTCGGCAAGGAATCCCTAGGTTACAGGATCTGGGAAAGCTGCAAACATAAGCTAAAGGACCTAACGGAAAATATGTAAATGAATGGAACTTATCAGTCAGTCACAGAACGCAAATTAAAAGACACTTATTATTCTTAAAGTTCTTGTTTAAATGGGTAGCTGTCCTTCCAGGGATAGTAATACTTAATTTTATCTTTATTTTATTTTGTAGGCATTAAAAAAAAAAAACATGAACAACGATATAAGTCTTATCTCTCAAAACTTTATGGTTTGAGAGATATTCACAAGCAAAGTTCTCCTCCCGCCCCTTTTACCTAGTGTAAGCCATCTCTTCTCAGATGTGGAATGCAGTCCATAGACCAGACAGATAACGGAAGGAGACAATCTTCTTCCTATGAACAATGAAAGCCCTGACCCCCTTGACAAGTCTTTTAGGTTTTTCCCTTATCTTAATTGAAGATTGTCCCTCTCTGCAGTCTACCTGGGCACCTCCCTTCTGATCTGGCTGAACAGTGTTACATCAGTAAAAGTGGCGGGAGGGGGACACTTTGTCATTGAATTACTCTGGAACTACAACTCTGACAGAATTGAAATAACACTCTCCAAAGTCCAAATACTATGATGATTAATTAGGGCTGCTTTTATTATGAAACATTACTATCCCTTTCACACAGCAATATATAATTTTTTTTCTTTTTTGTTAATTGCATTATTTCTGCCGTCTCCTGTACATCTGTTATGGGTAAGCAGATTCACACCAAGAGCCACACATATAGCCCTTGAATTCCACAAATGGACTTCCTTTACAGCTTCAGATTCTAAATAGGGCTTGTTGCTAAAGATGTCTTTAATGCATATCTTTACAATGGATTAAAGTGACAGTAATGTTTCACAAAAACAGCAGCTCCAATTAATAGTCATGGTATTTGAGCCATAGAGAGTGTTATTTCATTACTGTGAGCGCTTTAGTTCAAGATTAATTGAATGATAAAGTTTACCCGTCCCGCCCCTTTTACTTAGTGTAAGCCCCCACTCCTCAGACGTGGAATCCAGTCCATAGACCAGACAGCTCACATAAAGGGTCAATATTCTTACTGTGAGAACAATGAAAGCCCTGCCCCCCTTGAAAGGTTTTTCAGCTTTTTCCTTTATCTTAATTGAATATTGTCCCTCTCTGCAATCTACCTGGACACTCCCTGCTGCTCTAAGCTGAGCAGTGTTACATCAGTAGAAGGGGAGGGAGGGGAATACTTTATAATTCAATTACTCTTGAACTACAAGAATTGACAGAATTTAAATAACACTCTCCAAGGACCAAATACTTTGATGATTAGTTAGATCTGCTTTTATTATGAAACATTACTATCCCTTTAAGCTTAATCCTTGTGATTCTGAAGGGAAATATGTCTTGAGACAATCGAAAGGGATGTGTGCTTTGGGTATGAGATATGGAAGAATGAAGTAATCATCTGACCATACCAGTGAACAGATTGGAGACCGCTAGTTGTCACTGCTTTATAAAGTGATCTCTGGTACATTCTGCCTCTAGTTCACACACATCACAACATAAAATGGACTACAGTAGTCCTGAATGACTTTTAAGTGGCTCTAGCCTTTGTCAGTGCCCCTGTAGCCTTACATTCCAGTAGACTACAAGGGAGATCAAATGCACAAAAATAAACAATATGGTTGTACTTGACTACTGTATGAAGTAAAAATACATGTTTAAATTATTCTTCTCAACAAAATACAATCTGATTTATTCTTAGGGAACAGATCCCCTTTAACAAGAATACATCAGTCAAATTGTATGCAAAAGTTACCTAAACGACCCTATGCTACTTTAAAGTGATAGTAATACTTTGTTTTATCATTATTTTATTTTGTAGGTATTAAAAAAACATGAAGAACAATGTAAGTCTTATCTCTCAAACCTTTATGGTTTGAGAGAGATTCACAAGCAAAGTTTCCCCTCCCGACCCTTTTACCTAGTGTACGCCATCTCTTCTCAGATGTGGAATCTGGTTGTAAGACCAGACAGATAACAGCAGGGGACAATCTTCTTCCTATGAGAACAATGAAGGCCTTGCCCCCCTTGACAAGTTTTTCAGGTTTTTCCCTTATCTTAATTGAAGATTGTCCCTCTCTGCAGTCTACCTGGGCACCTCCCTTCTGATCTGGCTGAACTATGTTACATCAGTAAATGGGCTGAAGGGGGATACTTTGTCATTGAATTACTCTTGAAAGGGATAGTAATACTTCGTTTTATCTTTATTTTATTTTGTAGGCATTAAAAAAACATGAACGATATAAGTCTTATCTCTCAAACCTTTATGGTTTGAGAGATATTTACAAGCAAAGTTTCCCCTCCCCGCCCCTTTTACCCAGTGTAAGCAATCTCTTCTCAGATGTGGAATGCAGTCCATAGACCAGACAGATAACAGCAGGGGACAATCTTCTTCCTATGAGAACAATGAAGGCCTTGGCCCACTTGACAAGTTTTTCAGGTTTTTCCCTTATCTTAATTGAAGATTGTCCCTCTCTGCAGTCTACCTGGGCACCTCCCTTCTGATCTGGCTGAACTATGTTACATCAGTAAATGGGCTGAAGGGGGATACTTTGTCATTGAATTACTCTTGAAAGGGATAGTAATACTTCGTTTTATCTTTATTTTATTTTGTAGGCATTAAAAAAACATGAAGAACGATATAAGTCTTATCTCTCAAACCTTTATGGTTTAAGAGATATTCACAAGCAAAGTATCCCCCCCCCCCTGTTCAGCCAAATCAGAAGGGAAGTGCCCAGGTAGACTGCAGAGAGGGACAATCTTCAATTAAGATAAGGGAAAAAGCTGAAAAACTTGTCAAGGGGGGAAGGGCTTTCATTCTTTTCATACAAAGAAGATTGTCCCCATCTGTTATCTGTCTGGTCTTACAACCAGATTCACATCTGAGAAGAGATGGCTTACACTAGGAAAAAGGGGTGGGGAGGGGAAACTTTGCTTGTGAATATCTCTTAAACCATAAAGGTTTGAGACATAAGACTTATATCATTCTTCGTGTTTTTTTAATGCCTACAAAATAAAATAAAGTTAAAACGAAGTATTACTATCCCTTGAAATACAACTCTGACAGATTTGAAATAATACTCTCCAAAGTCCAAATACTATGATGATTAATTAGAGCTGCTCTTATTAAGAAACATTACTATCCCATTAAGGCTACTATTAACGATAAATAGTGTAACAAGTATGTCCTCCTGGTGCTTGGGTTAATGACATAGCATGTGTCCCCTCTGGCATTTAAAGGATTAAGTGGCACTGAAATAGTTAAATATATAAATCTAGTTTATTTTATATATTAAAAAAATAATTATTTCATCCCCTCCCACGTAGCATTCCAATTCTCATCTTAATAATATCATAATCGCCTTATGGATTATGCTGACCTTTACATAAAGGTTCCAGAGCTCTGTTTTCCTCTGTTATCCATTTAAATTCATAATAATAAAAGTCCTGGATTTAATCTACAGTATGGTAAATCAGTTTAAGGGCCACTCTCAAAGAATAGTGGAGCAATTCTAGGGCAAACCAACTGCACAATTGGGAACAAATAAAATGTTCCCAAATTTACAATGATTTAAGTGGTGCTTTTTAGTCCTTTATTATTGTGCAAGGGGTTAAAAACAGCACTTACATCTATGAGAGTTTCCATTTCATTAGTGGAGTAGTAAGAATTCCCATTGATTTAAATGGAGTTTTCACTCTTGAATGCTAGTGAGATCTCCAATTCATTGCTTCACAATGTGTCAGAGGCCTCTAGAAGTCATGGGGGGAGATGCAGCGATAAAAAGGTGATAATGTGGCAATAACTTCTCCAGTGATATCACTTCTCCAATGTTGTTCTGTGGAGCCAATGCACTACTGTGCCTCCAACTTTGGAGATCTCAGTGCATAGGCTATACAGAAGAAAATAGGGACTGGAGAAGCGATATCACTGGAGAAATCATCTGAGCTTTATCACCTCTTTTTGGTTTAACTAAATGTTTTGACCATGTGTACCTTTACCACAAATCCAATCCTGTAGCTGAGGGATTAATAATACATAGTTGCTTACCTGAACCCCATCCAATTCCTTCAGGGTCAGGTGAGTGTCTCTTCCACTTTGTTTGATCCACGACTGGCTTATATGGGAGGGACAAGATTGTTGCCTTGTACCCCATATTACTATTGTGATTATGAGGAGATGTGAATTCAGCTCAGCCCAACAGCATTATTCGAGATGTTTGGAAGATTGTCATTATTACCGATCATGCAGGAAGTAGAGGAGCCATTCACCTGACCCTGTAAGAATTGGTACACGATTGGGTGAATGACTAAGTAAGTATTAATCCCTACCAGGTTAGCTTAGTTGTAGTCAGAAACACATGACCGCCTGTTTTAGCTAGAGTAGAATAGGATTTACTATATACCCTTAAATAAGTGAAAACTTGGAGATTTTTTTTTTTCCCATGGTGCAGTTGGTTTGTTTCAGTATTGTTCCGCTTTCTTTTGTGTATGAAGCCCTATGTTTTATAAACTTGATGAACTTAGCCATACTCCTCCTCTCTATATGGTTGCTATTTGCACATGGTCATTGTATAAGATGGATTTTATTTTCCATGCAGGACAGCGATGGTGAAAAAAGTGACGATAACCTGGTGGTGGATGTTTCCAATGAGGTGTGTTCTGCTTATTTTCTGTTCCAGTATTGTAAAAGGTTGTTTATCCTGTGCATGTGTTGTATGAAATGTAGGCGTGGAACTTTAGATAGTTAACATATTAGTGGCACAGGAATGATAACACTCAACTTCTTGTTGAAAGGACCCTTCTTCACCCAGAGGAAGCCCGGCACATTCTCCAAGGGAGAACGGTTTGGATAAACCTCGCCTTTTAAAGAAAGATGCTCCTATAAGTCCTGCCTCCATTGCCTCCTCAAGCAGTACTCCTTCTTCAAAGTCCAAAGAACTCAGCCTTGTAAGACACATTTATACTTGCCTTAAAAGTAATTGTCTGCTAGTTTCTATGGGTTATGTACATACATTAATAGAGATTAATTCTGGAACAAAATGCACCATAGGAGAGAAATTAAAAAAAATCACATTTCTTTAGCACTGGACTTTTAAAACAATGGAGATGTTCAAAGTACCATTTAAATTAGTGAGTATTTGTTGAATTAACCCTTTGAAGGTCAGAGGGGTACGCAATGCATTGCACACCCCTCTGGCACTCAAAAGTTTAATATTTGTCCCTTGTAGTTGGTTCGCTCAAAGTTCTCCAATTCTTCTTAGTACATCAGCATCTAAATAATAGTTTCCTCCTGCTTTTTATTATATTTTAGTCTTTAGCTAGTTCAGGGCTTGGCAATCTTTGGAATACAACTCTTACCATCTTCAAACTGCTGTAGGCTATTTAGTGTTGATGGGGGGGGGTTGTAGTCTCCAACAGCTGGAGAGCCAGTGGTTTCATACTTGGCTATTTCCTATGCCATTTTGTAACTATTTGCAAGTGTCATTTTGTTAGAGAGAATTTTGCCATCAACCTTTTTGAATAATTTCTTTCATTTTATTAAAAAAATGTTAATTTGGGAACGTGCCTTTATGTGTAAAGAAAAAATGGAGTAACTGCATCAGAGTGGAGAAATTCTGATTGGTTTAAATGGATTTAATAACAGCTAACACAGGCCCTTCCAAAATTACTCAAATCATTATAAATTGTTAGTTCCACTTTAAAGTATACTGTTAGAGCAACCTTCATCCTCGTCGCACAATGCTGAAGTATTACAACTATACCCTTAAAGGGATAGTAATACTTGCAAATTACTAATCCCCATATTGTAGCTTTGTTAAAAAGAAACGTATTGCCCACAGTGTCATCTCTCAAACCCTTATGGTTTGAGAGATGATAGCGCTCAAAGTTACCCCCTCCTTCCCTGACTGAATGCTGACTGCAGGGGAAGCTGTCGTACGACAGTCTTATGTGCATCAGACGGCTCTGCAGCTGAGCCGAGATCTCGTTTATAAAAAAAAAAGAATTCTTTCACTGAAACGGTCTTCTACATGTGCTTAGTTTGCAAGCACACATAGAACACTGTTTCAGTGAAAGATTTATTTTTTTTATATACGCAATCTCGGCAATGCTGCAGAGCCACCTGATGCAAGTAATACCGGGTATCCCGGCAGTCAGCGTTCAGTCAGGGAGGGGGGAGGGAGGGGGGAACTTTGAGTGCTATGATCTCTCAAACTATAATGGTTTGAGAGATGACACTGGGGGCAGTAAGTTTCTTTTTAACAAAGCTACAATATGGAGATTCGTAATTTGTAAGTATTACTATACCTTTAAGGACAAATAACATTTCTCGAAGTTTCCATTTCATCTCCTTGAGTGGTAGAGAGGTCACTGATGCATTACAAAGCAATACTATGTAAACCTTTCTAACTTTCATGAGGTTTAAAGCTCCAGTTGGTTAGATCCAGAATTGGTCATCTTTTGCATTTTACAAAGGGCTCTAAAAGTGTATTTGTGCTCCAAGTTACTCTGTCAAGCTGTACACTCCTCTGTTATTAATAGATACTTGAACGATCTGATTGTGAATGTGCACATAAGTTATGACTCTTCCATTAGGCCTGTTGACTTTAGTAGGGTGAGTGTTTGAGGTTAGCAGTAGAGTAAACCAGAAAGTCAATAAACTGTTTACTTTTGGGAGGATTCATATCATTTAACACGTATCTCTTGATTCAGCCAGAGATCTTTCTTAGTGACTGTGTAATGATTGCATGTTTTCTTTTTACCTAAATGATAATCTACTTGTAGTTAGAATTCAGTGTTTGTTCCAGTTATTTTATTTTTTATGTTTTGTTCTACTTCCTCTCTTTGCTCAATTCCCTGAAGAATGAGAAGTCTACAACTCCTGTTTCAAAATCAAACACACCCACACCACGAAGCGATGCCCCCACACCTGGCAGCAACTCTTCTGGATTGCGGCCTGTGCCTGGCAAGCCACCAGGAGTGGACCCGCTAAGTAAGACAGGTGTCATTTTATTCTATCCCTCTATATGTAAATGTAATTATGTGTATCATTACTGTAGCTACTGATAAAACTGTAAGAGCATTCTATCTTAGCTCTAATTGCCTTATTTGCAAAATTATTAATTCTTCTCTTGAGAGCATCTTAGAATATATTGGGGACTTAAAAATTAACTTATGGATTTCTTTTTCTGGAGTTGTGCGAGATGAGAGAGAGCACAATTTTTAATAACCACTTCCCCATTCTCTCTACCTCCTCACTTTTGCTAGTGACCGCACTTATATTTCATAAGGTACGCATCACCAATTGCTTCTAGTAATGAATAAGCAAAATATCACACTGTTCTGTATATAAAAGGTAAATGCCATAAGAAATCTAGAGACCCACAAGATGGGCAGATCCTCCAAGATGTGCAAATGAGCCACTGATTCACCTTAAAGTTATGTTTTCAGCATCTTCCTTGTATGGGCAGTTGGTAGACCTTGTCAGGGGCAGTGCAAATTCTGTTTTATTAAAAGTAATATTTAAATTTTGGGTTTCTAAGGAGTTGATTTTATAAAATTGTAGTGCAGTTGTTTTGTTAAAATGTATCTTTGTAGATATGCCCTGTTTTGTGTTCCAACATACTGCTCTATACATCTAAGCCAAGATTTACCATTTGTCCTAGCAGCAGGGCTTAGGACACCCATGGCTGTCCCATGCCCTTATCCTACTCCATTTGGGATTGTTCCACATGCTGGGATGAATGGTGAGCTGACCAGTCCAGGAGCTGCTTATGCCAGTCTTCACAACATCTCACCCCAAATGAGCGCAGCAGCTGCGGCAGCTGCAGCAGCTGCTGCTTATGGCAGGTCCCCAGTGGTAAGTGTTAGCTTGTTAATAATGAATGCAAGTGTTTTATTGTTAACAGTATCAAAATACATCAAACACAATAAAGAATCCTGGAGAATGATCCATGAGACACAAGGTGTATCACATACTTTATCCATAGCAATAGTCCTTATGACTGCACTCACAAAGTCTCAACGTACATTCATAATGCGATGAACCAAGGTGAAATATATTGTAATATTGTGAGAAGAAAGGCACTCATCCAAAAAATGGTGTTCACTGAATTATGTTTATTGTAGGAAAGAAGATTTGTGGTGCATAGATATAGGTCAGGAATGTTTGCCATAGTAGAACATTTCAGGGAACGTGCTCAGCCCCCTTCCACAGCACATCCCGCTATACAGTCTGCTTTCTACTACTTCTCACATCATTCTCTTTTCATCTGAATGTTAATCAGTCCCTGACTATGGACCAGAATACCAATAATATACATTTAGAGAATATTTAGGGATGTATGCATAAATGAAAACTAGTGATTCTGGGGCAAATTAACTGTACCATAGCGAAACAAAAATACTAAAATTCCATTGGTTTAAATGTGTCTTAGCCATCTGAATTATAGAGCTTTTTGACACATTCCATTTTGAACCTCCTCTTCCATTCAAAGAGTTAATGGCCTCATTTAAATTGGTGGGAATTGTTAATTGTCTTAAATGGTGCACATTCTTTGCCCCAAAATTGCTCAACAGCTTTTGGTTGTTTTTAGGTCTACTTAAATGCTTGGAAATGTTGTGTGTTCCACTTTAAATATCAGTTAATGTTCCAGTTTTTTCAGACCGCACAATGCAAGATCATTAACCACTTGTATCATAGAGAGGTCTCCAGTGCATCTCATTGTTTAACCTGTTAAATGACAGGAAATATATACAACACTTTGAGAAGCAATGCGTTGCACACCCCTCTGGCAGTCGAGAAGGATTAGCCCTTTGTTCAGAAGAAAACCTGGCTAACTCTGGAGGAAACCAACAACACCATAGAGGAGATGTGCCTTTGTTCAAGAGACAACCTCTTCAGTTAGTTCGTAATGTCATTTGCATGGAGGCAGACATGATCATTGCTGGTCCTTTTAAGGACCAGAAGTGTGTTGCACACATTGGTTTTTGAAGAGTTATGATAGTCCTGTACAGTGAGCAGAGTTTTGTCATTTGGTCCTGCTAGCAACTGTCATGGTCATCTCCATGAACTTGACATCCACGACTGATTGAAGATGTCATAAATAAATGCTCATGGGTAAAACTCCTATTTATTATTAATAGGAAGTGCTGCTTCTCCTTTAAAGCCCAAATTAAACGAGTGATGATTTGGGAAATGTTTGCTCCCTATGGTGCGAATATTTTGAGTCCACTTTTCTTTTGATCCTTGCTCTGAGAAGTTACAGAAGTGCAAACTTCCTTGTTTGATTCCAGGATCCTGAAAATAAACAGTATTGTGTACAGACGATGACGTAATTGTTATTATTTCACTGTAGTAACTAGTAATATGTAAGAAATGTATAGACTACAGATAAATACAGTTGGTGTGGAGGGTGGGCTACTTGTGAGAATTATGCTAATTTATTTTAAATGTTTAGGTTGGTTTCGATCCACATCACCACATGCGAGTACCAGGAATACCGCCTAATCTGACAGGCATCCCAGGTGGAAAACCGTGAGTGTTTGCATTGATTATTATTCATTTAATAGAAGTGATATTTGATTACACAGTCCTTATTTTATTGTTGTACAACAGTGGAACTTTAGGGAAAAGGAAATCAAAGGACTTCTTGGGCAAACCCAATTATACCATAGGGGAAAATAAGGATTCCCATTGTTCTACTCTAAATAGTACTTTTAACCAATTGAAGCAATGTATTGAAGGCCTCTCTGTCATTCAGGGGGTTAAAATGAAGTATCAGTGGAACCCTAATAACCAATGCTTTTTCCCAGTGGTCTCAAATTGTATCCCTAGAGGGTAGAATGTGCACATTTTAGTAATATCCTCAGGGTGATAAGACTTCAGTGTTTTACACGTTTTGTGCAGGGACTGGCTGCTGCTGAAGCCTCTAGATTGTTTCCATCTTCTCGTTTGGAGAAGGCATAAAGGAAAACCTTGTTTGTCTCTTGCTTTTTCAAGCAGGGATGTCTTTAGGTTTTGGATTGCTAAAGATCCAAAAAGGCTTGGCTGTACCCCTGGGTCAGATTAAGAGGAGACATTTTGCTTCTTAGAATCTACGTCATGGGGAGCACTGAGAATTAACCCAGGACCAGGGGTGTGTGGAATGCATTGTACAACCCATCTAATCCTTTAAAGTGTTCATTTTTAATGGCTCTTCGGGTCTACTTATTTTGAAATTTTGCAGGTATGTCAATTCTTGAGCCAAGCAACTGTGCAATAGAGGACACACAAAATGTCCCAGAAAAACTACCAATAGTTTATATTTTGGCTTTTAAATCTTTGAATGCTAGAGGGGTCTACAACGCTTTGCAAAGCAATGTGGTGGAGACATCTAGCATCCAAGGAGATAAAAGCCAAATGTAAATAATGTGGAACTTTCGTTTGTCCCCTGTGCTGCAGTTGGTTTAGTCCAAAACTGTCCCTTTGTGTATAAAGCCCAGTGTCTCTCTCTAAAAGAACAGTATGTTTCCTAGTTAAAGGGGAAAAAAAGTTTGCATTTTGGAATTTTTAATTGGTGTCTAGCTCAATTTGCAGATGCCCTTTTGATATGTGTTGTTTTAAAAATAATTGCTATGCTGAAGCCCAGTAGATCACATAAAAATCAAAGCAAATGCTGCTACAAAGGCTCAAGAGGGTCATGATGGTTAAACTGTGATTAGGAGGGTGTGCAGCATGGAAATCTGATGAGCCATAATGAAGATTTCCTTTAGGCTTCCTTTATTGCTCAGGAAAGGAAGCTCAGATCTGAAAATAATATATATATATATATATATATATATATATATATATATATATATATATATATATATATATATATATATATATATATACACACACTAGTTGAAGAGTCCGTGTACACGGGCCACAGTGCCCACCCAGCAATGGCCGCAGTGCAGTCATGCACAGTGGAGACAAGAAGACACAGGCCGGGAGTGCTCAAACGGATCCACTCGTCTTTTTGTGCCAATGAATCAGTCAAAATTAAAAAAACTATAAACTTTTATTTATAAAGACAAAATCTCCAACATTAAATGAACTCCGGCACGGGTACAGCAGGTCAACCCGCCCATGCACAGTAGAGACAGTTATCAGCTGTCGCACTGGCAGTCTGTAGTGCACATGACTGCACCTCGTGCAGCCGTCTGTACTGCACATGATGGCTTCTGACAAACACACATTTAGCGAATTATTATATAGGATTTTTGTGTACCTCTCTTGTCTCTGCAAGGTTTTTTTTCTTTTTTTCTTTTTTTGTCTGCTATGGAGTCCAGGCATAGAGAGAGAGAGAGAGAGAGAGAGAGAGAGAGTGTGTGTTTTTTTTTTAGGAATGTAGTGTATTAACCCTTTGGCTGTCAGAGGGTTCCCCAGCATTGCCCCCCCCCCCACTCTGACACTCAGAGGGTTAACCCTTTAATGCTTTGCATGCCCCTCTGGCACTGAAAGGGTTAATACTAGGAGACTTGTTACTTTATTTTTGTAATTCCTTTGACTATATTAAAGTCAAAGTATTGCATTGTATGAAAAAATGTGTTTTAAAAGAAAGGTACTCGCACTGCTGTGGGATGCTTTACTGAACCGCTATTACAACTCAGATTATTATTTATACCAAAGTTTTATGTGTGATCACGGAGCCCAACAGATATTGTTACCTCCAATTGCAATAATATATAGTGTATAATGTCGCTACTATCCCTGGGCTTGTTAGTGGTACAAGCCTCAGTCAAAAACAGACACAAAAAATACAGGAGAGCGCTATAGTGTACACTATAACAATAAGCACATTTATTAAAATAACATATTAAAAATCAATACAAAATATACACATATATATCACAAATGAAAGTATTACTATATTAATAAATGTTAAAGCACCGGAGCATAAAATCGTGCACAATACTAAAACAGTCCGTATTCAATATATTAAGACCAATATTGATCATAAATATTTGCAATAGCCAATATAATGTTCCTATAAAGCTGTAGAGACCCAGCTGGAAGATATGTTTGGCTGACAGAGACTTGTCACAGTCTTATATATGAATCTTATACTGTAGATGTTATATCCAACGGACAATACTTCCAACGCGGGCAGGTATATGCGACTGAGTAAAAGACACAATGAACAACTTCTAGAGTTTCCTTAATGTCCTCCCCTCTCTGTATGTCTGAGCACTTGTATGACTAAATGGTATATATTACCTGGGGTTTCAACTGCGGGCAGATGATCAATATCAATATGATCAATACTGGTCTTAATATATTGAATACAGACTGTTTTGGTATTGTGAACGATTTTATGCTCCGGCGCTTTAACATTTATTAACCCCTTAGTGACTGGCCGCATGCACCCACGGCTGGTACTTAACGTAATACTTTCATTCGTGATATATATGTGTATATTTTGTATTGATTTTTAATGTTATTTTAATAAATGTGCTTATTGTTATAGTGTTTTTTGTTTCAGATTACTATTTATTTATTTTTGCATGGCCTAACATTTGTACATGGAATTGTTTATAGTGCTCCCTGTGGATGACTTGTGTCATTGACAGTAGCCCTGCATAGACCGCTGTAGTAAGAGTGCCATCTAAAATGGCAGCCCATGGAAGTGTACTGTACACGGAAAGAAGCTTATCATTGTTACAAGTTATGCTGGAGGCTACCAGGATCTTTTCAATATGTGTGTTATAAAGGACAAAGAAATGCTATTTGTGTGAGACATATTTCTCCTACTTCACTTTTCTGACTTTTGACAGTTTTCCTTTTCTCTCATCAGTGCATATTCATTTCACGTAAGTGCTGATGGGCAAATGCAGCCTGTCCCATTCCCGCCTGATGCTCTGATTGGCCCAGGAATCCCTCGGCACGCGCGGCAGATAAACACATTGAATCACGGAGAGGTAGTGTGTGCAGTCACCATCAGCAACCCCACGAGACACGTTTACACTGGTGGGAAGGGATGCGTCAAAGTCTGGGATATTAGTCATCCTGGGAATAAAAGCCCCGTCTCTCAGCTAGACTGCCTGGTAAGTGAACAACAGCAGTAGACCTCTCTTTTAACACACTGTCTGCTAGAGACTTCTCCAACACATTGCAAAGCAGTACACTGGTGAATTCTAGCAACCAAAGGGTTAAGTGTACACATCCTTTCCTGTATGTGATTTTAATAAAAATATTAACTTAACCCTTTGCATGTCAGAGGAGTACACAACTCGTTACTCCCTCTGTCACTCATTGTTAAATAACCATAATATTTCAGAGTGCGATTCCGATATAGAAGGCCATAAAAATGCTGCGCCCCTTTCAGTTTGGAGCTATATCCTTGATGTAAATAGTAATGTGAGGACAAAAGGATTCTGTGCAGGGGAATCTGAATTATTTATTAGGAGTAAGGAGCAAATGTACGACTGGGAAAAATTGTCACAGATACAGTTGGATTAGTACGGGCTAAAAGAAAACTGGGGAAATTGACTTAAATTGGGGTTTTAACCCAGTGAAAGCTTGGCAGCATTCTGGAGACATCACAAACATTTCAGAGGTTAGAGGGCCCTTTAATTTGATTGACTAAGGGAAGTTGGTTTGTCCCATAATTACTGTGTCCTACATTAGCAATGAGTATATGACACTTATATTAACCCTTTGCATGCCAGAGCAGTGCCCAACGAATTGCACACCCCTCGGGCTTTCATGTTTAACCCTTTGCGTGCCAGAGGGGTACGCAACGCATTGCAAAGGGCACTCAAAGGGTTAAAAAGTGTGGGCCATATGTATAATATGTAAGACAAAACTGGAGCAAATCTGGGCAAAATCAAACTGTATCACTGGGAATAAATTACAAGACAACCCCTATTGAGCTATTAATACCTCTGTGGCATTCAAACGGTTAACTCATTGAAGGTTAGAGAGATGTCCTATGTAATGTTTTGCAATGTGTTTGAGGCAGCTGTAGCATACAAGTTGTTTAAAGTCCCAGTTAAATCAGTAGAGGTGGGTGGGGGTTTGTTCTGTGTGGTGCGATGTGTATGGCCTACATTTGCCCCACTTTGTCATATGTGATCCTATACTGTCTATCAGGGATGTCCATACTGAGACTGACGAACGAGCAATGAATAGATGGCCAGATGTTAATAAATGTATGTAATGCCAAGCATGAAAACTAAAGATTTATCCAAATTTTTGCATAGTTAACCCTTTGAGTGCCAGAGGGGTGCATAATGTATTGCAATGTGTTACGTACACCTCTGGCACTCAAGGGGTTAAGCTAATAGACTAAATAGCTACACGTGACTCATTACAGTTGTGCATTTATACATTTCGAAAGGGATTATAGGTACAGCGTATTTATCCCCAAAGGTAATGAGACTAGTGCTGTATTCATGAAGCTACACATTCTAGGGTTTTAACCTGTTGAATGCCATTAGGTTGCCAATTTATTGCAAAAAGTTTTGGCAACATATCTAGCATTCAATGAGTTAAATGCCCCATATAAACCAGTGGGAATTTTCATTTATCCCCTTTGGTGCAGTTGGTTTGCTCCAGAATTGCTCCTGTTTAGCTTCCGGAGTACAACCTTTATATAGTGTAATAGCTAATTAGTAGTCTAGAGCTTTCAGAACCAACAGTTGCAGGATCTATGGAGCTAATGAAGGTTTCATAACGGTTGCTCTTCTAGCTTTTACTTTACTTTATGTTGATTTTATGTCTTGATGACTTTTGTCTCTACAGAACAGAGATAACTACATTCGATCCTGCAGATTGCTCCCTGATGGGCGCACCCTCATTGTTGGAGGGGAAGCCAGCACGTTATCCATTTGGGACTTGGCAGCACCAACTCCACGTATTAAAGCAGAGCTGACATCATCTGCTCCGGCCTGCTATGCACTGGCTATCAGCCCTGATTCTAAGGTCTGCTTCTCCTGCTGTAGCGATGGCAATATTGCAGTGTGGGACTTACACAACCAGACTCTTGTAAGGTATGTGTCACAAATACTTGTTAACATGGGTGCAAGTCTTAGAAGTAATGCCACAACGGTTCACATTTAGTGGTGTGTGTAATCGTAACCATATGTGTGACTTATTAATCCATGAGTATCAAATGCTTGGATTCTAGAGAGAGGTCTCTTTTGCAGTGCAGGCCGTTGAGATGGAGACCTCTTTAGCACACACAGGGTCATATGAAAAGTGGAGGAAGTATAGGACAAATGAACCGCACTGTAGGAGAGAATTAAACATTTTAATGTGTTTAATTTAACCCCTCGCATCCTGCAGAGGTCTCCAACTCATTATGTGTTGGAGACTTCTCTAGCATCCAAGAGTTAAAATCCACGTTTAATTCAATGGGATTTTTTTTTTTTTTTTTTTTACATTTTTATTTCTCTATTATGGGTCATCAAGCGGTGCTGTTAGTATCACTTTCTAAACAGTGTCTGACTCAAGAGCTGAGTACATTAATAATTTTAAAATAATGCCTTTTGGACAGCAGGTGGTGCTGTTACTAAGTTTAATTAATAATGAGCTGTTATAACTTTTGAGTGAAAAATCTCCCAGCAGTTGGAGTGCTCTTTTTTTTTTTTTTTTTTTTTTTTTTTTTTTTTTTTTTTACACTTGGCAGAAAAAAATATACAATATAAGATTTTCTTAAGGGAAGTTTGGTTTACCTTTAAATATATTAAAGTCAGGTAGTCCTGCTTTCCAACACATTTATTTTATACCAAGTGCATACACATCTTGACTTGCTTTATAAAATAAATATTTTGTACAATTAAATTGGCACCACAATCCAAATATAAATTTGGCTGCATACTGTTGAAATGCAGCACTGCTACCTTTGACCGTGTGTGTGTGAAAAGTCATAATATGCAGGCTTCTAAGCCTCGGCTATTGCTTTTCTTTCCACCTCAAGGTCAACACATCAGTCATTATCTTCAAAGTTCCTTATGCTGGTATCTCATGACCTGCAAAGCAGCAGGGGCTTGTTATCTTATGTCTAGCACATTTCCTGCCACTCACTCCTAGTTTCTCAGGTATCCTTTAGAGGCAATAGGAGCTATCTCCGACATCTCATTGAACCTGATCAATGTTGTTCTTGTCAAATTTTTTTTCTGCTTGCGGACATGTCATTTAGATACAGAACACATATATAATGACTACAGCAAAAAGAATATAATGCACGCACTCCATTCTGTACTTTGTTTGACAGATGTCAAATATCTGCTTCTGTGTAATTTATTGGAACAGCTTTGTTCCATAGGCAGAAAGCCAAATAGTAGCAGTACGGGAACAAGCCAACTGTACCATAGGGAACAGATGAAAATTCCCCAAAATCCCTTCAAATTAAACTGGTCTTTTAACCTCTTAAATGCCAGAGAAATCTCTAGTGCGTTGCACTCAATGGGCCTTATGATTAAAGACTTTGTGAAGTAATTTTTGAGGCAACCACTTTCTGAAGGCAAAAATAATTCTCCAATCTCACAAATATTTATATGGGGCTTTTAACCCCTTGAATGCTAGAGAGTTCTTCAATGTATTGAGGAGTATTGCATTGGAGACCTTGCCATCATTTAGGGCATTATAAGCCCTTTTTCTCCTATGTCAGTATGGAACAAGGGATCTATGGGGGTTGAGCTCCCATCCTCCAGAGGACAGGGCACTTAGGTTTGAAGCGGAGACTCCCTCCACTTTCTTCATCTCTACTCCTTGCCTACCCAGATTAAAGTGGCCTCTCAAGAAAAGAGGAGCAAGCTGGCACTTTTTTTTATGTCTACTTTTTCATTTTGTATCTTCGATATCGGGCTGTATAAGCCCCCATTAGGCAGGCTCCCATTACTAACCTCCCTGTAGTTGGATTTGCTAGTTCACAGGAGTATTTCTGGACCATTTACCTATGATGGTTGACTTCAAGTCTGTTCACCATAGCTGAACTTCTTCTGAAGAAACAAGACCAGTAAATTAACCATTTGAGTACCATGCTCCCAATTAATTGCCAAACTACAGTTTGGCATCCACTTTCTGTGGAATTTATTAGCACTCTATTCATTATTGTGTATTTTTCCCTATACATTACTATGCCATAAAGGTGGCTACTATCCTTTACATATATTAACCCTGTAGGGCCAGGTTATACCAGTTAAGGCTGTTTGTTGCCTTATTCCCTCACTTCCCATGTTTATGGTGAGATCATATTCTGGCTTTGCCTATATGTTTAAACTGTTTTTCTCTGTCGTCCAATACAGGTTACTGGTAACTTTGGGTAGGCGATCCGCCCCTTTAATTAGGCAGGAACAGTACTAGAGTTGAATGCAGGGGGTGGAGCCTACCTTTCCTCCTTGGCTGCAGCTAGCCAACCAGCTCCAGTAAGATTTGTTCCTTGGTGAAGACACAGGCAAGAGAACAGTTCTGCTATAGTTTTAGCTATTTTTTTATTTTTCTGTTAGAAATGGAATACCACCATTAGGCAGATTACCATAACTGACAATGCCCTTAAATGTGGCTTACTCAGTATGCAGGTGCTTTTTGTGGACCTTAAGCCCTGGGGGGGAAATCTTGGGTGCAAGTTCTTTCCTCAGGAGTTGCCCACCAAGGCTTCTTCTTAATACATGATAGTCTGAAGACAGAAGATCTTGAGGAAAGGTGAGCGACCCTTTGAGTGCTGCAGGTCCACATGTTCCACAGTGTCTCGGTGGCTCAAACTCTCCAATCTACTGAAGGTGAAGTCCTTCCTAGTATCCTTCTGGACCACGGTGACGACGGATGCCGGCCTCTCTGGCTGGGGAGCGGTCCAGGGTCGCCTCAGTGCTCAGGGTCGGTGGTCTCCAGAGGAAACTCTTTCCCATCAACATGTTGGCGCTTCGGGCGATATTTCATGCCCTTCGTCATTGGACACCCCACCTAGAAGAATGCCCAGTCCGGGTTCAGTCCGACAACGCCACAGTCGTGGCTTACATCTACAAGCAGGGCAGAACAAGAAGTCTTGCGGCTTGGTTAGAGGTCAAGGCTATATTGTCCTGGGCAGAAGAACACAGTCCTGCCATATCCGCAGTGGACATTCCTGGCGTAGACAATGTCATGGCAGACTTCCTCAGTTGACACACGGTGGACAGCGGAGAGTGGGAACTGCACCCAGATGTGTTCACCCTCATTGTTCAGAAGTGGAGCCTTCCTTGCATCGATGGTGACAAGACACAACCGGAAGGTTCCAAGGTTCTGCTTTTGCTGGAGGGGTCCTCTGTCTCTAGCGGTGGATGCCATATCCATTCCTTGGTTATTTCCTCTGGCCTACATCTTTCCTCCCTTCCCCATGTTGCACAGGATATTATGGAAATTAAGACTGGAGCGCTGTCCAGTCATTCTGATTGCTCCATACTGGCCTTGACAGGCATGGTTTCCGGAGCTTCTGGATCTGTCGGTGGCAGAACCATTCCGGCTCCCTTGCCGTTTGGATCTTCTTCTACAGGGTTACCTGTGGAAGGAAGATGTTCATTGGATAGCTTTGACGGCTTGGAAATTGAATCCTCAATATTGAAGAAGGGTTTTTCTTCTGGTATGGTGGCTGCTATGCTCAGTGCCCGCAAACCTGTTTCTTCTAAGGCCTACCATCGTGTCTGGTCGACCTTTCTGTCTTGGTGTGCTGATAGGGACCTGTCTTGGGATTTGATCTGCCTACGGTCCTGGCCTTCTTGCAGGATGGTGTGGATAAGGGCCTCAGTTTGAGTTCCCTCAAGGTTCCGACTTCTGCTCTCTCTGTTTTCTTTCAGAGGAGCATTGCTATTCTTCCTGATGTCAAGGTTTTCTTCCAGGGCATTGCTCATACTCATCCTGCTTTTAAGAATCCCGCTCCGTGGGATCTTAACTTTGTTTTGGGTGTCCTTGAGCTCCCTCCCTTTGAGTCTTTGGCTACTATTCCTTTACGCCTGCTGACGTAGAAAATGGCCTTTCTCCTGGCGATCGTGTCTGTTCACCGTGTCGCGGAGTTGCATGCTTTGTCTTGTAGACCACCCTTTTTGTTGTTTCACAAAGTCAAGGCGGTGCTTCGCACTTCTCAGGAGTTTCTTCCGAAGGTGATTTCGGAGTTCCACATTAATCAGGAGATTGTGGTGCCTTCTTTCTGCCCTGACCCTACCTCTGACAAGGAGAGGGATCTCCATTTGTTAGATGTGGTGCGTTGTTTCAAGTTTTATGTACATCTCACTGAGTCCATCAGACAATCTGCCATGCTGTTCTTCATTCCTGAGGGCTCCAAGGGCAGGTAGACCTGCATCCAAAGTGACTTGCGTCCTGGATCATGTGCACTATTCATAAGGCTTACGAGCTGAGGAAGAAGCATGAGCTGAGGAAGAAACCTGTTCCCTTTTGGGTCACGGTTCATTCTACTACATCTATTGGGGCTTCTTGGGCTTACAAGAATCAGGCCAATGCTTATCAGTTGTGCAAGGCTGCCACTTGGTTGTCTGTGCACACCTTTTCGAAGCACTACCGTATGTGCTGGCATCGGCTGAATCCAGTTTTGGGAGGAAGATCCTGGAGGCAGTCTTGCCTGTCTAGGATCTTCTTCGGTTCTTTGGTGCTTTCTTCACTTTTGAGCTCTGTTGGCTCTAGTTCAGTGTGCTGTGTAACAGTTCCTGGGGTGGTGTTACCCATGTTCAGTGTCCGTTGACACTTCATTTGTTTTGTTGTGCTATCTCTGATCTGATGGTTTATATCTGCTCTGGTGACGTTGGGGGCCTTGTGCCTGATCCTTGCCTTGCTTCCCGCCTCTGGGAAACTCAATGGTTGGACATCCCAAAGTTACCAGTAACTTGTATTGGACGACAGAGAAAAGAGGATTTTAGTCTTACCTGTTAAATCCTTTTCTCTTAGTCCATACAGGTTACTGGTTTTCCACCCTGTCAAGGGACCATGCTTGTCTCTCCTGTGGCAGACCATGGGGGATCTTCGGGGTCATGCTCACAGGAGTTTTCCTTCCCTTCTACTATCTAGTCAATAGTCAAATCTTTCTGGAGCTGGTTGGCTAGCTGCAGCCAAGGAGGGAAGGTAGGCTCCACCCACTTCATTCTGTTCTAGAATTGTTCCTGCCTAGTTAAAGGGGCAGATCGCCTACCCAAAGTTACCAGTAACCTGTATGGACTAAGAGAAAAGAATTTAACAGGTAAGACTAAAATCCCCTTTTTGACACTTTTTTCATTATTTCCTTTTATTTAAATTTTTTGTATGCGGTGCCTTTAAGAGCAGGAGCTTGACTGGCAGCCATCTTTTCTCATAGCCATAGATGGGAATGGTTGTGTGGGACATATGTCTGCACCCGTATATATCACAAGGGGCAGAATGAGCTCTTTTTTCACCTTGCGCTATTGTATGGTCAGCATGTTTTATGTTCCTTGTTTTGCGGCTGGGGAGCCACTGTTTGCTTGGTATAAGCAATACATAGAAAACTAAATTTTCCAAACCCCCTCCCTCCCATCCAGGGTGTTCTTTACTCATGATGTCCCATGCCCGCTGTTTGGACACATTGAGCCTGTTTCCAGGGGACACGCTCAGTCTCAGATAGTTGGGAATCCTCCAAGGAGGAGAGAGACTCTGAGGAAGAAGATAGGGACTCTTCCTTGTCCTTTGAGGATCCCTAGGAGGCTAACTTTCACACCCTCAGGTCTCTGAGGCCTCTGATGGGGGATCTTACCTCTTGACATCTTCCAGAGATGCAAGAAAGACTCCCCAGTCTTCCCTCCTAACAGCACCTTAATCACTTTTAACTGGAGGAATGGAAAGTACCAGATAAGAGGCTTTTCTTTATCCGCACCTCCAAATTATACGCCTTTAATGCTGGGGTCCTAGTGCAGTGGGCTTCCCCTCCTGTGAGTGATCCCCCAATTTTACTTCTAGTCAAACATCCAGAGCTGCCATTGGCTGATGCCAAAGGCCTCAAGGGCAAGGCCGACAAACACCTTGACTCCTGGTGCAGACACTGGGGCAGCTCTGCAATCATATTTGCTACAGTCTGGGTCAATGGAGCAATAGCCATCTGGGGTGAAAAAATTTTAGAGGCTATCCATGGTGATGTTCCTAAGGAGGAACTCTTGGTTATGTTTTCCGGTATCTTGGAGGCTAATGCATACCTCTCTGCACTGGCCTTTGATGCCACCAGGTTTTCGAAGTCCTGCGCATTATCGGTTTCCATGTGTCGCACCTTGTGGTTTAATATTTTGTCAGCAGAGCATTCTTCCAAGAGGCTCTTAGTTTCTCTCCCCTTTGTGGGAAATAATATCTTTGGTCCTGACCTGGGTAAGGTCATTAGTATGCCACTTGAGGCAAGAGTACTCTCCTGATTAATATTTCTTCCAAACTTTCCATTTTTACCAGGAAGATTGTGGACCAGACTGGTGGGGGGGAAAGTGTTCAACTTCCTCAGGCCGGCCACACTCCAAAGCCCAGCCAGGCAGAACAAGAAGTCTGACAAGCCATCCTCTGCATGACTCACTGGGGCATGGTCTGTCCTTGCCTAATGGGGGTCTCCTGCCTTTTTCAAAGAGGCCTTGGCATCTTCTGTGATGAACTAATGTCTTTTTGCGGGTTCTGTCATAAAGGTACTGCATAGATTTCAAGTCCCTTACGCCTCATCTCTTCTTTTATGTCAACGGTCCCTCGGGACCTAGAGTGAGTGTGTCTCTTCATAGACTGTCTTATCCCTGTTGGACAATCAGGTCCTGGTTCCTTTCCCAGCCCAGGAACACTTTTCAGGTTTTTACTCAAATCGTTTTATTGACTCCCAAAAAGGATGGTGGCTAGACCTGAAATGCCTCAACCACTACGTTATAGACTGCAAGGATTCCATCTTGAATAATGTGGCTGTCATCTCGGCTATGTGTACAGTACTTCCATGGCTGAAATTTTACAATGACACTGTCCCTACATCATCATATGAAGATTTATGGCCAACTGACCATAGGTCTCCATAGCCTACTGTAACAGCTGCACCACCTTAAAATGTTAGGCCATAGAAGTACTGCATCCAAAACATTTGAATAAAACATTTCTCATCAGTGGGGTGCCCATTTTTTAAAAGGCAGAATAAACTCTACAATATATTTTTTCCAGTCTTATGCTTAACAATCCCTATAAATTGGTTGTTCCAGAATTGCTCTTTTTTTTTTTGTCTTTGTACATAAGGCTCAGGAAAGTCAAAATACCCATTTAGCTCAATGGGGATTTTTGTTTGCCCCATTTGGTGCATTTAACTTTCTCAGAATTGCTCTTCCAGCCACCTAGCATACAGCGATTTCTGTATCTTATATTTTTAATGTTGTCCACAATTTTTAAATAAGCAGTTGTGTGTCATTTCAAGACAGAGTACAGTCTTGTGGTTTTCTAGAAAGTGTTTTATTAAGTACGCCTCCTCTGTCTTTTATAGTTTAGTTGAAGCTTATTCTGATGTCTTTGTCACTTTATTAGTTATTGGTGTAATCTTTCTTGGCCAAGCAAAGGACTGAATCACCATACAGTGGTGAAAAATAAATATAAAGTATTCTTCCTGTTAAGAAAAATTTACGTGAGCTGGCTGCAACATATGTAAATCACAGCAGAGTCCTACAAAATGGAGTAACGTGTGTATTTTTGAGCTGGGAGCAGTATCATGCAAAAACAGCAGAGGCGAAGCATAAATTATTCTTAATGTCACCCAATGGCATGCAAAGGATTAGAAGAAATTTAGGTTAAAAGTCAGTGAGTCCCATGTTATGAGTGGATACAGTGCTTAGGACTCGTTTATACAACTCAAGTGCTTCTGTGCGAATGAACACCGATTAGGCTGACATGGCACCCGGGACTTTGATGGTTGATACACTGGTCAGCCTTTTCTCTGCAGAAGAGGCTGATGTCAGTTAAATGGGACACAGGTTTAGACGTAATGTAAGAAAGAGGGACATTGGTTTAGATGTAATGTAAGAAAGTTTTACTTCACTGAAAGTGTAATAGGTAAGTGGAATAGCCTACCAGCAGAAGTGGTAGAAGTTAATACAGTGACAGAATTTAAGCATGCATGGGATAGGCATAAGGCTGTCCTTAGCATAAGAAAAGACCAAGGACCAAAAAAAAGGTTTGAGGTTTTTACAGTAGGAAAATGGTCAGTCTAGATGGACCGAATGGTTCTTAACTGCCGTCAAATTCTATGTTTCTCTGGGTGTGTGGACAGCAATTTAGTGCCATATATTTAATCCTTTGAGTGTCCGAGGGTTCCTAAAATGAAACAGTTTGTTGGTTACCCCTGTTGCGCTCAAAGGCTTAACCCCACTTTAAGGACCCATGACATGCCAGGATAAACTTGCGTTAAGGACCAGTGGCAGTCCTGACAAGTATGGAATTCAGGGGTCCCCTCGAGGTGACACACAGCTCGGGGACCCCTGAATCTGAATCAAGGGGAAAAAAGGAAAGAAAATGCTCCATGGTAATTAACTGCTGGCCTTGAGGACAGTCGTTAAGGACAGTTAAACTTGCTTGAGCCATATGTTCAAAAGAAAAGCAGAGTCATTCTGGAGCAAACAAACTACGGCTTTTAACAACTTGAATGCTAGAGAGGTTTCAGTCCTTTACAGAGCAATGTGCTGGATACTTCTAGCTTTCAGCCTAGAAAACCAATGTGATTGTCTTGCTGACCCCCTGTAATTACTGTTGGTTTGCTTTAGGATTATTTCTCTTTCACTTTGAACATACAACCCTTGGTAGCAGAACATGATTGACATCAATTCTGCATGGATTGGTTGCCCAAAAAGAATCTTCACTCTGAGGGGAGGAAGGGTGTCCAACTCTTGCATTCAAATGGTTAATTACAGCAGGATCTCTTGCCTTGAGGCAGATTTGCTCCTTTTTTGCAGGACTCCGGGACCCCAGCCCCAAGTGGGACATGTTGTTGGGAGGGATTAGTGTTCCAATACATCTTCATTTGCATTACTTGAAACTTTTTGTGTGTTTTTGAAATCATTGCAGCTGTTTGTTCACCATGAGAAAAGATGAGCAGTCTGGCACTGAAAGAGTTAAATTAATTTTAACTGGTAGGATCTGTTCTTCAAACCAGGGCTTAAAATTTCCACTAGCCAATGGCGAGTGAAAATTTAACCCTGGCGAGTAGAAATTCAGCCCTTGTGGGTATGTTATGGTTTGCAGTGGCGAGTAACTTTTCAGGTCTGGCTAGTAGCAAAGGACTTAAAATTATAAGCCCTGCTTCAAACACAGCTTTACTTTAGCAGTCCTCTTTCAGTCTTAGAGTGCAGGGTTGTTCATCTTACTGAGAACAATTCTCACTATTAAAATGCTAAAGAGTGGAAGGGGACTCTGGGTAACTGGCATTCCCCCGTCGGCTTGCCCTGGTATGGTATGTAAACTGCACACACCCCCTTGCTGTAGTTTCTTGACTCCCATAATGGTAATAACAAGTGTTACAGATGTACCATTCTTACATTAATTTCCTTGACATGACTGGATTTTAGATACAATTTCTATGCACGTTCCTTCTCCCACCTCAGCTATATTTTGAGGTTATTGTGATGATCATCGATTTGCAACAGTCAAGATTACAGATCTAACAATTTTCCCACAGGCTGTAAATTCAAAAGCCAAAATGCTATCACCTGATGAAATGGCTGATTTGTCTCCAATTCTCACGGGGTGATTACTCTTAGAGAGCAATAATACAGAGAGAAGAGGAAATTATATGGTGTCTGATTAGTAACGACTTCTCCCTTTTTACAGAGGTTAATGTTGATAGCATAGACACTTTAGCTAAAAAAAAGTTATGCGTCAGAAATCACAGGCCAAGAAAGAAAGAGAGCTTGAGGTTTGAAAGCATTTATCTAAGAGGTGGGTAGCTTTGGCTGCCCAGTTGTTGGAGAGTACGACTCCAGTTACCTCCTACCAAACAATAAATGGATGAGGGTCATGGGAACAGGAGTCTTCAACTGCTGGAGAGCCAGATGTTGACTACCCTTGATCTAATCAGCTAAAAACCTGTGGTCCTCCAGTTGATCTGTAAATCCTACCATCCTCTGCAGCTAAGGATGATGCATGTTATAGTCCAACAACAACTGGAGGCTTAGTGTGCCCACTGCTAAATCTGATATGTCAGAATGTCTGAAATTCACAGGGAAACCTACATCTTAAAATTAAGTTGGAAAAAATATGTTGCTAAAAACCTAGTAATTGAGATTTTTCTTATACATCTTTTTCCCTGATAAGCATCCCAAATAAATTGTGCACTTATTAGTACATAAACATCACTTCTAATATATTTTGTCTCTCTGGCAGTGAACGGGTTACCTCTCATTCATTGTTCTGCAACGGTATATTGAAGAACAAGACACTGGTTTGCTTGCTTTTTATAAGCAGTTAATGGGTGTCACTTATTTGTGTTATTTTTGGGCTCAGTGCTATTCATAAGTACAGACATGTCAAAGAACAATACGATGCAAAACAGGAACGTGTTAAGTGTATTTGGTAATTCACCGAACATGATCCTCGTGAACAAACAATAACACGTTGAGGCTAGGGTGCACAGGTTCTCAAACCAAATATCACTAAACAATTTTAAGTGATAAAGGAAATAAAAACTGCGTGAGCAGAATAAGAATTTTTTTTTTTTTTTTAAATCAGATAATTGGTATCAAACTGATAACTGGTGCTTTTACAGAGGCATAACTAGAAGCCTCCGGGCCCTGGTACAAGAAGTGCCATGGGTCCCCCTCCCACCATATTGGCCCCCCTGACCACATTGACCCCCTCCACAATGCCTCCATCTCCTACCTGGAGCTCCTTCGCGGTCCTCTTAGTAATGCAAAGCGCTGGGAGATGATGTCATCTCCCAGCGCTCTGCATTACTAGAGCGCCGACGGGAGATTGAGGGCGCCAGGCAGAGGGGTTGCAGGGGGAGGCCGGGCCCCTGGAGTGCACGGGCCCGGTCGCAGGTGCGACCCCTATAGTTACGCCACTGTGCTTTTAATTATGTGTTTAAACGGACTAACTGAAATGTCTTTTTTTTTTTTTTTTTTTTTTTTAAAGGATGATTACAAATCGAGGGCCTTATGTTGAAAGCAAAAGATTGTATGCTCTGAAGAAGTGTGCCAGTTACAACTCAAAATGTGTGTGTGGGGGGGAGAGCAAATAAGAATTTCTCAAATTCCGTTTTTATTTGAGTTAGTCTATTAAGTCCTTGGATGTTAGAGAGGTCTCCAGGGCTTCACAAAAGCAATGCTATGGTGACCTCTATAGCATTCTAGGGGTTAAAATTCCCATTTCAATCAACTGGGTTCCTTCATTCTCCACTAAAATATAGTTTTGTTCCAGAATGTGCTTTCTGCATAAGACCCTAATGGTCTGATCTACAGTCAGAGTTGTAATGAGAAACACTTAACTCCATTGCAGATTTCAAGGCCTGTGCAACTTCAAAATTATGCCACTGTAAAAATAATTTTGAAAACAAAGCCAAAGTACTGGAATGTAAATTATATACTGAGGCCCTGTATATTGGTAGTTGGATTGCTGGATGATTCAGCTCTCCAGCAGTAGCCTGTGACCTTGCATTGGCTACACCCAAACCACCTTTGTTGTGTTCTGCATCCAGTACTTAGGCCATTTGTGAATATACTGTGGTTAGAGGGAGGGTTTAAGTCTTCGTCAATGATAACTACAGATGCAAACTTACATTTTAGATGTTAGTTTCCCTTTAAGTTGAGGCTAATTTTAAATTGCTACGCTTATGGTAATTAAAAACAGTTCAAACAGTTTTATTGAGCTGCTTTTTTCATCTGATTTTTTTCTAGTCAAGAAGAGGGAAGAAAATGTTTTTGGTGTTGCAGGAAAAGATGAAACCTTCAGGATTAGCAAAGAATATTAGTGCTTTTTGTTATCGTTGACATTTCAAATCTAGTTTGTCCCCTTTCACGTGGAAGAAAAAACCCAGATAACACAGCCATTTTGTTTAAGTGCTACTGTAATATGTATACAGGTGGAGGCATTACTGATGAGCTAGCTGGTATTCTTACAAAGTGTATATTATCTACAACTTTATTTATACAGCCCTGTGGCATATGTTAGTTCTTTATAAACGAAGGATACTATTACATTACATTTAGCCCTTTGAGTGCCAGAGATGTATCCAGCACATTGTGTGAGTTAAATTCGGTTCACCGTTTGCCTACTGTATTGTCACTGGGTCAAGCTGAATCTGTGGTAGGCAAGCTGAGGCCTTCCAGCTGTTAACTCTAACTGCCAGACAGGTATTGAATGCTATCCTTATCATACATGTCCAGTGAACATCTAGCTGGAGGGCCTCAGGTTGTCCATCCCTGATGGTCAAAATGGACTAACTCCAAATGGAACGGCTCCAAGACAGCTGCACCATAAGGCTCAAATAAAAATGCCCATTGATGTAAACAAGGCTTTTAAAGCACTGAATGCCGAGAGGTCTTGGAGCACACGCTAGTATTTAGGGTGGTAATTTCTCTTTTAAATGTATGGGAGTATCGGTGTTCCTTATTTTGCAGTTGTTTTGTCGCCTGATTTCTTTGCTTTGGCATTAGACATATTTGGCTGTATTCAGGAAGGTAAAGATGGGTGAAACAACTGTATCACAGGGGGCAGGCATATGTAGTCTCTGGCATTCAAGAGATTAAAATCATGATTTATATAAAACGGGCAGTTGTTTTATACCAGGATTGCCTGTCTTACTTCCTGTATATATCCCATTGTCCACTGGGTTATTAAACAGAATATTAACCACTATTAGCTATTTCCTACCAATATGAACAAGGAAAGTCCTCTTTTAAATTTGTTTTATGCCAGTTCATTGCAGTATCATGACACTCATAGGGAGGAATGTCGTAGAGGAAGGGGGGCTGAAACCAAGAAATCACTAAAAGGTTGAACGAGAAAGGGGAAGTGGTAACAACATAAAGAAAGAGGAGTTGAATTCATAGCAGTCCTCTACATAGTGCAGTTTTTACATGTGTATTACTTTCCAATGAAGCATAAAACAGAATGAAAATATAAATAATGTATATGTTGAAATTAATTGTTTGTTCTGCATTACCTGTTGAGAGCTAGAGAGATCAAGATGGATTTGCCCAAGCGGGTTAAATGTGTTGTGGTAGCTCACTATGGCATTTGTGACATGCCTCTTCTATCAAAGATAGTATTTACTGAAAGAAGACTCCTTTTGAATGTCCAACTGCCATATTCATTGTTTTAACTGTTGCACTTGTGTATTTACATATTTCACACTTCAGTAGATAGGCTGTGCACGCGTCCTTTGCACTGCGGAATTCCCCTCCAGCAGACTGTTGACTTGTGTTCACACCAGGAAATTCCTGACCTGTAAAGATTTGGGATCACTGCAAAATGTGTGAAGCTGTTGTGTAGTCTTCATTATATGACTGGCTCTGTTAAAGGCGAAATATACCCAAGGAATAAACACCTCCTAATTTGATGTCCTTCAAACAGCATTTTCATCTGTATGCTGTTTTAGTTATTTTTGCTCTTTTGTAGTCTACTGCTAATTGTTTTTCTAAAATCTGTTAGCATCTTGTGCCCTTACAATCCATTCACACATATTGTTTGTTATGAGATGGGATGATCTAGAAGCAAGCTTCAATAGAGATGTCTGCATACATGAAAGTGCAGGTATAATGCAAAATATGTATAAACTAGCTGAGGAGTGCCGGCCGGTCGCGGAGCAGTCATGCCCAGTAGAGACTGCCCCCGCCACGGCTGATACCGAGCTGGGCGCTCCGCACTACTGCACATGACTGCGTTGTTACAAACTGTTCAGCGAATTATTATATAGGATGTGCATGTAGGGTTGCCACCTTTCCTTCTAAAATATACCGGCCATGGCATTCCCTCCATAGACTTAACATTGGACAAAAGCCAAGATTTTACCGGTCTGCCGGTAAAATACCGGCTGGGTGGCAACCCTATGTGCATGCTTGTGTACATACAGTGCCTTGCAAAAGTATTCAGACCCCTACCAATGTTTTTCTTGTTACTGAATCACAAGTGTAACATTAAAATGTTCTGTTTTTATTTTAAAACACTCTGACACGCAAAATTGAAAAAAAAAAAAAATGAAATATGTTGCTTTCATAAATATTTACCCCTTGTGTTGTGGAAGCCTCCCAGTTTACACGGGTGTAAGAAATTGCCTAACAAGGACACAGTTCGCTTACTACTGACCTCCACCTGTAAACCGTTAAAGTAGCTGTCACGTTGTAAGGAGATATATATATATATATATATATATATATATATATATAATAAAAAATGTTGAAGGATCATTGGTTAGGCTTTGTATCTGAAGGTAAATTAAGACAAAAGAGTATTCTACATAAATTACAGATGAAGTAATACAAATGCTTGGAATAGGAGGATATCCCTTTGAGCAAAGATTGATCAGTAATTGTGAGGTGGAACTGCATTACACCACCCTGGAACTGCCAAGAAAATGCCATCCATGAATTCAGTGCCCAACAAGGAGGTATTTTATAGAATACACAGAGGCCAACAATCATTTTAAAGGAGCTATAGAATTCAGTGCCTGGGAGTGAGTAATGGTGCACCAGTCAACCGTATCGAGCTCTATATAACTATAGTCCATACAGAATGGTGGCACGAAACAATCTATTACTCAAAAAGCACCATCTGAAACCACATCTGGAGTTTCTCAGAAAGCATGAGTGTTTCCTAGCTGCAATGTGGGAACAGGTTTTATGGTCATATGAAACTAATAGAGCTTTTTGGCCAAGAATCAAAGCACTATGTGTGATACACAACTAACATTGCCCATGCCTCAATACATCTCATTGTTACAGTAAAGTGCAATAAAGAACATTTCAGTGTACCATTTGTAATTCAGTCATATGAGAAAATTGGTCAGGAGACTTAATATTTTTGAAAGGCACTGTATATGTTTGTATAATTAAATGCGCACGTGTGCATGTTTTCGAAAGGCACTGTATGTTTGTATAGCCCCTATGAATCTAGCCACAGCAAAAGGGAAGGTGGAAGAGGCAGAGTGGTGGGATGGAGGAAAGAGTTTAAAGGGAAGGTAGAAAGAATGAACAGGCAATGCCACAAAAGTGTGAAAGTGGTGAAAAGGAAATATGAAGGGGAGGGAGGGGGTACAGATTGGTTAAAGAGAGGGTTTCAACAGGCAAAGCAGTGAAAGTGAGGGGAGGAGGTGGTGAGATGGATGCTTATGGGAGAGTAAAATGGGGTGGGCAAGTGGAAAAAGAGGGGGGGAGGGGAAAATGAGGAGACAAAGTGGTGGGTGTGACAATGGAATGGGGAGATAAAGTGGCAAAATGGAGAGGTGGGGGGGGGGGGTAGATGGATAAAACACAGTGCATTGATTTTCACAGGAATGGCCAGGGAGGCTTCTCCTCACTGGCTACACCTGTCAAATTCCCCGGTCCTTGGCATTTAGCTGCAGTGATTATTTATTTATTTAATTCTTATTTATCTTTTGGCCAGGACTGTGCACACCCAGCCCCTTTTTACAATAGTCCGTTATTGCAAACGAATATACATTTTGTTATTATCTTCATGTTGTATATGTGTTTACTTAACTCGGAAAGCAGCACCACCAGTGCCAAACCCCACCAATTTTGAACCAGTCAGTGCTAATGTTTCCGCTAGTTCAGGAATGTGCAGTCTTCAGTCTCCAGTTGTTGGATTACAATTCCTAATGGCCAGCTGAGTATGATGGGAGTTGTAGTCCAATAGCTGGGGGCAGATGCACTTAACGAAGGTAAAATAAAGGTGTGAGTAAAAACTCCAATTTCAATGTGTTTGTGGACCCAGTTTTGAAGTTGGAGAGATCTTAAATTTTAGGCTCTATATCATAAAATAGGATTGAAGAGTTTCTTTCACCTTCTTGTGTGTCTCTCCCCCCCCCCCCCCCCGAAAGGATCTTGAAGGTCATCCACTCCTGATCTGTTCTGTTGCATGCTAGGTCAGCAGAGGTCATATGGTTTGTTTAGCCCCCTTTCAAAGTCTGTGAAGACTGATTCTGCAATTCATATACCTTAAACTTAAATAATACAGTAAGGAAACACACAGATACAGTCTCATCCACTTCAGTTTGATTATGCCTTTTTCTTCTGGCATAAATTGCTGCATTCAATAAACTGTACTTATAACATAAAGTGTATTTTTTTCCGGAAAGAGTGAAAAAATATCTCAGAAGGCACTTAAGTGATTAAAGTGGATTGTTCCTGAGCTTTTCTTCCATCATTCTGAGCAGTCATGTCAAGGTTTCAAATATATGGGTCTATAAGTGGGGATGTGTGTACGAGAGTAGTGCATGTTCACATACATCATTCTCACGGACAGCTGATCATTTGAGACCCAAGATATGCAAAGGACAATTTATTTATTGAAATGTAACTTTAACTAGGAGTAGAAAAAGTAATTGTGATATAATTATTGGGAGTTCGTTTTTTTTCTCCTTCCCTTTCATATTGGAGATTTATTTGAGCTTCACATAGCCTAATCATCTCTCCCTTTATGGATAACCCACAATTCATCAGTCTTTGTAGAAATTGGCTTGAGTAGCAGTTAACACCAAAACAATGTGTTTTGATTGCAAATGCCTAAATGTATTTGATAAATCAGAAGGGGTGCTTATCCCTTCATAACATTTAACCCTTTGCATGCAAGAGATGCCCATCACATTTCTCTACATTGTTTTGAATCCGCCTTTTGCGTTCAAAGGATTAACCCTTTGAGTGCCAGGGTGTTATGCATTGCTTTGGGATTAATACATTATATGTGGGGATTTTATTGAGTAAGGATATTCCCATGATGGGAGACGTTATGTTCCAAATTTATCACAGCATAAACTGTTGATTTTATATTAGACTGTGGGCAACAGGCCACCTAGTTTCCTGGCAGTTTTTCTATTGCTTTCCATTGAAGTGGAGAGCTACATTTCTCAATAGAATGTGATGGTAGTAGCTCCACCACTTTATGGCAGTGTGAATTGTAATTCATTTTGAATTAGAATCTCCCAACAGTGGGGAGTACCCTTGTTTTACGCTGTAAGGAAAGCGATACAATATAGTGGGGTGATTTTGTTTGTTTTTATGGTTTTTGTTCATAATAAAACTGATCCTTAAAAGTATGTTTATTTATTGTTAAATGTATACTATAGTGTTTGTTTTCACAATTCTGTGTTTTTCTCAGTCTTCTGTAGTTTGAAGCAGGTGTATCAGAACAAGATAGTACACATTTAGCCTGTACAGGTTCATCTCACTCAGCTTACAGTTTCAAGGTTTCATCCACTTGTACAATTCAGCTAGTATAGCCGTGACCTGAGGCACATGGAAATTAAGTCACAAGTCATTAAACATGTAGTTTCAGATCAGAATTTCACTTCTGGTTTGTACATGATAGCTAACTAAATTAATATTCAAACCTAAAAAAGGTTATTGGTATAAAAGGAAAAACCTCCACACCTTAACCTTTTGTTTGCCTAAGGGGTGCATAAAGCAGACTCCATGACGTGCAAATGATTAAATGCACACAATACATTGACAAGAGTAGGACTTTAATATCCTCATGGGCCTTGACATGGCTGGTAACCTTTATCATACATGACCAAAACTACAAATCTGGGGCAACCCAACTGCAATATTTGGAAAAAACATTCTCACTGCCTTAATTGTAGCATTTAACTCTTGAATGCTAGAGAAGTCCCCAGACCCACTGAAAAGCAATGCGTTAGCGACACCTGGCATTCAATGGGTTAACCTCCCCATTTAAATCTTTTGGCATTTTGGATATGTTTATTTGGCCATATGGTGCAGTTGTTCTGCCACAGAGTTGCTGTACCTTTACTTTGTGAATGTGCCCATCTTTTTTTATCATAAATATATAAAATATAATACATGTCTAGACTATGAATATAGGGGATACAACATTGGCATATTATATGTCACCATTGACCAATATTGTATAAAAGCAGAATGTTGAGAGCTCACTGGGATTTTTGAGACTGTTTAAGTGGAACTAAATACTTAACCCTTTGAGTGCCAGAGGGGTACGCAACATATTGCAAAGCAATGCGTTCTGTACCCCTCTGGCACTCAAAGGGTTAATAACAACTGACACTCCTTTTAAAAGGTTTCCAAAGTCCTCTATATATTAGTATTTTTTATTTAAAAGATTACACTTATAACTTTATTTGTCAGGCTATGCAAATGAACAAATACTAGCTCATACAGCCATTTGCCAGAAAAGTAATTTTTGTAAACAAATGAATCCTGTATATTTTTACCTAAAAAAGACTAACACAGTTTTTTTTAATATCCTATATAATAATTCGCTAAAACGTGCGTAAGGCCGCAGTCATGCGCAGTAGAGACTGCTGTGTGTGTTGCAGTCATGCGCAGTAGAGACTGCTCAGCCGCGCCGCGGGCAGTCTCTACTGCGCATGACTGGCCCGCGACCGGTTGCCAGTGGCACTGTGTCCCATGTTGCGGGCTCTTCAACTAGTGTACATGTATTTCAATAAAATGTGTGTGTTGATTACAGAGCTGTTTTTTTTGTCATGCTGTAAACTTTTGCTGGCATTTATCATATCTGGTATGCTTACATATATTCATACAAAAATATTTGTGTATCTTCCTGTTAGGCAGTTCCAGGGTCACACAGATGGTGCCAGCTGTATTGACATATCCAATGATGGTACCAAGCTCTGGACAGGAGGTCTGGACAACACAGTGCGGTCCTGGGATTTGCGTGAAGGGCGACAGCTGCAGCAGCATGACTTCACTTCACAGGTATAAAGATATGACTACTGTGACTATGTAAAAAGTTCAAACAAATTGAAATTCATCGATCACTTCAGATTTGTTGTTCCTCTCCTTTCATCCATCAACCCTAACAATGTTTTAAGTATGGAGCACTGGCACATTGTATAGAAACAAAAGTTGAGCAAACCAACTGCAACTTAAGGAACAACTAAATGTTTATATTGATGCAGTGGGGCTTTTACCCCTTCATTGCTAGAGAGGTCTCAGTACGCTGCAAATTTGTATTTCTCTCCCATGATGTCGTTGGTTTTCCCCAAAATTGTGCAGTGATTCTCAACATCAGTTCTTTGGGGACACTGAAAAGTCAGGTTTCTTGATGATCTTAAGTACTGGTAGGTCTGTCACAAAGATGGAGCTTTTAGGATATCCTGAAAAACTGACCTATCGGTGTTGTCTTAGGGTTGATGTTGAGAATTACTGTCTTACTACATCAGCCTTCACAAATGAACTTGTGAGCAAGACGTGTGAAAAATGTGGAAATGTATCTTCTCTTAAATGTTTTTTTTTAAAAGACAATGTTTATTTATTTTTACTTTTATTATTTGTAGATTTCTTTATGATTATATGTGATTCTAGATTATATGTTCACTTTTTGTTTTGATTATATCTACTTTCAGATCTTTTCACTGGGATATTGTCCAACTGGTGAATGGTTAGCTGTGGGTATGGAAAACAGCAATGTTGAGGTGCTACATGTGACAAAGCCAGACAAATACCAGTTGCATCTTCACGAGAGCTGTGTACTCTCCCTTAAATTTGCTCACTGTGGTAAGCACTTTTTGTATGTTCTTTTCTCTGTTGCAGACAGGATGCATTGCACATATTGCTCTTCTCTGGTTGATACTTGTGCCAAAGTGTTGATTTCCTGCTCATGAATTTTTCAGAGGATTACAGAGGATAAGGTGGCTCAGTGTAAAGTCAATAGAATCCAAGTGAATAGTTACCTTAAAGAGCCTTTTAACTCTTTATCATGCCAAAGAGACGAGCAATGCATTGCATGGCCCTTCTGGCACTCAGGGTTAACTTGTCACTCCTGTTAACACTTGAAATGCACTGAAAATATAGAGACTGAGCTAACAAGAACAGAAGCAAATCAACTACACCATAGGAATACAGTCCCCAAAGTTATGTTGGTTTAAATGGAGATTTTAACCCCTTGAATTGTAGAGGTCTTGAACACGTTGCTTTGGAGTACGTTGGAAACCTAGCATTCTAGGGGCTAAAATCCCCATTTAAGTCAATGGAACCTTAAGTTGGGGAAATTTTTATTTCCTCTGTGTCCAATCCACAGCATACTGTGGGTTGTTGGCTCCGCCCTCCAGCTGGTAGGACCAATTCAAATTGTATAAATTTCCTGAGTTCACCCCCCTTCTGCAGTTATTTTGGTCCTACCTAGCTGGTGGATAGAGGCTTTGCCTCCTTCTCTCTCTCCTCCACACATACTTTTCTTTTATTTTGTCTGGTGCATTCCTCATGTAGCCTGCCTCATACCGGGTTACATTGCTCCTACACATGCTGCATCAGATCATGGAAGGATTCCCACAAATACATTGGAACTTCCTGGGGCACATGTTGGGGACGCTGGTATCTGCACACTGCTATACCAACCTCTCTGCTGTCATCCACATTGGCAACGTGGTCTCTGAACGCGCGCATGCCTTCAGAATAGCTTCCTTTTACAGAACCAGAAGTGGCGTGTCTTGTGTTCCAGCAGTGGAATGCACTCCGGAAGAAGCATGTTCCGGTTCCCCTGCAGCAGAGATAACAGCGGGTGACTTCTCAGGTATTTTCAGCATTCACTAGATATTGTTATATATATATCTTTAGTATCTGTTGTCAGTTTTGTAATATATTGCATCTATAGCATAGGCATATTCAGTGCCTGTATTTTGCGATCATCAATTCAAAAAATGTTTACCTCCATGTAAGAGGCAGTAAAAAAAAAAAAAAAATAAAAAAGACCTGTAGCCCTGGACCAGGATGAAGGACCGTCCAGAAGACCGGAGGATGATGACAACAGCTTCATTCAGGTTGATTCTGAACCTTCATCAGCAGAAGGAGGAGAAATTCCTGAAGAAACTGGTAGTTTCAGCCTGGATAAGATTGATGGTCTAGTCAAGACAATGAGAAAGTCCTTGAGTTTAGCTGAAGTTCAAAAAGAACTAAATGTCATGGATGCAGCTTTTGTAGGCTATAAGAAGACTTGCCCACAATTCCTAGTACATGCCTCCATACAGGAGATCATACAATCTGAATGGAAGCAGACAGAGAAAAGGAATGCAGTATCCCGCAGATTTCATGGAATGTATCCCTTTGCTGAAGATGATACATCTCTCTGGTACTCACCTCCCAAAGTAGCCGCTGCCATTGCTCAGACCTCACGTCGAACTACCGTTCTCCTGGAAGATTGGACTACCCTTAAAGACCCTATGGAAAGAAGAGCGTATAGTGTACTAAAAAAAACAGTTTACTGCCATAGGTCAAAACTTGAAAACAGCCACTGCCATGGCATCCGTGTTCCGAACTCTGCCTATTTGGCTGAATGAATTGGAAGAGAAAACTGAATCTTCTGTTTCTAGATCACTCGTATTAAAAGACCTTTCAATATTCAAAGACGCCATAAACTATTCTTGTGACGCATCTCTGGACAACATCCATCTGCTAGCCAAGACTTCATCTCTTTCTATCACAGCACGTAGAGCCTTATGGGTCAAGGCATGGGAAGCTGACCCTTCATCCAAGAATCGATTAAAGTCTCTCCCCTTTACTGGTCTTTAAACTATTCGGAGATCAGCTGGAAGAAATTATCCAAAAATCTTCTGGTGGTAAAAGCTCCTTTTTGCCACAGGAAAACAGAGCCAGGAGATCTCCTGCCAGGATGGGGCAATACCGAAAGCAGTCCTTTCAGGAGGCAAAGAGCTACAAGCCAGGCAGAGCTTATGAGCAGCAATGAAGGGGCCCTCAACAGCCTCAAAGATCTGGGAATTTTAGAGATTGCCAGAAGAAGAGCCAGTTTCCCCAATGAAGCCAGCTTTCCCCCTGCTGTTCCTCCAGTTGGCGGCAGGCTGGAGGAATTTCATCATGCCTGGGAACATGTTCATCAGGACAGGTGGGTGATGGAAATTATTCAGCAGGGATACGCGCTGGAACTACAGACTGCTCATATACCTCACAGATTCAAGTCATAGTTCCCAGAAAGAAACTGGACATCCACCAGATGAAACAGTCCATTCAGGACCTATTGCACAACAAGGTAATCGAAGTAGTACCCCAACAAGAGAAGTTCAGGGGCTTCTACTCTATTTTTTTTCTGTTACAAAGCCTTCTGGGGATCTGTGTCTCATTGTGGACCTCAAGGATCAGAATACCTGCCTGAGAACTCGCCATTTCAAAATGGAGACAGTGGCATCTGCTCTAAAAGCTGTTCATCCACAGTCCTTCCTCACGCGAATCGACTTAAGGGACACAGACTGCCACATCCAGACCAGGAGGGATCACAGGCGGTGTCTCAGATTCCACATATTTGGCCAGCATTACCAATGTTGTGTCCTGCCATTTGGCCTTGCCTTGGCTCCACGAGTCTTCTCCAAGGTAATGGTAGTTCCAGTGGCGGAATTACAGCAGTGCTTTCAGGTCAGACTCATACAATATCTAGACGATATTCTGATCATAGCCTCATCTTTCCAGAACTCTGTCTCCAACACCAGCCACTGTCTAACTCTTCTAGCACAGCTGGGATGGATAGTCAACCAAGAGAAAAGTGGGCTAACCCCATCTCAAATCCTGCCCTTACCTTCTTGGGTATCCAGTTCAACACCAGGATTGTCAACTACACATCAATGTGCTGGGACTTCTGGCAGTGTTAAAATCCATAAGATACTTCCGCCAAGATCTACTACACACTGCAGTCTTGATAAGGTCAGACAATACCACAGCAGTTCAATACCAGTTGAACCAGAGGGGGACCAGAAGCCCAAAATTAAACAACCTGGCGCTAAAAATTCTGTTTTGGGCCGAGGAACAGCTTCTGTCCCTCACAGCGGCATTCATTTCAGGCCACCTCAACCAGGGCTTAAAACTTGAAGTCTTTTGCTACTAGCCAGACCTGAAAACTTACTCGCCACTGCAAGCCATAATATACCCACCAGGGCTGAATTTCTACTCGCCAGGGCTAAATTTTCACTCGCCATTGCTACTGGCGAGTGGAAATTTTGAGCCCTGACATCAACATTCATGCGGACTACCTAAGTTGCAAAAAGGTGTACCAGGGAGAATGGAGCCTAAACAAGAGTCTTCCCACAGATAGTGGCACAACAAGGTCACCCATCAATAGACCTGATGTCCACGGAGCAAAACAGGAATTGCCAGGCCTACCTATCAAGATGGTACGAGCCACAAAGCCTGGGCCAGGATGCCCTCCATCTTCCATGGCAGTATACTCTAGCCTACCTATTTCTTCCTCTTCCTGTGCTACCAGACTTTCTGAGAAAAATAAGACAGGACCAGGCGGAGGTCATTCCCATTGCCCCAAACTGGCTGCAAATGTCAAGCAGGCCCCCGATTCAATTGCCAGACATCCCAGATCTACTCATCCAGGGCCCTCTAGTACATCCGCAACCCACTCTTTTCCAGCTCAGGGCCTGGAGGCTGAGCGTCAGTCTCTTTTGATGCAGGGTGTCTCTGAACCAGTTGTTCAAACCATATTACAGAGCAGACGACCAACTACGACCAATATTTACTATCAAATTTGGTCCATCTTCCATCGATTGGTGTCAAGAGCACAACTTGAACAAAGCAGATATATCAGCCCCCAAAATCTTGGACTTTCTCCAGGAAGGTTTCCAGAAGGGTCTCAAGCCGGCCTTACTTAAAGTTCAGTTGTCAGCACTCTTTGCAGTCCTGGCTACCCCTTTTGCTGACAGTTACCTCAGTAGGAGATACTTGGGGTCTATATCAAAAATCAAACCTACAACTCGTCAGAACATCCCTCCATGGGATCTGAACCTGGTGTTACAGCAGCTAGCGTCTCATCCATTCTTCGAGCCCCTGGAGACTGTTTCTTTAAAACATTTAATCATCAAGATGGTCTTTCTTACGGCAATCGCATCTGCCAGACATGTTGGTGAGATTCAGGTACTTTATGGTTTTCCACCAAGATAAAGTGGTCCTACGTCCCAGGCCTTCATTTCGCTCTAAAGTGATATCTGAATTCCACCTTAATCAGGACATCGTTTTTCCTTCCTTCTGTCCTAACCCAAAGCACGACTTGGAGAAGAAATTACATAATCTAGACCTTCGATGCCTTAAAATATATCTTAACAGAACAAACCTTCTGAAGAAATCTGATGCCTTATTTGTACACTTTTGTGGAAAGTTTAAAGGTACAGCGGCCTCTAAACCATCTATTACCCGCTGGATTAAAGATTGTATTTACCTAGCATATGAATCAGCTGATCAAATACCACCTCAGGGCATTAAGACCCATTCTACAAGGTCCATGTCTACATCTTGGGCCCAGAAAGTGGCTGCATCCCCTCAAGAGATGTGCAGGGCCGCCACCGGGTCATCTGTTTCTACATTTATAAAACATTAAACTTGACATTCAAGCATCTGAAGATGCCAAATTCATCAGGAAGGTGCTTGAAGCAGCCGTTCCTGTCTAAACTACCATCTACACCCCTCCCACAGTATGCTGTGGATTGGACACAGAGGAAAAGGTGAAATTTACTCACCGATCTTTGTTTTTCCTCAGTGTCCTTCCACGGCAACCCACCCTTCTGGTTTAACCGGTATTGGTATCGGTTCCATGTTAAGCTACCTATTCCAGTCTGTTATATAATGTGGACTGTAGCATCATTGTACCACTTTTATTGCAAACACTAACCTCTCCTGTCATTCATCTTGGACAACTGTATAACTGCAGAAGGGGGGGGGGGATGAATTTGGGAAATTTATACAATTTGAATTGTCGTACCCACTGCAGGGTGAAGCCAACAACCCACAGTATGCCATGGAAGGACACAGAGGAAAAACAAATATTGGTGAGTAAATTTCACCTTTTCTCCCCTATGTAGACGTTGGTTTGCTTCCTCACTTTATGTAGGTAGGTGTGTGTGTATGTGTATGTATGTATATATATATATATATATATAATATTAGTATCAAAGCCCGTATATACGGGCTAAAGTGCACCCAGCAGCCCCAGCTGTTGCCCCGGAGCAGAGACAGGCAGTGAGCCGTCGGGAGCTCCCCGCTCCGGATCAGCGCGTTGGGGGAATCTCTCGCCGAACACGCTGATCCTTAATGGGGAGCTCCAGACAGCTCACAGCGAAGTTCCCTGTGTGCTAAACTACACATGCACAGTAGAGACTGCCGGAACAGCAGTCTCTACTGCCCATGTGCGGTTACACTCACAGGGAGAGACGTATTCTATCACTTAGTTATATATATAATGTGTGTGTGTGTGTGTGTGTGTGCAATACTGTGGCAACAACTGTGCAGTATGTATAAAACTGAATATCTAAAGTGCTTCAGGGGTGTCGTCAGAGTCTTGTTTATCGCCCAATTTTTTAAAATCCCCATTTAAATAAATTGCCATTTTTATTAATGTATTACATGTTGCTTTGTTACAGAATCACTTCAGTTCTGGGCCATATTCACACAAGAATGAGGAGCAATTCAGCCGCACAGTAGTGGAGAAATAAAACTTCCCATTAATTTCTGTAGTGTTTTAACCACTAGAGAGCTTGAGAGGTTGCGGGCTAGTGGAGTGGTAGAAATACCCAACCATGGCCTTGTGTTAAATGTCTGTCCCTGCTTTTGTGCAGGACTAGTGGATCCCTTTAGCATAGCAATTTTAATGGTTATCATAAAAGTGATGGTACATTATTGTCTATAAACTGTAAAGGATAAGTGAAAAACCGATGGTAAAATTGTAGGTTCTAATCTCAAATGAATTTGCCTTAACTCTTGTCGTATTGATAACTGCAGAAATAAAATTAACTAAATAGTGTAGCATAGTCTACATGTGCATTAGAAAAGCAAGCTTTGGATTATATTGTTGTTTATGGTGTTTGTTTGGAGAACATAGTTATATGTATATAACTCCATTCCATTTTAGGTGTTGCCTTAACGGACAGAATAGCAATTCAGTAGAAGTGAGACCTATGCAAAGTGTGATCTTTAGGGCCCTATCTTTAAGAGGAAAGTGGAGTAATTCTGAGATAAACAATCTCTCAAAAAATTATCTTTGATTTTTAAAGGGGCTTTTAACATAATGCATTGGAAAGGGATGTTTTGGTGACCTAATAATAGTAACATAGTTGATGAGATTGAAAAATGACATTTGTCCATCGTTTGTTTTTTCTAGAGAGACATAATTGTATTGCCATCATGTGTCTCTGTACCTTTTTTAGACCTATTACACTCCTGGCTTTTGCACCAGCTTAGTGACACAGCATATTGTCTATCAGTACCCCTAAGTCTTTCTCTAACAAGTAGATTTCTTGTATATGCAGCATGATTGTTTCTGAAACCCAAATGCATAACCTTGCATTTATCTATATTAAAACTCATCTGTCACATCTCTGCCCATTTGATTTCTTTGTCAAATTTTATTTGCAGAGCAAAAATATCCTTCTTTGTATGTATTTCCTTACACAGCTTAGTGTCATCGGCAAAGATTGAAAGATTACTTTCAATAACCGCTTCTAGATCATTAATAAACAAATGAAAAAACATTTGGCTCAGGACTAAACCCTGAGGCATTCCACTTAAAACTACAGATAACCTGAAATTATTCCATTTACTACAACTCGCTGCATTCTTTCATTTTACCAGTTCTCTATCCATGTGTATATATATCGCCTTCCAATCCATAGCCTTTTAATTTGTCTAATATTTATCTAATAATTTGTATACTACATCAGCAGCAATCGAATTGCTCAAGTTGCCGCATACCTTTTCGTACAACATAAGTAACTTAGTTATGTTCTTCATAAATCCGTGCTAACTCTAATGACTTTGGCCATCACATAGTCCTGAACACCTCACTAACATTCAAGGGGTTGAAAACACTATGTAAAAGAACTGAGAGTGGGAAAGTGTATTTTTCACCTGTGGTGTGGTTGGTTTTGAACATAGGGCCCTAAATCAGTAAACCAGAAGTTGTCATGCCCTGTTAAATTAAGGGAGTCTTCACATGGATTGTGATTAAATCACAACTAGTTGAAGAGCCCGTGTACACAGGCCACAGTGCCACCCAGCAACGGCCGCAATGCAGTCATGCACAGTAGAGACTGCCCGTGCCGTGGCTGATACAGAGTGGGGCGATCTGAATTCAGACCATAGTCGAGGACTACTTTCTGACTTGGGAACCCTGCTCCGTTATCAGCCACGGTGCCGGCAGTCTGTAATGCGCATGACGGCTTCTGACAAACAATTAAGCGAATTATTATATAGGATGATGTTGAAAACTAGCACAAGTTCGTATAATGTTTTCTTATGGATCTGTTAACACTGGTGATCCTCCACAGTATTAACCTACATTATTACATGTAATTTGCATATATGAAAAAAATTACTCAATACCTGCTACAAAAAATAAATGAAAAATCACCTATTTGATTAATTGTGTTAGCATGCAATTTATGATGGGTTAGTTAATGCTAAATCTATTTTTTAGGTAAATGGTTTGTGAGTACAGGAAAGGATAACCTTCTAAATGCCTGGAGAACACCTTACGGAGCCAGCATATTTCAGGTAATGCATACGATTTACATTAGAACAGTACTGACTGTATTCTGGAAACGTATATTTAGTTTTTCTTTGGATAAAAGTTTTGTTATTTGTATTATGTGTAAGTAGTCAGTAAACTTGAAACTGAATGCGCATTGCAGTGCTATGGATACTTCTTTAGTACTCAGAGTTAAAGATCATTTTGGGGGGAGGAAGCAATGCAGGAACTGTGTATTGGGTAAAACGTCAGGGAAGTGTACAGAGGTTATAATATACTATCACTTAGTGCCTTCTGTTCAAAAGAAAAACAGAGTATTACTGGGGCAAACCAACTGCACCATAGCGAAGAAGTAAAATTCCAACCATTCCCAGTTATATAAATGGGACTTTTAAAACCTTGTATGCAAGAGGTATTTCAAACGCATTGTTTTGGAATGTATTAGGAGACCTCTCTTGCATTCAAAGAGTTAAGAGCTGGGAATGGTGAGAATTTTTTTCCTCCCTTATGGTACTGTTTTTTTTGCCCCAGAATTACTATAGTTTTCTTTGGAACATAAGACTCTTAGTTTGTTTTGGTTTCACTGGCCCCATAACTCCATAGTAGCTTGTGAAGTTAAACTAATTTTCTCTGTCATCCAATACATGTTACTGGTAACTCTGGGTAGGCGATCTGCCCCTTTAAGAAGGCAGGAACAATTCTAGAATTGTATGCAGAGGGTGGAGCCTACCTTCCCTCCTTGGCTGCAGCTAGCCAATCAGCCCCAGAAAGATTTGTTCCTTGGTGAAGATAACACAGGCAAGAGAACAGTTCTGCTATAGTTTTAGCTATTTTTTTATTTTTCTGTTAGAAATGGAATACCACCATTAGGCTGATTACCATAACTGACAATGCCCTTAGATGTGGCTAGCTCAGTATCCAGGTGCTTTTTGTGGACCTTAAGCCCTGGGGGGAAAATCTTGGGTTCAAGTTCTTTCCTCAGGAGTTGCCCAATGAGGCTTCTTCGTAATACATGGTAGTCTGAAGACAGAAGATCTGCAGAAAAGGTGAGCAACCCTTTCAGTGCTGCAGATCCATATGTCCCACAGTGCCCCTCCATACAGGGGTTTTTCCCTTGGAGTTCTTATTACACACTCCTGCACTCATTGGGTTTATCTGTATGTCTGTTGGGTGTTTTGTTCTAGTGATGTTTCATGTATTTTTATTTTTTACTTTTCAACTTTGCAAAATTTAAGTTAAAGGTGCGTTTTTCCGCATAGACGCAGTTGCTCCATTCACATCTATGGGACTGCACAGTCTGGGACATATCTCTGCAACCGCTCAAAGTAGCGACTTCAGAGATGGCTCATTTTAATTGTCTGTCCTTGCTCTTTCATCTGGTTCATGTTTCAAGTGTGTTAGGGAGCTCAGAGGGCTTCGGGCACTGTTGAAGTACTTTTTCTAGGGAAACTATATTTCCCATGAGCGCTTGCTTTGCTCGCTTGTTTCTGATTGGCTCCCACTGTGGCAGCCATTTTGTTCCTTTTCTAGAACTAGTATGCTACACAGGGCTTAGACTCTCCTTTTCTCCTCTGCAGATTAACCGTTTTCCTGCCAGATAAGTGTATTTTAGCGATTTCTGGGGTGAAACTTTAATCTTACACACTGTAATTGGGTGATTCTATATACTAGAACGTTTTTGACACTGTGAGAATGTCTAATCCGTTGGAGCTTGGGGCCAGGCCTAAGACTAAGGATCTCTGTGTCCCCTGTTGTGCATTGCTCCTCATGTCATTCAGGTTTGCCTAGAGAATTCTCTTCCAGGGACCTCCAGCCATGCATTAGAGTCTGTTTGGGTGCAAGAGTTCAAGGCTGCTTCTAGGGACCTCCGGTCTACATTGCAGCTCTTTCCATCCCAGTTACATGGGTTCTTCCATTCAAATCTTCCCTGCCTAAACCGCAGGGAGTACCTGACGTATCAGATTCCTCTGAGGAGGAACTGTTAGTGGATTCAGATGTTGAGGAATGTTGTGCTATGGGCTCCTCTCAGTTTTTTGGGGACCCTTTTGAGGCTGATCCTGAGCCCTCGGCTGAGGGCCTGATCAGGGCTGTTTTGACTACCCTAAACATTCCCTTAGTTCGGGAGGTTTCTTCGCATCCCTTTGATGTTTTTCAGGAGCCTAAAAAGCCCCTTACTTGTTTTCCACCTAACCCCACTCTTGACCGCCTTTTGTCTGTTGAGTGGAAATCCCCAGACAGGAAACCTTCTGTTTCCAAGAAATTTGCCAAGCTTTGCCCCTTTTCTGAGGCGGCGCTTGCTCAGTGGCTTCATCCCCCCAAAGTGGATGCTCCTATTTCCAAGCTATCTCAGTCTACTGCCTTGCCAGTTTCTGACACCTCCGTTCTGAAAGACTGGACTGACAAGAAACTTGAGGTTTCCATCCAGTCTGTTTTTGTCACTGCTGGTACCGCCATGTGTCCAGCGTTCACTGCAACATGGGTTAACTGGGCCATTGCAGTCTGGACTGAAAACTCACCCTGACTGTCTGTCAGGGTGCTCCTACTTCGGGTATGTTGTGCCTTCTTGCCAACATTTCTGAGGCCCAGCATTATGTTTCTGCTGCCTTATTTTATGCCATCTGTTTGGTGGCTAGGGTTTCCACCATGTCTGTGGTTGCCAGGCGAGCTCTTTGGCTCAAGATCTGGCCGCTTATAAGGAAGCCTTGCTCTCCTTGCCTTTTCAAGCAGTATCTCAGATTTGCCTGCGACCAAGGGCACTTTCAGTTTTCATCTTTTCCTTTTGGTCTGACTACAGCTCCTCAAGTCTGCAATCGTGTCTTGGGAGCCTTAGTGTCCGTCCTCCATCGGAATGGCATCAGAGTCACTCCATACATGGACAACCTGCTTCTGAAGGCACCTTCTTCGGAACTTCTTCATCAGCAGGTTCAGGACTGCATTCATGCACTCGCCCATCACGGGTGGATCATCAACGTGGACAAGTCAGATCTTGTCCCATCCCAGTGTCTGGTCTTCCTGGGCCTTCTCTTCGACACTCAGCAGAGCATGGTGTTTCTCACAGACGAGGTAGCTCACCAGATCGCCTAAAGGGTTTCTGCTGTTCTGGCTCAAGATCCAGTCTCAGCCAAGAGCTGTCCTCTCTAGTGGGGAAATTTATCTCCACCATAGAAGCGGTCCCGTTTGCCATGGCTCACCCCAGGGAACTCCAGAGGTTTGTGAGCGGTCCTGGGTCTCCTGAGTGCTCAGGGTCGGTGGTCTCTGGAGAAATCTCGCCTTCCCATCAACATGTTGGAGCTCCGGTTGATATTTCATGCCCTTCATCATTGGATGCCCCAGCTGGAAGACTGCCGTGGCTTACATCAACAAGCAGGGCAGAACAAGACGTCTCGCCGTTTGTTTAGAGGTCAAGGCTATTTTGTCCTGGGCAGAAGAACACATTCCTGCCATATCCACAGTGCACATTTCTGGTGTAAACAACTTCATGGCGGACTTCCTCAGTCGACACACAGTGAACAGCGGCGAGTGGGACCTGCATCCAGAAGTGTTCAACCTCATAGTTCAGAAATTGGGTCTTCCTTGCCTCGACCTGATGGCGACAAGACACAACCGGAAGGTTCCGATGTTCTTCTCTAGCTATAGAGGTGGATGCCATGTCCATTACTTGGTTATTTCCTCTGGCTTACATCTTTCCTTCCCTCCCCATGTTGCACAGGGTGTTGCGGAAATTGAGACTGGAACACTGTCCAGTCATTCTGATTGCTCTGTACTGGCCTCGACAGGCTTGGTTTCTGGAGCTTCTGGATTTGTCAGTGGCAGAGCCATTCCGGCTCCCTTGCCATCCAGATCTTCTTCTACAGGGTTACCTGTGTAAGGAGGATGTTCTTCTTTCTAGTTTTGAAGGCTTGGAAATTGAATCTTCAGTACTGAATAAGAGAGGTTTTTCTTCTGGTGTGGTGGCTACTATGCTTAGTGCCCACAAAGCTGTTTCTTGTAAGGCCTACCATTGTCGACCTTTCTATCTGATCTGCCTACACTCCTGGCCTTCTTGCAGGACGGTGTGGATAAGGGCCTCAGTCTGAGTTATCTTGAGGTTCAGACTTCTGCTTTCTCTGTTTTCTTTCAGATGCACATTGCCATTCTTCCTGATGTCAAGGTTTTCGTTCAGGGCGTTGCTCATACTAGTCCTGTCTTTAAGAATCCCGCTCCTCTGTGGGATCTTAACTTGGTTTTGGACGTCCTTCAGCGCCCTCCCTTTGAGTCTTTGGCTACCATTCCTCTACGCATGGTAACATGGAAAATGGCCTTTCTCCTGGCGATCGTCTCCATTCGCCATGTCATGGAGTTGTATGTTCTGTCCTGTAATCCACCCTTTTTGGTGTTTCACAAGGACAAGGCGGTGCTTCGTACTTCTCAGAAGTTTCTGCCAAAGGTGATTTCGAAGTTCCACATCAATCAGGAGATTGTGGTGCCTTCTTTCTGCTCTGACCCCACCTCTGACAAGGAGAGGGATCTCCACTTGTTAGATGTGGTGCGCACTGAGTCTATTAGGCAATCTGATTCGCTGTTCATCATTCCTGAGTGTCCTGGGGCAGGAAGACCTGCATCCGTGGTGACTATTGCTTCTTGGATCAAGTCCACTATTTGTAAGGCTTAGTGGATATGAAGAAGCCTGTTCCTTTCAGGGTCACAGCTCATTCTACTCGATCTATTGGGGCCTCTTGGGCTTACAAGTATCAGGCCTCCGTTGATCAGTTGTGCAAGGCTGCCACTTGGTCGTCTGTGCACACCTTTTCGAAGCACTATCATGTTGATGTGCTGGCATCGGCTGATGCCAGCTTTGGGAGGAAGATCCTGAAGGCAGTCTTGCCAGTCTAGGATCTTTCGGTTATTGGTGCTTCCTTAACGTTTGACCCCTGTTGGCCCTAGTTCAGTGTGCTGTGTAATGGTTGGGGTGTTGTACCCCTGTTCAGTGTCTGTTGACACTCCCTTGTTGTTGGGCTCTCTCTGCTCTGATGGTTCATGTCTGCTCTGGTAACTTTAAGGGCCTTGTGTCTGGTCCTTTCCTTACTTCCCGCCTCTGGGGAAACTCAATGGTTGGACATCCCAGAGTTACCAGTAACCTGTATTGGACGACAGAGAAAAGAGGATTTTAGTCTTACCTGTTAAATCCTTTTCTCTTAGTCCATACAGGTTACTGGTCTCCCACCCTGGCAAGGGACCCTGCTTGGCTCTCCTGTGGCAGACCATGGGGGTCCTTCAGGGTCCTGCTCACAGGAGTCTTCTTTCCCTTCTACTATCTAGTCAAAAGTTAGTGTCTCAAATCTTTCTGGAGCTGGTTGGCTAGCTGCAGCCAAGGAGCAAAGGTAGGCTCCACCCCCTACATGCAATTCTAGAATTGTTCCTGCCTACTTAAAGGGGCAGATCGCCTACCCAGAGTTACCAGTAACCTGTGTGGACTAAGAGAAAAGGATTTAACAGGTAAGACTAAAATCCTCTTATAACATGACTGGATTCTTGTTTGTTTCTGGTCCCATTTATGGGAACTTCATTTATAATAAGGACCGGGTTATCTCATCCTTGCTACTGTGTTAGGTATAGGCACTGTGTATGTAAGCCTTCAACATGTGAGGTCGTGGCATTGTATTGAGACCCACGGAGGAAATATGATGGAGTAAATAGAGTAGCTACTTGTAAAATAAATGTTTAATTCTCAAGTACTTAGCAACAGACACTTTTTCTCTGCCACAAGTTGGCACTTATTGCACTAACATGTAAGCTTATCAAATCAAAAGTGAGTGAAACCAGCTCTTCCCAGATATTTTGCTAAATGTAAGCATCACTGGGTACAGCCGTTTTACTGCAGTTACGTCTAAAGCTAGAATAAATTAATGTCAAACTAAACAATGCAGTTTGAACCGTCCGTGTGCTATTTATAGGCTTCATTGTGTTATGATTAGTAAGAAGATCCATGGATGTAATACTTCAAAGTCTTAGACTTCACTCAGAATATTATATCCAGGTCAGGAAGGATATTCCACGAACTGAATGTTATTTGAAGATTAGAACATTGCCATCAGGATCAAACAAACATGTACGCTCTGGTAATATTTAGACTATTTCCCCCTTCGCCTTTAACCCTTTGACACTCAAGTCCACCTCCCCTTCTACCTCCCCAAAGGGCTAATATAAAATTGTTTAATTAGAGAAGACATTTTCTGTGTGCTAAATGAGAGGTCCAATACATAGCTCACCCTTCTAGCATTCAGAGGGTTTATGTAACCATAAAAATACATTTTTTTTGTACATTAAAGTGGAAATGTTACCTACACAGCTTTTAGTCTCATATATTTTAACTGCCTTTACCAGTGATTCTCAATCTTTTTTTGCTCAAGTCACCCCTAATACACATTCTGTCGTTTTCAAGGCACCCTTATGATTTTCTGTCTTTTGTCAAGGGTGCAATGAAAGTTACAAGTACATAAATATAGACTTATTGTTAGACCTTACAAATAAAATAAACATATTGTGCATAGTAATATCCTTAAATATACAGCTGTAAGTCTACATTCACATTTTTGTCGAAGCCTTATAGATAAAATGGGGCACACTAAGTGGGTGTCCATGACACACCAAAGTGCCACGGCACCCTGGTTGAGAAATACTGGCCTATACCTATAGTTGGAGAATCTAATCTTAACAGAGCTTTGTTCTATGACCTGATCAGATAAAGCATGCCTAATTAATTACTCACTTCCCATCACTTTCCCACGCAACACCAAAGAAGCAATTCTGGGTTGGATCTGCCCTCTGTGGTGTAAGGTAAACATGCTGAACTATGGTTCCTTTGACATGGGAAAACTATCACCATATGATTGCACCAAAGTCCTGCATGACGCAACTTTATTGCATTTACTCAATAATGCAGTAAGGACAGATGAGAAGTGTTGAGGTCACAGCTCCAATAAATGAATGAACCATGGAGGAGCAATCCAGTAATATTGGCTAGATCTTACGTGAGCATGCTGGAAGACATTTTTCACCTGCATCCAGGATCTGTGGTAAAATGCAATAGAAATGTGACATGGGGATCAGAACTGTCATAGGGTGCTATAACAGTTCTGTCACCTGTGCGAAAGAGGCCGTAGGCTGTTAAAAGCAATTTCCACCAGAGCAATCAATAGCTAGTTTCCTAGTGCATCAGAATGTAAATGAGAGTGGAAATTTTCAGAGTTTAAAGGAACAGTAAACCCTAATATGCTACTTTGAAACACAGACTGTGCCCCTGACTACCGTTAACTTGATCTGGTAGCTTAGAGGTTAATGCTTACTGAGTTGCATGGATGATCCTTAACCATTTTCTTAAGACTGTGGAGAAGGAACCTCCACTTCCTGGTTGAGACTGACATCTCAAACAACTATAGAACCAGTGAGTCTTAAAGCTTGTTTAATTTTAACCTCTGAGCTACCCAAGCAAGTTAGCAGTAGTCAGCAGTTTGCATATTCTGATTTACTTTTGCATTAACTCCTTAAGGACCAGTGGTGCTGGGAAGTTACCTTCCCTGAAGGACGGCTTTGATGTATGCTGATGTGCCGGCATGCCGAATGGGGGTCTGAGAGACCAATCCAGTCTCCTGAAGGATCACTGTAAGAAAAAAGTATGTGACGTACGAGGACAATCACCGGTCCTTAAGGGGAAAAAACAGCGACCGTCCTGGCACATCACAGGGTTCTTAAAGGGTGTTAAACTGTGAAACAATTTACAGCTCACTCTGGCTACATTTGAAATTGCTTCCTAGCACTGTCCTCTTCTACTCCAGTGGTTTTCAAACTGGGTTTTCTGAAAACGAAAGGTGTAAGCAGATATGTGAACAAGTCTAGGGTGGCCATACTTGTATGTGTGGTACTTTTAAGAATGGTTACTAAAACATTTCAAACATTATAGTTTGATTGCATTAAGATTTGTATTGTAATGAAAATTGAGCTGAAAAGTAGCGCAATTCAGGTGTAAACCAAGCTCACCATAGGAAATAAAGATTCCCATTGGTTTAAATTGGATTTTTAACCTCCAGCTCATTGAAAATGGCATGTTAGAGCCTTATCTAGCATTCAAGGGGGTAAAAGCCTATTTCAAGTCAATGGGTTATTTTATTTGCCCCTATGGTGCAGTTGTTTTGCCCCCAGATTATTATTTCACGGTGTACCTACAGCTCAGTATGTCAAGGCCTTTGATTCAGGAAAGACCTCTAGTGTTTATGAAGCAGAGTATTGGAGACTTCTCCTACATCCAGCGGGTAATAAAAGTTTTAATGATGGGATTCCACAGTGATTGTATTTAAAGCCAAAGTAACAACTCCTAATAACACCCAGAAAATCCTAATGGTCCCTATGAATGTTGCTCTAGCACCTTGGCTCAAGACATAACATCTTTAGTTCTGGATACCAAAACTAAAGCAGACACTTTGCATTAACTAATTAACACTTTTTTGGACCAGAGGATGTCAAATGTTTACCAATTAATGTGTTGCACACATTTATAAGATTTCCATGTGCAGTGGGTGGAGCTTGGGGTCCTGTGTACTTGCTAGCAATTGTCATGTCCACTTCCATGGACATGATATCCAGGACTGACTTTAGATGTTCTATCTTAAACAAAGGTATAAGGATAGAAAGAATGGTGCTGTTAGGGATTTCTGACCATAGAAAGGTGTTACTTCTGCTTTGGAACTAAGGGTTCCATCACAGGTTCCACAGCAGATTTTATTTTATTTTTTTGTAGTTTTTTTTTTTTTTTTTTTTTTACAAGAACCCCAGCATCTCACTCTTCTGTTTCTCTTCTTTCCTACAGTCCAAAGAATCCTCATCTGTGTTGAGCTGTGACATCTCGGTGGATGATAAATACATTGTCACTGGGTCAGGGGACAAGAAGGCCACAGTCTATGAAGTTATTTATTAGAGACAAAATCCGAAATGCCAATGGACGCTTACTAGTAGCACTTTTTCTGTAAAATTCCCCACCCCGCCCAAAGAAAAAGAAACAAAGAACCCCAATTACTTATCGCAACAAGTTATTATTCTCTCCTGCAACATGCGCTGCCCAGTTTCCCTTTTAATTGTGAATGCTTATTAAGAACGTGATACCAAATCTCCAGTCTCCAGATGAGTCATTTGGAAGACATATGGAAAGAGTGTACTTAAGCCTGGACTCTTATTCTTTCATTATGTATTATAATTGTAATATATTTATTTTATGTAAAGAAGACTTTCTAACACATGAACTGAGATGACAAAGTTGTCTGCCTCGGCCGTGCAAATGAAGGTGGGTCTTTTTAAGTTTTATTGTTGGTTTGTTTGTTTTTTCCTGTTTAAAATGGACGTTTTTTATTCTCATTAATAGTTTGAGGCCTGATTGGAGAAATGCTGTACATTATCCTCTGCTTCAATTGTCTTCAAGTAATCATACAGCACAAATGAAAATACGTTCAGTGTTTTAATTTTCTACTACCCCTTGTTAAAATGTGTAGTAAACACTTAAAGGAATACTAACACCTAAAAATAAACTGGGGTTGTTATACATATTTAAAGGGATAGTATCGTCAACGTAAAAAAAATACAAAAAAACGAATATTGTATTTAAAAATTAAGCTAAATGCCCACAGTCCCATCTCTCAGACCTTTATGGTTTGAGAGATATTCAGCAGTAAAGTTGCCGCCCTCTCTCCCCTTTCCCTGATGTCAGCGCTCTAGCTGACTGCAGGGGAATCCGGCCCCGGGACCTTCGTAGGCTCTTCAGCAGAGCTGAGATTGCAAGTGTGCTTTGTAGACCGTTGTTTTGCGGTAGTTTGATTTATGGCGAAACTGTTGCTGTTTATAAATATCTCAAACTATTGTTTTAAACCTTTGAGTGCAATGCGTTGGGTACCCCTCTGGTGCTCAAAGGGTTAAACAAAGATGTCTAAAATTTGATTTGTTTTTACTAAAGGGATAGTATTGCTTCAAAATAAAAGCAGCTCCAATTAATTTTCATAGTATTTGGGCCATGGAGAGTGTTATTTCAATACTGTCAGAGTTGTAGTTCGAGAGTAATTGAGTGATAAAGTATCACCCTCCTGCCCCTTTTACTGATGTAACACTACACACCTCAGAACAGAAGGGTGGTGTCCAGATGACTTGCAGAGAGGGACAATCTTCAATTAGCATAAGGGGAAAAAACCTGTCAAGGGGGCAGGGTTTTCATTGTTTTCACAGTAAGAAGATTGTCCCTTGCTGTGAGCTATCTGATCCCAGGACCATATTCCACATCTGAGGGGAAGGGGCTTACACTAGGTAAAAGGGGCGGAAGGGCGATACTTCATCATTCAATTACTCTTCAACTGCAACTCTTACAATATTGAAATAATACTCTTCAAATACTATGACGATTAATTGGAGCTGCTGTTTTTGTGAAACATTACTCTCCCTTTAAGCTTTTTTTTTTTTTTTTTAAATATCTTGTAAGCTATACTTTTAAATAAAGAATGGCTACCATTGATATAGATGATTTTGAAAGTTCTTTCAAAATCATCTTCGTTGTTGTAAGGTGTTAGCTCCCCTTAACATGCAACATCTTAGAGGGTGCTCAATTGTTGGTCCTCAAACTGTTGTTGACTGCAACTACCATCATTCCTTAACAGCTGGAGGTGCAAGAATTGACTGCCCCAGACCTAGAAATATCATTGCTTGAACACACCCAACAAAGAAGACTTCATTTTCCTCTCTTAACTTTAGTCATTAAGCTAAAGAGGTGCAGTTCTGGCGCAAACCAACTGCATCACAGAGGAAGATGAAAATTCCAATTTATTTCAGTAGGATTTTAACCCTTTGAATGATAGAGGTATCCAGCACATTTATTTGCAGATAATTTGCAGTGTTGCCAGTTGTATCTGCTCAGCACATTTGGAACTGTCACAGATATAATCTTAACTGCTACTTTGCCAGAAGTGTCAGCAGTACACAGTAGAGAAGTACTTTGAATGGAATGATATAACATTTTCCACAGCACTTTGCTTGGCTTGTCAGATAGTGACACCTTTGGCCTCTATTACTGTTTACATAGCCATGACAGAGGGTATGTTACTAAAACTTTATTCGTTTGTTGAAGAACAAAGCCTAATCTTGCATTTAACTTTATTCAAATGGCGCCAATATTTAATTGTGGCTGAAGACTGAATGCCACCTCAAAGTAGTGCTCTTTATGTACAAGTTGAATGCTTTGCTATTTGAAGCACTTTATAAGGGTATGTTTTACTAGGTAGCAGGCTCCTAAGTCCTTCTTGTAGCACACACATTAACAAGTATTCTTTACTTTTAAAACTGAAACACTTGTAAAACTTTAATGAGTTGTTTGGCCTTTGAGAGTGTGAACTGCAGAGATAAGTTTTACACAGGCAGCTGACAATCTTGGCAAAAAGGAAGTATTTGTAATCATTCTATCACTAAACCAAGCTTGAGGGAGAATTAATCAAGCCACAAGGCGATCAATGTGCAAGGAAATCAAACTAGCAAAGCCATAATATGCCCCACAAGCCTACCTGCCCAGAACCCGTGTTTATCAAGTTGGCAGATCCCTTTATAGGTGATGGGGCAAGCATGCATAAATACATACTGTTTGAATGTGTGTATGTTTTCCCAGAATGTTCCCATTTATGCAGGGTTTTCAGCATATTTCCCTATTTCAGATATTCAAGGCAGGGAAATAAGATTAATTATTGGTGACTAGTCAAAGGTATCCATTAGTTTTAGCAGCATATGGATGGTAAAGAGCACATTGTTTTATACACTGCTTTTCCTGCACCAAAATGAATTCCCCCTTGACATTTTTCATATGCTAAATGTATCTTAAAAGTTTCACCAGTGAGGACCACTTTGGACCTCAAGGAGTAAGCAGTGTCGCTTTATAAATTGTTGCCAAATGTAAAATCTGGTTAAGTGCTTTGCATTTTTCTGTTATGAATATTATATATTATTGGAATGGTAATGCCTTATGATTAAATTAACAAAATAATATTTTTTTTCTTTTTCGAACCAGATTGCCCTAATTTGGGCTAAGAGATTCCACATTTTCCTTCCTGGACATATTATGGCACGAACAGTTTACACAGAAGTAATGTGTTCAGATTTTTCTGTCATTGCCAGTGCACTGAAAAAGATGTACTACACAAAATACAAAGGGATTCTGGCTGCTGCTTTACTGCAACCTACAACCGACAGTGTAAGGAAAAGGACTAGAGTGCACAGGATGGAGTGCTCACAAGAATGTAACCCCTCGGCAGAGAGCAGATCTTCAGTTCCAAAATTACTCTTTCCAGGACATCCCCTAGTCAGAGGCACATTGAGCCGTCATGCCTCAGATAAAATTTTAACTTTTTTATGTCATCTTTGTTGCTGTTTAACTAAAATATGTGATTTTTTTTTTTTTTTTTTTAATTTTGATTTTTTTTTTTTTTTTTTTTTTTTGTATTTTTACTTTGTTTACTTTAAATGCTTTACAAATCTTAAAGTCTGTGGATCTGCTGATGTACAGTGCCTTTTGCTGCTATGGATCAAAATTAAAAGAACATTGTAGATAAATCTTACCGTATAAGTAGAAAATACTTAATTTCCTACTAGAAATGAATCAATACTGAAAGTTGGACTGTTTTACTGAAGTTGCAAATGTGGTAGCAAAAATGGTGTTTTAAGTACTCAGTGTTTGATGTCATTAACAGTTTCGTAATACTCTACAGTGTAGAAAGATTTTGATACTAAATTGTGTCCTTGTACATAATTATATTACATTGTTGACCATAAGTACATCTATAATACTAGATTGTTTGTGCATTCAGACTTTTAAGCATTAAACTTAATTAACTTCTACTTTTTGTTGTGCATGTATTAATTGTTTTATGGGATTGAAGTAAACAATATTGAGGTTGATGTACTTAGAAGAAGTGGAGCAAGTTTGGTGGAGCACACCAACAGCTCCACAGGGGACAAATGAGAAATCCCAGTGATTTCAGTGGGACGTTTAAAGCGGAACTTTCTTCTTAAATAAAGTCGCCCTGTAATAATTAAGCAGGTAGCAACTAGCTTTATAATATATCTATTACCTTGCAAAATTACCCGATTGTAAGGAAATCCTTTTTCACTGTCGTCCAATACAGGTCACTGGTACTCTGGGAGGCGTAAGTCCCCTTTAATAGGCAGGAACAACTATGCAAATGATTTGCAAGGGGCGGAGCCTCCCCTCTCACTTAAGCCACCTTCTGGCCAGAGCCACTTAGATTGATTTGTTCCTGGGTGCTATGCACACCAGGTAGAGAACATCTATGCTTTCAACTTAGTCATTTGTTATTTTTTTTTTATTCAATATGGAATACCACCATTAGGAGGGTGACCATGGCTGTGAATGCCCTCACCCGAAGTGGCTAGTGCAGCTCCCAGGGATTTCTGTGGACCTTATGCCCTGAAGAGGGGACAGCTTGAGTTAAGCAGCTTCCCTGCTGGGGAATTTGCCTCTGGGTTATTCCTCCTCTATCATGGTCACCTGAAGACAGAAGTCCTGCAAGAGAGGTGAGTCACCCATTGAGTGCTGAAGGTCCACTTGTCCCCACAGTGTCCCTTTGCTGGGCTTGTATTTGGGAGTTTGCAATGCACTCCAGCACTCCTAGGGTGTTTTTATTTGCATTTCAATGTTTAATGCAATTTCTGTGGTATTCTCTGGGTTTTGGAGCTTTGGGTATTAGTTTACTTATGTTTCTTATGTGTTTTATACTTGTTTGGGCTATTTTTAATGTTTTATTAAATTTCCCGCTCAAACGCTATGGCTCCTTTACTCTCTATGGGAATTCACAGTGTGGGACATATCTCTGGAACCGCTTGTCTCAGCAACTTCAGAGATGGCTCATTTTAATGCTAGGCTCCTGCTCTATCATCCGGAATGTGTTTTATTTATGTGGGGTGTTCAGGGGGGCTTCGGGCACTGTTTGGGGTACTTGTAAAGGGAAAACTACATTTCCCATGAGCGCCTGGTTCGCGCTCGTTTCTGATTGGCTGTCATATCGGCCGCCATTTTGTGGAACTTTTCCTAAGCGAGTACACTACGCAGGGACCGAGCCTTCTCTCTCCTCAACAGATTAACCCTTCGCTGGCTAGATAAGTCCGAATTTAGACATTTCTGGGGTGAAACTTTAATCCTTTGCACTTTTTCTGGGTGATAGTGTCATTAGTGGGGTATATTGACGCTGTGAGCATGTCTACTTCACTGGAGCTAGGGGCTAGACCCAAGTCTAAGGAGGATGGGGGGTCTGCTACCCCCATGGCGTTTTGCTCTTCTTGCCACGTTGGGCTGTCTAGCGATAATGTGGGGGATCTATGCCCTAATTGTACTGGTCAAGATAGCAACCCTGGGCCTCCCAGCTACGCTATTGAGCCATCTTGGGTGAGGGAGTTTAAAGCTGCCACTAGGGATCTCAGATCCGCTCTTCAACTCTTTCCCTCTCAGGTACAGGGGGCTCTCCAGGTCTGGCAGACCCCCTCTACCATCAGGACCTCCCTGCCTAAGCCACAGGGGGCTCCTGATGTGACTGATTCTCCTGAGGAAGAACTCTTGCAGGATTCTGATGCTGAGGAACGGACTGTTATTGAATCTACCAGGTCCATTGGGGACCCCTATGAATGTGACCCTGAAGTTTCGGCTGAGGGTCTGATTAGAGCTGTTCTGAATACGCTCAACCTTCCTCTGACTCAGGAATCCACTTATGATCCTACTGATGTTTTTCAGAAGAAGCCATCTAAGCCTGTTGTTTGTTTTCCAACTAATCCTACTCTTGCCCGTCTAGTCTCTGAGGCATGGAAGAATCCTGATAGATCATCCTCTGTCTCTAAAAAGTTTGCTAAGCTGTACCCTTTTCCTGAGACTGAGCTGGCTAAATGGGTGCATCCTCCCAAGGTGGATGCCCCTGTTTCCAGGCTATCCAAGTCTACCGCTTTGGCTGTATCTGATGCCTCTGCCCTGCAGGATTGGACGGATAAGAAACTGGAACTTTTTCTTAAGTCCATTTTTGCCTCTATTGGCACTGCCATGCGTCCAACCTTTGCAGTGGCGTGGGTTAACAGGGCTATCGCGGCCTGGACTGAACGACTGACTGAAGCAGTTCGCCAGGATGCACCAGTGTCTGAACAGTTGCAGCTTCTTGCTAATATTACTGAAGCTCAGAATTATGTTGCTGACGCTGCTTTTGATGCTGTGCGCATGATGGCGAGGGCCTCCACATCTTCTGTGGTGGCCAGACGCGCCCTTTGGCTGAAAATTTGGTCTGCTGATACAGCCTCTAAGAAAGCCTTGCTTTCCCTGCCCTTCCAGGGGAGTTTGCTTTTTGGGTCTGAAATCAAAGAAATGATCATTGAGGCTACTGGGGGTAAAAGTACTCTTCTACCATCAGTCTTTAAGAAAACGTTTCCAGCCAAACGCAATCGGTCCTTTCGTTCCTTTCAGACTGAGACACGCTCCTCGACCCCGGCGGGTCCTCCCGCTACACGCTCCTCCTCCAAGCCCAAACAGTCCTGGAAGCCCAAAGTTGCCCCCAAGGCCAAGACCTCCAAGACTGCTTCGGCATGACTCGCCGAACCCGGGTCCGCATCCGGCTGTAGGTGGTCGTCTCCGCATCTTTTGCCGGACTTGGGAGGAGTCAGTGGCGGACCCATGGGTTCTTCAGGTGGTGTCAGAGGGATACAGGATCCCTTTCTCCTCCCTTCCTCCTTTTCGGTTCCATTTTACTCGTCGTTCTCAGGAACCCACAAAAGGGCGTCTGTTCGACGACGCTATTCACGATCTCTTGGACAAAGAGGTCCTGGAGGCGGTTCCTCAGGGGGACACAGGTTCAGGATTCTATTCCAACCTGTTTGTGGTAGCCAAAAAGGACGGAGGGGCTCGTCCCATTTTGGATCTCAAAGATCTCAATGCCTATGTGGTGACTTCCCACTTCCGCCAGGAGTCCCTGCGCTCTGTGATTGCAGCAATGTCTCCAGGGGAGTTCCTTGCCTCCCTGGACCTTCAGGATGCTTATCTTCATATCCCTATTCATCCAGAGAGCAGGCGGTATCTCAGGATTGCCTGCCACAGGGGACACTTTCAGTTTACAGCGCTCCCCTTTGGGCTGACCTCAGCCCCTCAGGTCTTCCAGAGGGTGTTAGGCTTCTTGATAGCGGTGCTTCATCAGGATGGGATCAGAGTGACCCCCTACATGGACGATCTCCTACTGAAAGCCTCCTCAGCGGAGCTTCTCCATCAGCAATTACAGAAGTGTATGCACTCTCTGAACCATCATGGCTGGATCCTGAATCTGGACAAGTCGGACTTGGTTCCATCTCAGCGGCTTCTGTTCCTGGGTCTCCTGTTCGACACTCGCCAATGCATGGTGTTTCTTCCAGAGGATGTGGCTCACCAGATAGCCGTCCGAGTAGCTGGGATTCTGGACATGGACGAAATTCCGGTACCGAAGTTGTCGTCCTTAGTGGGGAAGTTCATTTCCACGATTGAAGCAGTACCATTTGCCATGGCCCACTCCAGGGAACTTCAGAGATTTGTGATCCGGACGTGCAGAAATCATCCAGATCATCTACATCTGGCCGTCTCTCTACCTCCTCATGTCGAGTCGAGTCTGCCCTGGTGGTTGGATCTTTCTCATCTCCTGAAAGGGAGATCATTTCTAGTTCCTCGTTGGACCACAGTCACAACGGATGCCAGCCTTCGGGGCTGGGGTGCAGTCTGGGGTCGCTTCAGTGCTCAGGGGAAATGGGGTCTGGAGGAATCCCTTCTCTCCATCAATGTTCTGGAACTTCGAGCTGTCCGGCTTGCCCTGAGGCACTGGGAGTCTCAACTGACCGGTCTTCCGATCAGAGTGGAGTCCGACAACGCCACGGCAGTGGCTTACATCAACAGGCAAGGCGGCACAAGAAGCGGTTCCGCCTGGTGGGAAATCAAGGATATTTGTCTTGGGCAGAAGATCACGTGCCTGTCATATCTGCAGTTCATATTCCAGGCGTAGACAACGTCTTGGCAGACTTCCTCAGTCGTCACACCGTCGACAGCGGAGAATGGGCTCTTCATCCAGAGGTGTTTCACATGCTCGCCCAGCGGTGGGGGATGCCTGTGGTGGACCTGATGGCTACCAGACACAACAGGGAGGTTCCAGTGTTTTGCTCCCGGTGGAGGGACTCCCTTGCTCTAGCAGTGGATGCCTTGTCGATCCCTTGGGATTTCTCCCTGGCTTACATCTTCCCTCCTCTTCCTCTATTGATCAGAGTTATTCAGAAGTTGAAGCAGGAGCGTTGTCCTGTCATCTTGATCGCTCCAAACTGGCCCCGCCAGTCCTGGTTTCCGGAGTTGATGGCCTTGTCAGTATCGGATCCGATTCCGCTCCCTGCCCGTCCGGATCTTCTTCTCCAGGGTTATCTGTGGAAGGAGGATGTTCACTCTCTCCATTTGATGGCATGGCGGTTGAATCCTCGATTTTAGCTAAGAAAGGATTTTCTCCTTCTGTGGTGTCGACTATGCTTAGTGCTCGTAAGCTTGTGTCCTCCAAGATCTATCATCGCATATGGTCAACCTTTGTTGCATGGTGCACTGATAAGCAATTATCACTTGAATTTCATCTTCCCACTGTCCTGGCCTTCTTGCAGGACGGTGTTGATAAGGGGCTCAGTCTGAGTTCCCTCAAAGTTCAGACCTCTGCCTTGTCTGTGTTTTTCCAGGACCGGATTGCTATCCTTCCTGATGTGAAAGTTTTCTTCCAAGGTGTGACTCATGTTCGACCTGCCTTTAAGAGTCCTGCTCCCCAGTGGGATCTCAATTTGGTGCTGGGAGTTCTCCAGCGACCCCCGTTTGAATCCTTGGCTTCCATTCCATTACGTCTCTTGACTTGGAAGATGGCCTTCCTTTTGGCTATTGTCTCAGTTCGCCGGGTAGCAGAGTTACAAGCTCTGTCTTGTAAACCTCCTTACCTGGTGTTCCACAAGGATAAGGCTGTGCTTCGCACTTCCAAGGAATTCTTACCCAAGGTTGTGTCCGAGTTTCACATCAATCAGGAGATTGTGGTTCCCTCTTTCTGCCCTAATCCTTCATCTGACAAGGAACGGGATCTCCATTTGTTGTATGTGGTGCGTTGCCTCAAGTTTTATGTTCATTGCACCGAGTCTATCAGGAAGTCTGACGCTCTATTCGTCATTCCTGAGGGACCTAGGGCAGGGAGACCGGCTGCCAAGGTTACTATTGCATCTTGGATTAAAGCTACCATCCGTGAAGCTTATAAGTTGCGGAATAAGCATGTTCCCTTCAGGGTGACTGCCCATTCCACCAGCTCTATTGGGGCCTCTTGGGCATACAAGAATCAGGCATCTGCTGATCAACTGTGCAGAGCGGCCACTTGGTCCTCTGTGCACACATTTTCTAGGCACTATCGAGTTGATGTACTGGCTTCGGCTGATGCCAGTTTTGGAAGGAAGGTCCTGGAGGCAGTTTTGCCTGTCTAGGTCTTCCGCTCTGTGATCCTTAGTGCTTCCTTGCTGTTGAGCCCGGTTGGCTCTGGTTCCGTGTGCTGTGTTAGTTCAGGGATTGTTTCCCTTGGTTGGTGTCCGTTGACACTTACAGTTTGGGCTATGTAATTAACTGATTTATTGCAGTTCTAGCGACTTGGACCTTGCGCCTGGTCCTTGCCTTACTTCCCGCCTCTGGATCAGCTCAATGTTTGTACATCCCAGAGTACCAGTGACCTGTATTGGACGACAGTGAAAATAGGATTTTAGTCTTACCTGTTAAATCCTTTTCACTTAGTCCATACAGGTCACTGGTCTCCCACCCTGTCAAGGGACCAGTCTTGGCTCTCCTGTGGCATTCAGTGGGAGACCGTCAGGGCATGCTCACAGGAGTCTTTCTTTTTGCTTACCTGTGGTCAGTTTTTAGGGTCTCAAATCAATCTAAGTGGCTCTGGCCAGAAGGTGGCTTAAGTGAGAGGGGAGGCTCCGCCCCTTGCAAATCATTTGCATAGTTGTTCCTGCCTATTAAAGGGGACTTACGCCTCCCAGAGTACCAGTGACCTGTATGGACTAAGTGAAAAGGATTTAACAGGTAAGACTAAAATCCTATTATTTTAGGAGACCAGAAACGAGGCATCAGCACTGACATCTTGTTTGTGTGCCTGAGCTGTCAGTCCTGGTCTCCATTGTGAAGCATTGCAGTGTGCCACAAAGTAACCGGAAGGGACTGAAGGTGCAGGAGTGCAGACTGCACTAACCTGGCTGTCAGTCTCCGAAGATAAGGATTACTTTACGATCGGGTAATTTTGAGAGGTAATAGATATATTATAAAGCTAGTCGCTACCTGCTTAATTATTGCAGGACGACTTCATATAGAAGGAAACTTCCACTTTAACTTTCCTGCTGTGATACTGTTGGATTATTTCAAATTGCTCCAATTCTTTTTAGTATCTCACAGCCCTTTTGTTATCTTCCTTAATAAGACATTCATACAAAAAATATTCCTGACCTGTAATAAATAATCTTTTTACCCTGTCATCTGGAACATCTCCCAAACACACATACATACATACATACATACATACATACATATATATTATGTATATATAATTTCTTTTTTTTTGTATATAAAAGCAATAGCCTTGGTGCCAATGAAAGCTTTCAAATGTTGTAGTAGGTGAGGAGTCTAGCGCTCACTGGTCTTTATACTTGGACACAACCAAAATCCAGCACTTTAAACTATCAGCATTTGTTTGAGGATCTTGCTCATCCAGCACCAAACAGCAAGCCATGAAATCCTTCAGTTTTGTCTTGTGGGATCAGTGAGAGAGCACAGGGTGTAACGTTTTGGATCCCTGTTAGTGTCTCCTTATTCTCCAGTCCACTCATTGCAGACTTAGTAAAAAGCCCAAGGGTTGACCTCTGCAGCCCCAAAACTGCTCCTATCATCACATTGGGGTAGCAAAACTGCACCCCCCAGCTGAAACTGATGTCGGAAGTATGTGGATATCTGCCCAAAACTCCTGAGTCATCACCTGTTGCTTTGAAACTAAATTTAGACAATCTATGGGGACCTGAAACCTGCAGGATGAACTGGTCTGCAGTACATCAGTCTCACATTTCAGTCTCTCCCTACAGGGCCAATGGGAATTAATTTATCTATTTTTGGACCCTGTCTCCCGAGATGACTCTCCAGCAGCTCAACAAAATTCTTTAAACAAAAATGCACAAGGTATATGTAGTGTGTATAGATACATTTAATGATGCTAAAAGCTGGCCCACTTTGAGTATACCGAGTTGGTGACTTGACTAAAAGAAAAGTCCATGTTACATCTCTTTGCCACTGATTCGTTTTTGGATATGCTGTGACCACATTCCAGTTTTTTTCTCTCTTTACATTCCAGATGTTGCAGTGGTACACAACCCTCTCTTCAGGAATGCATGAGAGGCCATACATTTAGGGATTAGCTGCTTGTGCACAGAGTTAATTAAATGAGTTTCTGAGTAACTCGCCTGCCCACAAGTAGGGATATCCTAACGACATGGTCAGAAGCAGAATGTGTTCAGTACATGTCTGCAAATGCATCTGTGATGCAAAATGGTGCAGCATTATGGACCCTTCTGATGCAGGGAGGCTGATATGCTAAGACTAATAGGAAGGAATATGGAGAAAAACAACCATACCATAAGATCAAATAAAAACTTCCGAAATCGCCATTTATTTTAATTTGGCTTTTATGACTTTGAATACTATAGAGATCCACAATACATTGTGAAGCAATCCACTGGTTTTAAAAACACCTGTTCCCAAGCTATACGTTCCCATTTAGCTAAAATTATTTAGTTAGCGAGTCTTCTTTTGTTCTCGGGCAGGAATTTCTTTAAAACTCGTTCTAAACATTATTCCTCAGGACACACCAACTTGTCCTGTTTTGAGCATATCCTTGTTTGATCCCAGATGGATATCAGTGATTCAGCGAGCTTAAAGGAGCACCAATGTTTATTAATATTAAACCCCCTCTTAATCTGGACAGACCATTCTAATCACCCCTATGAATTCATTCTGCATGCATTGTTTTCTACAAAATCATTTCTCAGTTAATTCTGGATATGGATAGCAAGTGTCTGAAGGCAGACATGATTCTTTTTTTGCAGAACACCAGGACCCCAAATTCCTTCCATCGAGATTTCCTGACTAGTAGGGGTGGGCGAAACATCATATCATGTTACAGCAGAAAATCCTTGTTAACCACTTAGTTGTCTGCTTTTTTGTGGGGAAAAAAGGAGGAGCTGAAGGAACTGTCATGTGTCCAGTGAGTCGGAGGAGGAGGAAGTGACCAGTACCAGCATTGAAGGGTCTGGATGCCCTGATTAACCAGACCCAATGATGGTCAGTCTCACTTCATCAACCACAGGGATCTTGAGTAAATTACCCAGCTACCAGTGCAGTTCGTGACAGTGTGTCTTGTGATTCTCAGGAGTGGGGGGAGGAGGAGATGATTGTGACAGCAGGTGGACCTTAAGTCACACTTGCCATCCCCAAGCAGTCCCGTCACTACTACTAAGATACAGCAGCTACAAACTCTGAATGTTAGTAGCGAGGAAGACTCAGACTGAAATTGATGGGATTGCTATTAGTGATGGTGAAGCAGCTGGTGTGACTAGAGGAGCCCACAACATCCCCCCCAGCATTGTTCATATTGAAAATGATACTGAGGAAGGCAGAACTTGTGACTAGCAGCAGTAATAAGACCACCATGAGCACAGATCATCTGCCTGCACCCCTTGCTAGCACTGCCAGCCTGCCTTCTTCAGCTCATGAGATGGCAAGTGTGACAGTAGGGGACCCTCTGTTACATTTGTCATCATCTCCACTCGGTGAGACTGTATTAGAGTAGCAGCTGCAAGGAGGGACTGGTGGTGGTGGTGATGATGATGTGATGGTGGAGCAGCTGGGATGGAAGAGACATTAATGACCTTTTTAGCCCAAACTGAGAAGGATTGGGAGACTGATATAGGGATGCTCATCACCACCACTGGCCGTGAGATTGTCAAATTTGCGGAGTTTGCTGCTGTAATTCCTGCCGAAGCTAAGTTGCAAGGACAGCAGGATGGTGAGGAGCAGGCTAATGTACAACAGAGTATATGGACATAGTGGAAATGGGATCCAGTAGTAGTGATGTGGAACTAGGACAGGATTCACTTGACACCAGCAATACTCCTGCCCCAGCCAGTGAAGGGGAATGTGGAGAAGAAAGAGGTCATTCTTCTTCACCCTTTTCCCTCCCCCCTGAGGTCATGAGTGTGGGACTATTATTATTTTGGGGCAGGCACATTGTAGTCATCGGCAACAGCACTGCACAATTTGTGAGATATCTGGAAAGGAGGGAATGCACCTTGGAACACCCGCCCTCATCTCACATGTGAAACACAGACACCGTAACATTTAAGTGATGCATGTTAAAGTCAAACCTCCACCAAAGAAATAGGGCACCACTGTTGCTGTACCCGCTGACTCTCCCCAAAGGCAACAAGAGGTGAGGTGGAAGTCAAAGAGGAGGAAGAATAGAGAAACCCAGTTCGATGGTGAGCTCTAAATACCTGGCTCGCCATCACCTAATTTTCTAGGGTTCAGCCGCTGGAAGATGTAAATACATCTTCTGGCAATCCACCTCTTTCATAGTTACCTCACCCACCAACTGATGATCATTCTGTATATGTCAGGATGTGGCAGTTCATGTCCACCCATTGCACATGGCATCTGAGGAGATTCCATCCAGCAGAATATGCTAAGATGGTGGCAGGGAGGGCTCATCATTACTATTAAAACTGCAAGTTGTCACGTGTCCTTAGCGGAAAGTGGACAAGGGACATAAAGACAGCAGCAGGACTTGGTTTTTGGTGAGATGATTTCACATTGGGACCCTAAGCATCATGGTGTTTGGTTCGAGTTGTGCCAAGTGTTTGATGTGAGTACAGATGTGACCACTGTTCCCAGTCATTCCCTTATTTACTACAGGCACTGTGCGCACTGCAGTTGCTGATGAGAGGCACAGTTCATTCATACTCTCAAGGCAAAAATTTATATTCTAACAACACATCCATGATTTTGGAGAAGGGGCAGGTAGAGAAGCATAATTGGCCAACTTCTTTTCTTCACATATACCTGAAGTGGTGGGGGCTGACAATGAAGAACTTATCTCTAACATCCAAGTAAGGGAGCACTTGGGGAATAGTGACCATAACATGGTATCGTTTGAGATTAATTCAAAAAAACAAGTTGATATGAGTCCCACCAAAACACTGAATTTTAAAAAGGCCAACTTTAGCAGGTTTAATTCATCCCTTGGTCTCGTTGACTGGGATAAAGTATTTTCAGGAAAAAACACAGAAGGTAAGTGGAATGCCTTCAAAATAACATTGCAAAAATACACATATAAATTTATCCCTGTTGGAAACAAATACAAAAGAAGCAAATTAAAACCAATGTGGCTAACCAGTAAAGTAATTCATGAAATAAATAACAAGAAAGCGGCATTTAAACATTACAAAGCTGAGGGATCAGCAGAGGCATTTGCAGAATACAAAAATGTCAACAAAACCTGTAAAAAGGCTATTAAATTAGCTAGACTGGAGAATGAAAAAAATATTGCTAAGGAGAGCAAAAGCAACCCAAAAAAATTCTTTAAATACATTAATGGCAAAAAATTAAAGTCTGATAATGTTGGGTCCTTGTTATCTGAAACGGGTGAGATGGTCAAAGGGGACAGAGAGAAGGCAGATATTTTAAATAATTTCTTTTCTTCTGTTTTTACCAAGGAACACCCATTGGACAAGAATCTGCAAACTACTTTTACAGAACAGTCACAGCAAGCATGGGACTGGCTAACACAAGAAAAAGTGTTAAAACAATTGAATGGTGTCAAGGTAGACAAGGCTCCGGTGCCAGATGGTATACACCCACGGGTATTAAAGAGCTAAGCCAGACCCTGGCCAGACCGATATATCTGATTTTCAGGGATTCTTTTATTTCTGGTATGGTGCCCATGGATTGGCGTAAAGCAGATGTGGTGCCCATATTTAAAAAGGGATCAAAGTCCCAGCCAGGAAATTACAGACCCGTAAGCTTGACATCTGTGGTAGGGAAGCTGTTTGAAAGGTTGCTAAGGGAATATATTCAAGAATTCTGCTGGAACAGGAATATCACTAGCAATAGCCAACATGGCTTTGTGAAAGATAGGTCTTGTCAAACAAACTTGATCGCATTTTATGAAAAAGTAAGTAATAATATAGATGAGGGAGCGGCGGTTGACGTGATCTATTTAGACTTTGCCAAGGCATTTGATACAGTTCCGCACAAGAGGTTACTGTACAAATTGAATGAAATAGGACTAGGGGAAAATGTTTGTGTGTGGATTGGAAATTGGCTGAAAGATAGAATGCAAAGAGTGGTAGTAAATGGCAAGTTCTCCAGTTGGATAAACGTGATAAGTGGAGTGCCTCAGGGATCTGTCCTGGGTCCTCTTCTTTTTAATTTGTTTATTAATGACCTCCCAGAGGGCATAGGAAGCCATGTATCAGTGTTTGCCGATGACACAAAATTAAGTAAGGTAATAAAGTCTGACCTGGATGTGTCTTCATTACAAGAGGATTTGGACAAATTGAGTAACTGGGCAGGCAAATGGCAAATGAGATTCAATATAGACAAGTGTAAAGTTATGCATTTTGGGTATAATAATAAAAATGCAACATATAGTTTAAATGGTGTTTCTCTGGGGAAATCTACTAATGAAAAGGATTTAGGAGTAATGGTAAACAATAGACTTAGCAGTAGCATGCAGTGCCAGCTGGCAGCTGCAAAGGCCAATAAGATATTGGCATGTATTAAAAGGGGTATTGACTCAAGGGAGGAAGATATAATTATGCCTCTTTACAGGTCCATGGTAAGACCCCACCTAGAATATGCTGTTCAATTCTGGGCGCCCTTTCTGAAGAAGGACATTATGGAACTAGAGAGAGTGCAGAGGAGGGCTACAAAACTAGTAAGGGGAATGGAAAGTTTTAGTTATGAAGAGAGGCTAGAAAAGTTAAACTTGTACACACTAGAGAAACGGCGTCTTAGAGGGGATATGATAACACTATATAAATATGTTCAAGGCCCATATAAAGGGCTTTCAAAAGACCTGTTCATTAACAGAACAGTACACAGGACAAGGGGCCACCCGCTTAGACTTGAGGAAAGGAGATTTAATCTACAACAGCGGAGGGGTTTCTTTACGGTAAGGACAATAAAGGTATGGAATGCACTTCCGGAGGAGGTGGTGCTATCAAATACATTAGATGCCTTTAAAAGGGGCCTGGATACTTATTTAAAAGAGCATAATATAGAGGGCTATGCACGTTAGTATTGGGATTAATATTTAGTTAAGGCTTGTTGATCCAGGGAGAAGTCTGATTGCCATTTGGAGTCAGATGCCTTCTTTTGGGTCAGCGATGGTAAACAGGAATAGGAAAAGGGTTGAACTGGATGGACGCAAGTCTTTTTTCAACCTAAATTACTATGTATGTAACTATGTACCTCAGGCACATCACTGGAGCTAGTAGTGTCTAGTGGAACCATGATCATCATCACCCATATCACTGCTGTTATTTATCCCATTCCCTTGGAGCTGCCTAATGATGCTGCTGCTTAAATAGCCGGTGAGATAGCTCAGTGGTCGCTATATATAAATAACTCAGCAGCAATAGCAAGAACAGCCGTTGCAAATGGCCACTGGCCACCATAACATGACCTGCTGACAATATGCCAGTAGGGCATTTTTTCTTGAGCTTCATATAAACCAGAAGTCTACAAGAAAAAATAGGGGGGTTGTTATTTCTAGACACCTAGGTCCTACATATCAATGATTCAGCATGGCTTGTGGCTTTAACAAGCTTGAGTCCAGGGCATCGGCCTAAGTTGAAGTCCTACAAATCAATGTTTTCTCTGGGCTTGGGCCTCTAACAACAAGTCTAAGTCCTACAAATCATCATCTACATCAGTCTGCCTCAATTGCAGCTTACATCAGGGTCCCTGTCATGTTACGTACCAATGTCTTGATTTTTTTTTAAGCGTCCCCCAAATACCAGTCAACAGCCCCCACCCCCAAAAAAAATCCCTGTTCAACTGATTCTTTCCCCAGACACCAACAACACAGGCACCCTCCTCAGACCCCTTTTATACCATGTCTTATGTTTTTATGTATTTATTTATTTTCTATTAACTGCACCCTCAAACTTCCCTTTTCAACTGATTCTTTCCCCACACTCCTCCAACACAGGCACCCTCAGATCCCTTTTATACTATGCCTGTGTGAAATAAAATAACACTTGCTATGTGTTGTGGGTAAATTCAGTGTTCCCTTTGATTTCAATACAATGAGCTAGGTGAAAAAGCGGAAAAACTGCACATTGACAGGAAATTATTTCACACACGGGAAGTGCCATTATTCACTGATTTTGGTTTGAGGTAAAAATTTCCTCCAATCCTTACTAACTAGATTTCAGTGAGAGGAGTTTGAGATTGGGGAGCTCTGCAAAATGATTCACATATCCTTCCATAGAAGTGATATCCACAACTAACAAAAGATTAATTTTGGGGAACCAGTCCACCCTGAATTTATCAATAGTGGCCACTGCGGTTTTCTGCCAGATTCTGATGTGAATTTAGTATTCATAGGTGATAGTCTTCCTTTAAAAAGGGATATCCATAAATCATTGATTCTCAGTTCCAGTCCTCAGGACATACCAAAATGTCAGCTTTTCAGGCTATCCCTACTAAAGCACAGGTGCATTAACCAGCCATTGAGCTACTGACTAACTTCATGATCAAGTACCGATCTCTCAGAAATATGCACTGTTGATATGGCCTGAGGACTAGTGTTGAGAGTCCCTGCCAAAAATCCTGACCTTTTGTTTTGTCCTGAGTACTGGAGAGAGATGCCCTAAGATATAATAAAGAGCTGATAAAGTGGAGATAACTTCTCCAGTGAGATCACTTCTCCAATGCCTGTTAGTCTATGGAGTCAATGCACTAAGATCTCTCAAGTGGGACATCTTCATGCATAGGCTTCATAGAATAGCATAGATACTGGAGAAGTTATCTCCAGTTTATCACACCTGCACCCCCCCCCCGTTGAGATTCACTTACTTAAAGAAGCAGTAACATTTTATTATGTAAAATTTAGTGACAGAACTGCTTGGTGTCAGTTATTAAATTGCATTATGCGAGATAGGCAAACCACTGGCTACAGTTCTTCATGGAATACGATTATAACAGATTCGACACTTGAGTTTGAACTGTAATACCTTTTGAATAAAGCTACTGCCAGTGGGAGTACATTTACACAGCAGAGAAAGCCCTACTATATATGTTGTTTTGGATTGTAAAGCTATACTGAACCTATAAAGCCTAGCTGTTGAAGGAATATATACACTAAGATAACCTTAACATTTAGATGAGGCTGGCTATAATAACATAGGACCTGGAAACATTACCTTCCTGCATCTCCTCCAATTTGTTGTGCACCCCTGCTTTAGAATCTTATAAGGCCCATAGTAATGTATCAGTCTAAATGTTCTCTGTGTAGAGAATTTATTGTTTAAGATAAGTTTCTCTTATTCCATTCATAACTGAGGGTGAACATTATTGAGCTCACTGTGGAAATCCTGAGAAATATTAGTTTGTTAAACCTCAGGGAAAATAAATTCTGCTTTAATCAGAATATCACAAGCATTAATTACATCTTAATGTGTTTGGTAAGGTAAATAGTTCTACAATTATGGGTTTTATTGGGCTCTCTATAGTTGTTAAACATGAGTGTTTGAGAGCACACAGGTGATAAAGATTTATGTTAATCAACTAAAGGAGAACTTATGTTGGTCCAGCAGTTAAAATGATAATGAGGCTAATATACTAAGAAGAAACTGAAGCAATTTTGGAGCAAACCAACTGCACCATAGTGGACTAATAAAATTCCCTAAATTCACCTTGATTTACATTGCGCTTTTAACCCGCTGAATGCTAGAGATGTCTTTAATTCATTGCTTTGCAATGGTTTTTAAATCTCTAACATCCAGGGGCAGATGGTTTACCCGAGAATTGCTTCAGTTCTTAGACCCTTTTCTCATGGGTGATGTGGTCCATTAACCAAGTACTGTATAGGAATCAGTGCAACGGTGCAGCATGTTATTTTTTTATTAAGAACAAGCGTCACTGAGAGATGACGTGACGTACGGAACACACGTCGGAGGAGGCGGGGACCCCACTGCAGGCGGGCGGAAGGACGGGAGAGACTGAGCTGGCGGAGAAGCGGGCAATGAGAATGGCGGCGGACCCGCAGAGTTGTGCCCACCTGTGAGCTACATGTTACAGGGGGAAGGCTTGACAGCTCATGTGGAGAGTGCAAGCAGCCCTAGGAAGGATGGAGGTTGTGGAGAGGTTGGTGGATGGTTCATCGGATTGAAGGAGAGTGGTGGCAGTCCTTGGAGGTGGCGTTGGAATAAGAGCACCATTTGAACTGGTATAGAGGAGGCTGGTTGGGAGCTTGAAGGAGGATACAATACAAGTGATTATTGTGCAGCGGAGAGCATGCAGATAAGTGAAAAAAAGCTGATGTTGAGCCTTAAGATTGTTATACTTATGCGGTTTGTTGGCTGCAAAAAAGCTGCTCGCTGTGGTTATTTAATAGACTAATGGATGCTTATTAACATAAGCTGCGTCCTGGTGTTTGCTGTGGCTATTTAACAGACTAATGGATGCTTATTAACTCAAGCTGGGTCCTATGTTATGAACTGTGCTTGGTCTATACAAAGGTGAACTATATGCATAAAACCAAGCTATGATTAACATCGCTACTTGTGATATGAACTGTGCTAGTGGCTCATATTATCAGATGAAGAATGGGCCTAATATTGAATAAAGTCAGTGGGGCACAGATACATAAGTAGTGAATGATGCTTACTAACCCAAGCTTTTAATGTTGTTTATTAACCTAAAGCTGGGAATTGGTTATGAACGAGAGCTGTTAATCGCTTATTAAGATGAAATGGGACGGATATGGAGGATGAATGCTGTCTATTACGGTATATGGTGAACGGTGTCTACTAACAACTAATAATCAAGTGTGCCTATTGGAAGCTCTGGATGGTGTCCTGTAAAGCAAGTTGTGAGATATACGGACAAATGGATATATTTGAAGCGGGACTCTGTACAGTGGTATTTTAATATAAAGTCCACAGGGTTGGGGGAATTAGATATAAATGATGGCTACAAAAAAGAATCAGAAAAAGGGGAAGGATAATAAATCTGAAGGAAGACCATCATCTTTCTTTTCTCCTCAACCCTTAAAAGGTGGTGGGATTTTAACCCCAAAGGGGGGGGTGACAACACAAATGGAAGATTCAGTGTTAAGTAATAAGAGTCAGGACACGGCAATTATAACTCAGGATTTCTTGAAGGATTGTTTAGTGGCACAACAAAATGAAATAAAACAGGAAATCAGTGATAGAACTGCAGAAATCAAAATAGAGCTGGGTATGCTGATTGATAAGATATCTATTTTGGAGGAGAAAATGAACTCTATGGATTTCAAGCATGATTCTTTGTCTGAAAAGACTATGGTAATGGATAAAAGGATTGATAAAGTAGAGTTGAGACTTAGCGAAATTGAGGATCGGTCGAGGAGGAGTAATTTGAGGATAAGAAATATTCCAGAGTCGGTGCTACAGGATCAGCTACGACAATATATGCAGGATTTAATGAAAGAGCTGGGCATAGATAATGTTGAATTTAATATAAATATTGAGAGGATTTTTCGTTTGTCTAAGCCGAAGAATGTTCCAGATAATGTGCCAAGGGATGTTATAGTTAACTTTCAGTCATATTTATGTAAATCACAAATAATGAAGGCTATGAGAGCTGCTGATCTGAAGACAGGAAGATTTAAGGACATTTTGGTTTTTCAAGATTTGTCTTATTATACAAGGTTACAAAGGAAGAAATATGCTTCAGTTATAAACACTCTCCGTCAAAGGAATATTAGATATCGTTGGGGGCTCCCAGTGGGCCTTCGGGTCTGGTGGGAGGAGACCAACTATGTTTTGGAGTCAGTGGATCGAGCTGAACTATGGTTGAAAGAAAGGAATATGTTGTAGGTGTGGGTTTGTTGGCCCTCGGGGGGTCGGGGGGGCAGGGGGAGCATCATTTGAGGGTGCTCCCCGTGCCCCCCTGGCGCTCGGGGGGTTTAAGTTGATGGCTCAGTTTTTTTTTTTTTTTTTTTTTTTTTTTTTTTTTTTTTTTTTTTTTTTTTTTTATATGAGGTGTGGGTTGGAGAAGAGGGTATGAGGGGGTTTGTTCACAGGTTTGGGACTCGTCCCTGGCCGAGGTGCGACGGGGGTTTCCCCTGTACGCAAGGGGGGTCAGGGAGGAGGGATTGGGAGGGCATTGTGTTTTTTTTTTTTTTGTTTTTTTTTTGTTTTTTTTTTTGTTTTTTTTTTCTCTTCGCCCATTTGCCAGGGGGGTCCCCGCTAAGAGTTACAGTAAACTCAGAAACCTAGAGGCATGTGTGGTAATATGTCGAAAGGTTTGGGTATTAATTCAGGAGGGGGGTTGATGTTTAGGTGGGGGGAAGAAGTAGAGGTTTTTACTCTACAGGGGTGGATGTGGTGTGAAAGTGTTGGTTTTGGTGCCGGGGAAGGGGGAGAGGATTCTAGGATAGGGTATAAGGTATGATTAGATTGGTCTCATTGAATGTACAGGGTCTTAACTCTCCATATAAAAGACAAAGGCTATATAACTTTTTGAGGTATAATAAAGTGGATATTGCATGTATACAAGAGACGCATTGGTGTCAGGATGATAAGCGACGATGGTATTTGGCGAATTATGGCCATATGTTTTATTCTGTATACTCTAGTAAGAAAAGAGGGGTGGCAATAATTTTTTCAAAAAATATAGGGGTTGAGGTAGTTTATCAAGAAGTAGATGTGGAAAGTAGGTTTGTTATTTTAGTGGTTAAGATAAATGCTAAATTATTTACATTGGTCAATGTGTATTTACCAAATGTTTCCCCTATTTGTTGTTTGACAAAAATTTTAGAGAAAGTGGAGACTGTTAGGTGTGGGAAGTTGATAATAGCGGGAGATTTTAATTGTGTGATGGATTCAGAGTTAGACAAGAAGTACTATAGCCCCAGGGAAAGTTCCAGGAGTGTAAAAAAAGCAGCAAAGTCCTTTTCTAATATAGTTGCAAGATTCGATTTATATGATTTGTGGCGTATTTTCCATCCTGCAGTGAGAGATTATACCCATCTTTCTAAAGTTCATCAATCATATTCCAGAATAGATCTGATTTTGGGTGATTTAGAGGTGGTAGGGAAAGTTCAACAAATTTATATTAAGGATAATGTTTGGTCGGACCATAGTATAGTATATTTAGAAATAGAGGAGGAAGATTTAAAGCAACCACGTACTACGTGGAGATTGGATGATTTTTTGTTGAGCACCCAAAGAAATAGGGAGTTTATATTAGAAATGATAAAATGTTATTTTAGAGAAAATTGGTGTGAGGAGTTATCTCCAGGATTGATTTGGTGTGCCTTTAAGGCGGTTATGCGTGGTCATTTTATGAAGTTGAAGTATGAGTGGAATAGACAGAAGGGTTCCCCTTTGGCAGCTTTGTATATTTCTTTATATAAGATCTCTTCAGAATTAAAGAAAAAGTATACAGAGGAGGTTATGGATAAATTAAGAGAGGTCCAAGAAAGGATTAATGATGAGGAACTGAATAAAGTAAATAGAAATTTAGAAAAATTGCGGATGAGATTTTATCAGCAGGGAAATCGGGCAAGTAGACTTCTCTCGAAAAAATTGAAGGATAGAAAAGCGAAGCAACGGATATCGTTGATTAAGGAAGGGGAAAATTGGTTCTCTACGCCGAAAGACATTGGGGAAGCCTTTGGTAAATATTATTGGAATTTATATAATGTACCTCAGGTGGCAACGAAGAAGGAGATTAAGAGCTATTTGGAGTCTATTGATTTCCCTAAGTTAACAGAAAAACAAAAAGGGATGTTAAATGGGCCGATAACAAGGCAAGAGATAATAAGAAGTATAGATAAGTTGGTGAAGGATAAAACGCCGGGGCCGGACGGTTATGGTAATTTATTTTATAAATTGTTTCAAGGAGAATTGGTAGACTTTATGGTTCAGGTCTTTAATGAGAGTGTCGCGGCAGGAAAATTCCCAGCTGAGATGTTACAAGCCAATGTGCTTCCTATCTTAAAGCCAGGTAAAGACCCAACAGAGGTTGCGAATTATCGCCCAATTTCTCTTATAAATGTAGATGTAAAGATATTTTCTAGTATATTGGCAGAGAGATTGAAAAGGGTAATAGCCGGTTTGATACATCTTGACCAAGTAGGTTTTGTCGCTGGAAGGAATGCATGTAATAATACTAGGAGAATAATTGACATGCTGGAATTTGTTGAGAGGAGGGGAATCTCCCTTCTGACCCTGTCGTTGGATGCAGAGAAGGCCTTCGACAGGGTCGGGTGGGAGTATATGTTTTTGGTTTTGCAGAGATATGGTATATCCGGATGGATGTTAGAGGCTATTAAAGTTCTGTATTTGGGGCCAATGGCGAGGGTAGTGGGGAGTGGTTTGTGTTCAAGCTGGTTTTCTCTGGGAAATGGGACGAGGCAGGGGTGTCCATTATCCCCTATATTATATGTGCTGGCGATTGAACCGTTTGCAATCCGTATTCGGGATAATAAGTATATTAGGGGGTTATGGGTAGACGGGAGGGAATTTAAGGTATGTTTATATGCAGATGATATAATGCTATTAATGACAGAACCGGAGAGGTCGATGAGGTATTTTGTTGAGGAGAGTCAGAAATATAGTCAGATTTCAAATTATAAATTAAATATTGCTAAATCGGTTGGATTATGTAGTAATATGAGTAGGGAAAGGGTGACTCAGTTTCAGAATACCTTCAAGATTCAATGTAATGAGAATATGGTGAATTATTTGGGGGTTTTAATTACGGTGGATGTTGCAGAGATCATGGAGGTGAACTGTAAGAGGTTAATTGTGGAGATGAATAGAAAGTTAAAGGAATGGAGTAAGAGCATTTTTTCTTGGTGGGGTAGGATAAATATAATTAGGTCATATATTTTACCGAAATGGTCCTATATGTTTAGGATGATACCCCTAAAAGTACCAAGAAGTTGGTTGGACATGATTCAAACTAGTTTTATAAATTTTATTTGGAGGGGGAAGAGACCGAGGATTAGTTCTCAGAGACTTTCTAATAGCATTAAAAAAGGAGGTTTGGGAATGCCACTTATTCAGAATTCTTATGAGGCTGCGATGATTTATCAAGTTTATTTGACGCAGTTAGATATATCTAAATTGGAGCCGTGGTATTGGATAGAGAGAACAGTTGGAGGAGTAGAAGATCCAGCCAGTTTAGTGTGGAATATTGGTTTAGGGGGGAAGGTGAGAGGATTTAAAGATCGAAGTAGAACTATGGATAGTATCTTCTCATGTTGGTATAATATGAAAAAAAGAGTTGGATTAAAGGGGGGGATTCCTGAGTTTGTTCGGATTAAGGAAATTGAACAGAATGTGGAAGATTTATCTCTGGCCGGTTGGAAAGCTGTGGGTATAAGGAATGTGCGGGATCTTTTAGATGAGAAAGGAATAAAATCTTTTGCAGTGTTAGTAAATCAATATAAGTTATATTCAGTGGATGTATTTAAATATTTAAGAGTAAAAGGTTTTTTGTTGAGACACTTGGGTAAAATGGAGAATAATGATAAAATTAAGGTTCTAGAGAAAATTTTTGTAAAAGAGGTAGTTCTTAGGCCAGTGTCAAAGTGTGTGGAGGTGGTGAGGGAGATTAATGGTTTCACCGAAAATGACTTGATTATTGGGACATGGGAAAAAGATTTAAATTTAGTTATTAATAGGCAGGAGTGGGATGCAGCATTTGTAAGGGTAAATAAGATGATTCACGATGTTACATTAGTTGAGACTCACTATAAGTTAATTAATAGGTGGTATATGGTTCCTGCAAAATTAGCTAGAATTGGTGGAGGTAATTCAAATGTTTGTTGGAGATGTGGAAGTGAGGTGGGAACTTATTTGCATGTATGGTGGGGGTGTATGAAGGTTAAGAAGTTATGGATTTATGGTTTGGAATTGTTAAATCAAGTAAATAAGATTAGGTTACCTTTTCGACCTGAGTGTTTGTTGTTACATTTGGGTTGGCCTAGGCTGGATGATAGCCAGAGGTTTTTGGCTACGCATTGTTTGGTGGCAATAAAAAAAATAATTGCTAGGAATTGGAGAAAATCTGTAGATTTTTCGGTGGGTAGGTTACAGGATCAATTAATTTGGCAGCTGAAAATGGAAAAAGGTATAGGATGGAGTATTTCCACATCGGTTAAGGTAAATGATATGAAAGAAAGGATGTTGAAGGACATGGTAGAGTATAGGATGGGATAAGATTTATTCTATTTAAAAAGGGGAAAGAAAAGGATAAGGAAAAGGAAAGGAGGGGGATAAGAGAAGAAAAAGGAAAGGAGAGAGAAGGGAAGAAAAGAAAGGAGAAAAGAAGAAAATGGGAAAGAATTTGACGGTGGTTATTACTCCTCTTCCTGGCCGGCACCAAAATACAAAGTGTGGTTGGGTGAGTGAATGTTAGATGTTTTTGGGTATAATAAGTATATTTAATTTGTAAAGGAAATGTATGTACGGGGGTGATAATGATTGTTATAATAAAATTTAATAAACAAAAAAAAAAAAAAAAAAAAAAAAAAAAAAAAGAACAAGCGTCACTGATTTAAAGGGATAGTAATAGCACAATAAAACTTTATCTCTGACTATTACTTACATTTTTTTTACATTTTCAGCTATATATATATAGTTGCTCACATTTATGTATTTCAGAAGCTCATTCTGGCCGCCTCCCATTGAATGTGGAATCCAGTCAAGGATCGGACAGATTCAGCGAGGAACAATCTTCAGTAAGTATAAGGAAAAACCCTCTCCTCCTTGACGTATGCTTATGCTTACTAAAGATTGTCCCTCTTTGCTCTCCATCTGGATCTGCATGAGCGGATCAGTGACACAGGCGGGAGGAAGATCCTTTCAGCTTCAATAGCGGTTGAACTACAGAAATGTGAGTAACTATGTATAGAGCAAAATGTTCAAAAATTGTAAGCCATAATCAGAGCTAAAGTTTTATTGTACTATTACTATCCCTTTAAAGGACTATGGGGTCACCCTATTTTTTGCTAGGCTATGGTGCATTTCACATTGGCATCTAATGTCTTATGTCAACATACCACAGTCCAGCATGTAGCAACTTTACTGTGTTCACTCTGGAATGCATTAAATTGCAGTAAGGAAGGTCTTATATGTCCTGGAGGAGGATATGATACTAATCGCTACCTCCAATAAATGGCCAGTCTATAAACATGGTTGGTGCTTATGTGGGCCAGCAATCAGATATACATCTCCTGTATCCAGATAGGGCAGGGGTGTCCATATTCAAGCCTCAAGGGCCACTAGCAGGCCAAGATTTAAGGATTTTCCTGATTAAGTGTAGGTGAGCTAATTAGTGACTTATTCATTTTCATTGGTCCACCTTTGCTCAGAGAGGGAAATCCTTAAATCCTGGACAATTGATGGTCCTTGAGGACTAAACTTGGACACCCCTGGAATAGGGGTTGGATAAGTAAGTGAAACATTATAGACAACAGGGGGTGCAACATTTCTGTTGCTCATGTAAAAGAGGCCTTAGTATACCAGCCTCTGGTTATTTGTTATATAGACAAATATATGAATCATATGTTTGTTTTCACAGTGAGGAAAACAACTGTACCATGAAAATACTAATTGATTTAACCTTTTGAGTGCCAGAGAGTTTTCCACTGCAACGCAAGGCTTTGGATACCTCTGGCACTGAGAGGGTTAAAGGTGACTTTCTCTGACGTCCAATACAGGTTACTGGTAACTTTGGGTAGGTGATCCGCCCCTTTAATTAGGCAGGAACAATTCTAGAATTGTATACAGGGGGTGGAGCCTACCTTCCCTCCTTGGCTGCAGCTAGCCAACCAGCTCCAGTAAGATTTGTTCCTTAGTGAAGACACAGGCAAGAGAACAGTTCTGCTATAGTTTTAGAAATGTTTTTATTTCTCTGTTAGAAATGGAATACCACCATTAGGCGGATTACCATAACTGACAATGCCCTTAGAGGTGGCTAGCTCAGTAACCAGGTGCTTTTTGTGGACCTTAAGCCCTGGGGGGAAAATCTTGGGTACAAGTTCTTTCCTCAGGCGTTGCCCACCGAGGCTTCTTCTTAATACATGGTAGTCTGAAGACAGAAGATCTGCAGGAAAGGTGAGCAACCCTTTGAGTGCTGCAGGTCCACGTCCCACAGTGCCCCTCCGCACAGGGGGTTTTCCCTTGGAGTTCCTATTGCACACTCCTGCACTCATTGGGTTTATCTGTATGTCTGTTGGGTGTTTTGGAGCAAGTTTCTGTGGTAACTTAACTTTAGCTGCTGGTTTTGCATCTTTGGGGTGGGAGGGTCAACCGCTCAACGTAGCGACTTCAGAGATGGCTCATTTTAATTGTTTACCCTTGCTCTTTCATCTGGTTCATGTTTCAAGTGTGTTGGGGGGCTCAGGGGGCTTCAGGCACTGTTGGGGTACTTTTTCTAGGGAAACTACATTTCCCATGAGCGCTTGCTTCACGAGCTTGTATCTGATTGGTTCCTGCCGAGGCAGCCATTTTGTGTCTTTTCTAGAACGAGTATCCTACACAGGGCTTGGACTCTCCTTCTCTCCTCTGCAGATTAACCCGTTGCCTGCCAGATAAGTGTATTTTAACGATTTCTGGGGTGAAACTTTAACCGTACACACTGTAATTGGGTGTTTCTTTATACTATAACGTTTTTGACACTGTGAGAATGTCTAATCCATTGGAGCTTGGGGCCAGGCTTAAGACTAAGGACTCTGGGGTCTCTGTGTCCACTATTGCGCATTGCTCCTCATGTCATTCAGGGTTGCCTAGAGAATTCTCAGGTTATGTATGCCCAGTATGTCCTGATATCCCCGAGTGTCTTCCAGGGACCTCTAGCCATGCATTAGAGCCAGTTTGGGTGCAAGAGTTCAAGGTTGTTACTAGGGACCTTAGGTCTACATTGCAACTCTTTCCATCCCAGTTACAGGGGGTCTTCCATTCATGGCTGACCCCTTCTACAGCCAATCTTCCTTCCTAAACCACAGGGAGTACCTGATGTATCAGATTCCTCTGAGGAGGAACTGTTGATGGATTCAGATGTTGAGAAATGTTCTGCTGTGGGCTCCTCTGTTTTTTGGTGACCCCTTTGATGCTGATTCTGAGCCCTCGGCTGAGGGCCTGATCAGGCCTGTCTTGACTACCCTAAACATTCCCTTAGTTCAGGAGGTTTCTTCAGATCCCTCTGATGTGTTTCAGGAGCCTAAAAAGCCCCTTACTTGTTTTCCACCTAACCCCACTCTTGACTGCCTTGTGTCTGATGAGTGGAAATCCCCGGACAGGAAACCTTCTGTTTCCAAGAAATTTGCCAAGCTTTACCCTTTCTCTGAGGCAGCGCTTGCTCAGTGGGTTCATCCCCCCAAAGTGGATGCTCCTATCTTCAGGCTATCTAAGTCTACTGCCTTGCCAGTTTCTGATGCGTCAGCTCTGAAAGACTGGACTGACAAGAAACCTGAGGTTTTCTTCAAGTCCATTTTTGCCACTGCTGGTACTGCCATGCGTCCAGCGTTCTCTGCAGCATGAGTTTACTGGGCCATTGCGGTCTGGACTGAACAGCTGACCCTGGCTGTCCGGCAGGGTGCTCCTACTTCGGATATGTTGCGACTTCTTGCCAACATTTCTGAGTCCCAGCACTATGTTTCTGCTGCCTTGTTTGATGCCATCCATTTGGTGGCTAGGGTTTCCACCATGTCTTTGATTGCCAGATGGGCTCTTTGGCTGAAGATCTGGTCTGCTGACACTGCTTCTAAGAAAGCCTTGCTCTCCTTGTCTTTTCAAATCACTTCTTTGTTTGGGCAGAGATCTCAAGGATCTGATTAGTGAGGCCACAGGGGGTAAAAGTACCCTTCTGCCCTTGGTCCCCAGGAAGAAAACGCCTCTCAAGCATAATCGTTTTTTTCGTTCCTTTCAGATTGAGACACGTTCAGCAAACCAGGAGGTTCCCTCAGCTCCACGTGCCTCCTCCAAGCCCAAACAGCAATGGAAGCCCAAGGTCTCCTCCAAGCCTAAGGCTTCCAAGCCTTCTTCGGCATGACTTGCTGAACCCAGGTCCCCACTCTGCTGCGGGTGGCCTTCTGCGTTACTACCACAGCATCTGGGAGGTTTCAGTGGCGGACCCGTGGGTTTTACAGGTGGTGGTGGAAGGGTACAGGATCCCTTTCATCTCTCTTCCTCCTTTTCACTTTTATCCTTCTCATACTCCCCAGGGGACAGAGAAACAACGTCTCTTCAGTGGTGCTATCCAGGCCCTTCTGGACAAGGATGTTCTAGAACCTGTTCCAGTTCAAGACAGAGGTATGGGTTTTTACTCAAAACTCTTTGTGGTCTCCAAGAAGGATGGCGGTTGTCGTCTCATTTTGGATTTGAAGGATCTCAATTCCTTTGTGATCAGGACTCATTATCACCAGGAGTCCCTAAGGACGGTGATTGCTGCTATGTCCCTGGGGGAATTCCTTGCCTCTCTGGATCTTCAGGACACGTATCTACATATCGCCATTCATCCAGAGAGCCGCCAGTATCTCAGATTTGCCTGCGACCAAGGGCACTTTCAGTTTTCAGCTCTTCCCTTTGGTCTGACTACAGCTCCACAAGTCTTCAACCGTGTCCTGGGAGCTTTGGTATCCGTCCTCCACTGGGACGCATCAGAGTTACTCCATAAATAGACAACCTGCTTCTGAAAGCCCCTTCTGCGTAACTTCATCAGCAGGTTCAGGACTGCTATCATGCTCTCACCCATCACTGGTAGACCATCAACATGGACAAGTTGGATCTTGTCTCATCCCAGCGTCTGGTCTTCCTGGGCCTTCTCTTCGACACTCAGCAGAGCAAGGTGTTTCTCACAGACGAGGTAGCTCACCAGATCACCCACAGGGTTTCTACTGTTCTGGCTCACAATCCAGTTCCAGCCAAGAAGCTGCCCTCTCTAGTGACATAATTCATCTCCACCATAGAAGCAGTCCCATTTGCCATGGCTCACACCAGGGAACTCCAGAGGCTTGTGATCCAGGTGTGCAAAGGTCAGCCGGACCTTCTGAAGACATCAGTATCCCTTCCGATTCATGTGGAACTAAGTTTGTCGTGGTGGCTCGACCTCTCCAATCTGCTGAAGGGCAAGTCCTTCCTGGTATCTTTCTGGACCATGGTGATGACGGATGCCAGCCTCTCCGGTTGGGGAGCGGTCCTGGGTCACCTGAGTGCTCATGGTCGGTGGTCTCCTGAGGAATCTCTCCTTTCCATCAACGTGTTGGAGCTTTGGGCGATATTTCATGCCCTTCGTCATTGAACACCTCAGCTGGAAGACTACCCAGTCTGGGTACAGTCCGACAATGCCACGGCCGTGGCTTACATCAACAAGCAGGGTGGAACAAGAAGATTTTGTTAGGGGTCAAGGCTATTTTGTCCTGGGCAGAAGAACACATTCCTGCCGTATCCACAGTGCACATTCCTGGTGTAGACAACGTCATGGCAGACTTCCTCAGTGGACATAGTGGACAGTGGTGAGTGGGAACTGCACCCAGAGGTGTTTGCCCTCATTGTTCAGAAGTGGTGCCTTCCTTGCATCGACCTGTTGGCGACAAGACACAACCGGAAGGTTCCGTTGTTCTGCTCTCGCTGGAGAGATCCTCTAGCTCTAGCAGTAGATGCCATGTCCATTCCTTGGTTATTTCCTCTGGCTTACATCTTTTCTTCCCTCCCCATGTTGCACAGGGTGTTGCGGAACTTGAGACTGGATCGCTGTCCAGTCATTCTGATTGCTTTGTACTGGCCTCGACAGGCTTGGTTTCCGGAGCCATTCTGGCTCCCTTGCGGTCCAGATCTTCTTCTACAGGGTTACCTGTGGAAGGAGGATGTTCATCGACTAGCTTTGATGGCTTGGAAGATGAATCCTCAATATTGAAGAAGGGTTTTTCTTCTGGTGTGGTGGCTACTATGCACAGCACCCGAAAAATGTTTCTTCTAAGGCCTACCATTGTGTCTGGTTGACCTTTCTGTCTTGGTGTGCTGACAGTGACCTGTCTCAGGAATTTGACCTGCCTACGGTCCTGGCCTTTTTTCAGGACGATGTGGACAAGGGCCTCAGTTTGAGTTCCCTTAAGGTTCAGACTTCTGCTCTCTCTGTTTTCTTTCAGAGGCGCATTGCCATTCTTCCTGATGTCAAGGTTTTCTTTCAGGGCGTTGCTCATACTCACCCTGTCTTTAAGAATCCCGCTTCCTCGTGGGATCTTAACTTGGTTTTGGGCATTCTTCTGCACCCTCCCTTTGAGTCCTTCGATACTATTCCTCTACTCCTGTTGACGTGGAAAATGGCCTTCCTCCTCACAATTGTGTCCGTTCGCAGTGTCGCGGAGTTACATGCTCTGTCCTGTAAACCACCTTTTTTGGTGTTTCACAAGGACAAGGCGGTGCTTTGCACTTCTCAGGAGTTTCTTCTGAAGGTGTTCCACATCAATCAGGAGATTATGGTACCTTCTTTCTGCCCTGACCCTACCTCTGACAAGGAGAGGGATCTCCCTTTGTTAGATGTGGTGCATTGTTTAGTTTTATGTCCATTGCACTGAGTTTATCAGGCAATCTGACGGGCTGTTCGTCATTCCTGAGGGTCCCAGAGCCGAAAGACCTGCATCCAAAGTGACTATTGCATCCTGGATCAAGTCCACTATTCGTAAGGCTTACGAGCTCAGGAAGAAGCCTGTTCCCTTTTGTGTCACGGCTCATGCTACTAGATCTATTGGGGCTTCTTGGGCTTACAAGAATCAGGCCTCTGCTGATCAGTTATGCAAGGCTGCCACTTGGTCATCTGTGCACACCTTTTCGAAGCACTACCGTGTTGATGTGCTGGCATCAGTTGACGCCAGCTTTGGGAGGAAGATCCTGGAGGCAGTCTTGCCTGTCTAGGATCTTCTTCGGTTCATAGTGCTTCCTTCACTTTTGAGCCCTGTTGGCTGTAGTTCAGTGTGCTGTGTAACAGTTCCTGGGGTGTTGTTACCCCTGTTCAGTGTCCGTTGACACTTCATTTGTTTTGCTGGGCTATCTCTGATCTGATGGTTCATATCTTCTCTGGTGACTTTGGGGGCCTTGCGTCTGGTCCTTGCCTTACTTCCCACCTCTGGGAAACTCAATGGCTGGACATCCCAAAGTTACTAGTAACCTGTATTGGAAGACAGAGAAAAGAGGATTTTAGTCTTACCTGTTAAATCCTTTTCTCTTAGTCCATACAGGTTACTGGTCTCCCACCCTGTCAAGGGACCATGCTTGGCTGTCCTGTGGCAGACTGTGGGGGTCCTTGGGGGTCATGCTCACAGGAGTCTTCTTTCCCTTCTACTATCTAGTCAATAGTTAGTGTATCAAATCTTTCTGGAGCTGGTTGGCTAGCTGCAGTTGAGGAGGGAAGGTAGGCTCCACCCCTGCATACAATGCTAGAATTGTTCCTGCCTAATTAAAGGGGCGGATCGCCTACCCAAAGTTATCAGTAACCTGTATGGACCAAGAGAAAAGGATTTAACAGGTAAGACTAAAATCCTCTTTTTAACACCCTTAAACTGTTAGTTATGTCACATAATACATATAATATTTATCATCATATAGTGCTTTATTTCTTAAAGAAAGGGAGCCTACATGGTGGCCATCTTTGTTCCCTAGAAGTGTATGGTGAATCTGGGACATATCTGTTCACCCATTTCACCTACAAGGGTCAGTGCATGCTCAAAAGGAATCACTGGACCTGCTCTAGCACATTGTCCATGTAGAAACAATGCATAGACCTCTCAATTTAGCAGTTTTAAAATGGCTGGGGAGCCACCATTTGCTTGGTTTATGCAATGGAAAACTACACTACCAGAATCGCATTTTTTCAGGCTTTCTGTATAGGATAGGGTGGGGCTTTGGCAGCCATCTTACTACCATTAAATCTTTGGTATAAAATGCACAATTTTGACTCTTTTCACCTTATATGGAGAGGGGAGCATACTGTACATAAGAGTAAAAAAAATAAACCATGGCCTGCTCCCCTTCTCTCTCCCTTCACCATAATATGCTCTGACCTTCCCCTTCCTCTACTCACCCACTCCGGAGGCCTCTGAGACATTTGTGGAGCGGGTGGCATGCTTGCATTTGCAACCTACTTCATGCACTGCCCTGTGAGGACATGTGTTAATTAAAGATAATGGCAGTGCCCTTTGAAGACCTGAAGGTCTTCGCAGAACTCTACTCTAGTTTCAATGCCCAGAAGTTTAGGTAGAGGGAAGGGAAGAAAATATATAATTTTTGTATAGAGGGAAGGAAAACAAGGGTGTTTATAATTTAAACCTGTTTATTATACACAGGTGTGTATTATATCTGAGATTTTTATGGTTCTCCCATTGCATAGACTACGCAGAGGCTGGCTTTCTTCTTTATCTCTTGCGTTTAACCCTTTGCAGTCAGATAAGCACCTTTTTGAGAATTTCTGTGTTGTATATTTTCTCACATTTTTCTAATTCTCTGGACTACTTGTACTGCTTTTGAAAGGTTTTTCTCTGAACATGTCTGATCCTAAGGCACACGTGGAAATCCAAGCCTTAAGGACGCTGTGATTCCATTAAGACATTTTTCTCAGTATTCCTCATGCTAAACCTAGCTTCCACGGGAATGTTCAGGGAACCTATGTCCCTCTTGTGCTGTGGCCCCTACTACTTCCCCCGGGCCCTCCACTGCAGAACAAGAGCCAGGTTGGATTAAGACTATCTTCGGTTAATTCTATTCCTTCATCTATTCTAGGGCTTCTGTTTGTGTCTATCAGACAAACTGACACTGTCTTTAGAGGCCAATCTTGATTGGATCCTGGAAACTGAGAACTCAGAGTGCAACCATATTGTCTAACGCTGAGGTCTTCCATCAGTGGATCTCATGGTGTCTCACGACAACTAGAAGGTAACACTCTCTGCACCAAGAAGTATCATCTAGCATTGTGATGGAGACACTTTCATCTGGCTTAGGGGTTTCTACTGATTCCTCTGATTCCTAAGATGCTGAGGAGGATCAAAATGGAGAAGGTCTCAGTCAATCTGTTTTTACCCCTTGATTCCGTTGGGCTTGGTTTATGGATCTTCTCAATCTGTCCATCTCAGAACCTTTTCAGCTTCCTCTGAGTCTGGATCTCTTGGCTCAAGGTCCACGTTGTCCCCATCAGGTGGAAAGGTTGGCTTTGGCAGCATGGATCTTGCAGCCAACATCTTGAAGAAGAAAGGTTTCTGCAATGCAGAACTCCTTCTGCTGGACATGGTACTTTGTCTTAAATATTATGTCCATTGCACTCTGCCTTTCAAGAAATCGACTCTTTCATTCGGGGCTCTCGAGTGGACTAGGTGGGACCAGGCAGTGTCCAGAGTAACTGTAGCTTCTTGGATCAAGGCCATTATTTGACAGGCATATGTGCTCAGAAGGAAACCTGTTCCTTTCCAAGTCGCGGCTCACTTGATCTGTGGGTGTCACGGTTTTAATGAACACTCAGACAATTTGGTAGGATAAAATAGAAAAGCTTTATTAGGCAAAGCGCAAGAAGGCCCTACACGGGTCCAAACTCTACAAGCAGCAGTAAGATAGTTTGACACAGGTCAGGGCATACAGATAATGCGGCTCTACCGGCCTTACCGATTACTGGGTAAGGCAGCCGGGTAACTGGTGCGACAGTAATTAGAGGAGGCTCTACCGGCCTTACCAAATACCAGGTAAGGCAGCCTGGAGACTGGTGCAACAAGGAACAGAGGAGGCTCTACCGGCCTTACCGAATACCGGGTAAGGCAGCCTAGTGACTGGTGCAACAAGGAACAAAGGAGGCTCTCCCAGCCTTACCGAATACCGGGTAAGGCAGCCTGGAGACTGGTGCAACAAGGAACAGAGGAGGATCTACCGGCCTTACCGAATACCAGGTAAGGCAGCCTGGTATCTGGTGCAGCACAGAGTGTACTGACAGGTAGTAACACCGTAGACCGGTGCGCTCGGGAAGTAGTACTGACAAAGGCCCCACTGAATCACAGGCTGAGCGTAGAGCAATGAGCTGACAATAGAAACCGCTAGTGACAGGAGAGCACAGACTGGGTGTACGTAACAGAGGCCACAGAGAGTCACAGGCTGAGTGTATTGTAATGAGCTGACAACTGTAACCGCTAGTGACTGGAGAGCACAGAGTGGGTGTATGTAACGGAGGCCACAGAGAATCACAGGCTGAGCGTAGTGTAATGAGCTGACAACGGTAACTGCTAGTGACCGGATAGCACAGACTGGTATCACGTAACGGAGAATATACATTGATACACAGGCAGAGAGTAGCGCAACCGGAGGCAACAAATATGAGAGGACTGACAACAATAGCGAGGGCAGCACAAGAGCTTTAGTCAGCCAGAGCCTGGATTGGTACACAGAGAGCGGTAGTCAGCCAAAGCCTGGATCAGTATACAGAGAGCGGTAGTCAGCCAAAGCCTGGATTGGTACACAGAGAGCGGTAGTCAGCCAAAGCCTGGATCGGTACACAGTGAGCGGAACAGGAACAAGGTCAGACGAAAACCGGATCAACACGGACCAGGAGCACAGAATAACGTAAGGTCAGGAACACCACGAAAGGGCACCGGCCTAATGACAGGAGGGCGTATATAAAGGCTAGCCCTGGGAGGGGCTAGCCAGCTAGCGCCAATAAGAGACAGCCAAAAACAAACCCTGAAGTAGGAATGTCGCACAGAGAATCACGGGCACCGTGATAGTGGGTTCCTATAGTGCCTAAAAGACTCAGACCTCTGCTGAGTTACTGCCCTGGTAAACTTTGCATACCATCACCAAACATTGCCTTGTCAATATCCTGGTCTCAGTTGAGGCCAAAGTTGGCCACCAGATCCTTCAGGTGGTAGTGCCTGGACTTTCCTGGATTTCTTTATACAGAGTTCTAAGCCCTGCCAGTTCTTATTCAGTTGTTTAGAGTGCAAGTTTGGTGTTCGTTGACACCAGAGCTTAATATGGTACCTGTTAGTCCTGTGGAATACTAGTCTATAGTGGAGTTTTTTCTATTTTCCCTCCCAGGAATCTTGATGGATGCTTTGGTATATCCCCATGGTTCCTGTGTTCCACATTGGACATAAGAGAAAAGAGGATTTTAGTTACCATTAAATCTTTTTCTCTTAGTCCATGTGGAACACGGGATTCCCACCTGGAGAAAATAAAAGTGCCTCAAAGGCACGATCATTTTTTAAGTGCCCTACCCTCTGGAGAAGGGAACTTTATCCTGTGGTTCCTGTGGACGAAGAGAAAAGGATTTAACTGTAAATTCACTAAAAAGGCTTACTAAAATGAACTTGGTGGATAAAGCTTTAAATACCATGCATTTACAGTTATCTTTTAGGAATAAAACACAAATTATATATGAGAATATGAAAACTGCTTTTTAACGCAAGTAAACTGTACTATTTAGAGAATTTAATTTTGTTTGTGCTATATGTAGTGTAGTAGTATTCAATGTAAAATCTCAGAGATGAGAGTAAAGTATTTCTGAACAAGATTACTTATCTACATAAATTGCCTTAACTTGTCACTCATCAGAAGATTGTTCAGTTTTTTTTAGATACAGCTTGATCTTGAACACTTCAAGTGACATATTGATATGCAATGTATTACTCCCAAAACTACTGAATGCTTTTCAGCCACTCAACCCAATTTTATTTTAGAAGAAACTTTTTTCTCTAGGACTAATACAGTTATCATTACAGTTATCAGTAAGTTATACTACTCTGCTAGGTAAGAAAATGAAGCCATTCTGGGCAAATCAACTGCACCAAATTCCCATTGTTTTTAATTATGATTTTATCCTCTTGAATGTTAGGGAGATCTCCAACATATTGTTTCAATGGGAAATTATGTGTTCTCTGTTTTCTAGTTGGATTCTTCCAGAATGGCTCCATTTGTCTCTGTGCATATGGTCCTAAAGGTCTTGTCTTGTTACAATAGAGTACAATCCATAGAATGCCTAAGTTCAACTCTCTCTCTCCCTCTCCATGCACACTGACATATATATTGTCAGCTGAGGGCTGACTGAGGATAATGTAAGTTGTATTTGTAGAATAAAATCATCATGGGAGCCGCACATTTCTCCCTTCCCAATATACCAGTCAGAAAGGAGCAGGCTAGAGAGTGATCCTCTCCTTCCCTGTTAGACATTGTGGGAAACAGTAAAAGTAGATGGCTCCCTAAGACCACTCTCTCCAACTGTTCTTTCCTTCTGCAAGGAAATGGAAAAATTGGGCAATAGGAAGCTAAATAGATGTCATTTTGAAGCAAAGCAACTGCACTATAATCAAATAAATATTCCTTAAATGTCCCTTGATTTAAATGGGGCATTTAACCCCCACTGAATACTAGAAAGGTCTTTAAGTCATTGCAAAGCATTCAAGCAGGTACAATTACAGTGAACTTACTTTTTGACTTTAGCTATACTAGTAGTGCAGAATAGGTCAAATAATCTACAGTTTTTATTCATTTATGTTTTTATTTTTTCATCTTAAAATGTTTACAACTTTGATGTGCCTGGTAATGAGTTCCCTGGGTCTTTTTCTAGAGCTCTCTGTTATGGAGAGTGAAAGCAGTATAGCGGGTACAATGTACATTTTTTTCTGCAACAGAAAAGAGTGCAGGAACTGCGCTAGGGAGCTTTTTCCCTCCAGTGCTCTGTATCCTGTATAACTTTAATCAGTGGAGTCCCCCAAATGACATTCATTACATTTGTCTAACATTCAGATCAACTCTCATTGAGCCAAATCATGTATGTAACTTCTTATCAATGGATCTGGGAAATGAGCAGATATATGCATGGTTCCCTAGCCTGCTCAGTTCATACATATGGCTGGACTCCTGCTGAGAATTGTCTCGTGTATGTATTCTTATTAATGTAGCTGGGGCAACTAGACACATTCATAAAAATACATACAAGCCTAGTTATTGTGGTATCTAAAGTTATATACCTCTATATAGCTTTAGTTTTTATGTTTGTTTTATATTTAATTAACCTACTTTTACAGTTTGTCTACCTCCTTCTATCATGTGCAAACTCACCAGATATGTGTCTATGCATTCTTATGAAAAGGATATTTGTTTTACTTTGTTCCCTTCTAATAAAGGTGGTTTGAAGTATCTCTCAAAATCACATCAGTTAATATAAAGTACATCTGTCTGTTAAATTAATAACCACTAGGGCAGGGGAAGCCAACTCTAGTCTTCAAGAGCTATCAACAATGCATGTTATCAGGATATCCCAGCTGGAGCACAGGTAGAGACTAATTTGTGGCTCAGTCACTTTAATTAGTCCTCTTGTGCTCTTTTATGAAATCCTAAAAACGTGTACTGTTGGTAGCTCTTGAGGACCAGGGTTAGATACATCTGATTTAGGGTTATCTAAATATGTATACAGAGATCTAAATATGTATACAGAGATCTAAATATGTATAGTCTGGAGGAAAGAAGAGAAAGGGGGGACATGATTGAAACCTTTAAATATGTTAAAGGACTGAACAAGGTTCAGGAGGGAAGTGTGATTAATAAGAATCTGAATACAAGAACAAGGGGGCACAATCTGAGGATAGTTGGAGGAAAAATCAAGAAAAACATTAGAAAATATTATTTCACTGAAAGAGTAGTAGAAACTTGGAACAAACTTCCAGCAGAGGTGGTTGATAAATCCACAGTAACACAGTTTAAACATGCCTGGGATAAACATGTATCTATCCTAAGATAACAATAAAGGAATACTAAAGGGCAGACTAGATGGACCAGGTGGTCTTTTTCTGCCGTCAATCTTCTATGTTTCTATGTTTCTATGTTTCTTATACACTTAAGTACTTTGTAGTAAATGCCAGGTGTAAAAACTATTTGTTTTATGAGGACTAAAATCTAGTTTTATATATTGTCTGGAGGCTCCAATTCCTGTGTTTTCCTGGGCTCCCATTACAATAGCAATCTTCACAAGTATCTCAGAAGGGATAGTGGTTTATTGTTTAAGGCCTGAGATAAGATATGAATCAGTCTTTCTGAACAGAAGACAAGATGGGGCTAATTTCAATACTTTAACAACATTTGATGTGCATAGACAATTAACCAAATTGTGTCTATATGGAATTCTATACCTGTCCTTTTTGGACTACAACACATAGCAACATCAGCTCCTGTTTAAATCCAGTGCTGAAGTAATAAAAATCTAAAACCCATTCCTTGATGCCTTAAAAACCCTCTGGACATTTAGAAATCACTATGTGGAGGCCTAGACTAATCAGTACATGACAGTTAAGTATATCTCTCTTTCATGAGCACCACGAAGGCTACTCTTCTGTCAGTCACTGGGAAGTGTAACCCAGAAAGTCATGAGTCCACCTACTTTTACATACTCCGTGTTATGTTTACCACTTTGTATGAACATTTTGGTGGGTAGGCCTACCTTGCTTCCCCAGGTTCTTGAGCTACTCCCTGTCCCAAGCATGATTCCTCTCATTTTATCCTGTTTTATTGTGGCTATATGCAATCCAGTAGACACATCCCTAATGTGGCCATCATCTCCTCATTGCACAGAGATGCTTTATCTGAACAAAATTTGCACTTAATGGGCTAAAATGCAGATGATGAGCAATTCTGGAGCATACCAACTGCACCACAGGGGACACATTAAAATATCCCAAATTCCCATTGGGTTAAATGGGAATTTTAACTCATTGAATGCTAGAAAGGACTCCAAAGAACTCTCTAGCATACAAGGCGTTAAAAGCCTCTTTTAAATCAATGAGAATATCATTCCTTATCCGACACCGTGTGGTACAGTTGGTTTGCTCCAGAACTGCTCATCTTTTTTTCTTTTTTGCATACAGACTATAATATGTAACATCCCAGCCCACCTCTAAGTATCAGCCGAGGATTATGCTGCTGCTAATTGAGACCTCCAATTATATAATTAACAGTAACAATACAAAGATGTTGTCAGCATACCAAAGTTGCAGATTTAAAAGCACAGAGTGAAGTTATTTTACAGTGGATCAACTTGTGTAAATCTTATAGAAGCTTGATTTACATTTTTTAATGAGTTAAGTGTATGCAGTAAATCAAAATAAGAAATCAAATACTTTCTGCATTATATTTCTACAATTTACACTTGATTATAAACACATAATGTGGAACACAGGAACCACAGGGTAAAGTTCTCCGGGGGCAGGGCTCTTCAAAAAAGGGAAGGACTCTGAGGTAGAGATTCTCATCTTCCATCCACTTTACCCCCATCTCCTACTTCCAGTTTCCAGAGACATTCCCAGAAAAGAGGGTTGAATGACACTATTCTTTTAGTTAGACTTCTTTTTTTATTTTAAATTCCCAGTAATATAGGACTGTATAATCCCCCATTAGGTGGGCTCCCTTTATCTGGCTTCCTTTTTCATGGATTGCCCAGTTCACAGCTTCATTATTGGACCCTAAACCTGTGGAGGTTGATTTGATTTTCCAAGTTTTTATTGTCTGTTAAGGGGATAGTAATGTTTCCCAAAAAAGCAGCTCTGATTAATCTTCATAGTATTTGGGCCATGGAGAGCATTAGTTCAATCCCGTCCAAGCTGTAGTCCAAGAGTAACTGAATGATATAGGATCCCCCTCCCTTCCCTTTTACCTAGTGAAAGCCACCTCCCCTCAGATGTGGAACCCGGATTTGACTGGACAGCTCGCAACGAGGGACAATCTTCTTGCTGCGAGCATAAGAGGGGCTGGTTTTTCCTTATGCTTACTGAAGATTGTTCTTCACTGCAATTCATCCAGACGGTCTTGCTACTCTGAGGCGAGCAGCATTACATCAGTAAAAGGGATGGGAGGGGTTACTTTATCATTCAATTACTCTTGAACTACAACTCGGACGGCATTGAAATAGCACTCTCCATGGCTCAAATACTTTTAAGATTAATCAGAGCTGCTATCTTTTGGGAAACATTACTATTGTTTTAAGCTTCTCTGAAGCTCTTCACTTTATTGCAAATAGGTGTCTAAAGACTGAAGCTGTGGGTAAGTTAAGATCTTGAGTGCCATGGTCCTGATATTGTGTCCTTGTTCTATTGGCACCCACTGGGATGTGTTTTTTCCCCCCAACTTGCAATGTAGTGTCATCTTTTATTATTACTATGTGTACGTTATAGATGGCTGCTTTTTCTGTAACCACTTGTGTTTCTTATCTCTGATTTTATATCACTGAGTCAGTTCTCCTCCTTATGGAGTCAGATCCTTTACTCCCCTGAGCTTTTCTATTGATTCGCTTATTATATTTTACATTTCTTTATATGTGATTGATAATTTGATGCAGCCCTTTAAGAACGGGTGTCCATGCTGCTGCCATCTTCTTTTCTCACATGATTCTTCTAAAGGACGTATCTCTTCAGATAAATGCTTGATATCAACCCTCTTATGCATTCCAAGTGTGCCTTACCCTAAAACCCAAACAGGCTTGGGCAAGCAAGAAGATTTTTCAAAGGCCTAAGGCTGAAAAGCCCACTTCTACATAACTTTAGGGGTCCTTTCTGTCTCTGCATGCAGGGGGTTGCCTTTACTCTTCAGTGACAGATCAGTTGGTTTTGCAGTTAATTTCGGAAGGTACCAAATAGACTTCAAATCCATTCTTCCTCATTCTTTCTTTTTGTCCAGAGCCCCTCAGGATCTGTCTTGGAGGTGTCTATAGCCGCATTATGTTCCATGCTAGAAAAACAGATACTGGTTCCAGTACCAGAGCAGGAGATCTTTCTTGGATCCAACTCTAATATTTTCATTTTTCCAAAAAAAAGACCTATTCTGGACTTAAAGTGCCTCAACCACTTTGTGATAGTTTTGAGGTTCCAAATGGAGTATCTGCACTCTTTCACCATAACTGTGTGTCCCTGGGAGTTCCTTGCCTCCCTAGACCTCTAGCATGCTTAAAGGGATAGTAATACTTTGTTTTAACTTTATTTTGTTTTGTAGGCATTAAAAACACATGAAGAATGATATAAGTCTTATCTCTCAGACCTTTATGGTTTAAGAGATATTCACAAGCAAAGTTTCCCCCTCCCGCCCCTTTTTCCTAGTGTAAGCCATCTCTTCTCAGATGTGAATCTGGTTGTAAGACCAGACAGATAACAGCAGGGGACAATTTTCTTTGTATGAAAAGAATGAAAGCCCTTCCCCCCCTTGACAAGCTTTTCAGCTTTTTCCCTTATCTTAATTGAAGATTGTCCCTCTCTGCAGTCTACCTGGGCACCTCCCTTCTGATCTGGCTGAACAGGGGGGGGGATATTTTGCTTGTGAATATCTCTTAAACCATAAAGGTTTGAGAGATAAGACTTATATCGTTCTTCATGTTTTTGTAATGCCTACAAAATAAAATAAAGATAAAACGAAGTATTATAATCCCTTTAACTACACATTTCGATTCATCTGAATCATCAACATTTTCTATGGTTTGTCTTTCAGGGCAGTCACTTCCAGGTCACTGCCCTGCCTTTTGGTTTAGCATCTGCTCCAAAGATATTCACAGGTGTCATGTCCATTTTGTCAACTCACATCCACGCTCATGAAATCTACTTGACCCCTTATCTAGGCAACATTTTACTCAAGGCTCCTTTAGAGGGACCCTGCATTCAGAGATCCAGGAGTGTGTGTATGTATTTTGGAGCAGCACTGTTGGGTGCTCAGTTTCAAGAAATTCTCTTTGGTTCCTTTTCAGTTTCTTCATTTCTTAGGTATGAGGTTCAATGCCCTCCAAGGGAGTGAGTTTCTCACAGAAGACAAGATAAAATCTTTGTCCATTTGTTGGGTTGGATACAGTACTGGGCTACCTAATATCTGCCCTGGAGACAGTTCCCTTTGCTCAATTTCACACAAGGAAATTACAATTGGACATTCTCAGGAACCGGTCCAGACATCGATCTAACCTATCTCATGTCACATCTGTGTTTTGAAGAATGAAAGAAGACCTTTACTGGTGGTTTCAACAAACACATCTGATGTTGGGGTGTCAGTTTGTCACCCCAGAGTGGGTTCTGGCCAACACGGATGGCAGCTTGTTGGGCTGGGGTGCTACCATGGGTACCTTGACAGCTCAGGGCCTGTGGACCAGAGAGGAGAGTCTTCTAGCAATCAATGTTCTGGAGCTACGGGTGATCCGTCTAGTGCTACCCCACTTGTCTAATCCCCTGTCAGGGTCTCAAATAAGGATTCAGTCAGACAATGCAACAATGGTCCCTTACATAACCCAAAAAAGAGGAACCAAGAAACATGTCAGCTTGAACTGAAATTTGGGAGATCCTCCAGTTGTCTGAGACTCATGTGCAGGCTCTCTCTACATCCTACATTTCAGGCATAAAAAACATGGTTACAGACTTTCTAAGTCGTCGACATCTGGATCCTGGAAATTGGAAGCTAAACCAGAGTGTGTTCAACCTGATTGATCACTGCTGGATATTGCCTTTGGTGATCTCATGGCCTCCTGCCTGAACTCCAAAGTTCCACTGTCCTGTGGATGGGATGCCTGTACCCTGATTCTCAGGGTGCTTAGAAAGATCAGGATGGAGAGGGCTCATACCATTCTTATTGCCCTTTTCTGGCCCCATGAGACCTGATTTTCAGATCTCCTCAATCAGTCCACAGAGGAACCTTTTTGTCTCCCCTCAGGGTCCAGTATGCTACCCTCAGGTGGAGAAGCTGGCCTTGATGGCTTGGCTTCTGAAGCCAGCATCTTGAATAAAAATGTTTTTTCAAACACTGCAGATTCTACTATGCTCCATGCTAATCATGATGCATGACTGAGGTTTTTCAGACTTCCAGTGGTTTGGGCTTTTCTTAAAGGTGATAAGAAAGAATTTGGCCTTAGCTGTATCAAGGTGGATATCTCGACTCTTTCTGTTCTTTTTCAATGGCACATTGCTTTGCTCCCTGATGTGAAGATTTTGTCCAGTGAATAGCTCATGCCAATGCCTACTATCACGGTGCCTGTGATCTGAGCGACATTCTGTCCATCTCTATTATGCTGCTCTCCTATTGGCTGCGCTGTATTGCTCCTCCTAGTGACAGCCTTTTTATACCCTGGGCTGTCACTCGGCTAGAGCCCTTTCGTGGTGTGCCTGATGCCTAGCGCTAGTTCTGTGATACTGATACCAGTGTATGACCCCGGACTGCCTGACCACGCCATTAGTCTCTGCTCCTGATTCTGTGTACCGATTCGAATTGGCTGAAGTTCCTGCTTCCTGTTCTGACCCGGCCTTGCTGACGTTCCTGCTCCATGTACCGACCTGGAGAGATTGACCTTCCTGCTCCGTGTACCGACCCGGCAAGATTGACGTTCCTGCTTCCTGTTCCGACCCAGCTTGGCTGACGTTCCTGTGCTGTTTACCGAACCGACATGGCAGTGGTTCCCGCTCTCCGCTAGCTTTACTGGAATATCTCCGGCAGTTCCGGCTGCTTACAGTTGCATGGTTCCCTCAGAGTGTGTCTCACGTCTCCGGTACTCCGGTACCTTGTCCGATCCTACCAGGTGGCTCAGAGTCTCAGTGTGCCAGTATCCTCTCACACCGTGCTGCATCGCTTGGTCTTATTTGGGTTCAGTTGGGCGCTATCCGTGGTTGCCGTTATCCAGACCATTGGGATTATTAACCCCTTCAGGGGTGTTTCCTCGTATCCACTTGCTATATCAGTGTGGTTGCTTCCAATACCTTGGGCGTACCGTTTCTGTAGGTCAGTTGGGCGCTTCCGGTTGCCATCCATTTTATGTGAAGCACATTAACCCTTTGGGGCATAGCAAGAGCATTGGTGTTGACCTCCGTTGGGCCTCTGTTTGGCACAAGCTCTGACCAGCCTATTGTAGTCCAAGGTGGGCGTCCACCGTAGTGAAACTGTGCTAGTTACCTTTGCCTCCGTTACTCTTATGCCATTGTCGCCTCCTGTTGCATTAGGCGACATTGTACCGCAGCTATTGCTAGCCACTCTGCCAGTGGCTCCACTGTAATATCGGACTCATACACTGTATCACGATAGTACCTGACCTGTGTCTGTATTGTGTTGTGTACCATACTGGACCCATGTGGGTACCACTTGTAACCTGTCTTGTGTCAGTTGATGCTATTTACTGGACCCGTGAGGGTTACATTATTTCTTGTGTGCTTCAATAAAATTGTGTTTTTACCTAAACCTACCGTGTCTGAGTGTACTGAACTGTAACAGCTTACCCTGTCTTTTTGGGATCCCACTCCTCCGTGGGTGTTGAATCTGGTACTTGGTGTGCTCCAGAAGCCTCCTTTTGTACCTCTCTGCTGTTTCCTTAGTCTGCTGACTAACAAAATGGCTTTTCGTCCTGCTACTGTTTGGCAGGTGGTTGAAACATATGACTTGTCCTGTAAATTGCCTTTTATGGGTTTTTTTACCAGGATAGGATAGTTTTACGACCTCATAGGTGATTTTTTCCGAAGATTGTTTTTCAGTTTCACATCAATCAGAAAATTATCCTTCCTTCTTTTTCTCCAGGTCTTTTCAGTAGACAGGAGCAGAAGCTTTATCTGTTGGATATGGTACATTGCTTGAAGCACTACATTCAGCACATGTAGACATTCCAGAAATCTGACTCTTTTTGTCATCTCTGGGGGCCTGTGTATGGGCCAAGCTGCATCCAAGGGTACTATCATTTCCTGGATCAAGATGACCATTCGCCAGGTGAATGTTCTCCAGAAGAAAATTGTTCCCTTTAAAGTCACTGCACACTCCACCAGATCTGTGGGCGCGTTCTGGAATTACCAGGATCGGTGCATGGCTGAGCAGTTGTGTAAGGTTGCAATGTGATCACCTCTATGCTCTTTCACTAAACAATATTGTGTGAATGTCCTGGCCTCAACTGATTCCAGTTTTGGACATAAAGTCCTTCAGACTGTGGGGCCTGTATAAGAGTCCTTCTTATTACTTGTTTCTCGATAGATATCAAAACCCTGTTGTTTCCTGTTCTTTTGCTTTTGGTGTCTGTTGACAACTGAGGTTCATAATGTATCATTTTAGTCCTGTGGAAACTGGTCTCCAGTGGAGGAGTGTGTGTCTCTTTTTCCCTCCAAGGAATTTTGGTGGATACCTTTAATATATCACCATTGTTCCTGTATTCCACATTGGACAATAAAGAGTATTTTAGTATACTTACAGTTAAATCCTTTTCTCTTAACATGTGGCACACAAGAGTCCACCCAGAGAAAAAAAAACTGATTTGAGTCCCCAGGCAGAGGGGTCCTCTTAGGCTGTCTGTTTAGGGGATTTCCTCCTTTCCTGTCACCTGCTTTTTCTTGGCTTTGTTATATGTTGAAACTGGAAGTAGGAAGTGAGGTAAAAGTGGAGTGAGTATGGGAGTCTCCACCTCAGAGGCCTTACCTTTTTTTGAAGTGCCCTGCCCTCTGGGTGAGGAGAACTTTACCCCATGGTTCCAGTGTTCCACATGGACTAAGAAGAAAGGAAATAAGACTATGTTCACTAAAATCCTATTATGCACTACAGAATTATTGTACAGAATACATTTCATATATTATGCAAACACATGCTAATGTGCCATAAACTCTCTTTCACCCTTGGTTGTTATAAAGGTCTCCAACTCATTGCAAAGACCTCTTGACCATCCAAAGGATCCAGATAAGTCTCCTCCATGAGTGTTCAGTCATTCCTCCGAACCACTGCAGGGAAGTGGTCTAGATGACCTGGATAAGCAGATACCTATTTAATTTAGACTCGGGCAGATATACCCAACTTTCTGTAACAATATTTTTTTAATTAAAGGGTTAGTTAGACAATATTAAAAAAAATATCTTGCAATGTTTTTTCATACTTAATAAATCATGTACTCTTCCTGCTGAGATATGTTTTATTGAAAAGTTATTGCAGCTCATTTTTTTTTCAGCAATACTTCCATGGCCTAAAATTTCAGCTGATCATAAACCTCCACAGAATGCTGTAACAAAATCACCACTACATAATGTAAGGCCCAGATGATACGGCACTCAAAAAAAAAGTCTAAGCTTAATCAAGCATCTCTTAGCAGTGGAAGTAGCAATGCAATATATATTTTTTTTAATATTATGTGTTATTATCCATTTGATACATTAAAAATGAAAGGCTGGTTATGTTATGTTCCCACCCAATAACAGCTCAAGCACCCTTCATAAAAATTACAATACATAAATAAAATTAAAGCTTGCTAATGCCACTTTTTGGCACAATGTGGAAAATTATTTTGAGACCTTATCTAAGTGAGGATTTGGGTACATAAAGAACAGATTAATTTGTCTAATCTGGAGAAAGTGGTAGACGTTTTTTTCTGGAACTTTTGCAGGTTCCATGGCAGGGGGCCAGGGCACTCAAATCTGTCCTCATGCCCAATGAACAGTGTAGATTTTTAGTATCTCCTCACAAAGTCAGGTGACTCAGTTAGTTGTTCAGCCATTCTGAAGAATTTGCCTGAGCTAGAGACATTCACTTTCCTTTAATTGAGGAGATGCTGAAAATATTTTCTGTTGAGGGGCTTGATGACAGTTTTGAGTGCCTCTGCTTCATGGTCCTTTAGAAAATTACTGAATTAGATGTTTCCACACTAGAATGTGCAGTATAAAAGTTTGACACAATAAATAAGCATGTTTTCAGGTGATTAAAATAGCTGTACTTTCAGCTATGCCCTATTCTGTGGAGACTATTGAGGAGGAAAAAAATAGTATTGCAGGAATTGGAGAGTTTATATTCAACCACTTTGATCTCCCCGACCCCAAGGAGATAAAGAAACTAGTAAATGAATGGATTTCTATATCCAGGCTAGTGATCAAAGGATGGCTGATTAAAAAAAATACAAATTGATCCTATATTATAGAGATTGTTATATAATTCAAGGATAAATATGTAATATTTTGAGGGGTATGCAATGCATTCAAAGGATTAAAGGAGCAGTAAACAATTGTTTTATGAGAATTATATGTTGTAGAGCTGTTCCTACTGAATAATACAAGTTTGCTGCTCCTTTAAAGGAGCAGTAAACTTTTTTATGAAAAAATATATACTGTAGGATTTTCCTATTGAATAAAATAAGGGTATTCCTACTGCAGAGGGATTTATATTTCAAGAGTTATTACAGTTTAAACCCATTTTTTTTTATATTAGCAGTGCCCTTTAGTGGTCGAATTCGAATTAGTTTTTTTCTGTTAGATTCTAATGAAGAGGAAAATCAGAGACATACAGTTATCCTTAGAATGTGATAGAAGTGGTCTGTCATTTCCTGTCAGTTAGAACTATGAGGTAGTAAACACAGTAAATTCATTTCCTGATTATTTGAACTGCTATAAATTTTGAATAAAACATCCGACAGCAGTGGGAGTCAGCTTGTTTTATTCAGCATGAAATGATCTATAAAATATGTGTTTTCATAGAAAAAAGTTTACTGCTCCTTTAAGCTATGACATTGCAGGCCATGGGTCTTATTCCCAAAACAAATGAGAGCAAACCAATTGCACAATGGGGGAAAAACAAATTCACCCCAAACTCCTATTTTTATATATATATTTTTTTTCTTGAATGTTATAGAGGTCTGTGAAGTATTTCTTAGTAATGTGTTGCAGACCTCCAATGAAATCTAGAGGAAGCGTTATTTGTGCACTTGGTTTGCTCCAGGATTGTTCCTCATTGCTTTTGTGACTAAGGCAGCATATACACAAAAGAGAAAAAGAGATGCAATTCTTGGGTAAACCAATTGTACCATAAGGGACAAATACAATTGTCCATTGACTTTTAAATCCTTGAATACTAGGGAGAGCTCCAATTGATCGCTTTGCAATGTGTTGGACACCTCTCTAACATTCGAGGGGTTTAAAATTCCTTTTAATTTTGGGGATTTTTAATTTTTCTATGGTGCAGTTGGTTCACTTTAGCATTGCTCCTTGGTGTGTCCGCTAAGGGCCATATGTTCAAAGATGTAGCAAAATAGTTTTTGTCATTTGTAACAACTTTTCAAAGTACAGTGTCGTTGGACTCATTAATATTTTCAGAGAATGTCGGTTTTGATCGGAAATATGTTGTTTGTCCTGACTGAAATTGTCATATGTAAAGACAAAAATGTCATATGTAACGACAATGACAAAAATTCTCACATTCAGAACTTCACATTCCCTCCACTTTTTTATTTTACTGTACAAATTTTGTCTGTTGCAAGACATTTTTTTGTCGTTAGTTACGACAAATTTTCTTTTCCTCTATATGACACTGGAGAGTAGTTTAGCCACGCCCTTTCCCCTTTGTCTTGCAATTCTGGAGTTGTGTCGTACACAATGGACATTACTCATTTTTTGTTGTATACTCTATGGAAAATATGTAATTCATGCACACAATTACTTATTTTTGTCGTTCATACAACATTTTTTTTGTCGTTATCCGTTTGAACATACGGCCCTTAGTGTGTATGGATCTTAGCCATATGAGTACTATATTATGAAATCTCCCTGTGCTACCTTTTCATGCTGTTGTTTACAAATTTTAGTGGCTTCTTTTGAGAAACCCATGCTTATCAAACATTGCTCTTTGTTCCCTATGATTGCATAGAACAAATACCCAAGATGCATAAAAAAAGTTTTTAAAGAAACACTAATAAAGTAGATGAGAAACAACTGTTTGAAAGTACCCCAGCAAATATTTATATTACTATTTTGTCTGAGATTTCTAAAACTCCAAAATCCATGGTTTTATGAGAATATTTTCCTAATATATGGAAACTTGAAAAATATAATGTCAAAATATATATTTTTTTTTCCTCTTTAATTTTGCACCAATCTGCCTCTCATGCACAGAATAGGTCAGAAACGAATATGTTATTATTATATAATAATAATGCAATGCTGGTTTGATATAACATAGAGCAGGCATACCTGGGAAGTCCCTGGATTTGGCCTGGAGACTCTGTTTTTGACACTCCTTCAACAGCCTTCTTTTAAGATGTGTCACACTTTTAAGCCCTGCCCCTCCAACTCGCATCAAGCCTCTCCCCTTTTTGACTCAATTTCATCATTTTTTTCACCCCCTGCTGCACAAGAGGACTCCCCTCCGGGGAGACAACAATTGAAAGTTCCCAGGTATGAGAGCAGGATTAGCCAACTCCGGTACTCAAGAGCTAACAACAGTACGTGTTTTCAGGATATCCTGAATGAGCACAGGTTGAGCAATTAAAGTGACTGAATTACTAATTAGTCCATCTGAGCTCCAGCTGGGATATTCTGAAAATGAGCACAATTGATAAGGGATGGACAGCAGTGGGCAAAACAACAAACAAAGACCAGTGCCAAAACACAGAAAAGGAACCCAACAACAAGTTGTTTAAGCCAGGAAAGGTTGGGGAGCTAAGACAATAACCAATCGCGCCAACCTTCTCCAGTCATATCCTGTCTAATGTCTTTGACTATATCATGTAATCCCTGAATATGGTCATGTATGGACTTTGAATGGTCGCCTCCAGTGACCCATCTTCCCACAATTAAAACAAGCTCCTTGTGTAGGTGGTCTTCCTCCTGATTGAGTTCTAGAGCCTCCATAAAATCCCCTTCCTCTCCCCTTTCTATTCTGTCATCTTCTCTGTACTGTCCTCCAAACTGATCTCCACCTCTTCATCCCCCTTGCTGGGAATACATACTAATTTCTGGTGGATTATTCTGGGTTTGTTCAGTAGTGGCATACCCTGCGATCGTACCGGCTTTACCTGGGAATGCTCCTGCTGCATCCTTAATCCTAATTGTCTCCTCAAAATCTTCTGCATCTAATTTATGCCAGCTATCAACACATATCCTGATAGTCTGTGCTATCTCAGGCTTCATATTGGTGAGCAAATATTGTACATATAGTGGACCCAGAGACACATTCTTATCAAGTCCACATTCATTTGCCCATGTGCCTCCAAAGCGGGTTAAAAAAATCAGAAACACTTTCTCCACCTTTTTGTTTGCAGGCAATTGCTTTCATAATATCTTTTAAATCACCACCTAATGCCACCAACTTATTTTTAACCTGCTCCCACATATTATCTAGGTGTTCTGATTTTGACCACACATTCTCAATCATTGTTTGCAGGAAGTCATATTTGGTACTCAGTGATGTATACTCCTTAGGCCAGTCAATCCCCATGTGTTTAGTGCATGCGTCCAACAGAAACCTGTAATCTGGCCCGGTCAGTTGTGCCCCTTGGCTGCATCTCTTTAAGTAGGCAGTTGCTGCACTGGGAGATTTAATAGGATTGGGGCAGTCCTTGGCCCATACATTCATTGTCAGGACATCAGGGGGTTTATTAACCCCTTAGTGACGGCCGCGTGCAGACGCGGCCGTCACTTAACGCCCGTCTAACATTTTTTTTTTTTTTCCTAAAAGAATCCGGAGTCCCCGAACGGCGTGCAGCCGCGCGGGGAGCCGGATTTCCGGGACGTACATGTACGTCCTCTGTCACTAAGTGACAGCCACACAGGACGTACATGTACGTCCTGTGTCTCGAAGGGGTTAATGACCTGGTCACCCATAGCCATTAAAGGCATAGTCAAGTGTGTCTGACTAATGGGGGTAGGTGGTTCCTGGTTCAGCTGTTGTCACTACCTTGGTTCCTCTCTGGTTTCCAGAGGACGGTCCCATATCAATACCCATGTCACGTACAGATTGGGTAAGGGTGTTACGTACAGACTGGGTAAGGGTCTGATGTACCTGCTCTTTCATGATGGATTCTGTCACTATGTCTTGTTGTCTCTGTTGTGCCTCTGAAGCCCTTGTCATCTTGTCTTTATCCCTACACTAGTTCTCATAGTCGTATGTCCGTCTTCTGAATATTCATCAGAAGTCATCTCCGAGGCCCTAGTAACTACCAGAAGCACATCCCTTTTCTGCCCCTCAATGAGTCCCGAAGTACTGGGTGTGTTAGTGGTTGGCAGTCCTTGAGCTTCCTCTATGGACTGTCATGTATGCATAGGGGTATTAGTGATATCAGTTACCCATGTGTCTTCTGTGAATGGAGTATATGCCAACCCCTGGGGATAACCCCAGTCTGTCATGCTCCTCCATAAAAGACTGGGTCCTTTTAGCAAGACATGCAACATATTGTTGCGTTCTGGGAGTGAAAAGAAGATCTGATGGTGTGTCTGCATAGGAAATGGATTGTTCCTGTCCTTCCTGTTCATCCTGTGTTTGTGCAGCCTCCTTAGCCCTTTTCTGCCTGGTCTGAATTCCTACAATCCCTGCTGGACCCACTGGCATGTCTGCTATTGTCATATCAAGATGCCTAACTATTGTATCCTTTGCTTCCTGCCAATGTGTAGGTATGAGTCTCATCTTCCTTTATCTCCTGTTTGACCTTTTCCTTAGGGGCTTGTTGTCTTCGGGTGGCAACTATCAACTCTAAGTTGTCATCTGTGGTCCCTGATGTAGTCAAGGAAGGGTAAAGAATGTGAAGGGTCTGGGGAATAGGGTAAGGGGGTGCCAAGGGAGGTGCGGTAGGAATGGGGGAAGGTGGTGGCGGAGGAGGTGGAAGATTATGTGGAAGAGTATTCTGTAATGTAGTCTGAACAGATGCGTAGGGAGCCAAATCTACCCAAACCTTACCGCATGCAGACATATATTTCATGTCCCAAGATGGATCTCCTTTATAATAGATCCACTGAGGATCACCTAAACACAGTCCCTTAATCATGACTATGTGACAAGGGTCAAACCTAGCTGCACGAGGAAATGGATACGAAGAATTTAAGGCCTCAGTCCACCCTGCCATGTCATCACAGAAAGGATCCGCTTAGAAATTGTCTGCCTGTTCTGCAACAAATTATTTAGCAGTTTGTCCGGGTCTCATTTTACATGGCTGTATTTTAGCCCTTTTTAATAGTTATTGTAGAATTTTTAGGCTTAGATTGATTAGTGCCCATGGTAATGATATTGAAATCTCAGCTTAAATAAGAGGTCCTTCAGATCAGTATATATGCATATAAACAATACAGTTGCAGTCAAAGTTAAATGGTACCCACAGTTATACCTTAGGTGATGAGACCACTTACCAAGGTCTGCAAAGCAATAAAGATAATATCATGCAAATGTTAGTTGTGGCAGACAAGAATACAAAGACATACAACAAAACACATGAACCAAACATTATCATACACCCTGAAATGGGGGGGGAGGGTTATTATGGACCTTCCTTTTTAAACCTTATGTTTCTTTTTCTTCTGTTAGGTGGAGTGCTCATTTACACTGCCCCCAGTAATCATGAGGTAGGTTATTTACCCTTACCTCCAACATATCTTCTTGGTGATGATGGGGTGCTCATGGACGCTACCCCCAGAAAATGATGAGGCAGAGTATTTTACTCTTGCCTCTGTAGGACAGATTATCTACTTATGCCTATATATATCAGAGGGACAAATTATATACTCTGTCCCATATATAAGGTTTTATCGGGTAAATCCGTGGTGTCTGGGCATTTGTCCTTGAGTGTACCCTCTCAGGTATTTTTTTACAAGCCGGAATATTCATAGAAAAAGAAAAGGGGCTATCCCTAGTCAAACCTATGTAAAAAGTACATATGATAATATACAGTTACCAGTCAATAGTTTATCTTCCATTTGGGTGAGAGTTAAAAAATGGACCTAGAGGGTCTCTCTAGTAACAGTGACTCTAAGGGGAGGCAGCATATGGTGAATTTTAACTGTGGGACAGCATGTTGAATAGAAGTATTGTGGAGGAACATCACTATTGTGTGTTAGCCCCACATACAATGACTGACACCCCCCAGCCTTCTTACCTTGTCCAGACAGTACCCATGAGGATTCGTGGCTAGCAGTAGGCAAGAGGAAAAGGCTGGAGAGGGTCAGACAGTGTACATGGGGTTATATGGCCTCCAGTGGGTAAGGGAACAATGCTGGGGAGCAAGTGGTAGCCACAAATCCCCATAGATGCTGCCTGACCCCAGCCTAGTTCCCTTGGGAGTGCACAACATGTATAATATATGATACAGAGCTATTGGGATAACTGTGTAGTGCTTAGTGTACTTTTATAACCCTTTGAGTGCCACAGGGGTGATCAATGCACATCCCTATGTCACTCAAAGTGATAACGAATTGATGCTGTTCATGGTGCTGAAAGTATTATCTTCACTGTCCTACTGGTCATGTGGGGCAGCAGAGAGAATTCTGTCAAACTTCAGGATTGTCATAGTGATGATGATGTGTGAGGAAGGGCATCTGTTCCACATCGAAAACAGTTTGATAATCCTCTATGCTACTGGGGACCTTCTCCTCCCCTCACCTTGCATCCATGACTATTAGTGCATATGGTGATGTGGGTGTACATCGAAATGTCAAAGTGCTTTGAACCTTTAGTGCATCTTCAGAACCAGTTTATACAATGATTATCCAATGCTAAGCTTTGGAACATTCTTATAAGAGTACTATGGTATACTGTATCAAATGACTTTGCAAAATCAAGGAAAATAACTCCAGTAAGTTCACTGTTTTACATGCCAGTTTGGATATCACTGCACACTTTTAGAAGGGTCATGAATGTTGAGTGATTTTGTCAAAAGCCAGATTGAAGCAGGGTGAAAAAGCTGTACAGTCAGTAATACTTATGGAGTTGCACGTGGACACATTTTTCCAGTACTTTAGATAAAGCGGGGAGTAAGGATATTGGTCTGTAATTTGATACAGCATTTTCCCCCACATTTGTGGATGGACACCACACTAGCCATTTCCGGGCTTTATGGACCCAGATGACATGTAGGAATTATTTAGGGAGGCAAGTTCACTTGCTCCAGAGCTGATCTCATTCTTCTTAGTACATCAGCCTCATGATATGCCTAGAATGATATTAACTTAAACATTTAAGGTAGTTGTGAGTAACAGTTGTCCTTGGGGCTACATGTGGTTGTCAGTGGATTGGTGTGCAATCTCAAGTCTGTTCCTTGGTACAGCAAGAAACGGAGATCATTTTCCTCTACCACATTACACACCATATTTTCACCTCAAAAAGCACCTGTCTTTATTCTTTTATTTCCCTTTATTCTTATGTTTAAACATTTTTCATTATTTTAAGAAAAACATGAACAGAACAGACGTCATAACAGACATCAAGGTCCAAGGGGAGCAGGACATACAAAATAAAAATGCAGTATGTGAATTTGCAGTACATGAGATGATACAGATAGTTGCTGTGTCAATAACAATACTCTCCCATAACAGCGAGACCACTCATTCCAGAAATATGGGCACTTTAACCTCGTGAGTTCTAGAGTTGTCTCCAATGCATTAAAAAGCAATATGTTAAAGACCTTCCTATCATTAAAGGGTATTCATTTATTTTAAACCTCTATTTAGAATATTCATCTATATAATATGTGGTCCTCTGGTGCACTTGAGGGTCACATGTGACCCATGAGGTGAATCTGGTTGCCTGTCACTAATTTAGAAGTTAAAACCCAATTTAAATCAATGGACATTTTTATTTATGCCGTATTTTGATGCTGACTTGCCTCAGAATTGTTCCAGATCTTAGTACATCTGGGTGCCTATGTTTAACTTGTGTAATAAAGTTTTATATATTCTTATTCTTTTTTTAGATATATTGATTTGTAGATTTATTGGAATGGTGTAATAAGCACTGTAGGATATGATTGCATTTGTTCAGCACAGGTCACTTTAATAGAATAAGGATGTTTGGGAATATGATCTGCTTATTTCATTTCTCCTTCCGCCCTGACTACATTACTAGGCAGTCAGGGAATGCAGCCAAAAATCAAATGGCAGGTCCAGTTTACATTTCAATTACTGCACTGTTATTTTCCAAATTATGAAGTAAATGTGGTTAGCTTAGATGCGGTAGCTGTGGTGAAGTCTAGTTCCCATCTCCTCAGACTAAGTGATCTCAAAGCAGCTATGGTAATATCTGATAAAATAGCTGTATGTGCAGCTATCAACCTGTTGGAATCACAGAAAGAATGTTTTACTCATGAACATTAACTCCTTAAAGATGTGATAATATGTGCAAGTGGAGCCATGTGACAAAGGCAATGTTTGTAAACATTGATTTAATCACTGTTCTTTGCTTTTTTCCTCCTCACTGTGATCATGAGGTTGAGAAAGACAGAGAACATAACTCCCAACAGTTCAAATGCCAAGTGGAGTCACTTTTGTTTTAGGTGGTGTTGCTGAGGGCAGGATTGGTGGGTAGAGCATTAAAAAATGTAGGTTATTTAGTGACCTATTGGCACCTCTTTGTGTAACTGAATAAATTATTTAGAACAAGATCAAAGTATTGTATTGGCAGAGGCTAATTTATAAGCAATAAACGTAAGAAGTTTATTACTGCGGAGCAATGTGATACGCCTATACACATTGGACATTCTAATCTCGTAAAAAAGAGGGACACAGAACACAGGAATTTGTGTCTCAGAGGGACAGTAGCCCTAAAAAGGGACATTTTGGAGGTATGAATGAATGTTAATGCTGTGTATCCAGTCCCTTTAAAACAATGCATTAATAGAGTACAAATCATCACAGGAAAACCCATAAAAATGTTTTTTTTTTATATTGTTATCAAACTAAATGATTGTTATACATATAAATATAGCATCCAAAGGAAGCCCTAATTTTCCTTAAAATCTGTATATAATTTGGGGGGGTGTACTAAAAGATTTAGAGGGAAAATATGGTTGAACAAAGACATACTAAAGAGGCCAAAATTCCTCTTGTACTCTAGTGTGAAAAAACTTGTCACCAAGTGGTTAAATTCCACTGTTATCTTAACTATTTAAGGACCAGATGTTTTTCAATGCATTGCACAGTCCTCTGTTTCTCATAGGGTTATTATAAATACAAAGGCATTGCTTCTAACAACACAAAGTGTTATACAATGGTAGTACTGTAGTTAAACACAGCATTGCTATTGATTTTACAGTTGAAACATTACATTAAGGATTCAGTACTAAGAGGAACCTGAGCAAATCTAGAGCAAACCAGCTATACATTAGGGGACAACCAAACAATTATAATACAATTACCTGTATAGACAAGATGTTATTTGTCCTAGTGAGGCTGATAAAGTAATTTTGGGACAAACCAAAATCACCACAGGAAACAAAAAGCATTCCATACCTTCTTATTGTTTTAAATTGGACTTTTTACATGATGAATGCTAGAGAGGTCTCCAACAAACTGTGACTTAAATCAATGGGAATTTTTATTTTCTTCTCCCCTCTGGGTGTCATGGATGGTCCTCTGTGTCCAAGTACAGGTGGTATGGGATAATTAATCCAAAGCCAGAGACCAAGCAGCAGATTTGGATTATGAATAGGGATGTCAGAAAGGTCTAATTTCCTACCTGCATAAATATTTGCAGAAATTGGAATTTTCTGTGCCAGGTTTTATATTTCTGTGCCAAGATTTGAAGTTCCCAATATGAATTTTCCTTGTTCCTGTGGTGATATCATGTTGCAAACACCACTTGTGTCATCATGCAGGCACATTCACACACACTTTCATATTATGTTAGAGTGGGAAGAATCCAGCCTAATTGTGTATGGCTTTCCTTTCCACAACAGAAATATTTTGTACATCCCTAATTATAGCAATAAAGGAAACAGCCATCTTGTAGTTGGAGATGAACAAAATGGTGTTTAAATTTCAGATGTGCAGGATACCAAACTGATTCTCTTATATCAACTATACATATTTAATTAAAATCGTGGAACTGTCTCTGGCTGCGGAGCCAGATGTCTGACCCCAGTTGAACCAGGGTCCAGACCTGGATGGGAAAACAAATAAACTGAGCAAGGAAACCAGACCTAAAATAGGAAAAAAAGGATCCTCTATGCAGAAAGCACCTGTCTCCACCACAGGTGAACAGACTACTCAAAGAAACAAAAACTCCCAGAAAGATGAAAGAAAACAGAACTGTCAAGTCCGTAGTGGCTAAAACTGCTGTAAAAAATACAAATGGGACTAATTGTCCTACAAGTACAGAGACCGTTGTAAATACTCAAATAGGACTATTGTCCTGAGCGGGCTGTGACCTCTATAAGTGAATCTGGATATAGGGCTGCAAAGTCCGAAGTAGGCTAAGACCGCTAAGAGTGAATCTGATATCGGGACTGCCAAGTCCTAGATGGAGTAAAACCACTAAGAGAAACTGAATAGGACTGCAAATTCCTCAGTGGGCTAAGACCGCTAAGAGCAAATCTGCAATATAGGGCTACCAAGTCATGAACGGGCTGAGACCGATAAGAGCAAATCTGATGTAGCACTGCCAAGTCCTCCACAGGTTAAGACCACTATAAGCAAATCAGATAGTAGGACTGCCATGTCCACAGTAGAGGTGGGAAAAAGGTCCCGCTGTGTTCCTGTGAAAAAATCAGAGAAACCACATTGTTGTCTGCTTTTTCATGGGAAAATCCACCAGTACTGTGCCTGCTCCAAGTACTGCCCCTGCTGCCACCAGTGCTGTGCCTGCTGCCAGTGCTGAACCTGCTGCCAGTGTGTCTTGTAATACTCATGAGGGGGGAAGGAGAAGATGATTCCAAGTGTAACAGCAAGGGACCCTAAGTCACACTTGCCATTCACAAGCAGTCCTGCCAGTGCTAGTACTACTACTAAGAAGGTCCAGCAGCTTGTTAGCGTTAGGAGTGAAGGAGCGGGTAATCATCATATTGATAGTTACTGTGAAGAGGAAGACTCAGGAGCTGAAATTGATGTGTTGGTGTTAGTCGTAAAAGTAGCATTGATGGTGAAGCAGCCGGTGAGACTAGTGTTAGGAGTGTGGTAGGGGAAGCAACTAAGAGCATCCAGACTAGTGGTCAAGGGAGCCCAGCCCATTCCCTTGTCCCTGGGAGTCCTCTTCCCCCCACAGCATTGTCCATGTGGAACATGATCCTGAAGAAAGCAGAACTGTTACCACTGCAATAATACCACCACCAACACAGTAGCACAGATTGCCTGTGTCTGCTGCTAGTGCTGCCAGTTTGCCTTCTTCAGATCACCAAGAAATGGCAAGTGTGACATTAGGGGACCCTCTGTCACATTGCTTGTCACCTCCTCCAACCAGCAGTGAGATGTCTGTAATAGAGCAGCAGCAGCACGTAGGGACTATTGATGGTGGTGATGATGATGGTGGAGAAGCTGGGGTGGAAGACACATTGATGGCCTTTTTAGCAGAAGGAATGGGAGACAGGGATGAGGATGGGCATCACCACCATCACCAGCAGTGAGCTTTTGGAATTTGCAACTGCTCTAATTCCTACTGCAAGGACAGCAGGATGCTGAGAAGCAGGCTAATGTGCCACAGACCACCATGGACACAGTGGGAATGGGGTCAGCAAGTGATCTGGGACTAGGAAGGTTCCACTTGCCAGCAGTAGCAATACTCCTGGTCTTAGTTGCAGTGCTTGTTCCGAGTCAGTAGTAGCAACATTATCCTCTGCCCCACCCAATTCCCTACCCCCTGCAGTCATGAGTGTGGGACTATTTCTCTTGGGGCAGGCACAACGCAGTCATCACAAATGGCACTGTGCACAATTTGTGACAAATCAGTGAGAAGGTGAAGGAGGGAACACACTTTGGCACAACCACCCTGATAACACACATGAAACACAGACACCATGACTTTTATGTCAAACATGTTAAAGCCAAACGCCCTTCACAGAAATCAAGCACTGCTTTTGGTGTACCTCCTGACTCTTCAGAAAGGCAACAAGAGGTGGGGTGGAGATCAAAGAGGTGGAAGAATAGGGAAACCCAGCCATACACTGGAATTCAATGACGAGTGAAACAATTAGCTCGCTATCACCTTCTTCCTCTAGGGTAACTACATCTTTTGCCAATCCACCTCAATCATCAATACCTCCACTGCCAAATGATAGCCACTTTGTAGATGTTAGGATGTGGCAGTACATGTCCACCCATTGCGCACTGTGTGGAACACTGACCTAACATGGCAGTGTGGTGGAGGAGAATCACAAGCAGGGCATCAAGGGGCATCTGAGGAGTTTCACTCCAACTGAATATACTAAGCTGGTGGCAGGGAGGGTTGATCATTAATATTAAACTGTCAGCAAGTTGTCATGTGTCCTTAGCAGGGTGTGTACAAGCGGTATAGTGACAATGGCAATACCTGGCTTCTGGTGTCATGATGTTTGGATACAGTTGTGCCAGGTGTTATTTACCACACACACACTGTGCACATTGCAGTTGCTGATGAGAGGCACAGTTCCTGCTCTCAAGGAAAAACATTCTATTCTAGTAAAAACACACCCATGATTTTAGAGGAGGGGCAGATGGAGAAGAAGTATTGGCCAACTTCTTCTTTTCTCCACATATACTGGAGGCTACTTATTGTGCTGCTACTGCCTCAGGTGACTCACTGGGGCTAGTCGTGGCAAGTGGAACCTTCATCATCCATCACCCATGTGACTGCTGTTGTTGATCCTATTCCCTTTCAGCTGCCTAAGCATCCTGCTGCTTAAACAACTCTGTATCTACGTCAGGTCATTTGACAATGGCCAGTGGCCACTGGCCAACACAACATGACCTGCTGGCGCTAGGCTAGTAGGGTATTTTTTTTTCTCAGGGCTTGTGCTATAAAAAAATAAAAACAACAAAAATAATACCAAAAACCCATAGTCCTATAAAAAAAAAAACAATTTTTGGGAGTTTGTTAAAATGAAGCCTAAGTCCTACAAATCAATGTTTCCTTAGGGCTTGTGCCCACAAGCCTAACTCCTACAAATCTATGTTTCTTCACAGCTTGTGCCTCTATTAAGTCTTACAGATCAATGTTTCCTCAGGGATTGGGCCTCTAACAACAAATCTAACAAATCATCCTTTACAAAATACTGTATCACGCCAAGTATCAGTCTACCCCAATGGCAGCTTATGTCAGGGAGTTCGTGTCTCTACCACTTTACATACAGATTTCTTATTTTATTTTTTTATTAACTGCCCTCCCAATACCAGTCAAGACTTCCCCCCAAAACAAATTCCCTGTTTAACTGATTCATTCCCCAAATGCCACCCACCAACACAGGCACCCTCCTCAGACCCCTTTTATACCATGTCTTATGTTTTTTTCTTAATTGTATTTAGGATTTATCTTTTTATTATCTGACCCCCAATCCCACTAAACAACCCCACTAAAACAACATTCTCTGTTCAACTGATTCTTTCTCCACACCCCATCAACACAGACACCTTCACTCTTTTAAACTATGTATTTTGGGAAATAAAATAATATTTGTTATGTGTGTAAATTCAATGTTCCCATTGATTACAGTGCAATTAACTATTTGTAATAGATGCGGATTACTACACTAGATCATGAACGTAGATCAAACCGCAGGGCTCATATAATGATATGATCAAAGCAAAGAAAAAAAATAATGGACAGATTAGGTATATTCTCTCTCAGGTATAAGTGTCTATGCCTTTGCATATCCCCCATTGCAGCTCCTTTTTTTTGTCTAAAAAAGGATCCTTCAAACCGAAAATAATTATGATGTAATATCTAAACAACACTATCTACAATAAACTTTTTTTGCTTGGTGGGTATATCCACATCCCCTTCCAGGTAATCCAAAATTACTTTCAATCCTTTTGAGTGGTCTATATTAGTATACAATGCTACTACATCAACTGTAGTCCATACATATGTGTCCTTCCATTCTAGTTTTCTAGTTTGAGCCATCTTTACACACACACAGACAGATAGATAGATAGATAGATAGATAGATAGATAGATAGATAGATAGATTTACATTTTTATATATATTGTAATTTTAGATTTTAGCTCTTAGTCTACTCATTTACTTCTCCATTTTTTTTCAAATAGTATAGTGACCATTAACCTCTTGGTCACAGTGGACATTTAGCAGCAAGAACTATTTTAAGGTGTTATATAGTGAGCGCCATTATACATCTATTCATACTAAACAGAGGTGTAGCTGTTCATCTTAGAGCTTTTGAGAAAATTAGTCATGTTATGTTACTTTCAAATGGGGTTCATCTGACTGATATTAGTTTGGACTTTTTGTTAACTTGGAACTGGTGGTGGGTGCAGTGGATCTGGCTGTGGTACTTTGAAATGGGGAAAAGCCTAGCTTATTAAATGTAATCTGCTAGGCCTGTTGATTCTTGGCCCTTGCCAACAAAAATATTTTACTACATTTACATGTTACAGTTAGGAATTTATATTTATTAGCCACCAGCTTCATATATGGCCATCAAACATGACCATAGAAACTGTATGTGTGTTTGTGGGAGATAGGCCCCTCAATTATAATGGTCTAGTTTTAATTTATAGTGCTCTGTCTGTGCTGATAATGATGGGCACATGCTCCGCTCCAGGGCTCACTGTTGGTTGTACTGGATCATTCAAATGAGTGAAGTCTGAAGTATCATGCCAAGGTTGCACTGCACCGGGTGGCTGCTCACTATATATCAGAAGCTCACCCTCCCCTCCTCTTCTACATCCTTGTGAAAGGCATAAAGAAGGTGTTGCTGTTCTGACCTGTCCTTGCTCTATACAGTATTACTACTTTTGAATCAAGTTACTCCATACACATAGCCCTCCTGGCCTATACAACAGCCGAAGCCAGGCACTTTCATGCTAAGATGGGTGCAAACTTCAATTAACCCTTTGAGTGTGAGAGTGGATTTGGATGCCTGTCTGTCACTCAATAGGCTAATAATAGACTACTATATGTTTAAATGTTTCAGGAAGCAATAGCTGATAAGTCACAGGCTGGCCACTTTTCAAACTAATTGTTATAATCTATGCACACTGCAGGGCTGTATTGGATATCTATCTGTTATTCCAGTACTGCAGCATGAATATTTACATGGAATTTATACTCATTTTAGCCCTTTCCGTACCAATGAACAATTAAGCAGCCAGGTCCATGCAACCCAGTATTGTACACCAACTGTTATGGACTACCGTTGTCCAAAACAGTTGGTGAACAACCAGTTGCTGACTCTTGTACTGTTTATTGGCACTGAAAGGATTAAATATAGTAAATATTTCATATATAAATTAATTCTTCAGGATTGTACTGGAACAGCAAATAAGGATATAGGGAATATAATCTGCTGAATACATGGATTATAACATTCAGTTTGCACCTACATTGCTGGCCCTATACAACAGTAGAAGCAAGGCATGGTCACACATTTGGACAGACTTAACTTAATAATAGGCTATAGAGCCAGATTTTTCAGGTAACAGTTAGTGGGCCACATCTTGGCCACCTCTACGTTTCTGAAGTTGGATGTTATAAAACCATGCATTTTGTAGGTCTGTACTGGACATCTAGCTGCTATTCCAGAACAACCCGAAAAATTATTCATATATGGCATCTTGACTCAGTTTCAGTGACACTGAACAATAAAGCAGCGGGGGGGCCTTGCAACCTGGTGTTGTTGAACAACTGTTTGTCAATCAAAACAGTTGGCGAGCAACAGGTTTCCTGACTTCTCTACTGGTGAATAGCAGTTATTTACACATTACCGTCTAGTAGAATGCACGTTTTAGAACAGTGAGCTTGAAAAAGATACAGAGGTGGCCAGCCTGTGACACCAGCTGTTGCTGCCTACAAAATATGACTGTATAGTCTGTTATTAATCGTAGTCCAAATATGTGACATTGGGATTTTTTCTTCTGAAAATTCAATAGCCCGCAACAATTTTGGAGCTCCTATGCCTATGCCTCTGGACTCTGGTTACTGGTGTATTTAGGACATTCCCACCGAACTACGGATAAGCTAGTGATATAGTGGTTAATGGTAAGCAAATGGGTTCAAAGAGTAGACAAGTAATGTGTTGGGGAAATAAGTGTAGACATGGCCAAGGCTTTCCTTGCTTACAACTGTAAAAGGAATTGTCAAAGGCTAAGAAAGGAATAAGTAAATAGAGTTAAGCACACTGATTTCTTTTTAATTAATAATAAAGTTATGGCCTGTCTCTACATCAGTCAAGTTGACCTGTGTGTTCTTTTCCCAGGTACCCAATTCTTAAGGCACAAATTCACTGGTGCTGTAGGGGACTGAAAAGAGAGGCAAACATGACTGGAGTGGGGATGGGGAACAAGGGTTAGTGGTCAGATGATTTTTTGGGTGTGGGTTTAGGAAAGGAAAATAAGTTGTGTGGGTGCAACTATGGACATGTGCGGAGGAACAAAGAGAGAAGCAACTGCATCCCACCCTTATTAATATGCTTCTGTTGTTCTGTTTGTCACAGCTTTAGGCTGTTTCTTGGCCCTTGACAATGGAAAATATTTGAGCGAGCTGATGTCACAGTTATGGGGTTATGTGTATTGGCCAGATGCCTTTTACATGGTTCCTGGACTCCAGTCATGTGTCAGTATTCTTAGGATGCACCCACTGAACTGAGAATGAGCTAGTGGGGCATTGGTAGTTAATGGCTTGCAAGTAGGTCCAGAAAGTGGACAAGGAATATGTTGGGGACATGAGTATGGCTTACCTTGCCTAAAACTGTGAAAGAGATTGGTAGAGGTGGGGAAGAGGATATGTGAATTACAAATTGATTTCTTGTGTGTTAATAATAAAACTATGGACTGTTTCTATACCTATAAAGTTGTCATGCATGATTTTTTTTTCAGACAAGGAATCTAATGTAATAAGAGGTATTGGAGCAATTATGTAGCAAACTAATACCATGGAAGTCAAATAATAATTCCTGAAATTCTCAGTTATTTCAGTGGGGCTTTTAATCCCTTGAATCTCCTAGAAAGCGTACACGTTCATTGTGTAGCAATGCATTGAAGACCTATCTAGTATCAAAGGGGCTAAAAGCCTCAGTTTCTTTCAGTGGGGCTTTTTGTCCTGTATGGTGGAGCTGGTTTTCCCCTGAATGGCTCCAGTTCTTAGTACATCAGCCTCAGTTTATGTTCCTTTACATGGTTGTATCTTGGATCAATTGCTGTGATACTGATTTGTTAGCAGTTAACAATACCACAAAAGGCATTTACATAGCTACTGGCAGTGAATCCCCTGGGCTAAGTAATCTAATCATTTTTATTCCAAAAGACACTTGAGTTGATTGTATATAAATCATTGGGTATTTAGGTGATAGTCTGAGAAGAGGAAAACTGAATTATGAAGATGTTTAACTTTTACAATCTGAAATGTCTCAAAAGGAAAACATTTGGGAAAAGTACTTTATGCTTATCTTGACTGCAAAATTGACAACGATCATTTTTTTTTCTCTCTGTAAATCATGGGCTTTTTTCCCAGTTTGGCTGGAAACTAAAAAGAAGTTATAAATATGTGCTGTTATGGTGGGAAGAACAAATTGTCATTCTCAGCAACCTGAATGACAGATCATAACTCTCGGGGACAGGAGTAGCAAACCTTAGTCTTCAAAAGCTGTGAACGGTGCATGTTTTCAAGGTAGATTGACTAAATTGACTCAGCTACTGACTGATCCCCTTACTTAAGCAGGGACACCATGAAAACTTGAAGTTAAGCAAATTATATTGTGCATACAATGAGGGGCATGAATAATAGTATATAAGTAAATTTATAAGTAAATATTAATAATTAACAGAATAGATAATATTGATTGTTTGTGATGCCAAACAATGTGCTAAATTATCATCCCTACTGCAAATTCACATGTAGGTTTAGAACTGTGTACTTTGGGATATCATTTCTTGACATCTTCTTAAATAATGCACCAGCGATGTCTCTTTAAGGCCCCAAGAATTACTGTACACAGCCCCAGAGATTTAATCTTTCTTCCGGTGTTTGGAATACAGCATTTCCACCTCACAGCAAGTATTTTTTATGTCAGAACCAATACATGTTCTTTCTCTAACCAAATGATTTTCTGTCATGTCTACAAGAAAACAGTATTAAAGTGCCTTTGGAAATAAATAAATAAAATCTGACAATTATACACCACTATTGAAAATAAGGAAGCATTGTGGTAAGTTCCTCCTCTGGAGTTGCTTAACAGCTTCCTCTTTCTTTTTCTACAGACTCAGCATTTATCAGGCCTACTTTGTGTTTTTTTTGGCTGCATTGCAGATTCTTTCCTTAAAGAGGCAGTCACACATAACTAAAGGATATTTCAGGTAATACAAACAATTTAATTGAACACATGATTATTTGTTAAGCTGATTTTTTTGTTTATCTTAAATTATTTTCTTTTTCAAAATCCTGAAAGTATTGCTCATTAGTGTCAAGCTGCCTTCGTTTTGATTGATGGGCTATTTGTTTTTTGGCTAGGGTTCTGTGTGTGACATCCTAAGGTAATTCCATATGGATGAAATCCAAAGTGATCGGACCACCTGTTGAATGTTTTGGTGGCCAGAGAGTTTTCTAATATACTAATCACATATTTTACAAGGGTAAAGTAACAAGAAACATGTAGGTGTGATCCTCTTCCTTAGTTTTTCTTTCCCATAACTGGTGCCAGGGAGGCAGCTGATTATTTCTTTTAACTGCTACAATGTCACAAGTGTACAGACATCAGGAATAAGGCTGCCACTAGCAGCATCAGCTTTTGTTGTTACTTGGGCAAGACACTGGGGAAAAAACCCGTACATTTAGAACTGTGTATAATGTTACCACTCTCATAGATGGGCGCAACATTGATTAATTAGTATTAGGTTGACATTTATCTCTCAAACACACGCTCACATAAAAATATATATATACATGCATGCATACACATACATTATTTCTAGAGGCTGTCTCTTCTACATTTATCACTTGGTACACTTATGAAATCTGAAATTCTGAAAGTATCCATTTTGACTTTGATGCATTTCTCCATTTACCACTTGGTACACTTGTGAAATCTGCAGTTCTGGGATTATCCATTTTGACAAATGTTGGGGAATGTATAAATCTTACAGTACAGCTTGTTTTCTGCACTTAAGCAAAAGCTTATAAATCCTGCACCTGCACCGATGTTTATAAATGAATGTTTCAGTGCATGCTTGAGCACACATCTTAGCCAGCATTAAGGGGGGAATGAATCAAAAGGCAAATGGCTATATGTGCAAGAGTTACACATTAGCCATTTACATTTACAGTAAGGATGTCCAGCTAGATAAATTAACTCCATCCACCAGTTTTAAGCTGGCCAATCCCATTGGAATCAAAGGAGATGAACATATGCTGTATGTGTGTGTGAGTATAGCTGTAATGGTTACTGTTTCACCAGATTTTCTTCTGTGTCCCCTCCGGGATATTACTGATTTTAGCTCCACCTTCCAGCTTATATGACCAAACTAAAATTTTAAAGGACTCCTCCCCCATCATGGCTTCAATTAAGTTTGGTCCTACTCAGCAGGAGGACAGAGGCAGTTGTGCATCCTTGCTATCATGCTTGTTATTTTAATATTTCACCAACAGAGGTGAAGTATGATTGCACGATATTCATGAAGAGCCCAAAAAACCTTCAGACATGAGGATCGCATGGGGCTATCAAAGATCAGAACCTTGGGCATTGGAACAAATTATCTTCTTAATTCTGGGTGTCTTTTTCTGGAAGGAGGTTGCATCCTTGTGTGCAACTTTCTTATTTGCTAGTTGAAAACCAGAAGCTCGTTAGCATGCTTTCCACCGGTGGACCACACTCGAAGAGAAAGACACCAAGAGCTTATCTATTTAAAGGGCAGCAACTCCAGCAGGTAAATAGGTCTATATTATATATATTTTGAGCACTGCATATGCGAAACAAGACTGTTTTGGCATACAGGAACTTATTTAGCTTCATGTCCTCCAAGACTGCAGAAAGTTTCATATGCAGCAGGAACAGATATCCCTTCCCAGTTGAGTCTTTGGGATGGTTGAAAGCGTCTATGCAAGAAACATTTAATGTTATGCAGGAGTCAGCTAAAAAAAAGCCCAGGACCATAGACCCTGAAGAGGGTACATTCTCAATGCCCTATGAAGTGGAAGAAGAGGGAAGCTTGATGGATATATTCTCATCAGCTTCATCTGCTGAAGAAGGAGAGTTAGTTGAAGAGTAGTGTAATTTAGCCTAGAAAAGATGGAATCCCTTATAAAATTGATGAGTAAAACTCTGGTATTAACTGAGATTCATAAAGAAATGGGCATTATAGAAAGCTCCTTCATAGGCCATCAAAAGTAGCTCCTATTTTCCTTACACATCACTACATTCAAGTTACCATCAAGAGAAAATGGAGTTAGGGAGATAAAAACATCTGCAGTCTCATGAAGATTTCACAGAATGTGTCCATTTCAGAATGAAAAGTTAGTCCTTGGATCACTTCCAAAGGTAAATGCTGAGGTGGCACAAATTTCAAGAGGTGTTATGATCCTCTTGGAAGATAGTATGTTGCGTCAGGATCTAATGGGGAAGAGAGCAGACAGTGCCCTAAGAAAGCAATTAACTGTAATAGGTCAGAACCTTAAAACGGCTATTCTCTGGGTTGTATCTTCCATACCATGTGAATTTGTCTCAAAAAATTGTAGGAGAAAGTTAAATCACCTGTATCACCACCCAGACTACTCAAGGACATGGCTTCTATAAAGACCTCTATCTGTCATGGCTAGAAGAGCCCTCTGGATAAAGGCCTGGAAAAAAGATGTCTCCTCAAAAAATAGGTTTATAGCTCTTTCATTCACAGGCAGTATGCTGTTTAGGGAACAACTAGAGGAGATAATCAAGAAGTCCTCGAGGAGAGGGGGGAGCAAGGGAAGATCCTCTTCAAGATGTATAGCTTTCTGAACATTGAGGCAATTTTTTATGAGGCTCAATTGGTATCAACCAGAAAGACAGTTCAAGCACAGAAAAGAGGATCATCTCAGAGCACAAAAGGGGGTCGCAGGAATGATTTCCCCAGGAAAGTGCAATATAGAAGAGACATCCAATGGAAGACAGTGGGCCCCATCTACATCTCTAGTTGGGGGTAGACTGGAGTATTTCCTGGAAGAATGGTGTAGAGCAAAATCAGACAGGTGGGTTATGTAGATTGTGGAGATTGGGTACACAATGAAATTCAAAATGTCCCAAAACAGATCATCAGATAATTGTCCTCCATTCTTCAGGTAATGCAGGACATGGTTACTAACAGAGTTATAGAACCAGTTCCACCAAAGCAAAGAGGTCATGATGTGCCAAAGTCCTCAGGAGGAATAAGACGGATTCTATACTTTAAAAAATTGAATCAGTTTATCCAGACAGGAGGATTCAAGATGGAATCCATTGCATCATTGATCAAGTTGGTATTTCTGGAGGCATTCCATCCTGACTATGGTGGACCTACAAGATGCATATCATCAGATCCAGGTGAGGCGTAACCATCAAAAGTTTCTGAGGTTTGCTTTTAACAAGCATTATCAGTTCAGGGTGTTTCCTTTTGGACTGCCATCAGATCCAAGTGTCTTTAAAAAGGTGATAGTTACTTGTATGGCAGTTCTGAGGCACAATGGAATGACATTCTCATAGTGGAAGACAAAAAACATAGATCTTTGCAGAGCACACAGAGATGTGTGAAGTTGATATCAAACATGGAATGGATGACACTCAGCTAGGAAAAGGTTTTTATGTCAGATGATTGCAGAACCACAGTCTTCGAAAGAGTTTATGCGTTCTTCAAAAAAGAAAACTCATTCATCTAGGGACTTATCAAGGTTGCTGGGAACCCTGTCATCCACAACTCAGGTTGTTTAATGAACAAAATTCTACATGAGACAAGTTCAGGACAATCATCTGTGGTACTGGAGGAGGTGTTTGTTAAAATTCTCTCAAAGAATTCCCCTCTAGCCTATATCAAGGAGAAAAGTAGGTCAATCTATCCAAAGAATGGAATCTAGAGGAGCCCTCTTGGGAAATACTGTGGACCGATGTCAGCCTCATGGGCTAAGGGGGCCTGTGGAGGGGCAAGATAGTGCAAGGTCAGTGGTCAGATCAAGAGAAGACCCTTCATATCAATGTTCTTTAATTAAGGACCATCTGGAATATCTAGGTTCTGAACTCAAGGGAATAGCCCCTTAAATCTGATCTGACAACACTGCAGCGGTAATGTACATCTGACCTTGAATCAACAAGTAGCCAAGATTCTTCTGTGGGTGGAGCAGAATCTGCTAACTTTATCAGCCATACATACCACAAGTCACCTAAATAAACAAGCAGACTTTCTATGCAGGAAGAGGATCTATCATGGTGGAATGGAAAAGGAGCAACCACGTATTCAAACAGATAGCCTGTCAATGCAGAATGCAGAATGTAGACCTTATGGTGTCATCAGAGAACACAAAGTGCCAGACCTTTATCTCCAGATACAGATAATGAGGAACAAGGAAAATTATTAAGTTTGCACCTTGGTGGTCACAGAAGTCATGGTTTGCAGACCTGGTAAGGATGTACCTTTCTCCTTCCATACTGCTGACATAGATCAGGAAACTTCTGGGCCAGGGTCCGGTATTCCATCTGGATCTAGCTTTATTAAACTTAGTGGCCTGAAGGTTTTATTATCAAGTAGAGTCTCCAGACAGGAAGCTGATACCATTATGGATGGTAGAAAACCTTCCTCATCAAAATCATGCCAAGCCCGAGGGGCCTCCAAACAGGCAATTTCTGCTGGATTAATGTTGGATTTCCTACATGAAGGATTTGTTAAAGGTCTCAAGCTAGCATCCATTAAAATCCAGTTGTCAGCTTTATCAGCTATTTTGGAAACACCACTGATGGTCATCTATTCAAGAGGTTTAGCAAAGCTACTTCAAGGATAGAACCAACTATCCAAGAGATACCAATTAAGAACCTGACCATCAAAATGGTTTTCTTAACAACATCAGCAAGAAGAGTGGAGGAGCTCCAAGCCCTCTTTTGTGTTTTACCTTATTTTTTGATACATCAAGATTTATGATTTTTCTCAGAACCAAATTCTCCTTTAGAACTAAAGTGACTACAAGTTGTGAGCAAGATGAGTCCTACAGCACAAATGGATTAAGACTCTATGGGTCCTAGGTAGGATGCCAAATTGGGGCTCCCCTCCTGCTTGCTCCCCCACTACTTCTGCCACAATCCTTTTTGTATTTGCTCTTTGTTGAGCATTAGGCACCTCCCTGTCATCCATGAGGTTAAATATATTAAAAATGTACAACAGAGTTTAGAACCTAAATAGTGCTACGCAAATTATTTCATAGAGCTTACAACTAAAATGGGGCTTCATAATTCTACCACCTGCCAGTTCAAACTGGATTTACAGATCTGCAGTTGTACAGCATCTCCAAAGAGAAAAAAGCACATTGTGAGTGTATACAAATATTGTATACAAACATACATACATATTCACATACACTGTCTTGATTTTACACACACAAACACACACACATGCACACACACAAAATCTTACAGCCATACACACTCACTCATATACACATACACTAACTCTTATACACTTATACAGTCACTTGTACACATACACACACACTGTTCCCCATCACAGAAAGAAAGATGGATAGAAGAAGATAGGAGAGAGTCTATAACAGAGACCTGTAGCATTCAGCTCCTGTTGGACTGAAACACCCATCATCCAGGTCACAAGCTGAGCATCAGATAGATTGAGGGCCTCCCCCAAGCATACACCAGAGATAAATAGGCATTTTTTTCAGGTTGGAGTATAGAAAGACAAAAAGGGAGGTGGCAGAAAGAGCATTAATACGGGGGAGAGAACAGAGGAAAGTACACTAAATATAGTATTGTAGTAATCATAAACACAATGATTTATTACAATGAGAGTACCTAAAGCGTGGAGTATTGAGTATGCAGTTTTGAGCAAATACAATAACATATGTGTAATCAATATATATCCAAGTATTGAATGGATGTAAACTTGTAACATAATAATTGCTTTCATCAGAGTCCAGTATAGACTCTCAGTTACTTAGATTATCATATGAAAGTCATAAGAAAGGCTGGTATGAGTGTGCCCTTGCTTTCAATATGCCAGATGTAGGCAGATATGGTACCCAGAAAGCCATGTAGTCTTACATTGCCCATTTGAGACTACATGGCTTTCTGGGTACCAATATCTGCCTACATTTGTCATTTTGAAAGTAAGGGCACACTCATACCAGCCTTTCTTATGATTTTTATATGATCATCATCTGAATAGTTACAGTACTATATTAGACTCAAAAGTACATGAAATTTTACATTTCAACTTCATGTTTAGATCCATTCAATATTTATATATATCGATTCCACATTTAACTGTGATTGCATTTACTCGCTATTACATACTAGGTGCTCCTCTCTTGCTTCTCATTCTTTGCACTTTATTACATTTTCATCTCACTTAGACTCACCAAGTGTGCTGGTGCTCCTGCTACTTCCTCTCCTCACTGACTCAGCAGTGTCAGTGGAATGGTGCACAGTCTTTGGCTGGCGCACACTTCCTGTGACAGCATGCCAGCACTGTGGACATGCAGGGAGGGAAGTAGTAGCACCATTATTGTCTGGGCTGGCAAGGCACCCCAAGTAATTGGCCCAGGGCAGGTGCCTAGGTCACCTTGCGCATGATCCGGCTCTGCCTACAGAAATATATGCCTTGAAAAAAGTGTATGCCAGTATGAAGTGGAAGAACTGTGTGATGTTATTGCTTTATCAACATGACTTATGGCAGTGTAAGTTGTGGTGGTGGCTGAGGGAGCTGTGGGCACTCTATGACTCTTGCCATCTTCTCCAACAAACTCAGTCATACTTTTCTATGTTTTGCATTTTCAGAACAATAGTAGGATCCATGGGTGTTAGTGTAAATGAATGCAAAATTTTTTGTAAAGTTGATACCTTTATTGGCTAACTAAACAGATTTAAAATGCAAGCTTTCAAGACTTCTTAGGTCTCTTTCTCAGGCATGTTATACAGATAAATATGAAAACTTCTCTCTTAAATACAAGTACACATTACATTGTTTATAATGGAAATCAGATAAGAACGTTAGTCCAGATACAAATTCCTTGATCAGTCAGTGGTAGAGGATGTGATTTAAATAGCATTTTTCCTCTGAGTCCAGGTATTTATGATTCCAGAGGGACTGTCGTAAAAGTTAATTCACAATTAAGTACTGTGACAGAAACTCTCTGTCTCTATTAAGGCCATAGGTCAAAGAGTCAAATTGTAACATTAATTTTACCTCCCATAATTTTCTGTCCCTCTGTTTGCGAAATTGTCCCATTAGTACAGTCAGTTTAATGTCCCTGACACTGTGCCCACTTTGGCAAAAATGTTCTCCCACTGATGTCAGTTATCCTGTATGAGGTCCTCATTGGTTGCCCTGTGTTTAGCCCGCCCAGTATTGCCTTTATATACTGGGCTCCTGCACCTTATCACTGTCCTTTCGTGGTGTTCCTGTGCCAGTTCTATGTTTGTATTGAGGTTTCCAGTGTACCGACTTGGCTTGCCTGACTACTCTCCTGTTCCTGCGCCTGTGTACCGACCCGGACTGCCTGACTACTCTCCAGTGATTGTTCCTGTGTACCGACCCGGCCTGGCTGACGTTCCTGCTCCTGTGTACCGACCCGGATTGGCTGACGTTCCTGCTCCTTTGTCCTGACCCGGCCTGGCTGACGTTCCTGCTCCTGGATCCCGACTTGGCAGTTCCCCGTTGTGGTACTAGTCACCTCGGCGACATTCTGACTTCCGGTGCCTTTCTGTTTGGCACCTCTGCCTTGCAAGCTTGCCTGTCTTCCATTTGTTTAGAGCGCCTCTGGCCTAGTCCTCCATTCCATACCAGTTGCCAGTGTTGCCTCCGTGAGTGCACTGGTATTCTGCCATTGGTTGCTCCTCTCTGTCAAAACCAGTTGCTGTGTTGCCTCCGTAATTGCACCGGTATACCACAATTGGTTTGCTCCACTCTGCCTTAACCGGTTGCAAGTGTTGCCTCCGTTATAGCACTGGTACATTACCACTGGTTTGCTCTACTCTGTCAATACCGGTTGCAAGTGTTGCCTCCGTTATAGCACCGGTACTCTACCATTGGTTGCGCTCCACTTTATCATAACCGGTTGCAAGTGTTGCCTCTGTTTAGCACCGGTACTCTGCCATTGGTTCCACTCCACTCTGTCATAACTGGTTGCTATTGTTGCCTCCGTGTCAGCACCGGTAGCTCTCCTGATTTCCTCAGTGGCATAGTGTACTGTGGACTCTTCTGTGGCGTCTTCTGATGCAGTTGATTGCCAGAACATATGGGACTGTCCTCCTTTCCTCTGAACATTAACTCCTGCATTGCTGGAACCTGGAGAGCTTATCATTCAGTCAAACAAAAAGAAAATAAGAGGGACAAATGGAGAAATGAGGAGAAGAAACAAATGTAATCTCCTCCCCTCCCTCTCCGCCCAAAAAAATAGATAATTAATGGGGCAAATGATGATGAAATAAATTTTATTAACCAACTGGTTCCATATTTAGCGCAGGTGAAATTATCTAAAACTTACACTTTTATTAGTACTATTAAAATCTACAATATAATTAAAATAAAGGTAAGATCCACCAAATATTATCAGACTGAATTAGCGATCCTCTTCCTATGGTCTTAACGAAAATCACCCTTACTATAGTTCAATGACTGAATCGCTTGCTATCACAACTATCCGTAGGTCCTCATTTGACCTCCTAAATTTCTTCTGCCAATTGGTACTATGAATCACACTCCAATTTAGAAGGATTCTTACATAATAATGATGTGATTACTCTTCATCCACTATACTTCTTATTACCATATCTCATTCTCTTCCTCCTATTGTTAGTTATATACACCCTAAACACTTTCGTATCGGCACTCAAGAGGTTAATTAAACCTGTAAATGTGTAAAAAACTCACCTAGTGCTATTAAACTGAAATTGTATTAAATCCCCTCATCTATCTATTAAATTATCAAGAAAACTATATAGATAAATTACCTTACTCAATGTAAAATTACATCTTAGTGTGAACCCCGAATCAATATACTAACAGAGACCTAATTCACTAGTCCCATGATACTCATCACACCGCAACTATCCACACTGAATATTAGTTACTACAAAACTCTTCAAAAGTAAAAAAATGCACAAATAAACCGTTAATATTACTATACCCCCGTGTGTAATCAATACCTCACCTTAGTGAAATCTCTCCCTACTAATCTCTCAGAGTACAAAGGAAGATAGAATAAAGTGTACATACCAATATAGATTCAGATACTTATTCCCAATGCACGAGGAGGGAGAGAGCACACCTCACGGCAGTCAAACTCCTATCTATGATGCTCTATTAGCATCAAAAGCTACCTAAAGCCCTCGGTAGGCTGCCGCAGGATTTGCCATCACCTAACCCCTCATGCATTAATCCAATCACCAGGTGCTTTAAGCTAACCTCATATATTACAGCTATAGTCTGACAATTTTGGTGAATACTACTGCTTAAAATCACCGACAATGTTTGTCATATATCTCTACAGCTAGTGCTTCTCATTTTTAAACATCGTCTAAAATTAAAACAAACGCCAACGCGCGTTTCACCAAACGGCTTTATCAAGGCTTTAAGTGAGGAACTCCAATCAAGGTATTATATACCTGTCGTGATAAATTAAACCACTCCCAATTAAATTCGGATTGGAGAAAGAACTTACAAATCCTCCAATCCTGATCACAAAAGGTGTTTTTATATTCTCATCCTTCGCAAAACCTGTCTCCAACTCCAAATACATGTTACTCCTTTTCGCGGGACATACAAAATCTATAACCATCAAATTTCCGCATATAATATACACACCATTTCGCCTATTCCAACCATGAAATCTAAAACAAGCTCTTATTGTTGTTTTCACACTATACATTATTCTTAATCATTTTAATGTTCACAATCAAATTCTAATTTCATTACATTAATGCTTTATTATAAGTGTTGTTCTTAATCACTCTTAATTGAGGTTTATACAGAATTTGAAATATCCAGTGTATATTAATGTTTAAACTCCCCGACTGGTTATCTACCCTTTACAAACTTGGTGATATTATCTCTAAATAATTCCTTAATATGATCATTCCTAAAGTATGTTAAATTAATGGGCAATCTCCACTAACCTCACAATTATAAACTACCCAATTCCTTGAAAGATTTTTTGGGAAATACAACTTTTACTCTTTGAATAATACATCCTATTTCAAGAACATTGTGAGAATATTCTGCTCATTCATCCCTTTGGGGAAAACACTATCCAATAGAAAAATCCACCTTGCTTCCTTTTACAAAAGTACCTTATTCAGATCTCCTTTCCTAATGCCCATCTTAATTTCCTCCAAACCCCAGCATATCAAACCCCTGGGATCAGAGTTATGTCTTTCAAGGAAATGTTTGGCTACTGTTGTTAATTGACGTGATTTATTTCTATCATGTAAATACGCATTTTTAATGGAATTAACATGTTCTCCCAATCGTATGCATAGTTTCCGTGCTGTTTGACCTACATATAAAAAATGACACGGACATTGCAAACAATATACCACCTGTTTTGTTTGACAGGTAATAAATTAATTACATTTATGAAAATAGCCATATCTATCTTTTGTTCCTTTTATTCTTTTCATATAACCACAGTTTTGCAGTGTCCACACGGAAAAGACCCTTTAGGTAATCTTTTGTGGGAATTAAACCTCTTATGTAATTTCTGTCCCGTTTCCCCCACATAAAGAGCTGTTGGGCATTTTGCACACATGATAAGGTATATTACATTGGATGATTTGCAGGTGAAATTACCATAGATCTTATGGTGTGACTGGGTGTTCGGTACGGGAATCTTGTCTGTGGTGTAAATGTGTGCACAGGTTTTACACCTACTTTGTAGGCAGGGTAATGTGTCATTTTTTGTATTTTTGTTCAGGGCATTCCTTACCATCAGTTGTTTTAAATTAGGAGGCTGTCTGAAGGAGAGTAAGGGAGGCTGTGGAAATATGTTCTTAAGAGTTTCTGGAGGTGTTTGTCACGGTCTGCCATAAACAATGTAATGTGTACTTGTATTTAAGAGAGAAGTTTTCATATTTATCTGTATAACATGCCTGAGGAAGAGACCTAAGAATCCTTGAAAGCTTGCAATACCAATAAAGGTATCAATTTTACAAAAATTTTTGCATCCTGTATTTCTACGGCTAACACGGTACCAACTCTCATCTATAGTGTATAATCACTCACTGACACATCTACAACATTACTAGTATGTTTCCCAGAGACCTGAGAACTTTTAGGAGTGCTTCTTTTACTGCTAGTTATGGCACCTCTGAAATGTTGATGGTGTGTCTTCCAATCACACATGTGGTTGTGCTTCAGGTGGGATCTCAATGAAGATGTGCCTTGGTGTAATCCTGCTTTTTTCTGCTCATGTGCTTCTTACACAGACAATTATAGGAAAATGTTTAGCTTTTCTATCATGAGTGAAGTATCTCTATACAGTAGACTTCATAGAATGAGAGGCTCCCAAGGGGTCACTACTAATGGGGATAGATGTTGCGATTGTACTATTTATAGTTGCCAAAGGTGCTGCACTTTCAAAAGTAGCAGAAACACCTATCATAGCTATGGTTATGGATGTTGATTACCTGTATTGCCGATTACTCAACAACAGTGTGTGTGGCTGGGTGGGGGATACATTTGGAAGCAGGGACAATGCTGATGATGATGACTGACAGATATATTATACATTTTTAGCCATCTTTACTTGTCTAGAGTAAGACTTTCCAACTGATTTCTCAGATAGTTTATAAATAGTCACAGTGCTCCTTTTCAGTTGTGGAAGAGTGAGATTTTTCCTTTCAGCTAACTCTATGGCCACTTTATCATCTCTCATACTTTCAACTTTCAGATGTATCTGAAGCAGAGGAGGATGCTGGAGGGATATATTCTAGATCAACACCATAAATAATTAGGCCATTGTCCGCATTGCCCACTGTTTCTTCCCCATTACCTTTATATTAATCTAAGCTTTTTAAAGTCTCAATTTATTTTTACTTTTCAACTTAAAGAGATTGTCAGAATGTTTGTTATGACTTTAAGGACAGGTACTGTGCTTGTTAGTCTCACTGTTAGACACAGCAGTTGGTCGAACTGTTGCACCTTCTGCCGTTATGCTAACAACACTAGAATGTGTCTTTCTGTTCCAGTGTTACTGCTGTCTTCCTTTTTTTTACAGTACAGATGACTAAAGACTTTTTTCAATATACTGGCTCCTCTTCTTTTGGATATTGTAGGAGTCAGTGTCAGTTGAACATGTCTGTCTATTGAGTATCAGTCTGAAAATTATTCTCTCAGTCAATCACAGAGGCTCAACCAGCTCAGGAAGGAATTTATATCACCTGTCTATTTCTTCTCAGTCAAATGAGATTTTGGAGTATTTTGGGTGTCTCCCTTCTCTCTTCACACTCCCCAAGGCTCTACTAAATAGAGGTTCAGCCAGCTCCATGAAGTAACATAGTAAATTTTGCAACATAGTAAATTAGGTTGAAAAAAGACATAAGTTCAACCCTTTCTGCTATACATTAGTCTATCAGACCTTCCTGTTTTACTTACTAATAAACAGTGTAACCCTGTGTGTTCCCTTTTATAAGAAATGTATCTAATCTTCTCTTAAATGTATCCATTGTATCTGCCATAACCCCATTCTTGGGCAAGGAATTCCATAATTTAACAGACCTTATTGTAAAGAGGTATTTTGGGTAAATGTTTTTCTCCCTTCACACTCCCACAGTGTACCACAGACTGCCCTAAAACAGAGGAAATAATTGCCTGTCCAAAAGACTCTTTAAACTAAACTCCAACTTCACTTTATCAAAACATTTGTTAGGAAATTTCCTGTTCGGCAAGAAGCCATTTTTCTTCTGTTGCAGTCTGAGGCCAAACATTTCACCCATCCCTATAGTTCAGTGCATCAGAATTAGGCAGTTGCCACTTACAAACATTGCTTCCTGTGTCTATTTGGAATGGACATTTTGCTCTCACATGCTGGCTGGTATGTATGCTGATGTTTCCATTTTGGCATGCATACCAAAATGCCACAAAGTAGGACTGCAAACAGTCATTCTACTATTACATATTAGAATAATGGCCTTTCCAGACTCCTTTGTCTGCCAGATAGACCTCTGGGCTGCCAAATCTGGGAAAAGACCTAACCACAACAGCCCCACAGTGTCTCCATGTGACCCAACCACTCTCCCCAGATGCGCAAGAGTCCCCTTTAAATCATTCAATGTGATGCAGCTTGCCAAAAATGGTCCTAAATAAATATATATACGTAATATACGTTATCCATCCTTCTTTACATTCTGAGCAGATCAGAATGGAGAGTGCTCAAAAAAATGAAGAGGACTACTTGCACCCCCAAACACCTTTTTTTTGTCAAAAGTAGGGAACTTTATTCTCTACATAGGAATTTACATAAAATGGCAGACTTGGCAAACAAATGGAATATAAAGTTTAATGTTGGAAAGTGTAAAGTCATGCATTTGGGAAGAAAAAAATCCCAATGCTACTTATGAACTTAATGGAATCATGTTAGAGGACTTGTTGTTAGACAAAGACCAGGGAATCCTGGTAAACTACAAACATGACAAATGTGACCAGTGAAATAGCAGTAGCAAAAGCAAACAAAGTCCTGTCCTGCATGAAAAGGGTTATAGAAGCGTGAAGAATGGTCATCATTTTGCCATTGTACAAATCACTGGTAAGACCTCACCTCGAATATGCAGTGCAGTGTTGGGCACCAGTTCAGAAAAAGGATATTATAGAACTGGAGAGAGTACAGCGAAGAGAAACAAAATTAATTAAATGAATGGAGGTCTTGATGTTTAAACTGGACAGTGTACATCGAAGAGAAACAAAATTAATTAAAGGAATGGAGGACTTGATGCTTGAGGAACGACTACACAAACTTGGTTTATTTACACTAGAAATAAGACGACTAAGAGTAGATCTTATCATAATGTAGAAGTATATGAGAGGTCAATACAAGGATCTCTCTAGTGAGCTATTCATTCCAAGGTCTGATGAAATAACCACGGGACACCACTTGAGATTAGAGGAAAGCAGATTTCAACTTTGAGAGAGGAAAGGGTATTTTTACAGTAAGTTCTGTTAAATTATGGAATTTCTTGCCCAAGTATGTGGTTATGGCAGATACAATGAATGCTTTTAAGAGAATATTAGATATGTTTCTTTCAAAAGGGAACATACAGGGTTATACTGTGCATTAGTAAGTAAAACAGGAAGGTCTGATAAAAACAAACTTATTTGGCAGGAAATCTATATAAACCTCATGTCTCTGGGTTATGAGGCAAGGGTTGAACTTGATGGACTTGTGTCTTTTTTTTCAACCTAATTTATTATGTTACTATGTAAGATGGCGTACATTCACCCCACTTTTTAAACTTAAACATATAACAAAATGCATTAATTTGTAGTATATATACCCAATATTGATGCATTTAAAATTAAAATCTAATAAAAAAATGCTAATATACAAAATCATTATGGGGCCCTGGGGCTCTATATTGTGTCATACACTGGGTAAGTACACTTAAAGGAATAGTAGTGTTTTGCAAAAAAAGCAGCTCCGATTAATGTTCATAGTATTTGGGCGAGGAGAGTATTATTTCAGTACTGTCCGTGCTGTAGTTCAAGAGTAATTGAATGATAAAGTATCCCTCTCCCACCCCTTTTACTGATGTAACACTGCTCCCCACAGAGCAGCAAAACTGTCTAGATGGATCTCAGAGAGGGACAATCTTCAGTGAGCATAAGGAAAAACCTGTCAAGAGGGGCAGGGTTTTCCTTATGCTCACAGTAACAACATTGTCCCTTGGTATGATCTGTCTGGTCAAGAGACCAGATTCCATATCTGAGGGGAGTCGGCATACAGCAGGTAAAAGGGCAGGAGGGCGATACTTTATCATTCAATTACTCTTGAACTACAATTCTGACAGTACTGAAATAACACTCTCTATGGCTCAAATACTATGAAGATTAATCAGAGCTGCTTTTTTGTGAAACATTACTATCCCTTTAAAGGAATGCTAGCATCAAAACATGAAGGATGTTAATGTACAGTGACTTTAAATCACATGTACTAGTATATGTACAAATTAATTATCCAGATAACATCCCTCAAATATAATCCTAAACTTTGTTAACTAATGTGTAAATTGTCTGTTGAGGGAGCATTTATTTAATCCTATTATTTGTGCTATTTTGTATTGACGTACATCAGTTAACTGGTTGTAATTTGTGCCAATTGTTCTTTAATTCAGAAAGGCTTTTATATTATCTCAGATTACCAGAGCCCTGGTACCTTGGAAAAGGCAGGAGTGTATGCTTTGCCAGAACATATTCTAGTTTTTAGGCTTAGAAAACAAATATAGAAGTTTTATAACATGAAGCACATGGTAGTTAAGTGTATATAACCCCATTTAATGTTTATTAGTTAGTATTAGGTATTGTGAAAAAAATATATAATTTCCTTGATACTGGAGATCCAGTGGTGTCCACCCCATATGTCCTCCAACTCAATTACCTACATCACTGGAAAAAAAAAAATAAAAAAAGCCATGCAATCTGGTTTCTAGCCACCATGGCAACAAAAGATTAATCGTATTTGTGGATGGGAGCATTGGGGTATTTTTGTTTTTTTAACTAATCATTACTAACATCTCTGTTGCAGGAACACCAATATCACAGTAGTCTGACAATGTATGGATTAACCCTTTGTGTGCCAAAGGGGTACACAATGCATTGCAGAGCAATTTGTTGCGTACCTTTCTGGCACTCAAAAGGTCAACCTATCTGTGTCTAGATGGGGTCACGGCTGTTGGAGAAGTGTGGGGGTGCCAGGTAGGTTTATTTTTTCTAGAATTTGGAGGTAAACTGCTCCATAGCAGAGAGGTTAACTATGGCTGGTAGCGATGAGGGGAGAGTGGTCATAGTTGGTCAGCCAGAAGACTGGTGGGCTATTGGTTTCCTCTAACTGATCCAGCCCAAGGAAAGCTTCTGACAGTTTGCCTCTTTACTTGGGCTTCCCCTAGCCTCACCTTGGGTCATTCTGGAACCTTTTTCAGCAGTCCCAAAGGATTCCAAACTGACTGTTGGTCAGAATTGCAGAGTTGACCAGCTGGGAAATATTTTCAGAATCTGAAAGTACCCATTCAGCAAATATTTCTTGCTGGAATGGAATCTCGTCCTGCATTTGTATATTTCTCTGACTAGCTCTGAGTTCTACTTGCTATGCTTGATACATTCTTCACTAAGTCCTTGCAGAGTCTGGAGATTATGTCACTGGACATTGTTATGTTTGAGCAAAGCTTCTGCACTATTCAAATAAAGCTTTTATTTGTCAGCACAGTTTTAAGCCACTCCTGGTCCATGGGAAAAATAGGAATACTGTGCCCCTGTGGAAAGGTCATAAATGCATTGCAAAGCAATGCTCTGGAGGCCTCTGTACCATCCTAGGGGTTAAATAATAACTCTGTCCTTCTAAAAAATAAGTACATATTGTAGTTTCACTGAATTTTCAGCTTACATTAACTTGATATGTTGTGTTCTCACAACTAGGTTCACCAATGCTAAGCTTTTACACCTATAGAAACTTCTCTATATATGGAGTTTTTATGCACATCTTCACATAATTCTAAGCTCTCACCACAGGCTGCATACATTGAGCTGACTGTATTGTGTATCCCCTTGATCATCATGTACAGGGAGATCCAGAGAGTTCCAGACTGTGTTGTATGTCGATAGGTTTGCCACCTGTCCAGTTTTGACCAGGAAAGTCTGTTTTTGGGCTCCCCTGTCTGGTCTTCAGAGGGATTGAATTTCACGAGCTTGAGCTCCTACTGGTTAGAGCACACGTATCACCAGAACAATAATTCTAATTGGCTAGTCATGCAGCTGCCTGCTGGTTTAAATGTGGCTTTTAACCCTTAGAATGCTATAATGGCAGGGCAGGACAGGCCTGCCGGGCATAAATTTAGCTTCTCACTAGAAAAAATGATAAAGTTAGAAACCTGAGAACCAAAAATGAGGAGTATCGAGCTGCTTTTAGCACAAAAGCATCACACCTCTAGTTAGGTTTGGAAAGAGTAAATATTACAATCTTATACCTTGGGTGGCCCTTGGATGACTGCCCACTGGATTTATTAGTGCATGCAACAGCTTAATATGAAACTTCGCTAAGTGATAAAGATAAGGAAACATCTATTAAACACATATACTTGTTTTCAGAGGCTATTTAATATCTACATATAAATAATACTTTAACCCTGTAAGTACCAAAGGGGCCTATTCAATGAGCTGCAATACACTGATCACATCTTTGGCACTCCAACAGTTAAAGATTTGAGGATATATTTTCTTTGTACTGTTTGTCCTGGTCTGCTTATTAAAGCCACTTGGGGGAGTACTAGTGTTGGCTGATAGAAGGAATACATACCAACTTTTGCTGTGTCCGTTTCTTTTTATAACAGGAGCTTAAAAACCATTCGGTTGAACCCCATTGATGCTCAAGCGCTCTTCTTCACATTGTGAAGCAATTAGTTGATGGTCTCTTTACCATCCAAGGAGTTAGAACCATTTTTTCTCTTCACAGTACAACATTTTAAGATCTGCACATGAACTGGACGTGAACATGAGAAATCCACAATGTTGTTTCTCTTTGGACCTTATTCAGCAAGTGAAAGAGGTGCAATTCTGGAGCAAACCACCTGCACCATAGGAACTGAAACTTCTAATCAATGTAACTCTTTGTGTGCCAGTAGATATCCAAATGTACTGCAAAGCAATGTGTTTGACACTCAGAGGGATATATGGTGCTTTTAAACTTACTGAAAACAACAATATGTGAAATTCTCTAGTATTTATGGGGTTATAAGCCCAGTTTAAGTTGATGGAAATTTACAAAAATTGAGTTTATCCACTCTATAGTGTAGTTGATTTGCTGCACAATTGCCCCTCTTTATGAATAAGGCTGCATTCAATAAGTTAGCACTTTGAGTGCCAGAACCCCGGTTAACACGTTTGCTTGAAATGAGTTGTACACCCCTCTGCCACTGGAAAGGTAAAAGAGGAGTGATTCTGGAGCAAACAAAATCCACCAAAGGGAAGATATTAACATTCCCAATGATCTAAAAATGGCTGTTAGACCCTTGAGTGTCATGTTGGTTTGCAAAGCATTGAAGACCTATCTAGCATTCAAAGAATTAAAAATCATATTTAAATCAACTGCAAATTGGGAGGGGGTGGTTCAGTGAAAGGGGTAGTAATACTTAAGTTGTAAAAAAAAAAAAAAAGTTGTAGGGTTTATCCCCCTGAGTAAAACAAGGGTACTCCCACTGCTGAGAGATATTTTATTAAAAAATTATAACTGCTCAAACTCAAAATTTTTAGGTGCAATATCACAGTGGCCTGAAAATTTACAGTGGTGCTGTTGGTACACCATGTAGACCATAAATCTCCATAGGATGGTGTAGCAACAGCACCACTGTAAATTTTCAGGCCACTGTGATATTGCACCAACTGCACAGTAGGGGACAAATTAACATTTTTCAAATTCCCATTGATTTAAATGGAGTGTTTAAATTCTTGAATGCTAGAGAGGTCGCCTACACATTACTTTGCAATGCATTGGAGATCTTGCTAGCATTCGAGGGGTTAAATGCCTCATTTTAAATTATTGTCAATTCTTATTTCTCCCCTGTGGTGCTATTATATCATAAAATTCTTCTACTTCATCATCACAGTGGCTACTTTTGGGAGCATAAGCTTGAATGAGTTGAAGAACAAAGCGACTGTTTAGTTTGATATTTTCTACTTTTATGACTGAATCTGATTCCTCCACATCATCCATGGTTGGTTCGTTTTTAGTATAACTAGAGTCCATTTTCTAATTTGACCAAATCTGTATCTTTTGTTACAAGTCTCACATAAGCTGCTAATGTCACAAATTATGTTATTCAGTTCTTGTACTAATTCCTCTACAGTGAATGTTAATCATTCCAATGTCTAAAGTCCAAAGGCAGCCTGATAAAACCAGGTGACTCTTATTACCTCTGTCATTTAGCTGGTCTTCTCACTGCTGTAGTTTGTAGCTCGCAGCATCCAAAGAATGAGGACCATTTATTTCGTTGCTAAGCCATTTTGAGAGAATGTATCATAATTTGCCAGAATGGTCCAGTGTGGGTTGACAGATTATGGATTAATTTAATCTGATGTTTTAGCTTTGATCTGTCCACCATGGGTGGCCCTGCCAGGAATATATGCTCCTGATGGCATAGTTCTCGGCTTCATTGACACATGAAACACTCCAAGGCATCAGTACTCTGAAGTGCCAATGTATTCTTCCAGTTCTTATGTATAGCTCTGAAACATGGACACTAAATGCCAAAGGGACAAATAAAACTTAAAGCAATAGTAATAATTAAAGTGTAAAAAACATTATGTTGTAGGGTTTATTCCCATGAGTAAAAGAAGGGTGCTCCCACTGCTGAAAGGTGTTTTATTCAAAAGTTATAACAGCTGAAACTTGAATTTTGTAAGTGCGGTATCACTGTGGCCTGAAATTGTACAATGGCTCTGTTGCTACACCATCCTATGGAGATTTATGGTCAACTGACCAGAGCTGTCCATAGGACAGCGCCACTGTAACATTTTAGGCCACTGTAATAACTGCACCTAAAACATTTTAAGTTTGAGCTGTAATAACTTTTGAATACATTTCAGCAGTGGAAGTATCCTTGATTTTGTAAGGAGGATGAACAATACAATATATCCTTTTTTTTTTTTTTTTTTTTTTTTTTTTTTAGTATTACTATCCCTTTAAGGTTATACAAAGAAGTATGGAAAATCAAAGTGTGAACATAACAAAAAGAGACCGAAAAACATGTACTTAGACTTGACAGTAAACAAAGGTTTATGACATAACTGAAAGAGGTAAAGCACCTAAAATGGAAATGGGTGGGTCACATAGCAAGAAGACTTGATGCAGATGGAAAAAACACATTTTGGGATGGATTCCACTTGGTACTAAACGCTCAAGAAGAAAACGAAAGACTAGGGGCTGGATTCTATTGCAGAGGATAAATGTTACCACCAGTTTTATCAAACATTTTCCTATTTTAGTCTATAGGAAACCTGGAGATGAAAGCAGTGATAAAATTAGCACCTGCAGTAGAATCCAGCCCTAGAGGGGTTGATGAAATTATCAAGTTTGTTGGAGCACGGTGACAGCAAGAACGCACAGGACTGAAGTTGTTGGAGGCTAGCTGTGGATCGACTATGGCTATCTATCTATCTATCTGTCTATCTATCTAATATATTACCATCATCACTGTCTTTAGCCGCTGTCGATCCACTGCAGAATAAGGTGTCCTCAGCAAGTTTCCAACTTGTCTTGTGCATTTTGTTTCCTATATAATAAAACACTAGGATGTTTGTCAGAAGCCGTCATGTGCAGAAGAGACTGCCCGAACAAACATACAAAAAAAAAAATCAATAACGTTCTGTTAGGGGAGTGAGGTGACTGAGCGTCGGGGAGACACTAACCACACCACCTGAAGGGTCTCACAGCAACAGGGAGCTCTGCTGAGTCTCAAGTGCCAGAGGAAGTGACGGCAGTGCATTGGTTGTTGCTGGGACACCTGACCAGTCGCCCCGCAGTCCAGACAGCATTTTGCCAGGATAGTAGCAGTGTGGAGGGTGGTGGGTCACTAGGATTCGATGCACTGTGAACTAGCAGCACTCAGTGTTTGTCCGGGCAGGGTTACCCATAAGTGCGTTCTCCCGAGTGCACCCCCAAGGTCCCAGCAGCACAGCAGGCTCTGATGATCCATGCGGTCACCCTGATGAGTGATGCCAGAGGGGCAGGAGGATGGGAGGGGGTCCCGGGATATATATGACTCCAGAGTGCAGGGGAGGGGAGATGGTCTATGGGGATGTAAATGGGACTTTTAACCTCTGCAATGCTAGAGAGGTCTTCAACGCATTAAGTCTTTGAGTTACAGAGGGGTGCGCAATGCATTGCTTTATATTGTGTTGCATACCCCTCTGGCACTCAAAGGGTTAAGAACAAATATGTTGGCGACCTCTCTAGCATCCCAAGGGTTAAGAGTCCCATTTAAATTAATGGATATTTTGGAATATGTAATTGCCCCCTATGGTGCAGCTGGGCTTATCTACAATTATTCCATTTTATGTTATATATAAAGCAAACAAATTGTTTCCTGATCTTTAGCAATGAAGCAGGTTGGAATGCTGTGTATGGAAGTCTTTGTAGCAAAATGTAAGGTTATTCTCCGAGCTATGGACCGCGTACATTAGCCTTCGTAGGCTTTCATTTTGGGTCTTATTTATCATGTTAAAGTGGTGCAATTCTGGGGCAATCCAATTGCACCATCTAGGGAGATGGAACCACCCATTGATTTAAATGTTGCTTTTCTCCTATTGAATAATAAATGGGACTTTGACCCATTGCTTTGCAATGCTTTGGAGACCTTTTTAGAATTCATTGAGTTAAAAACCCCATTTAAATCAACAGAACTTTGTGGGATTTTTTTATTCCTCATCATTATCATTTCATATCATACAATAATATAAAAGGCCAGATGTATGTTTGTCCGATGCATTCATGTGCAGTAGAGACTGCCTAACACACATAATGCTGGGAGGTGTACTTCTATTATGTAGTTGTTCTTAACACCAGTGCAAATTTCAGGATTTCTTGATATGAGTTCAAGTAGTATCATTAGCACAGGTGGATCTATTAAACACTGTCCTCCACTTAACTATACTTTTTTATCTCTTACTTAAAGAAAAACTAACACCTCATAAAATTTAATTTCAATTTGTCTTAATCTGGGCAGAAAATTCTAAGTATGCTTTAAAGAAAGTTACAGACAGCTGGGTGGCTAAGTCTATGTCCAAGATGAATGGGTAACTGCTCACTCAAACCTGTCTGGCAAACTGGCTATACTACTGAAGCAGATAATTAATGGCTAGATCAGGGGGAAACAGAGTGTCACACGTAAGCAATACTAAGTAGGACCGAAGAGTGCCTACAGGAGAGGGAGTGCTCCGGAGCAATGCTAGAGAGCGGAGATAGTAGTGCATAGGCTGTCTGCAAGGCACCCTTGCTGCAGCTAGGGCCGTCTAAAGGTGCCAGCCACAAGGCCGGATGACAAACCCCAGAGCAGCTGGGAGAAAGCCCATGATGGGGCCCATAGTTAGGTTACATAGACTACAAAAGCATATATCTCCAAGAATAATAAATCAGGACAAAAATGTGCAGGATAGCAAAGTTCCCAAGCAAAGAAGATCACTGTCCTGAGCCAATAAGTGGTCCACAAGTAGAGGCAAAGTCCATTATAGTAGAAGAGTGATCTAGGATGCAGAAAACAAGCAGGTGCTGGACATAGGTACTAGAAAGAGTGTAGTTAAGGAAGGCTGGGGGTCATACAGAGGCTGGGCAATATCAAGATCCAAAACAACAGGCTGGAGAATAGTCAAGGCTGGCAAAAGGTCATACACAGGCTGGTCAATAGCAGGGTACAAATCAAGAGGCTGTAGAATAGTCAAGGCAGGCAAGAGTTCATACACAAGCTGAGAAATCAGGGACACAAACTGGAATAAGATACTATGCAAACACAAAGGAACACAGAGCTCCCAGATATAGGTGCGTGGAAGTTACGTCATGGGCACTTGAAATGGACGTCCCAGGGCAAACCCAGAGGCAATGAGAAGCTTTCAGAACAGCGAGCATCGGATGACACAAACCTGCAAATGTAAATGTTTCTCACTATGCTGGCCACTCTGACAACAATGAGTTATGGATTTTGCCAGCACAATCCCAGTTTATGTACACCAGACATTAAAGGGATAGTAATACTTAAAATGTATCTATGGACAGCATAGGATGGTGTAGCAATAGCGCCACTGTACAATTTCAGGCCACTGTGATATTACACCTAAAAATTCAACTTTGAAAATTAATAACTTTTGAATGAAATACCTTTCAGCAGTGGGAGTACTCTTGTTTTACTCAGGGGGATAAACCCTACAACATATTTTTTTACATTTTAAGTATTACTATCCCTTTAAAGCTTGTGTCCATAGAAGAACTGGAGTAATTCTGGGTCAAACAAACTGTGCCATTGAGGACAGCTAAACTGTTCCATTGAAATAAATAGTGCTTTCATCCTCCTGAATACTATTGAGTTCTCCAATGCATTGCAAAACAGAGGATTTGACTGGTATTTATGTGAGGAGTATGTGTGTTTGTGTGACCAAGGGTGGGTCTAGGAGAACCCAGGGTACCTTGTCTATGGGTGCAAGCAATGCAAATCTGTCCAAGGGGAAATTTTATTAAAAATAAGAAAAGAAGACTGGTTCTTTACATGGCTTTGTCATTCAATGATAACTTTTTAATTTGTTTTAAAGAGATATGCAATATGCTGTGCTATGTTTGCTTATGATATAATTAGCAAAATGTGCCTTATATTTAAAGCAATTATGGGGCAAATCAATAAGACACTTATAATTGTTCCTGTTGATTTAAATCGTTGGAGAGCTCTTGAGCATTCAAGGGGTTAAAATTTATATTTTATATTAATGGGGATTTTTATTTTTCTCCAGCATTTCAGTGGATTTGTCTCAGAATTACTCCCCTTTGCCTTTAAACACAAGGCACATTGTGCTAGGAATGAATTTAGGCAGAACCCTCACACTGGGGATATTTCTGTTAGTATAGTGAAAGATACATTTGTGGGAAGATGCACTAAGGTATGATAAAGAAGTGATAAAGCGGAGATGACCTCTCCAGTGATATCACTTTTCTAGTTCCTATGCTTTTCCAACTTTGAAGAGCTTGGCGTATTGGCTCCAGAGAATAACATAGGAACTGAAGTGACGTCACTGAAAACGTTATCTCCTCTTTATCACCTCTTTATCATGACTTAGTGCCTAAGCCCCTTAGACTTCAACAGAGCTAAATAGAGAACTGTAGGGAATCAGCATAAAGTCCCACTGTGGCCATACTGTACCACCAAAATATAAATGTTAATTTCTGAAAAACAATTTATTTTACAGAAAAGCGGTTAGTTCTTCATATAGGCAGACTTTAATGCTATGTAAATCAATCTAAACTTAAGATGGCAGGTCTACTTTAAGGATTTTATTTAAAAAAAATAACAAAATTAAAAGAAGCTTTTTTTTCCGTGGCAAGAGACCTGTGATGTTATTTTTGCCAGGATGTAATGCAAAAGACACAAATCTCTTTTTTTTTTTGTAACTCTGTAATTGATAACATACATAAAATTGCAATATAGGAAAAGTTCACTGTCTGTCTTGGTAATACCTTATTATGCAGAATTATATAGACACACTCCTGATGCTCATTAATTTGTTTTGTGAAGCTTACACTTGGCCTGATAATGAAAGCAGGGAAATTATACAACTATGGGCCATATGTTCAAAGAAGTAGCAAAATAGCTTTTTGTCGTTTGTAACGACTTTTCAAAGGGCAGTGTCATTGGGATCATTAATATTTTCAGAGAGTGTCGGCTGTGATTGGAAATATGTAGTTTGTCCTGACTGAAATTGTTGTAAGGAACAACAAAAAAATGTCTTTACTAACGACAAAAATGTCTTAACTAAAGACAAAAATTCTCACATTCAGAACACATTCCCTCTACTTTTTTCTTAACGTACAAATTTTGTCTTTTGTAAGACATTTTTTTGTTGTTAGTTACAACAAATTTTCTTTTCCTCTATAGGACACTGGAGAATAGTTTAGCCACTCCCTTTCCCCACCCCTTTGCCTGTCAATTCTGGAGTTGTGTCGTACACAACAGACATTACTAGTTTTTTGTCATATATTCTATGGAAAATATGTCGTTCATGCATTCAATAACTTATTTTTGTCTTTCATACAACAATTTTTTGTTGTTATCCCTTTGAACATACGGCACTATGACTCTCTTTTCCAGAAAACCATCTTTTGTCATCACATTACACTTATAAATTTTGTTATCTACAAGAATATGTAAGTCATGTGATATTTAATATCCATTAAAATTGCAGTTGAGTGGTTATCACAGTTTGCTTTAGGAATAACTGTGCAGCTTTCCTGATATATGACTAGGAGCTATCACCTGTCCATGTTATCTCAGTGGAAGCATCCATCCTGACAAGAGTTGAATGATTATCAGCTGGTTAGCTTATGCAATTGAACTAGTGGAGCATTAGTATCTGACTGGCATGCTAGCAAGTGCTGTACAATTTGCATAAACAGCTCAGTACATATAGCAAAATATTGCATAACCATTGTTTTAAATAATAAAACTTACTAACATAACATTAGGGGATTATGACAGCATTTTCAAAATCAGCAAATTCTTTCAAAGACAATTTCACTTTAAAGGAAAAGTAAACTTCTTAATGAAAAAATATGTTATAGAACTTTTCCTGCTGAATAATACAAAAATACCCCCTCTGCTTGAATATTTTTAACTCAAAATGTATTAAAGCTGAAAGTATATTTTTACATTTAAACTGCAATTTTCTATTGTGGCCATGATGTGGTGCTATTCCTATTACTTATTATGAGAAGCTACAGCCAGTAACACAAGCATGGACTACATTATAAAAATAATTTGTTTTGGACACTGTTGGTACTGTTCATTAAAAAAATAAGTTTGATCTGTAATAACATGTTAATGAAAAGTCTCCCAGAATTGGCATTACATTTGTTGTACCAGGCATATAAAAAAAAACTCTTAACATAATTTTTCATAATACTGTTTACTGCTCCTTTAAAGCAATGCAATGTGTACCCCCTGGAATTCAAAGGGTTAATCCTAATCAGTCTATTGCTTAGTGAAAGGGAGTTGCTTCAATACATTAGGCTTTATTAAAAAATCTGCTTACTAATGGAATTCGAGATGGTGCCAATTGTGTAAATATTATGTGAAAGTTAAGGCTCCAAAGATAAAAATGATGTACAATATAGCAGGTTTGTTGTTGGGAATGAAATGGTGATATTAACCAGACACCGAGCCCTCTCAGTGCTTGTCTCCCACTTAGAAAGACTATTAAACAATCTTTCTGTTACCATAGGGAAATTCACAACTGTTTACACAAAAGTGTTACAGATCCTTCTTCAGATATAAATTGTGTGTACAAATCAGTATATTAGCAGTTTATACTGAAACACTCTCTCTTATTTCAATAAAAGCATAATATACACAGTTGCTCTGGAAAAATTATCTTGTTCCATTTTTTTAAATCTGATATTGCTAAATACTACTCCCAAATAATCTCTTTACAAGCCTTTAACTCTTTGAGTGCCAGAGGGGTATGCAACACATTGCAAATAGTTTCCAAATTATTAACCCTCTGGATGCTGGGCAGATCTTCAACTCATTGTAAGTAAATGAGAAGTAACTTCCAGCATCCTTGGGGCAGGTTGACCTGACATCACTTTTAACTGGGCAAAGTACACATATGAAAAATGCATATTGCAGAGGTGTTTTGATTTAAGAGCAGCCCTGAAATATGCATATTTCCTGTGTATCCCTGGTTAATGGCTAGATATGACAAGGCTATTTAGGTGTTACATTTCATAGAACATTTTCTCAAATCTAACCTGTTAGTCTTATAATAAATTAGGTCAGGGTTAGCGAATCTTTGGATCTGTAGCTGTTGGCAAATGGTGAATACACCTCTTACCATCCCCAAGCAGCCATTGTCTTCAGCAAGTGGAGGTTCAAAGCAGTGTTCTCTCTGCAGAGAGAAAAGTGAGTATTAAAAGAGTTAAAGAGTCGGTACAACTGGACAGGGCTGCATGTTGCTTTTGTTATTGTAAAGCAGCCCTGAATAAACAGTTCATATTAAGTATACTCCTAACTTACCTGATGACGAAATAGCTTACAGATTCAGCTATTGTCATTTTTACTGAAAACTAGTTTATTAATTATTTAGTTTTGTTTTATGGTTGTTGTAGTGTGCTTATGTTAATTTCAACCTATTGATCAGGTAGTATCTCATAATCTCCACTAGGGGGATAAGTCTCAAGACTCCTGCCTCCAACGCATTCAATTACAAATGGGCTAATATTAATTAAAAACAAATCTTTGATTGCCAGAGGGTTGGGCATTTTAATGTTTAATACATGAGATTCGCTGAATACAAACTTTTAAGGTTTTAATGTTCCTTTAACCCCTTGGAGACATTTCTAGCATCCAATCAGTTAAATCTAGTATTCCATGCTATATTATACTATAATCCTATAGTGCAGACAAATGTATTAGAGCTGCATTCAGTGCTGAACTAGCTTCACTTGGCATTACTTTGCTTAAAATTATTTATTGTCCTTAATGTGATTTGTGTGCCCATTTATAAACTAACATCAAAATAAGATTAGCCTGTCCTTATTAATATAGCTATCCATTGATTAACTAATGTAGTGGTCCTCTTTGGGCCCATTCCAGTGGTTTTATTTTGTAATTAGCTGCCCTCTATCATTCATATGTACTTTATCCAAGGCCTTGCATGACATCAGTATTATATTATGGTGACTGTAATCTCCAGTGTGACCTTGGCCCTTTATCTAATGCCACAGCAAAAAAAAGTCAGCTTGACCCTGTTATGCCCATTCTGTCAGAAAGTGAGGATCTAATGAACTGTGTTTGAGGCATCACTCAAACTATTAATACTATTTTCTCTTATTTATACAATAAGAAACATGCTGTAGTCTTTTTCTCTTTGACAAATCTATAAGTAGCAATCATATAATAAAGATTACAGGAAAGTAGGGAAAATGTTTATGCAAAGTAATTGATTATAGACTAACCATTGTGTAGTGAATGAGTGGGGTTAGAATGGTGGGTTATTAATGTGTCTGGAATGGATGTTAACCCCTTAAGGACCAGCGGTCCATGGAAGTTACCTTCCCTTAAGGACCGATTTGATCCTTGCCAACACGCCAGTACATGTGACCTGTTACGCGTACCGGCGTGCTGCTTTGGGGCCTAAGAGAGACCACTCCAGTCTTGGAGCGGTCAATTTTAGGCCCCATTTTTACTTACAGCACTCCTGGCAGAATATACTAAGCTGGTGGCAGGAAGGGTTCATTATCATTATTATTAAACTGCAAGTTGTCATATGTACTTAGTGGGGAGTGGACAAGAGGCATGGCGTAATGGTATTTGTTTACAGTTATGCCACATGTTTGATGTGGATACAGAAGTGCCCATTGTTCCCAATCCTTCCTTTACCACACAGACACTGTTCACATTGCAGTTGCTAATGAGAGGCACAATTCATCCTCTCAAGGGAAAAATGTATATTCTAACAAGAAACCCATGATTTTGTAGGAGGGGCAGCTGGAGAAGCATTATTGACCAACTTCTTTTCTCCACATTCACTGAGGGTGGTGGGGGTGCTGCTAATGATCATCCATCACCCATGTTACTGCTTTTATTGATCCCATTCCCTTTAAGTTGCCTAATCATCCTCCTGTTTAAAAACTCAGCAGCAGCAGCAAGAACAGCAGTCATAAATTCCGCAATTACATCAGGACATTTGATAATTGCCAGTGGCCACTGTCCACCACAACATGATTTGCTGGCACTAGGCTAATAGTGCATCTGTTTTTACTCAGGGCTTGTTCTTTAAAAAAAACAGAGGGCTACAAAAACTTTTTTTTTTGGGAGGGGGGCTTGTTTCTAACAAGCATAAGTCCCACAAATCATTGATTCCTCAGGGCTTGTGATGCTTACAAGCCAAATAATAATAATAATAATAATCCTGTGATTCCTCAGGGCTTGTTGTGCCAAACAAGTCTAAGTCCTACAAATCAATGTTTCCCCAGGGCTTGGGTCAAACAACAAATCTAAGTCCTATAAATCATCTTCTTCAAAATACCTATCCCATCAAGTATCAGTTTGCCCCAGCCACAGTTTACGTCAGGGGGTCCCTGTCTTTGTCACATTACACACCAATTTTATATTTTATTTTTTTAGAAATTTTATTCATTTATTATTTTTATTATATGTCTCCCCAATACCAGTCAACAACCACACCCAAAAAAATGTCCTGTTCGACTGATCCTTTCCCCAGACTCCAGCCACCAACACAGGCACCCTCCTCAGACCCCTTTAATACCATGTCTTATGTTCTTTTTTTTAAAACAAAAAACTTATTTTTCATAAGAATATTTTATTCCTGTACAGAGTGCATTTCCAGCTGAATATATATATTTTTAAAAAGCTTTATTGAAGATCAACAAGTTACATCGTACATGTAAAAGAACGTTTCAATGGGTGACAAGAAAAAAGAAAACAGAAAATAAGCAACAATAGTTCTGATAAAAGGAAAGCAACTTGTCAGCTAGATTATGTTGGTTGCAACAAGACCAGATCTAGGGCCATTAGTACATATTATCTAAGTCGACTCGAGTAAGGATAAGTAAACAAAGCAAATCCTAATGAAGTTAAGTGAGAGTGATTTTGCATAAGTACAGACTGAGGGAAGGAGAGGGAGAGGGAAAAATAAAAATTATATATTCTCAGTCTTCACTCATACCCCACGCTGCACGATCACCATCCATAGGACAGCACCACGGCAAACTAACCCCAGCCCAGGCACTGCCCGCGGTCGAGCTTGTCGTATGCCAGATATGTGTGGTGGAACCAGCACTGGAGGCTACTGGCTCCATCTCCACCATGAGCCAGGGAACACACAATCACTCAAGGATCATCTAACTCCTGTCTAGGGAGATTAAGTATGAGGTCCAGATTGACCATGAAGGAGAGATGGGAGAGATGTGATTTGCAGAAATGGAATGAAGGAGTTCCAGTCGATGGAGTGTGCGTGTCTTAACAAACCATTCCAACAAAGGAGAGAGGGAGTCCGACCTCCAATGAAGAGGGATAAGCGATTTAGCTGCGTTTAATAGCATCCTAATACAGAACCAGTGGATATTCTGGGGTTTGTCCCTGGGATTATTGAAGTGAAGAAAAAGGCACATGAGCGAATCCATAGGAAGTGAGATGTGAAATGCTTGATTGATATGATCGATGGCATTGGTCCAGAAAGGAGTCATTTTACTGCATGCCCACCAGATATGCAGCATGGATCGGGGAGAGTGTCCACAACGCCAACAGTTGGGTGATGCTGTCTAGCTAATTTGAGCCAAATGTTGTGGGGTGAGATACTATCTAGTAATCAATTTATAATTGAGCTCTCTAGTGGCTATGTCCCTAGCTGATTTGTGTAGTTTAGCAGTGATTGATAGCCAGGTGGGGGCTTCAAATAAAACATTTAATTCCTTCTCCCAGAGATGATAAAAATAGTGCTTAGACCAGTTGTGGGATGAGATTAACAGGCCGAGAGAGAATGACAGTGCACGGAAGAGAAGAGGCCTATTTCGAAGATGTTTCTCGAAGGGAAGTAAGGTTCGAGTGGAAGGAGGGAAGCCGGACAAATCTTTCAACCAGTGCAAGACCTGGCCCGCTGCGAGCCAAGGGATGGGGGCGAGTAAGCAGAAAATCTAGGTGGTGTGGAGGTTAAAGATGCTATCTGGGGGGAAAGAAGCTCAAGCATGAGTTCAAATTGGGCCTTATGTTGGGAGGTGTGCATTAATTTTGAGCCCTGTGGAAGTCAGGACTGCCAATAATGGAACACAGAGGTGAAGGATAGGGTGCAATTGCCATAGAGGAATTCAAGAATCTCCATGTATGTAGAATATGACCAAATATTATATGATTGGATAAGAAGACGTCTAGTTTCGGATCACAGGCAAGACATATTTGTAGGGGATCTAGGTGATCTAAAAAGTTCAGTAGCGCATTTGGCCATTGTATCTCAGATGACGGTGCAAGGTCAAAAAGTTTGGCCAAAGTTGAGGCCAAGTAATATCTCCAAACATCTGGGGCTCCCATGCCCCGTTCCGATAGCGGTAGAGTTAAAATGGAGTAACGAATATGAGGTTTCTTTCCTGCCCAAATGAAAGAAGAATAGAGGGATCGGAGTGAAGTCAAGTAATGTTTGGGAATGTGTATAGGAAGTGCGTTGAGAGTGTAAAGAAGTTTAGGGAGTGAGACCATTTTCAAAAGGTTAATCCTTCCTTGCCACGAAATGCTAAGAAGGGGGTCTTATGTTCTTTTTTAATTGTATTTATTTTTTATTTTTTTAGTAACTGTTCCTCCAATCCCAGTCAACAAAACCCCCCAAAAATTCCATGTTCAAATGATTGTTTCCCCACACTCCACCATTACAGGCACCCTTATATCCCTTTTACATTATACCTTTGGGAAATAAAATAGCATTTGCTATAGCATTTGTGTGTAAATTCAGTGTTCCCTTTGATTTCAATGCAATGAGCTAGGTGAAAAAAGTAGAAAAACCTCACTTTTCTCAGGAAATTTTCCACCAACTTTGGCCAAAGGTCAGGTTCTTTGGCCCAACTTTCATTGTGGTTTATTTTAGTAGGGTCATTGAATCTTTGCTTTGCTATTACAAACAGAACTATGATAATAGAGGGCAAATGGGGGGTATTGAGTACCAGAGAGGTATGCAATGCATTGCTCTGCACTCATGGGGTTAAACTATGCACATACATCTGAGTAAGGTTTGAGGCACACAGTTAATCTTTCTCCTGTTCTTTATTTGGTCAGTTTCTGTTCAAAATGGTTCACAGCCTTCTATTGGCTGGGATGTATGCTTACGCACCTCCCAGTCAATCAGCGTCTAATGGGTTTCATTATCCCACCACTAGAAGCTGATGCTTAAGCACACATCTCAGCCAATTCAGGGCTAAGGCCCATTTTGAAAAGAGACTGGTCAAATAAAAGCCAGTCTCTGTTCGATTCTTCCACAGAATGGCTCAGGCAATGGTCCAAGAAGTAACTCAGGGGGAACTTTTTCCACAGCATACCTACTGGCTGTGGCAGTGGCAGAGTACTTGGACTGGAATGATGCTTTAACCTATTGGACAGGCATGACACTTTAACTTGTTGGAGTGGCATTATATATGGTACTTTTTTGGAGTGGCATCATACTGTTAACCCTTGGCTTGCCATAGGCACATTGCACTGCAATGTGTTGCCTATCAATCTGGCACTCAAGGGTTACACTCATCATATCTTTGTGCCATTTATTTCGGGGGCATGTGTAATTTAGGTTTTCATTTGTATTACAGTGCCATATTATTATTAATTCATTTATTATTACTTTGATGCCGGTTCAGGAACCAGTCTATTTAAAATTTCCTCTTGATGTATTTGGCACTCAGTTGTCTGGACGCCATCCTACTGAGTTTCCTACACGCTGAACAAACTATTGACTTGTTCTTCCTGGGGACCTTCACTCCTGGCTTTGATTCTGGACATCCCTTAACCTGCTGGTCCTTACTGGTACTTTTGAGCCTTTGACTTTGATCTTGAACTCCCAGGACAACCTGGTAAACCATTTGGCTTTGCATTAAACATTGAATCTGTGTTTGTGACCATAAGCCCTTGGCTTGCCACTAATGACTTTTGCTCAATGTGCTTGATACCATTGACACCTGGCTTGGCTACTAACAACGCTGAAATCTGTGCTTGCAAGTCATGTCATTATTGTCTTGTGTTATAAATAAAGGAACTATTGCTGTATCATCTGTGCAATACTGTCTTAAGGTTTTCACTGTGACCTTTCAAATATCAGTTCCTGGACACTAAGAGGTTAAACAGGAATCTGACACTGAAGTGTATTTTTCAGCCTACATTTTTTCAAAGCATAGGTAAATGAATGGCTTACCATGCTTGAAAAAAATGCCGTTGGGTGTTTTTTTGGCCATTGGCGTAAATTGAATCAAGGCCAGTATGTGTACTGCTCGGTAACCATGTTTGCCCTACAGACAGTTTTAACGGGGCAAATTGAATCCAACCCTAGATCCTGTTATTTGAAGTTATATAATATTTTTATTATACACCTCTACATTAAAATGTATGTGATTTTTTTGGAGGTGAGATATTTACTTTTTGTAGATTTTTTTCTTATAGGCTTACTACTAATATATGTAGCAAATATACTGATTTGTCATGGTAGTTTGCCAAATAAGGACATTCGGTTCTTTTCTTTTTGTATTGTTTTTTTTTTTTGCATAATTCCAGCAGTAATCTGACCAGATTTTAAACTTAAATATAAACTATTTTGAAAAACAATAATTCTGTGATTCATTATGCTCTGTAGGGTTAGATGTTTAATATCCATGCGTGTGGCATAAAAAGTAACATTTTTTCCTTATGCTAACTTCCATTTGTGATGAAATAAACCACCCGAGCATATAATACAAGCCCCTTCTCCCCATGCACTGTTTTTATTCAGCACAGACATTTTTGTATTGGATGACAATTTATTGTACAATTTAGCAAGCTTTTTAAGGAGATTAGCAGATTTAAATAATTTAGTCAACTTGCTGGTTTTGAACAACGTTGACAAATTGCAGACAAACAGTTCTTCTGGCAGGAAACAAAGTGTTGGTTAATTTCTCAGAGAATACTTTCCAGGGCATACAAAACATTTCAGGTTCTGAAAACTTACATTTCATGCAAAGTCACAGTTTTAACCTTTAAAGGAGAACCAACTGTCACTCTTCTGTGCATGCTCTCACACTTCCTGCTTCTGTGTGTTTGTGCTATGCATGCGCCTGCTCAGTAGCTCCGTGACCGTGCAGGCGTACAGTTACACGGTTAGCCTCCTCCCCTCAGAGACACCCATTCAATGCTTCATCAAGTCAATCAGATGATATAAAAGTGAACAGTGACATTCAAAACATCTTCAGCTCAGAGCCAGAGGGACATCCAACAGCATACCGCAGTATACCCCAAACTAGGCAAAACTAGTGTCAGGGCACCAAGAGCAGACACTCTGCATACAGCAAGCTTTCCCCCCAATCATCAGACAACACCAGTGTCTTGGGGTTAAAATAACAACTGCCTTTATTGGAACAAATCACACATATTTATACATAAAACCTACATTGAAATACATGGGCAGGCAGGATACAATAGGTGAGTCACAAGGATAATATAATCACAATATACAAGACAAAGGGCCAACAACAGAAAGCCCCAGGAATTAGAATAACACAGACATGATTGCATTACTACACAACAGGCTAGCAACAAATGGTACAACACAATACAAAAGGGCCAGACGTGATTAGGTTAGCACACCACAGGGGGACTCAGTACAGTTCACAGACCTTCAATGACTGGAGTGGCTATAATACACCCAGAGTTTGGGTGAGGGCGAACAATGAAACAAAAGGATTGAGGGACTGCAATATACATTTGTAGCATCCTTGGCCAAACTCAAATACTTAACCCCTAACGGCCCTGTCCCCTGAAAGCAGGCTATAATTTTTAGTCCTTTTGGCACAGCTGTCTGCCAATATAACGTCCCAAAGTTCTACATAGCTTGCGACACTGGGCTGACAATCCATATGCCTAGACAAGGGTTGTTTTAGGCATGACAGAAATGTCCACAGTTTCTTGTGTTCCTTGTTTAACAGTCTCAGGGAGAGGCCATACCCTGTTCCAGGGCTAGGTCCCTAGTCTGTGGGCAGGAGGCTGGCCCTCAGGCCCCTCCAGGAGCCAGGGGCCCAGTGGTTCCTGTAACAAATACATATACACCTCAGTTGTGACAGTTTATGTAGGTGTCAGCCTCAATAAAGTTTTGACAGGGTCCTGGCCTTTTCTCCTATTGGAAATGGTTCCACACCCTCTGACTGGCCCTGCTTTCTATTGGTCAAACACACTATTTAAACCACGCACTTCCAGTACTCCCTTCCGATTCCATGAGCTAGTATGTTGGAGTATTCCTTTGCTTACATTCTGATCTGACTTCTGGCTATCTGACCCCTGCTTGGCTGACCTGACTTCTGGCTACCTGACCCTGGCTTGGCTGACCATTCTGATCCGACTTCTGACCCCACCTTGTCTGACAACTCTCCGCGTGACCTCTGCCTTCCTGTTTCCCTTCTCCTCATCCTGCCATCTGGTCCTTGGTCTATATGGTTTCCAGTAACAACCATCCTGGTTGCACCTCACAATTATCTTTCTCAAATTCTGGCTTTCCTTCAATATTCTATATACTACTATTTGTTTTCTTCCCCATTACATTGTGCTAGTTCTTAATTGTGGTAGTTCTTAATTGTGGTAGTTCTTAATCGTGCTAGTTCTTAATTTCAAATGTGCATTTAACAGGTCAATAATCAAAATTGATTCAGACATGACACATTTCCTGTGTTTTTATTCACTGCTTTTACAGATTACTGCAGTGCTTATGTGGTCTTCTGTTATCTGTCTATTTAGGACCTATTAACCAGTGTTATATTTAATAGCAGATATTCAGAATCCAGGATATGGATTATCTCAAATATGCCTGTTTCCAGTTCAAGTAAACATTGTTTGTCTCTTTATAGTGAAGTGATCCTGAATGATTTGGATATTATTATCTAAAATGTTTAGCTCACTATAGAAATAGTAAACTGTTTTGAGAAAAAATATATTTATACAATTTTTCCTGCTGAGTAAAATAAGTGTACTTCTGCTGCAGAGAGATTTTCATTGATTTCATTCATTTTTTTTAAAGAGTATATGTCACCTACACTGCTTTTAGTCTTATTAAAGATATCCATTCAAACTGCCTATACATTATGCTTTTTATTTTAATCAGTTTAATAGTTTTGCAGAAATTAGTTTAGTTGCTTGATAATCTAACATCTACCTATCAGTTATTAAAAGTCTCCCATAGAGTAAAATTGATACGTTTATTAGCTAACAGGATACCACCTTTCACCTTTTTGCCTTTTGGACACCAGTTCGAACTCTTGCTAATAGTTTGATTCAACAAATTTAACTTGATCCATGGTCTATAGGGATATATTTTCAAGATTTTACTGGTTGCTTTTGGAGTTGCAAGTCAATGTATGGTAATTCTGCTTAAGCAAGAATTATAGCTAAGTAAATGAACAAAAGTACATGGGGAATGAGTATCCATAGGCAATACTGCTGAGTTCCGTCTCTTTGATTTAGAGATTAACATATACCCCTTATTGGAGATCATTATTTTGCTTTTTAATATAAATCTAGCACTACTATTGGAGCTATACTCCTTAGACCCACATTGCCTTTAAGTATAGCTCCCTTTAAGAATAATTTAGATAAATCAATGAGCTTTGTACTCTATATTGAAGATTTAATTGGAAACTCTTCTTATTGGCTCAGAGGATTGGAGTAACGTTGATGTGTGATAACAATTCTGATAGGTTGTCATAGATTCAAATAGACGGAAGTCATCAGTGTATGATCGAGATCAAGATTGATCGGATCGTTGGGGCACTTCTCTTTCAAGTATACACCAGTGTATTGCTCGGCCATACAGCCCATCACTTTTATCGTTGTGATTTTAAAGGATAATAAAGGTACAGATTTTTTTTTTTACATTAACCCTCCGAGTTGTGTATTACATTGGGGCGGTCATATAGAAATATTGGTGCCATTTATATACACTGGTCATGAGTGTCTTATATAAGAATTAGCATAAGATAAAAAGAACTGCAGTAAGGGCCATATACAGGAAGAAGAACAATTCTGGATCAAGCCAGCTGCATCAGGAGGGGATTATCATATGCCTTCTATGGTGAAGTTAGTTTGCTTTAGAATAGCTTCCTGCATAAGGCATAAAAATAAAATATTAGTCATTCATTTAGCATTTTATTTTTCTAATACATATATCCCATAGTATATTATCGTACTCTTCATTTTCAGAAAACTACAGCAAGAAGACTGGTATTGAACGTGCAAATACCACAAACCAGCATCTTCTCTTTCTAACCAAACAGAACTGTGATAAGTGCTGATTTTTGTTAAGAACTAATTCTTTACTTTCAGTTAAGTTACTTAAGCTGAGATTCCTTGTTTAAATTCCATAGAACAGAACTTAGCTTCTAACCACGCTGCTTTCTTTAGGATATTAATTTCCCTTTTGGTGCCTGACACAAAAACTAACAAAATCAAAAACAATTCACAAGTTATTAAATACAAACAAGGAATAAATTAATAAATTTATTAAATGCTTTTCTAAAATAATCATAGATCTGCTATATATCTGCTATATAACAAGACATTAGTTTGAAATTGCCCAAGGGCGGTATCCTTCAATGCCAAACTCTATATTGCAGCCAATCTTTGCACCTAATCCTAGCGATCTGGATTAGATTCATAGACAAAGCTTAAAAAAGTGCCTCAGTGGCTATAACCACATTCATCATATATCCCCATCCACATCTGGTATTAAGTGGCAAAGGAAAATACCCTTAAGCTGTAGCATTATTGTCCATTTAAACATCACTCATTCAGATGAGAGAGAACATTCAGTAACTACAAAACTGAATTTAGTATTCATTATTATTATGTACTGATTATTATTTATTTGATTGTTTAGGCACGTAGAACTTTTTATATATATTATATGATAAGATGTAGTAATGTGGCTGGATCAGTGAATCATGTTTATATGACTTTACAAATTACAATAAGATATCCACGTCTACAATGGTGCTTAAAGGAGTTTATAGTATCACATGGGCTAGACACTGATGAAACTGAATGATGTTTTGTGAAATATGCTATTCCTTCCTCTAAGGGTTGTACTGGCTTGTAAATTTGAATAAAAGGTTGTTATCCTAAGTAAGTTGAAGTGCAAGAATTTCTCTGAATGTCTGATGTTTTAAAACGTCCCAAAATTAATTGATTATAACTTGGCGCTAAGGTATTTAACATCAACTTCCAATGTATACATAATAAATCATTAACTGTTATATTTACTTGAAAATGGGGATATGAGTTATAACTTGTGGACCTAGTGATTGCATTTGAGGAATAATTATGTGCTCATCCTTTATGATACTTCTTGGTTTGTATTAACAAGCTCAGTTTTAGTTCAGTTTTATTTCTGTCTATTGAAAAAATATTATGCAGACCACAGGCAACTAATTTCTTCATTTTCTCCCATTAATCTTTAACCTCCTAATAGAATGCAAAGCTCTTTAAGATTTAATGAAGAAAGGGCACAAATATGTATTTAGTAGATATAGTTTGAAATAAAAGTATTTTTACTTTGAAGCAAAATGAAATTGTATTGTGAAAAAGTATTGATCGACTAACTTGACACATCCTATATAATAATTTGCTAATTCGTGTGTAACGCCGCGACATGGGCAGTAGAGATTGCCCGCACCGCAGCTCTGTATCAGCCGCAGCACGGGCAGTATCCACTGTGCATGACTGCCCCGCGACCCGGTGGCAGTGGCACTGTGGCCCGTGTAACGGGCTGTTCAACTAGTTGTAAATAAATAAACTAATAGAAGCGAAACAAGCCTTTATTGAAAGTAATAATCAATGCATAGATTTTTATCTATTATGTTTTAACAGTACGAGGTGTTGTTGCTCATCAAGACTGCCTTCATTTTTAACCCTTCAAACACTATTGAACACCATTAGATTATATTTACATATTTCTGGTATTAAATGGGGACTGCAAACTAAACTGGCCTTTTTCACTGATGGTGTTACCTTTCCTTAACAATACCACCATATCTTTTGTCTGCCCTTCTTGATTCCCTCAACCACTATTTCCTCTTGTCGTAATCAGAGATTCTGAACATTAACATTCCCACCAGTGTCACTAACTCCCTGCAACAATCTTATTAATTTCCATGCCCAACTGCTCAGATCAGATGCTTAGGGATCCAATGATGACTGATCCTTAGAAGACCTTTGCAAAGAGAATCAATGGCACCACGCAAGAGAAGTACAAATGTTTTATGCAAGCTCAGATGCACAAAAAACACTCACCATGTAAACTTTTAACAACTATGCAGGTGAGGAGTCCCAATGTACAATGTTGCAAGAAGAAGAAATACTGCACTCATCGTAATAAAGTTAAAACCAGCTTTTACTGGGGTAAATCAAAACAGACACCACATGGACACAGGTTTAGATAGAGGGACACAGGTTTAGATGTAATGTAAGAAAGTTTTACTTCACTGATAGGGGAGTAGATAAGTGGAATAGCCTACCAGCAGAAGTGGTAGAAGTTAATACAGTGACAGAGTTTAAGCATGCATGGGATAGGCGTAAGGCTGTCCTTAACGTAAGAAAAGGCCAAGGACCAAAAATGGTTTGAGGTTTTTATAGAAGGAAAATGGGCAGACTAGATGGGCTGAATGGTTCTTATCAGCCATCAAATTCTATGTTTCTATGGAACTGGACGTCTCACACGTTTCGCACGTATGTGCTTAATCATAGACACCCACCCATTCTAATCCATGACTTTATAAAGGAAATTATGCCACTCCAATTATTTAATTAGGATAACATGAAAAGACAAAGTGTAACCCTTTCACATACATATTCATGTATCACCAATATAATATATTAGAGAAGGATAATGGAGCGCAAATCCCCAAAAAAGTTCATGGTGAACATTAAAAATATATTATTAACAGCTTATCAATTAAGATAATCAAAAGGAAAATTAAAGTAAAAAATGATTGAAAAAAGACACTAAGTAACCAAAAAAAAAGAAAAAAAAATCTCAAATAAAAATGAGATTAATCTAATGCAGAAGTGAGAAGATACAGGGTATGACACATCAAATTCAGACCCTGTGGTTTCCTAGTTACAAGGGTAAAGATAAGGTAAACGTCTCTTTGTGATAATAATCTATTTCTATCACCCACTCTTAAAGGTACATTAACACACTCAATACCCATAACCCTGAAGTGTTCAGGATTGGAATCATGTATCTGACAAAAGTGTTGGGAGACTCCTGTTCTAAATTCACCGCATCTGATATTGCTTAAATGTTCTCTTACTCACTCTCGCCGAGTTCTCTTGGTCTTACCTATATATTGTAAATTACAAGCAATACAGGTAACCAAGTATATGATGTATTTGGTTGCACAATTTATATATTGCTTTAATTCATATCTTGATGTGATATAACTAGACTTGTTTGATATAACCCCACTGGCAACAGTTACAACAAACATTACCACATCAATACATGCCAGTGGTTCTCAACCAAGTGGTGCATTTAGGTGAACTGTCCCCATACTCGGGGACAGACGACTTACAAGAGTTGGCACTTTTATGGATATAAATCTACATCCATTCTGCAAGACAGGCTGTAAGCTCTTATCTGCCATAAGAATGAGTATATGTTTAACAATTGCAACAATCTGTTTAAATTCAACACTGAAAGCAGTGCTGAAAGTAACCTGGTCCATTGATGAGTTAGCAATACTCTGAGAAGAACTGAGTAGCTGGTCTCTCAATTTCCTCTTTGGACCTCTCTATCATCCATATAGGATAGCTCTTATCCAGAAGCTTTTTTCTCAAATCTGCACAAGCCTGTTCAAATAATGGCTCAGAGGAACAATTCCTTTGGACTCTCATAAACTGTCCCACTGGCACACCTTTTATAGTGTGTCGTGGATGGCAGCACTCTGTAGATAACAGAGAATGTATACAAAATGACTACCATGTCCCCCTTGTCAGCCTCCTTTATAGTTATGGAAATATTCATATTCAGATGATGTGAAATTATGAAAAACTCTCACATCACCACGTTTAACCCGATCATATAACAAAATATCCTTCTCAACCACTCCCTGGAAGACATCTATAGGGGGGCTCCTAGTCTGTAAAGGATAAAAAGTACCTTTCATTCTTTGGATACTTTACAAAAACACATTAAGAGCTGACACTCTCTCTTCAGTTCTTAGCCTGGCAGAGTCAACCTGGTAAATATGATGGGTTTCCTCTTATTTTTTACCTACATCAGACCATCCCCATTTTCACACCTAAATGGTTCTTCTTGCACATTCAGTCCCCTCATAAAAACTTTTTTTTTTATTTGTAAGCACCCCAGATTTAAGAGCAGATTCATAATGCTCCACACTTCTTTGGCTGGCATTAACCTTCAAAATATTTATAAAAATATCTTGCCTCTAATCTTGCTATGATCATCAAATTAACCCAAAAATTTGTGCCCCACAGACTGGTCTTCTTCTCCACCAACCTCTCCATCAAAGCCTGCTCATATACAGTCTTAAGGAATTTTAAATACCTCTGGCATATCTGAAAGGTCCTTTTCCTTCTTGCCCTTCCTCCTTAGACATTAACTTAATAGGGCATCCTGACATTCCTCCAGGCCTACATCTAGGGTCTTTTTCCATGTGGAAACAGTCCAATCTGCACAAGCTGAAAGATGGATGATGAAAGAAACAAGGCATTTTGTGCAGAGGTGCAGCTGTTCAAAAGAAAACTGCAGTTACTGAAGCATTGTTAGTGCATAGGAAAGTGGATTTAGGAGTATGGGTGGGTGAAAAGTGAGAAAATTCTCTCATAACATTTCACGAAAAATGAATGAGATTGCTCTTTTTTCCCAAAAGTTTTCTCCTTTTATCCAGTTTAAAATATTTTTCCTTTTCACCTATTCCAGCACATTTTTCACCTATTCCAACACATTTTCTCTTATAACAGCACATTTCTCCTATTCAGCACATGTCCCTCTTATGTTTTCTATGGTGCAACATTTCCCAGCACATTATTATTTCTTCTGAGGGCTGTGGTGGAGACATATGTAGCTGAAAGTCAAAGATGTGAGTCCTAGTGCAACATTTACCTTTACAAATTTGCTAGCATGCAGAGTGCATTTGTCATTTGCCACAACACTAACTTCCTGCTGAAGTGACACAAGCACATATTCATGATGATGTCCAGTGATAAAAAAAAAAAATAAAGTTCAACCTACAATGTGACAGATGTGTATGGTAGTAGTGTTGGGGGACTGGCGTTGTGTGATTGGTGGGACTTTGACAAAATTCACCCTGGGAGGAGAGAGATCATCATTATCATTTAGGGCACATGCTGCAGCAAATATTGCTACAGTGAGTTTTTGAACTATCACTTTACTCCCACATCCCTGCACTGCTCCACCTCTTCCCCTCCCCCTTGTGTGTTTGCTGGACATTAATCAACTAATGTGTGTGTTTTTACTCTCTATAGTACACAACTGATGAAGTGTGTTGTCTTGCCTTAGCCCTGTGAGAGCCTGACACTCTTGTATATGGCTGTAGAAAAGTAGAGATAACTGCCTTGTGTTGGAGGAAAATTCACTCTTCCCATTGATTTCAATGCAATGAGCTAGGCGAATAAAAGTGGGAAAAAGCAGGAAGTGCTATTAAGGAGGCTTAAAATAGATAGTAGTGAGGCCGGTAGCACCCTCCAAAGGATGGTATTGTTTGTCCTTTGTTCAGTTTCTACTATGTACTGTTCACCCATAACCAGGTGTCAAAGAGTGAAGTATGAATTGTGAGTATTCCAGAGTCTTCCTCCAAGTAAGATGCCATAGGCAAGGCACTCTAGGTGCTCTTAGCTTCACCCATGGCCACACCCCATCTCTCACAGGGGCCCACTCTCTGTCCCATGCAGTATTTCCTGGCAGAAAAAATACCCTTGGCCTGTAAAAAAAACAACAGTATAAAAGTTTTGACCCCTTGGTTACCAGAGAGATTTCCAAAGCATTTATTTGCAATGAATTGAAGATCTCTCTAGAATCTAATGGGTTAAATAATAGTCTGTAAAGGATATAAAGCTGGTACAGTTACATTGAGATTACTCTGGCCACACACAAAATTCAGAATGTGGGTGTGGCCAGCATAGCTAAGGCTCCCCTCAAAATATATAAAACATTTGTAAGTATAGCAGCGGTAATCAGGAGTAATTACCGCTGCTATACTTGCCAATGTTTTATATATTTTAACTAGCCTGTTATTTCCTTTTGATAAAGAAGTAGAGTACTTCGAAACGCGTCAAATAAGGCATGTGCTGAAGTTTTATTATAACTGGCAAAATATTTTTACCAATAAAATTTTTTATTGAATTTGGATTCAAGTTTGTATTTTCCATTGAGAAGAACTTTCATTTACCGAATCGGGGGGGTGTCAATTCAACATTGTAACACTGCCGGTTGTCTTTACAACCAGCTCCTGCTAGGATCAGTGTGAGTACTCGCATTGCAAGTATGATATCTGTTGATCTGTGCTATCAAGATTAAGATAAATACTGGTGATTTGTTCTCCTGTTCTGGCTCTCTGTTTTCTGTGTTTTCCAAGGGTCCTGGAGATCAGCTTGATTTTGGTTTTGGGAAGCTGCATCAGCCGTACCTTCTCCGATTGACTGAGTGGGAGCAGTCCAATTCCCCCATTGGCATTTTTGACCGCTTTTAGTGGTTTTATAGAATGTGAGTGATATTGCACTAGGGAACACCCTTCTCTTTTTTTTTTTTTTTTCTTTTTAGTTTTATTTGGAAATCCAGCCCTGTTATCTTCCTTAGACTGCAATACATTTTAGTCCAACATTTTTATTTTGATATGTACAGGTAACTTGCTCACCAGCCTATTTAAATGAAATGATTTGCATACATGGGGCCAGAATGCCCTCCTCGGCATTTTATAGATGCTTTACCTTGTATATGCTGCAAGACTAAACTACAGAGAGAAAGTACAACACACTAGTCCTTCCTCCACCCCCCTCTCTGTCTCTCTCATTTTAATTAGAAATCAGCCAAGATCACATTGTAGGCAGCTGTGGCATAAGAATGTTCTATGGTATTAAAACTTTAGCCAGGCTTTAGTATAATTAATAACACTCATACAGTGAAATAACATCAGATTTATCAAACATTTGTCCTTGTGTCACATGAACACCTACTGGTAATTTTGCTATATTTACAAAACCTTGCAGAGTTCTGAAGAGGAGCAAGATATCTGCAATGAAAACAAAGATGAAGGCAGCAGAAGAAGGATGATGATGGTACATGCGATGGCAGCAGATACAAAAGAAAAAGGCAGAGAAGTTGAAGAACAACTGACCATGGAGGAGTACAAAATACATTTTTAAAATCAACCAAACAAAACAGATTTAAAAAAAAACAAAGGGTGTGAAGCAGGCTTAGGGAAGCAAAAGAGGGATTTAAAGGGTTGATCAAGCAAGCAAAAGTGCATTTGATAAATCATAAGAAAAATAATTGCTCAAACTTGAAATAAGACAAAATGATCAAGTGCTCTAAGTTCTCTTGAAAAAAATCAGTGTTGAATAAAAATCCAATGAAGTACACAAAGAGCACTTCATAAAAGAAAACAATAGATAGATAAAATGGTGGAAATGAAAATGCAAAACATGTTAAAGTCAAACTAAAAGTTCTCTCACATCTACAGACTTAGATTTCCGTTTGTGCGCGTTATACCCCAAAATTATATTTAAAAATGTAATGTGTGTGAAATATAATGACTTTACCCAAATAAAAATTGAAAAAAAATTATCAAGAAGGCAAAGCACACTTGATAATTCCGAAAACAACTAGGTTAACCCTTTGAGTGCCAGAGGGGTTCGGAACGCATTGCTTTGCAATGCGTTCCGTAGCCCTCTGGCACTCAAAGGTTTAAAACAATCAAGTGAGCAGAAGAAATTTCTGTAAGTTAATTGCTCTTGATCAAACAATAATGATTCTAAAAAGTATGATGAAGTTAAGCATACAAACAACTTAAAAAAACTGAAACTTAAAGACTAAAAACAAAAAATAAACATCATGGTTCTCACTCATGCATACAATAACAACATCATGGAAATTCAAGGATTTTTGTTCAATGAACTTTAACTTTGCTATGTTTCATGTTATAAACAAAGTACAAGGGTAACAGAATTAAAGGCATTACTTTTCCAAACAGGTTTTCTAGCACTGACACCCATCACACACAGCACACAGAAAATCTTCTGATGTACTAAACTTCAAAACATGTACATTTATTTTGATCACAAGTAAAATGATACCTCAATGTATATCTATGAAAACATGACAAAATAAAATGTAAGACAATTAAAAAATAAACATTATCACAGATTTTGGGAAGCAATTACTCTGAGATGTGCTCCCTATGTGAAATAAAATGTAACTTCAGCTGTGCTTCTGAGAGGACTCATCTAAAAAAGAAAAAAGATAACAGTATAGTATAATTAAATGACTACAGTACTTTTAATTTGCAAGTAAATTTTCACATTTAAGTAATGACTTGAAAGTTCATCCGATTATCCGATTTAGGCCTAAATTGTACTTGAGCCAAATGTGGCTCTACAAATAAGTTTTGACTTTGATATAATTCCCTCAAAGTTCCGAATCCTGATTATATAATGATGCAGAGTGTTAAAAAAACGCAGGATACATTTACTTCATATTATCTTCTTTAAACAAAATACATTAAAGGGATTGTAATGCCTAAAAAAACTATATCGCAGAGTCTTCTTGATATTATTAGAAACACATTGCGCTATTTAAAAACACTTTTGTGTAGTTCTAAAGTTATGAAGTGGAGAAGGATCCCCCACCCGCCCCCTCTGGCTGCCTCCCACTGAATGGCTAATGGTGTTGTGCGACCCGGCGGATGCAGCGAGGGAACTTCAGTAAGTATGAGGAAAATCCTGCCCTCCTTGACGAAGGAGAGCAGGATTTCCCATTGCATACTAAAGTTTGTCCCTCACCGCATCCATCCAGATCAGAGAGAGCTTCTGAGTGATGTGGACAGAAGGGGTGGGTGGGGGATCCTTCTCCACTTCATAACTTTAGAACTACACAAAAGTAAGTGTTTTTAAATAGCGCAATGTGTTTCAAATAATATAAAAAAGATGCGGCTACATAGTTTTTTTAGACATTACAATCACTTTAATATGTTGTTTGTATAGACCCCATATTAATTTATTTTTTACTAAAAAATTGCAACTACTAATACTTAGGCTGGAGCTCCCATATTAAACAAAATGCTCCAAAGACTCCTTCCTCTACTCTCCCCACTTGGAAAGGAATTATTTTTGTATTAATTGAGAAGTAATACCTCCTAATAATAACCCTCTACTTAACTTCGTATGGTCACAAAATCCTAATGGTCTCTGAATGATGATCTTGTGCCTTTTTTTCAAGCAATAACATCTTCAATCAGTCCTGGATGTTATATCTATGGAGGCAGACATGACAGTTAGTTGCTAGCAGGATCACAGAATACAAACTCATACCATTGCAGATGGTAATTTTTACCTTTTAATGAGCTGAGGGATGTGAAATGCATTGCTTTACTATATGTTTTGCACCCTTCTGATAAAAAAAATAATTAAGTGGGTTCATGTACTATGCCCAGGTGCTTAACTGCTATTGATGTAGCAGGTGTAAATCACTGGGACCCATTTAAATGCTTAATATAGAACATATTTATGATTTGTAGTAGTGTGTAGTGAACTGGGAGCCCAATTTTTTTTTTTTGCACCAGGCCCATAATCACTAGGACCACCACTGACTTTGCGTGCATCAGTTTGAAAAAACTGGCAGCAACTGTCTCATGTCAGCCTCCATCATGATGACATCCAGGATTGATTGAAGAAGGCACAATGACAAAATGCATTAAGTGCCATTAAGATTTTTCTGGCCATAGTAAGGTAATGATAAATATGGGTTCTGAAGACACTATATTAATCCAAACCATGACCGAGGAAGAAGTCTGCATGCATGTGCAAACACACCAATATCATTATGCTTGCATGCACATACTCCATAATATATCAATACATTACTAGTAGCCATATCAGACCTTGGTCTTAAGCCTATGTGGTTGAGTTTCCTTAATTTCTTTTATTATTCTGGAGTATCTTCTTCCTTCTTGGTCTGCTCTAAATGCACAATTATGATTTCATGGTACTTTTCAAGTTTGTAACAGATGTTTGTGTGCTGCACCTATGTACTGAAATATTTATACTGAAAATTTCCCTCCTTACACTATTTGCACCAAGGGGAGGTTGGAGGATAGTAGTTGGGGATATCTGTTTTTTTACTGTTCTGTGCCTAACCTGGAAATCGTAGTCATTTTTTTTTTCATTTTCTTGTGGCTGATATAGGAACAGCATTCAGGATTGCTCATTTTAAAATATTAATGCTGGCAGAACTGTGTATATCAATGAACATTAATGATTCAGAAATAAACATAGGTGTTAGAACATGATTTCTTATTTAATTTATTCTTTCAGAAAATAGCTATGCTGGCAGATTTGTTCCCCCCCATATCCTTTCAGTGGAATATGTAAGTGGAAATGGCCTTCCCATGAGAATTCCTATGGGAGGAGAAAGGTTCTGTTTTCCTCTGGAATCATTCCTGATGCGATCATTTTAACCCATTCCTAATTCTGATGGAATCTGTCTTAAGGAATGACAAGTCCTTATTGGTACTAAAACCTTACAACTAATTCATTAACTAACTAACAAATGCAAATATGTTTTCTATAGAAACTTACCTAAAATATTGCAGGAATATACATGAAAAAGGTACATTCCAAAAATGACCGGTTTACACATTGAATTTGAATTTTCTGTCTTACAAATTATACCAATTATGTACAGTTTCATTAAGGCAATGGAGGATGTGTACTTTATGGATAGGTCTCCAATGCATTTCACATCCAAGCATTTAAATAATAATTTTAAGTATAATAACTCAGATTAGTATTTTCAGGGCTTTACTATTAAACATTTGACAAGAAGCCTTATACATGTTTCATTGACATGTCTGATTGCAAGAAGATTCACATTGGGATTTGGCACCGCTTATTCTTGCTGCTTTATTTCCTACTTTAAAAAAAAATAGTGAAATCCATTTAATCTGAAAAATATTTGAGCACTATAGTGGGTTTCCTGAAAACAGCTTGTATTGATTTGTTCTTGATGTTATTCTGTGTCCCACAGTCAGATACGTTTGCTTTTTTATCAAACAAGCACTGTTATAAATACTGTAATTTAGCTTTTTTATTTTGTGGTTTTAGCAAGAAAAAGCAAACATAATTTAATTTTTAGATCATTAAAGCTAGATTTATCAAATACTTTTCATGTTTTTTAAGTGGATACATTTTTCCCATTCTTTTGAATTCTTCATTAACATTTACATTTATTTTACAGTGACCTGTTATGTTAAAACGTGTATTTGACATTGTTGTACCTCAAAGACAATAAAATAAAAAATAAAGAGAGAAAAAGTCCAGTGTTCAAACTGAAAAAATGGCACATTCCAGAGGGAGATTCTAAGCATGAATATTGACAATGGTTTGAATAAGTTGTTCATTCATAACGTATGGAACTCACTTCTTATGTAGTTGCTTGACTGACACAAAGTCAGACAAGCAAAAGACGCTTTTGAGGAATATCTGGACTAGTGATGAGCGAGCATGCTCGGCCGAAGCTCGGTTCGGCTCGAGCATCGCTCTGCTCGGCACATGGCGGTACTCGTACGAGTACCGCATGTGCTCGCCCGCCATGTTCGGGTCTCCTCCCCACACGTTTTGCGGCTGCTGCGCAGCCAATAAACGTGCGGGGAGGCTCTGACATCAGTGTAATGCCAGCAGCCATGTTGGCTGCTGGCATTACACTGATTGGCTGGCCAGAACCCGTGATCGGGTGCTGTATAGCACCTGACCAGCGAGTTCGGCTCAGTCTTAGCCAGGGAGAGATGAGGATAGGAAGGGAAAGTCAGTGTAGGGAGAAGAAAAGTGTGTTTGAACAACATATAAAGACCCAAAAGTCCTTTTTAGGACTGTTGTGTGTGGGGGCAGCAGTTATATTTTGTTGGGGCACAGATTAAAAAAAAAAACGTCACATATTCCGTTCACTGTGCCTAGCCGCAGATTAGCAGCACATTCTGTTTAGTGTGCAAAGTTGCAGATTAGCAGCACATTCTGTTTAGTGTGCAAAGTTGCAGATTAGCAGCACATTCTTTTTAGTGTGCAAAGTTGCAGATTAGCAGCACATTCTGTTTAGTGTGGAAAGTGTAAAAAATAAACGTCACATATTCCGTTCACTGTGCCTAGCCGCAGATTAGCAGCACATTCTGTTTAGTGTGCAAAGTTGCAGATTAGCAGCACATTCTGTTTAGTGTGCAAAGTTGCAGATTAGCAGCACATTCTGTTTAGTGTGCAAAGTGTAAAAAATAAACGTCACATATTCCTTTCACTGTGCCTAGCCGCAGATTAGCAGCACATTCTGTTTAGTGTGCAAAGTTGCAGATTAGCAGCACATTCTGTTTAGTGTGCAAAGTGTAAAAAATAAACGTCACATATTCCTTTCACTGTGCCTAGCCGCAGATTAGCAGCACATTCTGTTTAGTGTGCAAAGTTGCAGATTAGCAGCACATTCTGTTTAGTGTGGAAAGTGTAAAAAATAAACGTCACATATTCCGTTCACTGTGCCTAGCCGCAGATTAGCAGCACATTCTGTTTAGTGTGCAAAGTTGCAGATTAGCAGCACATTCTGTTTAGTGTGCAAAGTGTAAAAAATAAACGTCACATATTCCTTTCACTGTGCCTAGCCGCAGATTAGCAGCACATTCTGTTTAGTGTGGAAAGTGTAAAAAATAAACGTCACATATTCCTTTCACTGTGCCTAGCCGCAGATTAGCAGCACATTCTGTTTAGTGTGCAAAGTTGCAGATTAGCAGCACATTCTATTTAGTGTGGAAAGTGTAAAAAATAAACGTCACATATTCCGTTCACTGTGCCTAGCCGCAGATTAGCAGCACATTCTGTTTAGTGTGCAAAGTTGCAGATTAGCAGCACATTCTGTTTAGTGTGCAAAGTGTAAAAAATAAACGTCACATATTCCGTTCACTGTGCCTAGCCGCAGATTAGCAGCACATTCTGTTTAGTGTGCAAAGTTGCAGCTTAGCAGCACATTCTGTTTAGTGTGCAAAGTGTAAAAAATAAACGTCACATATTCCGTTCACTGTGCCTAGCCGCAGCTAAGCAGCACATTCTGTTTAGTGTGCAAAGTTGCAGATTAGCAGCACATTCTGTTTAGTGTGGAAAGTGTAAAAAATAAACGTCACATATTCCGTTCACTGTGCCTAGCCGCAGATAAGCAGCACATTCTGTTTAGTGTGCAAAGTTGCAGATTAGCAGCACATTCTGTTTAGTGTGCAAAGTGTAAAAAATAAACGTCACATATTCCTTTCACTGTGCCTAGCCGCAGATTAGCAGCACATTCTGTTTAGTGTGCAAAGTGTAAAAAATAAACGTCACATATTCCTTTCACTGTGCCTAGCCGCAGATTAGCAGCACATTCTGTTTAGTGTGCAAAGTTGCAGATTAGCAGCACATTCTGTTTAGTGTGGAAAGTGTAAAAATAAACGTCACATATTCCTTTCACTGTGCCTAGCCGCAGATTAGCAGCACATTCTGTTTAGTGTGCAAAGTTGCAGATTAGCAGCACATTCTGTTTAGTGTGGAAAGTGTAAAAAATAAACGACACATATTCCTTTCACTGTGCCTAGTCGCAGATTAGCAGCACATTCTGTTTAGTGTGCAAAGTTGCAGATTAGCAGCACATTCTGTTTAGTGTGGAAAGTGTAAAAAATAAACGTCACATATTCCGTTCACTGTGCCTAGCCGCAGATAAGCAGCACATTCTGTTTAGTGTGCAAAGTTGCAGATTAGCAGCACATTCTGTTTAGTGTGCAAAGTGTAAAAAATAAACGTCACATATTCCTTTCACTGTGCCTAGCCGCAGATTAGCAGCACATTCTGTTTAGTGTGCAAAGTGTAAAAAATAAACGTCACATATTCCTTTCACTGTGCCTAGCCGCAGATTAGCAGCACATTCTGTTTAGTGTGCAAAGTTGCAGATTAGCAGCACATTCTGTTTAGTGTGGAAAGTGTAAAAATAAACGCCACATATTCCTTTCACTGTGCCTAGCCGCAGATTAGCAGCACATTCTGTTTAGTGTGCAAAGTTGCAGATTAGCAGCACATTCTGTTTAATGTGGAAAGTGTAAAAAATAAACGTCACATATTCCGTTCACTGTGCCTAGCCTCAGATTAGCAGCACATTCTGTTTAGTGTGCAAAGTTGCAGATTAGCAGCACATTCTGTTTAGTGTGCAAAGTGTAAAAAATAAACGTCACATATTCCTTTCACTGTGCCTAGCCGCAGATTAGCAGCACATTCTGTTTAGTGTGCAAAGTTGCAGATTAGCAGCACATTCTGTTTAGTGTAGAAAGTGTAAAAAATAAACGTCACATATTCCTTTCACTGTGCCTAGCCGCAGATTAGCAGCACATTCTGTTTAGTGTGCAAAGTTGCAGATTAGCAGCACATTCTGTTTAGTGTGGAAAGTGTAAAAAATAAACGTCACATATTCCTTTCACTGTGCCTAGCCGCAGATTAGCAGCACAATCTGTTTAGTGTGCCTAGCCGCAGATTAGCAGCACATTCTGTTTAGTGTGCAAAGTTGCAGATTAGCAGCACATATTCCGTGTAATATGAAGAAGGCGGGTAAAAAGGGACGGGGAAGTGGACGTGATCCTGATAGTTCAGGGCGCGGGTCAGGACGCGTAGAAACTGTGCCTGGTGCCAGAGCACAAGAAAGAAAGACATCCACCATACCTAGCTTCATGTCTCAGTTTACAGGGCGTCGCAGGACATCACTCTCGAGGTCAGACCACTGCGAACAGGTGGTCGGTTGGATTTCAGGTGATACTGCTTCCAGTCGGTTAAGCACCACCCTGTCTTCCACCAAGTCCACTCTCAGTAGCCAAGAGTCTGGTCAACATAATCCTCACCCTGATCATCCTTCCTCCCACCATAGAGGGTCTGGCCAAAGAAGTGATCCCACACTGGGATATAGTGAGGAGCTCGTCTCATCACCAATCCTTCATTTGAACCTCTCTCCAAGCACGCTTGCAGAGGAACATGACATCTTGTGCCCTGATTCACAACCTCTAGAGGGTACCCAATCACAAGAAGATGACAGAGGGGAACGGCATTTAAGGTCAAATGAAGTGGATGATGATGAGACACAGTTGCCATCAAATCAACCACTATTACTGTCTCAAGACCTTGATGAGGAGGATGATACACAGTTGTCAATGACTGAGTATGTGGTGGGATCAAGAAATGAGGAGGATGATCAGAGTGAGGAAGTGGAGGAGGACTTGGTGGACGATGAGGTGACTGACCCCACCTGGGAAGGTGGAGAGCCGAGCGATGACAGCAGTCCTGAGGGTGAGCCATCTGCAGCACCGCAACAGGCTGGAAGAGGCAGTGGTGTGGCTACAGAAAGAAGGCGGACCGCACCAAACCGGCCCGCAAATGTTCCACGGAGCACCCCCTTGCGTAAATCTCCCTTGCCAAGGGCTAGGTGTTCCGCGGTATGGCGTTTTTTTAAGGAAAGTGCGGACGACAAAAGAATTGTAGTTTGCAACCTGTGCCACACCAGAATGAGCCGAGGCATGAACACTAGCAACCTCACCACCACCAGCATGATCCGACACATGGCATCCAAGCACCGTAATAAGTGGGAGGAACGCCCGGATCGCCAATATGTGTCTGCAGGCCACACCACTGCCTCCTCTTCCCCTGTTTTCGGTGCCGGCCAATCGCCTGTCGAAGGCGCAGGCCCGCATACCTCCCGCCCTGCACCTGTACCATCTGAAGCACCATCAGCGACCACATCCACTTCCCTGTCCCAGCGCAGCGTCCAAATGTCGTTACCCCAGGCATTTGAGCGCAAGCGAAAATACCCAGCCACCCACCCACAGGCCATAGCACTAACCTCACACCTTTCCAAATTACTGGCCATCGAAATGCTGCCATTTAGTCCTTCCGCAGCCTGATGGCAGCAGCTGTCCCTCGGTACGCAGTCCCCAGCTGCCACTACTTTTCCCGGTGTGCCGTCCCCGCCTTACACCACCATGTGTCCCGTAACATCACCCGTGCCCTGACCAACGCAGTTACTGGGAAGGTCCACTTAACGACTGACACATGGACAAGTGCTTGTGGCCAGGGACGCTACATTTCCCTGACGGCACACTGGGTGAATGTCGTGGAGGCTGGGAGCGACTCGGACCCTGGGATGGCACAGGTGCTACCCACGCCGAGGATTGCGGGCCCTACCTCCATCAGGGTTTCCGCCAGCACCTACTTATTGGCTCCTCCTCCTCCGTTTCCACCTCCGAATTCTCTGCGCGCAGCGCCACTCACCCATCAGCCGGTAGCTGGAAGCAGTGTAGCACTGCAGTGGGGAAGCGTCAACAGGCCGTGCTGAAGCTGATCTGCCTTGGGGACAAACAGCACACGGCCTCAGAGCTGTTGCAGGGGATTAGTCACCAGACCGAGCAGTGGCTCTCGCCACTCAACCTGCAACCAGGCATGGTTGTGTGTGATAATGGGCGTAACTTGGTGGCGGCTTTGGAGCTCGGCAAGCTCACACACGTACCATGCCTAGCGCATGTATTTAATTTAGTGGTTCAGCGATTTCTAAAAACCTACCCCAATGTGCATGATCTCTTGACCAAGGTACGCCGCGTGTGTGCACATTTCCGTAAGTCATCAACAGCTTCAGCCGGCCTGTTGAAGCTGCAGCAGCGCTTACAATTGCCAGCTCACCGGCTGCTGTGTGACGTGAGCACGCGCTGGAACTCCACCTTCCACATGTTGGCCCGGCTTTGTGAGCAGCAGAGGGCAGTAGTGGAGTACCAGCTGTTACACGGTCGTCGCCTCTCCGTTCAACTTCCTGTAATCAGAAGTGAGGAGTGGGAATGGATGTCAGACCTCTGTGAGGTTTTACGCAATTTTGAGGAATCGACACAGATGGTGAGCAGCGATAACGCTATTATCAGTGTAACCATCCCTCTTCTGTGTCTACTGAAACGCTCGCTGCTCACAATTAAAACCGACGCTTTGCATGTGGAAGAGGTGGAAATGCGGGAGGAAGAGCTTACACAAGGTGATAGCCAGAGCACCCTCACTTCGTCTTCTCAGCGACAATTGGAGGAGGCGGAGGAGGAGGAGGAGGAGGAGGAAGACATGTTGCCTCCGCTACAGAGGGTAGCCATGGAACTTTAGTTCCATCTCTTCAGCGTGGGTGGGCAGAAGAGGAGGAAGAGGATGAGGAGATTGAGAGTCATCCTCCTGGTGAGGACAGCGAAATCTTGCCTGTTGGTACTCTGGCACACATGGCTGACTTTATGTTAGGCTGCCTTTCCCGTGACCCACGCGTTATACGCATTTTAGACAACACGGATTACTGGGTGTTCACCCTTCTGGACCCCCGCTACAAAGAGAATTTCTCATCTCTCATTCCTCCGGTGGAGAGGACAAGCAAAATGGTGCAATACCAGAAGGTTCTTGTCGAAAAATTGCTCCAAAATTTTCCATCTGACAACGCTGGCGGCAGAGTACGTGCTACCTTGGCCAACCGAGAAGGGGAGAAAAGGGGAGCACACAGCAGTTCCGACAAAGGCAGGGCAACACTCTCCAAGGCGTGGGACACCTTCATGACACCCCGCCAGCACCCTCACCCTGATGCGCAGCCTAGTGTCACAAGGAGGGAAAAGTTTTGGAAGATGGTGAAGGAGTACGTAGCAGACCGTGTCAGCGTCCTCAATGATCCCTCTGTGCCTTACAACTACTGGGTGTCCAAGCTGGACACGTGGTATGAACTGGCACTCTACGCCTTGGAGGTGCTGGCCTGCCCTGCCGCCAGCGTTCTGTCTGAGCGGGTATTTAGTGCTGCTAGTGGCATCATAACAGATAAGCGTATCCGCCTTTCCACCGAAAATGCTGATAGGTTGACACTTATAAAAATGAACAAGGCCTGGATTTCCCCTGACTTCTCCACTCCACTGGAGGAAAGCCCCGGGGGAACATAAAGTGACTTTATATATGTTATTTACAATGATGGGAATACTCTGTATTCCCATTCACCCCTTCCACCCAAAAAATGGGTATATGGTTGACTCTCTTCCATATACCCTGTGATATAATTTTTATATAGGGCCAGCTCACCAGCGGGCCCTGTGATATAATTTTTATATAGGGCCAGCTCACCAGCGGGCCCTGTTTGACAACTTTTTGTATAGGTCAGCTCACCAGCGGGCCTTCTTATATAATGTTTTATTGGGTCAGCTCTCTAGCGGGCCCTCTCATATAATGTTTTATAGCGTCAGCTCACTAGCGGGCCTTCGCATATAATGTTTAGGATGGTCAGCTCCGCAGCAGACCCTCACCCATAATGTTTTAGATGGTCGGCTCAGCGCACGTTTCCCTCTTAATCATGGCCCCAGTTCAGAAAAATCGAGGAAATTTTGGGGAGAATTTGTCTCTGCGCACGTTTCCCTCTTAATCATGGCCCCAGTTCAGAAAAATCTAGGAAATTTTTTGCAGAATTTGCCTCTGCGCACGTTTCCCTCTTAATCATGGCCCCAGTTCAGAAAAATCGATGAAATTTTTGCAGAATTTGCAGATGATATACAAGTAAATATACAGCAAATACTGTTTGGTAACAATTTTTCGCCTAAAGTTGTTTTTATCTTCCTTTTTGTGTGTTTTACGGTCAGTCTGTAAAAATGGCGTACTACGGGCGAAACATTGTTCCCAGCAGCGACATTGGAGTCCAAGATGCATCCAGACATCCTCCCTATGCTGTCCCTGAACCATTTCTGTGGTGTTTCCATCATTTTCTGCCCTTTTCCTATGGACCAGGCACCCTCCCCTCATCAGAGCAGGGGGTGCCTGGTGTAATGCTCGAGTCCTTCCATTGACTTCAATGGGGCTCGGGTGCTCGGCCGAGCACTCGAGCCTCCGGGGGTGCTCGGCCAGAGCACCCGAACACCCGAGCATTGGGGTGCTCGATCATCACTAATCTGGACTGTCCTCACTCAGTCAAGATACGAATATAAATTGAAACTCCAAACTCAGTCAAAGTGATACTCACGCAGTATATGCTGATTCTGATGCTGCTGATGATGTGAAAAACTCCAGCAACAGCAGCAGTAGTGAAGGAGGGATCCCATTTGCCCCAGCCATTGCCAGCCCCAAGCCCACGCATCCTCACCAAGGATCTGGGGAAATATATTAAGAAATGGATTACATGATAATGTGATAACAAACATGACAGAAGGTGTACCTTTGTCAAATGTATCACCACTAGACAGGAGCAAGAGACTGGTGGGGATGGTTCAGAGGGTGATGGACTTCATGGTGTATAAGCCTGCATGAGATCCTTCTTGGCTGAAGTAAATAAAGAATAAGAGAGAGGAAGATACAGTTGACAATGGCTATCACCACCACCACCTTATGGCATTTTCTGCCAGTGCTACCAGGATGGTTACCAGGATAGTGTGTCTCTGTCCACCATGGCCATGAATAGTAAAGGTGAAATGGGATAGCTAGTTGTAGATGTGGTTCCGCTTACTACTCCTTCTTCTCCCGGTACTAGTTCTGTGGCTGTGGCAGCAGCAGCACTGGCACGAGCCTTTGCAAGTGAATCTGGAGGTGAAGAAGTTCCTTTTCAGCGTTAAAATACATTTTCCTCTTCTCTATCTCTAATGGAAACAGACAGGGCTGTCCTCTGTCACCTTTGATCTTCATCCTCACACTTGAACCGCTTCTTTGCTTCATTAGACGGGACTCCAGCATAACAGGACTAGATGTTGGATCTACCACATATAAAATTAGTGTGTTCGCGGATGATGTCCTCTTTTACATCTCCAGCCCGCAGTCCTCTATCCCACCTCTTGTTGCAGCTCTTGAGGAATATTGTTTCCTCTCTCAAGCAAGGATGAATTACCTAAAATCTGAGATTCTTAATATAGGAGTCTCGGTTGTGGATGTGTCCCTCCTGAAGTGCAAATTCAATTTTCTGTGAGCGGATTCCCATATTAAATACTTGGGTATCTTCCTCTCTCCTCACTTGTCATCCATCCCTAGCCTCAACCTTCTTCCCCTCCTAAGCCCTATCTCCGTGGATCTCTTGAAATGGGGTAAATTATTCTTATCATGGATGGGTAGGGTGAACACTGTTAAAATGATGATCCTCCCGAGGATACTGTACATCATCAATGCTCTTCCAATGACTAGTCCTAAAAACATACTTTCTTCTTTACAATCTGTTATCCTGTCCTTCATTTGGGCTAATAAATTGCCAAGGTTGGGTTCCACGTACCTTAATAGAGACCTGAACCGGGGCGGTATGGCCCTGCACGACATCTTTAGATATTATAAAGCTCCTACCATAGCTAAGCTCTTTGACTTCTCTTTGTCCCCTCCTAAACATTGGACCGGGACAGTTTCTCATATTTTGGGTAAGATTGACTTTTTGCAACTCTGCTTTTCCTCCTCTGGACGATCCTCCTCTTATGTTTCATTTCACCCTATTCTTTCACATATCCTTAATACTTGGGTGTCACTCAACCGTCAATTCTCCCTCGCTCCCCACCAATCCCCTCTTTCCTCAATAGTAGGTAACCCTGACTTCCCTGCTGGGCTTCAGTCCCAGAATTCTAAATCCTGGCGAGCTGCCAGAACTGATACCCTACTATCATTGACCCAATCTTCTGGTTTTATTTCTACCTCTACCCTTCAGGACCATCTTCAGCTTTCATTCATACCATGGTGGACTCTTTTTCAAGTACTACACTGGCACTCTTCTCTTACCAAACAATCCACTGGCCTCCGACCCCTTACGCCATTGGAAAAGTGCCTGCATACTCCCACTCCAGCTTTCAGACCCCTCTCTTTCTGTTATTCTCTTTTATCTGACAACTCCCTACATCTGCCTTACTACATTTCAGCCTGGAACAGAGATTTTAATCAGGTGCTTTCGATGCCCCAATGGACCAAAATCTTATCCCTCCAATGCAAATACCACCCTGACATTAAAACCAGGGAAATGAAATTAAAACTCCTGACAAGATGGTATCTCACGCCACTGCTACTTGTTACTCTGCTACCTTAAATCTACCTTTTCTGTGGCAAGGGACACTAAATCCAGGGAGGTAAACTATAAACTCAATACGAGGTGGCATAGAGTTCTTGCACTCTACTTGCTGGAGGTGTAATAGCCAGGTAGATTCAATACACCATATTTGGTGGATTTGTCCCCTCATTGCTGGTGGGAGTTTATCCAAGTTATCAACCAACATCTCAACATGACCTCAATATCCAACCCCTGGATGTGTTTATTCTTGTATGAAAAGCACCTCTAGGAGGTCCTTCCTCTTGGTGTCTTATTCCTCTTTTATTTAATGCAGTCAGGCTACTTATGCCTACCCTATAGAGATGAACATCCCCCCCCCCCAATGATCCCCATGTGGCTTGATAGGGTTTATAACATCTCGCTTACACTTGTTACCTACAGGTAGCTTGACTGCATTTGAGACCTGCTGGTCTCAATGGAGATCCCAAAATCCTAACTCACTGAACGTTTAAGTCCACCTCCTGCCTTCCAATGGCCTTTTCCCACTTAAACAACTAGAATTCAGACCTGTGGTACTTCCATCGATTTGGTCACAACCTTTTCCTCACTTGATACCTGGTGGTGGTGGTGATCCTGCAGGGTATGCAAGATGGTTTTATTGTCCCCAAGCGACGGGCAAGGGGGGTGCTGTCTCCTCTAGAAGGGGATCTGCACCCCTGTCGTCCCCTTGCTCTGTAAGAAATAATTGTTTTTTCTTTTCTCTTGCTCCTCCCTCCCCCTTTCCTGGTGCTCCCCCTCTCCACTCCCCTCTAATATCTGTTAACAGACATCAATCTACCCCCGAAGTCTCATTTAAGGACATCTCATCATTAGTTAGGGGTTTGATGTCTTATGATAGAATGTTTTGTTATACATACCCTGTTTCTTCTTCATAGCACTGTATGCTAGATGCCCCCCTGTGAGGTGGGACTGTTTCTCCTTACAACTGTTGTATGTCTTCCCCTACCCTTTTATGCACTTCTTTATCCCTCAACCTTATTTTCAATAAAGAAAATTTTAAAAGGAAAAAAAAAAAAAAAAGATTCTTCTTGTCACAGTCCAGTCCTGAGTTTACCTGTTGCATTAACTGTGGCCTGAACTGGTGTTTTGGTCCAGCTATTGTAATCACCTGGTTTTCTTTTTGGGGTTGTCTCTTCCAATGCAATGACTGTTACTCAAAGCTTCCTGTATTGCCTTTTCTAGTGTATGCTGGTTTCTCCTGCTATTTGCTTTTGCTACTCCAGTACTGTTGCTTACCAAAGCATTGTTTGCTGCTTGTTCCTGTATAGATCTGCTAATCCTGAATCAGTTCTGTTCCTCAGCACTCCATTGTTTGCTTCTTGTTTCTGTATTGATTTGCAGTTGCTGAACCAGTCCTGTACCTGACAAGGCTACAGCTGAATATGTGTCTCCCTTCTCTGATCTGCAGTTACTGAACTGAACCTATTCCTGTCTTTACTGCTACTTTGTTCCAGTACTTTGCTGTTTGACTCTGTTTGTGCTGCTTTCTCTCTTGTTCCAGTCTTGCATTCATACCCCTGTGATACTAAACGGTTAAAGGGATAGTAATACTTAAAAATTACCACCCTCCATCTTTTAGCCCTTCAAAAACAGAGTAAAATGAGCCCAGCGGCATCTCTAAAACCTTTATAGTTTGAGATATATCTGCTTTCAAAGTTCCCTCTCTCCTGACATTATCATTCTAGCTGACAGCAAAGGAATCCGGTCCGTGGACTGGTGGAGGCTCTGCAGCAGAGCTGAGATTGCGGTAATAAAACATAAACCGTTAACTTAAAAGGTCTTCTATGTATGTTTGCAAACCAAGCACACGTAGAAAACCTTTTTAGTGAAGGATTTCTTTTTTATTACCGCGATCTCGGCACTGCTGCAGAGCCGCCGGTTGATCCCAGGAGAGGACTCCCCTGCTGTAAGCTAGAATGCTGACGTCAGGGGAAAGGGAAAAAGAGGGAACTTTGAAAGTGGCTATCTCTCAAACCATAAAGGTTTGAGAGATGCCACTAGGCTCATTTTACTCAGTTTTTGAAGGGCTACAAGATAGGGGATAGTAATATTTAAGTATTACTATCCCTTTAAGCGTATTGCAACCTGTCTCCATGAACTCCATCTTGTGTCCAGTCTCATTATTGCAGCCTGTTTCCAGCAACTCCACCTAGTGTTCAGTTACTGTTTTTGCAGTCAGTCTCCAATATCTCCTGCTTGTTCCCAGTCTAGTCAGCAGACTTGAATTTTTGCCAAATCCTGTTGATCACTGCCTGGCAATGGCCCCTAGAAGTCCACTGTTGACCATGTATACAATTCCTGCCCAGTCATCCTGAGCATAGTCCATCTCAACTGGTCTGTGCTAGTCAACCTGTACCATTCTTAGGCCACAACAAACCCGTAGAGTGGTCTGTCTATGTTTGAACCTCTGTGCTCTAACATTGTACCATAGAATCTTGTGGCTCACAGTGGCAGTTCTGATTAGAGTCCTAGGTCATCATGGCCAGGTAGAGTGACACTTTTCGACCTTACCCCATCCTATAATCATGAGTGTGGGCAGACACAGTACAAAAATTATATCATGTTTTTGCTGTCACTGTGCTGCTTGTCCCCACCTCTGTAAAGAACGTAGGTGGAAATCCCAGAGAAAAGTGCCTGAGGCAAGTGAAACCCCTCATCAGGCAGGAACAATGTCAATAACACCTATGTTGTTGTTGATGCCTTCTTCTGCTAGGGTCCGGGTCTGAGATAATGTCGCTATTGTCCCCTTGGAACTTTCAAGCTCTTCTCCATGAATCTGGCCACTGTCACCAGCTGACAGTGAGTCTGCAGATGTGAGGATCTGGCAATTTGTTTCCACACATTGCACCTTGTGTGATGCACTCATCACATGGCAATGTGATAAAAGCCAATAGAACGCAGAGGATACAAGAAAATCTGCAGATCTTGCCTCCTGCAGGATATGCAAAACTAAATGCAGGGAAGGTGAATGATTTTTATTGAGAGTCATGAGCCATCAGTAGAGGGTCATTTAACCACCACCCTGTGTCTTGTATTTAGTGGAAAGGACAATGGCCACAATGACTGATACTGAAGCACCGGATTTCCTGGGGACGGTTATAGTGGAGCTAAATATGAAAGCAGATGTGCCAATGTGATACCAGACCTTTTCCTCTTTCACAATGTTTTTAAACACTATGCATCTTGCAGTTGTTGATGATAACTGTGCAGTCTTCCGGTCTCAAAGAAAAAAATCCAACATCCATTTTATAGGAAGTAATGGAGGACAAGCATGACTGGCCGACTTCTTCTCTACAGATGCACCTGTATGGTAGTTTGACTCCACTGCTTATGATAAATCTTTGCTACAAAAGTGAACATTCATAAATTATATTTCTTCATTAGTCAAAAGTTTCAGTCTTTTTTAGACCCTTGGCTATACACTACTATGCAAAAGTTTTAGGTAGGTGTAAAAAAATGCTGTAAAGTAAGAATGCTTTCAAAAACAGACCTGTTAATAGTTTATTTTTATCAAATAACAAAATGTAAAGAGAGTGAACAGAAGAGAAATCTAAATAAATTCAATATTTGGTGTGACCACTCTTTGCCTTTAAAACAGCATCAAATCTTCTGGATACATTTGCACAAAGTCAGGGATTTTGTAGGCATGCAGTCAGGTGTATGATTAAACAATTATACCAAACAGGTGCTAATCATCAACAATTTAATATGTAGGTTGAAACAATCATTAATTGAAACTGAAACAACTGTGTAGGAGGAACAAAACTGGGGGAGAAACAGCCAAACTCAGCAAACAAGGGGAGGTTGCCGAAGTTTAATTTCAAAAGTCATACACCATGGCAAACCTGAGCACAGCAACAAGATACAAGGTAGTTATACTGTATCAGCAAGGTCTCTACCAGGCAGAAATTTCAAGGCAGACCTGGGTTTTCAGATGTGCTGTCCAAGCTCTTCTGAAGAAGCACAAAGAAACCGGCAGTATTGAGGGCCATAGACACAGTGGTCGGCCAAGGAAACTGAGTGCAGCAGATGAAAGACAAATCATGCTTATTTCCCTTCACAATTGGAAGATGTCCAGCAGGGCCATCAGCTCAGAATTGGCAGAAAACAGTGGGATCCTGGTACACCCATCTACTGTCTGGATATGTCTGGTCAGAAGTGGTCTACATGGAAGACTTGTGCCCAAAAAACCATACTTCCCAAGTATAAACAAGGCCAAGCGACTCAACTATGCATGAAACACTGGAACTGGGGTGCTGAAAAATGGCAGCAGATGCTCTGGATTGATGAGTCAAAATTTGAAATATTTGGCTGTAGCAGAAGGCAGTTTGTTTGGTGAAGGGCTGGAGAGCAGTACAAGAATGAGTGTCTGCAGGTAACAAAAAAGCATGGTGGAGGTTCCTTGCAAGTTTGGGGCTGCATTTCTGCACACAGAGTTGGGGATTTGGTCAGAATTAATGGTCTCCTCAATGCTGAGAAGTACAGGCAGATACTTATCCATCATGCAATACCATCAGGGAGGCATCTGATTGGCCCCATATTTATTCTGCAGAATGGCAACAACCCCAAAGATACAGCCAAAGCCATGAAGAACTATCATCAGTGTAAATAAGAACAATGAGTCCTGGAAGTGATGGTATGGTCCCCACAGAGACCTGATCTCAACATCATCGAGTCTGGGATTACATGAAGAGAGAGAAGCAACTGAGGCTGCCTAAATCCACAGAAGAACTGTGGTTAGTTTGGAATAACCTACCTGCAGAGTTCCTTAAAAAAACAGTATACAAGTGTACCTAGAAAAATTTATGCTGTTTTGAAGACAAAGGTGGTCACACCAAATATTGATTTGATTTAGATTTTTCTTCTGTTCACTCACTATGCATTTTGTTAATTGATAAAAATAAACTATTAACATATCTATTTTTCAAAGCATTCTTACTTTACAGCATTTTTTTCAAACCTGCCTAAAACTTTGGCTTAGTACTGTATATAAAAAATAGTATTATGTAATGTATATATTTCTTTCATGTGTCTGTGTCTAAGGGAAGTGGTATGGCCCATGGGAGTGACCAGATAAAGTGAGGGTGTAGCAAAGTGTGCATGCACTTAGTTGGTCCTAGGGCAGCAGAAAATCTAAGTACATCATTGAAGAACATCACTATATACATCAGCCTTATCCCACATATGCAGGTGGGTGTGACATAACAACAGCCAACAGAAATCATCAGCTGCCTCTCCAGTGCTAACAAAAAAGCTTAAAGGGATAGTAATACTTCGTTTTAACTTTATTTTATTTTGTAGGCATTAAAAAACACGAAGAATGATATAAGTCTTATCTCTCAGTCCTTTATGGTTTATGAGATATTCACAAGCAAAGTTCCCCTCCCCTCCCCTTTTACCTAGTGTAAGCCATCTCTTCTCAGATGTGGATCAGGTTGTATGACCAGACAGATAACAGAAGGGGACAATTTTCTTTGTATGAAAACAATGAAAGCCCTTCCCCCCTTGACAAGTTTTTCAGCTTTTTCCCTTATCTTAATTGAAGATTGTCCCTCTCTGCAGTCTACCTGGGCACCTCCCTTCTGATCTGGTTGAACGGGGGGATACTTTGTTTGTGAATATCTCTTAAACCATAAAGGTTTGAGAGATAAGACTTATATCATTCGTCATGTTTTTTTAATGCCTACAAAATAAAATAAAGTTAAAACGAAGTATAACTATCCCTTTAAGGAGAATTCCACATCTTGTGTGTGTGTGTGTTTTGGTGTGTGGGTGGAGTTTCAGTGATTAACAAGTAAAATACAGAGGTTTAACAAACATTTTTTGTGTTTTTCATGTCAGTGTCCCTTTTAAACCTGCACTGCCTCAACACTTTGAAATGCAATTTTGTTAACCCTGGCTTAGAGAAAGAATGTAATATGATCTAATAGCAAAACTATGAAAGAGTAAATGTTAAAGTCCCATAGTTTGAATCTGTGACTTCTGATTGCTTCTTGGCTCATTTCATCATCACGGAAATATCTGAATCTCCACTGTTTGAACAGTGGATCAGATTTAAGTAATTGATCCTCTAATCCTGTTAAATATTTGCTTTGGTTATTTCTTCAAACACTGGGCAATATTTCATAATTAACCAATGTCAAGGCACATTTCCATACAATTGTGCCCAGCATTATTTATAAAAAAAATTGATCCTAATGTCTGTTTAACATGCCCCCTGGATTTCAGACATGACACCTTTTGTTCAGGAAAATGTGTGCAAACGTCACCAAAGGTAGAATATGTACTAAGTATTTTATTTGATTAATAGCACTTTGTTTTATGTTCCCCTGTGGTTTTCTACAACAGTAAATGGAATCTGCAGAGTAGCAAAATGGCACAAATGACATCATTATGAGGTAAGCATTCAGGCCGATGCACTAAGAGGAATTGGAGCAATTCTGGGATAAACCACTGTACTATAGGGGACAAATAAACCCCCCTTAAATTCAATGGTATTTAACCCCATGGATGCTAGAGATGTCTACATTGCATTGAAAAACAATGCTTTGGAGATCTCTCTAGCATTCAATGTATTCATGGCAAAGCATTAGATACCTCTCTGGCACACAAAGGGTTAAAAGCCCCACATTAAATCAAGAAGAATGTTTATTTGTCCCTTATGGTGCTGATGATATAATCCCAGAATTAGTCCAGTTGTTCTTAGTACCTTTAGCCAAACTGTGTCATTTTATTGAAGTTTCATGTGATGTCTGGATGTCTTTTGCTAATTCAAAACACGGGTTTTATTTTGACATGTACATTACATATGATACTTTCTCATGGTGGCTGCTGTATATCTTCTTATCCTTTGAATTACAAATGAAAAATGTTACCAAATAGGCAGCCATACCATTCATTTTTAACCACTACTCATCAAGTAATTTATCAACGAAATACTGCAGCAGATGGAGAATGGCATTATTTATTCAATTAATTGCATAATCTAAGTGCATAGTTCTGGAATCAGTCTTTTTGACATAGGTATATACTCAGGAAATAAACGAGAGGCAAAATCCCAACATGCTCATTAAAGTAAATGGGCTTTTTTATACCTAGAATTCAGATCTCAAATCAACACTTTCCACTAAAAGCCCTATTTGAAACAGTGTGAATTTCCATTTGCCTCCTAGTTTGCAGCTGATTTGCGTTGTGAACCTTTCCAAATATAAGCCAAGCAGAGATGAAATATCTGTACTATTCAAACCACTACAAATTGCATTAAATTTAAACATTAATTTTACCTCCCATACCTTTCTGTCCCTCTACAGAGACACCAGTGGGAGAACATTTTTCCAAAATGGGCATAGTGTCAAGGATATTAAGTTAACTGTATTGATGGGACTGTTCCGCCCTCAGAGGGACAGAAAGGTATGGGAGGTAAAATTAATGTTACAATTTAATGCAATTTGTAGTGGTTTGAATAGGGATAAGGAATTTCTATCAAAATACAATTTAGTTGATTGACCTTTCCAACAGACCCAAGAGCATCGTAAATACCTCTAAAGCCTCAGAGGAAGAGTGCAATTTACCATTGACTGATCAAAGATATCTGGATCTGGACTGCATTCTGTTATCTGATTTCCATGCTAAACAATGTGATGTGTACTTGTATTTAAGAGAGATGTTTTCATATTTATCTGTATAACATGCCTGAGGAAGAGACCTAAGGTCTTGAAAGCTTGCATTTAAATCTGCTTAGTTAGCCAATAAAAAGTATCAAAAACTATATTTGCCCACTGTGGTCTGTGGCACACAAGCCTGCTCCTCAGCATCCTGCTGCCCTTGCAACTCAGCAGCAGCAGGAATTAGAGCAGTTGTAAACTCTACAAATTCCAAAAATCTCGCTGCTAGTGGTGGTGATGCCCATCTCCCATTCCTTCTCAGTTTGGGATAAAAAGGCCATGTCTCTTTCATCCCACTTCTCCACCATCATCATCACCACCACCACTAGTCTCTCCGTACTGCTGCTGCTCACTGGTGGTTGGAGGAGGTGATGAGAAATGTCACTTGCCATTTTTTGGTGACGTGTAGAAGGCAGACTGGCAGCACTAGCAGCAGGCACAAGCAGCTAATCTGTGCTATTGGTTTTGGTATTATTGTGGTGGTAACAATTTTGCCTTCTTCAGGATCATGTACCACATGGACAATGACATGGGGAGAAGGGGATGCCTAGGGTCAGGGGAATGGTGTGGGCTTCTTTGACCGCTAGTCTGGATACCTTCAATTGCTTTTCCTACCACACTCCTAGCACTAGCCCCACCGTCTGCTTCACCATCACTGTTACTACTACTACTACTAACACCAACCATATAAATTTCAACCCTTGAGTCTCTCCTCACAGTCAACACTAATATGATGATTACCCCCTTCATCACTCCTAACACTAACAAGCTGCTGGACCTTCTTAGTAGTACTAGCACTGGCGGGATTGCTTGGTGATGAAAAATGTGACTGATGATCCCCTGCTGTCATCTCCTCCTCAGAAGAAGGCACATTGGTAATAGTAACAGCAGACACAAGCAGCTGACAAGTGATGCTGCTGATACTGCTAGCCAGTTCCGTCTTTTTAAATATACTTCCCCAGAGGGACAATGCCAGTGAGGGACTGTAAATCATTGGGTCTGGAGTTTGTAAGCTCCATTCACAGCTAGTGCTGCTGATTTCCTATTCCACCTCTGTATCAGCAGAGCTGGAACAGCATAAGGGTCCAAACAGTTTCTTCTGCTGGTGATAGTGATATTTGGAACACCCTCAAAAGAATCCAAAGGGGATGAGATTCCTTACATAGTAACTGAAAAAGGAGGTCACAATATTGATCTCTGTTATAGGGGTATGTAATAGACAAAAATGTAGTCTAATGTCCTATATAAGCTGGGAAGCATGCCATTTTAAAATATTTCCCTGCTGCAACATTGCCTTTGAACTTCTGTTGGTTCAGACATCATATGTAGTGTGTTTGTATTGTAAAGCAAAAGCAGGAAAGTTCCACAGACTGAAAGACCTGGCCTCTGAAGTATTACCACTGCCAGTTGCAGATGCTTGTGAGTAATGCTTGGGTTCATAGATTTCAGGGAACACCTGTAGCTTTTGGACTCTCACAGACACTGTGCTGACCTCCTTCTCCTCCTCCCCTCTCCTGATTGGATGTTTAAGGTTTAAATCACTAATGGTGCAGCATCTCTTTGCCCAATTATTCAGTCTAGTGCTGTGAGTTGTTTTCTGTGCCTGCTGTTCTAGTTTTGTTTACCTGGTTTGATTTTGGCCTGTAGCTGCCTCTGCTATTTGCCTTCCATCTTTTGCTCCAGATGCTCCCAGTGACTCATTGGCTTGTGTTTTGACTATCTGACATAGTACCTCCGATAATCCTGAAACTCCTGGTGACTCCTTGGCTTTGTCTGGCTATAGCTTGTATTTCCTTGTGTTGTCGGCCACCACAATTATTCTTGGCTGTTCCTTTCCTCCTCCTCCTTCTTCCTTTCTCCCTGTGGCCTGTCTCTGATGGATCTGGCCTATTATATTCCAGTGTTAATTCTTAAGTATATCTAAAGAGGCAGACAGAAAGGACAAATGTCAGGGCAGGGGGCAAGCCAGGGGTAGTCAGGGCAAGTCAGGTCAATCCAAATAATGGCACCACAAGAAATTCTGAATCTTGTTCAAATAACAGGCACTATAAATGTGGAAGGAACAGGCATATCAAGGCAGTTTAAATAGGAAGAAGGAGGGATGGTGCAAGGAAGGAGAGAAGGAGTATAGTGAATAAGTGGAATGGCTCCTTACACTCCCAAACAGTTGCTTATCATTCACTTTATTAGAATTTCAAAAGAAACCATCTTTTTTAAACTATGTGTGTGCAGCACAGGTTGTTCACTGACCAAATATTGTCATTCAACTGTAAACTGCAAACTAAGGCTAGGTACCAGAGATATACAATGGAACACCTAGTCACAATCAGAGATAACACAGGATGAAAGGGGATGATCCAGAAGTCAGAAGATCAACAGTCACCTCTAAGAGGATACGACCTGCTCGGAGAATAGTAGAGAGTAATATAAACAGAATAATACAGAAATTATTGAAATAGGCTCACACACAGGACAGGAAAAATATCACAAAGAAAAGATTCCTCGTTAAGGCCCCAAATCAGAGAGAAGGAGAACAAGCGGGGTAAGACTGCAGAGTTACCAGTAGTGCTGGAGGCACAAGAAGAATCGAAGGCAACCCAACCAGAGGACATGACTGCTAATATTATATATAAGGGCAACAAGTTTCTTAAGTGAGGTTGGAATGGCCTCAGAAAAGAAGTGATGAACAACTGATATAACCTTTTTTAAATACTCTGGGAGCAGAAGGCTGCGAATCCAAGATGTTAGATGCTCTTGACACCTTTGATGGCTATCCTCAGATACTTCTGACAGACTTCTATTAAAAAAACATGGACGTATGATGCTTCTGGTTGTAAAAACATGTCCTGGCTAGATACTATTCCCTGCTGCTCTGATACCCTCCATCTTGAAGATCTCTGAACAAATAAACTTGTTCAAAAAGCTGAGATTGATCACCAGACAGCATCCTGGCTTCTCCACAACTAAGAATACTGATGTGTAAGCGAAATTGAACCAGTACTAGAATCAAATATTGGATACATTATGGGCTTTACTCTTGGAATACAACATGCATCATGTGTGGTTAAGATCTACCCACTGGAAGGACTTAAAATATTATTTTGAAACCTTTGCAATCACTGCCAATATACCGGAAACTTCTGCAATTATTTCCATTTTTCATGAATGAAATTTACTCTTCATGCCAATGGAATAGCTTACCTGCATCAGAAATGTTGCTTGTTCTGTGGAGTATGGGCTCTTCTCATTTAGACCCCTTACCAAAATAGGGCTTTGAGAAAGATTTCCTGGGTTTCTAATTCTTTCTCAAATTTTTGTAAGGGATAAAAAAATATTTTGTGAGGATTAAATCATATATCCCCATGAAGTTGAGTATTTATAATTTACAAAGAGGCAACACAAATAAGATTTTCTATAAACTTTATCATGGACATGGACATCACTAGATCTTCTCTGGAAAATTAATTTAAAATGTATTCCTCCAGCTAGCATACCATTCTCATTAAGATATGGCAGCACAAGTAGTAGCCAAAATGCCTAAAAGAATTAACTTGGGCTTTGTAACATATATTAATAGCCATCACTGTTTTTTTGATCAGTTAAGCATCTGAGACCTAAACCATCTTCCACTGGAATAGTAGTCTTCTTAGATAAACTGGCCACACGAGCATCAACATCAGAGATCAAAGGGAAAGAGGGGTTTTAGCTTTTTAGGGAAAGCTAACCTCTTTTTGAGCAATCTCTTGCACCTTTTTAATGACATAATTATTAATTACCTCATGAACAGGAAACCTTATAAGCCTTTTTATACCTCAGAACCACAGTACCTTTCTTAGATCTTGAAACAGGAATATACCCAAACTACACTGAGAGTTTCATTTCCTTGACAAGCATAGCAAGCAAATGTGTTTACGTCATCCTTTCTGCCCTCTTCAGAAATCTCACAAAGAAACTAAGAATGGGCTATGACTTCTGATACCTAAGGAAATGGACAGGCCTTCAGACAGGCCCGATGAAATAAAAGCATTAAAAGTCTCTTGTGTCATACTTTTAAACCATGAGGACATAAAAGAGAATTTGGTACTTTCCTGTTACCCGGAACCATTTTCAAAACTAATTCCTGTTGTTGTTATTTCCTGTCAGAATCTGTCCTGATATATATATATATATATATATATATATATATATATATAATATTATAATAAAGATTTTGTTTAAAAATGTTTGAAAGCAGGAGAGTACAGAGAATTTCTCTAACATGTTACCTTTGATACAAGCTGCACATATTATTTTGGTGCATCACTCCAGAAGCCCTAAATAACACTGGATGGATTTTTTGGCAGAAATGAATTAATGTATATTACCCTACTTCATCCACATAAAATTAAATATGCCTAAAATGTTTGTTTCAATAAATAGATAAAGCAACAAATAATTTATAAAATAATTAGATAACTTTAAATCAGTTTCACATTTGCCACCAAATGTTCTTATATCAGGTCAATGTATCCATTTATCATAACAGATTGCCAGTGGTTCTCAGACAGGATGCAGTGGCACTTTGGTGTGTCCTGGGCATCATCTTAGCATGTCAAATTTTTCTAGAATGATTTTGATAAAAAATGTTTGCGTTTCAGATGTAGAATTATGAACATTATTATGCCAATGATGCTTATTTTGCTATTTGGAAGAATATTATATATATATATATTATTCATTAGCACCCCTCATTGCACTCATGATAAATGACCTAGAAAATGTTATGGGTGTCCTGAAAATTCTATATTGTGTGTCAGAGGCGCCTTAAGCAAAAAATAGATTGGGAGCCACTACCCTATATGTATAGGTCCACATACAGATCTAGAAAATATAAATGTGACACTAGAAATGCTGCTGAAAAAGAACCTGCTCTTACATTAAATAGCTTCCAGTAATAATAACTGACACAGTGTAAATCTCTGCTTAGATTTATAATTCTCTTGACTCTGTTTATGAATTGATCTCCGTAGGTGATGTGTGGCTTTGTGTTGGGAAAAGCACCAGTCAGAGTCCAACAATAGTCTTTGAGTGTAAGAGGTATATTTATTTGGTCATTGCAATTTTCATCAGCTGAAAACAATGAAGGAAATTAGAAATATGATTGTGCTATTGTTCATGTGTGCTTCTCAATATCAGAGCTAATTTTATTTAAACATTATTGTCGTTTTAAAAATAAAATTCACATTTGGTTCATGGTTCACTGGTGGGAATGACAGTGATATGAATATCCCCCAAATTACAAATATGTATATATCAAGACAAAATAGTTGCAATTGAATGGAAGAAAGAAGAGCTATTTTAGTACAAATCTGTTAGGACAGAATGTGTTCTGAAGCTGTGTAGGGGCAATAAACCAATAGCTTCTCAATGATCGCTTGGTAGGAGCTTGCATATGATTAATTACTGAAGTCAGAACAATGTGCTTTCTTCTTAAATGAGGAATGTTCTGTAGATATCACTCACACCTTCAAAGGGGCAAAGACTTCAAATAACCATGGATGCCAGGTCTTATTCACATACGTATAGAAATGCATTGTCCTTAAAAAAGACCTAAAAATACAGTACGGGCAATGCTCAAACAAAGTCCAAAAATAAAGCTTGCTCTGCAGGAGATTTTCACTACAGCACCTCACACGTTACCCCCAGCTACTAGTAAAAAAGGCAACATTAATATGTAGACGTACAATGGAAGCACAAAATGTAGATGGTTGATGACTGAAGTAAATGAGAGCAGAGATGGAGAATAGTCAGTTGAGCAAGTCAGGAGTGAATTTAACAGGGAACATAGATTAGGATAGGTCTGTACACACTATAGTCAGCTGCTAAATACAAAAACCGGATCAAGGTGAATAGTGCAGAGCTATATCAGTCAAGTATGTAACCTTTTGCTGACAGTGGGTTATCCAATGCTTGGAAATATATTATATTTCTCTCTGGCACTTTAAAGAGGAACTAAATCTATATAGGAATAAGTAACATTCAATGTGTTTATAGTATAACTTAGGTAGAAGTAGGAGTTTTTCATACAGGTATACAGGTATATAAGTATTTTTTGCATAGTATCTGTTCTGTATTTGCTGTGTGCCATTTTAGGCCTATATTTAGTTTTCACCTATACACATTAAACTATAAAGAAATAACCCTGTCTATGTTCCTAATGGGACACAAGAATGTTATCATAGTAGTAATATATTCAATTACAGATTACCTCAGAGTTCAAATACAATAACATTAAGTATTTATACTAAACTGCTGTAAGCAGACAAGTTCTTTCTATTGAACACATTAGGTGCCACTTATTTCAAGGGTAAATTTCCTCTTTAAAGGTTTAAGGGGAAACTACTCTGAAATATGCTAACTCCAAGGGCAAACAGGAAATGATGTTGGTATTTTGATGGCTTTATATACAGTGATGCACTGATGAAACAACAGACTAGAAGACATAAGAGCTCTTGCTCCTAGCTAAAAGACAATTACAGTAGAGACCATAAACTTAAATAAAACAAAATATAAAGAGAGGGTGCCTCATTGGGTGATATCACTTCTGATAGAAGAAATATATCCACAATATTCTTCAAACATTACACTCACAACAAAAATGGGCTACATATTAGGCTGACCATTTCTCCTTGAGACAAAAAAGGGACAGGGTGTGGGACAGACTGTCACTGAGTGACTGGAAATTGAACACACTGACAAGTACAAATGAACTTAATATAAAACTTTATTAAGTAATATGAAGGCAGGAGATAAGGCAACAGGCAAATGGCAATAAATGACACACAGTAGTATGATGATGACAAGTGGCAGTAGATAGTGGCACACCTTCACAAGACAAGGTAGGAACAATAAAGGCACTTCCTTACCCTTCACAGGACAGGTGGTCAGAAACGGAATGGCCCTGGGACTACACGGTAGATGTGAGGGCAGTGCAGGGCACTCCCATACAAAAACAGAATGGCACACCTTCACAAGACCAGAGAGGAACGGTGCAGGCACTTTCCTCACCCTTCACAGGACAGGTGGTCAGAAACGGAATGGCCCTAGGACTAAATGGTAGATGTGGGCACAGTGCAGAGCACTCCTGTACCCGCATAGGATGGCACACCTTCACGAGACCAGAGAGGAACAGTGTAGGCACTTTCCTCATCCTTCACTGGACAGGTGGTCAGAAACGGAACAGCCCTGGGACTACACGGAAGACGTGAGGGCAGTGCAGAGCACTCCCAAACACAAAGTTGGCAAATAAGTGGAGTAGACCAGTATCCCGACAGGGGATACACTAGACAGTAGCCAGATGGAGATAGGCTAGACAGCACAGACCGGCATGACCATGGGAGGTGAGACACACGGAGTGACTGACAAGCGCCGCTTAACGGAAGTGAGCGCAAAGCGGAAGACACAGGGCAGCATGGGCACCAAACCGAAAAACAGAATGGTCATGGAGCGCAACACAGAGGGTAAACCAGGAGGCAGCCAAAGGTCAAAACTGGATCGGATAGTCAGACGTCATCAATGGTCGTAACCGGAATGGGTAGTCAGTCAAGCCAGAGGTCAGGGCCGGAACGGGTAGTCAGACGAGCCAGGAGTCAGAACCGGATACAGGTAGTCAAACGATCCAGGAGTCAGAACTGGAACGTGTAGTCAGACGTAGCCAGGTAATACACAGAAACGGTAATGCACCAACACAGTAATAAGCTCAGTTACACCACGAAAGGGCACTGGGAGTGACACAAGCTAAGGTTTAAAAACCCTGATGGGTAGGTGGAGCAATGACCTCATCAGCGTGGTGCCCTATAAGAATAGCGACTCAGCAAGAGCTACAGCCAGATAGTAAACAATGTCTCTCCAGGGCACTGTCAGTCACAGGCAATCACAGGGCACTGTGATACAGACAGACAGTGGGACTCCGTCACTCCAAGTCTGAGCGTAGTAAGGTTATCACGGTGCCCGTGATTGCTGCAGTTCTCTGTCTATCACCTGCAGGGAGCTCCCATTGGCTGTCTGCAGTCAGCCCGCCTCTGGTTGCCTTTTTAAACTCAGTCTGGGCACCTTTTAGTTGCCCTTTCGTGGTGTCTCTGACAGCATTCTGTTTGCCTGTCTGCTGAAGCTATTGGGCCTGTTCCTGAGTTCCTGAGTTTACCTGTTCCTGTGTTCCTGCCTGCTTGTCGGTTCTAGTCCGGTTCCAGTTGCTGTCGTTCCGGTCGCCAGCCGACTAGCGGTGCTTGTCCCGGTTGAGCCTCGGCCTGCTCCTGCTGTTTCCTGTGTTCAGTTCCTGTGGCGATATTTCTCTCCTGTCGCTCCAGCGACATACTGTCTGTTGGTCCCAGCGTGCGGGCGCTGGTTTACTTCATTAGCCTTGCGACTCACAATACTGTCTCTTGGTCCCAGTGTGCGGACGCTGGTTTACTCCATTAGCCCTGCAGCTCACAATACTGTCTGTTGGTCCCAGCGTGCGGACGCTAGTTTACTCCATTAGCCTTGCGGCTCACAATACTGTCTGTTGGTCCCAGCGTGTGGACGCTGGTTTACTCCATTAGCCTTGCGGCTCACAATACTGTCTGTTGGTCCCAGCGTGCAGACGCTGGTTTACTCCATTAGCCCTGCGGCTCACAATACTGTCTGTTGGTCCCAGCGTGTGGACGCTGGTTTACTCCCTGACTTGCAGTCAGGTTTCTAGGTGCTGTCCAGTCCTAGCAGCACTTATTTCAGATGTGTACTAACACTAGCCTCTCCTTGGGTGAGACAGCTTGACCGTATACTCTATTTACCATCCTACTGTCATCGTCATCTGACAGTCGCTGGTCTTGTGGTGTCTTCCTCCTTGGGTTGCCCTGCCCGGTATTGGTAAGGCCGGTAGAACCTTTCACGTTACCACCTTTAGGTTGCCTTACCCTGTATTGGCAGGGCCGGTAGAGCCTATCCTTGGGTATCCATTCTGAGCTGCCATGCCCGGTATTGGTAAGGCCGGTAGAACCTGTTACGCTGCCACTCCACGGTTGCCTTACCCGGTATTGGCAGGGTTGGTAGAGCCTATTCCTTGTGTATTCCTCAGGCTACCCTGCCCGGTATTGGTAAGGCCGGTAGAACCAATACGTTACCATCTTACGGTTGCCTTACCCGGTATTGGCAGGGCCGGTAGAGCCTACTTATCACTATTCCTTCAGTATTGCTTGGTTTGCCTTGCCGGTATTATTTACAAGGCCGGTAGAACCTATCTCAATTGTCAATTGTTTATATATATGTGATGTTTGTATATGTATGAAAACCCTATGGGATTGCCTTAACTTTTCAATAAAGTTATGTTTTTACCTAAACCTTATGTCTGAGAGTCTTAACAAACCGTGACAAAGATGCAAGCAGTGAGAATGCATTTGCTCTGTCTCTAGTGGTGTTCCCTCTCTCTGGCCAAAAAGCCTACCCCTGAAGTAAATCAGAACTTCCTCTCTTCGTCACGCACACTAGTGGTTTTACTGTGTTTACTGTACGCATTGATTACCATAGAGTCTTATGACTCGTTGTCATATCACTGTCTAAAAGACTCTATGGTAATTTAACATAGACTTGAGAGTCTTGGACAGTTATGAGTCACTAGAGTCATAAGACTCTATGGTAATCAATGTGTATAGTAAACCCACTAGTGTGACAAAAGAAAGTTCTGATTTACTTTATCTTATGAAAAATAAACAAGCCACGTGCTGTTTTTTACAAATAAAAAAAAAGGGATAAAATTGACATTTGTATTAAAAAGACGAGACGGTCTGGAAATATGAAAAAAATGGTACTGTCCCATTTAAAAAGGTACATATAGTCAGCCTACTACATATAAAAGAAGCACACCAGCAAATGGAGGATATTGAATCTGCCTCCACAAAGATCTCAGCCTTGGTAAGACTAGCAGCCATTTCTATAGAGATACCATCGTACCTTAAAAAAGAAACAAATTGCCAGAAACCAAACAAATGAACAGGGCAGAAGGAGGGTGCTATAATATAAGTCTGAATGCCATGTAGTTGGGAACTTTACTCACACAGATGGGACGCTGGTGAGGGTACTTCCATCCGCTAGCATGAGAGCAACAGGCGAATGAATGCTCTCCCCTGTTTGAGCAACCAAGAGTAAAACACAATCTGTAGCTTTGAAGGGTAACATATGTATTTACTAAAACAGTGTATTAAAATCAATGAGACATGTCTCTAAAAAAAACACCTGTATAACAATCAACACATTTCAGGGTCTGATACAACCTTTTCATCTGGATACAGACAATGCCAGTAATATCGGCATTTTCCGTATCCTGATGAAAAGGTTGGATAAGATCTTGAAATTCTTTGTAATATTGCCATTGTCTGTATCCTAACGAAAAGGTCAGGTAAGACCTTGAAATGCATTGATTGTTATATATGTGATATCAGCATTGTCTTTATCCTGATGAAATGTTCGGATAGGACCTTGAAACGTGTTGATTGTTATATAAGCATTTTTAGAGACATGTTGTCTATGTTTTAAATATACATTTTTATGATATACATATATTACCCTTCAAAGCTACAGATTGTGTTTTACTCTTGGTGGCTTGATCGGGGGAGATCATTCATCCCCTCTTACTTTCATGCCCATGAATGGAAGAACCTTCACCAGCATTCCATCCGTTTGAGTAAAGTTTCCAACTATATGACATTCGGATGTATATTATAGCACCTCCTACTGCTCTGTTTGTTTGTTTGATAAACTTGAATAAGCAGTGAGCAATCATATGTAAAGCAATTTGCAGCTACAATATCTGGATTCTGGTATTATCCATGGCAATTCTACACAGGCGTGGAAATGGATGTCACAGGAAGAAGTGACAACAGAAATGATCAAATATACCTGAAGAGTAGAATGTGTATAATAAAAGACCACTAGAGATAAAGGAGGTGTCATACCTTGCGACTGTCTGTTGGAGCCGGCCGCATCGATGCCTCCTCTCTCGGCATTCCACGCCACTCTGGTCCTCTTCCTGTCTGTTCTGACAGGTGTGCGTCATCAGGGGAATCCTCTGTTGACGCACGCATCACTCCTTAATGGGACCTTGTCCCTATTGTGTGCTCTTCCTCTTCTGCTTACTATTTCAACTGCCTGGACAACTAGCTCAGGTGCCTTTGTGTTGGTGTCCAGTGCAGTAGTCCTGAGTCCCTGTAGTTTCTCCATGCTTGACTCCTGACTTGTCTGACCATCCATTCTGGTGCCGACCTGTGGCTCTGTCTGACTGTCCACTCCATGTTTGACCCCTGGCTTAGTCTGACTATCCAATCTGGTGCAGACCTGTGGCTCTGGTTGACTACCCGGTCCATGCTTGACCCCTGATCTCTCTGCCCATCCATTCTGGTGCTGACCTGAGGCTCTGGCTGACTATCCACTCTGTATATGACCCCTGGATTAGTTACACTATCCTTTCTGGTGCAGACCTGTTGCTCTGGCTGACTACCTACTCCGGGCTTGACCTCAGACTTGTCTACCATTCCCTCTGGTGCTACCTGTGGCTCCAGCCTAGGTACATGCTCTACGCCTGTAGGCATTGTAACTATCTAGTCTGGTATTGCAAGTGGCTGGGTCATATCTCTGGCTCCAGACCCCTTTTTAGGGGACCCACAGGTAGCAGTCTCCTATTTCTGGTAGGAACCTCTTGCTCCGAGCTAGGGCTACTTTCTCACTCCTCATTGTATTCTGTGGTATTTCACATTACTTTGCATTATTTCAATATAGGTGGAGTTGTATACAGTACTTGTCTCTTGCCTAGTCTCTGACTGCGTGACTGGAGGCTTCATTTAGCAAGCCAGAAGTCAGTTTACCTAACAACACAGATCAGAAAATTTGAAAGGAGCTGAGGTCAGAAATTTAATGGGGTGTCACGACTAAGCCTAGCACAGAAGCCCGGAAGTTGGAAAAGATACTCCTCCAACAAAGGTGATTGGGGCTAGAGGCTAGAGAGCGTCGCTAGAGGGCGAAGCTAGAGTACGTAGGCCAACCATAGTGGGGTGTGCTGCGGCCTAAGCCGTCTAAAGGTGGTAGCCGCAAGGCTAGATAGCCCCCTTCGGTTGAGCCTCCGGGGACTCAGGATACCCCACTACGGTTGGACTATACCCCAATCACCTCAGGGTGAAACTGACTCCAAGAAGATGGATAAGTAGGACACAAGCAGGACTAGTCACAGGATACAGGACTGACCAGAGCAGGATACACAGGATACAGGACTGACCAGAACAGGATACAGGACACAGGACTAACCAAAGCAGGATACAGGATACAGGACTGACCAGAGCAAGTCAAACCTAGAGACATTCTGGATTTATAACCACATTCAGTAGGCATGAAGGACTCAGATGGAATTATCTTTTATATATATTTACTTTGCCATAATATTATAAGACTTTATGTATTATATTATTACATATTAGTGGTAACCATTTATATGTTGTTAATGTTGCACTTTCCTGCCTAAAACTTATACATTGCATCTATTACCTAATATGTTTTTTTTTTTAATTATTTTTTTTTTTTACCCCATATATCTATGCCAGTTATGTTATGTGTATATTTGCAAATATTCTATAATAATTATTATTTGTTTTAGGAAGGGAGATGTAGTATTTTTAGGTTTGGCTCAAGCCAATCAGTTTATAGTAGGCGTGGTTACCACTCTTTAATGTCTAGATACTTCCTGGTTTTTGTCAGAGCAGTACTGTTATTTTATGAACATGTTATATATCATATCTCTGCTCACAGAAATAAACCAACACCTGTTAATATAATACTCAGCATTGTACTTGTATTGGACACTAATAATAAGCAATTGCATTGTACATGAAGTTTGTTTCAATAGCATGGATATGTAGATACCAGAGATTTTGTGAGGAGTTGGCATGGTATGGGAAGTGAGCAATTCTGATACAAATCAGTTGTAGGATTTCTTATTTTTCCTTAGTGTACATTTTAACCCTTTGAATTCCAGAGAGGTATCCAACACATTGCATTGCAATGCATTGGAAAATTCTAGTCTTTGATGGATTAAAAGCCCCTGTAAAACTACTGTAAATTTTCACTTTCCCTATGGTCCAAATAGTTTGCTCCAGAATTGCACTTTTACTTTGTGCATATGGTTCACTGCTTCTATGAATATAAGCAATTAACCGTATATTGCACACCTCTCTGGCCCTCAAAGAATTAAAGAAAAATACATACTTTAAATTGATACATTAAAATGTTGTTATTATTGTAATTGTCAATTTTAATATGCTATAATGCACACATATTATAAAACATACTAGACAAATATTTATAATAATGGTAGAACATAACACCATTTTTGTTAGAATGGAAGAACACTTTTTAATCTTTCCAGTAACTGCCTTCTTTAGAGGACATTTTCCCAGTTGTTTTAACAAATTGGATACACATGCTACTGTGCATGAATCTGACAGCTAATGTTCCTTAATTTGTAACTTGCTTTGCAAACTGTTGGATAGTGAAGTCACAATTTAGTGCTTCTTTACAAGCATAAACAATGAGGAAGATTGAAAGGACTACTCTTAAAAAATGTCAAATTTTATGAAAGAATGCATTTTCAATTTAATCTGTCACTGGGGCTTTCAAAACATGACACTCCCCCGATGTAATATACTTTGATGATAAACTAGATTAACTTCCCTAGTACAAGTGAAAGGCCACCTGTTGCCAGAATGCCCATATTCCTCGTTGGCTGTCTTGTAGCTGTCATCACTTCAATGCAATCTGCACCCAACATGCTGGAATATAATGAATATGTCAGGAGTTGGAGGTCAGCCATCAAAGTACATGAAAACTTGGCTTTCATACAGTGTTAGCATGGAGGACTCGCCTATCATTTTGTGCAAAGGATTTCTGCTCCACTTGATTTGTTTGCACAGGGTTTGTTGCTGTTGGATAGAATATATATACTCAGAGACTTTTTGACAGCTCATTGAAATATTTTCACTCTATGTAATAATATTTTCATGAATCCCCAAGCTAATACAAGCTAATAGAGTAATTTAATTCATGTATTCTCTGTCTATTTGTATCTATTATATTATTGAAATGTGTTGAAGTGTTTTGACTATAGGGACAAAACACTGGGAAAAGATAGCTAAACAGTATTCAGTGTGATAAAATAATACTGAACATACTACATACTTGTCATACACATCACTATCCTCAAACCGCTATTACCTATATATAATGTGGTTAATACCAAGATTCTAAACATTTTATTCCAAAAAGAAGTCATTTTTAGAAGATTCAGTTTTCTATCAAAACTATAACTTGAAACACGTCTCTTTTATGTGCAAAGACAGTGTGCTGACTTCGTGTGAAGGTTATAAAAGGAAGTAATTTCTTTGTGAAATGTTTGCCATAATGAGAGGTGGCCAGCTCCATAAATTCAGCTAATAGAATTTATTTTTCCACTGGTCAGGCATATATATCTGCTCAGTCTGGCTTTATGTACACAGTTTAATGTTCTTTAATTTTTCCAAGCTTGCTCCCATTAAGTTCATAAATAGCATGCATATTTGTACTTCCCATATGCAGAACTTTACATTTTCTACATTAAATCTAACATTCAATTTGTTTTCCCAGTCTGCCATTCTGTAGAGCAGGCCTGTCCAGGTTCAGTCCTCAAGGGCCACCAACAGTGCAGAATTTAAGGATTAAGCACAGGTGAGTCTGTCAAAATGAATGAACCACTGATTAATCAGGGCAGTCCTTAAATTGTGGCCTGCTGGTGGCCCTTGAGGACTGATCTTGGACAGCCCTGCTGTGGTGAATTGCCATTCATCTCTGATTTTATTATCTTGCAAAATTTAGTGTCAGATGCAAATACTGAAATGGTGCTTTCTATACCTATATCTAGGTCAGTGTTTCTCCATCAGTAGGAGCACTGGGAAAATAGGCAAAGGGTTATTCACAAACTTTGGTCCTGTCCTTAGTAGATATGTACTGGGTTGGCCCTCTGCAAAATTATTCAAGCCGAGACAGTGCTGTGGAACAGTTTGGCATGTCTAAACATGAAGGTATATCCTCTGAATGAATAATCCTTAAGCAATTACATAGAGGTGAGAGTGTGAAATAATTGAACTCACTGTGAAACTGAACTTAGTTACCCCATTTCCTCTCCTACACCCATTCCCCTTAAAGAAGTTCATATTTTCCATTTAATTTGAACTAAAGAATATATTAACACCATAAAGAATGACTGTATGAAATCTTATACGTGAGAAACAAATATTAAAATAAAAATCACGTCTATGAGCTAGAGTAGGGTGAATTCATGCCTGTTTGTTTCTGTGTGCGAGCTGGTTGCTCTCACAATAACACAGATGGCTGTAAAGTGCATTTTTGTCTTTTTTTCTCATATAATGGCTTTTCATTAATTTGTAAATATTAAATTAGAAGAAATTTAATGTTGGGGTACTTAAAAAATTAAGTGTTGTGCTACTTGTGACATTTTGTAATACTGCAATTTACTTGCTACCAAGAAGAAAGAGGAATGTTGTTCTACATAATTTATAAACATGTTAAAAAGCAGTGGCCGGAGTACTGAACCCTGTGGTACTACCGTGGCAACTTTAACTATATTTAAAAATATTCCATTTACAACAGCACACTGTTCCTTGTCCTTCAACCAATTTTCAATCTATTTTCAAAGGTTATCCCATAGTCCTAATTTCCTTATTTTATAACTAGTTTCCTGTGGGGCAAAGTAATGCCTTTCCAGAGTATATATATATATATATATATATATATATACATATATATATATATATATATATATATTTACTACATCTACTTCTTTCCTAAGTTCCTACTTACTTCTTCACAGGTCTATTCTTCTAAAAACTATGTACCTTGTTCTGGTATAAGGCAGACGGTAGATATACTACATCTACTGTTCAACCATTATCTAGGTTCTAACTTACTACTTCTTAGAATCTCAATAGATTTGTTTAGGAATATCTAATCCTCAAAACACAAAACAACACAAAAAACCTTGTAGTCATACTCCTGTACTGAAGTAAAGCACCAGTCAAATTTCAGAAAATACTGCATTGGTGGTCCTTGCCTTGAGCCTGCATCCTAGATCTCCAAACCATTTTTCTTTGCAGAGAGAGAGAGATTACCAACATCTCTAAGTTGTCTATAAATCACATCTTATGATTTGCACCTCATTTGTAAATTAATTGGCTGCTAGACTTTTGGCTGCAGAAGCACCTGTTACTTGCTCTAGAAGTGCTGAACAGCAGTTCATAATTGAGACACTGGAGTCACAAGGCTGAAATATGATGCTTGAGATACCGGGACATTTTTGAAAATGTAGCTGAATGTGTTTTAAAAATATATATATTCTGAACATTACTGGCTTATTTGGCTCTCTGTATCTGGCCATTTCTAATAAGTCATAGTTATCATAATAAGTATATAAAATAAAAAAGGAAAAAGAAGGACATTTTTGACATGATTCCTGATGAAGAATTGGGGCTGCACAATTTTGTGACCACACTGCCAAATTTATAAATCAAAAATATGTATTATTTTTTAAGCATGTTCCCAGGCATAATCCTGTGTCATTCTTTCTCCCAACATTTGTCTCTCTCTCACTTACCTATCACTCAAACAACAGGCAGTAGTATTACTTATTAGACAGGAGTACCAGGGCAAGGGTAATATAAATTAGGAAGGGAACAGAAGCAAATGTACTATATGATATATATTTACAAAACAAATTGTATGGGCCTATACATATTGAAATGCAAAAAACATACATTTCAGTCAGTATTGAATATTTTTCCACTCAAAAGAAACAAAATCATTTTTGTATTATAAATGGCCACACAACTGACACAACATTAATAACATTTCAAATAATATTCTATTTGCAAAGTATGGGTGGTGGGATTTGTGTGGTGTTAATGTTCATGGATCCTTAGCCCTAATTATCTCAGCTCTTGTAACACCTGGTGGTTCCATCCTCATACCTTTAGTGGGAATGGTAAACATGACCAAATCATCTGCTGCCTTAAGATTCAATGTGCAGACCAAAACTTGTCTTCACTTTACCCATATACGAAGTAGAGATCACAATATAAAAAGCATTGGCAATTTGGCAGTACTCTTTTGAACAAAATAAAAAAGATTTGTAATTGTCATTTCTTAAACTCCCCGGAACAAATAAACAGCGATAAACAAAGGTGGCTTGAAACTATCTAACTTGTTTGTCACCTCTCCTAATTCTAGTACCTAGTATCATAAAAATGCAAGCAAGACAAAACTGGAAAAATACAAAAATAAAATCTAATCTAAGTGTAGTATATGTATTACAAATAGAAAATAAAACAGAAACATCAATCATTGCACTCACATATTGATCATCTTGGGCTAGTTGCCTATTAGGAATTCCAACCCCTGTTCTGTGCCTTTGTACCTCCACTGTTACTGGTCTTGTCTGTGTACAACAGGTCCTGGTGTGAGATGGAATCCATTCCCAACAGCAAAAAATAACAATGCTAATGGTATCTTCACAGCAAGATCACACACATGCAAGCTTTCATATAATAGTTCAAAAGGATGATAAAGAGTCCTTGAAAAGAATCTAAAATCCATCACCGGTAAACTCATGGCTCAGGGCCAACCCCCCAACAGTTGTTGGTGGTCTGTACTGGGAGCAGGGGGAGAGGAGTCTCACAGGGTGTTTGGGAAGGACTGATTCAAGGAGAGGACAACTAATGGAAAGAAGACTTGGACAGTTCATTCTATTTATAATCCAGTCTGACATAATTCTTGGTCTGACTTATTCTCCGAAGAACCTTACCTATAAACCCAGAGTGGCAAAACAGAAATCAGTCCAGTTTATCCTCAAAAAGATAAAGTTCAAACAGGTTAAAAGATGTCACATCACATGCTTATTTATTTGCAATGGATATTGCTTCAGTGTTAAAACACTGTCTCTCTCTCCAAGTGTATGATGCATTTCCATTTTGGAATTAACATTAGTCAAATATTATATAAGTAATTATTACCTGTGACACATGAAGATAAAGTCAACTATAGCAACCCCATTTGTTACTACAACAGGTATAGCAACCCTTGACTGACAAAGCCAAGTAAATTGACTTCTTTTAGCATCACCTTTATACATACAAGGGAAAATAAAGATATAGTAGGTGCCCTTCTTGATACAATCCAACATTCCTCATCAATCGTCCATACCAACTGGGGACCAGTTTTCAAAACAGATAACTTAATTTATAATCCTTTTAAATTGAGAAAATGACTGTATTTATTGCATGCTAAATGATAATGGATAACTGAAACATTTGTTTAAAATTATCCTTTTCCTTATACACAAATAAATCCTTGTGTTCCCCGATTTTAACTATATTATAGACCCTTGTTATAGTCTAGTCTGCATAACTTCTTTCCCTCATTCTCTCTACATAAATGCATTGACATTCAAATTATTTCCCTGTATCAACTGATCTTAGAACATCTATCATAGCATAACTGATGCTGGTATTTCTTGGAAGTACAGTTTATGTCCTGTGGGCAGTAGGATACCTACAACTGAAAAAAAATGGCACACCCTGTGGTGCCTATTTTAATCATATGAAAAACAGCCACAAATCTAATGACAGTCAAGCAGGATGTCCACTAGTTTCAGGAATATGGCTGGTCAATCAATCTTTATGTAAACTTGTGATTAGATAGTTATTCAATGGAATCTAAACATGTTTTGCAAAACCTTTACAGAGTAGATTTGAAGGATAACTAAGTTTGGCTAACCTGTGATGTGGTGTTCTTGTATCCTGTGATACTTCATGATTTGGTTTTAAGGGGAGTAAGATACCACCTAGATAAATATATTAACTGCGCTGAACTGTTGGCACTTTTTCTCATTTGATGGCTTGTATGATCTCCAAAGAAGTGGAACCTAGATAGGTGCAAGTTTTGAACCATCATACCTCAACCCCATGCCTTTTTGGTTTATAATAATAATAATGACTGTAATTTAACATGTATCATGCATAGTGATTCCAAGGAGATAGCATATTTAGATTAACTGGTGTAGTTATATGTTACAACAACAGTGATAGAAACATGTAACTATAGGAATGATATGGCTGTTAATGTGCTACTTTGAGCTGACAGTTGTTATTCCTGTAATTTTTCAGGGGCATCCCCATGGGGGAGTTGGTTGGAACTTCTCCAAAGAGAAATCCTTCGAAAGGTCAAAGTGATATTTTAGTTGAGAGATTGGGATAAAGAGGTTATTTGTCATGGATATCCTAGGAAATCTGTGATGGACGCTAGCGACAGTGCCCAGATGACCTGAGGAGCTTGAGACAGAGGCTTGTGTGCAATTCTCGGGATCATAGCTTAGGTACAGTAATGATCAATCTAATCCCTTGCTGCAGCCAAAGCCTGATTAAAGCGGAACTATCATACAAATAATATTGGCACCCAATATATATTCGTAACATAGCCGTTTGCAAATCCTTTCTGTTTTTAAATTCAATATGTCTGCTTTAATGCTGATTCACTAGTTCTTCAGCAGGAAGACACTGAATGACAACAATGTCTGTCCCGTTCACTGCCAGCATTGGTGGTGACGCTAGTTGGTTACCTTAAGGTAACCAAAATTCCTGAATGCACAGGCACACAGAGCTTCCCTTGTAAGCTCTGTGCAGCCTGATGCCTTAGAAAGAAGTGACGTATCATCAATAATGTGGACATAATAATAATATTAATAATAATAATCTTTATTTATATAGCGCCAACTTATTCCGCAGCGCTTTACAATAGGGGATAGACATATAGAGATATTAAATAGTACAAATCATATGTTGAGAACAGAAGGATCAGAGGGCCTTGCTTGTGAGAGTTTACAGTCTAGAGGAAGGTGGAAAGGATACAGAAGGTATAAGTGCTGTTGGGTGTAAGTGTCTCCTGCCGCATAAGCTGCCGGTCAGTTGGTGGAAGAGAGGAGTGCTAGTGAGTGTAGTGGTCCAGGGAATGGTTGGTTCTTGGTGATAATATTTATGGAGGTAGTTGATAGGCTTCCCTGAAGAGGTGAGGTTTCAGGGAGCGTCTGAAGATCTGAAGGCTAGGGGAGAGTCTGATGGGGCGGGGGAGGGAATTTCAGAGCTCGGGTGCAGCATGGGAGAAGTCCTGTAGGCGGGAGTGGGAGGATGTAATGAGAGATGTGGAGAGGAGAAGGTCATGTGCAGAACGAAGTTGGCGAGTGGGAGTGTATTTGGAAATGAGAGATGAGATATAGGGGAGTGAGGTGTTAATAAGGGCTCTATAGATGAGCACCAGGATTTTGAATTTAATTCTGTATGCTAATGTGGGCCAGTGTAGAAATTGGCAGAGGGGACTGATGTTGGAGAAGTGGTTGGTGAGGTAGATTAGTCATGCTGCTGAGTTCATTATGGACTGTAGTGGGGTTAGTCGGGCAAGAGGAAGGCTAGTTAGTAGTGAGTTACAGTAGTCAAGACGGGACATGAGTGTTTGGATTAGAATTTTAGTAGTGTCTTGGGTAAGGAAGGGCCAGATTCTACAGATGTTGCGGTGGTGGAGGCAGCATGATTTGGAGATTGACTGGATGTGAGGAATAAATTATAGGGCGGAGTCAAATGTGACCCCCAGGCAACGTGCTGTAGGGGTTGGTATAATGATAGTGTTGTTGACTGTGAGGGTAATATCTGGAGTAGGACTGTTAGAAGAGGGAGGGAAGATAATTAGTTTGGTTTTGCCAAGGTTAAGTTTGAGTTGACGGGAGGACATCCAGGAAGACACAGCGGACAGACAGTCAGATACCTGGGACAGGAAGGAAGGGGAGAGGTCTGGGGAGGAAAGATAGATTTGAGTGTCATCAGCATAGAGATGATGGTGAAAACCAAAGGAGTTTATTAGTTTGCCCAGGGATGCAGTGTAAATTGAGAAGAGCAAGGGGCCCAGGACTGAGCCCTGAGGCACTCCAACAGACAGTGGGAGGGGTGGGGAGTTGGAGCCAGAGTAGGACACACTGAAGGAGCGATTGCAGAGATATGATGAAAACCAAGAGAGGGCAGTGTCACAGAGACCTAGAGAGTGAAGGGCTTGGAGGAGGAGTGGGTGATCTACTGTGTCAAAGGCAGCTGACAGGTCCAAGAGAATGAGTAGGGAGTAGTGGCCTTTTGACTTGGCAGAGAGCAAGTCACTGGGCACTCGGTGGAGTGATGAGGACAAAATCCAGATTGCAAGGGATCTAGCAGGGAATGGGAGCAGAGGAATTTAGTGAGCTGGTTATATGTGAGATGCTCAAGGAGTTTGGAGGCGAACGGGAGTAGAGAGATGGGCCGGTAGTTTGACAGTGAGTTTGGGTCCAGGGAGAGTTTCTTTAGAATGGGTGTGATTAGTGCATGCTTGAAAGAGGATGGGAAGGTGCCAGTTGATAGAGAGTTGATAGAGAGAGGTTGACTAAGTGAGTAAGGGGCGGCGTCAGTAGAGGTGAAAGTTCTTGAGTGAGTTGAGATGGGATTGGGTCAAGAGTGCATGTGGTTAGGTTAGAACGAGTGAGGAGAAGGGAAACTTCATCCTCGGTGACTGGTGAGAAGGAGCTTAGTGAGTGTGGGGGGGAGGTGGTGGGGCTAGGCTGACTGGGTTGGAGTGGAAGTGATGAGATATCACGTCTGATGGAGTCGATCTTGTCCTTGAAGTGGGTGGCGAGATCTTGGGCGGAGAAGATGGTGGCAGGGGTTTGCATTGGTGGGCGTAGAAGTGACTTGAAGGTTGAAGAAAGATTAGAGATTACAGAGGAGAAGTGACTGTTTGGCCAGGGAGAGTGCAGAGCTATAAGAACGTAGAATGAATCTGTAGTGTATGAAGTCAGCTGTGGAGTGCGATTTCCTCTAGTGCCTTTCGGCAGTGCATGAGCACCTTTGGAGGTATCGCGTTTGTCTTGTGTGCCAGGGTTGTAGTGGGGTTGTGCGGGGGTGATGTGGAGTTGCAGGTGCAGCTGTGTCAAGGGCTGTTGTGAGAGTGCTGTTGTAGAGAGCAGTAGTTTGTTCTGGGCAAGCAAGTGTGAGGATGGAGTTGAGAAGAGGTTGCAGGGAAGTAGAAAATTGTTGCAGGTCAAGGGTATGCAGATTTCTCCACATGCTCTTAATCCCTGTGGAGGGGATGGATTTACGTGGTATGATGAGGTTTCCAGCGAGGAGGTGGTGGTCAGAGAGGGGATAGGGAACATTAGATAAATTAGAGACCGAGCAGAGGTTAGTGAAGACCAGGTCAAGAGAGTGACCGTCACTGTGTGTGGGAGTGCAGGTCCATTGTGATAGGCCAAAGGAGGCTGTTAAAGAAAGGAGTTTGATGGCGGGGGGGTGATATGGTTGTCAACAGGGATGTTGAAGTCTCCCAGGATGAGAGTGGGGATGTCAGAGGACATGAAATGAGGGAGCCAGGAAGCAAATTGGTCAAGAAATTGTACAGAAGGACCAGGTGGTCTGTATATGACAGCAACACGCACGGGGAAGGGAGAGAAGAGGCGAATTGTGTGAGCTTCAAAGGTAGGGAAGGAGAGAGAGGGGACAGCGGGCATTATCTGAAACGTATGATTGGGGGACAAAAGGATGCCCACTCCATCCCCCTTAGTGTTGCCAGGCCTAGGTGTGTGGGTGAAGTGCAGGCCGCCATGTGAGAGTGCGGCTGTGGAGGCAGTGTCTGATGATGTGAGCCAGGTTTCAGTGATGGCTAGGAGGTTTAAGGAGTGAGAAATAAATAGGTCATGAACAGCTGTTAGTTGGATACACACAGAGCGGGCATTCCAGAGACCAAAACAAAAAGAGGGGGAGGAGGTTAGGTGGTACAATTATTAGGCTATGGATGTTGCATGTTTGAGTTGGTGTTTGTTTACAGGAGAGAATGGAAGGGGGGCCTGGGATAGGTGAGATGTCACCTGCAGCAAGCAGGAGGAGAAGGGACAGGGAAGTAAGATGGGAGTGAGATTTGAAGCAGTGTGGTTTTTGGCACTTAATGTGGACACAGGAGGAGGAGAATCTAAAGCAGGAGAGAAGGGCAATGAAAAAGCAAGGAGCCAAATTGGCCATAGTGGGGTTAATTTGTGGGGTGGAAGTGGAGTTTGAGCAACAGATTGTAGCCCAGGGGAGTGCGGGTGACTTGGCATTCTGGGTCAATCCAGGGTGCAGGGGTGTAGGTATCCAGGAGGATGAGAAGAATCAGTTGCAGAGTTGTGAAGTATTTGATGAGGGTAGGAGTCAATGTAGGGTTAAATGAAGTAGTCCACTGATGATCAGTAGAGGTAGATGTTGTAGAGGTTAATGCTGGTTGGAGAAGAATCAGAGTTTTTTCACTTCAGCGGTTAGGTGGTTAACTGTGCTGTTTGCAAAGTCAGTCCTGGTAATTCTGGTTACTTGCAACAGGTGTTCAGCAGTTTTGATAGAAGGTGCAGTGTTAGTGTTTTGTTTAGATAGATGTTTCCATGCTCTGAATCTAGTCTGACTTGATCTTTTGTAGATAGCAGGCTGTCCTCAGTCCATCCTGTGTCCATCTCAGTCTAACTCTCTTATGGAGACTTGAGAACCAGGACGTTGGAACCAGGCACACTACAGCAGGCACACTGTTAGGTTAGAGGTCTTATATAGGGAAACACATGCCATGTCAGTCTATACAGCTGAAGCCAGTTCAAGCAAATTAGCACATCAGAGAGAGAGTAATGAGATAAGCACAGCAGGAAGAGAGCAATTTACCCGAACAGAGAGACAGAATGTTACAATCCACAAACAGGCCAGAGATGTTATTCCAAGATAATAGTAAGTAGCTGAAAATTAATAACTGAGGTATAATAACTCAGTTTAACTCTCTTATGGACACTTGAGAACCAGGACTTTGGAACCAGGCACACTGCATATTGACTTTAAAAACAGTAAGGATTTGCAAATCGCTAGGTTACAAATATATTGGTTGCCAATATTATTTGTATAATAGTTCTGCTTTAAAGGTGCTAGCCTCGAAAGCCAGATGACCAGGATGGAACTAAGTTGCACCGTACACTCAGACTCCCAGGCGAGAGGATCTCTATGCAGATGACAGAATCTCCAATGAAATCTCCATTCCCCAGTATAGGGGAGAACATAGGGTAAAGGTAGCAATGAGTATACCCCCAAAGTCACTAAAACCAGAAGTCGATATGACTTAGTCGATGTCAGAATGGAAACTTGATGACTGATAGTCGAAGTGTATCCGACAAAGAGCCAGAGAGTGCAACTACATTCTTAATCTACAGTATGTAAGCAGGGCCGGATTTTCATCTCAGGAGCCTGTAGGCACTGAAATCTGAAGCGCCCCTCCCCAGGCAGGAGAGGTCTGTATGTGCCTCCTTTGGCACAGACCTGTAGCTGCTGGAGCTCCCGCGCGGTCTTCTGTTCAGTAATGCAGAGCGCTGGGAGATGATGTCATCTCCCAGCGCTCTGTATTACTAAAGAGCCGATGAGGGAGCGCAGTAGGTACAGATCTGTGCCGAAGGAAGCACAGACCTCACCGAGCAGTGGGGAGTTAGTGTGGGAGGCGAGGCTACCTTTTTTTTTTTTCTTTTTTTTTTTTAAACGGGTCCCAATGACAGGCGCCCCTCTGTAGGGTGTGCCTGTAGGCAGATGCCTACTCTGCCTTATGGTAAATCCGGCCCTGTATGTAAGTCATTTAGGCCCGGATTCATCAAACTGCAGGAAGAGCAGCGTATCAAATACGCTGCTCTTCGCTGCGATAATTGATGATACCTTCGGGTATTCATCATTGATTTTGCGTGTTTCCCTGCTTTGCATATGAGAAGCATCTAAACTTGCATAAACTGGTCAATCATGGGGAAAAACACACGTATACGCATACGTGAAAATGTGTATGCGTGTGTTTTCCCCATGCATTCAAATGGGATACGCCAGCTTGAAGCTAGCGTATCACATTTGCGGATCTATCTGGCTATCACTTATTGAAGAATAAGCAATGGCCAGATACAATCCAAAAGTTGTTGAATGTGTGTGAATGGTTAATAAGCAGAGAAATCCTCTGATTTTCCTGCGTATTAATCCATTCGCAGCTTGATGAATCCAGGCCTTAGTGTTTCTTATACCAGCAAATTAAAAACAAAAAGTAGCCTAAGAAAACAAGATATTAAAATGCAAAAAGGTCAAAGCGCTTTTATTGTTCATGTCACTTACTATATTTAAAATAAATATTTGGAACCACGGTAGCCCTCCTGGGCCATTATTGTAGCCATTGTAGCCATTACCTATAACTAGTTAACACCCCCTATAAATATAGCCGCAATTTACAACTGAGAAATAAGGAAGGATACGAGGGAGAGGTAAGAGGCTGATAAAGAAGGATCAAAAGGAGCTACTGGAGGTCAGATCCAGTCAAGGCCTGTGACCTGGATCACACTTAGAGGGACCACTTGCGTTGTCCCCTTTTTTCTTTCCAGTTTGTGAGGAAACTCACTCTGAAAAGGTTTTTTAGTGAAATGGAAATAAAAGCACTATAAGGATGAAGAAATGAAAATGAAGGGAAGATTAACAGCTATGTAAGGACTAACTTCTAATTCTATTTCTATCAAGTACAAACAAAAGGGCAATATATCGAAAGTTTTTTTTCTTGACATTTTCTTACAGAGGCCATAGAAGGGAGAGGTGGGTTTTTCAGACTTAAATATTATATAACCTCCATCCTGTTTCTGCTTTCTTATTTTTTCCAAGTTCTACCTATGGATTGGATCAAAACTACAGACCAAATCTCTGGTATTTATAAACTTCTTCAGTAGGTCTAGTATCCCTATTCCAAACTTTCACCATGTATTAAATCTCACAGATCTTACTGGGATTGTGGCACAAAGCAAATGTAAAGTTTCATTTAGCCGCATGACCTTCTCCCTCCCTCTCAATCCTGGGTAACCCTGCATTTAACCACATACACTTCTTTATTAACTGGGAGGAAAATATTATTCAAACATTAAGTCATTATCTTTCAGGGGTTTTGACTGTGGGGTTTCTAGTACTTCCTCCCCCCTAAAAATGTTTTATTTGATTTTGGAGTCCATCTAGACTGCTTTCTAAAATGTACTACCTACTGCACCAGCACAGATTTAACATTGAAAAACATTTCATGTTAGCATGGGAGGCAGATTTGAGTATATCCCTTGTGGTTAGGTACTGGTATAAATGGTTATCTCATATTCCAATGTATTGAATTTGTTCTGTTTCAGGAGTGACTTAAGTCTGTTGCATAGTAATTGCAGTGCGATGATCCAGAGGCGTAATTAGAACGGTCCGGGCCCTGATGCAAGAAGTGCCATGGGCCCCCCCAACCCCCGAACACATTGGCCTCGGGCCCTCCACCATGCCTCCATTTCCAACCTCCCAGTCCCTGGTGGTCCAGTGGAGTGGCAGGAGAGGCGGGCTGGTGTGACGTGCACCTACGCTGTCCTCTTCTGTAATGCAGAGCGCTGGGAGATGATGTCATCTCCCAGCGCTCTGCATTACTAGAGTGCCGGAGGGAGCTTGTGGCGCCAGGAGGAGGGGGCAACCGGGCACCTGGAGTAACGGGCCCAGTCTCGGTTGCGACCCCTATAGTTACGCCACTGCGAGGATCTGAACTGTTTCAAACTAATGCCATACACTCAGTACACCTCTCTCACACATCATTGAGGCTGAAAGTAAGTGTGAGCTGCGTCAAGCAGATGTGCATCTTTCTTTTTATTTACCTTGTGTTAGATGTGTGTGTGGTATATTGCTTAACAGAACAGTGCATCAGGCACATGCTGCTCTGTCAGCCAGTCTCTTTCACAATTAACCCATTTTAAGTCCATTTTTTAAAGTTTCAAAGTCACTAGGTGTACATACATTGAGAATAAAGGCACTACCTACGTGATACACTATGCTGTGTAGTGATCATGGGGAGTGATAGTGATTATCTATACACCAGTCTGTGTATTTATAACAAAGATGCTGCACCATAAAATAATGCCGAGTATATATACACAATTATAAAACTGCTGCATTTTCTAATGATTTATCATTCACAACATTTGCACTTTTGTAGCTATCCTATTTGTCTTATACCACTTTCTTCCCATTTTCCCTTCCATTTCATTCCTTACTCATTTCCTTTCTTATCTCTAACATTCCACTGGTGGTCCTCTCCTATGACAGAAGTATAGTATTGACAGTGACATGTTTATGGGTCAGTGCTTCTTATGTCCAACATATAAAACATATATATAAATACTTAATTTAAGATAGCTCTGTTAGGACAGTGTTGTAGATGCCAAATGAATGAGTATTGCAATATGTAAGAATGCCTTTTTTATTGGACTAATAATTTTCAGGTCAAGCTTTTGAGAGCAATACGCTATCTTTATCACGTCAAAAACTTTTGACGTGATAAAGATAGCCTATTGCTCTTGAAAGATTGTCCTGAAAACTTAATTTTAGTCCAATAAAAATGTTTTATTGCATGCAGTGACTCTCAATACTCAATAATTTGGTGTATGTGTGTGTATATAGAACATTAACCAAAAACCCAAGATAAAGAGTTTGTTTGTATTGGAAGCTACAGAAAAACATGGGAACCAGATAAATATAGTAATCCAAGTTTCTTCCTGATCTTGCTATTATCTTTGTGCAAGGAGAGTGTTTTTTTTTTTTTGACAGTGATAGGGATGGGGGGGGGCAGTTACTTAAAAAGTAAATATATAAGTAAAATAAAAAACAGAGACAGGGACACTAATGTGACCTGTGACTGAGGCAGAGTGATACTAGATAAAAGTATTTTGTAAAGTGCCAAGGCAAGACATCACACTCCATTTGTTTTATTATGTACTTTACAGAAATATAATGCACAGTAGATGAGTAAAGTCCAGCAAACACACAAGGGGTAGAAGAGGGTGAAAGGGTTAGGAGCAGTACAGGAACATGTGAATAAAACATGGTAGTCCAAAAAATGATTGCAGCCATAGTTGCTGCATCATGTGTAGGGGTGGGCGAAAAGTGTGGAAAATTTCCAGCATTTTTCTTCACGAAAACGTAACAATTTTTCACTTTTCCTGAGAAAAATTTCACCTTTCCGCATATGCAAAAATGTCCTCCTTTTCTCCTATTTTAACACATTTTTTGCCTATATTTCCTATAGGTACTACATTTCCTACTGTAATATTACTTCTTTTGAGGGCTTAAGTTTATAAATAAGTGGCTGAAAGTCAAAGTTGTGAGTCCTACAGCAACATATGCCTTGTAGAATGCATTTGTCCTTTGCCCTCCACAATGCAACCCTCCACTTGATCAGTAAGCATGCCATGATATTCCTTGACAGAATCCGATTCCTCAGAGAGTTGCTGCTGATCTCCATGACTCCTGGTTGTGACAAATCGCTGATGGCCCTTTGGCAGAAATTCTGAAATTTTTTGTTTAAAGCGGGGGTCCAGCAAAGTGGAAAGAATGTATTTCTCATTTCTTTTATTGGACATTAAGTGAGAATCTCAACTTTGTCTGTATCTGAACAAGTCAAGGATGCTGGAGGGATATATTCTAGGTCTGCATCATCATCAGTCATCATTAGGTCATCCTCAGCAGCATCAGCATCACCTGCTACTTCTAGCCCACTACTACCCTTATATTCCTTTAAACTTTTGGAGGTCTAAAACAATTTTTTTTTACTTTTACTGTAACTGAGTTCCCTGCTACTTTGAGGATGGTTGTTTTGGTGCTTGTTTGTCTCACTATCTGATGCAGCAGGTACTTCAGCTGCTACACCTTCGTCTATTATGCTATTGCCAGCATCATCAACACTTGAATGTGACTTGTTGTCATCTTCAGTGTTCTTCTTATATGCTTCTTTATTTCTACTGGCACTGGTGGTGCTTGAACTAGTTTTCCTGGGACCTTGACAAACTGCATCCTCCCTTGGAGTAGAGGGATCATCATCATCACTGATTACACACACTTCAGCAACCATTGCTCAGTCAGTTTTTGAACTACTACTTTACTGTCACGTCCCTGCACTGCTCCGCCCCACCCCCTTCCCCTTGTGCGTTTGCTGGACATTAGGTTTTTTTTACTGTGCCATACACAACACAACTGACGGAACTGTATGATGCCTTGCCGATGCCTTGCCGATGCCCAGTCAGCTATCACTGTCACCTAATATATTTAGTTCTTTATTCTTTTTTATTTCTTTGCTTTATTTTTAATTTTTTAATTTTTTTTATTTTTTTAAGTTGTCGACCCTGTTGTCTTATCACAGTGTGTTCAAAAATAAATTCTAACTGAAAAACAAAATCAACAAAGTCTTTCCCCAGACTTCCCCATCCAGCAAAAATAATAACATCATGATCAGCAAGCAAATAGATCCCTAGCTGCCTGTGTTTTGCCAGTCAGTCACTTGGAATTTTGGAGTATTTGGGGTCAACCTCCTTCCTCCCTTCTTCTCCCCAGAGTGCCACCCTAATACACACTTACACAGATCAAATGTCCAACTTAAGGATTCCCTAAACTAAACTTCAATTCCCCTCTCTGTCGTCTCTAGCTGAAAAAATGTACTACTCTCTCCTCTCACAAACACAAAATGACAAGCTGTGAGAGCCTGACAGCCTTTTATATGGCTGTAGAAAACTTTTCTTCCCATTGATTTCAATTGGTGGAAAAGGCGGGAAAAAGCAGAAAAACTGCACCTTTCGCGGGAAATTATTAGCCAAGCGGAAAGTGACGTTATTTGCCGATTTCAGTTTGAGGCGAAAATTTTCGCTCATCCCTAATCATGTGTAATAAATTATGGTGATACCTTTCCTCCCAAGTAAGGGGGGGCGAAAGGTGTGATCCCGCAATAAATTCCGCAAAAACCACATTGTTGTCTGCTTTTTCGCAGGAAAATCTGCTTTAAAACCAGCGATTACAATTTTTGCATTTTTCACCTATTGACCAAAATTGTTTGCCATTTTTTTAATGGCTAGAACCTTTTTGCTCATTGATTTATGTGTTTTTTGCCTTTTCGCTATAAACACGTGTTGTATTCCAGGAAGTGGAACACAATAGAAGCAGCTACAGAGCAAGGGAGAAGTGCTGTGCTTTTCTGCTGTGATTTGTTTGTAAAATTGATGCAGGAGAGCCTAATAGTGACTAGGGATGGGTTAAAGTTGTTGCCGTGTTCTCGCGTGAAATTCCGCGAAAACCACGTTATAGTCCGCTTTTTCACAACAAAACCTCTTTTAAAACAGTGACTAAAATGATTGCGTTTTTTTGCCCATTGGCCAAAATTCCCTTCCAATTTTTCAATGGCTAGAAAGTTTCCCACCATTGATTTACATGGTTTTTGCTTTTTCGTAATAAATACGTGACATATTTGTGGAATTAAAACATAGTAGAAGAAGCTACAGAGCGAGGTAGACATAATGTGCTGTTCTGCTGTTATTTGTTTGTAAAATTGAGGCAAGAGAGGCTCATAGTGACTGCTATGACAATGAGCAGGCTTAAAATGAATAGAAGGAGGGAAATGAATTGACCCTTATATGAGGAGGAGGAGGAAGTGAGCACAACTGAACCAATGCTGTCCAGTCCCCTTAAATCACCCCGAGGGATCTTGGGGAATTTAATGGAAAGGGAGGAAGAAAAGGGTAGTAATGAGGGCAGGACAGGTCAGCTTCCAATGCCTGCTGCAAGATGAGCTGCCCCTGCTGCCACCATTGCTGTACCTGCTGCCAGACTTGCTGCTCCTGCTGTCACTAGTGATGTACCTGCTGCCAGATGTGCTGCCCCTGCTGCCTCTAGTGCTGCTCCTACTGTCAGATGTGCTGCCTCTGCTGCCACCAGTGCTGAACCTGCTGCTAGTGGGTCTTGTAATACTTAGTTGAGGGGGAAGGAGAAGCTGATGTCAAGTGTGACAGCAAGGGACTGTAAGTCACACTTGCAGTCCTGCCAGTGCTACTACTACTACTACTACTACTACTACTACTAAGGTCCAGAAGCTTGTTAGCACTATCCTCATATTACTAGTGATTATTACTATACATATATCGTACCCTGGTGATTCAATATATACATATATGTATATATATATATATATATATATATACATATATAGACACACACACCTATATATCTAACAGTGTCCTGCTTTGGATCTCTTATCTGTCTCTTATCTATTAACAAGGGATTTCACCAGATCATCTGCTTGTGAATAAAGAAGGTACACACCAGTCTCATCTAAAATTTCAAACTCCCATTCTTCAGTGCACCTGTCCCTCATAAGAGTTAATTCCTATTTGTAGTAACTCCACTATAGTGTTTATATATATATATATATATATATATATATATATAATTTCTTTTTGACCTTCAGAGCAGTGGCAGCAGCATGTAGGGATTAGTGGTGGTGGTGATGATGATGCTGGAGAAGCTGGGGTGGAAGAGATATTGATGTCCTTTTTTGCATGAACTGAGAAGGAATAGGAGACAGGGATGAGGATGGGCATCACCACCACCACTAGCAGTGAGATTTTGAATTTTGAGGAATTTGCAACTGCTCTAATTCCTGCTGCTGAGATGCAAGGGCAGCAGGATGCTGAGGAGCAAGCTAGTGTGCCACAGACCACCGTGGACACAGTGGGAATGGGGTCAACAAGTGATGCGGGACTAGGATAGTTTCCACTTGCCAGCACCAGCAATATTCCTGGTCCTAGTTGCAGTGCTGAATCTGTGGCAGTATCATCAACATTATCCGCTGCCACACACAGTGAAGGGGAATGTGGAGGACAAGAAGAAAGAGGCCATTTTTCTCCACCTGTTCTCTCCTCGCTGAAGTCATGGGTGTAGAACTATTTTTTTCTTGGGGCAGGCACAGTGCAGTCATCACCAATGTCACTGTGCACAACTTGTGACAAGTCAGGGAAAAGAGGAAAGGCGGGAACACACCTTAGCACAAGCGCCCTGATATCACCCATGAAACAGACACCATGACATTTATGTCAAACATATTAAATCCACACACCCACCGCAGAAATCAAGCACCGCTGTTGCTGTACCCCCTGACTCTTCAGAAAGGCAACAAGAGGCGAGGCAAAGATCAAAGAAGAGGAAGAGTAGAGCAACCCAGGCAGAGACTGGACATTCCATGACGAGTGAAACAACTAGCTCGCCATCACCATCACCTTTTAGGGTAGCTACATCTTCTGCCAATCCACCTCGTTTATCATTGCCTCTCGCCACCAAATGATAGCCACTCTGTTGATGTGGTGGTTTGTCTCTATCAATTGCACACTGTGTGGTGCACTGACCACACATGGTAGTGTGGTGGAGGAGAATCGCAAGCAGGGCATCAAGTGTTTTCTGAGGAGATTCCATCCTGCATAATATGCTATTAAACTGTCAGCAAGTTGTCATTTCTCCTTAGTGGGTTCTGGAAAAGGGGTATAGTGACATCGGCAGTATTTGGGTTCTGGTGTCATGGTGTTTGGATACAGTTGTGCTTCCAGATGTTATTTACCACACACACTGTGCACATTGCAGTTGCTTATGATAGCCACAGTTCCTGCTATCAAGGGAAAAATATCTATTCTAATAACAACACACCCATGATTTTGGAGGAGGGGCAGGTGGAGAAGAATTTTTCACCAACTTCTTCTTTTCTCCACATAGACTGGGGGCTACTTATTGTGCTGCTACTGCCTTAGGCTTATCACTGGATATAGTTGTGGCAAGTGGAACCTTCATCATCCATAACCCATGTTAATGCTCTAGTTGATCCTATTCCTCTCCAGCTGCTTAATCATCCTGCTACTTAAACAACTCCGCAGCAGCAGAAGCAGTAAGAACAGCAGTTGCAAATTCCACAATTATGGACTCAGGAGGACATTTAATAATGGCCAGTAGCAACTGGCCAACATGACCTGCTGGCACTAGACCAGTAGGGCATTTTTTTTTTTTGCTCAGGGCTTGTGCTTAAAAAAATAAATACATAAATAAAAACATAGTCCTACAAAAAAAACAATTTTTGGGAGTTTGTTTCTAACAAGCCTAACTCCTACAAATCAAAATTTCCTTAGGGATTGTGCCAAACAAGCCTAAGTCCTATAAATCAATTTTCCTTCAGGGTTTTGCCAAACAAGCCTAAGTCCTATAAATCAATGTTTCCTTAGGGTTTGTGCCAAACAAGCCTAAGTCCTACAAAACAATGTTTCCTTAGGGCTTTGGCCTCTAACAACAAATCTAACAAATCATCCTCTACAAAATACTCTATCAAGTCAGGTATCAGTCCACCCAAGTGGAAGCTTATGTCAGGAGGTTCCTATCTCTATCACTTTACATATAAATTTCTTATTTTATTGATTTATTTTGTTGTTAACTGTCCTCCCAATACCAGTCAAGAATTCCCACCAAAACAAATTCCCTGTTCAACTGATTCATTCCCCAGACTCCACCCACCAACACAGGTACCCTCCTCAGACCCCTTTTATACCATGTCTTATGGGGGTTTTTAATTGTATTTAGGATTTTTTTTTATTAACAGCCCCCCAATCCCAATAAGCAACCCCCCAAAATCATCCCTTGTTCAACTGATTCTTTCCTCACACCCCACCAACACAGGCACCCTCATGCCTCTTTTATACTATGCCTATGGGAAATAAAATAATATCTATTATGTGTTGTGTGTAAATTCAAAGCTCCCTTTGATTTCAATGGAATGAGCTAGGCGAAAAAAATGAAAATTGGCACTTTTCACGAGAATTGCCATTATTCACCAATTTTAGTTTGAGATTACATATTTTGCCCATCCCTAATAGTGACTGCTATCACTATGAGAAATTTTAAAAATGATAAAGGGAGGAACATCAAAGTACCCTTATGTGTCCACTGAGTCTGAGGAGGAGGAAGAAGTGAGCACTACAGAACCAATGCTGTCCTGTCCTCCAAAACACCCCTAGGGATCTTGGGGAAATTAATGCCAAGGGAGGAAAGAAAGGGTAGTAATGAGAGCAGGACAGGTCAGCTGCCTGTGCCTGCTGCAAGATGTGCTGCTTCTGCTGCCACCATTGCTGTACCTGCTGCCAGACATGCTGCTCCTGCTGCCACTAGTGCTGTGCCTGCTGTCAGATGTGCTACTCATGTTACTGCTACCACCATTGCTGTGTCTGCTGTCAGATGTACTGCCCCTGCTGCCACTATTGCTGTGCCTGCTGTCAGAGGTGCTGCCCCTGCTTCCAACATTTCTGTGCCTGCTGCCAGTGCTGAACCTGCTGCCACCAGTACTGTGTCTGATGTCAGACATGCTGCCCCTGCTGCCACCAGTGCTGTGGGGGGGGAGAAGATGATGCCAAGTGTGACAGCAGGGAACCCTAAGTCACATTTGCCATTCCCAAGCAGTCCTGCCAGTACTAGTACTACTACTAAGAAGGTCCAGCAGCTTGTTAGTGTTAGGAGTGAAAGAGGGGTTAATCAATATCCTCATATTACTAGTGACTGTGAGGAGAAAGACTCAGGGCGTGAAATTGATGTAGTTGGTGTTAGTAGTAGTAAGAGTAATGGATAAGCAGCCGGTGAGACTAGTGTTAGGGTAGTGGTAAAGGAAGCATTTGAGAGCATCCAGACTAGTTGGCAAGGGAGCCCACACCATTTCTGTGGCCCTGGGAGTTCCCTTCCCTTCACAACAGTGTCCAGGTGGAACATGATCCTGAAGAAGCCAGAACTCGTGGTGGATAGCAGGTGCAGCAATAATACCACCACCACTAATAGTAGCACAGATAAGCTGCCTGTGCCTACTGCTACTGCTGCCACTCTGCCTTCTTTATATGATCAAGAAATGACAAGTGTGACATTAGTGAACCCTCTATCACATTGCTCATCAGCTCCTCCAATCATCAGTGAGATGTTTCTAATAGACCAGCAGCAGCATGTAGAGACTATTGGTGGTGGAGGTGATGATGATGATGAGAGAGAAGCTGGTGTGGAAGAGATATTGATGGCCTTTTTAGCCCAAACTGAGAAGGAATGGGAGACAGGGATGAGTATTGAAATTTGCAACTGCTCTAATTCCTGCTGCTGAGTTGCAAGGGCAGCAGGATGCTGAGGAGCAGGCTAGTGTACCACAGACCACATGTTAAGGACCAGGAACCAGACAGACACAAAGATGTAAAATGCAAAACACCTTTATTAAAATAACAAAAGCAAATAAAGCAAAATCATGATCCAGAAGCGTAAACCAAAAGACAAGCCGGGTGTAGTGGTTTTATTTGACACTCAGACACAGTAGATTAGATAAAACACAGTAATATATGTACACAATATACTACTGACACAGGACAGGTTACAGTAATCAATACCCACACGGGTCCAGTATATGTATAAATCAGCAGCAATAAGATACTGACACAGGTCAGGTAATGTTCGTGTGATGCTTAAATGAGACAGCAGTGAAATGGTTACTATTAGGCCCAGAAGGCTGACAGGCCCTAATAGCGCGAGGCCCTCAAGACTCTCACTCTGCAGAGAGTGACGGAATAGCGAGTAATGCCACAGGAGTAAACAGAGGCCCAGGACAAGCTGTGGACTGCCGTAGCAGTAACGGAGGACTACAACTATATGCCCGGAGGCACACCCAACGGAGACTGCAATGACTGAAATCCAGTGGACAATGGCACCTTCCCCGAAGAGGTTAACGAACGCTCAGACCTAATGTCGATTGCCAGATAGTGAGAGCAGCCTGAGGCACCCAGAGTAAGACCAACCTCAGCTTGCAGCAGTAATAAGGTCAAGCGTACCGTGGTGCAACCAGATGGATCTATCACACCAGAGTGTCGCCCGCGCAACACAGCAAGTGACAGGTATACCGTGGCTAAACTGTATGAGCAGCAACGAGGCAACAGAGGCTCTGTCCGAGGACAGAGAGGACACCGAATGACAGCCCCACACCGGATACTGGATGGAACCACAGGCAGGCCCAGATACACGGACAATGTTCGCCCAAACCGGTTTGATACACAGAACAGCAGCTTCAGCCAGGCCGGGTCGGTACGCAGAGCAGGAACTCAGCCAGTCCGAGTCGGTATACAGAGCAAGAACGTCAGCCGGGCCAGGTCGGTACACAGAGCAGGAACGTTAGCCAATCCGAGTCTGTACACAGAGCAGGAACGTCAGCCAATCCGGGTCAGTACACAGAGCAGGAACGGATACAGCAGAGTAGTCAGGCAGTCCGGGTCATACACAGAGATCACATGAATAACTCGAACAAACGGAAACACCAAGAAAGGGCACCGGAGTAGTGACAAGGCCCAGTATTTAAGGACAAATACTGGGCGGGGCAAGCCACATCAACCAATAAAAGGCAGCAGGAAGTAAAACTGACAGAATGTCACCAGCAATAGCACGAGCAACGTGATACCGGGGTCATGAACCAAGACAGGCACTCAGCCAAGCCAGGGTCAGGGATACAGAGATCAGCGATGTCAGGAACAAGCCAGGAGTCAGGAACCAGAAGGGATGTCAGAGGAAGCCAGGTCATGCATAGGAAATCAGGAATGCAGTCAGAAGCATACACAAGGGCAATCAGGAAGTGAGCCAAGCTGCTTTAAATACCCTGGGAGGGTTGGCTTGTAGCAGTAGCAGAGCAATCACAGAGAGGTCAGATGATTCAGCCAGAACAGGGAAGGCAGTAGCAATGGATAACAGAACTCTAGATTAGCTCAGACAGCAGAATCAAGCAGCAGAGTAAGAGCAGCTCAGCCAAACCTTGACAGTATCCCCCCTCAACGACCCCCCCACGTGGGGTAGGACCAGGTTTATGGGGAAAGCATGCATGGAAAGCACGGAGGAGGGCGTGGGCATGCATGTCCACAGCTGGAACCCATGAGTGCTCTTCTGGACCGTACCCCTTCAAATGGACCAAATATTGAAGCCTTGCGGCCCATTTGCAATACTGTTGGTCCCAGCGTGCGGACGCTGGTTTGCTCTGTTGCCTGTAGCTTTACTATTGTTTGGTACCATTGTGCGGACACTGGTTTGCTCCACTACCTAGCACTATTGACATTGTTGGTTACCAACGCGCGGGCGTTGGTTTGCTCCATGACCTGTGGGTCTGTTCCTATTATGCTTGATGTTATCCTATGTAAGGACACTGGTTTACTCCTTGTGCCTTACACTTGCACTTGAAGCCTCTCAGTGCGCTGTCCAGTCCTAGACAGCTTTCATTCTGCGATACACGGATACTGAGTGTCAGACTCAGGTGAAACCACTGACCAGTAGTCTTTATATCCTATTCCACTGTCTATTGTCCATCTGACAGTGCCTAGAGTCATTGTGGTTGTCACTTTCCTATTGGGGCTGCCTTGCCCGGTATATTGGTAAGGCCGGTAGAACCTATTAGTATTCCAACTCAAGGTTCCCTTACCCGGTATTGACAAGGCCGGTAGAGCCCACTACCTCGGTATTCCGTTAGGCTACTCTGCCCGGTATATTGGTAAGGCCGGTAGTACCTCCTATTATTCCATCGCAAGGTTGCCTTACCCGGTATTGGCAGGGTCGGTAGAGCCTACTACCTATATTTAATCAGGCTGCCTTGTCCGGGATATTGGCAAGGCCGGTAGAGCCTAGTCTTCAGTTTCCGTTAAGCTGCCTTGCCCGATATTTGGCAAGGCCGGTAGAGCCACCTATTGGTCTTCATATAGGTTGCCTTGCCCGGTATATTGGCAAGGCCGGTAGAACCTGCATTGCTATTGTTATGGACATTTGCTTCTGCTTTACATTATTTGTATGTGTATAATACCCTATGGGATTGTCTTAAACTTTTCAATAAAGTTTTGTTTTTACCTAACCTCACGTCTGAGAGTCTTAACAAACTGTGACAAGGGTTCACACGTCGGAGGATGCGGAAAGGCCCCACAAAGCAGAGAGCCATTTTCTGAGAGGGCATTCTGAGGTGGAGATTTCTGGAGGACAACAAGACCCTCTTCCTGACCTGGTAGGAGGGTGCGGGTAGGCGTTTATGATTGGCCTGAAGCTCCTAGGATTGTTGTGAACATTGCAAAGACTCTTGGACCTGCACCCATGTGGAACGGATTCGCTGGAGATGATCCTCCAATGTTGGAATCCCCTGGGGAGAGAACAAATCTGTAATCATGGAGGGTTGATACCCATAATTCAAACTCCGCCCAAGGTAGCAGGTCCAACCAATTATTCTGATGGTCTGAGATGTAGCACAGCAGGAATTGCTCCAAGGCTTGATTTGCCCTTTCCATGGCCCCATTCGATTGCGGGTGATAGGCCGAGGAGAAGGAGAGTTGGATACCTATTGGTGCACAGAAGGCCCTCCAGAATCTTGAGACAAACTGGCTACCCCGGTCGGAAACTATGACTTTGGGAACCCCGTGTAATAGATAGACCTCTTTGACAAATACCGCAGCCAGCTCTTTAGCAGATGTGAATTTTTTTAAAGGTATGCAGTGAAATATCTTGGAAAATCAGTCAACGACCATGAGGATGACTCTGTTACCATTAGACAAAGGGACTGGACAGGCAGCAACAAAGACAGCAATATCTTTGTTAAATTCTGGCCTCCAGAAAATACGGAAAACAGACCAGAGATGCTGGTTCTTACCGGGATGCCCTGCTGACCTTGTATTATGGTATGTAGAAAGTATCTTGGTACGGAGGTTAATAGGTACAAAACAGCACCTGGAAGGAGTCACAGCAGGTGCATCTACCTGGGCAGCCTGTATTCTCTCCCCGAGGGGAGATATTATGCTTGTACGTTTGGTGGCCAGTACTCGGTCTGGAGCGATAATAGGACTAGGAGGGCTCTCCTCCATAGCACCCAAGAATTGTCTGGATAGGGCATCAGCCCTGACATTTTTGGTGGCCGGCAGGTATGAGACCACATAATTAAAATGGGACAAAAATAAGGCACATTGGGCCTGTTTTGGAGTCAAGCGCTTAGCTTCAGATATGTATATGAGGTTTTTATGATCTGTGAGGATTAGGATTGGCACTGAAGTTCCCTCAAGCAAATGCCTCCATTCTTTTAGAGCAAGTATTATTGCAAGCAATCACGGTCACCAGTTTTATAGTTGCACTCTGCAGGACTTAGCTTCTTTGAGAAATACCCACACGGGTGAAACTGGCTCTCAGGAGTAGGATGTTGAGACAGGAGGGAGCCTACTCCTGTCTCAGACAAATCGACCTTGAGTATGAATGAAAGCTCGGGTTTCAGGTATGCCAAAATGGATGCTGCAGCAAAGGCGACTTTTAATGCCTCAAATACTTTGATGTCATTAAGGGGTTTTCCAATTGAGGAAAAATGTGGATACATTTTCTGTAGTATTTGGCGAACCCGAGGATACATTGAAGGGAGCGGAGACCTAAGGGTCTCAGCCCCTTGAGAGCAGCCGAGAGTTTCTTTGGGTTCATAGTGAAAACAACCTCTGAAATTACATACTCCAAGAAGGTGACCTGTTTGCTGTGGAACTCACACTTTTCTAATTTGCAAAATAGATTATTATCTCTTAATTTTTGTGGAACTCAGGCTACATCTGCATGACGGCTTTCCATGGAGGCAGAATGGATCAGAATGTCATCTAACTATACCACCAAGCATTGTTGGAGCATGTCCCAGAGGACGTAATTTAAGAATTCCTGGAAAACCGCGGGAGCATTGCAGAGACCGAAGGGCATTACAAGGTATTCATAATCACCGCTCCTAGTGTTCAAAGCGGTTTTCCATTTGTGGCCCTCTTTCATCCGTAACAAATTTTATGCCCCTCTCAGGTCGAGCATGGTGAACACCTTGGACCCTTTTAATCAATCGAATAGCACGGTAGGGGAATAGAGTAGAGATTTTTGACTGTGATACGGTTGAGCCCCCAGTAATCGATACAGGGTCTCAGTTCTCCACTCTTTTTCTTCATTAAGAAGAATCCACCCCAGCAGGAAAGGAGGACTTGCGCATCCACAGCATACTCCTCCATGGCCTTATTCTCCACAACAGAAAGAGGGTAGACTCGACCTCGAGGAGGTATGACATCCGGTTGCAACTCAATTGTACAATCGTATCGTACCAAGAGAACTCTTGGTACTCTTCAGGCAGCGAAGAGACAGGGAATGTGGTTAGCACCTTCACCACTTTTGCTAGGCATGTCTTGGAACAGTTAGGTGACTATGCCATAACATCGGCCCTTACCCAATCAAACGTGGGATTGTGTCTGTGCAACCATAGAGAACCCAGGACCACAGGATAGTGAGGAGAGTGGATCACCTGGAATTGTAAAGTTTCATGATGGAGAGCCCCTACAGCCATAGACAAAGGAGCGGTTTCGTGGGTGACCTGCGGCAGATTTAGGGGTCTGCCATCAATTGCCACAATGCAAGTGGATTAGTGCGTAGCTACAATGGAATGGAGTGCTCCTGGGTGAAGGCACTGCTGATTAAGAGGCCCGCCGCACCAGAGTCAAAAAGTGCCTCTATAATGGAACATTCTCCCTAAGAAAGCCCAATGGAAACTAGAGGATTATACTTCTGGATAGCTGGGGATGCTGAGACACCACCTAAGGTCTGTCCCCTGTAGGATCCAAGGTGCAGGCATTTTTCCGGGCATGTGGGGCAAGTTCGCAGCATATGCCTTGCTTTATCGCATTAAAGGCACCGGCCTTCCCTCCTCCTAAACGCCCTTTCAGCAACCAAAAGATGAGTGAACTCAAGCTGCATGGGCACCACATCGCCTGAGGTCTCGAGACTAGGAAGCGTGGGAGGAGAGGGAGGTACGGGTGGGGATGAAAAGCTTGTGGCTAAACTGATGGGATGCCTCTGCAGGCGCTCCCGGAAGAAAGGTCTCTCATGGATACGGGAGTCAATCAAGATATAATATGAGACCAGTTTCTCTAAATCTCTGGGGAGGTCCCGGGCTGCAATCTCATCTTTAACTGTATCCGAAAGCCCATTAGTTAAAGTAGCCACGAGAGCCTCATTATTCCAACCAACCTCGGATGCCAGGGTACAAAACTCTATGGCAAAATCCAAAACCATCCTTGTACCCTGCTGGATGGACATTAGTTGCTTGGCAGATGAGGTGGAGCAACCCAGTACATCCAATACCCTTTTAAAGGATGCCACAAACTCAGAGTAATTGTACACTATAGGTTTCTGCATCTCCCAAAGTGGACTAGCCCATGCCAAGGCCCTGTGAGAGAGTAAGGAAATCACAAGGCTCACCTTACTCCTATCAGACAGAAAGGACTGTGGTACTATCTCCAGCTAGATACCAACCTGGTTCAGGAATTATCTGTACTGGTAAGAGTCATCCCATAATGCTAGGGAAAAGGGGCGGACCCAGACATTCCTCTAGCAACACTGGAATCACCATTGGCAGACAGGGCAGGAGCGGCAGCAGCTATAGGAGCAGCCTGAGCCGGGGGTTGCTGAGGTGGTGGAGCCAGATGCGCAGTTCCGAGCAACAAAGTCTGGAGGGCTAAGGCAAACTGGTCCATGCGCTGGTCTACCTGGTCCAGCCTGAAAAAACATTCAGTGGATTGCCTGCGCCTTCTGAATTCATGGCCCTTTTGTACTGTTAGGGACCAGGAACCAGAAAGACACAAAGATGTAAAATGCAAAACACCTTTATTAAAATAACAAAAGCAAATAAAGCAAAATCGTGATCCAGAAGTGTAAACCAAAAGACAAGCTGGGGTCAGGAACCAAGACAGGCACTCAGAAAAGCCCGGGTCAGGAATATGGAGATCAGCGATGTCAGGAACAAGCCAGGAGTCAGGAACCAGAAGGGACATCAGAGGAAGCCAGGTCATGCACAGGAAATCAGGAACACTGTAGAACACTCTTGCACCCAGAAGCAAACATAAGGACAATCAGGAAGTGAGCCAAGCTGCTTTAAATATCCTGGGAGGGTTGACTGATAGCAGTCAGGTGAGCAGTCACAGAAAGGTCAGCTGATTCAGCCAGACTCAGAATTGGGAAGGCAGTAGCAATGGATAGCAGAACTCTAGAGTAGCTCAGACTGTAGAATCAAGCAGCAGAGTAAGAGCATCTCAGCCAAACCTTGACACCACCATGGACACAGTGGTAATGGGGTCAACAAGTGATGCAGGACTAGAACAGGTTCCACTTGTCAATGCCAGCAATACTCCTAGTTGCAGTACCGAATCTGAGGCAGTAGCAACAACATTATCCGCTGCCATAGACAGTGAAGCAGAATGTGGAGGACAAGAAGAAAGAGGCCATTTTTCACCACCTGTTCCCTCCCCGCTGAAGTCATGGGTGTAGGACTAGTTTTCTCTCGGGGCAGGCAAAGTGCAGTCATCACCAATGGCACTTTGTATGATTTGTGCCAGCAGCAGCAATATTCCTGGTCCTAGTTGCAGTGCTGATTCTGAGGTGATAGCAGCAACAGCAGCAGCATCAACCTCTGCCCCAGACAGTGAAAGGGAATGTGGAGAACAAAAACAGAGAGGCCATTGTTCTCGGCCTGTTCCCATTCCCTATGTAGTCATGGGTGTGGCACTATTTTTCTCTTGAAGCAGGCACACCGCAATCATCACCAATGTCTCTGTTCACAATTTGTGACAAGTCAATGAGAAGAGGAAAGGAGGGAACACACCTTGGCACAACTGCCCTGATAACACACATGAAACTCAGACACCATGACATTTATGTCAAACATGTTAAAGCCAAACACCCACCACAGAAATTGAGCACCACTGTTGTTGTACCTCCTGACTATCCAGAAAGGCAACAAGAGGCAAGGCAGAGATCAAAGAGGAGGAAAAATAGAGAAACCAAGGCAGAGGCTAGAAGTTCAATGATCAGAAAAACAACTAGCTCGCCATCACCTTCTACCACTAGGGTAAATGCATCTTCTGCCAATCCAATTAGTTTATCATTACCTCCCCAGCCAAATGATAGTCACTCTGTAGATGTTAGGATGTGGCAGTTTGTGTCCACCCATTGCACAGTGTGTGGTTCACTGACCAAATATGGCAGGTGGTAGAGGAGGATTGTAAACAGGGCATCAAGTGTCATCTGAGGAGATTCTATCCTGCAGAATATGCTAAGATGGTGGCAGGGAGGGTTCATCATTACTATTAAACTGTAAGAAAGTTGTCATGAGTCCTAAGTGGGGAATAGACAAGAGGTATAGTGACAGGAGCATTACTTGGTTTCTGATGTCATGTGATTGGATACAGCTGTGCCCCCAAGTGTTATTTACCACACACACACTGTGCACATTGCAGCTACTGATGAGAGCCATAGTTCCTGCTCTCAAGGGGAAAAAAATTATATTCAAATAACACCACACCCATGATTTTGGAGTTGAGGCAGATGGAGAAGAATTATTGACCAGCTTCTTTTCTCCACATATACTGGGGCTACTTATTGTGCTGCTACTGCCTCAGGCACATCACTGGCACTTGTGGCAAGTGAAACCTTCATCATCCATCACCCATGTTACTGCTGTTGTTGATCCCATTCCTTTTGAGCTGCCTAATCATCCTGCTGCATAAACAACTCAGCAGCAGCAGCAGCAGCAGCAAGAACAGCAGTTGCAAATTCCACATCTACATCAGGGCAATTGACAATGGCCAGTGGCCAACATGACATGACTTGTTGACACTAGACCAGTAGGGGAATTTTTTCTCAGGGCTTGTGCTTAAAAAAAATACAAAAAATAAAAAAATAAAAAACCCACAGTCCTACAAAAGAAAATAGACTTATTAGGAACAAACCCCCAAAAATTGTTTAAAGGAATAGTAATGTTTCATAATAAAAGCAGCCCTAATTAATCATCATAGTATTTGGACTTTGGAGAGTGTTATTTCAATTCTGTCAGAGTTGTAGTTCCAGAGTAATTCAATGACAAAGTGTCCCCCTCCTGCCCCTTTTACTGATGTAACACTGTTCAGCCACAGCAGAAGGGAGGTGCCCAGGTAGACTGCAGAGAGGGACAATCTTCAATTAAGATAAGGGAAAAACCTGAAAAGCTTGTCAAGGGGGGCAGGGATATCATTGTTTTCATAGGAATAAGAGTATCCCCTTCTGTTATCTGTCTGGTCTATAGACTGCATTCCACATATGAGAAGAGATTGCTTACACTAGGTAAAAGGGGCAGGAGGGGGAAACTTTGCTTGTGAATATCTCATAAACCATAAAGGTTTGAGAGATAAGACTTATATCATTGTTCATGTTTTTTTAATGCCTACAAAATAAAATGAAGTCTTACTATCCTTTTAAGTCCTACAAATTAATGTTTCCTTCTGGCTTGTGCCAAACAAGTCTTGGTGCTACAAATCAATGTTTCCTCAGGGCTTGGGCCTCTAACAACAAATCTAACAAATCATCCTCTACAAAATACTCTATCACATCAATTACCAGTATACCCCAGTGGCAGCTTATGTCAGGGGTTCCTGTCTCTATCACTTTACATACAAATTTCTTATTTTATGTATTTTTTTTATTAACTGTCCCACCAATACCAGTCAAGACATACCCCCAAAACAAATTTCCTGTTCAACTGATTCATTCCCCAGACTCCACCCACCAACACAAGCACCCTCCTCAGACCCATTTTATACCATGTCTTATGGGTTTTTTAAAAATTGTATTTAGGATTTATTTTTTTATTAACTGCCCCCAATCCCAGTAAACAAACCCCCACAAAAAAAATTCCCTGTTCAACTGATTCTTTCCCCAAACCCCACCAACACAGGCACCCTCATGCCGCTTTTATACTATGCCTTTAGGGAATAAAATAATATTTTCTATGTGCTGTGTGTAAATTCAATGTTCCCATTGATTTCAATGGAATGAGTTAGGCGAAAAAGTGAAAAAACTGCACTTTACGCGGTAAATTATTTGCCAAGCGGAAAGTGCCATTATTTGGTGATTTCCATTTGAGGTGAACATTTTCGCCTATCCCTACTCCCAAGGGGAATTTCGTTTGTCAAAGTCCTGCCAAAAGTTCCACCACCACCGCCACAATTAATATACCTTCTAAAAACACTAAAGATAACATTGAGTCACATTCTAGTGTATATGGCATAGTGCAAAAAGGTGTAGCAGCTCAATCAACTGCTGCATCTGACAGTGATAAAAACAAGTACAAAAACACCTGCCCTGAAAGTAGTAATGAACGTTGTGAAATTTCCTCAAAGGGAAAAAGTAAAAGGAAATAGTTTAAGACCTCTAAATGCCTAGAAGAATATAAAAGTAGTGGGGAGAAAGAGGTGGGTGATGATGAGATTGGCCTAATTACTGATGATGATGTAGATCTAGAATACATCATTCCAACATCCTCTTCTTCAGATAGAGATGAAAGAAATGATGACATGGCCAGAAAATTATCTGATAGGCAAAGGCTCTTTCAACACTGAAAAGAACACTGTGTCTGTTTATAAACAGCTTGAAAAATCAATTAGAACATCTGGACAGGCAAAGATGCCAAAAAATACACAGTCATCGTGTCAGTCATCGTCAGCATTGTCACTGTCACTTCAAACTTCAAGCCCTACTCAGACACACACACACACACTGCTAGTGTTGAGTAACCAGCCACAACACAGGTTATCCACATCTACAACCTTAGCTTTGACGAGTCCCTCTGCTGCTGTTGGAACTGCAGCACCTGTGACATCTATAAGTAATACAATTCCATCAACATCTTGCCCCAGTAGTAGTAGCAGCCCCTCAGGAAGCCCACTATGAATCCAACAGTATGGAGATACTTCACTTCGGATCCGAAAGCTAAGCACATTGCTATCCATTGTCTGTGTGAGAAGTATGGGTGATCGGAGGAAAGAAAGCTTATTGCTAGGAACCTCCTCAATGACATCCCACCTGAAGCACAACCACAGGTCTGACTGGGAGACACACCATGAACAGGTCAGAGTTGACACAACTTGCAGCTTGTTACCATGACAGGTGCAGTGCATAACATTATTTTGTGTTGGAGGACTGATCCATCCTGCCTACCTATGGCACCTGTTGGACCCTTTTTCCTGCTGGATGTTATATTTCTGTCCTCACACACATTTTACTCTTTGTGGGGAGGTAGGATGCTAGATGAAGCCACACCAAGGTTAGTCTGACCCTGCTTCCAATTTGGGATTGAATTTGCTGATTGTACAGATTGTACTGCAATACATATTCTCTTATGAGGATAGGAGAAACTGTACCCAGTTCATTCTGACTCTGCTTCCAATTTTTGATTGAATTTACTAAAAACCAATTGCATTTCAGCACAGAATCTGTGACAAGTGAGTCAGCATGGGTAGACACAATGCAGGGCTGTAATACATTCAGTTATAAGAACATTGGAATCAGGGTCAGGCTAAATTCAACACAGCTTCTGCTGGTTCACTTTTGAATGGTCACACGCAGAAGAGCATCCTTTCAGCAGATCACATGGCTAAACAGTGCAACGTGACAGTTGCGCAGTGTATAACAGCGGGAGATTGTCATGTCGAATAGTCATTGGGTGCATGCTGCAGATAAGTGTATTCTTTTATTTTTTTGCTGTCTTCACATCTCTGAATTGTTTGTGTCCTTCCCCTGGTTCTGTTTGTTAAGCACACAGAGGCAGCTTGAGTGCCTCTGTGTGCTGCAGATAATACTCCGTCCAGCAGAAGGCACAGGCTAGCAGCCAGCAGGAAGAGGATGATTTATTATCTGCAGCACAAGGAGGCACTCCAGATGCCTCCGTGTGCTTAACAAATGGGTTCAGGACCAGGGTAAGGACACAAACAATTCAGAGATGTGAAGACGGCAAAAAATAAAAGAATAAACTCATCTGTAGCATGTGACGTGACAATCTCGCGCTGTCATGCACTGCGAAATTGTCAAGTTGTGCTGTTTAGCCATGTGACCTGCTGAAAGAGTTGAATGGTCACACGGTCTTCTGTGTGCGACCATTCAAAAGTAGAACACTTCTGCCAATCCCCCTGTCCCACCTAAGAGTATGCAATGCTTTGTGCATACCTCTGGTGCCCAAAAGGAAAGGAGGATGGAGCCAAGCCACAAGTACTATAGGTACTGCCTGCTTGCAGTTATTTGATGCTACTCTTCCATGCTCCCTTACATCCATTTATGCTCTCCTAACAATTGAAGGGTTGTTGAAACAGGAGATATGGGGGTTGAAAATTCAATGCTGGTGTAGATAAATTTGCCATTGGGTCATCCTTTTGAATGGTGCCTTGTGCTGTCCAGTGGCATAATAATAGGGGTCGCAGGGGTTGCACCTGCGTCCAGGCCTGTCACTCCAGGGGTCCGGCCGCCCCCTGTGAACCCATCACCACTCGCCCACAGCTCAGCTGATCTCCCGGTGTTCTAACAATGCAGAGCGCTGGGAGATTACATCATCTCCCAGTGCTCTGCATTACTAAGAACTGAGCGGGAGCTAGTGATGGAGGTAGGAGACGGACATGGGGCAATGTGAAGATGATGGGGGGGCGCTAGGCCCATGGCAAGTTTTGCACCAGGGCCCGGTGGCATCTAATAATGCCACTGGTGCTGTCCAGTTTGGGGAGCAAGATTTCTGTGGAGCAACTGGCATGGACCTCCTTATCTCCTGTCTCTGTGAAGCATGGGAGTGCAGAGTGACAGCATCGTGGTGCCCGTGCTATTTGGCAACATTCTGCAGTTTCCACTCCTGCCGCCTATTGGCTGCACTGTCATTTGCCCGCCCAGTATTTGTCCTTAAATACTGGGTTCTAGCACCTATCCAGTGCCCTTTCGTGATGTTTCCGTACCGTTGTGTTTTATCCAAAACCTACTGTGTCTGTGTGTCAAACAAACCGTTACAGACAGATCATGGTCTCATATCCAGGTACTCTGCAGTAGCAGGCAGAGAGATGAGAGGGAGATCTCAAATGGAAGTCTGTGCATGCAGTTAACTCCCATGCAAGCATTATGACCTGGTCAGGTGAGATCCCCAGATGTTCTTGACTGGCCCATGGCTGAGCGTCCCACCAAAGGATCTCCAATCCCCTAGTACAACAGTCTGGCTCTTTAATACTTCTGAATTGTAGTTGATGATGCCGCAAATACTGAGAAATATGGTGAAGACTATCACCTTGATATTGTTAAGGATGTTTTAATTTTGAATGGGTAACCTATCTGTTGAGGAGTTTCTTCTTTCTAATTACAAAAATCATTACTGGATAGTAATATGCATTTTATTCTTTTTCTTTGATTGCATTAGCTTACATGAGTATCATATGCAAAAAATTAGAATCCATTTAGTAGGCTGGGCCACTGCCCTGTTCCTGATGCTATGTTCTATTAGGTTACTTATATTTGAAAATATTCAACTCTAGAAGGCATACTCTTTTTTTTCTTACCTAGTTTATAACCACTTTTCTAGAAAGCTGCCAGGCTACCTGAGCATTGTTTACTTCAGTTATGCATACTAACTATAACCTTCTCTCCACTGCCAGCAATTCACCAAGTATTTCAAACTACAATGAAGAAGCCAGTTGATCTGCCTTCTCTTTCAGAGACCTGAAAGCCTGGAATAACCTATCATAAAAAAATCAGATCTTCTCCCAGTCTCAAATTCCTAAAAATAGCTGCTTCTTTGTAATAACAACATTCAAATACAACGTACAAAATGTAACCAGTATAGCACCGGGCCCATACAATGCATAAACTTGGACAACTGTACCTGCTGCTTCAAGTTCTTACATTATATGAGCTGGTAAAATCAGTACGTAGGGCTACATTTCTAAAAAAACAAACAAAAATAAAAACATGCAGACATCAGTGTCCCTCCTGATGTCCCCCAAGTTATTGATCTCTCAGCTCCATGGCTTTAATCCTGCCCGAACGTTCAAGTAGGAGTGAAAAGGACTGGTGAGAGACATCCAAGTTGTGTCATCGGTGACTTGGAAGGCTTGCCCCAATCCAGCCCACTTCTAAATGGTACATTAAAAAAAACAGTGCCACTAGGGTGTCCAACACATTGTTTTATAGTTGGGCCAACCATTTTAGTACAGGAAAGTCATATTTGAAAAAAATTAATGAAAAATAAAAGTCTGTAGTTGGTGTAGATTTGTGCATCTGGTACTCCCTAGAGTAAGGAAACTCAAATCAAAGTGGTGCCTTTTTTCTTGTGAGAGCAGTAGCTAATTATTACAATACAAAATCCTATAGTTTTCAAATATTTCAGTGCATTAGAAGTGGTGGAAATGTAAAAAAATGCCTATTTATTTCCTTTAGCGCCACCTTCTGGAAACATTTATGCACACCATGCATGAGGTAGAAAGACAAATGATGCCACATTTGAGACAGTGTGATATCTACTTTCAGGAAATATATATTATTTTATATTGTTATTCAGATGTTTTAGGTCAGTTTTATCATGTAACCACTGGAATGTGCATTTTAGTTCATAAAGTTGAAAATAACATTTTACTCTCCTGGTGATTAGGGGTCTGTACAGCCCATGACCATAGATAAAATTATACATATTTGGTATTTTTCAAATAGTTTGGATTTTTCAAATAATTTTAATTTATTTATTGTGCGGTGCCATGAAAAATATTAATTGATTCTGAAAAAAAAGTTTTCCATAAATAACTAGAAAGTTAATGGCACAAATCATGCCTAAACATATGGATAGCAAAAATGCTTAAAATGTGTCTGGCCTAAGGATATAGAAAGACTTCTGGCCCTGGTTAATGTGTTATGTATATTTATTTATATTTGTATGTATATATATATATATATATATATATATATATATATATATATATATATATTTGTTTTTGTTTCTCTGGCTGTGTAAATATGTAACTTTGTACTGAAAAAACTCTCCAGGACATATCTGATAATAAGAAAAATCTCAGTGTATTCTTCCTGATAAAACATTTTCTGAATAAATACACTATATAAGTTAATGATGCAAGAAAGAAACAAAGAGTTATTTCCACTAACCTATCAGAGTTTACAAAATAAGTTTATTTATTTATTTAGAAAATGTTTTACCAGGAAGAATACATTGAGATTTCTCTCGTTTTCAAGTATGTCCTGATGATTTCAAATATGTAATATTTTAGGAGGAATATATTTTATTATAAGAACATTAAAAGGTTTCTCCTTGCATTGGTCCCTACTATACAGATTCTTTACCATCATTTAGATAAAAAAAAAATCTATTCAGATGCTTGTCATGATACTGTCTGGAAGCAGGCTAGCAATGCAGCTGCTGTCAGTTTGCTGATAATCACAGCTTTATTTCTGACCTTACACTGCCCTTTCCCCCTTTTAACTCAGTGGGTAATCATTCTATGGTCCATCATTCTCCTGTCTTCTCTTTCCTTCTTTAAACACATTACCATACACACTGCATTACAGCTGGAATTTGCTGTTAATCCTTCGACTCCCAGAATAGGAAAAGATATGTAACTCATCTGGTTTAAGCATGCTGTGAATCTCCTAAAAGAAGCTGTAGTATTTAGCTGTAAATATATGGCTTTCCTTAATCCCAATCAGTTCATTTCATGCTATATGTGGTTATTACGTCTGAACTGCTAAAATGGTCAAATAATGCTTAATTTAACCCTTTGGTTTTCAGAGAGCATTGTGAAGCTCAAACAGTGTTCAAAAACATTTATGCAATAGCTAAAGAAATATTTAATTGATTCAAGGGATTCTGTTGAGTAAAACAACCACATACAATGTAGGGCAATGTGCAAAATGGATTAGTGGAACATTTCAGTGTCAAACCAGCTTCATCTCAGGAAGCAAATAAGCATTGCAATTTTACACAGAGCATTTAACCATTTTAGTGGTACTAGTCACGTCTCTAACACATTGCTTTACAATGGGATGGAGACACCTCTAGCACTCAGTGGGCTTTTTTTTCATTTGTTCCTTAGAGTGCCGTTGTTTGGCCCCAGAATTGCTTTATTTTATCTTGTCCATATGGCCCATAATCTCTTATCCATTAACATGTTACTCCTCTTTAGTCTCTGTGTGAGCTTTATGTTAATAAAAAATAGATAATCTGATATCCCCTTGTATGTGTTTTTTCTATTGTCTGTTAAGAAACTGCTGAGCTATTTTACTAAAGCCACATTTTTGGAAGTGCGTCTCTCTACAATAAAACAAAGTTTCTCAGCTGGGGTTCTTAAAGGGATAGTAATGTTTCACAAAAACAGCAGCTCCAATGAATCTTCATAGTATTTGGGCCATGGAGAGTGTTATTTCAATACTGTCAGAGTTGTAGTTCAAGAGTAATTGAATGATAAAGTATCCCCCTCCTTCACCTTTTTTACCTAGTGTAAGCCACCTTCCCTCAGATGTGGAATCTGGTCCACAGACGAGACAGCTCACAGAAAGGGACAATCTTCTTACTGTGAAAACAGTGAAAGCCCTGCCCCTCTTGACTGTTTTTTCCCTTATGCCAATTGAAGATTGTCCCTTTCTGCAATCCAGTTGGACACCACCCTGCTGCACTGAGGTGAGCAGGGTTACATCAGTAAAGGGGCGGGAGGGGGATACTTTATCATTCAATTACTCTTGAACTACAACTGACTGTACTGAAATAACACTCTCCATGGCCCAAATACTATGATGATTAATTGGAACTGCTTTTATTATGAAACATTACTATCTCTTTAAGCACCCATAACAATGCTGGCACTCAAATGGTTAATGATAAACCTGTGTTCAGGCAGGGTAATCATAAAGACCTGTAGGGTTAGGGTACACAAGGACAGCATTTGAGAAACACTGGTTGAAGGGACTACTATAGGAAGTACAGAAAGCTTAAAATTACATCATCAATTAAAAATCAACAAGGTTCATATCTATATCTATCTATCTATATATATATATATATATATATAAGAACCTTGTTGAATTTTACTGCCCCTTTACATGTTATAAACATATTTTTTTCTTTTCATATATAGACAGTTTTATTTGACTCTTGTTTGTTCATACAAACCTAGGGTTGCAAAATCATCCCTTTAATCCTTTGAGTCCCATAATATTGCAACACAATGAGTTGGATATGTCTCTGGCTCCCAAAGGGTTAAAAAAAATACCTGCTACAGGGCTTCCAGTGGTCCATTATAGGTTGCAATTGTTCCAATGTATCAGTACAGGAGGCATTTCTCATATGTGTCATCTTTTAAAAGGATGATTTTGTGACTTCTAAAAAGTGATAAAGACAATTTATGGAATTATATAGGTAAATAAGAAAATAAGATTTAAGAGTTTCAGTAAACTGGAGGGGGGTGTTCTAATTTTGATTGAATGTAGCCACATATTTTGCCTCTTTCAACCTTTATTTTGAAAGCTGTTAGGCCTTTTGCACCAAAGAAATAAAATAAAACACTGAAGGGGAGGAAATAATATTTTAATAAATATGAGCCCTTTTTTGTGAAAATGTATCTTTAAATATGAACATCAAAGCCATCTCTTAGTGCAGGGTCGGGCAAAGAGGCCCTATAGCTAATGCTGGACTACAATTCCCATCATCCTTTGCCAATGGCTGTTGGGGGATGATGGGAGTTGTGTCATGCAACAACTGGAGGGCCTCAGGTGCCCACCCTTTCCTTAGAGTGTACAAATAGCTGTTGATGAGTTTTCCATGCTTACTGAACTGAATAAATATAAAAGCCTTTCTTGTGCATTCCTATTTTCAGTTCCAATACAGTGTGTTAACCTCAGAATATCAAATTGAATTAGGGTTTTGAAAAGAGCTGCCTGCAAAGCAATTGGAATGACACTGTTGATTACACTATCTAGATTCAGGTTTCAGACAGCTATAACTGTGCTTTCACAACCTCTCACCTAAGTCAGATAATGCATAGATACCCGAATAAGTGACTGAATCCCCTACAAGTGCTTCTAAAGCTCTTGAAATCATGAAGTCTGCAATGGCCCTAAAAAACGAAGACCCAAATTGTTCTCAGGATGAATTTTTCCCTTGCCAGGCACAAATAAACAGCTCTCAATAGGGTGCTCACCACACAGTGTGTCAGCACATATTATACAGTCTGGTGCTGAGTGGATGTGTCAGCTGCCCATTAGACCACACTAAAATAGAATTGCTGGGAGCCTGAAGCATGAAGCATGATATTAGATAGAGTGATGAAATTTCACTCGATTAAAGAGCCAGGTCAAGGACAGTTACCTCAGGAAATTCCTTTTTTTCCTTGAAAAAAATTTATTTGCAGGCTTGATGAATTTATCCTTTTTACTTTTACATTTTAAGGAAGTGTACACAAGATTAATATTGAGATAATTAACACTAATTTTCTATTAACAAAGTTAACTACTTTGACACTCAATGGATTAAGAAAATGTTCTTAATTTAGTTCAGTATCAAAGACGTAAACAACAGGAATCACAGTTCTTGTTTTGTGTGTGTGATACACCCCTGATTTACCTTAATCTGGGCAGATAATGCTAATAGCCTATATGAATAAATTCTGTGTGGGTCAGTTCCCCATGATTCTTCGTTACCATTCCTCCCACCTAAGTTTTGGGTTATTTATAGTTTTTGGGACATATGGCTCTAGAATGGGAGCAGAGGGAGTAGACATGAAGAAGGCGACAGGCCCCAAAGGAATAGCTTTTAGCAATAAAATGGTTGCATAAGGGTGATTTTCCTAGCAAGTGAATGGTTCTGCCCAATTTACTTACTGGGGGGGGATTAGCCAGATGAGGAAGGGGTAGATAACAAGTGGGATACTAGGAATGGTGGAGCGACTGCAGGAGCTGATGGGCAGAGGCTGGCTCTGTAGGAGGCTGAATGGCATAACTGACAGGTAGGAGTTCTGAGTCCCACAAAGTGTCTGCAAAATAACTCGAAACCAGAATAAAATTGAATTGTGCTAAGTAAGGAAGCAGCAGTTTTAACAGAAAAGGATCTGTGGTATTCAATAAATGAATACCCTCCATATATGTAACCTAGATCAACTATGATGAATAGATATTGATCTAGTTCATTTCTTCGGTAAGAATGGTCTGTGCAGAGAATGTCCCTATAAATACTAAATGTCAACACAAATTTGGGTATAGAAAGTGAATTGGAGAGGCGGGGGATTTGGAATTTCATTGTGACTGACACATCACCATAGGAGACCGTCTTGTTTTCTGTCAGGTCTAAAGAAGAGATGAGAAGGGATATAACATTAATATTTTTCCGTTCCAGGATGTCTCTGCGCAGGTGGTTGGGGACTAGATGGGCTGGGGTAACTTTGTAGGGGGGTATGAGATAGGCAAGCATGGACTGGCTCTCCATGGATTGACTGGATATATAGGACGCTATGCTACCACGGACCTTTCCAATCAATTTTGAGTTTAAGCATTTATAAGACTATACATTTTAGGTTTTTCTAGTCTATGAGTAAGCGCTCTAGTAGACTGAAACATGTTAGACCATATGTAGAGGTCATATGTGGGAGTTTGTAACACTTATCCCATCTCTGTTCTTGAATGCAATCCTTATGATTTTATGAGTTTCACAATAAAGCTTTGTTTTTTACAGACCCACCTGCTGTGAGTTTGGATTACAGGGTGCTGTCCTACTTCTTAGTGCAGCGTTCGTATTCAGGTGTTGAGAGCCTGTTCGGATTAGAGCACTTGTGCACACATGATACTTCAATGGTGAGTCCACTGACTTTTAAACATTGATGTGCCTTGTTTGAAGAAGCATAGCATTGAAGCACCCTATCCAATTGTATAGTTAGAATACCTGGGCTGGTATGAGGGATTGAAATGAAGAAGAGGTTTGAGGTTGAGGAGTTGTGACTGTCTACCTGAAACTGCTAAGGTGATGAGCAGGTTGCATATTTGTGTAAGTTGTGGCTCGTCTTTAGGTGAAGAAAATCTGGAAGGTAATGGAGTTGATGAAGGTGAGAATAGTGTGAGTAAGAGTTCTGCTTTTCTTGTGGATGGGTAAAACAGAATTCCTCTCCAGGTTAGAGCCTGCATCAGCTTCAGAACTGTCCAATCCCTCATGGAGGGTGGACTATTGGACAATCCTGGTTGTTGCCTTGGGGTGGAAGATGGACCTGCAGGAGAAGATGGTTCAGAGCCTGCTGTTTTTTGGGAGCTTGGCCATGGTAGGGGATCCTAGACTATAAATATTAAAATAAGGGGGGAGGGGTAAGGGGAGGTAAGGTTTGGCACTAATGTAGTGGCATGGTAGGTGGAGATCATAAGAAAGGATTACTAACTAACATGACTATGGAGAGGTGGGATGCTGGAACTAGATAAAACTTACTGTCCTAAAGAAAACTTAGGGGAGGGAAATAGTGGTCGGGAGGATCAGTATGGAAGGTGAATCTTCGGCTTTTATAAGGGAAGGGGTGATTGTGAAATGTACCTTGGAAATGCTGAGTACGAGAGTTGATCTTCTAGTCCTTTTAACCTCAGCATGGAAGTCTATGATGCGGGCCTTTAGGCTCTGAAAGGAAGGTACAGAGTAGGGGTGGGTTAAAGGTCCCATTGTTTTCCTGTGAAAAATGACCCCAACATCATCCCTAGGGATCTGGGGGAAATTTGTGTCCTCATCAGCACATGGCACATGAAGAACTGGGTAACAGTGTGAGCAGGACAGACCAGCTATCTGTGCCTGCTGCTACTGCTGCCAGTGTGCCTTCTGATACTCAGAAGGAGGAGAAGGAGGAGGAGATTATGGCAACTGTGACAGCAGGGGACCCTAAGTCACACTTGTCATCCCTAAGCAGTCCCACTACTTCTTGAGAAATGTACCTTGTAAATGCTGAGTACGAGGGTTGATCATCTAGTCCTTTTGACCTGATCATGAAAGGTCACAATGCGGGCCTTTAGGCTATGAAAGGAAGGTAAGGAGTAGGGGTGGGATAAAGGTCCAATTGTTTTCCTGAGAAAAATTACTCCAACATCATCCTTAGGGATCTGGGAGAAATTTGTGTCATCAGCACATGGCACATGAAGAACTGGGTAGCAGTGTGAGCAGGACAGACCAGTCGTCTGTGCCTGCTGCTACTGCTGCCAGTGTGCCTTCTGATACTCAGAAGGAGGAGAAGGAGGAGGAAATTATGTCAGTTGTGACAGCAGGGGACCCAAAGTCACACTTGTCATCCCTAAACAGTCCCACTACTACTGCCAAGCAACCTTCTGCCTCTATGAGGAGTAAGGAGCTAGAGCTGAGCCTTTGGTAATGAGTGTGTCCCAGTCCTTCAGCTTTTATGAAAAAGTAAGCAGTGAATGTAAATCCTTCGGCCTCTGTGATGAGGTAAGGAGAAAGAGTAAATGCTATGGCCCCAGCAAAAGAGGTAAGATGAGAGAGCTGAACTGAGACAAGTGCAAACAGGTAAGGAATTTCTTTTTTTTTTTTTTTTTTTGAGGAGTGGTGCACAGAATATGTGGGGGAGTAGGTAGAACTCAATATGGAATGGAAGTAGAGGGATGGGCAAGGAGAAGAAGACTAATATGTGACATAAAGTAAAATATAATTTTTTTTGGTTCCCAGAATAGGAGGGCCAAACAGAAGTGGAGTGGAGAGAGAGGTAACTGTGGGAGTAAGAGGGGAGGAAGGGATAAGTGCTGCAGATTCTAGAAGTTGGGAGCTGCAGGAGGCAAGTGAGTGGGAACAGATGGTAAATAACTGGTTGGAGTGACACAGGCTGAGCAGTAAGTAACACCAGTACAGCAATAAGGAGAGGAAAAGAATGTGAAGGAAAGTAATGTTAGGGGAGGCTGAGATGCAGTACGTGGAAGTACATGACTGAAGGAACAGGACATGAGGAGGGGAGAAGACTCAGGTAATAGAACTGCATGAGTTGAGACAATAACTGGAATCGGACTGGAGTGGCAGTGGAGAGCAGGTGGAGGATATTTATTTATTTATTTTTTATTTAGAAAATGTTTTACCAGGAAGAATACATTGAGATTTCTCTCGTTGTCAAGTATATCCTGGACAGTTTTCAGCAGAGGGTTGCATATTTATACAAACTGAGAAACATTATATATTACATGTTATTAAATATACATACAAATATTCATACATATGGAAATTTTAAAATTATAAACAGTTACACTCTGTTTTTAGATATAGAGAAGCATTTACTTTTAAGGATTTTAGACTGGGAGCAGATCTGATTATTTCAGGCAGATTGTTCCAGGCCTTTGGCGCTCTGAAGGATAAGTGTGATTCATATTTTGAGTGCGGGGAAGGAAGAGCATGACACCCCAAGGTTAGGATGTAGAAAAAGTGTGTGTGGGAGGGTAAGTTGGAAGAAGAAAATGGGGGGATGGAAGCATGAGAAAGGCAGGAGTTGGATGTGATAGAGGAGACTGACAATGGAGGAAGCGCTGGGGGTGAAGGGCAGGATCGTGTGAGTGGCAAAACATCTATGAGTGAACACACAAAAAAAGAGAGGGAGAGAAGGGACTAATAGTAGGGGGAATTACCGCAATAGAGATTAGACTGCTGAGCAGATTGTGCATGCTCAAAATCATTTGGATCAGAGGTTCTCAACCCGTGCCCTCAGTGGCCACTAACAGGCCAGGACTTAGGAATTTCCCTGCTAGAACACAAGTGTGTTGAGCAGAGGCTCAGTCATATTGATTAACTCACCTGTGCTCTTAAAGGGATAGTAATGTTTCATAATAAAAGCAGCTCTAATTAATCATCATAGTATTTGGACTTTGGAGAGTGTTATTTCAATACTGTCAGAGTTGTAGTTCAAGAGCAATTCAATGAAAAAGTGTCCCCCTCCCGCCCCTTTTACTGATGTAACACTGTTCAGCCAGATCAGAATGGGGGTGCCCAGGTAGACTGCAGAGAGGGACAATCTTCAATTAAGATAAGGGAAAAACCTGAAAAACTTGTCAAGGGGGGCAGAGCTTTCATTGTTCTCATAGAAAGAAGAATGTCCCCTGCTGTTATCTGTCTGGTCTATGGACTGCATTCCACATCTGAGAAGAGATAGCTTACACTAGGTAAAAGGGGCAGGAGGGGGAAACTTTGCTTGTGAATATCTCTCAAACCATAAAGGTTTGAGAGATAACACTTATATCGTTCTTCATGTTCTTTTAATACCTACAAAATAAAATAAAGATAAAACAAAATATTACTATGCCTTTAAAAGGAAATTCTCAAATCCTGGCCTGTTAGTAGCCACTGAGGGTATGGGTTGAGAACCACTGATTTGGATGCAGACATGTGTTCACAGCTGCTATGGTACATAAATTCTGCTTTAGAACATGAACAGAGAGGGGCTGGCCTAAAGGAATTAAATAGGCCTCCAGCAGGCACAGGCATAGCTGTAGACTTGTGCTCTTTGTAATGAAATATAAGATGTAATGCTGTTAATGTTTTGAGATTAGTAAGTACTTATTTTATACATAAAGGCTGTGTAACCTTATCTCATCACATTTGCAGACGAAAAAACATTATCACATCTTAGACACCTATAAAGATGCTATCTTAATAGGAGACCTGGAAAAAGGCAGGGATAAGAGCACATGTAATACTATATTTTATGCCCTCAGAAAATAAAGAATTTTTACAGATGCTGTCATGGAGTGCAGTGTATTTAAAGTGAGCATTTCACTCTAAGATTTGTTTGTTATGTTTTACAGAGAACTCAAATCTGCCGACATGTTGAACTAGCTATTTCTATGAAAAGTAACATTTTTGAGAAATTAACATTTTTTATAGCTACGTGTGGCACTTCATTTTATTTAGCTGTACAATGTGTAAATTAGTTCTATTGAGGGTCAAATGTATCTCTCACTGTGCTATTATAAATTAATTATTTCAATGAGCTGTGTGTTGTTGGAGATAAACACTGCCAATTGTCTTCTGGGTGTGAGTGAGAAGAAGGGAGAGTTAACTTCCCAATAATAGAATGTTAGAGAGTGACAAGATGCCAGCCATCCTGAGACTCGAGATGCAGTGACACTGACAGGTATCTATCTATGCATGTGTCTTGCAGCTTGTGCTCCATCCATAAACATGCATCATTCCAATACATCTGCAAGAACTGGAGTGACAGGAATGATATACTGATGTGTGGTCTTTCACTGGTGCACCAGAGATTGCTGTACACTTTATTATTTTACTTCAATCTATAGAGATTGTGGTTTCTGAATCAAACCTAAGTCTATCCTGTTTAGTATTTTAAAAGGATAGTAATATTTCACAACAAAAAGGGGGCCAGAAAGAAAAAAAAAATCCCTAATGCTGTACCTTCTCAGGCTATTGCCCGAGCCAAAGTGAGGAAAATCTGAATAGAAACTGGCTTTTACATGGCTAATCTTTGTTCAGATTTGTTCCCACTATCCCATTAACATAGTAACCTAGTTGACAAGGCTGAAAAAAAAAGACATGTCCATCATGTCCAGCCCATGCCAAAACACTCCCTGAGGAAGGCAAATAAAAAAAACCCCTGGCATTTCTGATTTAGCACCAAGTGGGGAAAAAAATTCTTCCTGACTCCAAATAGCAGTCAGATAGTTCCCTGAATCAACAGCCTATCTGCATTGAAACCATCTGTCATAATTCCATAATTCTTTTTTTTTTAGTAGCTGGCTTTAATGTAATCAAACAGGTATTTGGAATGTTACAAAGAAAAATAGTAGTATTGAACATAAATTGACAATTCACTTGTTTCTTTTTTTTTATAAATATAATTTTTTATTGAAGATAAAAACATATAATGAGAAAGCATAAAAGGTATTAAAGAAGCATAGCAAAAATGCAGCAATACTATATAGGAGGTACAAGTACATGAAAAATACAGAAAAAACGTATTGGTGTTAAGGTACCATATAACCAATAGAACTGAATGGACAATGCAAACTGGAAAGAAATAGTGTACGTGATGTAAGTGTAGTGTAAGAGTGATGAATACTAACAAGAACAAAAAAGATGAAAAAAAACCAAACAAACAACCAAAGTACTCTCACGTACCCGGCAAGTAGACCGAGGAGATATATTAGAAGCAACAAAAACCTACACCAAGGGGCTCAAGACACCAATAAACTTCTGTAGTGGAACCATTTCTCCCATGTGTTGTCAAATTCAATAGACGCATCTTGAATAATGGTGTAACATCTTCCCATCTCAAGTATGTGATCGGCTTTAGCCCACCATGTGGTAGTGGAAGGAGTTTCTAGAGACCTCCATAACATGGGAATAACTGCTTTGGCAGCATTGAGAAGAAGACTTAAGCAAGGCCAGAGAATATTCAGAGAGAAATGTTTAAGAGGGTCTCTGTATAAGAAAAGGCAGAACATTGGATCCAGAGGAAGAGATAAGTTAAAAGCTAGATGTAATTGAGCCACAATCATAGCCCAAAAAGGTTGGATTTTAGAGCAGGACCACCAAATGTGAAACATGTTGCCAACAGCAGAGTGACACCTCCAGCATAATGGAGCATAATTCCAGAAAGACTTTGAGGGGTCAAGTACCAGCCCGTGACAAATTTATAATTCATCAATCTAATAGCAGAAGCTCGAGAAGATTTGAACAGATATCTAGAAATGCCAAACCATTCAAGAACCCCCAAATTCACAGAAAGTTCACTTTCCCACTGTCTCAAAAAGTAATATTTGCTCAGAGGAGGAGTGTGTATCAGAAGAGAGTAGCAGAAGGAGAGAGTGTGTGGTGTGCTTGTGATACCCACCAGCCTGGATTCAAGAGGTGTAAGATCTCGAAGAAGGGCAGCTGAAAGTAATTCAGAACACCACCAGTCAATGATTTGAAGGGATATAAGCCAAGGTAGGGTTTGGAATATATGGCTATTGGATGAGGTTTCTGTAGTGGCAAGTAAATCAGCCTGAGATATAGCTCTTAAGGTATCCAAAGAGGAATGTTTCAAACGGATAAGGGAGGGGTTGAACAGACCAGAAGGAAAGTCAGGATTACTGATGACAGATCGTAAAGGGTATGGAGCGGGAGACAGAGAGAGTGAGGAATTAAGGGAATGCCAAACCGTTAAGATGTGCCCCAATATCAGATGGTCTTTAAATTTGGGTGGCATAGAGCGAATTGTAGTCCAGCAGAGTTGTAGGGGATCTAAAGGACTCAATGTTTCAACTAAGGTACCAACCCAGCTTGGGGATGGTATCAGTTTAGAGTCAAATAATTTGGAAAGTGTAGCAGCATGGTAGTATTTAACGAAATCTGGAAGACCTAATCCCCCTCTATTAATAGGTTGGGCTAGAATGTCAAATTGTATTTGAGGCCTATTTTTTACCCAAATGAAGGAGTGGGACAAAGAATTCAACGAGGGGAGATAATGATAAGGAATGTGAATCGGGAGAGCATTAAGAACATACAATATTTTCGGGAGTATAACCATTTTAATGAGGTTAATGAGACCTAACCATGATAAAGGAAGAGCTTGCCAGGTCGAAAAAGATTCTTTGATGTCAGTCAAAAGGGGGTCCATATTAAGAGGTATCAAGGAAGAGACATCAAAAGAAATATGAATTTCTAGATAACAAATAGAAGAGGAGGAGCATTTCAATTTGTACCTACTGGAAAATCTGGACACATCATCTGTAGAGAAACCAAAACAAAGAGCTTCTAACTTATAGTTAATAAGCGCCTGTGATAAAAAGCAATATTCCTCCAAAGCGCATATTAATGGAGGAAGAGAGCTTGAGGGTCTCGTCAAAAAGAACAAGGCATCATTTGTCTGACAAATTGTAGAAGTGGTTCTAAGGCAAGGAGACTTGTGCGAATTGATTCAGAGACATTCGGATTTCGTCAAAAATGGGGTCATTCGGAGACATTCGGCCAATCCGAAACTCAAGGGTCATTCGAGAAAAATGATTTGACTCCGAACAGCCCAGGACCGAAATTCGTCGAAACTTTCAGAAGTTTTGGCATTCGACAAATTTCCAAAAGTTTTGACTACTTTCGACCAGGACTTTTTTGTACTTCCCGTGCTCGCTCAATTACTTTCCCTCCATAATTTTCCCTCCATGTCTCTAGTCCAATTCCATCCTCCGTTTCATGCACTACTTCCCTCTTTTGTCTGTATTCCAATAGCCTTCTTCGTTTCATGATGGGGGTTGGACTAATGACACAGTCACACAGACAGACAGCCTGCATTTCCTCATTGTGTTGTTGGAGCTCAGAGAGAGAAGAAGAGATTAGAGAGTGTCCAGTTGTTGTGTAGGCAGGCAGGTAGCATTAGGCTAGGCATAGGTAGGCAGCCAGCATTAGTTCCAGTTATTGCCACTGCAAAAGCGAGTAATATTTGTTCCTGTGCAAAATATAAAAAAATATTAGGTATTTGTTCGAATAATTTTCAATGTCACATCAACCAGTCTAACAGTCCTATAGGCAGGCAGGGTGCCTTTTCGCCACCGCAAGGGGGTCATCTGTGTTTCTTAAAAAAAATATAAAAAGTACAAGTCATTTGTTTGAATACTCTTCAGTCACACTGCCAGTGTCACAGCTGTATAGTCAGGCAGCGTGCGTTTTCGCCACTGCAAGGGAGACCCACATGTGTTGGTTTTAGTAAAAATATAAAAAATGCAAGTTATTTGTTTGAATAATCTTCAGCGTCACACTGCCAGTGTCACAGTTGTATAAGCAGGCAGGGTGCCTTTTCGCCACTGCAAGGGAGACCCACATGTGTTGGTTTTAGTAAAAATATAAAAAATACAAGTGATTTGTTTGAATAATCTTCAGAGTCACACTGCCAGTGTCACAGTTGTATAGGCAGACAGGGTGCCTCTTAGCCACCACAAGAGAGAGTCGCCTGTGTTTGTTTTATTAAAATTATTCCTAATACAAGTTATTTGTTTGAATAATCTTCAGCGTCACACTGCCAGTGTCACAGCTGTATAGGCAGGAAGCGTGCCTTTTCGCCACCTCAAGGGAGAGTCACCTGTGTTGGTTTTATTAAAAATATTCATAATACAAGTTATTTGTTTGAATAATTTTCAGAGTCACACTGCCAGTGTCACAGTTGTTGTGTGGGCAGGTTTTAAAGTTGTAAAACTATAATCGTTCTCTACATACCTTTCCGTAATGGATTTGAGTCCTAGTGAACAACTTGTTGTTCCTCGTCCTGGTACCAGCTGCCATGATCCAGCAACCACCAACACCACCACAGTGCAGTTGCTTTCAAGCAGAACTAGCAGCAGCAGGCGGGAAAGAAGAGTACTTTGATTAGTACTAGTCAGACTCAGCAGCAGCAGCAGTCCAAAACAAAAACTAGAAAGAAGGGAACTGCTGGTCGTTCTACCTCTACTAGCAGGGTAGAGAGGTCCAGTTCCTCCTCTAAGACCACGAAGCGGCTGACACCCGTCTCTCGCCAGCTGTTTCGTGATGATCCCCACAGAACCACCTGCACAATGACTATTGCCACTGCCAGTTCCGTCACCACTTCTACTACAACCAGTTCTATAAACCTGGGGAAACCTAGCTTGTTGAACATGAACACTACTGGTGGGAAACTGCGGGCAGTATCAATGCGGGAGTTTTACAGCGAACGTCCGAGTAAGCAACCCAAACTTGAATTATTAGAGTATTTTGAGAAAATTTCTCCTGCCGCCACTGTCACTGTGTCACGGTTTATTACGACTCTCAGATGTAAGGTTAGGTAAAAACACAACTTTATTGAAAAGTTTTAAGATAATACCATAGGATTGTATACACGTACATACAATACATAGAATGGCAAGTAGATATAGCGATAATGTATCAGGCTCTACTGGCCCTGCCAATATACCGGGCAAGGCAGCCTGGTCAAGTAATGGAAAGGTGGCTCTACCGGCCCTGCCAATATACCGTGCAAGGCAGCCAAAAGACAGTCAGGAGTATACAGGCTCTACCAGCCCTGCCAATATACCCGGCAAGGCAGCCTAAAGGAACACTGAGATGGTAGGCTCTACTGGCCCTGCCAATACCGGGTAAGGCAACCTTAAGGTGGAATGAAGGAAGGTTCTACCGGCCTTACCAATATACCGGGCAAGGCAGCCTAGAGAGGAGGTATCAACCAGAGTGGCCCCAGTAATTGTCAGATGTAAATGACAGTGTAATGATGATAAGTAGATACGAAAGCCAGCTATACCAGGTAGTCATGCGCCCAATACCTGGGTATTGATGGGAGAATAGCTGTCTAGGACTGGACAGCACATTGAGGACTATCAGTATAACTGAGTAGCAGCCAAGTGGCAAAGGAGCAAACCAGCGCCCACGCGCTGGGGGCCAAAGGACTGAGTTAATAATGAAGTGAACCAGCGTCCGCACGCTGGGAACCAACAGATAACAATGTTAATGTCGTGAAGCCAAGCAGCGAACCAGCGCCCGCACGCTGGGAACCAACAGACAGATATAGTGTAGCCGCAAGGCTTAAGAGCGAACCAGCGTCCACACGCTGGGAGCCAACAGATATCAGTGAATAATGCCGTGAGGCAAAGGAGCGAACCAGCACCCACGCGCTGGGAACCAACAGACTTGTATAGTATAGCTGCAAGGCTTGAGAGTGAACCAGCGTCCGCACGCTGGGAGCCAACAGATATCAGTGAAAAATGCATTGAGGCAAAGGAGCGAACCAGCGCCTGCATGCTGGGAACCAACAGACTTGTATAGTATAGCCGCAAGGCTTGAAAGTGAACCAGCGTCCGCACGCTGGGAGCCAACAGATGTCAGTGTAAAATGCCGTGAGGCAAATGAGCGAACCAGCGCCCGCATGCTGGGAACCAACAGACTTGTATAGTATAGCCGCAAGGCTTGAAAGTGAACCAGCGTCCGCACGCTGGGAACCAACAGATAACAATGTTAATGTCGTGAAGCCAAGGAGCGAACCAGCGCCTGCACGCTGGGAACCAACAGACAGATATAGTGTAGCCGCAAGGCTTAAGAGCGAACCAGCGTCCGCACTCTGGGAGCCAACAGATATCAGTGAATAATGCCGTGAGGCAAAGGAGCGAACCAGCACCCACGCGCTGGGAACCAACAGACTTGTATAGTATAGCTGCAAGGCTTGAGGGTGAACCAACGTCTGCACGCTGGGAGCCAACAGATATCAGTGAAAAATGCATTGAGGCAAAGGAGCGAACCAGTGCCCGCATGCTGGGAGCCAACAGACTTGTATAGTATAGCCGCAAGGCTTGAAAGTGAACCAGCGTCCGCACGCTGGGAGCCAACAGATGTCAGTGTAAAATGCCGTGAGGCAAATGAGCGAACCAGCGCCCGCGCGCTGGGAAACAACAGACTAGCATAGTGTAGCCATCAGGCAGTGGAGCGAACCAGCGTCCGCACGCTGGGAACCAACAGACTAGCATAGTATAGCCATCAGGCAGTGGAGCAAACCAGCGTCCACACGCTGGGGACCAACAGACTAGCATAGTATAGCCATCAGGCAGTGGAGCGAACCAGCGTCCGCACGCTGGGAACCAACAGCAGAGAATGTCGCCAAGCGACCAAGGAACAATGTCGCCACAGATGCAGGAACAGGGCTCAGAAGATGAACAGGAACCAGCAAGGATGTCCAACTGGATCAGGAGCGACAACGGAGACCAACAGCAGGAACCAGCAGCTACAGAAGACTCAACCGGAACAGGCACTGGAAACAGCACAGCAGGCTCTGGAACAGCACAAACTCAGGAACACAGGAACACAGAAAAGAGGCTAATCATTTTCTGTAGCATGGTGGTAATGAATGCAATCAGAAACACCACGAAAGGGCAACCATAGGGTACCCAAACTTAGTTTAAATAGGCAATATGAGGCGGGCTAAAGGCAAACAGCCAATGGGAGCCCCCTACAGGTGATAGACACAGTAATGCAGCAATCACGGCACAGTGATACACTGAAACTGAGAGCATATCATCTCCAAAAAAGTTATTGAGGGAGATCATTTACCATTTCCCGGTAGCCACCAGGCAGAAGAGGGAATTCATCAGCTCTCCCCAAAATCTGCTGCTGATGATTTTTCTTCCTGTCCAAACTTACAAGAGGTGGAAGAAGAATATGAGGGACCAAGGCCTGCTAAGCTTGATTTTTCCACTGAGCATGATTTTTCCACTGACCTTGATTATTCTCCTGAGCTCCATTTTTCCACTGCTGCCCATAGTACTCCTCCTGCTTCTCCAGCTACAATTCTGTCTTCTATTGATGAAAACTCACCACCTGACTCTCCAGTTCCAAATGAGTCTCCCAGGCAGGTAGTAGCTGCTAGTGTCTCTGCCACCAGTGTTACTCCACCCTCCTCCAATCCCAGTCCTGACATCCCTGCTGCCATCTTTGGGTCTACTAGTAACCCTGTAAAGGTATGTAGAAAAAAAAGCATAGTGAGGTTGCTTCAGCATGTGAAGATGAAGAAAGTGTCACCTCAGTTTCTTCTTCACCACCTTCCAAAGTCATACATCGCTCCAAAGCTTGGGACCATTTTGTGACACTTGGCGATGGCCGGCTAGCAAAATGTAAATTGTGTGGCAGGGAAGTCAGCCGTGGGAGGGTGTTGGGTCATCTTTCAACCTCTGGGATGAACCAACACCTGAACCACTACTACAAGTCAGTGTTGATGAGTGCAGAACGTGGTGGCACTACTACATTTACCAGTGTAACACTCACCACCAGTAGGCAGGAAAAAGGGCAGGGAGATCATGCCACATCTGGTCCTAGTAAAAGCAGTAGACAGTCACAGCCCATCCCAAAGTCAATACAGGCCACACTGGAAGATTTTGGTGGGTTTAATTCCAAGGGGATGTGCAGACAGCAGTCCAGGAAAATTACACGCCTCATTGCACAGCTCATAGCCGTTGGGGGTGCAACTTTCAGTTTGGTGGACGGGGAGCCCTTCCATCAACTTATGGAGGTTGTTCTACCCTGATATAAAATTCCATCCTGCACCACATTTAGTAGAACTATAGTGCCCTCACTGTACCAGTCGTGCGTTGGTCTTTTAAAGGAACTGCTAGGAAAGGCTGGTGGCCAGTCAGTGCACTTTACCACTGACTTATGGAGTGCTCCGAGTGGCCAGCATGGCTTCCTGTCATTGACGGCACATTGGTGGCAGCCCAATGTGTTGCAAGACACACTGATAGCAACAACAAGTTCAGGTGCAGTAGCCAAGCAGGCAGGGCACCGCTCTTTCCTCCTCCATGCTGAGGTTATGGATCAGCAGCACACCTCAGATAACATTCGCAAAGCACTGCAAAACATGGTGGCGCAAGGACTAGGGAGCAGGCAGGCACACAGGTGCAAATGGGGTTTGTGGTTACTGATGGTGCAGCTAACATGATCAAGGCTCTTCGGGATGGCAGATTTGTGGGTGTGCGCTGCTTAGCGCATGTTCTGCATCTAGTAGTGAAGGCTGCTCTTGAGGATGGCAGTAACACTGGAAGGTTGTCAGCACTTCTGGATTCGTGCAGACAAATTTCTGGCCACTTCCATCGGAGCGTCAAAGATAGCTAGCTACTCAGGGAGGAACAGAAAAAGGCAGACCTCCCAGAGCACCACCTAAAACAAGATGTTGGGACCAGGCGGAACTCCATCTTAGATATGGTAGAGCGTATCCTGGAGCAGAAAAAGGCAATTCATGCAATGTCATGTCACCATTTCATTGGCAGTAACAGAACACTGGGCAGGGCTGACTGGGCCCTGATGGAACAGGTAGTGACAGTCCTTACGCCTTTCTGTGCTTTGACGGAACTTTTGAGCAAAGAGAACGCTAGTCTGGCAGAAGTCATTCCCCTCTTCACGCACCTCTCCTTAAAATTGGATGATTTCCTTTCCATAGGGAACGCTTGCCTGGTGCTGAGGGTAATATACTTCCAGATGTTGCTGCCCTTCTAACGAGGTTGAAGAAGGAACTTACTCTGCGCATGGAAGAATGCATGGACAAATGTCCCGAGTTAATGCTTGCCACAATTTGCGATCCTCGAATCAAAGGCAAGTTGGCACTTCGTTACAATTCCCTCACTGCCTGGAGGGAACAATTGATAGCGAGGGTGCGTGAGAGGCAAAGAAAAACTAGAATGCAGTCACAGGAGGTGGGAGGAGATTCCGAAGATGAGCTGGAGGAGTGTGGTGGTCTTCCGGGAACTATTAGTATCAGCTCCAGTAGCATTTCATCTTGTTCCGGTGGAGCAGCTGCTGCTTTTTATGCTGAGGCAATGGACAGATTATGCTGCGGAGAAAACAAACAGCTCCCCATTAATAGAAAAAGTGCTGAGTTTGAGGTTAAGGCTTACCTTGCGGAACCTTCTTTGGCCCCAAGTACAGATCCCTTGACTTTCTGGGATAACAAGAGGGCTGTGTGGCCTACATTGTCCCTGGTAGCCCAGGAGTTGCTTTCTTGCCCCCCAACCACTGTCCAGAGTGAGCGGGTATTTTCCGTTACTGAAAATATACTTAGCCCCCAGTGCTCTCAACTGGCCCCCCAGCTCATGGACCAACTTGCCAAAGCTCGGTTACCCTGCTCTCAGATTCGATGCAGATTAGAAAAACAAGGGGGACTTCAGACATCTACAATCATCCATGTTGCTGTCATCCTGAGTGTGGCTCTCACCAGTCTTCCTCAGTTGCCGCTGTATCCATCTATGGACTGAGTCCTGCCTGCTCCAGTGTTCTGCAGTTCTGGTTGCATCTCCAGTGTTGCTGCTGTCATCCTGAGTGTGGCTCGCACCAGTCTTCCTCAGTTGCTGCTGTATCCATCTATGGACTGAGTCCTGCCTGCTCCATTGTTCTGCAGTTCTGGCTGCATCTCCAGTGTTGCTGCTCTCATCCTGAGTGTGGCTCGCACCAGTCTTCCTCAGTTGCTGCTGTATCCATCTATGGACTGAGTTCTGCCTGCTCCAGTGTTCTGCAGTTCTGGCTACATCTCCAGTCTTGCTGCTGTCATCCTGATTCTGCTTTGCACCGGTCTTCCTCAGTTGCTGCTGTATCCATCTATGGACTGAGTCCTGCCTGCTCCAGTGTTTTGCAGTTCTGGCTACATCTCCAGTGTTGCAGCTGTCATCCTGATTCTGCCTTGCACCAGTCTTCCTCAGTTGCTGCTGTATCCATCTATGGACTGAGTCCTGCCTGCTCCAGTGTTCTGCAGTTCTGGCTACATCTCCAGTCTTGCTGCTGTCATCCTGAGTGTGGCTCGCACCAGTCTTCCTCAGTTGCCACTGTATCCATCTATGGACTGAGTCCTGCCTGCTCCAGTGTTCTGCAGTTCTGGCTACATCTCCAGTGTTGCTGCTGTCATCCTGATTCTGCCTTGCACAGGTCAGTTCCCTTTTGAAACGTCGCATTGCAGTGGAACTACTATCTCTTACAAACATGGACCCAAATAATTACCCATCTGGCGACTAGCTGCTCAGTAGAGCTAGTTGCCAGAATTATTACCGCGTTCATGAAAATTATTCACTGCTCCCAGACTGGCAGACAGGAAACCGCGGAGACATCTTTCCATAGTGACGTCTGCACGCATGCGCTGTCAGTCCCCTTTGGAGCCGAACGGCTCCTAGCAATGCCTCCTAGAGAAGGCTGGGACTGACAGCACAGGCACGCGGATGTCACTATGGAAAGATGTCATTGTCTGCTCGGTTTCCTGCCTGTCAGTCCAGAAGCAGTGTATAATCGTGGTAAGAATTCTGGTGACAAGCACTGCTGAGAAGCTAGTCGCCAGATGGGTAATTATTTGGGGACATGTTTGTAAGAGGTGGTAGTTCTGCTTTAAAGAGAACTGGGCAATGCAAGGTAAGGATGCTGGGAGTTGTGGATACTGCACCAGTCATTCTCACTTTTCCTTCTTCCTTCTAATTTAGCTACATCCATATGTATATAACACCTCTGCTATATACGGTAAATGACAAATGCTACATATTGTGTAATGTATTACCTTTGCTACAGATGGTAAATGACAGATGCCCATGCTATAATGTATTTCACATCTGCAACAGAAATGGCACATGCAACAGACAATAATAAAAAAATTTGAAATAATTTTTCTGAATAATTTTTTTCAGAGTGACACATCAGGCAGTGTGACAGTTGTATAGGCATACAGGGTGCCTTATTGCAACCACAAGGGTGAGTCACCTTTGCCCTGTGTAAAATATTAAAAATGTAAGTCATTTGTTTAAATAATTTTCAATGCCACTAAATAGTGGCAGTATTGGGAACTTCAAAGGAAAAAAAGCTGACGATTGGTGCCTGACATACTGTCAAGCACTGATAGTTAACTAATCAGTGTTACACTTTCCTGTCATCCACTGTCTGTCTCCTTCTGTCTTCTCTACTGTCTTGAGCTTCTGTCTTCTTGCTGTAAAAACTACCAAGAAAAGTATAAGTCCAATGCAATATCTGGCACACTAGTACATAGTTTAACCCCTTGAATGCCAGAGGGTTACTCAACACATTGCAAAGCAATGTGTTGCATACCTCTCTGGGGCTCAGTAGGGTTAAAGTATGTATTAGTGTGCCGGATATTCATGCATTGTACTTATACTTTTCTGGGAGATTTTTTACAGCAAGAGGAAAGAAGACAGAAGAGGAGAACGAGGAGAAGATAGAAGAAAGAGGAGAAGATAGAAGAGAAGAAAGAAGGACAGAAGAGGACCGGTATACTGAGGACTCTGCTGGACATCAGGATTAATGGTAAGTGTTACTTGTAATGTGGCTTTTTTTTTTTTTTAACTTAGTTGGGTTAACCCTATGAGTGCCGGCAAGGTGATTATACCCTATTGGCACTCATGAGGTTAATTCTACTAACATATGACATTGTTTTAGAGTGCTTTGATGTATTGATGTGGGGCTTAGGGCCCCATATGAATACACCCACTCTATTTTCCTTTCTGTTTCGTCAGCTGTTTGAAGATGCGATAAGGGACTAAAGTCAGAAAAAAAGTAGCTCTTAACTTTCCTGCAATAACTTGAGTCACTTATCGGATCTTCATAGCCAACGCAGACAACTGAATTGCAATTTATGGTGTTTTCATTAGTTCCTATGGATGAAAATATCTTTTAACTTTAACACCCCAAAAATGCGTCGGCAGAGAAAACAGACGTCTCCATCATTTGAATTGAGCCCTGTCTGTCTACACATCTCCCTTTGACTCCTTTACATTCATTCCCTCTGTCCATCAGCCTCCTTCCCTCTCTGTCCATCAGCCTCCTTCCCTCTCTGTCCATCCATCTCCTTCCCTTTCTGTACCTCTGCCACCCTCCTCCTCTGTCAGCTTCCCTTCATGCAAATCTGTGTCTGTCTCCTTCCCTTTTCCAATCTCTAAGGGAAACAGACAAGGGTTGGAGACACACACAGAAGAGTGGGTCAGCAGTGGGGTTATGCATTAAGGTGTTTTCAAATGGTGATGAGGTGTAAGGAACTTCTCCAGTGTGCTAAACTCTCCGATTCTTGTATTATCCCATGGAGCCAATGCACTAAGAACTTACAGGTTGGTTAAATCTCGGTTCACTGGCTAGATGGAAGAAGCAAGGATCGTTCATCACACTGGAAGGGTCATCTCCACTTCATCACCTCCTCATAACACTTTGGTGTATCTCCCCCCTGTTTGTATCAGAAATAAATGGACAACAACAATGCTGAAGTTTAAAAATGTAATAACAAATATTATTATTATTATTATTATTACTATTATTAATAATAATAATAATAATAATAATAATAATAATAAAAATAATAATAATAAGAAACTTAAAAAAGAAAAATCCCCCTCTGGAGGGAATGGGGTCAGTGGGGGGGCCTCCTTCCTCCTCTTGTGTGAGGCCCCTGTCTCGGTAGGTGGCACCTACCACCACGTGCAGCAGGCAGGGCATCAGCTGATTCCAGGCTTCTGTCTGATGAGGAGCTGCTGGGGGCGGGGGCTGGCCCTGGACGCACGACATGCGCTGTCAGGAGGCCCAGCATCAGTCTGTTCTGCTCCACCATTTGATGGAGCAGAGCCTCCTGACGGCGCATGTTGTTTCTCAGCTGACACCGTAAGCCCCTCATGTCAGCTGAGATCCCGTGTAGGACGACCAGGACCTCTGCGAACTCCTGGCTGGAAGGGGGCTGCTGCTGTGGTTGTTCATCAAATGCAGCTGTGGGGAAAGAAGAAATGGAAAGCAGTGAGCACCTCTCTGGCACACAGATGTTTGATGCATTTAGCAGAGTGATTATCAGCAATGCTCCTGTTGTCTAGGATGCACAATACTGTCCTCTAACCACACCAACAGTGCATGTTGTCAGGATGTGCTCACTTAAACACAAGCGGTATTGACATTCACTTGTGTTCAACTTATAACATGCACTTTTGTGATGGTTAGAGGACATGATTGTGCATCCTAGACAACAGGAACATTGCTGAGATGTGTCTCCTATCTATAACATAGCCTAAATACGCCACATATCGAATACTTCTAAAATGTTGTTCATGTTTTATTTTTAAGTTTTATTTGTTGTAAATTTAACTTTAAAAATCTGTCCCTTACCTACTTTCGTATAGACTGCAGTTACCTGTTCTGTAACCTCAGTCCATCACTCTGCCTCTGCTCTCCACCTTCCTCCAATGATGGAGGCTTCTGTCTGCAAGATGGAGCGGTTTTGTTGGCAGAGATCGATATCTAGCCAATGAGAGCACTCCAGCTTCCACACTGAAGCCTCCGTCATCGGAGGAGGGTGGAGAGCAGAGGCAGAGCAGTCTATGCAGAAGTAGGTAGGGGACAGACTTTCTAAGTTAAATTTACAACAAATCAAACTTTTAAAAAACATTAATAACGTTTTACAAGTATTCTATCTGTAGCCTAACTATTTAGGCTATGTTATTAATAGGTGACACATCCACTTTAATTTGAGGGGATGCAGCAAACATGTAGCATTGTTGTGGCCAGAGAACAGGATTGACCACCCCTGCTATGAACAAACTGACAGGTCAAGTTTGCTCTTTAGCCTTGATTGGACACAGGTGGATCATCACTATCATTGTGATTGAGCCACCAACACTCAACTAGTGCTAGCCTGCAAACGGGAACTGTAGGTGTGTGCTATGGCCTGGAGCCAAGCATACGTGTGTGACAAGATCATGGCATGAACAAAAATCACATAATGATATTTGTTCATGCCATGATACTGTCACAGGTATGTGTGACAAGAACACTGGTCACTACAGGGAATTATGGGTCTTTGTAAGGGAAGGGGAGACAGGTGGAACACACATGGGACAGCAGATTTAGGATTTTACTTACCATGCGCTTCCCCTTCCATAGCCTCAGGAGCAGAGGCAGACACCCCCAGAGGTGGTTCCTCATCCTCCTCACCAGACACAGCCCTCGATGACCCTGAGGAGATACAGGACATTTTCACATGGGTGAGAATTGTATGGCACCTTAACCCATTTCAGTACCAGAGGAATGCACAACAATTTTGAGACTGCATTGGGTACCCCCTCTGCCATTGAAATGGTTACAACAACCAGGAACACAAAACTCAGAACCCTTTCCACATATTTCAATTCACTATCCTCACCTGCCCTTTCCACGTGGTGGTCCCCAGGTGCACCAACGGGGGCCTGCACCCCAGCTTCTTCCTGCCCCCCTCCTCCGCCTCCTCCGGCATGTCAGCTGGACCTATTTTGGATATTAAGGGAATTAACATGTGATGAGAAACACTGACTTCATTAAATGCTTCAGTTGTGTAAGCATTAAGGTTCACAACAACTGCACCAAGGTGGGTTAACCTAGTTATCAGGATTTAATCAACAACAGAGAGGCAAATTTGGCCTATGAAGCATCACTGTAATGCATGGCAGGGCTTCAACATACTGAGACATCCACCATGGTGCATTAGCTTGGGTCCATCATGCCTACAATGTCATCATGTGAATGGCAGGAGCATGACAAACATTTCTTACATGTGCTCCATATGTGCATTAGTGGGATATTTAACTCTTGGAGCATGGATGGACTGGGAATAAAAACCAGCCCTGGAAAAAATTGCTTACCAGCCCCATATCATTGCGGTGCGACCGACCCGGTGCACAGAGACAGTGCTCTTCTTCACACTGCATCTGACATCACTAGGTGACCGCCATGTTGCCCTCAGTCTCCACATTGCCCCCCCAATTGCCACATTGCCCCCCGTGTCCATTTCCAACCTCCTGCATGGTCTTCTCTTCAGTAATGCAGAGTTTTGGGAGATGATGTCATCTCCCAGCGTTCGTCATTACTAAAGATCAGACAAGGGAGCTCAGCTGCTACAGGTCAGTGCCAAAGAAGGCACAGACCTCAGCATGTTGCGGGGCCCTTCAAATCTCATGGATGCTGTCCTGTCACCTTATGGCCACGGCCAGGACTCCTGCAATCAAGAAGCAACACGCCGCTGCAAGGTGACAGGACTGTGGCCGCGGATAGCTTCTTGATTTTGAAGCAGCCCCAGGGAAGTCCAGTGCAGGTGGCCTCCCAGGAATTTTTCCGGTATCCTGGTAGACCAGTCTGGCCCTGCCTTGGAGTGCCAGAAGGGTGAGCAAAGCATAGCTTAGCAATGCACTGCTGCTCACCCCTGTGGCAATGCAATAGTTATATAAACAAGATATGGCTAAAGCAAGCTGGGGCTGCTAATACACATATGGAACAATTTAACATGACTAAAAACACATTTGTACGTGAGGGAGACATCTTAAAAACAACTTACCAGCAGCCACCTCTTCCTCCACACTGGCAGGAGCAGTGGCAGTGACCGGCTCCAGATAGAGGGTGATAACGTCTTCTTCCCCCTCCCTACCAGAGCTAGGTACTCCATCAGGTTCATCTGTAATGAGAAGAGAACACCACGTTACAGTACACACACACACACGGACATTGCATAACAAAGTACTAAATTACATTACACACACGAATGGACATTGCATAACAAATGGACATTGCATAACAAAGTACTAAATTACAGTACACACACATACCTCCCAAGTGTCCCTCTTTGAGACCCAAATCCCTCTGTCCCTCTTTTCTACCCTTTTGTCCCTCTTTTTAGGACATCAGAATGAGTGGTATTACATTGCTACACAGCAATAAAACATAAATGTGTTAATTGTCAGTAAATGTGTTTATACATTAACCTTTTGAGTGCCAGAGGGGTACAGAATGCCTTGCTTTTTTTTTTGCAATGCATTCCGTACCCCTCTGGCACTGAAAGGGGTAATATGGGTAATATACTTTGGTCTTGCTCTAAATCATTTATCAGTTACACAAAGAGGTGCAGATGGGTCAAGAAATAACCTAAAAATTCTTGGAAATGCCCCGCCTACCAGCCACGCCCCCAGAAACGCCACCTAAAACAGAAAAGTGTCCCTCTTTCACCATTTGAAATGTTGGGAGGTATGCACACACGTGGACATTGCATTACAAAGGATTAAGTTACACAGAGCAGATATGTGTGATTTGCATTGCTTTACCATACATTGCACACCTATCTGCTCAGTGGTAGATATTTAACCCAGAGGGTTACACAACACATTCAATGCATTGCGTAACCCTCTGGCACTCAAAGGGTTAACAGCATTACATGAGCACATGCATTAGAATACAATTACTTACCAGAAAACACGCCAGCATGGTCTGACTCCTCAGCTGCGGAGATGTCTGGCACTGGAGTACCCAACTCTGAGGCATGCAGGGAGGGGCATCACTGCCACTGCTCCTGGCGGAACTGGTGCAGATCACGAGACCAGAGGAAGAGTTGCTCCCTCCAGCTAATGGAGAATGGGCACTTACATCAACAGGAACAGGAGCGGGCAAATGGACAGGGAAGACAGGTGCTGTAGGGGCAGGGGAAGATGCAGGAGCACGGTCATCTTCAGCATCTGAGGATTCCACTGGTCCTGCTACAGGGGTGATGGGAGCTGGTCCAGCATGTGATTGACCAGCAACATCCTCATCACCGCCTGAAGCAGGAGCAGCTTCTGCCTCAGATGCTGCAATGAGGCCATCCAGGACCTGTTCATAATGATGGAATAGAACAGGTCTACTGGAGGCCCCAGATGACCGCGCTACTGCTACCGCTGCTTCCTGCACCTGATTGATGTGTGTGGGGACACTGCCACCTCATTGACAGCTTCCACCACAGTATCCCACATTTCGCTCTTATCCACTACTGCAGTGGAAGCTGCCAATGGGCCAAAGAGCTTGGAATAACATCCCTGCAGTGCCCCCACTAGTGCCTCATTCTCCTCCATGCAGAAGGGTATTTCTCTTCCTCTGGCCATTGCTGCTGTCTTCCTTCTTTCAAGATGGCTGCTGATCTGTAAAATGGCTGTAAGTTGGGTGTCATAGAGTCATCTTTAACTTTTTTGCATTGCTAGTAAGGCACCTAGCCAACCAGCAATGTGAATCCTACGAGTTCAAAACTTGGGCCAATAGTATTCGAAAGCGGGAGCTGGAATGGGCGATACCATCTCAAGCTATCCAATACGATTCAAGGAAGATACGTTATGATGTCGCACACTAAGCAGGGGCAGGAAGTGACAAGATAGTTTGGTCGACAAACTGTGTAGGGTAGGCGGGGTCAAACGGCTTGGTTATGTTCGACATACTATGCAGGTTAGGCTGTGACAGACATATGTTCGTGATGTTCAACAAACTATGTGTGGCAATCTGGAGATCACTCCGGGAAGGCAACTGAGTGCTCCAGGCCCGGCGCACTCAGTTTCTTTTGAACATCAGAAACTCCAATGTATACTGTACATAACGTTACTGTACTTACAGTGATAGCTAGGAAAAGACACAAGCCGAGCATGGAGCTAACTGGAAAATAAATGGCCAAAGATGGGGGAAATGTATTTTGAATCAGTGGTGCATGGGGCATGGTTGTCGACCTACTGGTTGAACTCTTGCCAGCCCTTGGTGTATGTGAACAAATTACTTAACTCTTTGAGTGTCAGAGATGTTATCCAACGCATTGAAAAGTAGTGTGTTGGATACCGCTCTGGCACTCAATGGGTGAAAGCAGATAAGGGTTTGGACAACACAGGATGAAGAGTGTAGGAGAATGATAAACTAAAAAGTGGGGTTTGTATTTGAAAGATTACAGCCGAAAGTGGTGAAGGGAGATGGATATACAGAGATCATATATAAGTGTTGCTGGTGGTGTGACTGGTCACTTTGTAATTAACGTCATAAACTATTGAAAACTCTTTGGGTAAGTGAGGTGATGATTTAGCACAAGATTAACCCCTTAATGACCGGCGGAGCGTGCATGCGCCCAGTACTTAACGACGGATTTTTCTTCTTCTTCATTCTAGCGAATGACTTCCGGGACTTACCAGGTACGTCCTCTGTCACTAAGTGACAGTTTTTGCTGGACGTACCTGGTAAGTCACTTGTCGCGATGGGGTTAATGTATTTTCAATATACAAATTAGTTTAGACACACATACTGCAGTTTAAACAATCATTGATGTTTATTCTTGATGTAGTATGAAACACTACAGTGTACATACACATAGACTTATCTGATATGAGGGGAAATCAGGATAGGAAAACAAGAGAGAGGAATTTGGGTACTAAAGAGGGACAGTAGGGTAGGAGGCTGGTACCAGAACATGAAACCTTAACCTTTACCCATGTACTAACATAGAATGTGACATGCAGTTTGTCCATGTTCGAGTCGACCACTTATGTTGAGTAGGATGTGACAGGCATGGGTTTTCGATGTTCGAGCATATGCTAAATTGAATGACAGGCATGGGTTTTCGATGTTCAAGCATATGCTATATTGAATGACAGGCATGGGTTTTCGATGTTTGAGCATATGCTATATTGAATGACAGGCATAGGGTTTCGATGTTCGAGCATATGCTAAATTGAATGACAGGCATGGGTTCTCGATGTTCGACGTTTGCATTGTGACTGGCATCCAATGCTGGCGTAGAGGTGACATGCACAGACTGGCAATGTACGACAATGTCCATTTTTGGGATGGATCTTTTTCTAAATGCACACCCTGTCTGCAAAGAATGATAGCAGCGTGCACGGAGGTGCACTGCTATAATTTAACCCATGTTAAATTCGGCTGAATAATTCGGAATGGATCAGAATTTCGTTCGAATCGAATAGGCCCTGTCCGAAATTAGGATCATCCGAATTAGAAAAAAAAATTTGGCCGAATTCGAATTTAATCGAAAATTTTGCCCGTGCACAAGTCTAAAGGAAAGTATAAAGATAAGAGGTGAGAGAGGACAGCCCTGTCTTGTTCCATTGGTAATGGGGAAGGCCTCCGATAGGGTACCATTGACCAGAATACGCGCTGTGGGACTAGAGTATAAACTTAGTATCCCCATCCACATGGTAGGACCTAGCCTTGTGTGTTATAGCACAGCTTTGATGTACTCTCCATGAACTTTATTGAAGGCCTTCTCCGCATCAGTAGACAGAAGCATAGTAGGAATCTTTTTAAAGTAACCAACTGCACTAAGGATAAAGCCGTTGTAGTATTGTGTCTGGTTTGTCTGTCCAGGATAAAGCCACTTTGATTGGCATGAATGAGCTTCAGAAGGATTTCTCTGATATGAGTCACAAGTATCTTGGCAAAAATTTTCAAGTCAATGTTAAGGAGAGAAATTGGTCTGATGTTGGAACACAATCTTACCCGATTTTGGAATGACAACAATGTGGGCTTCCAGCGCCTGGGGAGGAAAAGGAACACCTTTCAAAACTGCATTGAATGCATTACACAATGGAGAAGTCAAAAGTGGACCAAAAGTTCTATAATATCAGGGCTTAAAATTCAAAGTCCTTTGCTACTAGCCAGACCTGAAAAGTTACTCGCCACTGCAAGCCATAGCATACCCACAAGGGCTGAATTTCTACTCACCAGGGCTAAATTTTCACTCGCCATTGGCTAGTGGAGAGTGGAAATTTTGAGCCCTGATAATATAGAGATGAAAAACCATCTGGTCCCGGACTTTTCCCCAGCTTCAGTGTGCGAATGGCTGTATAAAGTTAAGAGACAGAAATGGGTTATTCAAGGGCCAATGATTCTTCTGGAGTCAGAGAGGGTAGATTAGCTTTGTCGAGAAAGGCCTTAAGTCTAAAAGTCCAATCTAGGGGAAGAGGGGAGGAAGCATCAAAAATGTTATATAAGTTGAAGTAAAAGTCCCAGAAGGTATTCGTAATGTCGGCAAACGAAGTTACTATAGAGTTTGACGCAGTGCGTAGTCTTTGCACTATATTGGCCCTTCATTTTTTTTTTGATCAGACAAGCAAGTGACCAACCACATTTGTCCCCAGAAATGTAATGATGGAATTTCAGCCATAGATGGGATTTCAGAGCCGCAGATCATAATATGGCGTTCAGCTCATCTTTGAGATTGGTAAGTTGCAGTAGAGAGGTGGGAGAAAGAGTCTTCTTATGTTCAAGATCTAATTCTCTAATTTTGTTGAGCAAAACATCAATCTGTTTTCGCTTCTCCCTAGCCTTAAAAGAACCATATTTTATGAGCATACAGTGAATGACAGATTTGTGGGTTTCCCAAATGATAGGGCCAGACACGTCTGATGTGGAGTTCTCATGGAAATAATTTTCAATGTCTCTTTTAAGCTTGTCAATTATTGTTTGAGCATCGATGAGTGAGTCATTTAGTCACCATGAGGAGAAAGCGTGTGACTAATCTGGAAGTGAGAGACTGACAACTACCGCCGAGTGATTGGTCCATGAAATCTGTTGCAACCATGAATCTGTTACGGATTGCAGAAGGAAGATATCACGGTCCCCGTGATCTTCCTCTGTCACTCTCTCTTGTGTGCTCCCTCATTGGTTGAGCTTGTTTGGCCCGCCCCTGGTGATCCTTTTTATACCTGACTATGACACCTGTCAGGTGCCCTTTCGTGGTGTTCCAGAGCCAGTGTTGCTGTTGCTGTGTTCCTGATTTCCAGTGTACCGATTTGGCCTGGCTGACGTTCCTGCTCGTTGCTGATCTGGCTTGTCTGCGAACCTCCTCTGTGATCCGACCTGGCCTGGCTGACGTTTCTGCTCATTGCTGATCTAGCTTGTCTGCGAACCTCCTCTGTGATCCGACCCGGCCTGGCTGACGTTCCTGCTCGTTGCTGATCTGGCTTGTCTGAGAATCTCCACTGTGATCTGACCCGGCCCGGCTACGTTCCTGCTGCTGTTGTCGCTTGGGCGACATTCTGATTCCTGCGGACGTTCAGCTGTTTGTTCGAGACTGTTCCTGTTAACCCTTGTGCTGCTGAGTTGCTGGTTATGCTTGCAGAGCCGTACTATCAAGCTGAGTCTCCGGTTACGCTTGCAGAGCTGTACTACGAAGCTGAGTCTCCATTTACACTTGCAGAGCTGTACTACCATAAGGCTGAGTCTGCAGTGGCACTTGCAGGGTGATACCGATACGCTGAGCCTCCGATTAGTTGCTGTTTCAACCGGGTGCTGTGGTTAACTCTTGCAGAGCCGTATCGTTCACGCTACTCCTGCTGTGCCGGCCGCGATGGGCCTTGGTAGACGGCGGCTCATATTGTCATTCCCATTTGCAGAGTAGTCGGTATCCGGTTACGTGCAGGTTTGGTCTCTTGGCTCTTGCTCCTTCGCACCGGTATTTCCATTACGCCCGGAGGGGCTATTGGCTCTAGCAATCGCTATACTGTTGGTTTCCTATACGCCCATGGGGGCTAGCAAGTCACGCTCTTGCAGTGCAAAGTGTCCTGTCATACGCCCATGGGGGCTACTCGACTCCAGCTATTCCGGAACGGTTGGCCTTGGTTACAAGCCCGTGGGGGCTAGCGATTCACGCTCTTGCAGCATCAATAGTCTCCTTTATACGCCCGTGGGGGCTAACGACTCACACTTCAGCATTACAAGTGGTCTCCTTTATACGCCCGTGGGGGCTATTCGCTACTGCTCTAAAAATTGCTCTGTGTCAGTTTCTGCATTATTCAAGCAGCTTACTACATCAGTGGACTGATAGTGTTGTGCTATCTCGCACCTATTGCTGCTTTTTCTTCACCTTGGGCGTGCCAAACATCACGACAGAGACTGACGAGTTCTATGTGTTAACTATTGATTGCCTACTACCATTTTGGGCCTGTCCTGTGACAATATATATATATCATCTGTATTCTGTATCCTGGTCCTGTGAGGGGCTCAGTGTCTATTTCTTGCTATATCCTGTGTGGCCTATTGAGGGCGACCTTGTTCATTTATTTTTTGTTTTAATAAAACTGTGTTTTATTCAAACCTGCTGTCTGAGTGTCTGAAAACCGTTACAGAAGAGAGACAGAAAAATGAGATCAATCCCGCTATAAGAGTTACGGGGATGCAAAAAAAAAGGTGAAATTTTTTGTCGATGGATTAAGAGTGCACCATACATCATGAAGTTGAAGATCATCCAATTTGGATCTCAATAATTTAAGATGAGACAATTTAAAAAGTGACTTGCCAGAGGAAGAATCTAGCATGGGGTCCAAAGCAACGTTAAAATCCCCACTTACAATCACTCTGCCTTCCAATTCTTGGTCTAAAACCGATAGGGTTTTGGTAAAAAAAAGGGATTTGATTAAAATTAGGGGCCTACAGACTTAGAATAGCATACTGTTTGTTATATAATGTGCCTTTAAGTAGAAGAAAGCGGCCATCTGGATCAGCCGTCAGTGAAAGCAATTTCCAGGGGATAGAAGCTTTGAACATTATGCCCACTCCTCTCTTCTTCTCATTAGCAGACATCCAATAGGAGGTAGGGAAACTTCGATTACTGAATCTAGGAGCAGCAGTGTCTAGGAAATGTGTTTCTTGCAATAATATAATATCAGCTTTAAGCCTCTTAAATTCCCTCAAAGCAATAGACCTTTTTTCAGGGAATTGAGGCCCTTAACATTTAGTGTCATGACATTAATGTCTGGCATGTTGTATCAAATGAACTTCTCGGATAGACTTGGTAGGCGAAGAGGACCTTGAGAAAAAAAAAAAAAACAACAACAACATGGGAGGGGTGAAACAGAAGACAGAGCCGTAAGCAATGATATATCAATGGAGTTAGCATGTGAAGGAGTGGGTGGTCAGCAGCTGCCAAATGGCTATTGGGAAAGGCCAGATACTGCTGGCGGCGGACACGTGACAACCCGAGACCAGGACCAAGAATAATGAAAGAAAAGCAAGGGGGGGAGGTAATAACGCAGTAGTGTATCAGTATGTAAAGACTGTGTGAGAGTATCCAAATGTATTTAGTGATAGAAAGGTCAAAATGAAGGAGGAATATGAAAGATATGTATGAAATATCATGTGCATAGGTACCATAAGAGACAGAAAGATCTACCATAAGAGATCTAATATAGACTGGACCTCTGGAGTAATTGAGTACAATTGTGGGGAGAAACATGTGTTAGAAAAATATATCACTACATATGAGACCAAGAACTACAGGCTGAAGAAGATAGTAGGGTATATGAGAGAGAAAACAAATGCATGTTGTTCTTGTACCATATAATATTAGTAATGTAGGGAGTACATAATATCAAAATAATACAATGGGTAGTCCGGCTCTGGCTCTAGGGACCACTATGAACATATTAAAGGAGCATGCCTTATATGGAGAAGAGAGGCAACCAGCTATTCTTGTACTATAGGATGAAGCCTAACCCCAGAAGGATACAATGAAATCTGAACCCAAAATTTTAAAGCATATAAATCTGTAAAGAAGTGCTTCAGACACACAGGGAGTGATTATGAGGGTGTCTAAAGGAGCTCATAGAATATAACACAATCGGTATGATAAATATAGGATAAGAGGAGGGAAGTCAAAAGGAGTACCTCCAAATGTCCTATACCCAGCAGCAGATCCATACATTAAAGCTTTATAATGGAAAAACAGAATTTGTGGAAAATGAGAATGAAAATGACAGGGGTAAGTACCAGTAAGAAGATGTCCTAGACCCCCCCCCACCAAGCTCCATGAACAACCAGGAGAACACTAAGAGATCTGTAGCACTCCAAAATTACAAGTCACATCTGTCCTCCTGAATGAAACAGAAGTGGGGACTTGTAACGGTTTTACCGACACTCAGACCAAAGGTTAAAATAAAACACAGTTTTATTGAGGTAAAACAAGGAACATTGCCCCCTTGGGCTAGAATAGGTAATAGCATGTATCAGACAAGTATAGGGATGTAGTACAGGCCCAATATGGCTAGTAGCAATATAGCTTGCAACAGGAAGCAATAGAGGTAACAGGGTTAATGCCAATACAAATAATCAGTCTTTGTTGTGGTGATTAGCCAACGCCCGGTGGATATAAAACAGACCAGGTAGTGGTGCAGATAGAGAGCGCTTAGCAGTGCGACTGAACTGAATCACTACAAGATCAGAAGTTCCGCAATATGCCCAATTGTATAGCAAGAGCTGACTAGAGCTAGAGCCAATAGCACCCCTTAGGTGCGGTAACGGAAGAGAGACACTGCAAGAGCAAATGGGACCGGAGCCAATAGCACCCCTGAGGTGTGGTAACGGAGTCAGAGACACTGCACAAGTGAATGTAACATGAGCCAATCGCACTCCCTGGTGCGGTATGATGGTACAACACTGCGAGCAAAATGAGACTAGAGCCAAGACACCCTTCTGGTGCTGAAACGGAGCTACACACTGCAAGAGCTAATGGAATGCCCAATAGCACCACGAGGTGCAATGGCTGCAAGAGTGAAAGGTGGAGGCACCGTAAATGGAGGTCACGATTGCTCTGCTAGTGTTAACGGATAGGCTCAGTAATGGAGGCAACAAGCTCAGCAAGTGTTAATGACGGGCTCAGAATCGGAGGCAACAAGCTTGGCAAGTGTACACGGACAGGCTCGGTAACGGAGGCAACAAGCTCAGCAAGTGTTCACGGACAGGCTCAGCAACGGAGGCAACAAGCTCTGCAGATGTAAAGAGAGTGAACAGTCTGTACAGCACTGCAAGCACAGTTCAGAATGTCGCCAGGCATAGAGTACAGAATCTCGCAGGAACACTGGAAGCAATCACGGAGCAGGAACGTCAGCCAAGCCGGGTCAACCACGGAGCAGGAACATCAGCCAGAGCCAGGTCAATCACGGAGCAGGAACGTCAGCCAGAGGTGGGTCAATCACAGAGCAGGAACGTCAGCCAAGCCGGGTCAATCACGGAGCAGGAACGTCAGCCAAGCCGGGTCAATCACGGAGCAGGAACAACAGGAGTAGTCAGACGGGCCGAATTGGTACACAGGAAAGCAGGAACACAGCAACAAATGCACAGGTACAGGAACACCACGAAAGGGCACCTGTCGGCCCGGTATATGAAGGGACACCCTGGGCGGGACAATCAAGCTCCGCCAATGAGAGAGCATCACAGCAGAGAGTGACATAGGAATCACGGGAACCGTGATAGGACTATGATGAAACACATCATTTATTAACAATATAAGGCTAAGTACAGAATAAACGCACATATGTATGAACATGACATTCACAAGGAATATAGCATCCTTTCCGTACAACACAACTCAATCATGAAGCAAGTGATGTGGGTAGGGGAAGAACAGATGGCTACAAAACAGAAGCTACAATTACATTACAAACAAGTTGTAAAAGATAACCTGTTTCAGTACTGAGTAAAGCATTCATCAAGCACATAAACCCCTAGTTTCCATGTCCATCCCACCCACCCCACAAGTCTTGCGGGAGGATTGGGTAGGAGAGGAGCCGAAAGGAGTGCATTACACAAAAGCTCCATCTTCAGTTGGCATTCAGTAAAAGAGTGGTATAAAGCATATAGAAATTCAAGGTAGAGAGAAAAAACCCAGTAGGTCACAGAGACCAGAGCCACAGCCAGAAGCTTAAATCATTTAACACTAGAGAGGTCACACTCTCCACATGTCTGGGCCCCCTCTACAAGTCCCGCTAAGAGAAAGAGCGAGAACTGAGGATATGAGCAAGATATAGGAGAGTAGTTCCAAAAATGTCAGACCAATACCTGCGGTCAAGGAAATATTCGCGATGTCCCTAAGTAAAGCACTTAAAGCCCACAGACTCCAATGTAGCCACCTCCGCCCCGTGCAACCCACCTAATAGTGCGGGGACCCGGGCAGAAGAGGAATAGAAGAGTGTGAAGGTATTACGGTGCCATGATTCTGTCTAGCGACATTGTTACTTCCGGGTTTTCTCTAGCTGCATTCTTATTGGTCCTGCGCTATGACTCCTCCCTGGTCCTTATCTTTATATACACCATCCTGTCACTATACCGGTGCCCTTTCGTGGTGTACCCGTATTTAGCGACTAATAGTTCTTTTTTCCTGTTTCCGTGTATGACTTGGCTCTCCTGATTACGCTTAGTGCCTGATGCTCCTGTGATCCGATTCCGTTGCTGACCATGGACTGGCTGGCTAACTCCTTGTGTGCCGAACTGGCTTGGCTGAGTATCTGATTCTGTTACTGACTAAGACTGGCTGACTAACTCCTTGTGTACCAAACTGGCGTGGCTGAGTGTCTGATTCTGTTACTAAGCACTGGCTGACGATCCATTATCACCAATCTGGCTGGGCTAGTGTCTGGTGGTTCTCCTGACTGGCTGTAGTCAGTGTGTGCCGACCTGGTTGTGCTTCTAACTCTGTTGTTCACGGGATAAGCTTATTACCTCCGTGTACCGATAGGGAGACACTGGTTGCGGACCGGTTACGTTATGTACCTATCTCTCCCGCTCGCTTACCTCTCCTATAGTCTCCTGGAGCCTGTGAGAGTCCCTGCACTCACCAGTGACTGTGATGCCTCCGGTAACCCTGTAATATCCGGGTCCAGCCTGTACCACACTTTTGCCCGCATTGCCTCAGTTCACACTATTGGCTTAGGGTCACTATATTGCCAGTATCTGGTGTCTGTTGCCTCCGTTAACCCTAGCATGCTAGGGCTCCATCTCTGCCAGATCCCTGTCTGTGTTGCCTCCGTTTACCTTAGCGTTCTAGGGTTCAGTCACTACCTGAGCCACAGCCGCATTGCCTCCGTTAACCCTAGCATGCTAGGGTCCAGTTGCTGCCAGAGTCCATTCAGTGTTGCCTCCGTTAACCCTAGTGTTCTAGGGTCTAACCATTGCCAGAGTACTTTCTGTGTTGCCTCGATTAACCCTAGTGTTCTAGGGTTCAGTCACTGCCAGAGTCCTGTCCGTATAGCCTTTGGTTACCCTACTCTCCTAGGGTCAGTCCTCTGCCAGTGTCTTGCCAGTGCTGCCTACGTTAACCCTGGAAGTCTAGGGCCTAGTGTCCACTTGTACACTATTCTTGCTGCCTTCGTTATCCCTAGTCCACTAGGGGATTGCCCTTCAATTACCCATCGCCTGTGTCACCTATTGCGATGTGGGGTTGTCGTGGATATTCTTGTTCCTGAACCTTGCTGTGAATCTGCCTACAAGTCCAAGATCATCACACTTATTTTTGCTGACTACTATTGTGTGTATATTTTCACCCCTGACCTTCGTCAGATCTGGAAAGTACCTGGTACGGACCTTATCTGTACCTGAGTGGGGCTATTGTGCATTATTTTCAATAAAGCTTTTTTAACTTTACCTAACTGTCTGGGAGCATTTCAGGTACAGAGTATGCGGAGAAAGATCCTGATAAATTTTAATAGAGGCTCCTTCACAAGGTGGTAAAGTTCCTTCTCTGCTCCTCTTTAGGATCCATTCCTTTACTTCATAGCGATGGAAACAAATAATAATGTCACGAGGAGCGCCATCTTCTCTTTGTTTTAGAGCCGTGTGAACACGCTCCATCAATAGTGGTGAATTTTGATGATCAGGTAGGAGAGTTGAAGTAAGTTTGCAGGACTTTGCCCTGAGGAACATTCCATATTCTCAGATTGGCTCTCCATCCTTTGTTATCAAGTCATCCATTTTGAGCATGAGTTGGGAAATGGTGTCTTGTTGTTGTGCTATAACTTGACCTAGATGAGTCGCGTGTTCAGCAGCGACAGCCTTGTCTTCTTCCAAGCAGGTTACTCTTAAAGCTAGATGTTTGAATTCATCCCTGAAGATTGCAAAATCAGCACATAGTGTCTGTTTCATCTCCTTCATAATTTTATATATATCCTCCTTAGTTGGGATGTTCGCTTTTGTAGGAAAGTCCACCATAAAAGCCGCCAAATCCTCTTTGCATAGTGGAGTGGACGTGATGTTTGTCTCACCAATACAGCACTCTGACTAAACGTCCGATATGGAATTTGATGCAGTGGAACTTGTCAAATCGCTCGAGTGCACAGACTCGATAGTAGTAATGTGAGTCACTGGTTTACCCTGCAGTCCTGTACTTTTAGCCGGGGCAGGCCCCGACGGGAAAAAGAGTTTTAGCGAGTAGTAAGGGCAATCTGTTTTTTTCTTTCTGCCTCTCATGAGATGAAGAAAGCTTTTAAGAGTGTAAACCTCAAAAATATAAGGGAACCAAACAATATAGCACCCCCAAGAGAGTTGAAAAATCTTCCTCAGGTCTGGATCTCAGCTCTCACACGTCAGTCTCCATAAACAGCCAGGCCACACACCCCCACCTGTCATAATTCTCAGTATTGTTCTGTGTTATACAGGCATTCATTGCATTTTTGAAAGCAGTTACAGTATCTGCTTGTACAACATCTTGAGGCAAATAATTCCATAGCTTTACACCCCTACTGTGTCAAAAGAACCTTTCCTCATTCTTAGCTCAGCTCTTTGCGTAAATAATTAATTTGATAGTTCTTTATATTGACCTTGAATGTATTTGTAAATAGTATTCAAATGACCCCTTAGACGTTTCTTCTCTGATGTAAACAAACCCAGTTTGGCTAGTCTCTCTTTATAACTCAGATCCTCCAATCCCTTAATTTGTTGCACATCTCTGCACTGTTTCCAGTTCAACAATGTCTTTTTTAAGAACTGGTGCCTAAAACTGTACTCCATATTCCAGATGAGGCTAAACTAAGGATTTAGATAGAGGTAAAATAATATTAGCAGCCCGTGAATCTACACCTCTTTTTATGCAGGATAGTACCCTATTTGCTCTTGCAGCAGCTGAGTAACTACACACTGCAGTGAAGATTATTGTCTATCAGTACTCCTACATTTTTCTCTAATGAGGGTTCTCCAAGCATGTTTGTTTCTACAGCCCAAATGCATAACCTTACATTTATTTACATTAAGTGTCATCTGCCAATTTTCTGCCCATTCACTGAGCTTATCTAGATCGTTCTGCAGAGAAAAAAATATTTATCCTTGTATGTGTTTCCTTGCACAGCTTAGTGTCATCAGCAAAGATTGAGACTCTACTTTCAATTCCCACTTCTAGATCATTAATAAACAAATTAAAAAGCATTAGGCCCAGGACTGAACACTGAGGCACCCTACTTGTAATTTTGGACCAAGTTGAAAAGGTTCCGTTTACAACAAATCTCTGCCTTCTATCATTTAACCAGTTCTAAATCCATGTACTGATATCACTGCCAAAACCAAAGCCTTTTGATTTATGCAGTAACCTGTTGTGAGGCACTGTATCAAAGGCTTTTGCAAAATCCAAATATACTACATCAACAAGGAACATGCCCTGCAGTAAGCACACCTTCAAGCCAATCAGTTTCTTGCTGGTAGGGTCATGAATGCATGGTTCATAATCCCTCCAGCTATTCAATAATTGGCTAGTTGGGCTTTGTGGGACTGCCCCTCAAAACTCTGCTGATGCTATGGCCTATCCTACTGCTGCTGCTGCCTTTTAATCACCCTGCCAGAACCAGAAGCATGATTACTGGCTGTCACCTGATGCTGCAAGCTAGTGTTACCCACTATTGGTAGTGGGAGGGAAACCCAGTGAGCAGTCACAGTCATATAATCTGTGCTCTGCCCACTTGTCCACATATCTGTTGTCAGGTGGATTTTCTTGCCACACACACTTTTAAGCCCTTTGCCCACCACACTAACCACCTGCTTGTACAATTCAGGCACAGCCATCCTGGAAAAATAACTGCAGATTGGGATATGCCAGTGTGGGGCTACACATGACATCAGTTCTCTGAAACTTCGGTTTTCTACAAAACAAAATGGTAGCATGTCCACTGCCAACATCTTGGCAAACTTGCCATTCCACAGGTGTACTTTGAGGTTGTTTTTGTGAAGTTTTTGACTCTTTCCTAGGTACTCAGTCAGTGTGGGTTGGAAGGACATAGCAGAAGAACCATGGAACTTTATTGCTTAAACATCATAACTAGAGGAGGTGGTACAGGTAAAGGTAGCATGTGTGGGCAGTCTATGATTCTTGCCATCTCCATACTGTGGACTTCACTGACTGAGGGGTTTCTGAGGGGCTGAAAATACTACTGGTGCTATGTGTTGATTCAATTCTACTGCTACTACTACTATTAGGTGTCAAAGGTGCAGCACTTCCAGCAGCAGCAGAGGCACTCATCATATCTAACATTGTGGATGTTAATAACCTGTGTTGCTGTTGTTGCTTCTGCTGCTGGGTACTCAACAGAGGTGTATGTGTGTAGCTGAGTGGGGCTTGAATTGGAAGAAGTAATGTTGCTGATGATGTCTGATAGGGTGACTGTACTTTTTACCATCTTTCCTTGTCCAAGGTCAGACTTTCCAATGGCTTTCTCAAACACTTTAAAGACAGGCACAGTGGTAGAAGATTCAGTCTTTGCCTTTCTGCTAACTTTCTGGCCATGTCATCATCTCTTTCACTCTCAAGAGGAGGATGCTGGAGGGCTATATTCTAGACTTGCATCATCATCATCATCATCATCAGCAGCAGCAGCCATCATTAGGTCATCCTCACTATCAGCTTCACCCGACACTTTTTGTCCACTACCCTTATATTCTTCTAAGCTTTTAGAGGTCTCAAATAATTTCTTTTTACTTTCTCAAAACATGTGGTTCAGCTGCTACAACTTTCTCTATTATGCTATTGCCATCATTAACACTTGAATGCGACTTGTTGTCATCTTCAGTGTTCTCCTTATATGGTTCTCTTTTTGTACTGGCACTGGTGGTGTTGGATGTTTTGGTGGGACCTTGACACACTGCATCCTCCCTTGGAGGAGAGGGATCATCATTATCATATATTGCACATGCTGCAGTAACCATTGCTGCAGTCAATTTTTGAACTATCACTTGACTCTCACGTCCCTGCACTGCTCCACCTTTCCTCCTCCCCCTGCCCCTTGCTCATTTGCTGGATATTACTCAACTATTGTGTGTGTTTTTACTCTACAGTACACAACACAACTGATGTAGTGTGTTGTCTTCCCTTAGCCCTCAATCAAATTCTCAGTGTCATCTGCAGTGTGTCAACTCTACCTTAGTAACACAGGTCATGTCAGGCTTCCAGTCAGCTGTCTGTCACCTAATATATTTAGTTGTTTGTTTATTTCTTTATTTTTTTTAATACTTTTTTTAAATATTTTTTTTTAAGTTGTTCACCCTAACAGTCTGTCTACAAAAATAAATTATAACTGAAAAACAAAATCAACAACTTCTTTCCCAGACTTCCCCAGCACATAGACAATAACAGCAAAATCAGAAAGCAAACTTGTCCCCAGCTGCCTGTGTCTTGCTAGTTAGTCAAATGGAATTTTGGGGTTTTTAGGGGTCAGCCTCCTTCCTTCTTGGTTTCTCCCAGAGTTCCTCCAGACTTCCTTAATACAGAGAAAAAATGTCCTACCTAAAAGACTCCCTAAACTAAGTGTCACGTTCTGGCCTAAGCACCCTTGTAAGCGGCCAGAAAACGCTTGGAGGGGAGGTAACCCCAGAAGGCGTAGCAGGCTGCTGCTTTAATGAGTACAAGAGAAAGAAAAGAAGCAAAACAGATACTCACTGTATAGGCCCCAGTGAGCCAGGAGCTAGCGAGCAAAGAATAGGGAGCGTAGATGGTGATGATAGGCTGATCCTAGGAGGTTTTGCTGCAGCTTGAACAGGGTAGGGTAGCAGGCCACAAAGCCTGATGGCTGGACAACCACCTAGGAGACAGAACAACTAATCACCGGGTAGAGACAGTATAAACACCTACCAGTAGTATTGGGCTTCTGTCGTGGTACTTGAGGAGAAGCAGCAGAGGAATCTGTGGACCAGAGGGGTTGAATACTGAACCAAGGGACTGAGGGAAACTGAGCACAACACACTACGACTCGGATAAGCTCACTGCCCAACTGGGAGTCGAAGGACCAGAGGGTCGGATAAAAGGACCGTGCGACTATAAGTCAAAAACTCTGAGGGTCGGATGGGAGAACCGAGCGACTACGAGTCGAAGACTCCGAGGGTCGTACAACGATGACAACTAGGATATGAGAGCTCGAGCAAGAATGGCCAACTAGTCCCAATCGGTAACAAATGGGCAACGTCAGTACTAGATATAGGCCCAACAAACAAGGGCGAGACAGACAGTGCAAACAAAAGGAGAACCAGAAAAGCTGAAAAAAGCAAACGCAAAGCCTGGAAAAGCCCGAGAAGCATGACACTAAGCTCCAGTTTCCCTTTATCTTCTCTAGCTCAAAAACATGCTACTTTTTTGCCTTTCACTAACAAAGAATGGCATGTTGTGAGACCCTTTTCTATGCCTGCAGGAAAAGTATGAGAAAACTTTCGTGTTTGAGGGGGAATTTTCTTCCCATTGATTTTAATGCAATGAGCTAGGTGAAAAAAAAGCAGAAAAACAGCACTTTTTGCTGGAAGTGCCATTATTTGCCAATTTTAGTTTGATGTGAAAGTTTTTGCCATCCTTAACAATAAGACATACTTATACATACTAATCACCAATATAAACATAGTAGAGCAATTCAATCAACAACACATTTAGTGAATTCTCAGTATTTGCTCATGTACATAACCTTTTATTTCAAAATCATTTGACTTTCCTGTGATAATGAGCTGTAATTATTGGTTTGTAATTATCTCATGCCATAATACAATTATTAAAATAATTAATTATAATAAGTATTATTTTTCATAAGACAAAACTTACATCTATAATTCATAGCGTATGTCCCTATTTTAATTAATTATTATATTTAATACTAGTTGAAAAGCCCGTTACACGGGCCACAGTGCCACTGGCAGCCAGTCGCGGGGCAGTCATGCACAGTAGAGACTGCCCACGCCGCGGCTGATACACTGCCAGCTGGTCGAGGCGCAGTCATGCTCAGTAGAGACTGCCCGCGCCGCGTCTGATACGGAGCGGGATGCTACTTCGGAGCGCACCACTCTGTATGAGCCTCGTCACTGCCAGTCTCTACTGTGCATGACTGCAGCACATGCAGCAGTCCCTACTGCGCATGACTGTGGCTTTATACACGTTTTAGCAAATTATTATATAGGATAATGTGCTATATATGAATAAATAACTAAAATGCATTTCTGGCAGTAATTAGATATGTAAATAAATAAAGACATCATAAATGAGAGCCTTCAAATGACCAGATAATAAATCAAATACATATTCTCAGTGGTCTCATTATTTTTTTATTTTTATTTTCCTTGACTGTGACAAGGAACCACAAACAACTAGCTCCTCTCTCTCACAATTCTCTTTCCCTCACAAGAACTATTGCAGTGGTATTTTTACAGTACTAAACATGATGGACTTGGGTTGACTTCAGAAAACATAACCTCTACAGATTGCAGCAAATAATTAAGCACACAGCAGTCATTCATGTGTGCACTAATGAATGCAGCACCACACATCAGTAAGTATATCCTTCCTTGTCCCTTTTGTTCTTGAGGATGTATTGGATTGCAACTGTGTATGGATGATACACAAATATTCAGTATGTTATGCTTCACCCCTAATCTATTTGACTTGATTGTTATGTCAGATGTATTGTCTGCTGGTATCTTTCAGTATCACATCACTCTCAGTCTCAGACTGGCTGGTTGCTTGTTGTCTCTCAAACACTTTGTTTTTGTGAGGGGCTAACTCTCCCTTCTTCTCACCCACTCCCAGATAACAACTGGTAGTGTCTCCCCAACAATCCTCTAACACCTCCACAAGTAAACAGCTAGCTTTGTTTTGTTGTTTTTATTCAGCCACTAGAAAGCACAGCATGCTCATTTTGCTCTCACCACCTAATCACAAGCACAGATGTATTGTCTGGTATCTGTCAGTGTTGTTGAGTTACTCAGCCTCAGTATAACTGTATGCTTGTCAATCACTCTAACAATTTTGTTTGGGGTGGTAACTCTCCCTTCTTCTCACTCCTACCCAGAAAACAACTGGCAGCATGTCCCCATCTTTCCTCTAACAATCCACAAACTAATAGTATGTTTTATTTATTTTCCTTTATTTATTTTTTGTCACAGTTAATCACAGTGTGCTCCTTTCTCACTCACTCCTAAACACAGACAGACAACTTGTAGGACTGTGACACACTTTTATACTAGCACCTTAGGAATACTTGCAGCATATGTGTGTGTGTGTGTGTGGGGGGGGGGGGTTAATTCTAACATTGACTTCAATGCAATACTTTGCAAAACATTTATTCCCTAAGGTAGTGTTGTTAATTAGCACAAAATGCATTGGAGATTGGCTGTGCAGAGAGTGGCCTCCATAGTATTGTCCAGATGGAACATGATAGTGAAAAAGGCAGAACTGTTGTCTAGCAGCAATAATACCACCACCACCAGGAGCACAGATCAGTTGCCAGTTCCTGCTACTATTGTTGCCAGTCTTCCTTCTTCAAGTCAACAAGAGATGGCAAGTGTGACTGTGGGGGACCCTCTGTCACATTTATCATCACCTCCTCCAACAAGTGAGACATCTATAATAGATCAGCAGCAGCAGCAAGGAGGGACTGGTGGTGGTGGTGATGATGATGATGGTGGAGAAGCTGGGGTGTAAGAGACATTAATGGCCTTTTTAGCCCAAACTAAGAAGGAATGGGAGACAGGGATGAATGGGCATCATCACCAGCATTGTGCTTTTGGAATTTGTGGCTTTTGCTTCTGCTTTAATTCCTGCTGCTGTGTTGCAAGGGCAAAAGGATGATTAGGAACAGGCTAGTGTGCCACAGACCACTGTGGACACAGTGGGAATGGGGTCCAGTGATGCAGGACTAGGAGGAGAAGAAAGAGGCCATTCTTCTCCATCTTTCCCCTCCGCCCTTAAGTCCTGTGTGTGGGACTATTTTTCTCTTGGGACAGGCACAGTGCAGTCAACAGCAATGACACTGTACACATTTTATGATAATTCAGTGAAAAAGGGAAAGGAGGGAATTTACCTTGGCATAACTGAAAACACACAAGAAACACAGACACCATGACATTTATGTGAAACATGTTAAAGTCAAACACCCACCAAAGAAATCGGGTACCTCTGTTCTGTACTTCCTGACTCTCCCCAAAGGCAACAAGAGGGGAGGCTTAATTCAAAGATGTGGAAGAATAGAGAAACCCAGTCTCAGATTGTATGGCGAGTGAAGCATCTAGCTTGCCATCACCTTTTTTTGCTCTAGTGTCCGGGCACAGGAAAATTATGTAACTATATGTTCTGGTGATCCATCTTGTTCATCTTTACCTCCCCACCACCTAATAGTCATTCAGTAGATGTCAGGATGTGACAGTTCATGCCCACCCATTTCACACTGTGTGGTATGCTGATCACACATGGCAGTGTGGTGGAAGATAATTGCAAGCAGGCCATCAAGCTGCATCTGAGGCGATTCTTGTTTTCTGCTGGGATAATTTCATATTGGGGACTCTAAGCATCATGGTGTTTGGTCATAGTTATATAAGGAGTTTCAAGTGAGTCCAGATGTGCCCATTGTTCCCAGTCTTTCCCCTTTTTACCACACACACTGTGCACATTGCAGTTGCTGATGAGAGACACAGTTCCTGCTCTCAAGGTAAACATTTATTCTAACAACACACCCTTGATTTTGGATTAGGGACAGATGGAGAAGCATTATTGGCCAACTTCTCCTTTTCTCCACATATACCTGAAGTGGTAGGGGATAGTTGTGGTGTTGCTACTGTCTCCATCACCCATGTTACTGCTGTCGTTTAACCCATTCCATTTGAGCTGCCTAATCATCCTGATGTTTAAACAACTCAGCAGCAGCAGCAAGAACAGCAGTCTCAAAATTTCCACAGTTACACCAGGGCATGTGACAATGGCCAGTAGCCACTGGCCACCACAACATGATCTGCCAGTAGGGCATTTTTTCTCAGGGCTTGTTCTTTAAATAAAAAAACCCAGAGGCCTACAAAGAAAAAAAATTGGGGGGGGGGCTTGTTCCTATCAAGCCTAAGTCCTACAAATCACTGATTCCTCAGTGCTTTTAATGCTAACAAGCCAAAGTGCTACAAATCAATGTTTCCTTAGGGCTTGTTCCAAACAAAGCTAAGTCCTAAAAGTCATTGTTTCCTCAGGGCTTAGGCCTATCACAAGTGTAAGTCCTAAAAATCAATGTTAACACATTACTTGGGACTAACACAAGTCTAATTTCTTACAACTAATCAATGTTTCCACAGGGATTGTGCCTGTACTAAGTCTAAGTCCTTAGGGCTTGGACCTCTAACAACAAGTCCTACAAATCATCCTCTACAAAATTCTCTATTTGGTCAAATATCAGTCACAGCTTACACCAGGGGGTCCCTGTCTCTGTCACATTACATACCAATTTCTTATTTTATTTTTAATTGCATTTATTTGTTTTATTATCTGTCCCCCAATACCAGTCAAGAAACCCACCAATAAATGTTCTGTTCAACTGATTCTTTCCCCAGACTCCACCGACTAACACGGACACCCTCATCAAACCCATGTCTTATTTTTTTAATTGTATTTATTTTAATTTTTTTATTAACTATATCATAGAACTTTTCATTCACTCATAATTACAGTGAAGAATCAATAGTGTTCCTGGACTGGGAGATAAGCACCAACCACAATTTGGAAATAGAAATGAACACACAATAAATAAGTAGAATTAATATTTACATCCAGATGAGCAGTAGACATTGAAGATGTTGGTTGTATAATGTCCCTTATGGGCAATTTCAATGTTTGAAGAGGACTGGAAGCTATTGCATATTTCAAAAGCAAAACAATAGAGAGACAGAGAGAGAGAGAGAGACAGACTGCTGCAAAAAAAAATATACATATAAAGGAAGGAAGGCTGGGCAGCACCCATGGGACTTTTTAAATAGATTTATTGTGCAATCAAGCAAACAGCTGGGTCAACGTTTCGGTCCCGGAATGAGGCCTTTCTCAAGACATATATATTTGTAATTTCATCAGCATAGCTTCCTCTTTACCAACTGTTAATTTCCTTATTACCAACAGCTAATTCAACTCTATCCCTTCCCTTCCAACTGTGCTCTTCCTTGTCATCTTTTTCCTTCACTATCCTAATGTTTTCAGTTTTGCATGTCTTTGATTGTCACTGTAACGGATCTTAGTCCGTTACTGGAGCCCTTGTCTGGGCCTGAGACTGTTAAACAAGGAACACCAGGGACTGTGGACATTTTGCCTTGTTTGGACTTTGCTTTGGGCCCAGTGTTATGACCTTGCAAGCCCTTAGCCTGGATAAAGAGACTGTGTAGCTAGTTCAAGTGGTTTACACATTCGTCAACACCTCATCGAAAGTGCGGTGGCGGGGACACTAGGTGAAGGCTTGTTCGATCGAATCCCTGAGGTGGACATGCAAATATCTTCTATAACCTAACATGGGGAACTGTAGGCAACTCAGTGATTGGTCAGCAGTACAGTCCACAGGCCCTGAAGATGTGTATTCTAGCCATTCCTGCCCTTTTGTGTATTATAAGATGTATTGAGACCCCCTGCTGTGTGTTAATTCATCCACACCCCTCAAGTCTTTGTGTCCATTGTATACCCTAGTCAACCTTTTTGTATTAGAAATGCAATCATATCTGGGTTATTGTACTTGCTGGACCATTTGTTGTTGGTCCTTTGTCTTGTATAATGTGATTATATTAGCCCTGTGAGTCAGCTATTGTATCCTGCCTGCCCATGTATTTCCTTGTGGTTCTGGTGTATAAATATGTGTGGGTTGCTTAATAAAGCTGAGTTGCTCTGAGTGAACAAAGAGTCCTGGAGTAATGCTTGTGGTCTAAAGTGTCCACTCTGATACCCATCTGCACCAAGTATCCTGAATCGTTGACTGCCTGCTGCCAGCTTTCTGTGACCCGACTTCGTATGCTGTCAGGTGGCAACGTGGACTCCATCTTCTCCTTCCTGTGGTTCCAGTGTCTATTCAACTTGAGCTTACGGCATGCTCGAATCCGCTCAACATCTTGTTCCTGTGACACTGTTCCAATTATCCTTCGACCGGGAGTAAAGGCCTCACTCTCTATGGCCCGTGGTACCAGTGTGTGACCCAACTCCGGCTGTGAGGCCTTTCAACTCTTTCCCTGCTCGCCTGGCTTTCTTCCGTCTCAGACACGAAGTCGAAGGCGACGCGGTCCCCTCTAGATTCCGTTATAGTCACCTAATGTCATGTAAGTTATTTTGTTATTGTGTCTTGTGTCTTTGATCACTGAGATATTCTCATCAACTGATTGAATAGTTTTTGAGGGGTTGGTCTCCACACCATGCTAATCCAGTGAATTACATAATTTATAGATAAGCCAGTGGAAAGGGGGCTTATTGTATGATGCTAACATAGAGGAGTTTATCCCAGAAACATGTGGATCAAATAAAATCAGCACTGGTTATGAAACAGCAGAGATCATCATCACAAAGGACAGGGATGGGCAAAATATTTCACCACAAAAAGAGAAAAGTGTGAAAATGGCATATTTTGCCTTCCTCTTGAATTCCTATGAAAATGTAAATTTTTTTCCACTGCAACACCCCCCCACCACCACCACTCTAGTTATCACAGAACCACACATGCTGACCCCATGCTTTTCCTTCTAGATCTATAGAAAATCACATACTGGCCCCTCAGTCATGTCCTGCTACACTGGTAGCCATACAACCATACCTACCCCTCCAACCTTATCCCAATGTAGTCATGGAACCACATACTGACTTCTCCAATCTTGTCCAACATCATTGATTAATACAGAACAATTTACTGACCCTCAGCTCTCTATCTGCTGCCTGACTACAACTCCCATCATTACCTACCAGCTGAAGAGTCCCTCATTGCCCATTGAATCAGCCTTGTCCAGTTTTAGTAGGTGTGATTCTATACTGACTATGCAGCCTTATCCCATGGCACTGGCAGGCATAAGGCGGGGTTATTATCATACAGGATACTGTTGACTACCTCAAAGAGGCAAAAAGGATCTTGTAGGATGAAAGATATTACATCAATTTAACCAGAGATCTTACTCCCCTTTTTCAGGATGAGTTTTGTCACCTTATTGAAGATGCTTATGCAAGAGGAATTATTAACAAGGATGAAAGATCTTACATCCTTGTGAAAAAACCTCCCACTCCAATTTACTACCACCTACCTAAGGTACACAAATCTCTGATAGATCCACCAGGACGTCCTATAATATCTGGGGTCAACTCACGTTCAATTTATCCACCTTTCTTGATTTTCACCTCCAAAGCCATGTGGTGGGACCCAAATCTTATTTGAGGGACACCCAGCGTGTCCTGGATATGCTTGGTAACATCAGGTGGAATAAAGGCTATTGGTGGGCTACCCTTGATGTTACAGCTCTGTATTCCAACATTCCACATGATAGTGGTCTTAGAGCAGTTAAACATTTCCTTACATCCGACTTCTTGATGCGTATTTCACAATCTGATTTTCTTCACCGTGTGATCGAATTTATTTTGACCCACAACTGCTTTGAGTTCGATGATCGTCTCTTCCTCCAGGTGAGGGGGACGGCTATGGGGACCAGATTTGCACCGAGTTATGCCAACCTCTTTATGGGTTTTCTCGAGAAACTTATGGTTTACAACCAGGGTGTTTTCGGCACAGATCTGGTCCTATATCGTCATTATCTCAACGACATCCTCATCATCTGGGGGGAGATGTACCTGGGCTCGAGGCTTTTGTGGCTCACCTGAATCACAATTAGTGGGGTCTTCCTTTTATGAGTGACCATCATCCAAATAACATCCAATTTTTGGACTTGGACCTTACGTGTATTCCGAATTAATTGATCCATACCAAAACTTATTTTAAGACAGTTGATAAAAATAGCTTTCTGAGATTTGATAGCTGTCACTATAAAAAATGCCTCAGAAACATGCTCTATGGACAATTCAGACAGATTAAGAGAAATAGTTCCACCATAGAAGATTATGACTCACAATCTAGAATCGTTACAGACCGTTTTCTCCACCCAAATTGATCTCTGATTCATATTCAAGAGCTAGAACATATAAGAATCTCAATTGGGTGTGACCAGTAGGAAGAATAAAGACAGCTTCTCTACAGGACAGAACACGTTTCCATTGTTTATCACACATTTTAACACCGAAGCAACAGCAATATCTGGTATTGTGAAGAAACATTGGGACAAACTTAAAATAGATCCATTCTTAAGAGGAGATCTGGGAGATACTCCTAAGGTCATATACAGAAGATCTAAAACTCTCAAAAATATCCTGGCCCTGAGTAAATTTAATGGGACATCCATATCTAATGGGGAGTTTAGGCCCCTGAGACAGGGGAGGATCAGTGAGCATTTTGGCCCTTCCCAGATGAGACCAGTTTGTACCTCTAAGACCACAAGATCTGTCAGTACTTCTAAGATTATTTTATGTGGAGCATACAGCTGTAATAATAGTAAATGCTTGACCTGTCAATTTATGAATAATGGCACCTATAATTTTAGGTCCAGCGTCACATTAGAGACCTTTTATATTAAGAGTAGGATGGATTGCAGTTAAAACTTTGTGATTTATCTACTTACATGCAGCTGTCAATTACCATACATAGGGCATACCACACAGAAATGCACACGGATTGGCCAACATAAAAGAAACATATATAATGGTTTCATGCAACACAGTGTGTCCCGTCACTTTCATCATTGTCATGATAGGAAAACGGAGAGTTTAGTTGTTACTCCAATAGAACATGTTCCTCCTTCATCAGTTTATGATAGGATCCAATGACTTAATAATCGTGAAAGCTATTGGATCTTTAGACTGTCCACTCATCCCATTGGGCCTAAATGAGTCTATCGAATCTCCTAGGATTTAAGGATTTTATTCTTCATTGCATGTATTATATCCATTTAATATTATATTGTGCACTCTAAGTTTTTTTTTTTCACTCGTTCATTTTCACTCACACATTTATCATTGTCATATTCTTCATTTCATATCATGGGTATTTATCCCGTATTTGCATTCACCTACACTTTTCTGACGTCTTTTATGTCGGTCAGTATTCACATTATGGCACTCTTGCCGTTGATAAAGGCTCTACATTTAGACTTTTTTTAATCAAATTATTTGCTCATTTGACATATTGTTTCATGTTTATCTAATTTTATACAATGAGTATAGGCCACTTTCATCACCCTTTTACTATTGATTACGTTAGATGTATAGACCAAATGTATATCAATTTTTTTTTGTACATATATTGTGACGATACGGCCCTGGCGTCTCTGCCACAGAAGGTATAGCAGTTCAGGCACGTTATCGTCTGTGGGTTTCTTTCGCTAACCTGCACAGCTAACCACTATACTAAGCACTAAGACCCGGTACTTGGAGTTGTATATCCACCGGCAATGCAGGATATACTGCACTGATATATCCGGTTCTTATAGGATAGTCTATCTATCTAGTCCCCTGGCACTTCTCTATGAGTAACTGCTCTATAGTGGACGACAGAAAGACAAGCACGCTCCTTCTTGTTAAATCATGAACTGCCTTTATTTTCAAACAACACAACATTTTCTACAGTTCAGAGAAAAAAGGGCAGTCTCCACATTGACATTAAACAAAGGTTACACAAGGGGGATGGGAAGTGGACAATTTCAGCCTAGGAGCACCTTACAGAACCATAAAACACTCAAGCTGGCTGTAATCTGCAGCTCTGAGCCTCTAAGTGGGGGAAGGTATTCTCTCTCTATACCATTCAGTATTAGTGTCCACGTGATCCTGGCCAAGGGGAAGAGAGGCTCCGCCTCTTGCTGCATGTGACCTGTTACAGTCCTGTTCATCACATATATATTTATATATTGTTAGTGATAAAGTATTTTGTAATTTTTATCATTTCAGTAGTCATTATGTTTTTTATGTTTTTCATGATTTTTATTAGTTGTATGCGGTCTTGGATTATTCAAGATTACTCATTTATTTTATTATTATTATGTGATTTCAATTTGATCAGTGCTGATTTTGCCTCATGGTTTTACTGGTCGGACGTCTTCCGCACATTTTGACCAGTGGGTCTGGCGGTTATGCTACATTGGCATCATGTCGATCATCTGGTTGAGGGTGCAGGGTGTATGTCTTGAACCGTTTTATGTGGTTGGGACTGGTTCTATAATTTGGATCTTATTAGAATTATATCATATTTTATGCACCATCATGTATGCTATTATTATCATTTTCATATATCACTATTACTGTTATTTTTTTCATGTATATATGAGCATGAGTATTTGGATTGGGACTTGGGGCTTACCATCTAATAATCTGCCTTTTGTATTGTCATTAGTCATGTGTTATGAGTGACAGCGAGGCTGGAGCGCCTATCATTTATTTCTGGCCAGTATTCCCGATCGGCGATGGAGAGCTGCGGTCTAGCGTTTTATTATTGTGATCAACATTTATTATTTTATTGATTAAATTGGCTTCTTGGGTCCAATTTTTTGTCCGGAGCAGTTTCTTTTTTTGCAGCTGATCGTCAGTTCCTCCATGTGGAGATGGGGTGAATTTCTCCACAGGTTTATATGTCAGATTGACTAATACTAGCTCTCTGACCACAGTTACAAGTGAGTGCAAAATTTATTTCATATTTATCACTCTATTTTTGACTTATTACACCATTGGGCACTCTCTTTTGTTTGTATTTCATTTACAAGTCCTTAGCCGCTCTGGGGGAGCATGTTTGATTAGAGCAGCCCATCATTGCAAGACATCTGTTGGAAACACTGTATCTGGGGGCAGTACTACATCCCCAGTTGTCTGATTGCTGGTTTTTGGTATATACCATCATCCAGCCATGTATTTTGTGAGTATCCACCTTTGGGTGTTGGTGGTGGAACAGTTCAGAGACTGATTGATCCCACACAGGGGTGCTTCTTCTTTCTTCCCCCTTTCTTTTTTAGTGTCATAGAACCATACACACTGACATTCCAGCTTTCTCCTCTGTACTGATAATCAGACAATGACAAAGTTTGACCTTCCAGGAGTCCCAACTTTGTCCCAGTGCAGTAGTAGCCATAGAACCACATGCACACTGAGTCTGCATGGCTGTGTGAATACTTGGTAATGCAGATATTTCTTGTAGGAAATTTATTGGGGGTAATGAAAATGAGGACATTTTATGGATTTTCAATGTTCGGGAAATTTTGTGGGAAAAATGGGAATTGTCTTTTATTCTTAATATTACCAGCAAGAAAAAAACAGACTTTTCACCCATCTCTTGAGAGCATGCAGATACAAGGATGTTGAAATTGAGTACCATAGGTTACTATATTGCTATATTATAGCTACTGTCCAAGTTGAGACTTAAGTAATACATAATCAGGAGAGGGTTACCTTGAATGCATGTCATGACTGACTTTGGGGTGCTTTACCTATTCTGATTCAAATGGGACTCTATTATTTGTAGGGTAGCTAGGGTAATCTGTCATCTGAAACATGAATTCTGAACAGTTTGTCTACTGGGTGATTGGGTTCAGCATGTTGCAGGCAGTACAGACAGATTATTGAGAGTATCCAGCTGATTTAGGGATTTCAGGGATCCAGGTTGCAAGCTCAACGCAAGGATCTCCAGGGTGGTATTTTCTGAAATACTGTCAGTGTAATGCACAAGTGGAGGTAAGCAGAAGGAGCTCATGGAGTTTTATGCATGCATATGTATTGGAGGGCTTTGCGTTTATAATGCACTGGGCTGAGTTTGCATATGTCACGGTTTTGTAAGAACACTCAGGCAATCAGGTAAGGTTAAGAAAAGCTTTATTGAAAATAAATGACAAGGCAATCACCCAACTCAGGTCCAGGTGAGGTCCGTACCGTGGTACTTCCCAAATCTGACTCAGGTCAGGATGGACAGAAATATCAGTAGGCAAAATAACAGTAAGATGCTGCAGGCTTGATCCGTAGACAGGTTACTAGAACAAGGAAAACCACAACAGCACCACACTGCGGAAAGGCCCTACAATAGCGGTGGGTAACTGCAGGGCAACTCCCTAGAATACTAGGGATAACTGAGGCAGCACCGATAGGACACTGGCAAGTGACCAAATCCCTAGAATGCTAGGGATAGTGGAGGTAGCACAGATAGGACACTGGCAAGTGACCCAATCCCTAGAACAATAGGGATAGCAGAGGCAGCACAGATAGGACACTGGCAAGTGACAAAATTCATAGAACACTAGGTATAGCGGAGGCAGCACAGATAGGACACTGGCAAGAGACTCAATCCCTAGAATGCTAGGGATAATGGAGGCAGCACAGATAGGACACTGGCAAGAGACTCAATCCCTAGAAAGCTAGGGATAATGGAGGCAGCACAGATAGGACACTGGCAAGAGACTCAATCCCTAGAATGCTAGGGATAGCGGAGGCAGCACACAGATACTGGCTAGCTACTCGCAACATAATCTTTCAGATGACTTCGGGAGTCACAGGCCAGGCAAGTGCTGTAGCGGTATTACTGTAAGCGAGAGTAGGCAGAACGGAACACAGGGTACGCACCCTGATGGGTCTGAAGCCAGAACTGCCAAATCGGTACTCACAGAGATAGCAGCCAGTCCTAGTCAGTAACGGAATCGGGTAGTCAGCCAAAGCCAGGTCGGTACACACAGAGGTAGTCAGTCAGTCCTAGTCAGCAACAGAATTGGGTACTCAGCCAAGCCAGGTCAGTACAAACGGAGGTAGTCAGCCAGTCCCAGTCAGCAATGGAATCGGATACTCAGACAAGCCAGGTCGGTACACACGGAGGTAGTCAGCCAGACCTAGACAGCAACGGAATCGGAATACGCAGGAGAGACAGGAGTGTAGTCAGGCAAGCTGGGTCATACACGGAGCAGGAAAAAGCAGCAACTCAAACGCTAGGTACAGCGCCCAATCACCAATAAGAACCGTGCATGGAAAACCCGGAAGTAAACATGTCACCCTGTCGCAGAATCACGGGTACCGTGATAGCATGTTACAGATGGGCATAATGAATATACCTCCACTTCTGGGTAACAATAATGATATTCAAAATATCTACCTAACCCCCAGAGTACCAAAGCGGTAGAGCTTACAGGCTTGGTCAGCTGATCCTGCTGTGCCAAATGTACGCAGTAGAGTAAAATCACAGTCATTGCATAAGCCAATATTACCAGCATGCAGTGGCTGCAATAAAAAATGGACAGCCTTCTTTGGGGTGACTTAAGGATCCTCCTGATGCCCCCAGTTATTGATCTCCCAGCCGGAGATCAATATTTGTATCACAGGAGAACAGCATGCTCTCCTCCTTCACTCCTACCTGAACTTCTGTTTATGAATGGATAGAATTAGGTGACATGTTCACCAGTGACATGAGAAGGCTTTCCCTGACCCCTTTCACTCCTACCAATATAGGTAGATGTGACGCAGGATAGCATGTTGCTCTCCTGCATCACCAGTGTTGATCTCCTAGAGTCATAGGCTGGGAGAAAAAAAACAGGAGGGGTCCTGATGTCCCCCATGAGTTCTGATAATAATCCTGTCTTTGCCACAGGGAGGTCCAGTGCATTGCTTTGCAATGTTTTGGACACCCCTGTGGCCATAGGCTTCCAGAGGGGTGGCACTTGCCCCACCATACCTGCTCCCTACATAAACATAGGCACTGGGGGGGCTGATTTGGGGGTCATATTATGGCTTTGCCTCCCCTGGAATTTTGTCTGCTGACACCCCTGCCTTGTTTGCAAGCAAATGGTTTATTCATACCTGATTGGGGGGCATCAGGAGGGGTCCTGATGTCCCCCAAAAAGGTCTGAATAAATAATGCTAATTATTAGCCCTGTGTGTGCCACAGGGTTTCCAACACAGACTTCCTTGAGGCACACACATGATTATTTTTTTCATTCATAAGGCTTGAATAAAAAATGGAAAAAAAACCCTCTGTGTGCCGCAAAGGGGTCCAAAACATTGCTGTGAAGGTCATTGATATATTTTTAATGATCTTTTATTCAGATCTTATTGAGGGGCATTAGGACCCCCTCCCACCCATGAGGACAGAATAAAAAATTGTGAGAAGAAACAACTCTATATGTGTCACTGGGGGGGGGGGGGGTTAATGCATGGCTTTGCAATGCATTTGACGCCAATGTGGCATGGAAACAAACTGCCTGCAATCCTCCCATGTAATATAACTCCACCTATCCTGGTTCCACAGCCCGTTCTCCTAGCCTGACCCCCCCAGTTTGGATAACCTGCCTAGTGGTAGATTACCAGTATGCAGTGAAATCAGGCTGGGAATCAAACTGTGTATTTGAGGGATATACAGTGCACACTGGTAATCATACTGGCAATCACAGATCCCCTATATGCACTACCATCCCCCTCCTACCAGCCTTGCTCTGCTACCCACTGGTAGACATACCCACATATACTGCCTGATCCACCCCTGCTTGGTTCCACTGGCAGATACAGGTCCACACATACACCTGCTGGCCCCCTAGCCTGTTTCAACTGGTAGCCATAGAATCACGCATACACTGCTTCCTCATCCCGTTCAATTTATCCACCTTTCTTGATTTTCACCTCCAAAGCCATGTGGTGGGACCCAAATCTTATTTGAGGGACACCCAGCGTGTCCTGGATATGCTTGGTAACATCAGGTGGAATAAAGGCTATTGGTGGGCTACCCTTGATGTTACAGCTCTGTATTCCAACATTCCACATGATAGTGGTCTTAGAGCAGTTAAACATTTCCTTACATCCGACTTCTTGATGCGTATTTCACAATCTGATTTTCTTCACCGTGTGATCGAATTTATTTTGACCCACAACTGCTTTGAGTTCGATGATCGTCTCTTCCTCCAGGTGAGGGGGACGGCTATGGGGACCAGATTTGCACCGAGTTATGCCAACCTCTTTATGGGTTTTCTCGAGAAACTTATGGTTTACAACCAGGGTGTTTTCGGCACAGATCTGGTCCTATATCGTCATTATCTCAACGACATCCTCATCATCTGGGGGGAGATGTACCTGGGCTCGAGGCTTTTGTGGCTCACCTGAATCACAATTAGTGGGGTCTTCCTTTTATGAGTGACCATCATCCAAATAACATCCAATTTTTGGACTTGGACCTTACGTGTATTCCGAATTAATTGATCCATACCAAAACTTATTTTAAGACAGTTGATAAAAATAGCTTTCTGAGATTTGATAGCTGTCACTATAAAAAATGCCTCAGAAACATGCTCTATGGACAATTCAGACAGATTAAGAGAAATAGTTCCACCATAGAAGATTATGACTCACAATCTAGAATCGTTACAGACCGTTTTCTCCACCCAAATTGATCTCTGATTCATATTCAAGAGCTAGAACATATAAGAATCTCAATTGGGTGTGACCAGTAGGAAGAATAAAGACAGCTTCTCTACAGGACAGAACACGTTTCCATTGTTTATCACACATTTTAACACCGAAGCAACAGCAATATCTGGTATTGTGAAGAAACATTGGGACAAACTTAAAATAGATCCATTCTTAAGAGGAGATCTGGGAGATACTCCTAAGGTCATATACAGAAGATCTAAAACTCTCAAAAATATCCTGGCCCTGAGTAAATTTAATGGGACATCCATATCTAATGGGGAGTTTAGGCCCCTGAGACAGGGGAGGATCAGTGAGCATTTTGGCCCTTCCCAGATGAGACCAGTTTGTACCTCTAAGACCACAAGATCTGTCAGTACTTCTAAGATTATTTTATGTGGAGCATACAGCTGTAATAATAGTAAATGCTTGACCTGTCAATTTATGAATAATGGCACCTATAATTTTAGGTCCAGCGTCACATTAGAGACCTTTTATATTAAGAGTAGGATGGATTGCAGTTAAAACTTTGTGATTTATCTACTTACATGCAGCTGTCAATTACCATACATAGGGCATACCACACAGAAATGCACACGGATTGGCCAACATAAAAGAAACATATATAATGGTTTCATGCAACACAGTGTGTCCCGTCACTTTCATCATTGTCATGATAGGAAAACGGAGAGTTTAGTTGTTACTCCAATAGAACATGTTCCTCCTTCATCAGTTTATGATAGGATCCAATGACTTAATAATCGTGAAAGCTATTGGATCTTTAGACTGTCCACTCATCCCATTGGGCCTAAATGAGTCTATCGAATCTCCTAGGATTTAAGGATTTTATTCTTCATTGCATGTATTATATCCATTTAATATTATATTGTGCACTCTAAGTTTTTTTTTTTCACTCGTTCATTTTCACTCACACATTTATCATTGTCATATTCTTCATTTCATATCATGGGTATTTATCCCGTATTTGCATTCACCTACACTTTTCTGACGTCTTTTATGTCGGTCAGTATTCACATTATGGCACTCTTGCCGTTGATAAAGGCTCTACATTTAGACTTTTTTTAATCAAATTATTTGCTCATTTGACATATTGTTTCATGTTTATCTAATTTTATACAATGAGTATAGGCCACTTTCATCACCCTTTTACTATTGATTACGTTAGATGTATAGACCAAATGTATATCAATTTTTTTTTGTACATATATTGTGACGATACGGCCCTGGCGTCTCTGCCACAGAAGGTATAGCAGTTCAGGCACGTTATCGTCTGTGGGTTTCTTTCGCTAACCTGCACAGCTAACCACTATACTAAGCACTAAGACCCGGTACTTGGAGTTGTATATCCACCGGCAATGCAGGATATACTGCACTGATATATCCGGTTCTTATAGGATAGTCTATCTATCTAGTCCCCTGGCACTTCTCTATGAGTAACTGCTCTATAGTGGACGACAGAAAGACAAGCACGCTCCTTCTTGTTAAATCATGAACTGCCTTTATTTTCAAACAACACAACATTTTCTACAGTTCAGAGAAAAAAGGGCAGTCTCCACATTGACATTAAACAAAGGTTACACAAGGGGGATGGGAAGTGGACAATTTCAGCCTAGGAGCACCTTACAGAACCATAAAACACTCAAGCTGGCTGTAATCTGCAGCTCTGAGCCTCTAAGTGGGGGAAGGTATTCTCTCTCTATACCATTCAGTATTAGTGTCCACGTGATCCTGGCCAAGGGGAAGAGAGGCTCCGCCTCTTGCTGCATGTGACCTGTTACAGTCCTGTTCATCACATATATATTTATATATTGTTAGTGATAAAGTATTTTGTAATTTTTATCATTTCAGTAGTCATTATGTTTTTTATGTTTTTCATGATTTTTATTAGTTGTATGCGGTCTTGGATTATTCAAGATTACTCATTTATTTTATTATTATTATGTGATTTCAATTTGATCAGTGCTGATTTTGCCTCATGGTTTTACTGGTCGGACGTCTTCCGCACATTTTGACCAGTGGGTCTGGCGGTTATGCTACATTGGCATCATGTCGATCATCTGGTTGAGGGTGCAGGGTGTATGTCTTGAACCGTTTTATGTGGTTGGGACTGGTTCTATAATTTGGATCTTATTAGAATTATATCATATTTTATGCACCATCATGTATGCTATTATTATCATTTTCATATATCACTATTACTGTTATTTTTTTCATGTATATATGAGCATGAGTATTTGGATTGGGACTTGGGGCTTACCATCTAATAATCTGCCTTTTGTATTGTCATTAGTCATGTGTTATGAGTGACAGCGAGGCTGGAGCGCCTATCATTTATTTCTGGCCAGTATTCCCGATCGGCGATGGAGAGCTGCGGTCTAGCGTTTTATTATTGTGATCAACATTTATTATTTTATTGATTAAATTGGCTTCTTGGGTCCAATTTTTTGTCCGGAGCAGTTTCTTTTTTTGCAGCTGATCGTCAGTTCCTCCATGTGGAGATGGGGTGAATTTCTCCACAGGTTTATATGTCAGATTGACTAATACTAGCTCTCTGACCACAGTTACAAGTGAGTGCAAAATTTATTTCATATTTATCACTCTATTTTTGACTTATTACACCATTGGGCACTCTCTTTTGTTTGTATTTCATTTACAAGTCCTTAGCCGCTCTGGGGGAGCATGTTTGATTAGAGCAGCCCATCATTGCAAGACATCTGTTGGAAACACTGTATCTGGGGGCAGTACTACATCCCCAGTTGTCTGATTGCTGGTTTTTGGTATATACCATCATCCAGCCATGTATTTTGTGAGTATCCACCTTTGGGTGTTGGTGGTGGAACAGTTCAGAGACTGATTGATCCCACACAGGGGTGCTTCTTCTTTCTTCCCCCTTTCTTTTTTAGTGTCATAGAACCATACACACTGACATTCCAGCTTTCTCCTCTGTACTGATAATCAGACAATGACAAAGTTTGACCTTCCAGGAGTCCCAACTTTGTCCCAGTGCAGTAGTAGCCATAGAACCACATGCACACTGAGTCTGCATGGCTGTGTGAATACTTGGTAATGCAGATATTTCTTGTAGGAAATTTATTGGGGGTAATGAAAATGAGGACATTTTATGGATTTTCAATGTTCGGGAAATTTTGTGGGAAAAATGGGAATTGTCTTTTATTCTTAATATTACCAGCAAGAAAAAAACAGACTTTTCACCCATCTCTTGAGAGCATGCAGATACAAGGATGTTGAAATTGAGTACCATAGGTTACTATATTGCTATATTATAGCTACTGTCCAAGTTGAGACTTAAGTAATACATAATCAGGAGAGGGTTACCTTGAATGCATGTCATGACTGACTTTGGGGTGCTTTACCTATTCTGATTCAAATGGGACTCTATTATTTGTAGGGTAGCTAGGGTAATCTGTCATCTGAAACATGAATTCTGAACAGTTTGTCTACTGGGTGATTGGGTTCAGCATGTTGCAGGCAGTACAGACAGATTATTGAGAGTATCCAGCTGATTTAGGGATTTCAGGGATCCAGGTTGCAAGCTCAACGCAAGGATCTCCAGGGTGGTATTTTCTGAAATACTGTCAGTGTAATGCACAAGTGGAGGTAAGCAGAAGGAGCTCATGGAGTTTTATGCATGCATATGTATTGGAGGGCTTTGCGTTTATAATGCACTGGGCTGAGTTTGCATATGTCACGGTTTTGTAAGAACACTCAGGCAATCAGGTAAGGTTAAGAAAAGCTTTATTGAAAATAAATGACAAGGCAATCACCCAACTCAGGTCCAGGTGAGGTCCGTACCGTGGTACTTCCCAAATCTGACTCAGGTCAGGATGGACAGAAATATCAGTAGGCAAAATAACAGTAAGATGCTGCAGGCTTGATCCGTAGACAGGTTACTAGAACAAGGAAAACCACAACAGCACCACACTGCGGAAAGGCCCTACAATAGCGGTGGGTAACTGCAGGGCAACTCCCTAGAATACTAGGGATAACTGAGGCAGCACCGATAGGACACTGGCAAGTGACCAAATCCCTAGAATGCTAGGGATAGTGGAGGTAGCACAGATAGGACACTGGCAAGTGACCCAATCCCTAGAACAATAGGGATAGCAGAGGCAGCACAGATAGGACACTGGCAAGTGACAAAATTCATAGAACACTAGGTATAGCGGAGGCAGCACAGATAGGACACTGGCAAGAGACTCAATCCCTAGAATGCTAGGGATAATGGAGGCAGCACAGATAGGACACTGGCAAGAGACTCAATCCCTAGAAAGCTAGGGATAATGGAGGCAGCACAGATAGGACACTGGCAAGAGACTCAATCCCTAGAATGCTAGGGATAGCGGAGGCAGCACACAGATACTGGCTAGCTACTCGCAACATAATCTTTCAGATGACTTCGGGAGTCACAGGCCAGGCAAGTGCTGTAGCGGTATTACTGTAAGCGAGAGTAGGCAGAACGGAACACAGGGTACGCACCCTGATGGGTCTGAAGCCAGAACTGCCAAATCGGTACTCACAGAGATAGCAGCCAGTCCTAGTCAGTAACGGAATCGGGTAGTCAGCCAAAGCCAGGTCGGTACACACAGAGGTAGTCAGTCAGTCCTAGTCAGCAACAGAATTGGGTACTCAGCCAAGCCAGGTCAGTACAAACGGAGGTAGTCAGCCAGTCCCAGTCAGCAATGGAATCGGATACTCAGACAAGCCAGGTCGGTACACACGGAGGTAGTCAGCCAGACCTAGACAGCAACGGAATCGGAATACGCAGGAGAGACAGGAGTGTAGTCAGGCAAGCTGGGTCATACACGGAGCAGGAAAAAGCAGCAACTCAAACGCTAGGTACAGCGCCCAATCACCAATAAGAACCGTGCATGGAAAACCCGGAAGTAAACATGTCACCCTGTCGCAGAATCACGGGTACCGTGATAGCATGTTACAGATGGGCATAATGAATATACCTCCACTTCTGGGTAACAATAATGATATTCAAAATATCTACCTAACCCCCAGAGTACCAAAGCGGTAGAGCTTACAGGCTTGGTCAGCTGATCCTGCTGTGCCAAATGTACGCAGTAGAGTAAAATCACAGTCATTGCATAAGCCAATATTACCAGCATGCAGTGGCTGCAATAAAAAATGGACAGCCTTCTTTGGGGTGACTTAAGGATCCTCCTGATGCCCCCAGTTATTGATCTCCCAGCCGGAGATCAATATTTGTATCACAGGAGAACAGCATGCTCTCCTCCTTCACTCCTACCTGAACTTCTGTTTATGAATGGATAGAATTAGGTGACATGTTCACCAGTGACATGAGAAGGCTTTCCCTGACCCCTTTCACTCCTACCAATATAGGTAGATGTGACGCAGGATAGCATGTTGCTCTCCTGCATCACCAGTGTTGATCTCCTAGAGTCATAGGCTGGGAGAAAAAAAACAGGAGGGGTCCTGATGTCCCCCATGAGTTCTGATAATAATCCTGTCTTTGCCACAGGGAGGTCCAGTGCATTGCTTTGCAATGTTTTGGACACCCCTGTGGCCATAGGCTTCCAGAGGGGTGGCACTTGCCCCACCATACCTGCTCCCTACATAAACATAGGCACTGGGGGGGCTGATTTGGGGGTCATATTATGGCTTTGCCTCCCCTGGAATTTTGTCTGCTGACACCCCTGCCTTGTTTGCAAGCAAATGGTTTATTCATACCTGATTGGGGGGCATCAGGAGGGGTCCTGATGTCCCCCAAAAAGGTCTGAATAAATAATGCTAATTATTAGCCCTGTGTGTGCCACAGGGTTTCCAACACAGACTTCCTTGAGGCACACACATGATTATTTTTTTCATTCATAAGGCTTGAATAAAAAATGGAAAAAAAACCCTCTGTGTGCCGCAAAGGGGTCCAAAACATTGCTGTGAAGGTCATTGATATATTTTTAATGATCTTTTATTCAGATCTTATTGAGGGGCATTAGGACCCCCTCCCACCCATGAGGACAGAATAAAAAATTGTGAGAAGAAACAACTCTATATGTGTCACTGGGGGGGGGGGGGGTTAATGCATGGCTTTGCAATGCATTTGACGCCAATGTGGCATGGAAACAAACTGCCTGCAATCCTCCCATGTAATATAACTCCACCTATCCTGGTTCCACAGCCCGTTCTCCTAGCCTGACCCCCCCAGTTTGGATAACCTGCCTAGTGGTAGATTACCAGTATGCAGTGAAATCAGGCTGGGAATCAAACTGTGTATTTGAGGGATATACAGTGCACACTGGTAATCATACTGGCAATCACAGATCCCCTATATGCACTACCATCCCCCTCCTACCAGCCTTGCTCTGCTACCCACTGGTAGACATACCCACATATACTGCCTGATCCACCCCTGCTTGGTTCCACTGGCAGATACAGGTCCACACATACACCTGCTGGCCCCCTAGCCTGTTTCAACTGGTAGCCATAGAATCACGCATACACTGCTTCCTCATCCATGTTCCACGTGTAGCTACACTCCTGGTACCCAATATGTCAACCCATACCAATGGGATACCATTTTCCTTGGGCTGGCAGTAGGTCCTTAATACACTAGGAAATCTCACGGTGTTGAACCATTTTAGTACCTTTGAAAACAATGTAAAAAAGCATGTTTTTCAGATAGCAACAAATTCTGGAAATAGTTGCATAAGACAAGATACATCTCATTTGTCTACATTCCAAAACTGTATGCTTTACCTACCTTTTCTTCATTTCTCTCATTATTATAATAACTCTCTGTTGGCAACTCATAGTTGAAAAATGTATACAAAATAATATATTGCAGTTGGCGTAGGTTTGTGGGGATAGGCGAAAAGTTTTGCCTGAAAATCAAAATTATATAGAAAAAATAGCCTACACCAGCTCAGAATAGATGGTCATTTAGTAAAGGTGCAAATAACCTGGTGCACTCAAACCTCTGGAACCAATATAACAAACCAAATAGAAATCTCTGGTACTAGAGCTACACCGTTGATCCCTTGAAAACAGAGCTTTAAAAAAGAGGCACTCAAATGATTGACCATAATATAAAAAACTTTATTATAGAAAAAAGTAATTACACAAGAGATAATTAAAAACAATTAAAAGATAGACTGGCCACACAAAAATAACTGAACATTAGAGACCTATCTATGTCACTGTATATGACCAAACATTTTAAACCATAAATTTAATAAAGTGCATCACTTCTGTGTTACAGTCATTTGAAACAAAAATAAAGTGCTAGTACAAAAAGTATAATGAATAAATGGAAACATATAGCAATATAATTATCCCCCGATTAAATGCAGGTATATACAGTAGGTCACCAGGTACAGCCAGTCAACACATGCAAAACCCAACGCGTATCGCCAGGTAACATGTCTTCATCAGGGGTAATGAGTCAAATGCCTGGATCCATGTTTATAAAGGGTTAGTGAACCAATATGTGAACTACTTACAATCATGTGATTAACTATTTTTGTCATGGGTGCACACATCAAGGTTAGTATGAAAGTCATTAACCTACTTATGATCTGTATTTGATACAAAGACTGCAATGAATCAAAAGAGGCTCAGCGTAGTGGAATACCGTAGATATCCTAAAACACTCACACTTTACTGCAATAGTTACGGTGAAACTAATGAATATGTATATGTTTTATATCATAGCTACTAGCCAGTCTGATACATTTTCAGAAAAATAATATCTGAAAACATTGTGTTTAGTCAAAATGCAAATTATAATGAACGGTGAAGTATAATAATAATAGGTGCACCAATGTCATAATAGTTAAGAAATATTAACCCCTTTGTTATCAAGATCGTTATAAGCATATAATATAATCAATTGCATTTCTGAGAAATACCATGATGTTACTATTAGTAGTACGCGCTGTCAATGCCATATTATTTGAGTCTCCAATTATTTACGTAACGCAGGCAGTAATCAAAATATATCCATAGTCCTAAAAATGACAAGCATGCCCCATAACAAATACAGGCAATGAACCTAAAGGATCGCTACATCAGTCTTAGATAGTTATAAAATGAATTTGGATAAATGTAACAGCAATACTACATTGTAACTTTTATGAAAACATTGTAGCATATATTAATAGAACAGCGGAAGAGCATTTTGAAATAATTAAAAAAATATATAAACAAAATATCTGGTTAAAACCATTAATAGTGTGAAAAAGAGGAACAACAATTAATCCAAATTAATGGAACTTATTAATCACACATAATAATGGATAAACCAGAGAAATATTATATACATCCTAAACAATGAAATACTAATATAAATGTCTAAAGTGCTGCATTTAAAACCATCCATATTGAAACAATGGGACAGAAAACAAACTGGATCTTCTTGAGTTCAAATATGAGTCCTGATATAATCATGTACAGTCCTCCAAATGGACTGATAATAGAAGAGCTTAATAAAGTCTAAGCTCCAAAATTCTTTAATCAAAATTGTTTGCAAGTAAAAGGGCCACATTATCAAGCCAGATGAACCTGTTTTTATATGGATCATAACTAGATACAGTAATATAAATCAGAGTCTGAATTCCAGAAATGTAATATCTCCAGAATATATGTTACATTGTCTGTCCTCAACAAAGCTCCTTCAATATTGTAAATAATTGTCAGACAGTCTGGCTAATGAAAATGATTCCAAATGCTATCATATTTTTGTAGATAAAATTCACAAAATGATCATCATAGGATCATCTTGAAGGCAAACAATTATATGGAGTATTTAACTATATCATCTGTTTCCAAATTATAGGTGTGCAGATCTTGCAATAAATCAACACAGTCACAAACCCTTATAATCATCTGAGGATCCTCCCATAATCATAAATATCTTAGGGTGCATGTCGATATCATCTATTGCCGATGGTGAAAGTTCTAAGACTCTTTCTTCTCTCTGAGCACCTTATTGAATGATATCTGTGTAGATCTTCCAACAGCACATATTTCCGTATCTTTATCCTCATCATAGGATCATCTCTGATGGATTATATCTGGAAAACAAATGCTATTAATAACACAAAATACACTGGACATATATAAATCAGTTCAGATAGCATGTGAACAACATATCTTCATTCATACTTTTTGGGGTACGTGACAGTAACACTAAGATCCACCAGGTTTCCCTATGCAGCAAATTTTTACAGCCTTGCTTCTTTGAATTCCTAAATTGATTTTTTCTAATCCATATATCTCTGATCCTCTAAAACAGCCATCATGTTTAACAAGATAGTGCTCTGCCACTGTGGTGAGAGTATCACCACAAGTACGATCTCGTACTACATTGTTAATCAGAGAAACATGTTTCTGAATCATAGTTTTTAGCATTTGTGTGGTTTGTCCTACATATTTTGAATTGCAAGGGCATTTTATTGCATATGCACAATTTTTAGTGTGTCAATTGATGAAACTGCATAATTGAAGGTGTTTATTGAGCACCGGACTAAAAAGTTCTTTAGCTGAAGATATATATACGCACATTACCACAAGCAAACGTGCCCACAATTTTTTCTCCAGAAATATAAATTTTAGTCTGTACAAAATGACTGTCTACTAATTTATCAGCAAGATCTGAACATCTTTTAGCTGTAATGAGTGGATAGTCATTCAAATATCATTGTAAAGTGCCATCCGATAATAAAATGTGTGTTTTTAGAATACAGTTTATGCCTTTTCATTGTGAATTATATCTCGTAGTTATACGCACTGGTTGTTCAGCTTGTTTTTTTCCCAGCTTATTGCCTGTATTGAGTAGGAGATCTCGTGAGGTAGAAGTTGCTCTCTGATAACCTCGTTTTAGACATGCATTTGAATATTTTTAAAACAATGGTACAGTTCTTTTGCTTGTACCTGAGATTCATTATCCTGAGAGCAATTGCGTTGGACTCTTAAATATTGTCAGATGGGAATGGCCTTTTTACAATTCTCAGGCTGGGCACTGGAACAACAATGAGTTGACAGCAGTATCTTATCTAAACAAATTGGTTTGTATTTTACCATCAAAGTCTATGGAGATAATTAAATCCAAAAAATCTACTGCAGTGTCTGAAACAGAAGATGATAAATGAATATTATAATTATTATTGTTGAGCTTATGTATAAATTCATAACAAAGATCTCATGGTCCCGCGGCACAAAAAATACTTCATCGATATAGCGGAACCATAAAAGTACATGCTACGTAAATCTCTCCAAAAGCATCAGAAAATACTGTCTCCGTTTTCTCACCAGTCCAAAAACAAGTTGTCATAAGAGGGTGCACATTTTGTACCCATTTATGTCCCTGATACCTGCAAAAATTTATAAATCAAACACAAAATAATTATGGTATAAAACAAAATGTAATAAATCTAACAAAAATTCACAAAATGCAGTGTCCAGGGACAGATTGGACTGGTGGAGAAAGTATGAGAAGCTCTAGTTCCTAGATAGTGATGAATATTCGGATATAATGCTTCTACATCACTTGTTACTAATATAGTGCCTGGTTCTAAAGTGATTTCCTGTAACTTCGTAAGGAGATCTGCTGAATCCCTTAAATATGATTCCAATTCTAGGACCATGGGTTGTAAAAAATTATCTAAAAACATGCAAATTTTTTTCGTAAAAACCTCCAATGCCTGCCACAATAAAACACCCAAGTGGTCTAACAATATTCTTCTGTACCTTGGGCAAGGCATAAAGTGTTGGTACCACTGGAGACTAAACAGTTAAAAATCCTAACTATCTTTTAGTTATAATGCCTTGTGAAAATGCTCTTTCCAATTTAGTATCTATCATGCTCTTAAAGTTATCTGTCAGGTCTGAGGTCAAAGTTCTATAAAAAGATCAGTTTCTCATTTGTCTGAGAACCTCTGTTTTGTACATTTCTTTCGGCCACACTACTACGTTTCCCCCTTTGTCTGACACTTTCATGACTGCATCATCCAAAGTGTTGATTTCTTTAATAGCTTGTCATTCTGGTAATGTCAAATTATGATTAATGGTTGTTTTTTTAGGCTGTCACAAGATATCTTTATACACCAGTTGGAAAAAACGTACCTGAAGGCAGATGTTAAAAGAGGGAGTAAATTCAGTTGGAGGTATTAAACTCTGTTTAGAATTAGATTCATTTGCATTTATCAGAACCACCATATCCATCAGTAATTCCCGGTCCTCTAAAGTCATAGGACTAGATCTATCAAAATATTTTTTTAAGAGTAGTTTTCTACAAAAGAAGATTTTTGGATTAGAAAAAATTAATTTAGGAATTCGATGAGGCCAGGTTTTCAAAAATTTGCTGTGTAGGGAAACCTGGTGAATCTTCGTGTTACAGTCATGTAGCCCAAAAGGTATGAATGAAGATATGTTGTTCACATGCTATCTGAATTGATTTATATATGTCTAGTGTGTTTTGTGTTATTAATAGCTTTTGTTTGCCAGATATAATCCATCAGAGATGATCCTATGATGAGGATAAAGATACAGAAATATGTGCTGTTGAAAGATCTACACAGATATCATACAATAAGGTGATCAGAGAGAAGAACGAGTCTTAGAACTTTCACCATTGGCAATAGATGATATCAACATGCACCATAAGATATTTATGGTTATGGGAGGATTCTCAGATGATGATAAGTATATATCACTGTTGATTTATTGCAAGATTTGCACACCTATAATTTGGAAACAGATTATATAGTCAAATACTCAGTATAATTATTTACCTAGAAGATAATCCTAAGATGATGACTTTGTGAATTTTACATAAAATCTTGCATTGACATTCGATATATATGTGAAAAAACTGGAATATCTACAAATGTACAAGAATATGGCTAAATATGATAGCATTTGGATCTTTTTCATTAGCCAAACTGACAATTATTTACAATATTGAACAGGCTTTGTTTGAGAGTATAAGGATCAACTATGGATCTCTGTTGGACTACTATTTCCTTTTGTTGTGGACAGACAATGTAACATATATTCTGGAGATATTATGTTTCTGGAATTCAGACTCTGATGTATATTGCTGTATCTAGTTATGATCCATATATATATATATATATATATATATATATATATATATATATATACAGGATCATCTGGCTTGATAATATGTGGCCCTTTTACTAGCAAACAATTTTTGATTAAAGAACTTTGGAGCTTAGACTTAGACTCTTCTATCATCAATCCATTTGGAGGACTGTACATGATTATATCAGGACTCATATTTGGACTCAAGAAGATCCAGTTTGTTTTCTGTCACATTGTTTTAATAAGGATGGTTTTAAATGCAGCACTTTAGACATTTATATTTCTTTGTTTAGGATGTATATAAGATTTCTATGGTTTATCCATTATTATGTGGTATTAGTAAGTACCATTAGTTTGGATTCATTGTTATTCTTCTTTTTCACACTATTAATGGATTTAACCAGAGATTTTGTTTATATATTTTTGTAATTATTTCCAAATGCTCTACCACTGTTCTATCAATATATGCTACAATGTTTTCATAACAGTTACAATGTTACAATGTTACTAATAGTAACATCATGATAATTTTATGAGGTATGTGCAATTATTTTGCACTATCACAGAAATGCAATTGATTATATTATATCCTTATAACGCTCTTGGTAACAACGTGGTTAAAATTTTTTAACCAGTTATGACATTGGTGCACCTAAGTTTTATCATACTTCACTGTTCATTATAATTTGCATTTCGGCTAAATACACAATGTTTTCGGATATTATCTTTCTGAAAATGTATCAGACTGGCTAGTAGCTATGATATAAAACATATACATATTCATTAGTTTGACCGTAACTATTGCATTAATGTATGAGTATTTTAGGATATCTATGGTATTCCACTACGCTGAGCCTCTTTTGATTCATTGCAGTCTCTGTATCAAATACGGATTGTAATGACTTTCATACTAACCTTGATGTGTGCCACCATGACAAACATAGTTAATCACATGATTGTAAGTAGTTCACATATTGGTTCACTAACCCTTTATGAACATGGATCCGGACATTTGACTCATTACCCCTGATGAAGCCAGGGGTACATGTTGGGTTGTGGGTATGTTGACTGGTAGTCTCTGGTGACCTATATACCTGCATTTATTCAGAGGATAAGTATATTGCTGTACGTTTCCATTTATTCATTATACGTTTTGAGCTAGCACTTTATTTTTGTTTTGGATAACCTATTGATTAGGGGTGGGCGAAAAATATCCGTCATGACTTTTCGAAAAAAATAGATGATTTTTTTTTTACTGTTTTGCAAAAGTTTTTTTCCTTTTCTTCAATGCAAAATGTTCCACTTTTTTGCCTATTCCAGCCAATTTTTTTCCTATTTCAAAACATTTTTCTCCAATTCCAACACATTTTTTCCTATTCCAACGCATTTTCTCCTATGCTTAATATGGTGCAACATTTCCCAGCACAATATTACTTCTTCTGAGTACTGCAGTGGAGAAATAAGTAGCTTGAAGCCAAAGCTGTGAGTCCTACAGCAACATATACCTTGAAAAATGTGTTAACATGCAGAGTGCATATACGTCCTTTGCCCACAACACTTACTTCCTGCTTAAGTGACACTGGCACATATTCATGATGATGTCAAGTGATTACAAAAAATAATATACATCCTACAATATGGCAAATGTGTAAGGTAGTGGTGTGGGAGGGGACTGGCATGGTGTGATTGGTGGAACCTTGACAAAATGCATCCACCCCAGGAGGAGTGGGATCATCATTATTTATTGCACATGTTACAGCAACCGTTGCTGCAATCAGTTTTTGAACTATCGCTTTACTCCCATGTCCCTTCTCTGCTCCACCTTTCCCCTTCCTGCTTCTGCATTTGCCAGCCATTACTCAACTACTGTGTGTGTTTTTATTCTCTACAGTACACAAGTGTCTTGCCTTGGCCCTCAAAAAAATTTTCAATGTCATCTACTATCTATCAGTCACAGAGATCACATCAGGCTGTCTGTCAGCTGTTTAATATATTTATTTGTTTAATTATTTATGTATTTTTTTTTATTAATTTATTTAAATAAGAATTTTGGGTTATTTTGGGTCAGCCTCCTTTCTTTTCCCCCAGAGTGATCCCAGACTACCCTAATACGGAGAACAAGTGTCCTAACTAAATGACTCTCTAAACTAAGCTTCAATTCCCCTTTATTTGCCTATCTCCTCTAACTCAAAAACTGCTGCTCTTTCCTCTCTCCTCTCACAAACACAGAATGGCATGCTGTGCGAGGCTGCTTACACCCTTGTATATGGCTGTAGAAAACTAGAGAAAACTTTTGAGTGGTGAAGAAAACATTTTCTTCCATTTTTTTCAATGCAATGAGCTACTGATGATGATGCAGAGTTAGAATATATGCCTCTAGCATCCTCTTCTTCTTCAGAAACAGATAAAGTTTAGAGTGAGAGAGATGATGACATGACCATAAAGTTAGCAGAAAAGCAAAGGCTCAGTCTTCCACCACTGTGCCTGTCTATAAACTGTTTGAGAAATCCATTGGAAAATGTGACCCTGGACAAGTAAAGATGGTAAAAAGTACACAGTCATCTTGTCAGTCATCATCAGCATCTTCACTGCTTCTAAGTCCAAGTCCTACTCAGCCATACATACTCTGTTGAGTAACCAGCTGCGATGACAAGAGCAACACAGGTTATTAACATCCAAAACATTAGCTATGATGAGTTCCTCTGCTGCTGCTTGAAGTGATGCACCTTTGACACCTAGTAGCAGTAAAATTGCATCAACATCCAGCCCCAGTAGTAGAAGCAGCCCCTCAGGAACCCCTCAGTCCATGAAGTAGACAGTATGGAGATACTTCACTCAGGATCCAAAAGATACTATATATATATCAATTATGTTTTGCAAACAATATCATATTCTGTGACAGTAGTCCTGAAGAACTGCAATAATGCTTTGAAGAGCTACAACAGGAAAGCAAATATTTTGGCCTAAAGATGAATATCAACAAAACACAAGTCTGTTTAAAACATTTACCATAACAAGCAAAACTAAAATAAAATTGAGATGTCAAACATTTAGAAAACTTTGTAGTGCTGTTTTTATTTCAGACAAATTTACCACTTTGCCTCAAGTGAAAGATTTTTGACCAGTTTGTCCTCTCAGACCTTACTTATGGCTGTGAAATATGGACACTGAATAAAATAAAAATAAAATAAAAATATTTATTTAAAAAACACAATACAATGTATACTAAACCCAGGTACCTTAAAAAGATCTGTGAGTTTACAATAGGAATATGCGTAAAATGCAAAAGAGTTATAAAAAATCCACACGAGAAAAGGGTTTTGAGCTAAAATCAATTTTCAATCCATTTGGTATAAAAATATTCAAATAGTTGATAAAATGATTAAATAGATACATATATACATATGTTGCTCGTAGTTTTTTTGTAAGATTTGGATTAGAGTAACATAATCCCTACTTATTTCTGCCACGTGACCTGGATGGATCTTAAACCATTGACAAACTCACTGAACTGCATACCAGAATCATATTATTTTGTATGCAACTGGCATAACACTTGCTATGCCCTCAGCAAATATCTCTTCTTTTGCAAAAAAGCCTAAAGTATTCCATCTAAATGATTTAACATAATAATGCTCTTCTACAGCAATAGAAAAGGTAAATTGGATATTAAGTGGTGTTAGGCAGGATAAGCAAAGTTCTGTTTATTAGAAAAAATACAAAAAAGATATATTGCTATAATTTATGCTTAATGATCAAAGACATATGGTATGAAACTGGACTGCTAATATCGGCAGAATTAGAAACATTAATATGTTTATTTATTGGATTTTTTTTCTTCTAAAAGTAAACTTTGACAATTTTACAACTTAGTTCTAAAATCTTATACTCAAAAATATTTTTAGTTTGAAAACATTTAATGCAATAGATCTGGCAAGACAAAGGCAGGTGGCTTCCAAATTGCATTCATTGTCTCTGTGCTAGGGAGGACTTGGGAAAGAAGTTGTTGATTTTGTTTTTTAGTTATACATTTTCTTGGGGGGGGACTGACTATGAAAACATAATGTGGACAACTTAAAATAAATAAATACAATTTAAAACAATGTAAAAAATTAACACATAAATAATTAAATATATTAGGTGACAGACAGCTGACTGGGAGCCTGATGTGATCTCTTTGACTGAGGCAGACTTAGCTTAACTTTCTCACTTTTTGCCCACCCCTTCTGTAGACAGATATTCTTATCTATTGCAGATATATAGATGTATACAAACGTGTATTATATAAGACCAGCGTTTTTTCACAGAATTGTGATCTAACTATCTATTAATGCTTGCCATTCGGAGTGTCATTTGTGGCTATATAAATTTGCACTTTGGGGTTAATAACATTTACAATAATAATGAGGAAATGTCCATAATATGTTGATACATTTACTAGTATATGTATAGTGTAGAATTTTATGATTAGAGCAACCTACATTAATACCTTATTAAATACAAAAAGGGTAAGTGCACACCATTTAGGAACTAATATATTGTCATTCTCAATTATTTCAGCCACAGTCAAATTTAACATAACATTGTTCAGCTTTATTCATATTAAGATTTTTTACTGAATAGTAAATGAGATGGTTAGCCTTCAGTATGAAATGTATATTTTATCAGTAACATCCATTAACATTAATGATATGCTTATGCAACAGCCTTAACCTGTTAGTACTTTAGAATCTATTGAGATTCCTACATTACCATTTACATGACGTTAACAAAGTTTATTGAATGTCCTCCATAGTGAGAGACGACTAATTAAAATGAACTAATATGCATGCTCCCCAGATATATCATTAGTGGTATGAAGGCTTGCTGGGCTTTTGATTTTACAGTGTTTTTTTCTGCCTTTGCAAAAACTCAATTTATTTTTATTAAATTGAAAACAAAAGATGTAGTCATTATCAAAGTTTATGTTTGTATTTTTCCAAAGACAACATTTCCAGAGTTTGCCTCTGTGTGATAGATTGTAAATAAAAGTACAGGTATTTGCCCGCACATAGCACTTTTAATTTTAGTTTTATATAAATTTTATATTTTATTGTATATCCCAATTAAGCAGATATACATCACATTAATACATTACACTCTGGGTTTGTGCTAAGGCTATTAAAGGGGAAACTTTAAAGGGATAGTAATGTTTCATAATAAAAGCAGCTCTAATTAATCATCATAGTATTTGGACTTTGGAGAGTGTTATATCAATACTGTCAGAGTTATACTTCAAGAGTAATTCAATGACAAAGTGTCCCCCTCCCTCCCCTTTTACTGATGTAACACTGCTCAGCCAGAGCAGAAGGGAGGTGACCAGGTAAACTGCAGAGAGGGACAATCTTCAATTAAGATAAGGGAAAAAGCTGAAAAGCTTGTCAAGGCTTTCATTGTTCTGATAGGAAGAATATTGTCCCCTGTTGTTATCTGTCTGGTCTATGGACTGCATTCCACATCTGAGAAGAGATTGCTTACACTAGGTAAAAGGGGCGGGAGGGGAAAAATTTGCTTGTGAATATCTCTCAAACCATAAAGGTTTGAGAGATAAGACACATATCGTTCTTCATGTTTTTTTTAATGCCTACAAAATAAAATAAAGATAAAATGAAGTATTACTATCCCTTTAACCCCAAGTGAAGTTTTTCTATTTGGAATCCAATTGTGCAGTATGCCAAAACCCTGTATTTTTTTTTTAAACTCACTGTTCTTTAGTTGTCCGAAGCTTGCTCTGTGCGGCACAAGCAGCAAAAGCTGTGTCACATGGCTTCTTAGTTCCTCCTCTCTCTCTGTCTCTGCTCACTGATGAATAGCACACACTCTGAGAGAGGAGGAACGCCCATGTACACAGACATTGAGGGAGAGAGCTGTCAATCAAGTCAGCAACATGGCAGTGCTCTCTCTACATTGCTCTCTGACTACGAAGGTAATAATTTAACACTTGCCATCGCTATTAATCATTTATACTATAGTTTCCCTAACGCATTGGATGGGAAATATTGATTGGGAGCAAATCGTGTTTATGTGAAAGTTCCGCTTTAACAACTTACTTAAAATCAGATGGAAACCTAAGTGATGAGTTTTGGAGACAAGACATTGGTCAAATTATTAATTGATGTCATCAAGTAATCAATGATTGTCCACCTACTGGGAGAGTGGAATTCACACTTAAAGTGAAGTGAACAAATGTTAAATATTTACTTTTAATAAACATGTTAAAATAAGATCAGATCATATATCTCCCTGTGTTTGAAATTATAAGCTATTAGACAGTCATGGGATCAGATAATCTTCCTGGCCCCACTTCAGCATCCTGTTAACATAAGTACAAAAAATATACAGTCCACTTCCAACATAGCAAGGATATAACTGGCCTAGCTAATAGCCATACCTATAATAGTCTGAAACAAGATGCATAAGAACATACATAGACAGCATTGAGTCCTTAGATTTGCTACTTACTAAATAATGTATATAGACCATGGAATAATTTTTAATGTTAAAGTGTTCTGGGTTATGGTGGTTAATCAATTTAGGACTGATCATCCAATTAGAACAGTATAGACTAGGTAAAACTACTGAAGGAACTAGACTTCTTACCGTACACAGTGCATTTTTATAGCTGAGGTACACAATTTATAGTCTGTCATTCCATATCAGCAAGATTTAGAAGTGGTATGAAGGCTTATAACAGGAAATCCCAGATAGTAGGGCCCACCTGCGGAATTTATCTTACACTTAATGGAACTGACTTGAACCAATAATTATTTTCAAGCTTCAGACACAGCAATTGGAGCATAAATGGCACATAGTATGCTAAAAAATTGATACACAACAATGAGACAATATAAATTACAATGTGGCACAGTTGAAATATATGGTAGACAACAGGTACTGGATCTCCAAAGAGGTGGCAGGATAGGGTTCAATTACAAACAGAAGCAGCATGGATACATAGGTTGGTGCAGTGGAAATGAAAGCTTGTCACTGGATTACTTAAAATAATGGACCTAGCTCCTGGTGATTTATTAAATTGCATATGTTTATGTCGCTAAGTTCTTGAAGGTAAGGTTCCTTAGAATTGGGGCATTCTCCTACAAGGGAGGTGCTGGATGATCAACCATGAGTGAGGTGGAAGCAAAGTCCTACTTGTGGTAAATTATGGATTCACTGATCTGTATCTATCATTCAACAAAGTAATAACTCCGAGGACTTCTCTAGAGTTGTCTATGGATGTCCGTATATAACAGTTTCCAACAGTTTCTAGATATTACTATAAGTCAGGTCAGTTATAACAGTGATATGCTTCAAGTGGACTATTTGTTTTGATAATTTGGTAATGCGAAACTGGGGTGGGACCAGTAAGGATACCATATCTTCTGATAGTCTAGGATTTCCCTGATTAAGCACATTTTGACTGACTCACCTGTGCTTAATCAGGAAAATCCTTAAATCTTGACCTGTTGGTAACCCTTGAGGACTGAACTTGGACAACCCTGGTCTAACCTTTTATAATTTCAAAAACAGCACTACGTGAGCTGAGATAATTTGAATATATTTTTATATGTAAATATTTTGCGTTCATTTAATTTCACTTTGGATGTAAATTCTGCTTTCCGGTTATAGGTGAACTGTCAGCATACACACAGTGTCATGTAATAACCTGCAAGATGTCTTCAGCAGTTCTAGTACATGTAATGCAGGTTTCTGTCTTAGTGTAAGTAGGTATATAAGATTAAAGTTATCATGTTTTTTGTTTGATAAAGGCCAGTGTGGAGAAGGGACACAAAATGTTGATTATTAAGGCTGTAATATTTCATTCAGGTTTTCTGTGGGGTATATCATGTGATAATCTGTGGAACTATTTTAAAATTGTGGCCCACAAATTAATTTCAACCAACCTTAAGAACCTGGAGCAAACCTGCCAAGAAAACTAGGTCAAAATCACTCCAAAATGGTTTATAGCTCATATCTGTAGTTCATTTAAAATATTATTATAAATTATATGTATAATACAGGTATTTAATGCAAAATCTAAACAAGAATGCCTTATGTCAGATATTTCAAGCTTATCATAAGTAGTTTCAATGATAGAGTAGAACTTTTTTAATATTACTTTGGCTACACTTAGTAAAGTGATTCTTAGGCCCCATGTTTACTAAAGAGTGTATTGGCATTTGTTTGTGATTTGTGAGCAAAGAGTGTGCATTTTGCAGTTACATTGCATACTAATCATTTTTAAATATATTCCAGGAGAAATTCATGTTTTTTATTCTGTGTCGTGCTTCAAATGGAGCTTAACTGATTAAATGCTGGAGTGATAAAAGCACATTTCAATTAATTGTAAATATGGGAATTTTATTTGCCATTATGGCATGTTTACTTGCTGTACAATTGCCCCAGTTAGTCTTAGTACATTAGCCTAATTGCAAATCAGTGTGTTGTGTTTAGTTTCCAAGCAATTTGATATCTATATTTTGAAAACATTCTGCTGTAAAAAGTAGCTAAATATTGGCCTGCCACTGAAAAACACTAATGAGAAATTCAGTAAATTTTGGGAAGGAATATACAAACTTTGATTTACTGCAATATGAAACATTTTGATACATGTTTTCCCATCCCATAATAAACCGATTGATTAATATTTTTCTTAAACCAACAGTAAACTTATCTTTATGTCATTAAAGAAATTACCATAACAATTTAGGCTTTAATTTGAATTAATAGGCTTTAGTCATAGACTCAGAAGCTAGTTAATAATAATGGCATCAGTGCATTTCATTTCTATGTATGATGTCTTCTGAATCTTGTAATTTTAATTGTCAGTAATGAATGGCAATGTAGTCATGTGTATATGTCATAAAGGAGTAAATTAAATGCAAAGAATACAATTTAGGGACAGCTGAAAGTTTTGAACCTTCAAAATTAAAAAAAAAACTAACTTGCTTTAGTCTGTAGCATCCTTTTTATGTCATACTGTTAGTAACAGTAATATTGTGTGGGAATTATTAACATGCCATGACTTCCCAGACCAGTCCCAATCTCTCTTATATAAAGCAAGGCATTTTTTGTAATGTTCAACCAATTTCTAACCCCTTGGGTGTTAAATGTGGACTTGAACAGTCAGAAGCAATACAGAGAGACCTTTGTAGAATCCAAGTAGTTAAATGATGCAAGAACAATTTGTGAATTTAACCAACTTTTTTATTTAATAATAGATATCCAGTTTCTTCAGATTTTTGTTAAAATGTGGAAAACATGAAAATTTTGTTTCATTAGCACTATTTTAAAGTAGTGCATACCAGCCATCAGTAGAGCAACTAACAACTAATGAGAAAAAAAAAGAAACCCACAAAGCTCAGCCTTATACTAATCAATTGCTCTGTGAGGAGCAGAATCTTAAACTTACTGCCCTAACTGTAACTTTGAACTCTGGAGATAGCTTATGATTCACTTTGACTGCTTTTACATTACATAAGCTTGCACAGCCAATAAGGATCGGGCTGAGATTGACAGGCTCAGCTCTTGCAGACAAAAACCTTGGAGCATATCCAGCCTTATAATGCTGCTACTCCTAGAGGTAAGAGTAGCAGTGATTAACTATTAAAATACTGAGCTTCAAAATATTTTTAATGACAGTTGTCCTTAACAACTAGTGGAATTTATAAGATATATTTTAAAAAAGTAAAAACAACAAACTGGGTTTCATTTATAAAGTAGTGGAACACTCTTGAATTGTGATTATAAAGTGCTGTGGCTCCCAATGTATCTGTAATGTCATAGTAAACATAAGTGTACACTTTTATCTGTTTTTTATCCCTTACAGTACTACAGGATGTACAAAGTTTGAATTGCAGTGTGCTCTGGGTATAGATGGGCAAAACTGTTAGCCACAAACAGAAAACAATGGCACTTTCCACCCTCTGTGGACTCCTCAGCCTATGAAATCCATAGTATGGAGATAATGTAATCTCTATAAAAAAATCATGTGAGCAGAGGTAAAGAATTATCCATTCTATGCACATCCTCATTGAGATCCCACCTTAATCGTAGTCACAGGTCTATTTGGGAGATACACCTGCAACATGTCAGAGGTGCAAACAACTAACAACAGTTGTAGTACTGAGGGGCACATAGTTGTGGCGTTGTAAATGTCTTATGGGTAAAGCGTGTTATCCTGAGTAAAAATGGAACCTTTATTGACTGAGGCTCTGTAGGATGCAAGCTTTAAAGGGATAGTAATACTTTAATATTACTAATCCCCATATTGTAGCTCTTTAAAAAATAATTCAATTGCTCCCAGGTTCATCTCTCAAACCTTTATGGCTTGAGAGAAAACCGTAAGCAAAGTTCCTCCCTCCCTCCCCCTTCCCTGAAGTCAGCGTTGTATTGACTGCAGGGATATCGGTTTTATTTTCATCAGGTGGCTCTGCAGCAGAGCCGTGATCGAGTTAGTAAATAAAAATTATTTCACTGAAACGGTCTTCTACATGTGCTTGGTTTGCAAGCACAAGTAGAAGACTGTTTCAGTGAAATAATTATTTTTCACTAATTCAATCTCGGCTATGCTGCAGAGTCACAAGCTTGTCATACGACAGACTTCCCCTGCAGTCAATACAACTCTGACTTCAGGGAAGTGGGAGAGAGGGGGGAACTTTGCTTACGGTTTTCTCACAAACCATAAAGGTTTGAAAGATGAACCTGGGAGCAATTGAATCATGTTTTTAAAGAGCTACAGTATGGGGATTAGTAATATTAAAGTATTACTATCCCTTTAAAGACAACTATGTCTTTTCTTCAGGCATAACAAATGAAGGCTGAATTCATAGTACATGACTTTAAAACTCATGTACATTATTTTAACATTTAAATTCTAGAAGTAACTGTGGCTTTAACCTGTCACAAGATATTTATGTCACATTATCCCGCAAAATAAACATATTTTGGTCCCTTTGGGTTCCAGGGGGCTGCATGACTCATAAGTAATAGGTTGGCTCTGGCTAAATACTGGAATCCACTGGAGCATGTAACAGATAATTAATCTTGTTTGTATTTTCTAATCCACTTCAAAGAGCCTAGAGCCTTACTAGAAACTAGAGAATGATTTATGGTCCATACTGATAAGAATATTACTGCCAGAAGAATTTAAATGTTAAAATATTGTACAGGAGTTTTAAAGTCATGTATTGTGAATTCAGTCTTCATTTTTATTGTGCCTAAAGAAGAGATATAGCTGTCTTGAAAGCTTGCACCCTAGAGCCACTCAATTAGCTAATAAAGGTATCAGTTTTACTCTAGAAGTCTTAAGGACAACGTTTTCATTAGTAACAATATATCCATGTCTCCTACTGCTGGTTTTCAAATGTAAAGCATGGAGGAATATGTGTCCCTAAATACCACAGCCACAACCACTATCACCAGTCATATTAAACTAAAGTTATACAATTCTTCTATGTGCTGCCAACTTATACTTACTGAGTTCTTACAAAGAAGTAAAAAAAAAACCTCTTTTCTTTTCTAATGGAAGTTAAAAAACTAATGTCATGTGCTGTACCCTGCTGGTATTTTACAAGCTGCACTTATTTTTCAAGAATGGTTATGACAAAAATGCATAAGCAGGTGTTTAGTGTTGTGGGCAAAGGACTGAAAATAAATTTCACTGGAATACAGGTATGTGGACAAGTGGCCGGAGTACAGACCAAATAACTGCCACTACTCACTGGGGTTTTTTTCAGCAGAAAGCACAGCAGACAAATGGCTTCCACCTCATTCTTTTAAGGCTGGTTTTGTGTTTTCTGACAATAGCTCTAATATAATAGCTGTCTGGAGAACAGTAGATATAGTAAATGTTATCTGATTTACATATACCCTAAATATGTATCACTGTGCCTGTGTTCCTGCGCTGACGGCGACATTGTTACTGTCCGTAATTTCTATGCTGCCTTCTCTTCTTCTGACATCCTTGCTCCACCTAGAGCTTGCCTTTTTATATCCTGTCACATCTATTCTAAGGCGCCCTTTCCTGGTGTATCTGAACCTGACGTTTTGTTACTGTGTTGCTGTTCTTGTATGACACGGCCTGCCTGACGACGTTCCTGTATTTCTGTTGTACCGCTCCGTTACCGACTGATCTGTCTGAGAACCCGCTCCGTTGCTGAACTGATATGGCTGAGAACCCTCTCCGTTACTGAACTGATCTGGCTGAGTACCTGCTCCGTTACCGACTGGTCTGGCAGAGAACACGTTCTGTTGCTAAACTGATCTGGCTGAGAACCAGCTCTGTTACTGACTGATCTGGTTGAGAACCCTCTCCGTTACTGAACTGATCTGGCTGAGTACCTGCTCCGTTACCGACTGGTCTGGCAGAGAACCCTCTCCGTTACTGAACTGATCTGGCTGAGTACCTGCTCCGTTACCGACTGGTCTGGCAGAGAACCCGCTCTGTTGCTAAACTGATCTGGCTGAGAACCCGCTCCGTTGCTCAACAGATCTGGCTAAGAACCCTCTCTGTGCTAGTCTGCCTGGCTTCTGAGCCTTGCCTTTGCTCCTGATCAGTCTGTGCTTCCGTTCATTTTTAAACCAGTCCCAGCTGAGCCATTGTCCCATTGCCATCCGTCTATGGCTGTGCCTCCTCTGTTGTCCTACTGGCCAACATTACATGCAACGGATTCCAGTTGCTTTGTTGGGGTGCACCGCATGGCGCTAATCTTATTTTGTCGACCGTAGGCATAGCATTCGTGCTATAACCACTTACTCCACACCTGGCGGTGTGTACATGCAAAGTACCGGTACAGTGCTAGCAAGTGCTGACTGAGTTACCCGGATCTCTCTGTGTCTCCCTCTGCACTAATTGCTGGGCTCACTCCCTGTGGGAGTTCCTGTGTATGTCTGGGCATCTCCTGTTAACTAGTTCAGTGCCTAGACTGTCTAGGCAATCCTTGTGCTCCTTCATGTTGCAGTGCCTGGGTTAGGGCCAGCACTTACATTAGCACGCACGTCCTGGTGTGTGGAGACCCTGAGCTCTAATCTCTGTCTATTGGCCATCGGGCCTAGAGCCAGCATGTGAGCTTGTTCCACTGTCCTGTGAGGGGACACCTGTGGCTTTCCAGTGTTACCCTACGATCCACCCCTAGCGCTCTACAGTTTACCATTTGTAAGTGGTGGCCTCGGTCACCCTGGGACTCCTGTCCCGTGGTCAGTGTTGCCTCGTTGCCTTTTTGGGTTCTGTGTAACCCAGGTGTCTGGGTCTTGTGCCAATTACCATCTCCAGGACCTTCTGCCATCCTATGTCCTGCTGTCAGCCGGGGTCCAGTAGCCTGATCTCTCCAGGTTCTCTAGAGGAGGGTTGCCTGCCTTTGATACCTCCTGTTCATGTACCCCATCTCAGTCATTCTGTTCACAGTCATTGCTTTATTGACTAAATATACATTATATAGTGTTGTTTTGTGTTGTGGGCCTGAGGCCCTATCCCTTGTATGCACTTTACTCAATAAAGTAATTTTAACCTTACTGTTCTGTCTGAGTGTTCATCAAAAACCTTGACAATATGTTACTCAATACCTCTCAGAATCTCAAGCTATGAAAGAAATGCTAAATATCACTTAGAAAATCTGTATACATTTTAACCGGTGCTATGGTACAAACATTACATTAGATTCCTTACAAGGATATTACCACCTGTTATCAACTGGAGGACCCAACCAGGTAGAATGCCACGCTCTACATTCTAGAGTATTTTATAGAGCTGAACAAGGCCATTATCGAGTATACAGTGCTTAAATGAAAGGCTTTGGGAGGGGGGTTCTTTGTTACTTGGCATCTAAAGTTTGATGTATGTGAGCTCATGAAACCTTTTAAGACCATCTTATTGGTTAGTTACATAGTTACATAGTTACAAATGTCCTCACATATGTTTACTGCAGAAAAAATGATGATTCTTACAATAATGACAACACAGACATGAACCAACTGATGAGTAACATGTTAGCATGCTCAGTTAAGGGCCTTGCATAGTCTCCATTGAAAGCAATGAGGAATACATTATTGCTACATTGCTGGACCCCATATTTAAACATACTTCAAAGAATGCAATTCTTTAGAATGGCAATAACATAAAATGTATGCACATTAATGCTTGTAGTCTGACAGGTAAGATGGGGAACTGGAACTTATTGCAGTGTATGAGCAGTATGATCTAATTGGTGTCACAGAAATCTGTATAGACGATGTACGTGACTAGACATTAAATATAGAGGGTTATTAGGTTTTTAGGAAGGATAGGGTTAATAAAAAGGGAAAAGGTATGCCTAAATAAAAAAACATTCCTTAAAACCTAGTATAAGGGAAGATATTAATAAAGGGTCCATTGAGAATGTAAAGGCCCTGTGGTTTGAAATACACACTGGGGGCATATATGATGCTAGTGAGATAGCTCAGTGGTAAATGCCCTGACTACAGAGCCTGCTCAAACCACAAGGTTGCAAGTTCAAATCCCGGCAGGGTCAACTCAGCCCTTCATCCTTCCTAGATCGATAAATGAGTACCATTGATTGGGTAAGAATAACACCTACTATTCAGCTGGTGATTTGGTTAATTATGAGACCGTGTGCTGACAGTGCTTTGAGTCCCACTGGGAGAAAGGCTCTATATAAATACTAGTTATTATTATAATGAAAAGCTGTTAATGGGAATTTGGTGGAAGCCACCTAATATTTGGAAAGTTTGAAGAAGCTCAGCTGTAACTTCAAATGGAAAAGGCTTTTCAGTCAGGAAACTCTATTATAATGGTAATGTTAATGACAATTTCATGTCTCAATTAGTACAGGTGACAATTAGAAAAGATGCCTTGCTAGACATAGCGTTCTCAAACAATTCTAACATGGTAAACATTAACAACATACGTGTAAGAGAACATTTATACAGGAGATAGCACAATATGGCATTTCTTGAAATTTGTTATGACAACCCCATTAACAAGGGTTTAGCCAAAACCTTAAACTTTAAAAAGGTTAATTTTAGAATGCTGTAATCAGTATTAAACTACATTCAATGGGATCTTGAAAGATAAAGAGGTACAGGAAAGATGGAATTTGTTTAAATCGCCTTAAGTAAATTTATTCTTCACTATATACCATGGGGGAATAAATAAAAGAGGAGCAAATTAAGAACAATATGGCTTAATAATGATGTTTTCAAGGAAATGAGAAATAAGAAGCAGGATTTTAAAGTGTTAAGTCAGAAGGGTCTGATGCATCATTTAAAATATAAAGAATATAATAAAATCTGAAAACAAGAAATTTAGGAAGGTAAAATTGAAAATGAGAAAAGTGTTGCAAAACAATTGTAAAAGTATATGAATAACAAAATGATGGAGGTTGATATTGGTCCTCTTAAAGCTGAGACAGGTGAATTGATTAATGAGGATAAGGCTATGGCTGACACCTTAAGCACATTATTTTCTTCTGTATATACAAAGGAACCAACAATGGTAGGCTATAGGCAAACAGACAGATTCACATAATTAAAGCACCAGACCTGATGGCAAGCAATGGAGGGTACTTAAGGAACTAAACAAGACCTTATACTTAATATTTATTGATTCACTTTCATTGGGCATAGTGTCCTGTGACTGGAGGAAAGATGATTCAAAAAGGAGGCAAGATATAAAGCAGGAAACTATAAACCTGTGAACTTGACTTCTGGATTGGCTGATATTTTAAAAAGGTTACTAACTTGCAGTATGCAGGACTATGTGATGAACAACAATATTATTAGTAGGCGTCAGCATGGTTTTATGAAGAATAGATCCTGTCATACTAATTTACTTGCATTTTATGAAAGACTATGAATAATGTGGACAAAGCTATTGCTGTTTATGTAGCATACTTGGATTTTGCAAAAGCCTTTGATACAGTGTCTCAAATCAGGTTACTGTATAAATTTAAAGGATTCGCTTTGGGAGGTTCATTGGCTAAATGATATATGGCAGAGAGATGTTGTAAATGGAATAATTTCAAGTTGGTCTAAAGTTGTAAGTGAAGCACCAAGGAGTTAAGTCCTGGGCCCAATGGTTTTTAATTTATTAATCCATTGTTTGCAATGCATTGTGTACCCCTCTGGAACTTGAAGGGTTAATGAAACAGAAGTGGGTATTGAAAGCAATTTTTGCTGATGACACTAAGCTGTGTAAGGAAATACATAAAGAGTGGGAAGTTTTTTTTCCCGCAGAGAGTTTTGGATAAACTAAGTGAATGGGCCGAAAAGCGGCAAATGAGGTTTCATATAGATAAAAGCATTTGTGATGTAGAAACAAACATGCTATATATACATTTGATGGGAAACTGCTTGGGGAGAAAGATTTAGGAATACTGACAATTTCCCAGCAGTGTCACTCAGTTGCTGCAAGAGCAAATAGGTTACTAGCCTGCATAAAAAAGGGGTATAGATGCATGGGATACAAATTTAAATCCTTGGTAAGGACTCATCTAGAATATGGAGTACAGTATTGGGCACTAGTTCTAAAAAAATTGAATTGGAAAAACTGCAGAAGTAATAACACTGATAAAGGGATTAGAGGAGCTGAGTTATAAAGAGAGAGACTAGCCAAACTAGGCTTGTTTGTATTAGACAAGTGATGTTTAAGGGGTGATTTGATTAACATTTATAAATATATTTGAGGTCAATACAAATACCTCTCCAAGGAACTATGTGGGGGATGTATAAAAAGCCTTCTTAGTGTATACTTAAGAATTGTTGCTAAAATTTACGACGCCTGGTCATATTTATAAAGAAGTAAAGTCACGTTTATAAATATGTCTGAGAATATTCTGAAAATATTTAGAGAAAATTTGCATCTGCAAATATATTTTCAAACACATAGTGGTATTATATACTTCCATTAAGAACAGGTTATACCTGGCATTAAGATTTAATTCACAAAAACTGCCTTCATTTTTGGCACAATTATCAAATCTCTTTATAACTACATTGGAACACAATTTTTACTTGGCCAAGACCATTTCTACTCCAAAATGTTTATACATATACTTGTGTCACTTTGAGACACTTTTACAGACACTTTCTTTATAACTCCAGATTTATACATCTCCCCATATTTACTTAAAGAGCTAAGCAGAAAACACAAAGTCATCCATTAAGACTAGAGTAAAGGTGATTTTGACTAAACAAAGGCAGTATTTGTTTACAGGAAGTTCAGTAAAGTTATGGAACTATTTGCCTTGAGATACTGTGCTTGTAGATACTGTAATTGTTTTTAAAAAAGTAATGAATACCTTTCTAGCTCAGAACAATATTGAGAATTATGACAGCTGGTTTCAAAGCAGATAGGATGTTAATCCAGGGAAATACCTGGTTTCCATATGGAGTCAAGACTCAGGAAGTAATATTTTACCCACTTAGGGCTTAATTGGAAATGGCTTCAATCTGTTTTTTTTTTGTCTTCCTTGGACCAGCAATGGTGGGGGCTGGACTTGATGAACACATGTCTTTCTTCAGACCCATCAACTATGTTGCTATAATATTTCTGTATTTGTGCCAAAGTTTGAAGTTCAGAAGGTCATAAGATGAAGAAATCATGTGGTAGATTACATTGTGGAGGATGAGAGAGAAATGTAGGGGAAAAACTACTAGAAAGCATAATGAAAAGGAAGCAAGCAAAAGGAGGATACCCTCAGCAGTATCATCAACATCAAAATATCACAATATTTTGCAGAATACGTAATCTTTACAGAAAGCAATGAATGTCTTATAGGGCAATGGTAACAATGGCACACCTCTATGAGACCAAAATATGGATTTGTAACTGATGTACATGGAAAAACTCTATCTCAAAGAAGAAAGTTGTCATACCTAGGGATGGGTGAAAACTTTTGTCTCAAAAGTGAAAAAGAAGAAAAATAGCACGTTCTACCCAGTTGGAAATTGAATTGAAATAAATGGGAGGGCTGAATTTTTTCCTACCACATGGCATATTTCCCTTCATTTCCTGCAGGCATAATATAAAAGGGGTTTCAGGTTCCCACAGCATGTCATTCTCTGTCTGTGAGAAAAAGAGAAAGCAGCACATTTCTGAGATAGAGAAGACAGGCTAAAAAAGGGGAGTTGAAGCTCAGTTTAGGGAATCTTGTAGGCAGAAATTGACTGCAGCCATGGCTGTTACAGCATGTACAATAAATTATGTTGATCCCTCACTTTCTGAGGAGGCAGTCAAAGTCCTGCCAAAAGTTCCACAACCATCAGAATCAGTACTATTAAACCAAAAATTGATAACTAAAGTGCGCACTAGTAAGATTCTTGTACAGTAAAAAAAATATATGAAAAAACTGCTATAAGATAAAAATCTTCTTCCACCCACAAAGAGTAAAGTGTGATAACAAAAAATAAATCCTATCAATAGAATATAGCAATAAAAACATACATTTGAACCGTTACAAAATCTCTACCATGAATGGGTTAAACCCTATCACTGAAGTACCACTCCGTGTTGCGGGCAACACCGGCCCTCTTCACAGTGTCATACAATAGGTGAGAGAGCATAACCCAGAAACAATATAGGGAGTACAAGCGTTTATATGCAACAGAGCAGCAAGTGGTGGTGCTTCAGGGGCCTCAAAAAGAACCAACACACGACGCTCTGTTGCAATTAGTTGAACAATCGAAGTACAATCAATAATCACACAGAGTGTTGCATTTTGTTTTTTTGGGGGCTCCTGAAGTGCCACCACTTGCATATAAATGCTTGTAGTCCCTATATTGTTTCTGGGTTACACTCTCTCACCTATTGTATGACCCTATGAAGCGGACCGGTATTGCCCGCTAAACAGAGTGGTACTTGAGTGATAGGGTTTAACCCATTCAGGGTAGAGACGTTTTAACCGTTAAATTGTGTTTTTATTGCTATATTCTATTGATTTGAGAATATAGAGTGTGTATATATATATATATATATATATATATATATATATATATATATATTTGATCCTATTTACATTTTATCCATCAATAAATTTATATTTTCCGTATATTCTCTTTATCCTGACATCCATTTGTATGTTTCACAGATACAGTATATTATTTTAGTTTTTTTAGATTTAGCGCTAAGATATTGTATTTTTTACTATTAATAAACCACCTAAAAACAATGAATACAAGTCACATTCTATTGTTGAAGACATAATGGACAAAGGTGTAACAGCTCAACCAACTGCAGCATCTGACATTGAGACAAACAAGCGTAAAAATACATGTTGTGAAAGTAATAGCGAATGTTGTGAAAATCCCTCAAAGGTGAAAAGAAAAAATAAATTGTTTGAGACCTCTAAAAGTCTAGAGGAATATAAAAGTAATGGGCAAAAAGTGAAGGGAGATGATGAGGATGACCTAATGATCACTGATATTTATAATTTAGATCTAGAATATATCCCTTTATATCCTCCTTTTCTTCAGACACAGAGGAAGTTGAGAATGAGAGAGATGACATGACCAGAAAGTTAGTTGAAATGCAAAGGCTCAATCTTCCACTACTGAAAACGAGCACTGTGCCTGTCTATAAACTTATGAGAAAACAACTGCAAAGTCTGGCCATGGAGAAGCAAAACATGCCCAAAACACAAAGTCATCCTTTCAGTCATCATCAGTAGTGATGAGCGAGCATGCTCGGCCGAAGCTCGGTTCGGCTCGAGCATCGCTCTGCTCGGCACATGGCGGTACTCGTACGAGTACCGCATGTGCTCGCCCGCCATGTTCGGGTCTCCTCCCCGCACGTTTCGCAGCTGCTGCACAGCCAATAAACGTGCGGGGAGGCTCTGACATCAGTGTAATGCCAGCAGCCATGTTGGCTGCTGGCATTACACTGATTGGCTGGCCAGAACCCGTGATCGGGTGCTGTATAGCACCCGACGCGCGAGTTCGGCTCATTCTTAGCCAGGGAGAGATGCGCTTAGGCAGGGAAAGTCAGTGTAGGGAGAATAAAATTGTTGAAACTCTTTCAAGACCCAAAAGTCCTTTTTAGGACTGTTGTGTGTGGGGGCAGCATTTATATTTTGTTTGGGGGGGCACAATTTCCTTTTTTTTGTGGGGGGGATATTTGTAAGGTGACATATAATACTAGATGCACAGGAAGTCGGTGTAGGGAGAATAAAATTGTTGAAACTCTTTCAAGACCCAAAAGTCCTTTTTAGGACTGTTGTGTGTGGGGGCAGCATTTAATTTTTTTTGGGGGTGGCAGAATTTCATTTTTTTGTGGGGGGGGGACATGTTCTAAGGTGACATTGTACTAGGTGCACAGGGACAAATATTTCACAGTGCAGTGACAAGCTGACATATTCTGTTAGGTGCACAGGGCCAATGATTTTACAACGCAGTGACAAAAAGGGCCATTTTAAACGTGTGCCTAGCCATAGATTATTGTCACATTCTGTTTAGTGTGCAAATTCACAAATTAACGTCACATATTCCGTTCACTGTGCCTAGCTGCAGATTAGCGTCACATTCTGTTTCGTGTGCCTAGCCGCAGATTAGCGTCACATTCTGTTTTGTGTGCCTAGCCGCAGATTAGCGTCACATATTGTTTAGTGTGCCTAGCCGCAGATTAACGTCACATATTGTTTAGTGTGCCTAGCCGCAGATTAGCGTCACATATTGTTTAGTGTGCCTAGCCGCAGATTAGTGTCACATTCTGTTTCGTGTGCCTAGCCGCAGATTACCGGCATATATTCCGTTTAATATGAAGAAGGCGGGTAAAAAGGGACGGGGAAGTGGACGTGATCCTGATAGTTCAGGGCGCGGGTCAGGACGCATAGAAACTGTGCCTGGTGCCAGAGCACAAGAAAGAAAGACATCCACCATACCTAGCTTCATGTCTCAGTTTACAGGGCGTCGCAGGACATCACTCTCGAGGTCAGACCACTGCGAACAGGTGGTCGGTTGGATTTCAGCTGATACTGCTTCCAGTCGGTTAAAGGGATAGTATTACTTCAAAATTACTATCCCTCATATTGTAGCCCTTAATAAACTGAGTTAAATGACACCAGCGGCATCTCTCAAACCTTTATGGTTTAAGAGATAGCCACTTTCAAAGTTTCCTCTCCCCTGCTGTCAGCGTTCTGCTGCCAGCAGGAGAATCCGGTCTCTGAATCAAGAGGAGGCTCTTCAGCGGAGCCGATACCTCGTTATGGAAGGAAAAATGATTCATTGAAACAGTCTTCTACGTGTGCTTGGTAACCAAGCACACGTAGAAGACTGTTTCAATGAATCATTTTTCCTTCCATAGCGAGATATCGGCTCTTTTTAAGAGCCTCTGCCTGTCCCGGGACCGGATTCCCCTGCTGGCAGCAGAATGCTGACAGCAGGGGAGAGGAAACTTTGAAAGCGGCTATCTCTTAAACCATAAAGGTTTGAGAGATGCTGCTGGTGTCATTTTACTCAGTTTATTAAGGGCTACAATATGAGGGATAGTAATTTTGAAGTAATACTATCCCTTTAAGCACCACCCTGTCTTCCACCAAGTCCACTCTCACTAGCCAAGAGTCTGGTCAACATAATCCTCACCCTGATCATCCTTCCTCCCACCATAGAGGGTCTGGCCAAAGAAGTGATCCCACACTGGGATATAGTGAGGAGCTCTTCTCATCACCAATCCTTGATTTGAACCTCTCTCTAAGCACGCTTGCAGAGGAACATGAGATCTTGTGTCCTGATTCACAACCTCTAGAGGGTACCCAATCACAAGAAGATGACAGAGGGGAACGGCATTTAAGGTCAAAGGAAGTGGATGATGATGATGATGAGACACAGTTGCCATCAAATCAACCACAATTACTGTCTCAAGACCTTGATGAGGAGGATGATACACAGTTGTCAATGACTGAGGATGTGGTGGGATCAAGAAATGAGGAGGATGATCAGAGTGAGGAAGTGGAGGAGGACTTGGTGGACGATGAGGTCACTGACCCCACCTGGGAAGGTGGAAAGCCGAGCGATGACAGCAGTCCTGAGGGTGAGCCATCTGCAGCACCGCAACAGGCTGGAAGAGGCAGTGGTGTGGCTAAAGAAAGAAGGCGGACCGCACCAAACCGGCCCGCAAATGTTCCACGGAGCACCCCCTTGCGTAAATCTCCCTTGCCAAGGGCTAGGTGTTCCGCGGTATGGCGTTTTTTTAAGGAAAGTGCGGACGACAAAAGAATTGTAGTTTGCAACCTGTGCCACACCAGAATGAGCCGAGGCATGAACACTAGCAACCTCACAACCACCAGCATGATCCGACACATGGCATCCAAGCACCGTAATAAGTGGGAGGAACGCCCGGATCGCCAATCTGTGTCTGCAGGCCACAACACTGCCTCCTTTTCCCCTGTTTTCGGTGCCGGCCAATCGCCTGTCGAAGGCGCAGGCCCGCATACCTCCCGCCCTGCACCTGTACCATCTGAAGCACCATCAGCGACCACATCCACTTCCCTGTCCCAGCGCAGCGTCCAAATGTCGTTACCCCAGGCATTTGAGCGCAAGCGAAAATACCCAGCCACCCACCCACAGGCCATAGCACTAACCTCACACCTTTCCAAATTACTGGCCATCGAAATGCTGCCATTTAGGCTTGTGGACACTGAGTCCTTCCGCAGCCTGATGGCAGCAGCTGTCCCTCGGTACGCAGTCCCCAGCCGCCACTACTTTTCCCGGTGTGCCGTCCCCGCCTTACACCACCATGTGTCCCTTAACATCACCCGTGCCCTGACCAACGCAGTTACTGGGAAGGTCCACTTAACGACTGACACATGGACAAGTGCTTGTGGCCAGGGACGCTACATTTCCCTGACGGCACACTGGGTGAATGTCGTGGAGGCTGGGAGCGACTCGGACCCTGGGATGGCACAGGTGCTACCCACGCCGAGGATTGCGGGCCCAACCTCCATCAAGGTTTCCGCCAGCACCTACGTTATTGGCTCCTCCTCCTCCTCCTCCTCCGTTCCACCTCCGAATTCTCTGCGCGCAGCGCCACTCACCCATCAGCCGGTAGCTGGAAGCAGTGTAGCACTGCAGTGGGGAAGCGTCAACAGGCCGTGCTGAAGCTGATCTGCCTTGGGGACAAACAGCACACGGCCTCAGAGCTGTTGCAGGGGATTAGTCACCAGACCGAGCAGTGGCTCTCGCCACTCAACCTGCAACCAGGCATGGTTGTGTGTGATAATGGGCGTAACTTGGTGGCGGCTTTGGAGCTCGGCAAGCTCACACACGTACCATGCCTAGCGCATGTATTTAATTTAGTGGTTCAGCGATTTCTAAAAACCTACCCCAATTTGCATGTTCTCTTGACGAATGTGCGCCGCGTGTGTGCACATTTCCGTAAGTCATCTACAGCTTCAGCCGGCCTGTTGACGCTGCAGCAGCGCTTACAATTGCCAGCTCACCGGCTGCTGTGTGACGTGAGCACGCGCTGGAACTCCACCTTCCACATATTGGCCCGGCTTTGTGAGCAGCAGAGGGCAGTAGTGGAGTACCAGCTGTTACACGGTCGTCGCGTCTCCGTTCAACTTCCTGTAATCAGAAGTGAGGAGTGGGAATGGATGTCAGACCTCTGTGAGGTTTTACGCAATTTTGAGGAATCGACACAGATGGTGAGCGGCGATAACGCTATTATCAGTGTAACCATCCCACTTCTGTGTCTACTGAAACGCTCGCTGCTCACAATTAAAACCGACGCTTTGCATGTGGAAGAGGTGGAAATGGGGGAGGAAGAGCTTACACAAGGTGATAGCCAGAGCACCCTCACTTCGTCTTCTCAGCGACAATTGGAGGAGGCGGAGGAGGAGGAGGAAGACACGGTTGCCTCCGCTACAGAGGGTAGCCATGGAACTTTATTTCCATCTCTTCAGCGTGGGTGGACAGAAGAGGAGGAAGAGGATGAGGAGATTGAGAGTCATCCTCCTGGTGAGGACAGCGAAATCTTGCCTTTTGGTACTCTGGCACACATGGCTGACTTTATGTTAGGCTGCCTTTCCCGTGACCCACGCGTTATACGCATTTTAGACAACACGGATTACTGGGTGTTCACCCTTCTGGACCCCCGCTACAAAGAGAATTTCTCATCTCTCATTCCTCCGGTGGAGAGGACAAGCAAAATGGTGCAATACCAGAAGGTTCTTGTCGAAAAATTGCTCCAAAATTTTCCATCTGACAACGCTGGCGGCAGAGTACGTGCTACCTTGGCCAACCGAGAAGGGGAGAAAAGGGGAGCACACAGCAGTTCCGACAAAGGCAGGGCAACACTCTCCAAGGCGTGGGACACCTTCATGACACCCCGCCAGCACCCTCACCCTGATGCGCAGCCTAGTGTCACAAGGAGGGAAAAGTTTTGGAAGATGGTGAAGGAGTACGTAGCAGACCATTTCAGCTTCCTCACTGATCCCTCTGTGCCTTACAACTACTGGGTGTCAAAGCTGGACACGTGGTATGAACTGGCACTCTACGCCTTGGAGGTGCTGGCCTGCCCTGCCGCCAGCGTTCTGTCTGAGCGGGTATTTAATGCTGCTGGTGGCATCATAACAGATAAGCGTATCTGCCTTTCCACCGAAAATGCTGATAGGTTGACACTTATAAAAATGAACAAGGCCTGGATTTCCCCTGACTTCTCCACTCCACTGGAGGAAAGCCCCGGGTGAACATAAAGTCACTTTAGATATGTTATTTACAATGATGGGAATACTCTGTTTTCCCATTCATCCCTTCCACCCAAAAAACGGGTATATGGTTGACTCTTAATCTTCTCATCCTCCTCCTCCTCTTCCATATGCCCTGTGATATAATTTTTATATAGGGCCAGCTCACCAGCGGGCCCTGTGATATAATTTTTATATAGGGCCAGCTCACCAGCGGGCCCTGTTTGACAATTTTTGTATAGGTCAGCTCACCAGCGGGCCTTCTCATATAATGTTTTATTGGGTCAGCTCTCTAGCGGGCCCTCTCATATAATGTTTTATAGCGTCAGCTCACTAGCGGGCCTTCACATATAATTTTTAGGATGGTCAGCTCCGCAGCAGACCCTCACCCATAATGTTTTAGATGGTCGGCTCAGCAGCAGACCCTCATTCCTAATGTTTTAGATGGTCAGCTTAGCGGCATGCCCTCGCCCCTAATGTTTTAGAGGGTCACCAGCAGGCCATTAATCTTAATTTTTCAAGGGTGTGTATGATGCCCTCCTTTATGTGTAATAAAGGGTGTATTGGAGTGACATTTCAGTCTAATTTTTGGCAGCCCTTTCACTTAGTGCATAGGCTTTATGAGTGTTGGACCACTACCTGAACTATTGTACCACAATGTGAATGAGGCCCTCCATTTTGTGATATACAGGTTGTATCGGAGTGCCTCAGGTCCTCCCATTGAATTAAATAGGGCTGGGGTGTTCGACAGAGCAGAAGGTAGTTCTTGGCTTCATCCACTAAGTCACTTCGTCACTTTTACTCAATGGATCAGACCCCACTGTTCCGACTATAAATTTTGGACTTAACAAGGGCAAACGGACATGTTGTAAAACCTGTGGTAGCTGCGGCCTCCGTTCCTGAATGCTGTACCTTACCCGGGCCATAACCACGTTGAACACCTGCTTTACGCTGCGCACGTTTCCCTCTTAATCATGGCCCCAGTTCCGAAAAATCGATGAAATTTTTTGCAGAATTTGCAGATGATATACAAGTAAATATACAGCAAATACTGTTTGGTAACAATTTTTCGCCTAAAGTCGTTTTTATCTTCCTTTTTGTGTGTTTTACGGTCAGTCTGTAAAAATGGCGTACTACGGGCGAAACATCGTTCCCAGCAGTGACGTTGGAGTCCAAGATGCATCCAGACATCCTCCCTATGCTGTCCCTGAACCATTTCTGTGGTGTTTCCATCATTTTCTGACCTTTTCCTATGAACCAGGCACCCTCCCCTCATCAGAGCAGGGGGTGCCTGGTGTAATGCTCGAGTCCTCCCTTTGACTTCAATGGGGCTCGGGTGCTCGGCCGAGCACTCGAGCCTCCGGGGGCGCTCGGCCAGAGCACCCGAACACCCGAGCATCGGGGTGCTCGATCATCACTAATCATCAGCATCATCACCTGAGCTTCCAAGTCCCATTCAGTCGCACACAAACTACTAGTGTTCAGTAACCAGCAGAAACAACACAGGTTATCAACATCCACAACCTTAGCTATGATGAGTGTCTCTGCTGCTGTTAGAAGTGCTAATTGAGATCCCACGTGAAGCACAACCAGAGGTCTGACTGGGAGACAAACCACCAACATGTCAGAGGTGCCACAACTAGCAGCAGCAGAAGCATTCCTAAAAGTTCCTGGGGCTATGGAACACATAATAGAAGTAGTGATGTTGATGTCAGAGAGTGTGCCAAGAGGTTGTTCAATCAAAATACCATGACTCCTGCTGCAGAGGACAAGAGTCTTAGACTGCCCACGCATGCTGCCTCCTCCTCAATCATGTATTAAAGCAATGATGTTAGTGTTATTCTGCCATGTACTGCCAAACAACACTTACTGAGTTCTTAGGAAGGAGCCAAAAACTTCACAAAATAATCCCAAAATATGCATATGGAATGGCAAGGTTGCCAAGATGTTGACAGTGGACATGCTGCAGTATTCTTTTGTTGAAAACTAAGGATAAAGATCACCTAACCTACTGGACGATGTATGTCGATGTGGAACTGTGTAGCAGCATGGGAAATATCAGCATTGTGTGTTAGCCCCCACATGCACTGCCTGACACACACAGTCTTGTTCCCTTGCCCGGGTAGTGCCCATGGGGACTTGTGAATGGGGTGTTCAGACAATGTACATGGGGTTCTGTCTATCACTGGCCAAGGGAACAAGACTTGAGGGGCAGCATCCCCAAGGATGCTGTCTGACCCCCAGCCTTGTTCCCTTGAGAGTGCACAATATGTATGAAATAAATATAATACAGAATTGAGGGGATAATTGTGTAGTGCTTAGTGTACTTTTTTAGTGCCACAGTTGTGAGCAATACACATCCCTATGCACTCAATGGGATATGTGAGTGATCCTGTCCATGGTGCTGAATGTATTCTCTTCACTCCCCTACTGGCCAAGTGCAGCAGCAGAGTGAATGCTCTTAGACTTCAGGATTGTTGTAGTGCTCTTGATGTGTGTGAGAGGGCATCCCTTCCACATTGACAGCCCTTCGACAATCCTGTATGCTAATGGGGACCTTCTCCTCCCCTCCCTCAGTAAATTGTAGTGAATAAGGCAATGTATGTGTACATCGAAATATCAAAGTGGTTTTGAACACATCAACAAAATCCTATCACCACAGAATTTACCTTTAGGGAATCTCCCCCTTTCCCTCTCTATTTTGCCTTCATAGTGTAACCATAGTAACATCTCAACTGCTATAACATATTCACTTACTTACAAAACCATACCACTTTGCAAGCTGTACTTTCTTAGTGCACATTGCATCCACCAACAAATGTTTATATTTAGGATAGTCTAGTCTCTCTCTCTCTCTAGATATATATATATCCTTATATATCTTCTCATATGTATATTATCTGTTGTGCTGTTTTAACATATTCTAATATAACTTTTACATATTTCTTAATATTTGTTTAATATTATATTACTAGGTTATCATAACATAATGGCTTGTGATAATTTTTCTTAGTACATATCTATCTGTTTTGTTAGCTCTACTTATTATTGTTTATCTATGTATATTCATAATTCTAAATTAATAAAAATTCAGTTAAGGATACATTTAATGCTTCTAACATTTGTTGATGTATATCACCTCTGTAATTCAAAATATAATACTTGTTTGATATGTCATTTTGTTTACAGTTTGAACTTAGGATTTTTACACTCTGAAAGAAATGCTTTATGAAAAGCCACTTCGGACAAGTATGATTATATTCATTTCACCCTAATGATCTGGGATTGTTATTATATCTCATAGAAGAAGTTAAACATTATTAATTACATAACATTGGCTACAGTATATTTAAAAAATGTGTTGATTTTCATGATGATTAAAATGTTGCTGATAATTAGGGGTGGGTGAAACGTGTGAAAAATTGCCTGCATGGTTTTTCGGGAAATCTTGCAGATTTTTAGATTTTTTCATGAAAAATTTTGCCTTTCCACCTATGCAAAAATGTCCTCCTTTTCGTCTATTTTAACCAATGTTTTGCCTATTTTAACACTATTTTGCCTATATTTCCTACATGTACTGCATTTCCCACTCTAATATTACCTCCTCTGCAGGCTGTAGTCTAGAAATAAGTGTCAGAAAGTCAAATTTTGAGTCCTACAGCAACACATGCCTTGAAAAATGTGTTAGCATGCAAAATGCATTTGTCCTTTGTCCACAACACTAACTTCCATCTTAAGTGACACTGGCACATATTCATGATTATGTCAAGAGATTTAAAAAACAAACAAACACATCCTACAATGTGGCAGATGTGTATGGTAGTGGTTGTGGTGGTAGGGAACTGGCTGCTATGGTGTGATTTGTGTATGTATATAGTTTTTACCATTGTCATGTTTGCGTCAAATCTCGATGCTCCTTCTCAGATTAGTGACACACATTACTTGTTGCTCATAGCAGTGGTCCCAAGTAACGTAGATAGTGGAAACCCTTCTTCACATCCCTCCCCCACCTCCTCATCTATGATGCTGTTAATATATTTGTCCTGGCTTTGTCTGTCATACTCCTCTGCAACAGGAGCTATAGGTGTTATTTGGACTGAACTAACTTTTGGCACTGGCAAAAGCACATTCTCTGACACATAAATAACTTCACTACTTCTTTTTTCTGCCCTAGAGCTCTGGAAACTTTTTAAAGTGCTTCAGCTGCCGCTAGTTGTGGCACCTTTGGCCTGCTGATAGTGTGTCTTCCAGTAAGAACTGTGGTTGTGTGGTGGGATCTTATAGAGGAGGTGCCTAGATGTGAGCCTGCTTTCCCTCTGCTCACGTGCTTTTTGCACAGACAACAGATAGCAACATGCTTAGCATGAGGATCCTGAGTGAAGTATCTCCATACTGGGGACTTCATGGGGTGAGAGGTTCCTGAGGTGGTGCTGCTGCTGTTATTACTAGTACTAGGGCTAGATGTTGATGCAATTCTACTGCCACTACTACTAGATGTCAAAGGTGCAGAACTTACAGCAGCAGCAGGGGCACTCATCATATCTAACATTGTGGATGTTAATAACCAGAGCCAGCCCTTACATGGGCCTTGGTTGGTCCATGAGACCCAGGCGGCACTTTGACAGGAGCGGCAATTTGCTACCCCAAAACATGTTCTCATGTCTGCCTAGGGCGCAGATTTGCTGCCTGGTGACTGCCGCCTTTCAAAAAAAAAAAAAGCTTGCCTGCAGAGACACTGGTTCAACAGTCTCTCTGTGGGCGGGCAGTCAGCTTGTGCAAAGAGATCTTCTCATGCTGCCTCTTGCGATCCCTGCGCTGTAATGAGGTCAGAGCGTTGGGGGTCACTGACCTGCCAGGGCTCAGACTTTAGACCACACGGGGAGCGTGAGAGGCAACCTGGGAGGATCAAGCTGCCTGCCACTAGACACCAGGGAGCTGGACAACTGTGGGTGCTGGCTGGGATAAGTCCTGAGTGGGCAATGTGAAGAGAGACAGACAGAGGTTGGAAGAGGAGAGAGGGTGACAGGCATGGAGGAGAGAGAGACAAAAGAGGAGAAGATACATGGCAAAGAGAGACATGGGGAGAAGAAAGAGACATGTATGACATAGTGAAGAGCGAGACAGACATGGGTGGGATGTAGGGAGAGAGAGAGACAGACATGGGTGGCATGGAAGGAGAGCAAGACAGACATCGATGGTATGGGGAGAGAGAGAGACATGGTGGAAACAGACATGAATGACATGGGGGGTTGCAGATATGTTAGGTACGCCCCTGGGAGGGACACAAATGGGGCGGGCATAAGGGGAGGCAAAATAAGGTTTAGCCTAGGGTGGCAAAAATCCTTGCACCAGCCCTGAGTACAGGAGCAGACATACATGGTTATGAAAGGGTTAAAGTGGCGTCCAGTGTGAAAGATTTCTTTCTAATACTGTTGAAAAAGTAAAAAAAAATGGACATTTATAAAATATCATCTAGAAATTTTAGATGGTAATTTATAACTGTCCATTTTTTACACCTGCAGCAGAGTTAGATAGCAATTTTTCACATAGGACACCGCTTTAACAATTTCATAACCGGGGATGTCTGCTCCTGTACTCAAAGGATTAGATTTTCTAACCCTTTGAGTACAGGAGCAGAAAATTCTAACCATTTGAGTACAGGAGCAGACCAGCCAGCACAATGTCTTGGGCCGGCCCTGTTAATAACCTGTGTTACTGTTGCTGGGTACTCAAAACAGGTGTGTGTGGCTGAGTGGGACTTGTACTTTGAAGAGTTGATTATGCTGATGATGACTGATAGGGTGGCTGTGTGCCTTTTGACATCTGTGCCTGTCCAGGGTCAGATTTTCCAATGGCTTTCTCAAACAATTTATAAACAGACTCAGTGCTCCTTAAAAGTGGTGAAAGAGTCAGCCTTTGACTTTCTGCTAACCTTATAGCCCTGTCACATCCTCACTCTCAACTTCATCTGTATCTGAACAAGTGAAGGATGCTGGAAGGATATATTCTAGATCTGCATCATCATCAGTAGGGATGGGTGAAACTTTCCTCCTCGAACTGAAATCTGTGAAAAATGTCACTTTCCACTTGGTGAAAAATTTCCCGTGAAAAGTGCCAATTTTCAGCTTTTTCGCCCATTTTAATCAATGGGAACATAGAAGTTACACACAACACATTACAAATATTATTGTATTTCCCAAAGGCATAGTATAAAAGGGGCATGAGGGTGCCTGTGTTGGTGGGGTGTGGGGAATGAATCACTGAACAGGGGATGATTTTTTGGAGGGTTGTTTACTGGGATTGGGGGGCACTTAATAAAAAATAAATCCTAAATAAAATAGAAACCATAAGACATGGTATAAAGGGGTCTGGGGAGGGTGCCTGTGTTGGTGAATGAATGAATCATTTGAACAGGGAATTTGTTTTGGGGGGCTTTCTTGACTACTATTGGGGGACAGTTAATAAAAAATAAATAAAATAAGAAATTTGTATTTAAAGTGACAGAGACAGGAACCCCCTGAATAAGCTGCCACTGGGTTGGACTGATACTTGACTTGATAGAGTATTTTGTAGAGGATGATTTGATTTATTAGAGGCCTTTGTAGGAGGCAGTAGCAGTATAAGTAGCCCCCAGGCTATGTGGAGAAAAGAAGAAGTTGGCCATTAAATCTTCTCCACCTGCCCCTCCTCCAAAATCATGGAAATATATTTTTTGCCTTGAGAACAGGAACTGTGGCTCTAATTAGCAACTGTAATGTGCACAGTGTGAGTGGTAAATAACATCTGGGGGCACAACTGTATCCAAACACCAATGCACCCAAAACCAAGTACTGCTGCTGACACTGTAGCCCTTGTCCAGACCCGCTAAGGACACATGACAACTTGCTGATAGTTTAATAGTAATGATGAACCCTCCCTGCCACCATCTTAGCATATTCTGCAGGATGGAATCTCCTCAGATGCCGCTTGATGCACTGATTCTCCTCCACCACACTAGCATGTGTGGTCAGTGCACCACACAGTGTGCAATGGGTAGAGACGAACTGCCACATCCAAACATCAACAGAGTGGCTATCATTTGGTGGGGGAGGTAATGAACAAAGAGGATTGGCAGAAGATGCAGTTACCCTAGAAGGTGATGGCGAGCTAGTTGTTTCACTTGTTCTGGAACTTCCAGTCTCTGGGTTGTTCTATTCCTCCTCTTCTTTTATCTCCGCCTTGCCTCTTGTTGCCTTTCTGGAGAGTCAGGGACAGCATTGTTCCAGTACTGCTCACTTCCTCCTCCTCCTGCTCCTCAGACTCAGTGGACACATAATAAGGATCCTTCCAGTTCCTCTCTTTGCTGCTCATAGTGATAGGAGTCACTATGAGCCTCTCCTGCCTCAATTTTTGCTAAATATCACAAGAAAACAGCATAGCACGTCTATCTCGCTCTGTAGCTGCTTCTATTGTGTCTGCCTTCAGCGAAAACATCATGTTTTTATAGTCCATGATAATTTGATTTAATTTCTTGCACAGAAGCATTACCAGTAGAATGTAGCTAGAACATTAAGCTGGGGATAAAAAAAAAAAACTCTTTAAAACCAGTATTTATAGTCTCTTTAAATAAACAAAAACTGTGAAATTTTGCATTAAAGTAAAATTATATATGTATAAGTTGCTCTTAATTTGCTTAATAGATTGACTTTCCTAAATAAGTGTAATATATCCTGCTGCCAGGCACATCTCGCTTATATTTTTTGTATTGAATTTGTGTTTCCTGTATATAGTGATCTCTCTCTGTTTGCATCTTCATCACACCTCCACACCAAAACATTGTGGTTAAGACTACTGAATGGCTCATAAAGGTTACTTACAGATTTTAAACAGGAAAAAATAGCAAAACTCTGAAACAGACATCATATTCATAAACATAAAACATATAGAACATCTGTTCTTTGGTGTAAAAGAAATGATCACAAGGAGAGTGACAGGACGAGGCTCCACTGTAAGCCCCAGCAGGTGAGGCCAACAGGGGAGCAGAATAGGAATCTGAAAATAAATGCTCAGTACTCCCTTGCTGATCCCATTAATGACACTGAACTGAGATACTCTGAAATCTCACAGATTTTCTTGTTGAGCTACAACCACAGGATCTAGAGACCCTAGTGAAGGCTTACTAGCTTGACACTGAGATCAATGGAAACCGCATGTGCAACCCGCAAAGTTTGTGACTGAGCTCCAAACTAGTAGGTTGCACAGACAGGGGGCCAGTTTTATGCAGACAGGTGCTGTTTTGTGGTTGCACAATGCAGTCTCACATTTTTAACTATATCTGCTCCCTTAAAAGCAGACCTAATAAAACATGAAATTATCCTTAGATGAAATTAAGAGTTATGTTTTCCTAGGCTATAATTTCGTTCTTAGGTGTTGTGAACATTAACTCTACATGCCTCAATACCTAGTTGATTAAACATTTGAGTGTCAGAGGGGTGCACATCCCACTGACACTCAAAGGGTTGTATCATATGCAACATCACAACTGACATCTTCAATGACATTCCTGGATACATCACACATAACATCAGCAATGACAAAATTAAATGCCTTAATAATATTACAAACATGGTTGTTGAAAATCGGGGGTGGGGGGGGTTGGAGTTGATATTTCTATGCCTTAATCATGTATTTCCCAACTTTTATTCATTGGAGTGTGAACCCTGACACTGACTTTAACTAAAGATCTTTGCCTTTAAATTGTCATAGTTTTTTTTACCACATTTACCAACACCAACACACTTACTGTATTTAATCATCATAACTCCTGCTACCAATAATGAGATAAAGGTATTGATTAAACAGTATTGTATGATTGATCAAACAGGATAACATGTATCCATTTGTCATTTTGTCAAACTTGTAATCAATTAAATATTTAATTCAGTGATCATTACATAATATTAATGAAACACAACAAGTTCAAGAAGCCCTTGCAATAAAATATGTCTTTCCTAACATTTGAATGACATTATCAATCAATGAAAAAAAAAATAATTCACAGATTATGTCTCATGGTAGACTAATGTGACAGTATCACACTTAAAAACAGCTTTCAAAATCATGTATATGTTCTTGTTATTTTGCTTTTGAGTTATTTAGACATATATTATGATAATCATGGAATGCCATGTAGGCGCTTCCTGTCTTATTGTTGTATTTCATTCCTCACTCATTGACACTAAACCGTATCAGTACTAGAGAAGGAGGGCAATGCAGTGCTGAGCAGTGTCAGTGTTTCAGGGAGCTAAAACAGGGCTATGAAAGGAAGTACCTGCATGGTATGCTTAATTAGCATACTCTATAAAGATAATTTAAAAAAAAATCATCAGAACTCTGGCACTGTATTCAGCACTTGATCCTTATGTACTCTGTATGTCTCCCATTACCACTTTAGATTGTAAGCTTTCGGGCAGGGACCTCACACCCAATGTTTCACTCTACAAAGCACTTGTAACCTTGTATTGTCTAAAGCCTTGAATTGTAAAGCGCTGCTTACACTTGTGGTGCTATATAAATAAACATATTAATTCATTCAAAATGACTAATAAAACATACAGGTGATTTTGAAAGCTCAAGGTGTTTGAATTTTTTAGGTGCAATATCACAGTGGCCTGAAATTGTAAAGTGGCGCTGTTGCTACACGATCCTATGGACAGCTCTGGTCCCGGAACCATAAATCTCCATACGATGGTGTAGCAACAGCACCACTGTATAATTGCAGGCCACTGTGATATTGCACCTAAAAAATTCAACTTTGAAAATGAATAACTTTTGAATGAAACACCTTTCAGCAGTGGGAGTACTCTTGTTTTACTCAGGGGGATAAACCCTACAACATATATTTTTTTTTACATTTTAAGTATTACTATCCCTTTAATGCATTCCAGCATGCAAGATATCTGTAGTGCAAGCCTCGAACATGAGCTGACTAAAACTCTACTTCTCAAACACATGGAGGAAAATGAATACATTTAGTATTGTCCCAAATTTCCCATTCTGCCTGCCCCTTGAAGCAAACACCACAAAACAGCCATTTTGGGAGTATCATTTTTATACATACTGTAAATGATAGGCAAGCCAGCACATAGAACAGATAGCTAGCTAATATATTAATGTGGAAGCACATCTGCATAGTCCCCTGATTAACTGACACTTCTCTTTGATATATTTAGTGATTTAGTACACCTTTTTGATATAAATATTTTATATTAATTGAATTGTTATTATGATAACATACAATTATTTTAATGCTATTATGATAAATGCACTGAATAATTCTCAGAATATAATATTATTTTCTGCTGACTCCTGTTTCACTTGAAGAGACCAATGAGTATTTTTAACCTTCAGAAATAATATTTAATAATCCCACTGAGACAAAAGGATCAGTGAAACCGTAAAAGCAGAGAGCAAAATCAATTGCAGTCTGCCCTGAGAACAAAGGAAATTGGATTATAATACCAGAAATCATGTGTAACCAGAGTATTATATTATGATCTATTTTTTAATCATATCCTAATTTGATATAAACAGTGGAAATTCCCTATGAAAAAAGAAATTCTAGTGAGAATAAGCTATTACATATATTGTTGAAGTACAAAAGTTAATGCTTAGTTAAGGCTGCATGATAATGAGCTACATACCCATTCTCTCACCATTAAACTAATAAATCATTTCCCAGCCCATTGGTTGCAAAGTGACTATTTTGTTATGCAAACTTCTTGGTATATACAGTTATGGTCAACATTATTGGCATCCATGAATATTTTGTATATCATGTACAATATCTCCTGAAAAAAAGGTGCGTAGTGAAACCACTTTAGACTATATACACTCATACTTTTGATAGACAACAACACAGAATAAAACAATAGCAATTAAAAAAAGAAATGGGAGGAAAAAGTTTAAAAATGTAAACAATGCAATAACACAATTATTGGCACCCTCTTGAAGAATTCATATCAGTTTGAAAAGAAGAACTAGAATGTCATTGCTGTGAAATTAGACTCACCTGCGATAACTTGTCAGTGCTCACATGGCTTGAATTAACCAATCAATGATGGCATTAATGCTTAAAGGGATATTAATGTTTCACTATAAAGGCAGCTCCTATTAATCATCATAGTATTTATTCCATGGAGAGTGTAATTTCAATACTGTCAGAGTTGTAGTTCAAGAGTAATTGAATGATAAAGTATCCCCATCCCCATCCCTTTTACTGATGTAACACTGCTCGCCTCAAAGTAGCAAGACTGCCTGGATAGATCGCATGTGGCATACCTGCTGAATATGTCATGTGATAGCTGGGGGGAGAGTACACTATTTTTGTTAAGTGTAGAGTAAGTCATCCACCCTCCCACCATCAAGTGACTGGCAAATATATGTTATGGAATGGAAAAGGGCCTCAGTCAGTGACCGACAGCACATAATTTCTTGGTGGATGGTTTAAGATAACCAGCAGCACTGTGAGACCACGCTTGGTTTTTATGGTGTTAGCTGTCCTCTTGTTGGTGTACATGTTCACACTAACTCTCCTAGCACTTACAAGAGTTTAGCTGTGAGTGCATGGACAGTTTATTGTGCATTTTTATTGTAAATTCATTGTTTATCATTCATTTTAATTTTATTTTTAAATTGTATTTTTTTTAACTTTTATTTTCAATTACATTTATTTTATTTTTATATTTATTTATTTTATTGTTTTCATTTTTTCATTTTTATTTATATTATTTAATATTATTTATTTTCATATTTTCTTATTTGCATATATATATTGTTTATTTTTTATGTTTTAGATTTTTCTATTTCATTGTAGGTTCTTCTCTCAGATTAGGCTTGCCATATATGTGTACTATTTAGGTGCATATATATATGTGCTACATAATTTAAATTGTTATTATTAGATTATTGAGATTAGGACTATTCATTGTATAGATCATAGGGTTGTATTTTATATTTAGCTTGTGTTGCGTTATGAATATATGTACATAGTGGATTGTCTGATGTGTCCTGAAGAGGTTAATATATCAGCGCTGATGGCACCAAGTTCAAATAGATGCAGATTCAGAAACACCGGAAGTCCCTGATAAAGTTCCCATAGAGGTACGAAACGCTGAGTCGGAGGTTGGAAGAGCCCACATTTGGAGCTGCATATTCGGATTACACGGAGATCAATTATCAATATCAGTGGCACGATACACAACCATTGCATGTCTCAGCTGCCCATTTTCTATATACACAGTATGTCGCAGGGCTTCACTGCACACATTACATCTCTGCATTTGGTACCATATGAACAGTCGGTGAGAGGAAGATCTGCCTGCCTCCTTACAAAACTGCCAGCGGAGGCCTCTTGCTACTAGATAGGAGGTATTGTGTTTGTATATATAGTATCTTTCTAACTGCATAAACTTTGTTACTATATTGTTGCACATTTATCAAGCCAGAATCTGGTTGGATGGAAGAGAAGTTCATGGGCCAGTGACAACATACAGGCTCCAATATTAGTGACACTGCATTACCTGCCCGCAGAAGTTGAATCATAGACGGGAGGTTATTATATTCATCTTCTCTGCCTGTGCATATATGGTGGCTCTCATCAAGATCATATCTTAGTGCTATCTTTGTCCAAGTTTATTGCTGGGTTAATGACAGTGACAGATGCTCTGTCTTTTGGTCGTGTTATTACTTTACTAAATCACTGAGAACAGTGCACATTCTACAGTGATTATCCATCAGCTCCATCCAGTGGGACCCTTGACCTGTATGTGATCATATGCTTTTCTTTATTAGTTTTCTATATACATTTTAAATATATTGTTTGAGTACAGTAGCGCTCTCCTTGTATTCTTTTTTTTTTGTTTATCTATTCCTTTCACCTGTACACTATCAGGGTCTAGGATAGCAGCCTTTTATACCCATCTTCATTGGTATATACCGTATACATACCACTTTGTTACTAGGGGAAATTGGCACCACTCTTTCCAATTTAGCTTTCTCTCATTCATTGTAGGTTGTACCCTTTTTTTTATTAGAATAATTTTTTTGAGCAGTTTTACGGAAAAAGAGACTTAAAAGCTTGACAAATAGTAGAAGGATATACACTTTTACAAATAGTACCAACATATCATAAAATAGCTGTGAGTATACAAATTGTCAGAATAGCCAACTAATGTTGTATTATTATACAATCAATAAACTTATTCTGAAATTTCATCAGGGAATAGGCATTGATAGAGGAGTTGGTAAATACAACAGACAGAACCCTCTGACCATTGTGTCAAGACATGGAGAATATAAAGCGAAAAGCAAGAAGAAAGAAAGAGTAAAACACAAAAGAGAAAGGGAAAGTAGAAAATAGAGGAACAGAGCTTGCCATCAACAAAACCAATGTAGAGTTATCTGTTTGGAATCATTACCAGGTGAAGAAGCCTATAGAACAGAGTGTCGTATGGAGTACCAGTTGTCTAACAGTAGAGAAAAGGAGGAGAGATCTTTTCCCAGTTTAAGCCAATTCATCCTAATATGAAGAATTTGTTCCTCAAACTTACTGTACCAGTTATCAAGTATGGGTATGGAAGTGGCTTTTTCATATTACATTTTCATAAAAAGCTCAAAATTCTTCCGTGATATCAGCTGGAGTTTGGAGACACCTGTCCAATGAGGAGTAGAGTTTTGGGATATAGGTCTTAGATCGCTTGTCTCGCAATTACCTAGCTAGCAAGAAGTGTACTCTTTTTTAATATAATCTTGCTTTTCTGTGAGATTTCCCATGGGAACACTGCTGGACTTTTGCCCATCCCTAGATTTACTTCAGGTGGCATCTCAGATAGCAACATGCGAAGCTTGAGGATTCTGAGTGAAGTATCTCCATACTGTGGACTTCATGGAATAAGGGGTTCCTGAGGTGGTGCTACTGCTACTACTACTACTACTTGGGCTAGATGTTGATCTAATTCTACTGCTACTACTACTAAGTGTTAAAGGTGCAGCACTTACAGCAGCAGCAGCAGAGGCACTCATCATAGCTAACATTGTGGATGTTAACCTGTGTTGCTGTTGCAGGGTACTCAAATTAGGTGTGTGTGGCTAAGTGGGACTTGGACTTTGAAGACTTTGTTGGCGATGATGCTTATGATGACTGATAGGGTGACTGTGTGCTTTTTGTCATCTGTGCTTGTTCAGGGTCAGACTTTCCAATGGCTTTCTCAAACAGTTTATAGACAGGCACAGCGCTCCTTAGAAGTAGTGGAAGATACAGCCTGACATTCTGCCAACCTTATAGCCCTGTCCTGTCATCATCCTCACTCTCAACTTCATCTGTATCTGAACAAGAGAAGGATGCTGGAGGGATATATTCTAGATCTGCATTATCACCAATCATCATTAGGTCATCCTCAGCAGCATCAGCATCACCTGTAAGTTCTTGCCCACTACTACCCTTATATTCCTGTAAGCTTTCAGAGGTCTCAGTTTCTTTTTACTTTTACTGTACAGGTGTTTTGATGCTTGCTTGTCTTACTATCTGATGTAGCAGGCAGTTCAGTTGCTACACCTTCCTCTATTATGCTATTGCCAGCATCATCAACATTTGAATGTGACTTGTCATCTTCAGTGTTCTTCTTATATGGTTCTTTATTTCAACTGGCACTGGTGGAGCTGGAACTAGTTTTGCTGGGATCTTGACAAACTGCATCCTCCCTTGGCGTAGAGGGATCATCATCCTTGATTGCATACTCTGTAGTAATCATTGCTGCAGTCAGTTTTTGAACTACTACTGTACTCTCACATCCCTGCACTGCTCCACCCCTCATCCTTCCCCTTGTGTGTTAGCTGGATATTACGCAACTACACTGTACAGTACACAACACAACTGATGGAGCTGTATGATGCCTTGCCTAAGCCCAGTAATCTGTCTGTCACTGTCACCTAATAAATTTAGTTCTTTATTTTTTTTTATTTTGATTTTTTTATTTTTTTAAGTTGTCCATCCTGTTGTCTTATCGCAGTCTGTCCAAAAAACCCCCAAAAAACTGAAAAACAAAATCAACGTCTTTCCCAAGACTTCCCCACCGAGCACAGAGACAATAACAGCAGCAAGTTCAGCTAGCAAATGGGTCCCTAGCTGCATGTGTCTTGCCAGTCAGTCACAAGGAATTTTGTAATATTTGGGGTCAACCTCCTTCCTCCCTTCTTCTCCCCAGAGTGCCCCACTGACTCTCCTAACAGAACAAATGTGCTACCTAAAAGATTCCCTAAACCAAACTTCAATTCTCCTTTCTGTCTTCTCTAGCTCAAAAAACGTATCGCTCTCTCATCTCACAAACACAAAATGGCATGCCGTGGGAGCCTTTTATATGGCTGCAGAAAACTTTAGTGTGATGGAGAAATATTTTTCTTCCCATTGATTTCAATGGATGAAAAAGGCAGGAAAAAGTGGACAACTGCATTTTTTGCAGGAAATTATTCACCATTCAGAAAGTGCCATTATTCTCCGATTTCAGTTTGAGGTGTGCAATGGGTGGGCAGAGACTGCCACATCCTGATATCTACAGAATGCCTATCAGCTGGTGGGGGAGGTAACAATGAACGAGGTGGCTCACCAGACAATGAAGTGACATCTTCCTGCAGCCAGATCCTAGTGCAAGAAGGTGATGGAGAGCCAGGTGCTTCATACGCAATCGAACTTTCAGGCTCTGGCTGGGTTTCTCTATTCTTCCTACTCTTTGATTTCCACCTCGCATCTTGTTGCCTTTGGGGAAAGTCAAGGGGTACAGCAGCAGTAGTTCCCAATTTCTTTGGTGGGGGTTTGGCTTTAACATGCTTCACATAAATGTCATGGTGTCTGTGTTCATATGTGTGAAGAGGGCATTTGTACCAAGGTGCCATCCCTCATTTCCCCTTTTCACTGACTTGTTACAAATTGTTCACAGTGCTGTCACTGACGACTGCACTGTGCCTACCCCAAGACAAAAATAGTACCACTCCCAGGACCTCAGGGGGGAAGGAAAAGGTGGAGAAGAATGATCTTTCTTCTCCTCCTCCACAGTCCCCTTCACTGGCTGGGGCAGAGGATGATGCTGTTGCTGCTACTGCCTCAGAATCAGCAGTGCAACTAGGACCAGAAGTATTGCTGCTGGCAAGTGGACCCTATCCTAGTCCCACATCACTACTGCTGGACCCCATTCCCACTGTGTCCATGGTGGACTGTGGAACACTAGCGTTGTCCTCATCATCCTGCTATATTTGCAACTCAGAGGCAGCAGGAATTACAACAGCAGCAAGCTGCAAATTCACCAATCTCACTGCTTCACTGAAACAGGCGTACAACCTTACATTTAAGGCAGCTATCCATTCCTTTTTTGACTCAGCACTTCTCCCCAAACTTTTTTCAGATGAATCAAGTGTTTTAGAAGACCCATATCCATGGATGAGGTCCTCAAAGCTCTCAGATCCATGGTGACAGGTAAAAGCCTGGGCTCTGATGGCTTTACCCTAAGAGTACTATAAATCCTTCCAGACATCCCTGGTACCCTTCATGCTACAAGCCTACAACACTATAATGCAAAGTGTGCCATTCCCCAAAAAATTCCTTGAAGCGCATGTCATTGTCCTCCCTAAACCGAACAAGCATCCTTCTGCTTGCGGAAGTTACCATCCAATCTCTCTGCCAAATGTGGATCTGAAACTATTTGCAAAAATTCTAGTGAATTGCTTGAGAGTTTACCTTCCCTCGCTCATCCACCCGGTACAATGTGACTTAGTGCCTGAAAGGGAAGCGAGACACAACACCTGATGGCTATTTCTGTCATTCACCACTCCAAATTACATAGTATCCCTTCCATTTTTCTCTCTGTAGAAAAGGTGTTCGACTGGTTCAACTGGGCATACCTGCCAGCATAGGTACAATCAGACTACAGGGCATCCTAGCTCTATACTCTATCCCATCTGCCAGGATCATGGTAAATGGTACATTTTCTGACTCATTTGTAATGGTACCAGAAAGGGCTGCCCTCATTCCCTGCTCCTTTTTATCATCACTCTAGAACCAATACTCTCGATTATCAGAACAGATCCTGATGTCACAGGCATAACTATCAGATTCCATAGTTCTAAAATTTTGGAAAATGTCGATGATACTTTATTTTATCTCTCGCTTTTGGACTCGCTACCTCATTTTGTCGCACACATTGATAATTATTAGTGATGAGCGAGCACCCCAATGCTCGGGTGTTCGGGTGCTCTGACCGAGCACCCCCTGAGGCTCGAGTGCTCGGCCGAGCACCCGAGCCCCATTGAAGTCAATGGGAGGACTCGAGCATTACACCAGGCACCCCCTGCTCTGATGAGGGGAGGGTGCCTGGTCCATAGGAAAAGGGCAGAAAAAGATGGAAACACTACAGAAATGGTTCAGGGACAGCATAGGGAGGATGTCTGGATGCATCTTGGACTACAACATCGCTGCTGGGAACGATCTTTCGCCCGTAGTACGCCATTTTTACAGACTGACCATAAAACACACAAAAAGGAAAATAAAAACGACTTTAGGCGAAAAATTGTTACCAAACAATGTTTGCTGTATATTTACTTGTATATCATCTGCAAATTATCCCAAAAATTTCCTTGATTTTCGGAAGTGAGGCCATGATTAAGAGGGAAACGTGCGCAGAGGCAAATTCTCCCAAAAATTTCCTTGATTTTATTGAACTGAGGCCATGATTAAGAGGGAAACGTGCGCTGAGCTGACCATCTAAAACATTACGGGTGAGGGTCTGCTGCAGAGCTGACCATCCTAAACATTATATGCGAAGGCCCGCTAGTGAGCTGACGCTATAAAACATTATATGGGAGGGCCCGCTAGAGAGCTGACCCAATAAAACATTATATGAGAAGGCCCGCTGGTGAGCTGACCTATATAAAAATTGGCAAACAGGGCCCGCTGGTGAGCTGACCCTATATAAAAATTATATCACAGGGCCAGCTGGTGAGCTGGCCCTATATAAAAATTATATCACAGGGCCCGCTGGTGAGCTGGCCCTATATAAAAATTATAGCACAGGGCATATGGAATAGGAGGAGGAGGATGAGAAGATTAAGAGTCAACCATATACCCGTTTTTTGGGTGGAAGGGGTGAATGGGAATACAGAGTATTCCCATCATTGTAAATAACATATATAAAGTGAGTTTATGTTCCCCCGGGGCTTTCCTCCAGTGGAGTGGAGAAGTCAGGGGAAATCCAGGCCTTGTTCATTTTTATAAGTGTCAACCTATCAGCATTGTCGGTGGAAAGGCGGATACGCTTATCTGTTATGATGCCACCAGCAGCACTAAATACCCGCTCAGACAGAACGCTGGCGGCAGGGCAGGCCAGCACCTCCAAGGCGTAGAGTGCCAGTTCATACCACGTGTCCAGCTTGGACACCCAGTAGTTGTAAGGCACAGAGGGATCATTGAAGACGCTGACACGGTCTGCTACGTACTCCTTCACCATCTTCCAAAACTTTTCCCTCCTTGTGACACTAGGCTGCGCATCAGGGTGAGGGTGCTGGCGGGGTGTCATGAAGGTGTCCCACGCCTTGGAGAGTGTTGCCCTGCCTTTGTCGGAACTGCTGTGTGCTCCCCTTTTCTCCCCTTCTCGGTTGGCCAAGGTAGCACGTACTCTGCCGCCAGCGTTGTCAGATGGAAAATTTTGGAGCAATTTTTCGACAAGAACCTTCTGGTATTGCACCATTTTGCTTGTCCTCTCCACCGGAGGAATGAGAGATGAGAAATTCTCTTTGTAGCGGGGGTCCAGAAGGGTGAACACCCAGTAATCCGTGTTGTTTAAAATGCGTATAACGCGTGGGTCACGGGAAAGGCAGCCTAACATAAAGTCAGCCATGTGTGCCAGAGTACCAACAGTCAAGATTTCGCTGTCCTCACCAGGAGGATGACTCTCAATCTCCTCATCCTCTTCCTCCTCTTCTGCCCACCCACGCTGAAGAGATGGAACTAAAGTTCCATGGCTACCCTCTGTAGCGGAGGCAACCGTGTCTTCCTCCTCCTCCTCCGCCTCCTCCAATTGTCGCTGAGAAGACGAAGTGAGGGTGCTCTGGCTATCACCTTGTGTAAGCTCTTCCTCCCCCATTTCCACCTCTTCCACATGCAAAGCGTCGGTTTTAATTGTGAGCAGCGAGCGTTTCAGTAGACACAGAAGTGGGATGGTTACACTGATAATAGCGTTATCGCCGCTCACCATCTGTGTCGATTCCTCAAAATTGCGTAAAACCTCGCAGAGGTCTGACATCCATTCCCACTCCTCACTTCTGATTACAGGAAGTTGAACGGAGAGGCGACGACCGTGTAACAGCTGGTACTCCACTACTGCCCTCTGCTGCTCACAAAGCCGGGCCAACATGTGGAAGGTGGAGTTCCAGCGCGTGCTCACGTCACACAGCAGCCGGTGAGCTGGCAATTGTAAGCGCTGCTGCAGCTTCAACAGGCCGGCTGAAGCTGTTGATGACTTACGGAAATGTGCACACACGCGGCGCACCTTGGTCAAGAGATCATGCACATTGGGGTAGGTTTTTAGAAATCGCTGCACCACTAAATTAAATACATGCGCTAGGCATGGTACGTGTGTGAGCTTGCCGAGCTCCAAAGCCGCCACCAAGTTACGCCCATTATCACACACAACCATGCCTGGTTGCAGGTTGAGTGGCGAGAGCCACTGCTCGGTCTGGTGACTAATCCCCTGCAACAGCTCTGAGGCCGTGTGCTGTTTGTCCCCAAGGCAGATCAGCTTCAGCACGGCCTGTTGACGCTTCCCCACTGCAGTGCTACACTGCTTCCAGCTACTGGCTGATGGGGGAGTGGCGCTGCGTGTAGAGAATTCGGAGGTGGAAACGGAGGAGGAGGAGCCAATAACGTAGGTGCTGGTGGAAACCCTGATGGAGGTAGGGCCCGCAATCCTTGGCGTGGGTAGCACCCGTGCCATCCCAGGGTCCGAGTCGCTCCCAGCCTCCACGACATTCACCCAGTGTGCCGTCAGGGAAATGTAGCGTCCCTGGCCACAAGCACTTGTCCATGTGTCAGTCGTTAAGTGGACCTTCCCAGTAACTGCGTTGGTCAGGGCACGGGTGATGTTACGGGACACATGGTGGTGTAATGCGGGGATGGCACACCGGGAAAAGTAGTGGCGGCTGGGGACCGCGTACCGAGGGACAGCTGCTGCCATCAGGCTGCGGAAGGACTCAGTGTCCACAAGCCTAAATGGCAGCATTTCGATGGCCAGTAATTTTGAAATGTGTGAGGTTAGTGCTATGGCCTGTGGGTGGGTGGCTGGGTACTTTCTCTTGCGCTCAAATGCCTGGGGTAACGACATTTGGACGCTGTGCTGGGACAGGGAAGTGGATGTGGTCGCTGATGGTGCTTCAGATGGTACAGGTGCAGGGCGGGAGGTATGCGGGCCTGCGCCTTCGACAGGCGATTGGCCGGCACCGAAAACAGGGGAAGAGGAGGCAGTGGTGTGGCCTGCAGACACAGATGGGCGATCCAGGCGTTCCTCCCACTTACTACGGTGCTTGGATGCCATGTGTCGGATCATGCTGGTGGTGGTGAGGTTTCTAGTGTTCATGCCTCGGCTCATTCTGGTGTGGCACAGGTTGCAAACTACAATTCTTTTGTCGTCCGCACTTTCCTTAAAAAAACGCCATACCGCGGAACACCTACCCTTTGGCAAGGTAGATTTACGCAAGGGGGTGCTCCGTGGAACATTTGCGGGCCGGTTTGGTGCGGTCCGCCTTCTTTCTGTAGCCACACCACTGCCTCTTCCAGCCTGTTGCGGTGCTGCAGATGGCTCACCCTCAGGACTGCTGACATCGCTCGGCTCTACACCTTCCCAGGTGGGGTCAGTCACCTCATCGTCCACCAAGTCCTCCTCCACTTCCTCACTCTGATCATCCTCCTCAAGTCTTGATCCCACCACATACTCAGTCATTGACAACTGTATAACATTCTCCTCAACAAGGTCTTGAGACGGAAATAGTGGTTGATTTAATGGCAACTGTGTCTCATCATCATCATCATCATCCACTACTTCCTTTGACCTTAAATGCCGTTCACATCTGTCATCTTCTTGTGATTGGGTAGCCTCTAGAGGTTGTGAATCAGGGCACAAGATGTCATGTTCCTCTGCAAGCGTGCTTGGAGAGAGGGTCAAATGAAGGATTGGTGATGAGACGAGCTCCTCACTATATCCCAGTATGGGATCACTTCTTTGACAGACCGTGTATGGTGGGAGGAAGGATGATCAGAGTGAGGATTATTTTGACCAGACTCTTGGCTACTGAGAGTGGACTTGGTGGAAGACAGGGTGGTGCTTAACCGACTGGAAGCAGTATCAGCTGTCATCCAACCGACCACCTGTTCGCAGTGGTCGGACCTCGAGAGTGATGTCCTGCGACGCCCTGTAAAATTACACATGAAGCTAGGTATGGTGGATGTCTTTCTTTCTTGTGCTCTGGCACCAGGCACAGTTTCTCCGCGTCCTGACCCGCGCCCTGAACTTTCAGGATCACGTCCACTTCCCCGTCCCTTTTTACCCGCCTTCTTCATCTTACACAGAATATGTGACTTTAATATTTGAGTTTGAAAACTTAACAGTATTTCTTACTATTCTGCAACTGTGCAGAGTACACAGAATAGGCTGCTAAACGGCGGTGAAACACACTGAATGGAATATGTGACTTTAATATTTGAGTTTGAAAACTTAACAGTATTTCTTACTATTCTGCAACTGTGCAGAGTACACAGAATAGGCTGCTAAACGGCGGTGAAACACACTGAATGGAATATGTGACTTTAATATTTGAGTTTGAAAACTTAACAGTATTTCTTACTATTCTGCAACTGTGCAGAGTACACAGAATAGGCTGCTAAACGGCGGTGAAACACACTGAATGGAATATGTGACTTTAATATTTGAGTTTGAAAACTTAACAGTATTTCTTACTATTCTGCAACTGTGCAGAGTACACAGAATAGGCTGCTAAACGGCGGTGAAACACACTGAATGGAATATGTGACTTTAATATTTGAGTTTGAAAACTTAACACTATTTCTTACTATTCTGCAACTGTGCAGAGTACACAGAATAGGCTGCTAAACGGCGGTGATACACACTGAATGGAATATGTGACTTTGATATTTGAGTTTGAAAACTTAACAGTATTTCTTACTATTCTGCAACTGTGCAGAGTACACAGAATAGGCTGCTAAACGGTGGTGAAACAAACTGAATGGAATATGTGACTTTAATATTTGAGTTTGAAAACTTAACACTATTTCTTACTATTCTGCAACTGTGCAGAGTACACAGAATAGGCTGCTAAACGGCGGTGATACACACTGAATGGAATATGTGACTTTGATATTTGAGTTTGAAAACTTAACACTATTTCTTACTATTCTGCAACTCTGCAGAGTACACAGAATAGGCTGCTAAACGGCGGTGAAACACACTGAATGGAATATGTGACTTTAATATTTGAGTTTGAAAACTTAACAGTATTTCTTCCTAGTCTGCAACTGTGCAGAGTACACAGAATAGGCTGCTAAACGGCGGTGACACACACTGAATGGAATATGTGACTTTAATATTTGAGTTTGAAAACTTAACAGTATTTCTTACTATTCTGCAACTGTGCAGAGTACACAGAATAGGCTGCTAAACGGCGGTGATACACACTGAATGGAATATGTGACTTTGATATTTGAGTTTGAAAACTTAACACTATTTCTTACTATTCTGCAACTCTGCAGAGTACACAGAATAGGCTGCTAAACGGCGGTGATACACACTGAATGGAATATGTGACTTTAATATTTGAGTTTGAAAACTTAACAGTATTTCTTACTATTCTGCAACTGTGCAGAGTACACAGAATAGGCTGCTAAACGGCGGTGAAACACACTGAATGGAATATGTGACTTTAATATTTGAGTTTGAAAACTTAACAGTATTTCTTACTATTCTGCAACTGTGCAGAGTACACAGAATAGGCTGCTAAACGGCGGTGAAACACACTGAATGGAATATGTGACTTTAATATTTGAGTTTGAAAACTTAACAGTATTTCTTACTATTCTGCAACTGTGCAGAGTACACAGAATAGGCTGCTAAACGGCGGTGATACACACTGAATGGAATATGTGACTTTGATATTTGAGTTTGAAAACTTAACACTATTTCTTACTATTCTGCAACTCTGCAGAGTACACAGAATGTGCTGCTAAACTGCGGCGAAGCACACTGAATGGAATATGTGACTTTAATATTTGAGTTTGAAAACTTAACAGTATTTCTTCCTATTCTGCAACTCTGCACAGTACACAGAATGTGCTGCTAAACTGCGGCGAAGCACACTGAATGGAATATGTGACTTTAATATTTGAGTTTGAAAACTTAACAGTATTTCTTCCTATTCTGCAACTCTGCACAGTACACAGAATGTGCTGCTAAACTGCGGCGAAGCACACTGAATGGAATATGTGACTTTGATATTTTAGTTTGAAGACTTAACAGTATTTCTTCCTATTCTGCAACTCTGCACAGTACACAGAATGTGCTGCTAAACTGCGGCGACGCACACTGAATGGAATATGTGACTTTGATATTTTAGTTTGAAGACTTAACAGAATGTGCTCTAATCTGCAACTTTGCACACTAAACAGAATGTGCTCTAATCTGCAACTTTGCACACTAAACAGAATGTGCTCTAATCTGCAACTTTGCACACTAAACAGAATGTGCTCTAATCTGCAACTGTGCACACTAAACAGAATGTGCTCTAATCTGCAACTTTTCACACTAAACAGAATATTTTTTTTTTTTTTTTTTTTTTCCCCCACACAAAATAACCTGCTGCCCCCACACACAGTAGTCCTAAAAAGGACTTTTGGTTCTTTTTTTTCACAATTTTTGTTTTTTTCCTCCCTACACTGCCTTTCCCTTCCTATCCTCAGCTCTCCCTGGCTCAGACTGAGCCGAACTCGATGGTCAGGTGCTATACAGCACCCGACCACGGGTTCTGGCCAGCCAATCAGTGTAATGCCAGCAGCCAACATGGCTGCTGGCATTACACCGATGTCAGAGCCTCCCTGCACGTTTATTGGCTGCGCAGCAGCCGCAAAACGTGCGGGGAGGAGACCCGAACATGGCGGGCGAGCACATGCGGTACTCGTACGAGTACCGCCATGTGCCGAGCAGAGCGATGCTCGAGCCGATCCGAGCATCGGCCGAGCATGCTCGCTCAACACTAATAATTATTCTAGCGTCTCGCAAGCGAAAGTGAATTACTTGAAATCCAAAATACTGAATAACAACCTTGACCCTTTGTCCTCATCCAGGCTACAAGCCAAACACCAGATCCGTTGGTCCTCCACAGCCATTCCATACCTTGGTATCTCCCTTCCATTGAATTTAGAAACATTTCCCAATCGCAATCTCTTGCTATTACTCCACTCACTTGAAGTGGATACTGGAATTCTCTGTACTTTTCATGGTTGGGTTGAGCAAACCTGTTTAAAATGGTGGTCCTACATAAAATACACTACATCTTTAACGCTGTTCCTGTAGATAGGGGTGGGTGAAAGTTGTCGCTGTGTTCCCGTGGGAAATTTTGCTAAAACCACATTGTTATCCACTTTAAAACTAACTTTTAAAATGTTTGCATTTTTTGCCCATTGGCCAAACTTTTTTGCCATTTTTTCAATGGCTAGAAAGTTTCCGCCCATTGATTTATGTTGTTGTCGCATTTCTGCTATAAAAATGTGATGTTTTCACTGAAGGCAGGCAAAATAGAAGCAGCTACAGAGCGATATAGACATGCTGCGCTATTCTCTTGTGATATTTTGCAAAAAGTGAGGCAGGAGAGGCTCATAGTGACTCCTATCACTATGAGCAGGGTAAAAAATAATCATTTGAAGAGCTGGAAGGACCATTATGTGTCCACTGAGTCTGAGGAGGAAGGGATCACTACTATACCAATGCTGCCCAGTTCCACTAAATCACCCCAAGGGATCTTTGGGAATTTAATGGGAAGGGAGAGAGAAAAGGGAATGGGAAGGAATGGAGAAAAGGGAATGGGAAGGGAGGGAGAAAAGGGTAGTACTAGTGAGAGCAAGACAGGTCAGCTGACTGTGCCTGCTGCAAGATGTGCTGCCAGTGCCACCATTGCTGTACCTTCAGCCACTAGTGTTGTACCTGCTGTCAGATGTGCTGCCACTAGTGTTGAACCTGCTGCCACTACTGAACCTTCTGCCAGTGCTAAACCTGCTGCCAGTGCTGAACCTGCTGCCACCAATACGTTGCCTGCTGCTAGTGTTTCTTGTGGTACTCGGGGGGGGGAAGGAGAAAATTATGCTATGTGTGACAGCAGGGGACCCTCTGTCACCTCCTCCAAGCAGCAGTGAGATGTCTGTAATAGAGCAGCTTCACGTAGGGACTAGTGGTGGTGGTGGTAGTGTTGGAGAATCTGGGGTGGAAGAGAAATTGATGGCCTTTTTATCAGAAACTGAGAAGGAATGGGAGACAGGGATGAGGATGGGCATCACCACCACCACTAGCAGTTAGCTTTTGAAATGAGTGGAAATTGCAACTGCTCTAACTTCTGCTGCTGCTGAGATGAAAGGGCAGCTGGGTGCTGAGGAGCAGGCTAGTATGCCACAGACCACCATGGACACAGTGGGAATGGGGTCAACAAGTAATGCAGGACTAGGACAGGTTCCACTTACCAGCAGTAGCAACACTCCTCCTGATCCTAGTTGCAGTGCTGAATCTGAGGCAGTAGCAGCAACAGCAGCAACATTATCCGCTGCCACAAAAAGTGAAGGGGAATGTGGAGGACAAGATGTTTCCTATGCCTCTATCACGGTCCCCGTGATTCCCTGTCAATCTTTCTGTGTTACCTTTGCATTGGAGGAGGCTGATTGGCCCACCCAGGATGTTCCTTTTTATCCTGGCTCTTGGGCACTGGTCAGTTGCCCTTTCGTGGTGTTCCTGATCCTGCTATCACGGTGCCCGTGATTGCTGCAGTTCCCTGTCTGTCACCAGTAGGGGGCTTCTATTGGCTGTCTGCAGTTAGCCCGCCTCTTGTTGCCTATTTAAACCTGGATTGGGCACCCTTTGAGTGCCCTTTCGTGTTGTTTCTGACCTTCTTGCTATCACTATGCTAGTGACAGCTGGGCCTCTGTTCCAGTGTTCCTGAGTTCCTGATCTCCTGTGTTCCTGGGTTCCTGATCTCTACTGTTCCAGTGTTTCCTGGATGCTGAGTTACTCCAGTCCTGGTTCCGGCCTAGTCTCTGGTGTTGCAGTTACTGCTGAACTTCTTCTATGCTGTTTCCTGACCTGACTGATGGTTGCTGGTTCCTGTCATCTCATCACCTGTCTTCAGTATCCTGGCGACCTTCTGCCTGGTCGCGTTGGTGACATTGCTACAATTCTGTGTCGGTCCCAGCGTGCGGACGCTGGTTTGCTCCTTAGCCTTGCGGCCATACAAACTCACTTGTTACACCAGTGTGCGGTCACTGGTTTGCTCCAAAGCCTATCAGCTATACAAATCTGTGTTGGTCCCAGCGTGCGGACGCTGGTTTGCTCCTAAGCCTTGCGGCCATACAAACTCACTTGTTACACCAGTGTGCGGTCACTGGTTTGCTCCAAAGCCTATCAGCTATACAAATCTGTGTTGGTCCCAGCGTGCGGACGCTGGTTTGCTCCAAAGCCTTGTGGCTATACAAGCTCGCTTGTTACACCAGTGTGCGGTCACTGGTTTGCTCCAAAGCCTATCAGCTATACAAATCTGTGTTGGTCCCAGCGTGCGGACGCTGGTTTGCTCCTAAGCCTTGCGGCCATACAAACTCACTTGTTACACCAGTGTGCGGTCACTGGTTTGCTCCAAAGCCTATCAGCTATACAAATCTGTGTTGGTCCCAGCGTGCGGACGCTGGTTTGCTCCAAAGCCTTGTGGCTATACAAGCTCGCTTGTTACACCAGTGTGCGGTCACTGGTTTGCTCCAAAGCCTATCAGCTATACAAATCTGTGTTGGTCCCAGCGTGCGGATGCTGGTTTGCTCCTAAGCCTTGCGGCTATACTAATCTCTTGTTACTCCAGTGTGCGGTCACTGGTTTGCTCGCAAAGCCTTACGACTATACTATTCAGTGTTGTTCCCAGCGTGCGGACGCTGGTTTGCTCCAAAGCCTTGCTGCTTAACGATTCTGCTAATTTGCCAGTTTCATCTGACTGCTGCTACTATCTCTGGGCTGCCCTGCCCGGTATTGGTAAGGCCGGTAGAACCTTTTGCCACATTCCATCTGAGGTTGCCTTACCCGGTATTGGCAGGGCCGGTAGAGCCGACATTGTGTATCTATTGAGGCTGCCTTGCCCGGTAATTTGGTAAGGCCGGTAGAACCGTTATGCTATTCCATCTGCAGGTTGCCTTACCCGGTAATGGCAAGGCCGGTAAAGCCTATAGACTGTCCTGTCCGGTATATTGACAGGACCGGTAGAGTCTGCCTTCAGTCTGTGCTATATCCTGTATATATATATATGTATGTTATTGCCATCCTAAGTTATCAATTTATTATTTCAATAAAATTGATTTTTTTTTACCTAAAACTTGTGTCTGAGAGTCATAATAAACCGTGACAGTACGAAAGGGCCATGACCTCAGACAGCAAGGGTGAAGGTAACGCACAGAATATCCATTGGAGGATGGATGTGCTCGAGCAACGTTTGGATCAGTTGGCAGTTGCAATCCAAACGATCCTTGAACGCACGGTACTCGCTGACAAATCGAGTTCTAGCCCGGTGGTCTCGCCAAGTCAGACACCGGAAAGTGATACCAGGCCCCTAGAGGGTACTGTTAAAGGTTTAACGGCTTCTGCACCCTTGCCGCTAAGATATGATGGTGACCCTAGTCTCTGCAGAGGGTTCATCAACCAACTTGAAATCTTTATGGAATTGACGGCACACGCGTTTCCCAATGATCGTAGTAAAGTGGGGTTCACGATATCACTGCTCACTGGCAGAGCATTGGCCTGGGCTAACCCCTTGTGGGAGAATGCTAAACCTTGTACTAAGAACTTCAGAGAATTTGTGCAATCCTTTCGAAGAGTGTTTGAGCCTCCTGGTAGAACCAACTCTGCTGCCAAACGCCTTATGGAGATACAACAGGGCAGGCGTACAGTGGGCGACTATGCCATCGAATTCCGCACATTGGCAGCAGAGGTAGGTTGGAATAACGAGGCATTATTGGCAGCTTTTTCTCAAGGCCTGAATGACCACATTAAAGACGAAATTGCTGCTAAAGATCTACCTATTGATCTAGATGATTACATTGAGTATGTTATGATAATTGACTCCAGAATACGTGAGAGATCAATTGCCAGAGATCGTAAAATACGATCAAAAGATAATGAGCCTAGTAGCATATTTTGCCCACCCATCCCTCCCTTGGCATTGAAGTCTAGTGAACCTGTACGGGAAACAAGCGAACCTATGCAAATAGGCTTCACTAGACTAACCAAGGCAGAGAGACTTTATCGCAAGAAGCAAGGGTTGTGTTTATACTGCGGTAAAAAAGGGCACTTGCTAAATTCCTGTCCGGTTCGTCCGGGAAACGCACACACCTAGGGTACCTTGGGGGACAGGCCCTAGGTGGTGTACAATCGTCCCCAGTGTCGGGCATAACGAAACCCACCATTCAGGTGGTATTGTCTTGGGCACAACGATCTGTGGAGGTTTTGGCCTTGGTTGACTCTGGTGCAGCAGGGTATTTTATGGATAATACCTTTGCTGACTTGCACGGAGTTCCACGCATTGAAAGAGAAAACCCCTTGACTATCGAAGCGATTGATGGTAGACCTTTAGAACCGCCTCAGGTTTTATTTGAAACTATGCCACTGTCTATGACTATTGGGGCACTTCACAGAGAAGAGCAGCAGTTTCAACTGATTAATTCTCCGCACCACGCGGTAATATTGGGATTTCCGTGGTTACAGTTACATAACCCACAATTTGATTGGAAAAAGTGTGAAATTGCTGCTTGGTCCCAGTTTTGTATGGACAAGTGCGTCATCCAGCCTATTAAGGTCCTATGCACCTCATCTGCTATACCGGATGTGTACCAACAGTTTGGCGATGTTTTTAGCAAAGGAGAGGCTAGTATGCTACCCCAGCATAGACCTTATGATTGTTGCATTGAATTGCAGCCTGGAGTAGTACCTCCTAAAGGACGCACTTATCCATTATCTTGTGAAGAAAATAAGGCTATGGAGGACTACATTTCTGATGCCCTTGCTAGAGGGATCATACGAAAATCTACCTCTCCAGCTGGGGCTGGGTTCTTTTTCGTAAAAAAGAAAAATGGCGAATTAAGACCATGCATTGACTACCGGGGCCTGAATAAACTAATGGCAAAAAATGCATACCCAATACCACTCATCACCGAGCTTTTTGACAGGCTTAAGGGCGCTTCGATTTTTACCAAATTGGACCTACGGGCCGCTTACAATCTGGTTCGCATTCGAGCAGGTGATGAGTGGAAAACTGCCTTTAATACTCGAGCTGGGCACTACGAGTATCTAGTAATGCCATTTGGGCTGTGTAATGCACCCGCAGTTTTCCAGGAACTGATAAACGATGTTCTGAGAGATATGTTACAGACATGTGTTGTGGTTTACCTTGATGATATACTGATTTACTCCCAAGACATGGCACAGCACATCAAGGATGTATCTGCAGTATTGCTACGACTCCGTGAGAACAAATTATTTTGTAAATTGGAAAAATGTGAGTTTCATAGAACCAGTGTGCCATTCTTGGGGTTCATAATTGGCAATGATGGCATTGCCATGGACAAAGATAAGTTGTCAGCTGTCCTACAATGGCCAAAACCCAAGGGCCTTAAAGCCATACAGCGTTTCCTGGGTTTCGCTAACTATTATAGGAGGTTTATTAAGAACTTTTCTTCCATTGTCAAACCTCTGTCCGATCTTACGCACAAGGGTGCTAATCCTTCTTGTTGGCCGGTATCTGCTGAGAAAGCCTTTGAAAATTTGAAGCTGGCATTTGCTGAGGCTCCTGTGTTATCCCACCCCAATCCTCTACTTCCATTTACGTTAGAGGTTGATGCCTCAGATATTGGGGTCGGGGCAGTACTTTCGCAACGACACGATAAAGGTGGAACTCTCAGACCTTGTGGATTTTTCTCTAAAAAGTTGACTGTCACTCAAAGCCACTATGAGATAGGTGACAGAGAATTATTGGCCATTATCCTCGCTCTTAAGGAATGGCGTCATTTGCTTGAAGGTACTAAGAATCCTGTCTTAATCCTAACGGATCATAAAAATCTGACGTATCTCTCGGAGGCCAAGAGATTGTCCTCCCGTCAGGCCAGGTGGGCACTGTTCCTGTCTCGATTTAATTTCATTGTATCATATTTACCGGGGTCAAAGAATATCAGGGCTGATGCACTGTCAAGACAATTTGAGGCCGACAGTGACAGAGTGGAAACACCAGCACCTATCATCCAACCTGATAGAATACTGGCTACTATACGCACGAGTATCACTTCTCCCTTAGGGGAGGAGATCCTGGCCTCTCAGGGGTCCGCTCCCCATGAAACCCCAGTGGGCAAATGTTTTGTCGCTGAACCATTTCGTACTAGGCTGCTCGAAACCTACCATTCCTCTAAGGCTGCGGGACATATTGGTAGAGACCAATTGTTATGGTCCCTTTCTCAGTTATTTTGGTGGCCTTCCATGAGAAACGATTGTGCCGAATTTACGAATGCCTGTGCCACCTGCGCCCGCGCTAAGACCCCGAGACATCTCCCAGTGGGCTTGCTTCAACCGGTGCCTAATGGCGAACGCCCCTGGTCTCACGTTTCCATTGATTTTATGGGAGAATTGCCTATGTCTAAGGGGTACTCTTTTATATTCATGGTGGTGGACAGGTTTTCTAAAATGGCTCATTTCGTGCCCCTCCGTGGCCTTCCTTCAGCTAAGGAATTGGCAATGGTATTCGCCAGAGAAGTATTCCGGTTGCATGGAGTGCCTAGGGTACTGGTGTCTGACAGGGGGAGCCAGTTTGTGTCTAGATTTTGGAGGGCATTTTGCCAACAGATGGGCATACAGCTGTCCTTCTCTTCTGCCTACCATCCCCAGACCAATGGAGCCGCTGAACGAGCTAATCAGGGATTGGAACAATTTCTCCGTTGTTTCGTGACTGACCATCATGATAATTGGTCCGACTTGTTGCCTTGGGCAGAGTTCGCCAGGAACTGTGCGGTCAATTCTTCATCTGGGAGCTCTCCGTTTCTGATTAATTATGGGTTCCAGCCCTGTTTGCTTCCAGATTCTTTTCAGACGCAACAGATTCCAGCTCTGGATGAGCATATCGAGCAACTCCGTTCCACATGGGCACAAGTTCAGAGGGCACTTGGTCAGTCATTTCAGCGTCATCAGCGCCATGCTAATCGCAGAAGGCTTCCAGCGGTTTCCTTTCAGGTTGGGGATAGAGTATGGCTTTCCTCCAGAAATCTCAAGCTGCAGGTTCCGTCTAATAAGTTGGCTCCCCGGTTTATTGGTCCATACAGAGTTATTCGCAAAATTAACCCTGTTTCCTATGCACTAGACCTACCTGCATCCATGCGTATCCATAATGTGTTCCATGTGTCTCTTCTTAAGCCTCTGGTTTGCAATCGCTATACTACCACACCTGTGGTGCCAGGACCTGTTGAGGTCGAGGGCCAGGAGGAGTACGAGGTTCAGAGCATTATTGATTCCCGTAGGCTTAGAGGAGGGGTACAGTACCTGGTACATTGGAAAGGGTACGGTCCTGAGGATCGTTCATGGGTGGATAGTAAGGACCTTCATGCACCTAGGCTAACTAGGATCTTTCATGCCAAGTACCCACAGAAACCTAAACCCTATTCTAGGAGAGGGGGTCTTTGAGAGGGGGGTACTATCACGGTGCCCGTGATTGCTGCAGTTCCCTGTCTGTCACCAGTAGGGGGCTTCTATTGGCTGTCTGCAGTTAGCCCGCCTCTTGTTGCCTATTTAAACCTGGATTGGGCACCCTTTGAGTGCCCTTTCGTGTTGTTTCTGACCTTCTTGCTATCACTATGCTAGTGACAGCTGGGCCTCTGTTCCAGTGTTCCTGAGTTCCTGATCTCCTGTGTTCCTGGGTTCCTGATCTCTACTGTTCCAGTGTTTCCTGGATGCTGAGTTACTCCAGTCCTGGTTCCGGCCTAGTCTCTGGTGTTGCAGTTACTGCTGAACTTCTTCTATGCTGTTTCCTGACCTGACTGATGGTTGCTGGTTCCTGTCATCTCATCACCTGTCTTCAGTATCCTGGCGACCTTCTGCCTGGTCGCGTTGGTGACATTGCTACAATTCTGTGTCGGTCCCAGCGTGCGGACGCTGGTTTGCTCCTTAGCCTTGCGGCCATACAAACTCACTTGTTACACCAGTGTGCGGTCACTGGTTTGCTCCAAAGCCTATCAGCTATACAAATCTGTGTTGGTCCCAGCGTGCGGACGCTGGTTTGCTCCTAAGCCTTGCGGCCATACAAACTCACTTGTTACACCAGTGTGCGGTCACTGGTTTGCTCCAAAGCCTATCAGCTATACAAATCTGTGTTGGTCCCAGCGTGCGGACGCTGGTTTGCTCCAAAGCCTTGTGGCTATACAAGCTCGCTTGTTACACCAGTGTGCGGTCACTGGTTTGCTCCAAAGCCTATCAGCTATACAAATCTGTGTTGGTCCCAGCGTGCGGACGCTGGTTTGCTCCTAAGCCTTGCGGCCATACAAACTCACTTGTTACACCAGTGTGCGGTCACTGGTTTGCTCCAAAGCCTATCAGCTATACAAATCTGTGTTGGTCCCAGCGTGCGGACGCTGGTTTGCTCCAAAGCCTTGTGGCTATACAAGCTCGCTTGTTACACCAGTGTGCGGTCACTGGTTTGCTCCAAAGCCTATCAGCTATACAAATCTGTGTTGGTCCCAGCGTGCGGATGCTGGTTTGCTCCTAAGCCTTGCGGCTATACTAATCTCTTGTTACTCCAGTGTGCGGTCACTGGTTTGCTCGCAAAGCCTTACGACTATACTATTCAGTGTTGTTCCCAGCGTGCGGACGCTGGTTTGCTCCAAAGCCTTGCTGCTTAACGATTCTGCTAATTTGCCAGTTTCATCTGACTGCTGCTACTATCTCTGGGCTGCCCTGCCCGGTATTGGTAAGGCCGGTAGAACCTTTTGCCACATTCCATCTGAGGTTGCCTTACCCGGTATTGGCAGGGCCGGTAGAGCCGACATTGTGTATCTATTGAGGCTGCCTTGCCCGGTAATTTGGTAAGGCCGGTAGAACCGTTATGCTATTCCATCTGCAGGTTGCCTTACCCGGTAATGGCAAGGCCGGTAAAGCCTATAGACTGTCCTGTCCGGTATATTGACAGGACCGGTAGAGTCTGCCTTCAGTCTGTGCTATATCCTGTATATATATATATGTATGTTATTGCCATCCTAAGTTATCAATTTATTATTTCAATAAAATTGATTTTTTTTTACCTAAAACTTGTGTCTGAGAGTCATAATAAACCGTGACACCTGCGCCTCGTTGCTGAGTTCCAGTGTCTCCTGTGTACCGACCCGGCTTGTCTGACTACTCTTCTGATCCTGCTCCGTGATTGACCCGGTTCTGGCTGACGACCCTGCTCCGTGATTGACCCGGTTTTGGCTGATGACCCTGCTCCGTGATTGACCCGGTTCTGGCTGACGACCCCACTCTGTGATTGACCCGTTTTCCGGCTGATGTTCCTGCTACCGTATCGTTCCGGTTCCGGTTGACGTTCCTGTCCTGTGTGCTGTTCCGGTGTTCCTGTGCAGCTGCGGTCGCTCCGGCGACATTCTGAACTGTTTGGTATCTCGCTGATCCTCTCTCTCTTCCGAGCTGTAGCCTGGGGTTGCTTTCCCATCCGCTGTCTGCTGAGCTGTTCTCTGAACCAGATTAACCCGTGCAGTGCCTATAGTCTCCGGTTATGTGCCTCATATATCGCTTGCCAAGCCTCTGGTTACCCTTTGAGCCTGCTACTCTTAGTGCCTTTAGACCAAGCCATACTATCACTTGCAGAGCACTGTTCGTCCGGTGTTCGGTGTGCACCGTGACCGCTCCGGTTGGCGCTGGTAGTCTGTCAGCTCTTGCAGTGTGGATTCTGTGAGACACCGGAAGGGTGTCCTGGCACTGGCTTGCATACGCTCAGGGTGTACGTTATCTCCTGCACTTCCCAGTGCTCCGGCTCATTATAGCTTGTGCAGCAACCGTCTATCTTGGCATCCTCAGGGTGTCTGGGCACAATCCAGTTGGCACACACAGGGTTACTACCAATTCACATTAAGGGCGATTCAGGTTCTGGTTACTTCAGCTCTAGCAGTAGCATTCCCCCTAAGCCCACGGTGGTGGTATTGGCTCAGCTCTGGGCAATAGGTGTGCTCCACTTTAATACCTTGAGAGTGATTCAGTGCAGACACTTTACTCCTTTCTCACCATCCAGAGACTGTTATCATATCTTGGGCGTTGGCCAATCTCGGACTGAGTTACTCCAGTTGCTCCTGTTAACCCTTTGGGGTTATCCCCAGTCTATATATACACATATATTCCTATCGTTGTAATGCACTTACTTTACTTGGTCTGTATTTGCCAATACTGATTATACCTGTGCTGGCCCCTAGGGGCACTGTTCTATTATCCTGTTTCAATAAAACTGTGTTTTTACTTCATACCCTGGTCTGAGTGTCAGAAAACCGTAACACCCTCCCCCCAGAAGTCATGGGTGTGGGACTATTATTCTCTTCTGGCAAGCACAGTGCAGTCATCAACAATGGTACAGTGCAAAATTTGTGACAAGTTAGTGAGAAGTGGAAAGGAGGGAACACACCTTGGCACAACTGCCCTGATAACACACATGAAACACAGAACCATGACATTTACTCCAAACATGTTAAAGTCAAACACCCGTTACAGAAATCTAGCACCACTGTTACTGTACACCCTGACTTTCCAGAAAAGCGGAGATCAAAGAGGAGGAAGAATAAAGAAATCCAAACAGGCACTGGAAGTTCCATGACGTTGTCAGCCGTTTGATCTATTGTTCGATTTGCACCTACCTGGCCTGAGGCTGTCTCGTTCCTCATTGGTCTAGAGTAGGTTTATGTTCTTACTGCATCCGGTAGCCAGGGCCCGATTATCGAGCTCCTTACTGGCGGGTTCTGCTCGCTGGTGTTTCCCCTCCCCCTGTGACTCCGATTTGGTATCGACTTCCCGGTTGGAGTAGTTCCTGGGTTCCGGTCTGTTCAGCCGACTCTCCTCTTCTCCCCATCTGTGGTGGCTCCCTCGTCTGCCAGTGGCTTGTGCTCCTGTCCTCCCAGGGTCGCCCGCTTTCGGTCCTGCCGAGCCAGTCCTCCTAGTAAGTGCTCTCCCTGTCTGTGGGTTGTGGGTTTAGCTCCGTTCCTGTTTCCCTCCTGGGGCCGGGTGCTGCCTCTGGGGTTCCCTCTGGGGCCGCGTTTGGCTTCTGCCGCTCCCCTCTCACGCTCTCCCGGAGTGACTCCTTGATTGTTGGTGGCGGGGTTCGGGCCGCTCCGTGGTCAGGGAAGTTTGTGTTCTCTGGCCGCGGGCGGTCCGCATCTGCTCCCACTCCCGGTTGCAGTGAGGACGTGGGAGGGGTTGGTCCTTCGGGTGCCCGCTTTCTGCAGGCTGGGGCCTGGCCATCAGGAGCGAGCTGCATCCTGCTCCTGCAGAGGGGCCAGGGAGTTGCTGGGTTCTGGCCTGAGGTAGTGTGGGTAGGATTGGCTTGCGGTGGGTCTCGGCTCTGGTGCCTGGGTTGTTGAAGGGGTTATCCAGGGGTTTTCCTGGGTGCCTTGCCTTCTAGAGGAGTCCAGTGTCCTTGTGGGGTCCCGGGGGGTCATTCTGGGTGGTGGTCCTTATTGGGAATTTAGGGTAGAGTCTTTCCTTCCTTGGCTGTCAGTCTGTTGGGTCCTTGTGGCTTCTACTCCTCTCCAGAATTGTGGGGTCCTCTCCACCAGGTGCCTCTGGTTCTTTCCCTTGGACCCATTGGTATCCTATCTGGCATCACTGTCATCAGTGTTGGGGTTTGTCTACACTTCAGGGGTCCCCTCCTTTTCATCTTTGGTATTGGAAGTTGCCCCGTTGTTATTTTTTGATCTCCCTGTGGTCCTCTCCTGTACTAGTTGCTGTGTGGTGGTCCTCCTAGAACGTCTCTGGGGTTCCTGGCTCTGTTGGTCCCCTATCCTAGTCAGGGTCCCAGCGCAACTGGGGTCAGACATCGGGCTTTGCGGCCAACACCGTTATCACGGCTTCGGTAGCGGCAAGGGGACTGATATCTGTCACCGTACCTGAACATCGCTCTCTAGCCCCGATCGCCAGCATCGTGCGCCCCAGAGTATTTGGAACCTACGTTGTGACACAATAATCGGGCCATATTATGGATCCCACAGAGCTTGCTAGAATATTGGCGAGACAGGATCAGCAAGAACAGATCCTTACTTCCCATGAGAATCATTTACATAGTTTGGAAAGGAAGATGGATGCCATTTTGGAGATGCTGAGAACTATGACCCCTTCGGGTTCTTCGGGGGCAGCTTCACCACCTACTATGACTTCCTCGGCTCAGCAAACAGGAGGACAATGTGAAGCAGCTGCATTCCCCCCTCCTAAAATCCCGTTACCGGAGAGATACGATGGCTCGGCGGCCCAGTGCAGAGGGTTTATCAACCAGTGTTTATTACATTTTCGTACTTATCCTCATAGTTTTACATCTCAATCAGTCAGAGTCTCATTTATTATTTCACTTCTAACAGATAAGGCACTAGCTTGGGCATAACAGGATTCTCCGTTACTTCAAGATTCAGAAGCCTTCTTAAAAACCTTTAGAATTGTGTTTGATGTTCCTGGCAGAAGATCTACTGCAGAAGCATCATTATTGGAACTATGACAAAACTCGCGTCCTGTCGGCCAATTTTCTATTTAATTTAGGACATTGGCATATGAAACAAATTGGAATCAAGAGGCACTAAAGGCAGCATTTCGTAGAGGATTGAACGATCGATTGAAAGATGCCCTTACATGTCGTGAAATCCCTGATTCATTGGAAGACTTCATTTCAATGTGTTTGGAGTTGGATCAACGCATGATGGAGCGACAAATGGAACATAATTTACGGAGTCCTAAGACTTTCCCACCCCCCCGCCCGATGATATCAGAGGTATCTGGCCCAGAAGAACCTATGGAGGTAGGGGCTGTATCTAAACTATCAGAAGCAGAGAAACGGAGACGTCGTTCATTGGGCTTATGTCTGTACTGTGGCAACAAAGGTCACTTTTTGCGGCAATGTCCTACAAGACCGGGAAACGCCAATACTTAGACATTGTGGGAGGAGAATCTCTAAGTGTTGAAGAATCGTCCTCCTCTAATTTCACTAGATTAATGGTGCCAGTATCCATACAATGGAATTCGAAGTCTATTTCTATAGACGCATTTATTGATTCCGGGGCAGCAGGAATTTTTATTGACGTCAACTGGGCTAGGAAGAATAACATCCCTCTCCAGCCTAAATTATCTCCACTTCTGGTTTCTTCTATTGACGGGAAACCACTGGGCCCTGGATTCATTCTTCAAGAAACTATTCCATTAAATCTTACCACCGGTATTTTGCATACTGAAACTATATCATTTGATGCCATCTCCGCCCCCAAAACACCCATCATTTTGGGCCTTCCCTGGCTCCGTCTACATAACCCTACGATTGATTGGAATTCAGGTCAGATTATGTCATGGGGCCATTCCTGTTTTCAAGTTTGTTTAAAATCCATTTCTCCTATTATGGTGGCTTCTAATATATCCAAAGACCTCAACAAGGCTATTCCTCCTCCATATTTCGAATTTGCTGATGTATTTGCTAAAAAACAAGCTGAGACTCTTCCTCCTCATAGGAGTTATGATTGTGCTATAAATCTCCGACCTGGATCTATGCCTTCCAGGGGTCGTGCTTTCCTTTTGTCACCTCCGGAGTACCAAGCCCTGGCGGACTATATTAAGGAACAGTTGGCTAAAGGATTCATTAGACCTTCCTCATCCCAGCAGGGGCCGGATTCTTTTTTGTTAAAAAAAAGGATGGATCTTTGCGTCCCTGTATCGATTACAGGGGACTTAATAAAGTGACCATTAAGAACAGTTATCCCCTGCCACTCATTACAGAGTTATTGGAGCAACTGAAGGGAGCCTGCATCTTTACCCGTCTGGATTTGCATTCGGCCTATAACCTCATCCGGATAAAATCAGGAGATGAGTGGAAAACGGCCTTTAATACGCGTTATGGCGACTATGAATATAGGGTCATGCCATTTGGACTATGCAACGCCCCAGCAGTATTCCAGAAATTCATTAATGACATTTTCCATGATATGTTGCTGTCTCAGGTGATAGTTTACCTGGATGATATACTAATTTATTCTACATCGTTACCGATACATCGGACCCAGGTTAAATCTGTTTTGCAACGCCTACGGGATAATCATCTTTGTGTGAATCTGGAGAAATGCGAATTTGAACAATCTCGTCTGGCATTTCTAGGGTATATTGTTTCTGCTGATGGCATTGAAATGGACCCAGCTAAAGTAAAAGCAGTTCTGCAATGGCCTATTCCGCACGAGATCAAGGCTATTCAACGTTTTATTGGGTTTGCAAATTATTACAGAAAGTTTATCCGCGATTTTTCCAAGATTATTGCACCCATTACTGCTCTGACTAAGTCTACGGCCGATCCTCGCAACTGGCCTTCGGAGGCGATAGCAGCATTTCAAACACTAAAGACAGCATTCACTACTGCACCTGTTCTTCATTTTCCGGATCCTGGGAGACAATACATTCTGGAGGTGGATGCTTCCGAGCAAGCAGCAGGGGCAGTGTTGTCTCAAAAAGACCCTATATCATCACAGTTGCATCCCTGTTCATATTTTTCTAAAAAATTCACGGAAGCAGAAAAAAATTATGATGTCGGCAATCGCGAATTATTGGCTATTAAGATGTCATTGGAAGAGTGGAGGCATCTTTTGGAAGGTGCATCTGTCCCCATCTTGATTCTTACAGATCATAAAAACTTGGAATTTTTGGAGAAGGCTAAACGCCTTAATCCCAGACAGGCCCGATGAGCATTGTTTTTCACGAGATTCGAGTTCATAATTTCATACCGTCCAGGTGCTAAAAATATCAAAGCGGATGCGTTGTCCCGGCAGTTTGAGCATAGTCCAGCACCTAGTCCGGAACCTATCCTACCAGCCAATTGTATAGTGGCTTCCTTATCAGCAGCCACATTAGAAAAGATCCGACAGCTCCAGGGCCCCTTAGCCCCTCATCAACCACCCGAGACACTTTTTGTCCCTCCACGTTTTCGTTTGGAGATTTTGCAATGGTTTCATCAATCCCCTGTTACCGGGCATCCGGGGGCCAGCAAAACTAGTGAGTTGATACTTCGACAATGTTGGTGGCCGTCACTTCGTACCAACGTCAGGGATTTTGTAGCCACTTGTGTGAATTGTGCTCGTCATAAGACTTCTTGCCAAAGACCAGCTGGACTTCTGTGTCCGTTGCCCATTCCGACATCCCCTTGAACTCATGTGGCCATGGATTTTGTGGTAGATTTGCCACCTTCTCAAGGGTGCACCACTATTTTTGTCATTGTGGATCGCTTCTCTAAGCAAGCTCATTTTGTTCCTTTGGCAAAGTTGCCATCAGCTCCGGAAGTGGCCAATATTTTTCTTAAAGAAATCTTTCGTCTTCATGGGGCTCCTTTGTACATTGTATCCGATAGAGGGGCACAATTTATTTCCCGTTTTTGGCAGGACTTCTGCTCCCGATTGGGCATTCATTTACACTTTTCTACAGCTTATCACCCCCAGTCTAATGGCCAGACTGAGCGCACTAATCAGACGCTGGAGTTGTTTCTAAGGCAATTTATGAACGTTCATCTATCGGATTGGGTGACCAGTTATCCTGTAAATGGGTGGAGAAGCATCTAAGATATTGTTCTAATGTTTGGTTGGTCCTCTCCGTTTGCCCATTGGTCTGTGGGTGGTATCCGGATGATAGGTTAATCTTAATGCAGAGATTGGAGCAGAAAGCCTTCCAAAACTTTGATGTAAATTGTGATCCTCTATCGGAGGTGATGGAGTATGGAAGGCCATATAAACGGAAAACCCCTTTGAGGTACAAGTCGGCAGTGTGAGCTGCAGTAGGCAAGCCTCTGGCAGGTAGGAAGTGTGCCATCTTAGTGAAGCGATCCACTACTACCAGGATGGTGTCATAAGATCCAGGCTTCGGTAGTTCAACAATGAAATCCAGGGATACCTCCCTCCATGGGCCAGAAGGGACCGGTAAGGGGCGCAAGAGGCCATAGGGTTTTTGCGGCAACTCTTGGATCTACAGCATACATCACAGGTTGACACATAGCGGGTTAAATCAGAGCTCATGGTTGGCCACCAGAAATGTCTTTGTAAGCTCTTGAGTGTCTGCATCATACCCCAGTGTCCAGCCGTAGGAAGGTCGTGGAAGTGGAAAAGCACATCCTGATAAACAGACTGTGGGACAAAAATAAGATCCTGCTTGTACAGGAGTCCGTCATGGAATGTCAAGGTGTACTGTTGTACTAATTTCGGTGAAGGCTGAGAAGCCAGACGTTCCTTAGTCAACAAGTCACTAGAGAGGGTCAAAAAGTGGTGGGCTTGTAAAATGGTGTCAGGTGGGTTAGAAGTGGTTGAGCAGGGGTAATACATCCTGGATAAGGCGTCAGCCTTTCCGTTCTTGGATCCCAGTCGATAGGTAATGTGGAGGGAGAATCTGGAGAAGAACAAGGCCCATCGAGCCTGTCTGGGACACAGTCTCTTGGCGGATCGTAAATACTCTAGATTTTAAGTGGTCTGTATAAACTGTGACAGGGGCAGAAGCGCCCTCTAAAAGATGCTGCCACTCCTCTAGTGCTAGCTTGATAGCCAACAATTCTTTGTCCACAATGTCACAATTCATCTCGGCTGGGGTGAGGCATCTGGAGAAGTAGGCGATAGGGTGGTAATGCCCTTTGGGGCCTCCCCGTTGTGAAAGTACTACGCCAGTAGCAACGTTGGAGGAATCAACCTCAAGGAAGAATGGTGCAGTAGAATAAGGTTGATGCAGGATTGGAGCTTGTGTGAAAGCCCTTTTTTGCAAATCAAAAGCCTCTTGGGCCTTTGTTGACCAAGCAAAATGGGAGTCCGATTTGGTTAACACAGTCAGGGGTGCCACGAGCCAGGAGAAGTTCCGGATAAATCTCCTGTAAAAATTGGCAAAAAGGAGAAAACGTTGTACCCCCTTTTTATCTGTGGGGGTAGGCCACTCCAGAACTGCTCATATCTTGCGGGGATTCATCCGTACCTGACCAGGGGAATCAAGAACCCCAAGAAGTCAATCTCTCTGGTCTCAAACACACATTTCTCTAGCTTGGCAAAGAGACTGTGGTCATGAAGGCGTTGCAAGATGGTTCTCACATGTTCTCGATGGCTGTGTAGAGTAGGGGAGTATATTAGGATGTCATCCAGATAGGCGACAAGATATTGGTCAAGAAGATCATGGAATATATCGTTAATGAAATAATGATAGGTGGCAGGGGCATTGCACAGCCCGAAAGGAATGACCGTATACTCATAGTGTCCATAATGGGTACGGAAAGCCGTCTTCCTTTTGTCCCCTCTCTGACACACACCAGATTATAGATGCCTCTCAGGTCAATCTTGGTGAAGACTTGAGCCGAAGAGATCCACTCCAGGAGATCCAGAATGAGCGGTAGTGGGTAGCGGTTCTTCACAGTTATCTTATTTAGTTCCCAGTAATCAATACATGGATGAAGACCTCCATCTTTCTTGGGAACAAAGAAAATTCCTGCTCCAGAGGGTGATGTAGAAGGGCATATAAAACCCTGTTTCAAGCTCTCCGTGATGTATTCCTTTAGGTGTTGTGCTTCGGGACCGGACAGGGGGTATATGCGACCATAAGGTATAGCTGCTCCAGGAAGAAGGTCAATCGGGCAGTCATAGTGTCTATGGGGTGGTAGAATAGTTGCCCTCTCTTTATCGAAAACATCAGAGTAGTCTTTATACAACTCGGATAAGAGAGGGTACAAGGTAGTGATAACACAGATTATTCCTTAGATGGGAGACAATGCTCCTTAAAATAATCAGACTGGAAAATGACGGTAGCTGAGGACTAAGAGATGGTTGAGTCGTGCTTGCGGAGCCAAGGGAGTCCAAATATTACTGGGTAAAGCAGAGATGGCATCACATTAAGACATGTTTCTTCTTTATGGAAATTGGAAGTGACAAGATGAACAGGTATAGTTTCTGTATTGATCGGCCCCGACTGGAGCCTGGTCTGGTCAGCCATGAGGACTACAAGAGGGTGGCTCTTCAACCAAGTGGGGATCCCCAGCGTCCGGGCAAATTCCTGGCTAACAAAGCAGCCACTTGCTCCTAAATCAATCATAGCGTCCACGTTGCTCTGCTGCCCATTCCACTGTGAGGAAACGAGGATAGACAAATAAGAAGGGACAATGGTGGAGCAGGTGTGAGACATAGGAGACAAGAGTTCATTACCTGATAGAGGTGGAGGCCTCACAGGGCAGGATCTCAACAAGTGTCCAGCCCCACCACAATACAAACACAGGTTTAGATGTCTACAGCGTTCCCTCTCCGTCCTGGAGAGAAGTCCACGGACAGCTCCCACCTGCATGGGTTCCTCGGACTGTTGGGTGGTCGACAGGGTAGCATGCTCTTGGACTTGAGCAGGAGCTGCAGTAGGGCGTCTGACAGCAACCGAGTAAGCAGCTGTTGTTCCCGACGTCTCTCCCTGAGACGGCGATCTATCTGGATGGACAGACGGATGAGATCCTCCAAGCCAGAGGGAAGATTCACTCTGGTCAATTCATCTTTAAGGGCATCTGACAGCCCGTAGAAAAACTGATCAAATACAGCTGCCTCGCTCCAGCGGGAGTCGTTGATAACTGACGGAAATCTGTTACATAATCCTCCACCTGCCGTCTACCCTGGGTTAGAGAGTGCAAGGTACTCTGGGCTGTAGCAGCTCGGAATATAATGCTTCCATGGCATGCTGGAAAGAGGACCATGAATCCAATAAGGGGCTATCAGTGTGTAGCAGGTGATGAGCCCAGGCTTGCAGTTCACCAGAAAGCAAGGTGATAGCCGTACATACCTTCACAAAATCTGAGGCGTAAGTGTAGGGATTAAGGGAAAATAATAGCTCACAAATGGTCACAAAGGACCTGTATTTGGAGCGGTCACCATCAAAATGATCAAGCAGAGGAATCCGTGGTTCGACAGGGTGATGGGCATCATCAGCGGAAGCCAAGGGTCCACTAGGCGCAAGTGCGGCAGGAGGGGGAGAGGAACCAGGCTGAAGATCCTGCAGCTGCTGTTGGAGAAGAGATTGATTGGCTAGAAAGGTCTTGAATAGTGTTGAGCGAGCACCCCGATGCTCGGGTGCTCGGGTGCTCTGACCGAGCACCCCCTGAGGCTCGAGTGCTCGGCCGAGCACCCGAGCCCCATTGACTTCAATGGGGCGACACCAGGCACCCCCTGCTCTGATGAGGGGAGGGTGCCTGGTCAATGCCCCCTTCATCTCCGCTATGCCCCCTTCATCTCCGAATGCCCCCTTCATCTCCGCAATGTCCCCCTTCATCTCCGCTATGCCCCTCTTCCACAATGTGCCCCTTCATCTCCGCTATGCCCCTCTTCCACAATGTGCCCCTTCATCTCCGCTATGCCCCTCTTCCACAATGTCCCCCTTCATCTCCTCTATGGCATAGAGGAGATGAAGGGGGACATTGTGGAAGAGGGGCATAGCGGAGATGAAGGGGCACATTGTGGAAGAGGGGCATAGCGGAGATGAAGGGGGACATTGTGGAAGACGGGCATAGCGGAGATGAAGGGGGACATTGTGGAAGAGGGGCATAGAGTCTATGCCCCTCTTCCACAATGTCCCCCTTCATCTCCGCAATGCCCCCTTCATCTCCGCAATGCCCCCGTACCTCCAGTCCCTGGTGGTCCAGCGGAGCGTCTTCGGATCTGTGCCTCTTCCGGCACAGATCCCCGCCACCCGAACATGGCGGGCGAGCACATGGCGGTACTCGACGAGTACCGCCATGTGCCGAGCAGAGCGATGCTCGAGCCGATCCGAGCATCGGCCGAGCACGCTCGCTCATCACTAGTCTTGAACGGAGTGGATGAGGGCCGACAGACGGGTGCCCAAGGAGTTGAGGGCATCGCTCAAATTGGCAGGTTCCGTCTTCTGTTGTGGGCTCACTCGTACTGTAATGTAAGCTATTTGGATACTTCGGGAACCGGAGCAGCTGGGTAGGAGACTGAGCACCGACATAACGTTGTTCTCAAGGGAAAAATATATATTCTAATAACAACACACCCATGACTTTGGAGGAGGGGCAGGTGGAGAAGATTTAATGGTCAACTTGTTCTTTTCTCCAGATATACTTCTGCTACTGCCTCAGGCTCATCACTGGACCCAGTCATGGCAAGTGGAACCTTCATCATCCATCTTCCATGTTACTGCTATTGTTGATCCCATTCCCTTTCAGCTGCCTAATCATCCTGCTGCTTAAACAACTCAGCAGCAGCAGTATGAACAACAGTTGCAACTCAGGAGGACATTTATATATAACCATTTAGCACATAGAAATTATTGTTTTGCTTTTGGGACTTCATATTCACTATATTACCACAATTAGATTATTATTTTAATTTTATTTTATATATATTTTTATGTTTTATTTAGTCCAATTTTTCAGGCTCATGCTGACCCAGTTATTGACAGGATTCTCCAGAATTCCTTGTTAGTGTCAGAGCCAGTGGGTCCTCAGATTTTTTTGATGAGTTTATATCTGGTAAACTTTTCCATTATACTGTTTACTGTATAGTCTCAGGATTGTGTGGAGCAGTGCTAGATTTGGCTAGTGTCCAGTGGGTGCACAGTTCACAGTTTCACACACTGGAGACCATTATGGTTTATAGTCTTTCACAACAAAATACTGGATCAAACAATAGGTATTTTTAAGGTTATTATTTTTACTGTTTTTATTAAACCTATTTTGTCTGAGCTGACACAATGGTATATCGTATCATTCAGCATGAAGCTTTATATGGTGTAAATTTGGCACTTCATACTACTTATACATTTTTTATAAATAAAATAATACTTTTAATGTGTTTAATAAATTAATAATAATAATATTTGAAACCTGTACATAACATACATAATGAATATATATGAAATATGTAGTAAAAATAGTATATAAGATCTTCAAGAACATATTTTTAAGTACAATGGAGCAAACTGCAGGAAAACATGCCATCTTTTATATAGAGATCAAGGTTCTTTAGAGACAGGTGGTCCAGGTAGCAGCCTTTTATCTGATAACAGTTTATGATGTGACATGAAGTGTCAGGGGAATGTATAGTTCTGAGGGAATCACAGAGCTTTGTCATCTTAAGGAAGCTGACAGGTTCAGCACTGAAAGATGGAGAAATGTACTGATAGCAAACAAAAAACATGAATATATAGCAATGTATTTCTTTTTCTTTTTTTTTTCAAACCTCCACAGACCTAAATGTACTGTGACATATAATCACATTCAAGTTCTCAATGAGCAAAAACCAGTAGCTAGCAAAGAATTGAAAGTAATATATATATATATATATATATATATATATATATATATACACAAAGTTTGTGGTGGTGGAGCACTCACTATAATAATAAATGTAACTTGCCTGGGTGCCAGCCTTGAAAAGATGATGAATATCCAATGAAAAACAAATTGCACCTTAGGCCTTTCTCAATCTTGAGAAAGCCTAAGGTAAGGCCGAAACGTCGATTTCATTAAATCAGCACAAGTTTTTCACCAACAAAAGACCTGTGAGTGCAGTTTGTTTTCCATTATATATATATATATATATATATATATATATATATATATATATAGAGAGAGAGAGAGAGAGAGAGAGAGAGAGAGAGAGAGACTTTTGTATAGATTGTAAAACATTTTTAGCCTACTGACTGATGTAAAATATGTCAAAATGCTATGTATAACATTCCCATGTATTTGCCACTTTTCTGTATATGTTTTCAACATATGAAATATATTAAAGAAAGTTTGTTAACAGTCTGTTAGAAAATATGTGTACTTTTCTAACTCCTCCTTCTTTATACAGAAAAAGTTAGAATGCGATTTGTACAAAACATTAAAGATATATTTCAGTACACAAGTAAAAGTGACATAAAGGACTCAAAACTAAATAATGGTATATATATTTACACTGCTAACATTTTAATGAAATATGTATTACACTTTTTTTTATTAAAGTTTTTGGTTTGAATGTCAAATATGGCTCCTGAGGGTATCCATCACTAATCATCCAGATTAAGAGCTTACACTTGCTCTTGACTGAATTCAGTTTTGTCAGCCTAAATTCTGATTTCTGTTTTGTTTAATATCCTAACTATGCAAATTACACATATCTAGTCATACCAGGAGTGGAGCAGACCAGAAATCTGGAAATTGAGAATGCAGTGAAACAGAAAAGAAAATGGATGTGAGGCACACACACATACACACACACACACAAACACACACATGAAGATGATACAACAAAACCTCCAGGCTGGCTGAATGAGCAATATTTTACTAATATTTCTTAAAACTCAAACTAGAAAATTGTTGATAAAGTTTATAATAAAAACAGAAATGTTTAGCTTTTTGATTTTACCATCCACATATGAATAAAAATAATGTAGTTAATGTAATGTACTTATAAATCTAATAGAAAAGACTAGCAACAAATGAAGCATAATGCAGCTCTTAATGATTGTCAGTAGTGGTGAAAGTAAGTTATTCCAGAGAGATAATACAGTATTGTTAATGCTCCTAACAAACCAAACTGGTTTCAAAATCATGGATACTAATGTCTAATTTCATTGAAGTTAGTATCTATGAAATGGGATGGGATGCATTTAAATCACACATTATTATTTAACCTCAGGAAAAAAGTTGCCAAAAATCTGTATTTTAGGGAACAAGCTCAAAACAGGTTGACTAAAAAATATATAATTATACTCAACAGCCTTGTGAGCATACATAGAAACAATTTTATTTCTAATCATCTTCTGCTTTTATATTCACAGAGGAATGCATCATTTAAACTGCCACAGAACAATGAGCCTTAATAGGCACTAATGAAATTGCTAGCTGTGGTAATTATTACCTAAATTAATCTCAGTGTATTCAGCTATTGGCATAAAGAACATGATGCAGGCAAACAGACATAAAAGAATATGTTTTCATATTTATACTGATAGAATTTGGTGGTCATCCGATACATGTGGCATTGTAAGCAACTAAAGCTAGTACATATTGAGTGTATAAATGTATTTATTTATTATTTATTTGTTTAGAAAACATTTTATCAGGAAGAATACAGTGAAATTTCTCTTGTTTTCAAATATATCCTGGAGAGCTTTTATAAGACATAGGACATAAGACATAAATACACATACGCAAAATTATATACAGTTTCATATTGTTTTTAGAGACAACAAAGCCATTATTTTTAGGGATATGAGACTAGGAGATATTCCTGAGTTGGTTATTTCAGGTTTTCATATATCTGTAGGAGAAGGCAGATCAACCCACTTCTCTCTTGTATTGTGGGATTCTCAGTGAGTTGTTAGCAGTGGAGTGGAGGTTATAGTTTGTATGGAAAGCTGGAGTGAGCATACTGCTCAGGTAGTCTATTAGCTTTCTAGAGAAGTGGTTATAAACTAGGCAAGAAAGGTAAAGGGTACATCTAAATTCAAGTGTTAACCATTTTAGGTCTTTAAACATATCGCAATGATGGGTAGTGTAATAACACTGGAGGACAAAACAACATAGTCAATTATACAGCATGTCAAGTTTACCAAGAGGGATTTGTAGTGTAGAAGTACATACATACCCATAGTCTTTGACTGGCATTAACATCTGTACAATAATACTTTTTCTTACCAGGGGAGTTAGGATTTGTTTCTAAACAGAACACCTATTTTATGATAAAGTTTGGAGTCCACTGGGGTCAAGTACGATTAGACTTTGCTATGTTGGTTAAATGAGTATTGTGGAGTTTATGTAATTTGTGCTTTGTAGAAATATCATTAGGATTATGATTATGTTTTGACAGTGTTTAAAAACAGCTTGACTTTAGCTATCCAGATTCCAACTTTAGAGAAGTCACCCAGCAACACTGCTTCAAACTGTGATATATTTGGATTTTTAGTGTACATTATTGTTTCATCTGCACACATGTAACCAGATGTTGCTTTTCAAATAGTGGACAATAATAGAGCCTTGGAAAACCCCACTTGTTACTTTGAGTGGAAGGGAAACATTGTCAACAATAGACACATATTGTTTACTTTCTGATAAATAAGATCAGAACCAATTTAGAGAATCATTACCCAATCATATGTGTTTGGTCTACTGTATCAAAGGCCTTTGAAAAATCAATGATTGATCAGTCATGCCTCATGTGTTTGCTCGATCAAAACATTTAAATCCTTGGTAATGCCTCATCTAGGTTATGGAGTACAGTTTTGGACACCAGGTCTTAAAAAAATACATTATTGTATTAGGAAAATGCAGAGACATGCAACAAAACTGATTAAGGAATTGGAGTATCTGAGTTATTAAGAGAGACAAACTGGTTTTGTTTACTTTCGAGAGATTAAGGGGTGATGTTATTACGATTTACAAATATATTCAAGGTCAATACAAAGAACTTTCTAAGAAACTAGGTACTCAAAGAGCTCGACAAAGAACAAGAGGCCATCCATTAAGCCCTTAAGGACCAAGGACATTTTGTTTGGAGAGACATGGGAAATTTATGCTAAAGAAGAATTGCAGAAAATACCATTCATATATTCCTCATTTGTGAAATATATCTACATAAATGGTTTAATTTTCACATAAAATTGTGCTTAGATTTCACATGGATAAAACTGCATACTAAAACATAAAGGAGACATTCTGGTGGATATCATAGCTTTCTGGTGACAGACACTAAAACTATGCTTTAAAATTAAATATTTAAGTAAGAAGAATAGAACCCCAATTGACTACAGCTTTCCTCTAGGACCTCCAACTGGGTTAAACTCATAAAAAAAGAAAACAAAAATTCCTTATATTAAGAAAAGTGGTGAATTCAGGAGCAAACCATCTGCAGCAGAGAGGTCTCAAAAGCATTGCTTTTGAATGGGTTGGTGTCCTCTTTAGAATTCACAAAGCTAAAAGATCCATTTAAATCAACGGTAATATGTATTTGTATCCTATAAGGCAGTTGGTTTTCCCCAGTATGGTACCAGCCTCAGTGATATTCTTGAATGCAATGTTATGTAATAAAAATATATAACCTCAAAAAAACTAATTTTCCACAGATTGTTTTAAATGTACTCCGTATGATCTGGGTTGTGTAGAAAAACAGAGAACATAGAAGGAACAGTAAAAATGGGCCCTTTACTCATTCAGTGCCTTAACATTTTAGATATATCTTCACTTAGTTTGATGGGGATACATATATTTTCTAACTCACTGATGGGGCAGAATAGATTTAGGAATTTGTGTTTCAGCGACTTGATACATTAGTTAAACTGTTCGACTCCAGTGGATTAAATAAAGCCTCAATTCCATATGCTATTGCTTCATGTACAATGTTTTATGAGATAGCTGACATGCTTATACATTATGCGCTGTGCTTATTAATAGGAATGGGATTTAAGTCTTGTTTTCTTTTTGTGGAAATGCCATTTTTGCAAGAACTTTGCAATTTTTGCTTTCTTTGGCTGCTAGAATTCCCACTGCAATACTAGTGGGAGCTGAACACCAGTATATAGTATTCTACCACCACATCATCATCATGGCAAGGTTGTAAGGTCATACATGGAAAATGAATACTGCAGGGCTTAAGTGGTTGTTACTGGACTGAAATGGTTCCCATATATCAATGCAGCTTTAAAAGGATGATCTGAGAACCCTACCTCAGGATCTGATATGCATTTCTATAAAGGGTAACTTTTGAATTCCCTCAGGTGTCTGTATGCAGTAGCAGCATAGAGGTGAATCTGATTGAGCCTGCCTTGTCTGTGAGTATGACACCAGGTACACTATGGTGGTGCTGGTCATGAAGAGGGTGGTAATAATGGTGATGTTGTTAAGAGTGAAATGAGAGCATTCTTAGCTCAAACAAATAAAAAGTAGAAGAGAGATTCTCAGACATGGTGTTTGCTAATTTATTTCTTGATAAGTCGTCTGCGCCCCAAGTGTCAAAAGATCAGGCTTATCTTGCTATAGGCCTCAGGTTGCTAACTAATTTTTCAAGAACATATCCTTCAGCAAGGTAAGCCTTGACATTTTTTCCATTTTGTTGTGGTGGGCTAGTGGACTGACAGCTGATAACAAGTGACTGATAGTGGTGGCTTATTGATTTCTCATGGGTCATTACTCAGTACCAATCAATGAATACAAATAATTAACCCTCAATGCAATGACCTGTGCATACACTACAGGGTGTACAGTCTGTAGATGTTAATTTATACCCTGTATCATGTTATTCTTCACCACATTACATTTGTGGACATATATAGGGGTGGGTGAAAGCTCGTGCCATGTTCCCGGCCAAAATTCTTTGCCATTTTTTCAATGGTTAGAAAGTTTCCGCCCATTGATTTACGTGTTTTTCGCCTTTTTGCTATATATATATATATATATATATATATATATATATATATATATATATATATATATATAAAAAAAAATAAATATGTATTTGCGAAAGTGACACACAATAGAAGCAGCTACAGAGAAAGGTAGACGATCTGTGCTGTTCTGCTGTTATTTGATTGGAAAATTGAGACAGGAGAGGCTCAGTGACTGCTATCACTATGATAAAGTTTAAAAATAGTAAAAGGAGGAACTGGAAGGACCCTTATGTGTCCACTGAGTCTGAGGAGGAGGAGGAAGTGAGCAGTACTGAACCAATGGTATCCAGTCCCCCTAAATCACCCCTAGGGATCTTGAGGAGTTTAATGGGAAGGGAGGAAGAAAAGTGTAGTACTAGTGAGAGTAGGACAGGTCAGCTGCCTGTGCCTGCTGCAAGATGTGCTGCCCCTGCTGTGACTATTGCTGTACCTGCTGCCAGATGTGCTGTCCCTGCTGCCACTAGTGCTGTGCCTGCTGTCAGACATGCCACTGCTACCACCATTGTTGTGCCTGCTGTCAGATGTGCTGCCTCTGCTGCCACTAGTGCTATGTCTGCTGTTAGGTGTGCTGTCCCTGCTGCCACCAGAGCTGTGCCTGCTGCCATTGCTGAACCAGCTGCCACCAATACTGTGCCTGTTGCCAGTGCTGAACTTGATGTGGTTGGTGTTAGTAGTAGTAGCATTAATGGTGAAGCAGCTGGTGGGACTAGTGTTAGGGGATTGGTAGGGGAAGCATTTGAAAATATCCAGACTAGTGGTCAAGAGAGCCCATACCATTCCTCTGGCCCTGGGAGTCCCCTTCACTACAATGTCCAAATGGAACATGATCCTGAAGAGGCCAGACTTATTAGTGGATAGCAGGCTCAGAAATAATAATACACCACCACCAGCAGCAGGAGAACAGATCAGCTGTCTGTGCCTGCTGCTACTGCTGCCAGACTGCCTTCTCCATGTCACCAAGAAATCAGCAAGTGTGACATTAGGTGGCATTGCTTGTCACCTGCTCGTTACCTCCTTCAACCTCCAACCAACAGTGAAATATCTGTAATAGAGCAGAAGCAGCATGTAGGGACGAGTGGTGGTGGTGGATCATGCTGGAGAAGCTGGGGTGGAAGAGACATTGATGGTTTTTTTAGCAGAATCTGAGAAGGAATAGGAGACAGGGATGAGGATGGGCATAGCCATCACCACCAGCAGTGAGCTTTTGGAATTTGCAACTGCTTTAATTCCTGTTGCTGCTGAGTTTCAAGTAGAGATGGGTGAAAGTTGTTGCTGTGTTCCCGTGACATATTATCATGGTGCAGTTTTTCTACTTGTCACTCTCGCTTGTGCGGCACTCCGATTGGTTGAGCCTGTTTGGCCCGCCCCTGGTGACCTTTTTATTCTGGGCTAGTGGCACCTGTCAGGTGCCCTTTCGTGGTGTTCCTGAGCCAGTTTTCCTGTGCTGTGTTCCTGCGTTCCTGATTTCCGGTGTACCGACTTGGCTATCTCTGACTATGATCCAGTGTTCCTGTTCCGTGATTTGACCCGGCCTGGCTGATGTTCCTGATTGTTTCCTGAGCCGGCTTGTCTGAGAACCTGCTCCGTGATTCGACCCGGCCTGGCTGACATTCCTGCCTGTATCCTGATCCTGCTTGTCTGAGAACCAGTTCTGTGACTCGACCCGGCTTGCTGACGTTCCTGCTCCTTGACCTGTTCCAGCTACTGCGGCCCGGTCTACGTTCCTGTCTGCCTGTCGCCACGGCGACATTGTGACTGTCCCACTTGCTGTTCTGTACGGCATTAGAGGTTGCCATGCTGTGCTGGTTCCTGCCTCTGAGCCGCTTCCTGCTGAGCTGTGTTCCAACAATTGCGCTGTTAACCCATGCAGAGCTGTGTCCCAACTACCGAGCTGTTAACTGTGCAGAGCTGTGTTCCAACTACCAAGCTGTTAACTAGTGCAGAGCTGTGTTCCATCTATCGAGCCGTTAACCCGTGCAGAGCTGTGTCCCGGTCCGGGCCTTCAGTCTATATAGAGAGTTGCTTTGTGCTGAGCCGTTCCTCTCCTTGCAGTCCGGTGTAGCTCATTACCGTGCCCGGTGGCGCACGGCTCTGGCTGCTTCTGTGCACGTCTCTGTGGTTACGCCCTTGGGGGCTATTGGTCTAAGCTCTTGCTATTCAGTCACTACTACTACGCCCGAGGGGGCTATTGGCTCAAGCTCTTGCAATCCAGCTCCTTCCATTACGCATGTGGGGGTTATTGGCTCAAGGTCTGGTAGCTCAGTTGTTTCCGTTATGCCCGTGGGGGCTATTGGTCCAAGCTCTTGCAATCCAGTTCCTGCCACTTCACCTGTGGGGGCTAGTGGCTCCAGCGCTGGTAACTCAGTTGTCTCGCTCTAGCACTGGCAGTCTACTCACTCTGTTCATACGCCCGTGGGGGCTACCATTCAAGTACAACAGGCTCTGGGTGGCAGATTCCTCAGTGTTACAGTCTGTTGGTGTTGAGTCTTCTCCACCATTCTCCACCTTTAACACCTTGGGCGTGCCAAACAACACAACTGAGATGGACTGATTATTCCACTAACCCTTTGTGTATCAGTACTCAGTGCCTGTCAGTGCTTGCTCTCTGTTCTACTATATTGTATATTGTGCATACTAGTGCCTTTCTGCTATCACACAGTGCTACTCTTAGGGGGCATTCTCTGTCATTTATTTTGTTCTTAATAAAATTGCATTTTATTTCACCTACTGGTCTGAGTGTCTTGAAAACTGTGACAGTAAGAAAGGGCCATGACCTCAGACAGTAAGGGTGAGAGTAATGCACAAAACATCCACTGGAGAATGGATGTGCACGAACAGCTCCTAGACCAATTGGCATTGGCCTTACAAATGTTACTTGAGCGAACGGTACACCTCGACAAGCCAAGCCAAAATCCGGTGGTCCCCCCAGTTACGACACTGGACAATCAGTCTGTGGCTCCTCCTGCTCCTCCCAGAGGGCTAACGGCGGCGGCGCCGTTACCATTAAGATATGATGGCCAACCTATCCTATGCAGGGGCTTTATTAATCAATTGGAGATCTTTCTAGAATTAATGCCCCAGGCATTTCCTAACGACTGTAGTAAGGTCGGATTTATGATCTCCCTGCTGACGGGCAGAGCACTGGCATGGGCCAACCCTCTCTGGGAGAATGTCAAACCCTGCACTCGGAACTTTGATGAATTCGTAAGACAGTTCCGTAGAGTGTTTGAGGTTCCGGGTAGAACTGCCTCTGCTGCCAAGAGGTTAATGGAAATACAGCAGGGTGAGCGTACATTGGGCGATTACGCCATTGAATTTTGGACCTTGGCAGCAGAGGTTGGTTGGAACAACGAGGCACTGGTGGCAGCATTTGCACAGGGCATGTCCGATACCATTAAAGATGAAATTGCTGCCAGGGAGCTACCCAGTGGCTTGGATGATTACATTGAGTATGTCATGCTCATTGATTCTCGCATTCACGAGAGACGGTTGTCAAGAAGGGCAAGATCCAGAAGTATTGGGCAGGGTAATCCTTTTAACCCACCCTCTCCTCCCATTCCTCCTGAGCAGTTCCCAGAGGCAAGTGAACCAATGCAACTAGGGTTCACCAGACTTACTAAGGAGGAACGGGCTAACCGCGAAAGGCTGGGATTATGCTTGTACTGTGGCAAGGCTGGGCACCTATTACGTACATGTCCGGTAAAGCCAGGAAACGGACGCACCTAGGTGGTGTACAGCAGTCCCGTGATTCGTGCATGCAGAAACCTATCATCCAGGTGGCATTTTCTTGGGCAGACCTTTCTGTATTGGTTATGGCACTGGTTGATTCTGGTGCAGCAGGATATTTTATGGATCAGTCTTTTGCCTAGTTGCATAAGATTCCATTACTCAAAAGGGAGTTTCCACTAGCCATTGAAGCCATCGATGGCCGACCTCTTGAACCTGCTTTCATCACTATGGAGACTATTCGTATTTCTATGACGGTTGGGGCTCTTCACAAGGAAAAATTACGCTTCCAGATAATTCGTTCTCCGCATCATGCAGTCATACTGGAGTTCCCCTGGCTTCTATTACACAACCTGCAGTTTGACTGGCAGAGGCGTGAGGTTAAGTCTTGGTCTGAATACTGTGTTAAGAACTGTCTGTCTGACCCTGTCAAGATTTGTTGTACCTCCCCCTCCTTGCCAGCTGAATACCAGGAATTCAGTGACGTATTCAGCAAGGGGGAGGCTAGCGCATTGCCCTCACATAAACCCTATGATTGCGCTATTGATCTGGCCCCGGGTGTGGTGCCTCCCAGGGATCGCATTTATCCACTGTCCTGTGAGGAGACCAGGGCTATGGAGGAGTATATAGAGGATGCTCTCAAGAGAGGGATTATTTGCAAGTCTTCCTCTCCAGCTGGTGCTGGGGTTTTTTTTGTAAAAAAGAAAAATGGTGAGCTAAGGCCGTGTATCGATTAACAAGCTTATGCCTAAGAATGCCTACCCCATTCCACTCATAACTGAATTATTTGACAGGTTAAAGGGATCGTCCATTTTCACTAAACTTGTTCTCAGAGCTGCGTACAACCTGATCAGAATCAAGGCAGGAGATGAGTGGAAGACGGCATTCAATACCAGATCTGGGCATTATGAATATCTGGTTATGCCATTTGGGCTATCTAACGCACCGGCAGTATTCCAGGAATTCATTAATGACATCTTTCGTGATATGCTACAATCCTGCGTGGTAGTCTATCTCGATGATATTTTAATTCACTCTGCCAACCTCACGCAGCACGTTAAGGATGTCTCTGAGGTTTTGTTACGACTATGTAAAAACAAACTATTTTGTAAACTTGAGAAATGCGAATTTCACAGGTCCCAAGTACCCTTCCTAGGGTTCGTGATTTCAGTCAATGGCATTGCTATGGACCAGGAGAAGTTGGCTGCAGTACTACAGTGGCCGCTCCCTAAAGGGTTAAAGGCAATCCAACGCTTTCTGGGCTTTGCCAGTTATTATAGGAAATACATTCAGAACTTCTCTATGATTGTTAAACCATTGTCTGACTTAACACGCAAAGGTGCTACTCCCTCTCAATGGCCCGAGGCAGCGGAGAACGCTTTTGAGACACTTAAGTCCGCTTTTGCCTCAGCTCCAGTACTGACCCACCCCAACCCTGCCCTACCATTCACATTGGAAGTCGATGCCTCTGAATTTGGGGTTGGGGCAGTACTCTCCCAACGATCGGTGGAGGGTGGTCCACTGAAACCTTGTGGGTTCTTTTCCAAGAAACTCTCTGTTGCCCAAAGCCACTATGAGATTGGTGACAGGGAACTCTTAGCCATTATCCTGGCACTTAAGGAATGGCGTCACCTACTGGAGGGCACTCAGAACCCAGTACTAATTTTAACCGATCATAAGAACCTGACATATCTCTCTGAAGCTAAGAGGTTGTCCTCACGGCAGGCTAGATGGGCACTTTTCCTGTCCCGGTTTAATTTTATAGTGTCCTATCTACCTGGTTCTAAGAATGTTCTAAGAGTGTTTTTACTTTTAACCTTTGTCTGAGTGTCAGAAAACCGTAACAGTACGAAAGGGCCATGACCTCTGACGGTAAAGGTGACGGTAATACACAGAACCTCCACTGGAGGATGGACGTTCACGGGTAACGCCTGGACCAGTTGGCTCTGGCCATGCAAACCTTACTAGAACGTAAGGTACACCTTGATAAACCCAACCAAAATCCGGCGGTCCCCCCAGTTATGACACCGGATAACATTGCTGGGCAAATGGTTGCTTCCTCCAGAAGTTTAACGGCGGCGCCGCCGTTACCGCTAAGATATAATGGCGAACCCACTCTGTGCAGGGGGTTTATTAACCAGCTAGAGATATTCTTAGAACTGACACCTCAGGCCTTCCTGAACAATCATAGCAAGGTGGGATTCATGATATCTCTATTAACTGGTAAAGCCCTGGCATGGGCTAACCCTTTATGGGAAAAGGCCAAACCATGTACACTGAACTTCGATGAATTTGTCAAAAGGTTTCAGAGAGTATTCGAGCTACCTGGAATAATGAGGCGTTGGTAGCAGCTTTTGCCCAAGGGTTATCAGACGCTAGTAAAGATGAGATTGCGGCCAGAGAAGTGCCTACAGATTTGGACGAGTACATAGATTACGTTATGCTCATTGATACGCGCATACACGAGAGGCGCCAGGCAAAGAGGGCAAGATCCAAAACCTATGGGCACGATGGTTCTTTAAACCCACCCTCGCCTCCCAATCCTCCTGACCGGGTATCCGAACCAGGTGAGCCTATGCAACTCGGGTTCACCAGACTGTCTAAGGAGGAGCTTATATTGTGGTAAAAATGGGCACATACTACGTACATGTCCGGTACGGCCAGGAAACGCACGCACCTAGGGTACCTTGGGGGACAGGCCCTAGGTGGTGTACAATCGTCCCCAGATCCCTGTTCCAAAAAACCACCATTCCGGTGAGTTTCCTCATAGGTAATTTGCCCCCGGGAGTGGTGCCACCGAGGGGCAGGACGTACCCATTGTCCGTTGATGAAAATAAGGCCATGGAGGAATACATTGAGGATACCCTTAAATGGGGAATCATTCGAAAATCATCCTCTGCGACAGGTGCAGGGTTTTTTTTGTGAAAAAGAAAAGTGGTGAATTACGACCATGTATTGATTACCGTGGACTTAATAAGCTCATGTCCAAGAACGCATACCCCATACCACTCATTATGGGGTTATTTGACAGGTTGAAAGGCTATTCTATATTTACGAAACTCGATTTACGTGCCGCCTACAACCTGATAAGGATCAGGGCCGGGGATGAGTGGAAAACGGAATTCAATACTAGGTCTGGACACTATGAATATTTAGTCATGCCTTTTGGATTATGTAATGCACCTGCTGTATTTCAAGAGTTCATCAATGATATCCTCCGCGATTTGCTACAGTTCTGTGTAGTTATATACCTTGATGATATATTGATTCACTCTGCTAACCTAACCCAGCACATCCAGGATGTGTCAGAGGTGCTGCTCCAGTTACGCAAGAACAAATTGTTCTGTAAATTAGAAAAATGTGAATTTCGTTGTTCCAAAGTACCCTTCTTGGGTTTTGTAATATCTAAGGAGGGCATTGCCATGGATGAAGAAAAATTGGCAGCAGTCCTACAAAGGCCGCGACCAAAAGGGTTAAAAGCTAGCCAACGGTTCTTGGGCTTTGCCAATTATTACAGGAAATTCATTTAGAATTTTTCCACCATTGTAAAACCTCTTTCTGACCTCACGCACAAGGGCGCTAATCCCTCTCAATGGTCTGATGCTGCGGGGAAGGCCTTTGAAACCCTCAAATCTGCGTTTGCCTCCGCTCCTATACTGTCCCACCCCAATCCCTCCCTACCGTTCACGTTAGAGGTCGATGCCTCGGAGGTTGGGGTAGGGGCAGTTCTTTCCCAACGTCCCAAGGAGGGTGGCAACCTGAGACTGTGTGGCTATCCAGTGCCCAAAGCCATTACGAAATTGGCGATAGGGAATTGTTGGCTATCATCCTGGCATTAAAAGAATGGCGACATTTATTAGAAAGCACAAGAACCCCAGTATTAATTCTTACGGACCATAAAAACTTGATTTACCTTTCAGAGGCTAAAAGGCTGTCCTCTCGCCAGGCTAGGTGGGCACTATTCCTGTCAAGGTTCAACTTCATAGTGTCCAACTTGCCTGGGTCAAAGAACATTAGGGCAGATGCTCTATACAGACAGTTCTGCACAGACGGTGAGAGGGATGAAGCCCCGTTTCCTATCATTCAGCCAGATAGGATTCTGGCTATGATATGTACCAGTATCACTTCGCCACTGGGGGAGCAAATTTTGGCATCTCAAGCTCGGGCACCCCCAGAAACCCCAGTTGGCAAGTGCTTTGTGGATGAGCCTTTCCGTACCCGTTTACTCAAGACCTATCACTCATCTAAGGCAGCTGGGCATATTGGGAGGGATCAGTTGGCATGGGCACTATCACAAATGTTTTGGTGGCCCTCTATGAAAGCTGATTCTTCTGCATTTACGGCTGCCTGTGCCACCTGTGCCCACGCTAAGACTCCCAGACATCTCCCAGTGGGTCTGCTCCAACTGTGCCTAATGGTGAATGCCCCTGGTCCCACATATCCATTGATTTTTTGGGAGAGTTGCCGGTATCTAAGGGCTATACATTTATCCTGATGGTGGTAGATAGGTTCTCGAAGATGGCTCATTTCGTGACCCTCTCTGGTCTTCCTTCGGCCCAGGAACTGGCAATAGTTTTTGCCAGAGAAGTATTTCGCTTGCACGGGGTTCCCAGAGTGATAGTGTCAGACCGAGGGAGTCAATTTGTGTCGAGATTCTGGGCATACAACTGTCCTTCTCCACCGCCTACCACCGCTGAAAGTGCCAATCAGGGACTGGAGCAGTTTCTGCGATGCTTCGTGACTGATCATCATGAAAATTGGGCAGACCTGTTGCTGTGGGCAGAGTTTGCCAGGAACTGTGCAGTTAATTCATCGTCTGGGAGCTCCCCATTTCTTGTTAATTATGGGTTCCAGCCATGTCTGCTCCCAGACTCGTTTCAGTCACAACAGATTCTGGCTCTGGATGAGCACATCAAGCAGCTCCGCTCCACTTGGGCACAGGTGCAGAGGTCCCTCAGCCAGTCCTTCCAGAGACATCAGCGGCATGCCAATCGCAGACGGCTGCCAGCGGTATCCTTCCAGGTTGGGGACAGGGTATGGCTTTCCTCCAGAAATCTCAATCTGCAAGGGCCATCCAACAAATTGGCTCCCCGGTTCATTGGTCCGTTCAAAATTATCCATAAGGTTAACCCCGTGGCATACGCACTGGAACTCCCCACATCAATGCGCATCCACAATGTGTTCCATGTGTCACTTTTGAAGCCCTTGGTATGCAACCGCTATACTACCACTCCGGTGGTTCCTGGGCTGGTGGATGTTCAAGGCCAAGAGGAATACGAAGTCCAGAGTATTATTGACGCCCGGAGATTTAGAGGCAAATTGCAATATTTGGTCCACTGGAAAGGTTACGGGCCTGAGGAGCATTCTTGGGTCGATCAGAAGGACCTTCACGCTCCACGATTATTGCGCAATTTTCACTCTAAATATCCTCAGAAACCTAGACCCTCAGGCAGGGGAGGGGGTCTTTGAGAGGGGGGTACTATCACGGTCCCCGTGATTCCCTATCAATCTCTGTGATGATACCTGCGCATTGGAGGAGGCTGATTGGCCCGCCCAGGATGTTCCTTTATATACTGGGCCTATGGCACCTGTCAGATGCCCTTTCGTGGTGTTCCTGATCCTGCGCCTTGTTGCTGTGTTCCTGCGTTTCCAGTGTACCGACCCGGCTCGTCTGACCATTCTCTGTTCCGGTTCCGTGATTGACCCGGCTTTGGCTGACGTTCCTGCTCCGTGATTCAACCCGGTTCTGGCTGACGTTCCTGCTCCGTGATTGACCCAGCTTTGGCTGACGTTCCTGCTCTGTGATTCGACCCGGTTCTGGCTGACGTTCCTGCTCCGTGATTGACCCGGCTTTGGCTGACGCTCCTTTTCCGTGATTGACCCGGCTTTGGCTGACGTTCCTGATTCATGATTGTCCTGGTTCTGGCTGACGCTTCCTGCTCCGTGATCGCATCCTGTTTTCCTGGTCGCCTACCGGCGACATTCTGAACTTTGCTTAGCATCGCTCTGACTAATCACTTCTCTGCTAGCCGAGCTGTGGCTTCCGTTACCGAGCTGCCTTATAGCCTTGCTGAGCTGTTGTCTCCGTAATCGAACCTGCGCTAAACCCTTGCTGTGCTGGTTGCCTCCGTTATCGAGCCTGCATCCATACACTTGCCAAGCCTGTACGTTTCATCCAAGCCTATTTCACTACTGAGCCTGTGCCTTAGCGACCTAGCCTATCCATTCACACAAGCAGAGCAGTTTCCGTTCCGGTGGTCGGTCTGCACCATGGTTGTACCTCCTGGTGCTAGTGGTCTCACATTGCTCTTGCAGTGTGTTGCTCCGTGACGGCACCGGAAGAGTGTCTCGGCTCTGGTCTCCAAGTGCTCACTGTGTTACGCTATCGCACTACCAGTGCGTTGGCTCAATATCGCTTGTGCAGTGTTGGTTATTACTGGCATCCAAGGGGTGTTCTGGCTCTGTTTCCGTTGGCACGCAGGGTTTCTTCCAGTTGCGAGTACTAAGGGCTATTCATGTTCTAAGTCCATTTGTTCCAGCAGTGGCTTTCATCCTGTACATTCCTCTAAGGAGGTATTAGCTCAGCTCTGGTTTGTCTTTGCTGTTCTCTTGGGTGTCTTATATTACAGCTATCTGAGAGTGATTCAGTTCAGTTGCCTACTACACCCTTCCTTTGCACCATCAAGAGACTGATATTTACTGCTGGGCGTTGGCTATTACCATCACAGAGACTGAACAGTTGCTCTCACACTAACCCTTGTCCAGTCATTTATTTTTGATTATTATATTTTGCTCATATGTATTTGAGTCTGTCTACTGTCATTACTGTTCATGCCTGTCCTGGCCACCAGGGGTGCTGTCCTTTGATTTTATTTCAATAAAACTGTGTTTTTACTTTTAACCTTTGTCTGAGTGTCAGAAAACCGTAACACCTGTTCCCTATCCCTCCCCGCCTGAATCAATAGGTGAGGCAGAGTTCAAAGAGGAGGAAGAATAGAGAAACCCAGACAGAGACTGGAAGTTCCATGATGAGTGAAACAACTAGCTCACGTTCTTCTTCTAGGTTAGCTACATCTTCTGTGATAGCCACACTGTTGATGTTAGAATGTCAGCATACAAAATGTGAGAGGCTTCTGAGGATGAACAGCAGGACAATGGCCTGTCCTACTGATAGTCACTGCTCAGAAGCATCACGTTTTAGCTCTCTAATGCCATTGCAGATGAGAAATTTCCACGTACATATTAAACTAATCCCGTCCAAAAATGTGGTCCAGTTCCAAAATGACAGGCAAGTCCCCCCTGCACTGGAACACCGGCTAACCCCGACAAATGTTTCGGCCTTGTTGGGCTCATCAGGAGTGTGCAGCTGGATTCCCTAGGCACTGAGAGCAAGGGGTCCATGTCTGGATTACCCTTCACTCCTAGGGAGGCCCCCTAAGAGTATTCAAAATCAGCATACAAAATGCTTCTGAGGAAGAACAACAGCACAATGGTCTGTCCTAAGGCTAGTCACTGCTCAGAAGCATCACGTTTTAGCTCTCTATTGCCATCACAGTAGAGAAATGTGGCAGTTTGTCTCTGCCCATTGCACACTGTGCGGTGAACTGACCACACATGGCAGTGTGGTGAAGGAGAATCGCAACCAGGGCATCAAGCAGCATCTGAGGAGATTCCATCCTTCAGAATATGCTAAGATGATCACAGGGTGGGTTCATCATTACTATTAAACTGTCAGCAAGTTGTCATGTGTCCTTAGCGGATTCTGGACAAATGGTATAGTGACAGCAGCAGTTCTTGGTTTCTGGTGTCATGGTGTTTGGATACAGTTTTGCCCCCAGATGTTATTTACCACACACACACACACTGTGCACATTGCAGTTGCTGATGAAAGGCACAGCTCTCATGGATAACATTTCTATTCTAATAACAACACACCCATGATTTCGGAGGAGGAGCAGGTGGAGAAGAATTATTGGACAACTTCTTCTTTTTTCCACATAGACTGGGGGCTAGTTATGGTGCTGCTACTGCCTCAGGCAGGTTAAGGACCCATGACAGTAGTTAAGGACCCAAGAGCATGGTGACTGCAGTTTCTATTACCTAGGATGTTGACTTTAATAAGTATAAGGCTATGCCTTTATTTATGGGAGGGACTGCAGTTCTATTTAAACTCAGGTTTAGCCTGAGTTTAGCAGGGCTTAGGGATAGTTCAAAGGTTCCGTTTTACTCCATCTAGAAATGCCACGAAAACCGTGGCCCTGTCACGGTTTGATACTGTTTGTTAAAGAACACTCAGACAGTTAGGTAAGGTTAAAAGCTTTATTGAAAAAAAAATGCACACTAACCCCACTTAGGTCCAGATGAGGTCCGTACCAGGTACTTTCCCGATCTGACGCAGGTCAGGGCGAAAATAAACACACAGTAATAGCAAGCAAAATAAGTGTGATGATCTTGGACTTGTAGGCAGATTCACAGCAAAATTCAGGAACAAGAATATCCTCAACAGCCCCACACTGCAATAGGTGACACAGGCGATGGGTAATTGAAGGGCACTTCCCTAGTGGACTAGGGATAATGGAGGCAGCACAATTAGTGTACAAGTGGACACTAGGCCCTAGACTTCTAGGGTTAACGGAGGCAATACTGGCAAGACACTGGCAGAGGACTGACCCTAGGAGAGTAGGGTAAACGGAGGCAACACAGACAGGACTGTGGCAGTGACTGAACCCTAGAACACTAGGGTTAATCGTGGCAACAGATACAGTATACTGGAAACGGCTAGGCCCTAGAACACTAGGGTTAACGGAGGCAACACTGAATGGACTCTGGCAGCAACTGGACCCTAGCATGCTAGGGTTAACGGAGGCAATGCGGCTGTGACTTAGGTAGTGACTGAACCCCAGAATGCTAGGGTAAATGGAGGCAACACACACAGGATTCTGGAAGTGACTGAACCCTATAATGCTAGGGTTAACGGAGGCAACAGACACCAGATACTTGCAATATAGCGACCCTAAGCCAATAAGGTGAACTGAGGCAATGTGGGCAAAAGTGTGGTACAAACTGGACCCAGATATATAGGGTTACCGGAGACAACACAGACACTGGTGAGTGCAGGGATTGACACAGGCTCCAGGAGACTATAGGAGTGGTAAGCAAGCGGGAGAGATAGGATCGTAACGTAACCGATCTGCAACCGGTGTCTCCCAGTCAGTACACGTAGGTAATAGGCTAGTCCCGTGAATAACTGAGCTAAAACACACGGACTACAGTCAGTCAGGAGAACCACCAGACACTAGCCCAGCCAGATCGTGGTAATGGACAGTCAGCCAGTCCTTATTCAGTAACGTAAACAGACACTGAGCCAGGCCAGTTTGGTACACAAGGAGTTAGTCAGCCAGTCCAAGGTAAGCAACGGAATCAGATACTCAGCCAAGCCAGTTCGGTACACAAGGAGTTAGTCAGCCAGTCCAAGGTCAGCAATGGAATTGGATCACAGGAGCATCAGGCACTAAGCGTAGTCAGGCGAGCCGGGTCATACACGGAAACAGGAAACAAGAACTACTTGTCGCTAGATATGGGTACACCACGAAAGGCCACCTGTATAGTGACAGGAGGGCATATATAAAGACAAGTCCCAGGGAGGAGTCATAGCGCAGGGCCAATAAGAATGCAGCTAGAGTAAACGCAGAAGTAACAATGTCACTAGACAGAATCACGGCACAGTGATAGGCCCTCAGCAAACACCTCAAAAATGTCTTCTTTTTACCTACACCAAAAATGTTTTTGCTATGTTTTTCAATGGCTACAAGTTTCCTGCCCATTTACTACATGTACTTCACATTTTCACACCACAAAATTGAAGATACCAGGAAGTCAACAGGAGAAATAAGCAGCAAGAGAGCTAGAGGAGGCAGAAGGTGATTTGAGAAGGAAGTGGCCAATACCATCAAGGAAGGGTCTGGGAGTCCTGATTCCCCAGACCCTATGATGCCCATTCCCCCTACATAGTCCCTTGGATCTGAGGTAAAATAGTGTAAACTTCCAAAAAGGCACAGAGGAGGGTAACAGTGTGAACAGGACAAATCATTTGCCTGTGCCTGCTGCTACTGCTGCCAGTGTGTCTTATGATGCTCAGAAGGAGGATATGATGGCAAGTTTAACAGCAGGGGACTCTAAGTCACACTTGTCACCTGAAAGCAGTAGAGGGGGAAGTGATGAGCTGCCAGAGTAGCAGTCAAGGCAGCCCACAAAATCCCCCTGACCCTGTGATTTCCATTTCCCAATATTGTCCCTCTGGCTAAAAGTATTAGCATTAGCACACATCAGCTGCCTGTGAATTCTGCGAGTGCTGCCAGAGTGCCTTCTACACCTGTGGAAGTGATGGCAAGTGTGACAGTAGGGGACTCTCTGTCACATTTGCCATCATCACCAACCCATTTCACTCTTGTAGAGCAGCAGCAAGAGACTGGTAATGGTGGTGTTGAGGGTGATGGTGGAGCAGCTAGGGTGGAGGAGAGACTGATAGACTTTTTAGTGGAAAGCAAAAAATGAATGGGAGACAGATATGCAAATGGGGAAGGCATCACTACCAGAAGTGATATTGCTGAGTTTGCTGCTGCTGTAATTCCTGGTGTGGCTGACTTGCAAGGGCCAGATGTTGATCTGTCTCAGAAGCAGGCTGATGATGAGCAGACTAGTGTGCCACAAACCACCGTGGCCACAGTGGGAATGGGATTCAGCAGTATTGATGTGGGACTAGGACAGCTTTCACTTGCTAATGCAATAATCCTGGTCCAAGTTCTAGTTCTGATTCTGATGGAGAAGAAGCAGCATCATCATCCTCTTTCTCAGCCAGTGAAGGGAATTGTGGAGTAGAAGAAGAAATAGGCCATTAGTCTCCACCTCTGCCCCCCCTCCCGAGGTCATGGGTGTGGGACACACACACAGGCACAGTGCAGTCATCAGCAATGGCATTGTGCACTATATGTGACAAGTCAGTGAAAAAGGGAAAGGAGAGGACACACCTTGGCACAGACACCTGACCTTATGGCACCAAGAATATAGGAGGAAATATAAGAGGAAGAAGAATAGAGAAATCCAGCCAGAGCCTGAAAATTTGATTGTAAGCAAAACACCTATCTCGTCATCAGTTTCTTGCAATATGTATAATGTATAATCACAAGCATGGAATCAAGCAGCATCTGAGAAGATTCCATCCCACATAATATGCTTGTAGCCGGGGCATCCAGAGTTAGATCGTAGATGACAGGTGCTGCCCTATTGAGTGGGCCATGCCCAGGGGAAGGATGACGATGTTAGGCCTGAAATAGAGGGCCACCTTGAAGATGATAATGAGATAAGAGATGGGGGCTTCGATGATGAACGCCTGGTGGCAGAGGCTGCGGCCCATATTGGAGGGCTTGCAGACCCTCCTACAAATGCAGGCCAAGCCTGCAACTTGTAGTTGGGGCTTCCAGAGATAGACTGTAGATGACAGGTGCTTCCCCACTGAGTGGACCCTGCCCAGGGAAAACATGATGATGGTAGGCCTGAAATAGAGACAAAATACACCAGTAATGATATAACATGTTTATTATTATTCTTGAGCAAAGAAGACAGAGGGCTAGTGGGTTACAGACATGAGGGCTTGGTGAATCTCGTGAGAAGGGTTTGGAATGTCTGTGGTGAAACAGAATAATCACCATCTTCCCTGTCTATGGATGATGTGGGCTGGCATGTTGTTGCGGGAGGTAGCTGATGCTGTCCCAATCCTGAAGGAGTGTCCTGAAGAGTGATTCGGATAGTAGTCTAAGCGTAAGAGAATCATGAGTCGGTAATTGGTGAAGATAGAGGTGGTGAACCAGCCTGTCAGAAGAGGAAGGAGTGGACTATCATCCGAATTACATTGTATGAGAGAAGAGATGTTAAGAAGTATGGTGAAGGGACACCAGTCATCTTTAGTGGTGTAGAAAGGAATAAAACTGGAAGAGTGTGTTTGGTCCATTTTAGAGTGGGTAAGGTGCAATACTAAATGGTCTGCTGGGTGGGTTAGCTGGTCTTTTCTGATGAAACTGGCAGAACGGGAAGTGTCTGAAAATTCACTAGGTCTTAAAAAGCCAAAAATAGGCCAAATTTACCTCTTGCGAGCAGAACACTGTTAGTTTTGTGCTGGAAAGGGTGAGCATTGTGGAAATCAAATGCACTGGAACATGCAGGGTGGTGGACAGTAAATTTTGCTAATACCTTTGAAGAAGAGTATAAGACTATAAAGTGAAAAGATAGAAGGATGGTGAGGGTAGAGTATTGCAATGTGGTGCTGAACACCTGCCATGTAAGTCTTGATGGTTGGGAGGGCCAAATTGAGGCTAGAATGGGAGAAGGCAGTGAAAGCTAAAATGTGGGAATAAGGGTGCTGAGGTTTTGTGTTAGTAAGAAAATCTTGAACGGTGCGCCCCGAGTGTTCAGGGCTAGGGCTTGGTGGATGATGCTAGTGGCTTCTGACAAAAGGCTGCTCAGGGCATGGTGAGTTCGAGGAGTCCTGAAGGATGACTCGCTGGTGGAGCTGCTGAGGGGTGAATCCTGAAGAATATCTGTAACTGGAAGTAGGAGAGAGAGTGAGCGGCTTCGTTTAGGGTTCCTGGTATACGAGAGCTGTAGATGGTGAATTTATGAAAAAGAGATAACAAAATGAGTGGGAAGGGAACAGCCTTTGATTATCAGGAGTGAGGTGGCTTGATTGTCGGTAGCAAATGTCATGGCCTTGTTTTTCCATAAGTGAACCCACAAAGCCGCCGCAGCCACCATTGGTTATATAGCGAGAGACAGTGCTGTCTGCGGGAAGCTCTATGTAGCCAGTGCTTCCTGTGGCCAGGGTTCAGAGAACCAGTTACTTTTGAAGATTGAAAACCAGATCCGGCTGCAGAATTGCTGTAGACTATGGGGGACGAGGGGGATGGGGGGGGGACATCATCCGACTGTTCCATGACTGTAGAAATTTTGACATCTGAAGTTCAGATAAGGCAGATTGGTCAAGTAGGATATTGGAGGACACATGAGGGGCGGAGTGGAGTAAGGCAAGCAGGTGTGAAATAAATGAGCATCCCTGTCGGATGACTTTCATGGCAAAGCTGAGGTGATCAATTAGGGATTGCAATTCTTGTTTAGATGCAAATGGTTTGAGGGTAAATGAGTGGACTAAGGATCAAATTTGGATGAGTTTTTCTGTGGGTAGTCTGGTTTCCTGCAGGGAGGAATCAAGTATAATGCCCAGGAATTCTATGACTTTGGCTGGGCCACTGGTTTTGCTAGTGGCAAACAGGATATGAAGAGCTCTAAATAAGTCTATCAGCTTTTGGAGACTGGGGGGAAGTCCACCAGCAAAAAATCATCAGGTAGTATAGGGCTAGGGATGGGCTAAAGTTGTTGCCGTGTTCCTGCGAGAAATTCCACGAAACCACTTTGTTGTCAGCTTTTTCGCTGGAAAATTCGCTTTAAAACTAGCAATTCAAATTTTCCCATTTTTCACCCATTGGCCAACATTTCTCATCATTTTTTCAAAGGTTAGAAAGTTTCCACCCATTGATTACATTGTTTTCGCATTTGCACTATAAAAATGTGACGTATTTGCTGAAAGCAGACACAATAGAAGCAGCTGCAGAGCGAAATAGACGTGATGTGCTGTTGTGCTGTGATATATTGGCAAAATTGAGACAGGAGAGGATCATAGTGACTGCTATCACTATGAGCAGCAAAAGGAGAAACTGGAAGGACCATTATTATGTGTCCACTGAGCCTGAAGAGTAGGGGGAGGAGGAAGTGACTAGCAGTACTGAACCAATGCTGTCTAGTCCCCCTAAATCACCCCAAGGGATCTTGGGGAATTTAATGGGAAGGGAGGGAGAAAAGGTAATGGGAAGGGAGGGAGTAAAGGGAATGGGAAGGGAGGGAGAAAAGGGTAGTATTAGTGAGAGCAGGACAGGTCAGCTGCCTGTGCCTGCTGCAAGACATGCTGCCCCTGCTGCCACTAGTGCTGTACCTGCTGCCAGATGTGCTGCCCATGCTACCACTAGTGCTGTACCTGTAATCACCATTGCTGTGCCTGCTGCCAGATGTGCTGCCCCTGCTGCCACTAGTGCTGTACCTGCTGCCAGTGCTGAACCTGCTGCCACCAATACTTTGCCTGCTGCTAGTGTGTCTTGTAGTACTCATGAGGGGGGGAAGGAGAAATGATGCCGAGCATGACAGCAAGGGACCCTAAATCACACTTGCCGTTCCCTAGTGGTCCCACCAGTGCTAGTACTACTGCTACTAAGGTCCAGCAGCTTGTTAGCGTTAGGAGTGAAGGATGGGATAATAAACAATATCCTCATATTACTAGTGACTGTGAGATTGAGGAAGAAGACTCTGCGGCTGATCTTGATGTGGTTGGTGTTAGTAGTAGTAACAGTAATGGTGAAGCAGCCGTAGTGGTAGGGGAAACATTTGAGAGCGTCCACACTAGTGGTTCAGGGAGCATACACCATTCCTTTGACCCTGGGAGTCCTCCCCTTCCCTTCACTAAAGTGTCCAAATTGAACAGGATCCTGAAGACTAAGAGGCCAGAACTGTTGTTGGGGGAGAGCAGATACAATTAATACCACCCCATCAGGAGCACAGATCAGCTGCCTGTCCCTGCTGCTTGTGCTGCCACTGCCAGTCTGCCTTCTTCACATCACCAAGAAATGACAAGTGTGACATTAGGGGGCCCTCTGTCACATTGCTCAGCACCTCCTCCAAGCAGCAGTGAGATGTTTAGAATAGAGCAACAGCACATAGAGACTAGTGGGGGTGGTGATGAGGATCCTGGAGAAGCTGGGGTGGAAGAGACATTGATGGCCTTTTTAGCATAAACTGAGAAAGACTGGGAGACAGGAATGAGGATGGGCATTACCACCGCCACTAGCAGTGAGATTCTGCCGCCGCCGCCTCCGTTGCTGCACACAGAGGTGGAGACATCAAGATCAAAGCTAAGTGTATATATTTGGCATTTATTCATGACATTTCTTCATGGCATGTATTTATGATATTTCTTCATGGCCTATATTTATCACATTTATTCATGGCATTTTTACTTACTTGGATATTAAATGGAGGCATTTACTTAGCAAAATATTCACGGCACAATAATGTTTTAACCCTTTGAGTACACGTGAGGTACACAAAGCATTGCTTTGCAATGTGATACATACCCCTCTGCTACTCAAAGGGTTAAACAATGTCATATTTAATGCTTTGTATTCATACTTTTGTTTTATTTTACAAGCAGAAGAAAGAAGGAAGAGAAGGCAGAACATAGAAGGCTGAAGAGAAGGATAGAATATAGAAGACTGAAGAGAAGGACAGAAGTGAAGGACAGAAGAGGGCCAGGAAGCTGAGGACTCCACTGGACATCAGGATTAATGGTAAGTGTTACTTTTAATGGGATGTTGTTTTATAACTTAGTTGGGTTAATTATACCCCACTGGAACTCATAGGGTTAATTCTACTAGGGCTCCATATCAATACATTCACTGAGGACTTAGGTTTTTTAACTTTTTTTCACTCAGGTTTCTGTGTCGGCTGTTTGAAGAGTCGATATGGGACTCAAGTTGAAAAAAAATGGGTTTTAACTTTCCTGTGATAACGTAAGTCCCTTATCGGGTTTTCATGGCTAATGCAGACATTTGAATTGATATTTACGGTGTTTCATCATTTTCAATGGGTGAAAACACCTCTTCACTTTATCACACAACGGCTCTTTTTTTTGCCAGTATTTTTTCACAGCACAGGCATTTGAATAGCTTACTGTGCTTAAAAAATGCTGTCTCCAAAATTTGGATCGAGCCCTAAGTGAGACAAATTCTGGAAATTTCGAGGGAGACAGATGGATTAGATAAGAGTGAAACATTGGTTCTACAAGGCTTATACCCAGCTGCAGAACCAACAACATGGAAAGTGGAAAGTACCACAGAGTGGTCTGATCAAGGAACTGCCATGATTTAGAAATTTTGCAAATTATGTTCTGGCTAGTGAAGTTAAAGTCTATCGTAGAGTAACTATTTTGCAGTGCAAGATATAGTCAACTTCTGTAGGGTGTTTTTCTCTATGTATCACCTAAAGAAGAAATCTATAAAATGAGAAATGTGATGTCTGCAGAGAGTAACAGAGGATGAGGGTGGGCTAGGATGTCCCTGGACCTGTCTAGATTGTTATGTAAGATTGTGTTAAAGTCTCCTCCAATGACAGCTGTAGATATAGAAAAGGGTTGTAATGTAGAAAAAATGTCTTAGTGTGTATGCTCCTAATACTCATAACACAAACAAATGAGACAGACCCCTGGACAATGATGAACCTACTGCAGATTGGATACTGTGTGAAAAGGTAAAAAGGTAAAAAACAGTGCCCTTGGTTTTGGTGGGAGAAGATGCTAAAAAAAAGCAGAGGAAATGCTGGGAAATATTTTTTGGGGAAGCTCTAATTGAGAAGTTAGTCTTCTTTAAGATTATAATGTCTGTCTTCAACTTGGTATTCCAAGAGAAAGCAAATCATCTCTTAATGGAGGCATTCAGTCCATTGCAGTTATGAGAGTCTGGGGTCTGGTCATCTACAGTAGCATCATGGGGAAGGGATAGGCAATGAGCAAATAGACCTCGCTCATCTGAATGCTGTGGCTTCCACAGATGGTGCTAGGTTGCCCAGTCACTCTCCGAACAGTTCTGCTCCTGGGGCCTCCTGTTGACAGAAAGGGGAGAAAGTAAGGTGGTGAGAAGGGCAGTAGAGCAAGGAGAGAAGAAGAGCTAACTAGCACTGTATTCAGCACTTGTCCCTTATGTACATTGTATGTCTCCCATTAACACTTTAGATTGTAAGCTTTCGAGCAGGGACCTCACACCCAGTTTTTCACTCTACAAAGCACTTGTAACCCTATAATATTGAAAGCCTTAAATTGAAACGCACTGCATACACTTGGGGAGCTATATAAATAAACATGTTCATTCATTATTCATTCATATTATATGTGGCAGATCTTTTCAGAAAAAGAAAAGATAAGTGTTAATTATTGAATAGTACAAATCACTAAGGAAGGAAACACTGAAACTATCAACTTATACTAACTTGCAGGTGTACCTAAATTCTGCGTACATGGCTAGAGAACATATATTCAAAACAACATACATGAAGTGTAGAGGTCATTATTGAGAACTTGAACAAGCCAGGAAGTGTGCACCCAGAGAGATAAAAGAAAAATTGGGGGGTGGGGAATAGGGACCTAAGAAAAAAGTTTATGAGAGTTACATTATTTATATATTTATACATATATCTCAATGCATACATTCAGGCATTCACACAGGAATCTCAGCCAGAGGAGGTAATGGAGGAAGAAGAGCAGAATTGAAGTATGGGGTCTGAAGCTTGTTGAGGAGTTCATACCCAGTGGAAGGATATTTGGCTGATTAGGATTTATTATTGCAGAGTCAATTATGTAAGTAAACTGCGCACACTCTAAAACCTGGACTGCCTCTAGTTTCAATTATTGGGAGTGAAAAGGAAGGGTGCTACAGGGGAAATTGCAATGGTAATATAAAAGAGAAGTAAAGAAAACCCTGCTAAACTATCACACCTAATTTTCCAGATAATCCCAGTGAGACAATATAGGCTGAGGACAAAATATATAAAACATAACTTGTCATAGTATAGCTGAGAGTGCCGGTGCATAAACCAGCTTGCCAGCATTTTTAATGTCTAGTGGGTTTACCTGGAAAATTAGGTGCACTAGCTCAGCAGGGTATTCTTTCCTTCTCTTCCATATTAGTATTATTGTAGAGAAATGTGAGATAGAATGGGAATCCCCACTTGAGTATCATTTCTCTCTGCCTTAGAGCTTCTTTTATACACTGCATTTCTCTTCTCTTGGAAAGGGTGCTAGGTGCAAGGTCTGAGAAGAATCCAGGATGCCAGGATGGCCAGGATTGCCTAGCAACGGTCATTACTGTTTCTTTACTATGGAAAGACTGAATTTTTAGGATTACATCTCTAGGGCTGTCTTGAAGAGAGGGTTTTGGGCGAAGAACTCTATGTATGCCTTCTGGGAGGAACTTTGACTCTGGAGTTCTGGGGAAGGGATCTGCAGTAAGTTGCTTCCACTGTATCTGTTTCAGAGGTTCTGCCAGTGTATATAGAAGATGATGGTAGGATGCAGTGAGTTAGAGACTTTAATTCATGGCTAGGGAAGTGGGGCCAAAAGCATGGATTTAACTTTGTTTCTCACACCAACCCTATTTGTGTAGACTTAGTGGGGATTACTGAGACCTGTTACAATGAAAAAAAAGACTGGGGTGTAGAAATACCAGGGTACTCTTGTTTTACAAAAGACAGGAACGGCAGAAAAGGAGGAGGGGTTGCCATGTATGTCAAAAATAGCTTAACCCCTTAAGGGCTTTTTTCTTTTTTTTTTTAGAACCTGATTCTGGACTCCCTGAACGGCATGCAGGAGAACACAGAGACTGTTTGGATAACTTTAGAATATCGAAATAAGATGACCTCTCGTATAGGTGTGATCTAGAGACCACCAGGACAAGCAGAGTAGTTGGATCAACTGCTGGTCAAGGAAGTAACTAAGATGACAGTGAAAGGTGAGGTTATTGTTATGGGGGACTTTAATCTTTCTGATGTGGACTGGAAAATCCAATCAGCAAATTCAGCCAGGGGTAGAGATATCCTAAATTCTTTACAAGGATTAGCTCTTAGGCAATTAGTAGAAGAGTCAAGTAGGAAGGAAGCCACACTAGAGTTATTATTTACTAATGGAGACTTGGTATCAGATGTAGCTGTATAAGAGGGTTTGGGCTCCAGTGATCATCAATCTGTGTGTTTTAATATAAAGACAGAGGTTGAGTTTTGCCACACAAACACAAAGGTTCTAGATTTTTCTAAAATTGACACATTTTTATGTCAATCTTTAACAACTTGGAGATCTTTAGATGGAGTCCAGGAGAAATGGGATTATCTGAAATGTGTTTTACTAAATGCAGCAGAGCATTGCATTAGACATGTCAGCAAGGGTAAAAGAAAAAGCAAATCACTGTGGTACTCCGCAGAAGTGGCAAATATAGTATAGGAGAAAAAAGAAGCATTTAAGAAATATAAGCAGATTCAGAAAGAAGAAGATACGTATCGGTACAAGACTAGGCTGAAGGAGGCCAAATACAATATTAGATGTGCCAAAGCACACAGAGAGGAAAAAATTACCCAGACAATAAAAAAGGGGATAAAACATTTTTTAAATATATAAGTTAAAGGAGGAAACTGAAACAAGGAATAGTTAGACTGAAAACAAAAAATGGAAAATATGTAAATGAGAATACAGGGCTAGCTGACTGTCTTAATGAATATTTCTGTTCAGTTTTTACAGCGGAAGATGAAGGGAAGGGACCACTGTTAGGAAAAAGAAATGGCAAGACATGGGAAAAATGCATACTTTCTAAGGTAAAAACAGATAAATCAATGGGACCAGATGGGATACACCCAAAATTAATAAAAACGTAAGAGTGCTCTGGCAAAACATTTAACAGAATTATTCAACCAGTCACTATCAACGGGAGTAGTTCCAAAAGACTGGAAGGAAGCAAATGTGGTACCACTTCACAAAAAAAGGTAGCAGGGAAGAGTCTGCTAACTACAGACCAGTAAGTCTTACATCAGTCGTGGGAAAATTAATGGTGACTATGATAATGGAAATAATATCTGAATTTGAATGGCTTGCAAGATACCAAATAACATGGGTTTACAACAGGGAGATCTTGTCAAACTAACTTCATAGATTTTTTTGACTGGGTAACTAAAATTATAGACCAAGGGGGAGCAGTAGATATAGCTTATCTAGATTTCAGTAAAGCATTTGACACTGTCCTTCATAGAAGACCCACTAATAAATTGCAGTGTCTGGATGTAAAAATAGTTAAATGGATAAGGCAATGGCTGGGTGACAGGGGACTGATGATGGTAGTCAATGGAGAAAATTGGGATGAATGGAGTGTTATTAGTGGGGTACCTAAGAGATCTGTACTGGGGCACATTCTTTTTAATATTTTTATTAGTGATATTGCAAAAGGTCATGCACTATGATGCAAAGATCTGCAATAGGGTAGCTATTCCAGGGGAATAAGCCAAATGACAAATGATTTAGGTAAATTAGAAGAATGGACAAGAGTGTGACAGCTGCCGTTTAATGTTGATAAATGTAAAATAATACACCTGGGACATAAAAATCCAAAGGAAAAATATACTATTAAGGATACTGTGCTGTCAGAGATAACAGAGGAAAAGGATTTGGGAGTAATTATTTCTAATGACTTAAAAGTAGGCAGGCAATACAATACAGCAGTGGGGAATGCAATCAGGGTGCTGGGTTGTATAGCTAGGGGCATTAGTAGCAGAAAAGGGAAGTGGTCATGCCTCTCTACAGATCTCTAGTTAGACCTCACCTAGAGTATTGTGTACAGTACTGGAGACCCCATCTCCAGAAGGATATAGATACTCTAGAGGAAATTCAGAGAAGGGCTACTAAAATGGTGACTGGTTTACAGGAAAAGAAATATCAGGATAAACTAAAGGATCTGGACATGTATAGCTTGGAGGAGAGAAGAAAGAGAGGGGATATGATAGAAACATTCAAATACATGAAGGGATTCAACAAAGTGCACGAGGAAAGTACATTTCAAAGGAGTAAAAATGTTAGGACAAGAGGCCATAGTCTAAAACTAGAGGAACACAGGTTTAGACATAATGTAAGAATGTTTTACTTCACTGAGAGGGTAGTAGATAAGTGGAATATCCTACCAGCAGAAGTGGTAGAAGTTAATACAGTGACATAATTTAAGCATGCATGGGATAGGCATAAGGCTGTCCTTAACATAAGAAAAGACCAAGGACCAAATAAGGTTTGAGGTTTTTGCAGTAGTTAAATGGGCAGACTAAATGGGCCGAATGGTTCTTACCTGCCGTCAAATTCTACGTTTTTATGTATCAATGAGCATAGTCATAAAGTTACACAACTCAGTGATTTTTTCAGGAATTCTAAGCCTCATTGCATCTGTTATTAAGATCTTCTAGATATTCCATCATAGTGGAGCAGTCTTCCCATGTGTCTTGGATTTTGGAGAGCAGATTATTGTGTGATTCACAGAGTTTAACATTCTTATGTTCTAATGTTGCCAATTTTTCCCACTATATTGTTCATCTCATATTGCAGTGTACCGATGATATCTCTCTCATCTCAAGTTGTATAACTTGTTTCATAGATTAAATGAATGCTTTCAAGTCAACAATATCTGCTTCTGTGCATGGCAGATCAGATCCAGAATTGCACCCCAAACTAAAGCTTATTGGTGTGGGTGCCTGGACAGAGGTAATAGAGGTAGAGGAATTTTCAATTGATGTGATGGTGGCACCTCCTGGAATGATGTTTCCATTCTGGAAAAAAAAGTTTATAATGTCTTTCTATGCTTTGCAGAGACTGCTATGCTTACTCATTGGGATAGTGGAGACAAGTTCAGGTTCACCAAACTACAAGCTCCATTGATATACTCTTATGTAGGCTGGCAGTGTATTGTAGGTACAACTTAATTACAGGGCCGTGATAAGTGCCTGTATGTCACAGTTTGTTTTGACTCACAGACACAGAGTTAAGATAAAAACACAGCTTTATTGAAAAGATAATAAGAACCCTCACAGGTCCTGAACATCAGAGATATGTACAGACACACAAAAGGTTCAAGTAGTATAGCATACAATGTATACAATATACCGGGTAAGGCAGCCTAGAAGATGGCACAGTAGCACTGAGGGGGCTCTACCGGCCTTGCCAATATACCGGGCAAGGCAGCCTAGAAGATGGTACAATAGCACTGAGGAGGCTCTACCGGCATTACCAATATACCGGGTAAGGCAGCCTAGAAGATGGCACAGTAATGGACAAAGGGTAGTGGAGGCCCTACCGGTGCTAAATCGGAGGCAGCAAGCAACTGGTGTCAGAGTGGAGCAAACCAGTACCACGTCCTGGACAAACACGGAAGCCCTACCGGCGCTATAACAGAGGCAGCATTAGCAACCGGTGTAAGAGTGGGGCAAACCAGTACCATGTACTGGACAAACACGGAGGCCCTACCGGTGCTATAACGGAGGCAACATTAGCGACCGGTGATAGAGTGGAGCAAACCAGTACCATGTACTGGACATACACGGAGGCCCTACCGGTGCTATAACGGAGGCAACATTAGCAGCTGGCGTAGAGTGGAGCAAACCAGTACCAGGTACTGGACAAACACGGAGGCCCTACCGGTGCTATATCGGAGGCAGCACTAGCAACCGGTGTAAGAGTGGAGCAAACCAGTACCATGTACTGGACAAACACGGAGGCCCTACTGGTGCTATATCGGAGGCAGCAGTAGCAACCGGCGTTAGAGTGGAGCAAACCAGTACCATGTACTGGACAAACATGGAGGCCCTACCGGTGTTATATCGGAGGCAGCAGTAGTAACCAGTGTTCGAGTCGAGCAGAACAGTACCCTGTACTGGACAAACACGGAAGCCCTACCGGTACTATAACGGTGGAAGCACTAGCAACCGGTGTAGAGTGGAGCGAACCAGTACAACGTACTGGACAAACATGGAGGCCCTACCGGTGTTATAACGGAGGCAGCAAGCAACCGGTGATAGAGTGGAGCAAACCAGTACAAAATACTGGACAAACACAGAGACCAGAAGCCTGAATAGCGGTGCCAACCAAGGAAGGCACCGGAAGTCAGAATGTCGCCGAGGAGACCAGAATCCAGTGGAATGCAGCCAAATCGGGATCCAGGAACAGGAACGTCAGCCAGGCCGGGTCAGGATACCGGAGCAGAACGTCAGCCAAACCGGGTCGGACAGAAGCAGGAACGTCAGCCAGGCCACAAAGGAGCACAGGTACAACACAGGAGAGTAGTCAGGCTATCTGGGTTGGTACACAGGCACAGGAACAGGAGAGAAGTCAGGCAGGCCAAAGAGGAACACAGGAGTCCATAGACAGGTGTAGCACTGGCTTAGAAACACTACGAAAGGGCAGTGAAAGGGTGCAGGAGCCCAGTCTATATAGGCAATACTGGGTGGGCTAATCACAGCAACCAATGGAAAGTACCCATAGCTAACTGACAAGGAAATCCAGCAATCACGGGCACTGTGATAGTGTATTTGCTTAAGTAGTGATTCCTATAAGGATCTGGAAAAATCCTTAGCAAAAACAAAAATGGGGGGGAGGGTGAAAAAAAATATTAAAATAAAGGGGAACAGTAGAGGGATGGGTTTGGCTGGATCAGTGGCTTCAAAGATGGAAGTTAGTGATGTGTTATATGGTACAGTAGAACCAGTAATCAACTCAAACTAATATGTATGTACATGTTTGGGTAGGTGAAGTATGGCTCAGAATGTGTATATATTAAAGTGCTGGTTCATTTGCTAGGTTTAAGGGCAAAACACCAACCCTGCTGGGTCCCTTGTCAGTCTCACCTATACAGACCAAGAAAGATCTGCGTGATTCCAGTCTGCAAGTGATTACAGTCTGGAAGTGGCCATCCCAGGTCTGAAATATTCTGTTGATGTCGTGAAGGCCTAAGACTCTGGAGGAAGTTTGGAGCAATCTGAGAGCCTTGCCCCCAATACAATATGGTCCTAATGTAGCCTCCAGCACAGTGCTGTATCGGCAGTGGAGGCACATTGTGGGCCCGGGAGGAGAAGTCAGGTTAGTTAGCTGGCTTTGAGACTTAGGCCTCGGATTGCTGATTCTGGACTCTGTGGTTGCACAATAGTGGCCAAACCAGTATAGCACTGACCTGGGGTACATGGTGTGGCAAAGTGAGTGGTTTTGGACACTTTGAGTTGAAAATTTGTCCAGCTGAACAAAGATTGGGTTTAGTATAGACTGAGATCAGGAGAGTTCTATATGAGGGAATATTAGCATCAAATTGTAATTTTTTTTTTTTTACAGAAATTCCTGCAGGAAAAAAGTGGACTTTTTGTCCGTCCCTATTGAAGCCCTGACATCATATAGCTCTGGGTGATCAGAACGCGAATGACAGAGTTCAAAACTATAATGGGAACTCTGTTTTCTAGATGTCAGGTAGCTTGCAACAGATAGAAAATCTGTTCACCTGATCTGTTTAGTGTCCTTTAACGCTTTCATACATATTTGTGAGTGCATAATACCATTTTTCTCTTTTTATTTCCATTAATTTCTTTGTTTCTTTATCTTGTTTTTCTTTTTTTTTTTACTTTATTTTATTTTGTATTCCTTTGAGTTTTGCTGTATTATTTATGTACCTTTAGGCAATTCTAGAGCTGTTATATTTTTTGCTTTCTCTTCTTGGTTTGTAATATGGAATACAGTTTTGTGTACTGCTTCTTAAAAATACATCTTTGAACTGAAAAATAAGGTGAATAGATTTTAGTTATGGAGAAAGACTAGCCACATTAAGTTTGTTTACAGAAGCAAATATATTCAATGCAAATACAAAGAACTCTTTGGGGAACTTTTTATTCATAGGGATTAGCAAAAAGCATAGGGGTATCCATTAAGATTCGAGGAAAGGTGCTTTCAACTACAGCAAACAAAACATTATTTTTACAGTGAGGGCAGTGAGGATTTGCAATTATTTGCCTTAGGATTTTATGTTGGCAGATATTCTAGATATGTTAAAGAAGTATACCTTTATAACCAAGAGAAAAATAGAGAATTCTGACAATTTGATTCAACCATCTATTTTGGAGACAGATTTTTTTTAACCATTTTGGGCAAAACTGAAATTTGTTTTTCATTCATCTGGTTTAACTACAGGAGATCTGGATGAACTTTTATCCCTTCTATGTAAATATTCATGTCTGGGACACATATTTTAGCAGACGTGATGGAGTCTACATATTCCCAAATGCAGCTTTTAACCCAGTGAGTGCTACAGGTCTCAAGGGTTAATATCCCAACATATATTTCCTTCATATCTCTAATGGTTATGACCACTTTAGTGCAGTCAGCCAATTTTCAAAACTTAATCAGGTGGATGTATTTTAAGGCTCCGAGTCCAGGAATTCCATATGGTATTTCAGCTCATACCAATGGGGTACAAGGTACTGAATATAGCAGGATGTCCTATGATTTTGAAATACTTTATTATCTTTGAAGTGACTGAAGTGCATAAAGCATTGTCAGTTTAATAACTTCTGACCACTGTCCTTACACGCTTATTTTTTATTCCTATCACAGTCTACTACAATTGGGACTTTGCTGTGATCAACAACATGAGGGAATTCCTACTGTCAAGCAGATTGCTTCCACCAGTATTAGCTGTACTTCCCATGATCATCTAGGAGACGGCTGAGTTCAAGAGATGGTAGAAATAACATATATTCTATTCTGATACACCCAGTAACAGATCAGACCATGTAATATACTGACCTGCTATAACCCATTTACTGGTATCTTCGCCTACATTATGTTGAATATATTGATCATACAAGATTCAGTGATAGGTGCTTCCTTTATATTTATATCTACATATATTTTCCATTTGTTTCCTTCACAGGCTTGTATGGACTGGTTATAGTACACATAGTCATTTATATTATTAGAAATTGTATTTATGTTATAGAGTTATTTTTGTTTTACTTTTTGTTTTATATATATATATATATATATATATATATATATATATATATATATATATACATCCATATACTTCTGGCCGTCTCTTTTTGCCTCATACAACACAGCAACACCGATCATCACGAAGATCCACAACCCTAACTTTGAATAGTGCATATGCTGCTGTTGGAACTGCAGCACTTTTGGCACCTAGTAGTACAAGTGCAGCTATTCCCAGTAGTTAGTAGTGGTACACCCTAGAAGAAGCTCTCAGTCCACAGTATGGAGATTCTTCACTCATGATGCAAAAGCTAGACATGTTGCTATCTATTGTCTGTGTAAGAAACATGTTAAGAGAAGGAAAGCGGGGTCTTACTTAGGGACTTCCTAGTTCCCTTCTGAAGCACAACCAAAGGTTTGATTGAGAGACACACAATCAACATGTCAGAGCTGCCGCAACCAGCAGCAGCAGCAGCAAAAGTACACTGAAAAGTTCCAGGGCTGTAGCACATAATAGAAGTGATATTGCTGTGTCAGAGTGTGTGCCAAGATTTAATTCATTTGAAATAACACCTATGGCTCCTGCTGCAGAGGAATATGTCTCTCAGTTTATTGTAGGAGATTACAAGAGTCATAGATGCCACCACCGAAACACCAACCACCAACCATCATAATTCATGTTGTTAAAGCAGTAAAGTTACACAGTTCTTCTGCCATATATTAGCAGCCCACACTTACTGATTTCTAGGAAATTAGTCAAAATAAAATAATCCCAAAGTATGCCTGTTAAATACAAGAATTCAGGGGAACCACTCAAAGATGTGTCCAGGTCAGGGAATGTGCTATTTACATTGAATAAAGCATATAAAAAAAAAGAAAAGAAAACGGATAAATAAGCACCAATAAACTGTGAGTGTTTTAGAGACTCCCAATGTTACAAAAACACAAACAAATAATAATAAAACTTCACTTTTATTACACTGGATAAAAAATACCTCTCAAAAGAAGCAAATTAAAAATGAATAAAACACTGTGTTACCAATATAGACTAGACAGAAATTAACTATCTGCCTAAGTAACAAAATCTTACTTGCATGCTGATGAGCAATAAATGTGTATCATAGGATGCTAGTGTAGCGAATTTATAAAGAATGTCCTAAATATAAAGTGATTATGGATCTAAAAGGATCTGTATCACATAATGACTTAATAAAGAGTGTTTATATACATCAGTAAATATAATGTGGACATAGCTTAGTAATCAACTCGCTATTAAAGTAGTTGCGGACTTCAATAATTGTATCAAAGTTAGTAATCAGGTGTATTTCACTACAAAAGGTGCTCATGAATTATAGCCATCAAAAATAATTTGGTAACCGGCAACATGACACACAAATATTGGGGTAAAAGTGATGGTATATGAGAGTGATGTATCAATAAATAGTTTACTTAAAAAGAAAATGTGCGCTAAATATAATTCTTGAATAGATGTTATCCAGAAGCACTAAAATACCTAAAAAATTAATGAACTATTAAACCTAGACCTGTCTGCATTGCTAGCAAAGAATTGATAAACTCTTCACCAGCATATTAAGCGAGCATAGGATATGGGTACCTCATATGTATACACACAATAGCCACACTAGTATATTCACAATAAAGAATATCACACTAAGTAACACCAACTCTAACATGTGTGAGCTTTCTATTACTAAACGTTTCTTTTACTAAGCTTGAACTGAGGAAACAGTATGACCAAACTGTGTGGTTGTTATCACCATAAAAAATCATCAGGTAATCAGCAACATAACACACAGGGGTCAAACATTAAATTGAGTTTTTGTCTACATAACTATAACCAAATCATCAGTGCAAACTGAAATTTCTGGGTAGGCATTTGTGTATCTCCCCCTGCTTTATCAAAGGTGCCAGCCCCATTGAGCATGACGGTTTTAAATTATGTGAGTGCTTTTATCAGCCAAATCATTGAATGGAGCTAAAGGTTTGATTAATAACTTTACAAATGTTGATGCATTGAACTGTTTAACCCCTTAATGACCAGCCATGCAGCCACACAGCTAGCAGTTAAGGACCACGGAGCTTTTTTTTTTTTTTGCACAATCAATTCAGGGGTCCCCGAGCATCATGCAACCGTGCGAGGACCCCTGAATTCCGTGATGTGTCAGGACCATCATGGGTCCTTAACGCAAGTTTACCCATGATGGTCCTGGCACATCATGGGTCCTTAAGGTGTTAAGCAGAGGGGAAATTAATTACAGCGTATATACTGCCCCATATAGCTATTACAAATAATAAGGGCAAAGAGATTTGACTTACCTAAGATTTCCATAAAACAATAAAACATAATGACCCCCTTATGATAATCATGTATGATCTCCAAAATGCCTGCATTCTACAGCATAATGTACTTACTTACTGATATTGTATATGTATCTTAGTACTGATGATATGGATGAGGGTAACAGGTAAAGAGAGTATGCCCTTATTACCTCCAATATAGAAAACATATTTATATAGCAGACAAGACTGACCTTATTTATCAATTTAGCATTCCAAATGGACTAACAGGGCATTTAATGATGGATAAAATACTCAGCCATACGATGGAAAACCAATGCTTACAATACTTAAAGGATGACAATTCGTAACTTAATAGATATTTATAAGTGAGCAGACAAATGCATACCTTAAGTCCCTAAGGAGTGAAAGAATTAAGCAAACATATCCAGAGATTTTCCTTCTGGAGTAATAAGTCCTCAATGTTCCCACCTGTTACACCCAATAAGATGTACTCAGGCCCTGCTATTCTTAATAAATATGGGTCTCCATTATGGAGTTCTAGAAATTGTCTGCTCACACCTTTGCCAGTTTGTCTCTATGGGCATTTTTTAAATGTTATATTGCTCACTAGCTCTTTCTTTGAGCTGTCTGTTGGCCATACCAACATAGATTGGTAGAAAGAACTCGCAGATTGGATCCGGAGAGAGTGGGTGCTGAGGGTAGGCCCAGACCTGTTGTTTTCTGCCTCCTCTTTTTTGCATATGAAACCAACTTGCTTGCAGCCAACTCAAGTACAAAGATACCTCTCTGTTGTTCAAAATTTTTCAGTACATCTATCCCAGAAATGTAAGGCTTTTGCTCCTTACTGCAAATCACTCCATGAAGAGGTTCAGGAGTCACGTTGTTGGATACTCCAGTGGACATGGAAAACCTTCTTACATTTTTTTCTGACTGACAGATACCCTCCAGATCCTGTTGCATGGACAGTCCTCTCTAATTGCAGTCTGGTGTGGTGGGAGTGGTTAATTGTTGTGTTTGTAATTGGTGGATTCTTGCTTTAAAGGGATAGTAATACTTCATTTTATCTTTATTTTATTTTGTAGGCATTAAAAAAACATGAAGAGCGATATAAGTCTTATCTCTCAATCCTTTATGCTTTGAGAGATATTCACAAGCAAAGTTTCCCCTCCCGCTCCTTTTACCTAGTGTAAGTCATCTCTTCTCAGATGTGGAATCCAGTCCATAGAACAGACAGATAACAGAAGGGGACAATCTTCTTCCTATGAGAACAGTGAAAGCCCTGCCCCCCTTTACAATTTTTTCAGGTTTTTCCCACTCTGCAGTCAGCCTGGGCACCTCCCTTCTGATCTGGCTGAACAGTGTTACATCAGTAAAAGGGGCGGGAGGGGGATACTTTGTCATTGAATTACTCTTGAACTACAATTCTGACAGAACTGAAATAACACTCTCCAAAGTCCAAATACTTTGATGATTAATTAGAGCTGCTTTTATTATGAAACATTACTATCCCTTTAAATAACTGAGACACAGTGAATACTTGAACGTGTGAATCTTGCATCAGTATGTAAGTGCAGAAGTGTGGTAAGTGTGAGAATTTAAATAAGGGGATTCAAATACAGGGAATAACACAGGGGAACACATATTTTTTAGCCTTATTGTGCAGATTATTTTTCTCTGCCTTTTAGCTTGTGGTAACTGGCATAATATGAGTGGTAGCATGATTGTCCATTTAACTCAGTGCACAAGTTACCATATGTTTGCACACCTGAAACAACTGTTCTAGGGTGCATACCTTGGTGAGCAAGTTGTCTCTCTGGAAGCTCGTTTTAGAGATCTGGAGGGGCAAGCTGCAACATTGAGAGAGACGGCCAATTGTGAGAGAAAAGTGGTGGTAGGTCTCTCAGAAACACAGAATGGTGTGAGAGCCTGACACCCTTTTATATGCCTGCAGGATTTTTTTTTCTTCCCATTGATTTCAATACAATGAGCTAGGTGAAAAAATTGGGAAAACTGCACTTTTCGGTGGAATTAATTGTCTAAGAGGGAAATGCCATTTTTTGCCGATTTTGGCTTGAAGTGAAAATGTTTGCCCATCCCTTTGCATAAGGTATGACACCAGTCTTTAAAAGAAACATTTTTATAACTGAAAACTATGTACAGATGTTTCTGTTTATAAAAAGAGAAACATAACACATGATTAAATGTTTAGCAATTAAATGCTTAATAATAATAACAGTCTTAAAGTAATATTACTCTAAAGTAATGTAAAAATGTGTGTTTAATTTAAATCATCTAACATAAATGTCTGATTTAAGCTTAAAACATTTATGAGGAAATGGAGCTTGTTAAGTCTATATTTTTTGAGAACTCTGTAGGATAAAGTTTTGTGAGATCCACTATGTTTCCAGTAATCTAAGCTTAAGTAATATATCTTCTCTCTTTTCCATGAGTATATGTTCTATTGAAGTTACAGATATGCTATTAGTCATATAGAGAAATGGAAGAAAAGTCACATTTTTTCCTGTGGAAATTTCACAGAAAATGCATGGTTTTACTCTTTTCCCATGGGAAATTTCACCTATTGTGAAACCCGTAGATTTTTCACCATTTTGCTAAGAGCACAGAAAATCTCACAAAAATTATTCAATTTCCCTTGTTCAGTGGGTGAAACATCCCACCCATATACTATCTAAACTCATAACTCATTGCACTGTAGTGTGGTGTATTTTACAAGAAAATCGGAGTGGAAAGAGACAGAGTGAGTAAGTTGTTACTTAGTAGTTCATAGTGCTGTCTAACAGCTGTCTATTGAAAGAGAAGTCAGATGCACCCTAAGGCTAGAAACTCTGAAGAGGAAATTCACACACACTACCAGTGGCACCTGGAGCCCACATTCCTCAGACCCAATGATGCAGAGTTCCCCCAACATTGTCGCTTGGGATCTGGGGCCAATTTCTGAGAAAGAAGGACTGGGTACCTGTGTAAGCAGCACAGGTCAGCTGCCTGTGCCTGCCTCTACTACTAGCAGTGGTCCTTCTTCTTCTGACAAGGAGGAGATGATGGCAAGTTTGACAGTAGGGACCTACAGTCACACTTGTCATGCCCAACCAGACCAACCACTGTAGAGCAGCTAGGGACTGGTGGGGGTCTTGATGAGAGTAGGGGTGTAACAGCCAGTGTTGAGGAGAGCATGAGGGTGTTTTTGGTGTAAAGCAAAAAGGAATGGGAGAAAGAGATACAAATGGGGATATGCCTTTTTTGTGAATGAATATATATATATATTTTTTTTTTGCTCGCCATTGATAGGTGAACTGGTGTCTTGTTCTTTTCTGCCTTTATGCAAATAATTAGATTTTTTTGTCCTTAAACAAATGTATATATTTCTATGGAAAAAATGGTTCTAAAATTATTTTTTATTCATTTTCTTTGCATTGAACTTATAATCTAATTGATGTCAAGTGATTATTTTTCTTTTTTGTATAGATTATGTTCTGTTCTAAGTTATTTAATCTTTGCCTCCATTATAGCTTCTTTTTTTAAAAGGTAATTGTCACCTCCATTTCATTTTATAATGTAATAGTTCCCACAATATTAAATATATGTTGTGTTGATTTTTTTTCTATCTCTCTAACATGAATGGCTTTAAAGATAATCTAAATGAAAAGTGTTTATTCATTAACTCCTTCCTACTTTCATAGTATGGCCCACCCACCTGTACGGGTGGCTCTTGATATGGAATGTCAGAATTTCTGACATGGGGGCATGGAGCGAGTTTATTATTGGTCAATAGATGTGTTTTGTAGGCGGTCAAATATGTTGTGTAAGTAGAAAGCACTATTGCATCAAAGCAAAATCCATGTTCTTGTTATACACTCAAGTTATCTTATGAAAATATTCAAACATCTATCAAGGATACCTTGTCCACTTTAATATCATCAATGCTTGTGTTTTAAAGGAGGAATAACAACTGTAGGATTAGATGGACTAAAAGTATAATTATATTATTTAAAATACTTTTCTGTGCAGGAATAATTATGCTATATAAAAGGAAATATCTAATTCTGCCCCTTGCTTGATATATTTTTTTATTCAGTCATATATTATTGCAACACCTTTTGCAGTGTCTGTTAATGCATCTCTAATAACTGGATTTCTTTTGACATCACTAAAGAAAGTAAAGGTTTCTTGCTGTCTGTTTTCATAATTGCAGTGTTGATCATTGGAACACTGCAGTGCCCCATGAAAAATATTTTTTTCAAAATGATTCATGTGTGAAATCTTTCTAATTTATATTTTTTGTACATACAGCTCCTCATAGCTATTCAATTTCCTGAGCTGATATTTTAAACAGATTACTCTGGATACTGTTCAGTATAATAGCATTGTAAATTATGCTTTGCATGAATATCTTCAAGAAGTTTTATTGCAGTTTTGTATTCTTCTTTAATACCTATAACAAACACTCTCTTTGTTCCTGTCATTGCTCACATTCATTGTCTTACACAGAAAGCCTGTGTTTCACAGAATATGTCTGCAATCTGCATTATCCTGTACTGAAGCTAGCACTACTTTATACTTCTAATTAAAGCCTAACATTTTCTTTATGTTATGGCCATTGCTCGACCAGGCATGTTTTATGTTTTCTAACCCTTTCTGTACTAGAGGTGTGAGTATTTGTTGCCTTTCAAATATGGTGCAGGAACTTATCACATTCTCCATTCAGATTGGCTAATGTCTTTTTGAGCAACAGCAGGAAAGGACCCACTCTCTGACTTCAGTCTGATAGACTTCCTACTCAGCGGAATCCTCCTCTCCCACTCAACTGGCTCCAGAACCTATGCAGATCAATGTGGTTCATAGTGTTCTGACCTCTGAGGAGAAGGCTCATAAATGTTCCCTGCATCTCTGTCTGTATGGCAGTAAGGAAGTACACCTCATACTTACATGTCTGATCAGACCTCAGAACGGTACATGCAGCTCCTCCCAGTGTCTCCCTTGACCAGACGATAGAAGGATCCTGTGTTTTATGTTCTTACTGTTTTCTCTTCTTATATCTGCAGTTGGGGTCAAGGGTCGTCCAGGTATAAGCCCTTATTGATTTTGGAGCTACAAGCTATCTGTTAGATCTACACCTGGCAAACACCCTATTTTTTCAGTCTTCATTATTCCTAGTTGTCCTGGGTATGCCCTGGATATGCTCTGGTTACAGCTACATAGTCCTAGTAGTAACTGGTTCTCTGGTCAAATTGCCGCCACTGGTGTTTCTCAGCAACCAGGGAATCCAAAGCAAAGACCTGTGTCACTATAATCTGCTTGGGAGAGGATGGCTAGAAAAGGGTGGAGGAGTTTTTAAACTAGGAAGGGGGGAGGGACCAAAATATACTGGTCTAGACAGCACAGAAAAGGAAGGTGACTTAGTTAGCACACAGATGAGTGGATCTGGGGCTTAGTTAGTACAGATAATAGGGAGAAGCCTATAAACTACATTAAAATTAAATCACAAATGGAACATGGCAGTGGCATTAATTGCAAATTGCAAATGCCAGAAGTTTAACTGGTAAAATAGAGTAATTGGAGCTGGTAGCTGAAATAGAAAACTATGACTTGATTGGCATAACAGAAACACGGTGGGATGACATACATGATTGGTCAACTGATTTGGAGGGCTACATGTTGTTTAGAAAAGATAGGTCAAACAAAAGAGGTGGTGGGGTCTGTTTGTATGTCAAACCAGCATTATTGCCTAATTTGCAGGAAGATATATGCAATGACAATAAGGAACATGTGGAATCCTTGTGGGTTGAAATAGTCAATGGGGGTAAAACTGCCCATAAAATATTAGTGGGTATTTGTTACAAACCACCAAACATTGGTGACCTTGAAGAATCACAGCTATTAATGCAAATAGAAAAGGCTTCTCAAAAAGGGAGAACTATAATTATGGGGGATTTTAATTATCTAGAAATAGATTGAAAAATGCAACAACTAACTCTGCTAAAAGCAGTAAGTTTTCAGAACTTTTTTGTCTCAACCAGTACAGACCTCAACCAGAGGTCTGGATCTGGTAATAACTAACAATGAAAAACTTACCACTAACATACAAGTAAGGGAGCACATGGTGAATAGTGACCATAACATTGTATCACTTTAGGTTAATTTAAAAAAACAATTTGGTATTGGTTCCACCAAAACTCAGAATTTTAAAAAGGCCAACTTTAGCAGGTTTAATGGATCCTTTGGTCTCATTGACTGCGATGGAATTTTCTGGAAAAAACACAGAAGTGGAATACCTTCAAAATAACATTACGAAAATATACATATATATTCATACCCTTTGGAAACAAATACAAAAGAAGCAAATTAAAACCAATGTGGATAACCAGTAAAGTAATTCATGAAATAAATAAGAGGAAAGTAGCATTCAAACAGTATAAAGCTGAGGGATCAGCAGATGCATTTGCCAAATACAAAGATGCCAAAAAAAGCCTGTAATAATTACTAAGAAGAGCAAGCGCAATTCCAAAAAAATCTGATAATGTTGAGTCTTTGTTATCTGATATTGGTGAGATGGGCAGTGGGGACAGAGAGAAAGCAGATATTTTAAATAATTTATTTTCTTCTGTTTTTACCAAGTAAGACCCAAAGGACAAGAACCTGCAAGCTAGTTTTATAGAACAGTCATAACAACCATGTGATTGGCCGATACAAGAAAAAGTGATAAAACAATTAAATGGTGTTAAAGTAGCCAAAACCCCGGGGCCATATGGTATACACCCATGGGTACTTAAACAGCTAAGCCATGTCCTAGTTGGACCGTTATTTTTGATTTTCAGGGATTTTTTAATTTCAGGTATGGTGCGCACTATTGTCGCAAAGCAGATGTGGTACCCACATTGAAAAAGGTATCAAAATCCCAGTCGGACAATTACAGACCTGTAAGTTTGATATCTGTGGCAAGCATTTGTGCATGGTTTGGAAATTGACTGAAAGACAGAATGCAAAAAGTAGTGGTAAAAGGGAAGTTCTCATATTGAACAAACATGATAAGTGGAATACCACAGGTATCTGTCCTGGGACCTCTTCTTTTAATTTGTTTATTCATGATCTCCCAGTGGGCATAGGGAGCCATGTATCAGTGATTGCTGGTGACACAAAACTAAGTGGCGCAATATAGTCTGACATGTCTTCATTACACTAGTGTGCAGGGCCAGCTGGCAGCTGCAAAGACCAATAAGATATTGACATGTATTAAGAGGGGTATTGACTCATGGGAGGAAGATATTATTCTGCCTCTTTACAGGTCCATGGTAAGACCCTTCCTTGAATATGCAGGTCAATTCCGGGTGCCTTTTCTAAAAATGACATTATGGAACTGGAGAAAGTGCAGAGGACTACAAAACTAATAAGTGAAATGGAAAGTTTTAGATATGAAGAAAGCCTAGAAAACGTACATTTGTACACACTACAAAATGGCATCTTAGAGGGGATATGATAACATTATATAAATATACTTGGAGAGGAAAGGGCTCTCCAAAGACCTGTTCATTAACAGAATGTTACAAAGGACAAAGGGTCACCCTCTAAGACTTGAGGAAAGGAGATTTCTTCTACAACAGCGGAAGGGATTCTTTACGGTAATACGGTAAGGACAAGAAAGGTATGGAATTAACTGACTGAAGAGGTAGTGCTATCAAATACAATAGATGCCTTTAAAAAGGGTCTGAATAGTTTTTTTTTAAAGAGCAGAACATAGAGGGCTATGTAGGTTAGTACTGGGATAAATATTTATTTAATGCTTGTTGATCAAAGGAGAAATCTGATGGCCATTTGGAGTCCAGAAGGAATATTTCCCCCATTGAAAGCAACATTTTAAATTGCTGAAATAAGGGGTTTGTTGCCTTCTTTTGGAGAAACAGTGGTAAAAAAAAAGAATAGGAAAAGGGTTGAACTTGATGTACAGATAAGGGAAGGTGATAAATGTATGGGCACTTTGAATATCTTGTGATGCCTTTTGGCTTATGTAATTCTCCATGGACCTTCCAACATTTCATCGGACAGAGTTAGTTGTGTTCCCTCCAAAAACCATCCACAGCCCCTTTCTGCATCACAATAGACAAGTCTGCCATACACTCAGTATCCATGCACGCTATCTTAGGGTCATACATGATTCTAAATTAACTTTCTCCTCCCATATCCAAGCTGTCGCCAGAACATGTCACTTCTTTGTAAAAAATATGTCCAAAATTCATCCTTTCCTCTGCTTGTCAACTGCAAAAACTCATGACTACTGCAACATTCTACTCTCTGGTCTTTCTGCTTCTCATCTTTCTCCAATTCAATCTGTTATCATTTCAGCCACAAGAATCACCACATTTGCTCTAATCTCCTCCTCATCCCTGGAGGAACACCACTCTCATGTCTGAAAGGCACTTGCTCACCTCCATACTATAGACTGTTAGCAAAACTGGAGAACTGCTATATCTTCTATATCTTCTCTCCTAGGAACTGAAATAGACCCTTGCAAGGGCTCTGCCATTCTAGACAGGCAGATCCCCATCTGACTGTAAGGCCCTTCAGAGCTTCCTGAGCTTTGCCAATTTCTATCAGTGATTCATCAGGAACTAGTCTAAATTTGTGGCCCCTCTTACTCACCTGACCAGTACTAAGAGCTGCTTCATGTGGCCTGAATCTGCTTAAATTGCATTTCACACCACAAGCTCTCATGCTGAAGCACTCAGATTCCAATCTCCCCTATTTATTGGAAGTTGTTGCTTCTGAGATTTCTGTAGGAGCAGTCTTGTCACAAAGCAACTGACCCAAGAACTTACTTCATCCTGTTGCCTTCTTCTCTTGAAAGATCTCTCCTTCAGAGAGAAACTACAGTGAGATGCTGGCTATCAAGCTCACTCTGGAGGAATGGCACCACTTGCTGGAAGGTGTGAAACTACCCTTCACTGTCTTTATGGAACCTGGAATATCTTTGAATGGCCAATATGTTATGGCCCCATCAGGTTTGACAGGCCTTATTCTTTTACTACATATCAACCTGAATCTAGTAATGGGAAGGCTGATGCTCTCTCCTGCCAGTTCACAATGATTCCTTCCTTTTCTGAAGACAAAATCCTGACCCCTGTTCATTTCCTCTTAACCCATCCAAATATTTATGCCTGCGTCAAGTTGGACCTACCTAAGGTGCCCCTGTGTTCTAAAGATGAACTCCTCCTTTTCCAGAACCAAATGTTCCATCCTTGGGCATCAGTCTCTATGGATGTCATTGTGGACTTACCTCCTGCTTGTTCTTATACTACTATACAGGTCCTTCTTGATAGACTGACCAAGATGGCTCACTTTGTTTCAGCAAATGAATTTCTGTCTACTGAGGAGACTGCCTCTTTGTTTATCTGCAATGTTGATAGCTTTCCTGATCTGGTGGTCTTCGATGGAGGTTCCCTGTTTACCTTTAAATTCTGGAAGGCTTTCTATTCCTCTTTCCTCATCCAAGTCACCATTTCATGTGCTATTCATGCTCAGTACAATGGTCGGATGGAGCGGACTAATCATTGCTTCACGTCCTACCAGCAGGAAGATTGTGTGGACTTTCTTCCTGTAGCGGAGTTTGCTTATAACTAGGGGTGGGCAAAAGGTCCCTTCATGTTCCCGTGAAAAAATCAGCGAAAACTACATTGTTGTCTGCTTTTTAGCAGGAAAATCTACTTTAAAAACAGGGATTCAAATCTTCGCATTTTTTGCCCGTTGGCAAAAATTCTACACCATTTTTTCTATGGCTAGAAAGTTTTCTCCCATTGATTAACATGTTTTTCACCTGTTTGCTATAAAAATGTGCCATTTTCCAGGAAGTGAAACACAATAGAAGCAGCTACAGAGTGAGAGAGAGGTGATGTGCTGTTCTGCTATGAGTTAGTAGCAAAACTGAGGCAGGAGACGCTCATAGTGACTGCTATCACTATGAGCAAATATAAAAATAATAAAAGGAGGAGCTGGAAAGTACTTATGTGTCCACTGAGTCTGAAGAGGAGGATGAAGTGACCACTACAGGCCCAATGCTGGCAAGTCCCCCCTAATTACCCCTAGGGATCTTGGTGAAATTAATCTCAAAGGAGAAAGAAGAGGGTAGTAGTGAGAGCAGGACAGGTCAGCTGCCTGTGCCTACTGCCAGATGTGTTGCACCTGCTGACAGACATGATGTGCCTGCTGTCAGATGTGCTGCCCCTGTTTCCACCAGTGCTGTCCCTGCTACCAGTGCTGCCCCTGCTGCCACCAGTGCTGTGCCTGCTGCCAGTGCTGAATCTGCTGCCAGTTTCTTATAATTCTCAGAAGGGGGAAGGAGAAGATGATGCCAAGTGTGACAGCAGGGTACCCTAAGTCACACTTGCCATCCCCAAGCAGTCTCACCAGGGCTAGTACGACTAAGAAGGTCCATCAGCTTCTTGGTGTTAGGAGTAATGGAGGGGGTGATCATATTAGTAGCGATTGTGAGGAGGAACACTCAGGGGCTGAAAGTGATGTGGTTGGTTTTGGTGGCAGTAACAGTGATGGTGAAGTAGCTGGTGGGTCTATTGTTAGGGGAGTGGTAGGGGAAGAAATTTAGAGTGTCCAGACTAGTGGTTAAGGGAATCCACACCATCCCCCTTACCCTGGGAGTCCCGTTCCTTTCTCGACATTGTCCAGGTGGAGCACAATCCGAAGAAGGCAGAATTGTTACCTAGTGGCAATAATATCACCACCAGGAGCACAGGTCAGCTGCCTGTACCTGCTGCTAGTGTTTCCAATCTGCATTCTTCATGTCACCAAGAAATGGCAAGTGAGACATTAGGGGACTCTGTCACATTTCTTGTCACCTCCTCCAACCAGCAATGATATGTATGTAATAGAACAGCACCAGTGTCACGGACAACCGAGGGGACGCTATCACGGTACCGGTGATTCGTGCTATCCAGTGTCTATCTCTTGCAGGAGGCTCCCCATTGGCTGTCTGCTGTCAGCCCGCCTCACATTACCTTTTTAAACTCAGTCCGGGCACCCTCTGGTTGCCTTTCGTGGTGTCTCTGACAGCATCTTTTCTGTCCTGCCTGCCATGCTGATTGGGCCTGAGTTCCAGAGTTCCAGCGTTCCAGTATTCCAGTGTTCCAGAGTTCCTGAGTTCCTGAGTCTACCTGTTTCTGTGTACCTGCCTGCTTGTCATTCCAGTCGGTTCCGGTTGTTCTCCGTGGTTGCTGATGTTCCGGTTGCCTGTCAGTTCAGCGGTGCTCGTTACGGTTGATCCTCTGCCTGGTCTCAGTGGTTCCCTGTATGCAGTCTCTGAGGCGACATTGCTCTCATTTCGCTCCGCCGATATTCCTACTGTTGGTTCCAGCGTGCGGATGCTGGTTTACTCCATTAAACCTGGTGGCTTATACTATTGTTGGTTCCAGCGTGTGGACGCTGGTTTATTCCATTCAACCTGGTGGCTTATACTATTGTTGGTTCCAGCGTGCGGACGCTGGTTTACTCCATTAAACCTGGTGGCTTATACTACTGTCGGTTCCAGAGTGCGGACGCTGGTTTACTCCATTCAGCCTGGTGGCTTATACTATTGTTGGTTCCAGGTTGCAGACGCTGGTTTACTCCATTAAACCTGGTGGCTCATACTACTGTTGGTTCCAGTGTGCGGACGCTGGTTTACTCCATTAAACCTTGTGTCATTACTACTGTTGGTTTACTCCAGTACACCTTGCGGTTCACCTTCCTCAGTTGGTCCCAGCGTGCGGACGCTGGTTTACTCCCTGACTGTAGTCAGGTACTGTGAGGTCCGAGTTGCTGTCCAGTCCCTATGCAGTCGTCTTGTAAGTTCTCTGGCATGAGACTTCTGCTTGAGCGAGACCGCTTATCCTAGTTGCTACCTCATCCATCCTACTGTCATTGTCACCTGACAGTCAGTTGGTTCCAGGAAGGTCTCCTCTCTTGGGCTGCCCTGCCCGGTATTGGTAAGGCCGGTAGAACCTATTCACGGTACCATCCTTTAGGTTGCCTTACCCGGTATTGGCAGGGCCGGTAGAGCCTACTCACAGTATTTCCTCAGGCTGCCTTGCCCGGTATTGATAAGGCCGGTAGAACCGGTACATTACCATCTCATGGTTACCTTACCTGGTATTGGCAAGGCCGGTAGAGCCTGCTACTGCTATTTCGTCTGAGTCGCTTGGGTTGCCTTGCCCGGTATTATTGGCAAGGCCGGTAGAACCTAATCATATGGTCATTGCTTATTTGTATTGTTTGTATGTGTATGATAGCCCTATGGGATTGCCTTAACTTTTCAATAAAGTTATGTTTTCTACCTAAACCTTAAGTCTGAGAGTCTTAACTAACCGTGACAGTACGAAAGGGCCATGACCTCAGACACTAAGAGTGACGGTAATACACAGAATATCCATTGGAGGATGGATATGCATGAGCAACGTTTGGATCAATTGGCAGTTGCAATCCAAACTATTTTTGAACGCACGGTACTTGCTGATAAGTCCGGTTCCAGCCCGGTGGTCTCACCAAATCAGACACTGGAGAATGATCCTAGGCCCTCAGGGGCCGCAGTCAACTGGCTTCTGCACCCTTGCCACTAAGGTATGACAGTGACCCTTAGCTTTGCAGAGGGTTCATCAATCAGATTGAAATATTTATGGAATTGACGGCACACGCATTTCCTAATGATCGCAGCAAGGTTGGGTTCATGATATCCCTGCTGACTGATAGAGCATTGGCTTGGGCTAACCCACTGTGGGAAAATGCTAAACCTTGCACTAAGAGTTTCTGTGAATTTGTGCAATCCTTTCGGAGAGTATTCGAGCCTCCTGGTAGAACCACCTCTGCTGCTAAACGTCTTATGGAGATACAACAGGGCAGGCGCACGGTGGGCGATTATGCCATTGAATTCCGCACCTTGGCAGCAGAGGTAGGATGGAATAACGAGGCTCTGTTGGCAGAATTTGCCCAAGGCTTGAGTGACCAGATTAAAGATGAGATTGCAGCAAAAGATTTGCCTACTGACCTAGATGATTATATTGAATATGTTATTCTAATTGACTACAGAATACGTGAGAGATTAACCGCCAGAGATCGTAGAATACGGTCAAAAAATAACGGGTCTAGTAGCATATTTTGCCACCCACCCCTCCCTTGGCATCTAAACCTAGTGAACCAGTACAGGAACCAGGTGAACCTATGCAAGTGGGTTTCACTAGGCTAACCAAGGAGGAAAGAATGTATCACAGGAAACAAGGATTGTGTTTGTACTGCGGGAAAAATGGGCACCTGTTAAGATCTTGTCCTGTACATACAGGTGGTATTATCGTGGGCACAACGCTCAGTGGAGGTTTTGGCCCTGGTTGATTCTGGTGCAGCTGGGTATTTTATGGATAATACCTTTGCTGAATTGCATGGGGTACCACGCATTGAAAGAGAAACCCCTCTTGCTATTGAAGCGATTGATGGCAGACCCCTGGAACCCGCTCAGGTTACTTTTGAAACTATGCCATTGTCCATGACTATTGGGGCTCTCCACAAGGAAGAGCAGCAGCTTCAATCAATTAACTCTCCTCACCATGCCATGATATTGGGTTTTCCTTGGTTACAGTTGCATAATCCACAATTCGATTGGCAAAAATGTGAGATCTCTGCTTGGTCTCAGTTCTGTATGGATAAGTGCGTCACCCATCCTGTTAAGGTCTTGTGCACCTCCCCTTCACTACCTGACGTTTACCAGCAGTTTAGCGATGTTTTCAGTAAGGGAGAGGCTGGCGCCTTACCTCAGCACAGACCATATGATTGTCGCATCAAATTAATTCCTGGAGTGGTGCCACCTAGGGGACGCACATACCCATTGTCTTGTGAGGAGAACCAAGCTATGGAAGAATACATTTCTGATGCCCTTAATAGAGGGATCATAAGAAAATCTACCTCTCCGGCTGGGGCCGGGTTTTTTTTTTTTGTTAAGAAGAAAAATGGCGAATTGCGGCCATGCATCGACTACCGTGGGTTAAATAAGCTGATGGCAAAGAATGCTTACCCGATACCACTCATCACTGAGCTTTTTGATAGAATTAAGGGTTCCTCGATTTTCACCAAATTGGACCTATGGTGTCTTACAATTTGATACGTATCAGAGCTGGTGATGAGTGGAAAACGGCCTTTAACACAAGATTTGGGCATTATGAATATCTAGTCATGCCATTTGGTCTGTGTAATGCTCCCGCAGTATTTCAAGAACTGATTAATGACGTTCTTAGAGATATGTTACAGTCATATGTCGTAGTCTACCTTGACGATATACTTATCCACTCCAAAGACTTGTCACAACACATTAAGGATGTGTCTGAAGTATTGCGGCGATTACGTCAAAATAAATTATTCTGTAAAGTGGAGAAATGTGAGTTCCACAAAACCAGTGTACCGTTTCTGGGGTTTATAATTGGCAAAGACGGTATTGCCATGGACAAGGAAAAATTGACAGCAGTCTTACAGTGGCCTAAACCTAAGAGTCTGAAAGCTATCCAACGATTTCTGGGTTTCGCCAATTATTATAGGAAGTTTATTAAGAATTTCTCTTCCATCGTTAAACCCCTGTCTGACCTCACGCATAAGGGCGCTAACCCATCTCTCTGGCAGGTGGCTGCAGAGGAGGCCTTTGAAAAACTGAAAGTAGCCTTTGCTAATGCTCCTGTGTTATCCCACCCCACTCCATTACTCCCGTTCACCTTAGAGGTTGACGCTTCAGATATTGGGGTTGGGGCAGTACTTTCTCAACGACAAGTCAAAGGTGGAACACTCAGACCCTGTGGGTTCTTTTCTAAAAAACTGACCGGAGCCCAAAGCCATTATGAGATTGGTGATAGAGAATTACTGGCCATTATCCTCGCTCTCAAGGAATGGCGTCATTTACTTGAAGGCACAAAAAATCCCGTTTTAATTCTGACTGATCATAAGAATCTGACTTATCTCTCTGAGGCCAAGAGATTGTCCTCTCGCCAGGCCAGATGGGCATTATTCCTATCTCGATTCAATTTCATTGTATCATATTTGCCGGGATCAAAGAATGTTAGGGCTGATGCTCTGTCAAGACAATTTGAGGCTGAAGTTGACAGAGAAGAAGCACCAGCACCTATCATCCAACCTGATTGAATATTGGCCACCATACGTACTAGTATCACTTCACCTCTAGGAGAAGAGATCTTGGCTTCCCAGGCTTCCGCTCCCCATGAAACTCCAGTGGGCAAATGTTTTGTCGCTGAACTATTCCGTACTCGATTACTTGAAACCTATCAATTGTTATGGTCCCTCTCTCAGTTATTTTGGTGGCCTTCTATGAGATCAAATTGTGCCGATTTTACTAATGCCTGTGCCACCTGCGCTCATGCTAAAACCCCTAGACATCTCCCGGTGGGCTTGCTTCAGCCGGTGCCTAATGGTGAACGCCCTTGGTCTCATGTTTCTATCGATTTTATGGGAGAATTGCCCAGGTCTAGAGGGTATTCCTTCATATTGATGGTGGTAGACAGGTTTTCTAAAATGGCTCACTTCGTACCTCACCGTGGCCTTCCTTTGGCTAAAGAACTGGCAATGGTGTTTGCTAGAGAGGTGTTTCGGTTGCATGGAGTGACCAGGGTACTGGTGTCCGACAGGGGGAGCCAGTTTGTGTCCAGATTCTGGAGGGCATTTTGCGAACAGATGGGCATATAGCTATCCTTCTCCTCTGCATATCATCCCCAGACTAATGGGGCCGCTGAACGTGCCAATCAAGGTTTGGAACAGTTTCTGCACTGTTTCGTGACTGACCATCATGACAATTGGGCTGACTTGTTGCCTTGGGCAGAGTTCTCCAGGAACTGTGCTGTCAATTCTTCTTCCCGGAGCTCTCCGTTTCTGATTAATTATGGTTTCCAACCCTGTCTGCTCTCGGATTCTTTTCAGACACAGCAGTTTCCAGCTCTGGATGAGCATATCAAGCAACTCCGTTCCACATGGGCACAAGTTCAGAGGGCACTGGGCCAGTCATTTCAGCGCCATCAGCGCCATGCTAATCGCAGAAGGCTTCCAGCGGTTTCCTTCCAAGTTGGGGATAGAGTATGGCTGTCTTCTAAGAATTTGAAGCTCCAAGTCCCATCTAATAAGTTGGCACCTCGGTTTATTGGTCCTTACAGAATTATTCCCAAAATTAATCCTGTTTCCTATGCTTTGGATTTACCTGCATCCATGCGCATTCATAATGTATTCCATGTGTCTCTCCTTAAGCCTCTTGTATGTAACCGTTACACTACTACACCTGTGATGCCAGGGCCCGTTGAGGTCGAGGGGCAGGAGGAATATGAGGTACAGAGTATCATTGACTCCCGTAGGCTTAGAGGAAGGGTACAGTACTTGGTGCATTGGAAAGGTTATGGTCTTTGGGTGGATAGTAAGGACCTTCATGCACCCAGGTCACTGCGGATTTTTTATACCAAATACCCTCAGAAGCCCAGACCCTATTCTAGGAGAGGGGGTCTTTGAAAGGGGGGTACTATCATGGTGCACGTGATTTGTGCTATCCAGTGTCTATCTCTTGCAGGAGCCTCCCCATTGGCTGTCTGCTGTCAGCCCGCCTCACATTGCCTTTTTAAACTCAGTCCGGGCACCCTTTGGTTGCCCTTTCGTGGTGTCTCTGACAGCATCTTTTCTGTCCTGCCTGCCATGCTGATTGGGCCTGAGTTCCAGAGTTCCAGAGTTCCAGTGTTCCAGTGTTCCTGAGTTCCTGAGTCTACCTGTTCCTGTGTACCTGCCTGCTTGTCGTTCCAGTCGGTTCCATTTGTTCTCCGTGGTTGCTGATGTTCCGGTCACCTGTCAGTTCAGCGGTGCTCATTCTGGTTGATCCTCTGCCTGGTCTCAGTGGTTCCCTGTCTGCAGTCGCTGAGGCGACATTGCTCTCATTTCGCTCCGGAGATATTCCTACTGTTGGCTCCAGCGTGCAGACGCTGGTTTACTCCATTTAACCTGGTGGTGCATACTACTGTTGGTTCCAGCGTGCGGGCGCTGGTTTACTCCATTATACTTGGTGGCTTATATTACTGTTGGTTCCAGCATGCGGACGCTGGTTTACTCCATTAAACCTGGTGGCTTATACTATTGTTGGTTCCAGCGTGCGGACGCTGGTTTACTCCATTCAACCTGGTGGCTTATACTATTGTTGGTTCCAGCGTGCGGACGCTGGTTTACTCCATTAAACCTGGTGGCTTATACTACTGTCGGTTCCAGCGTGCGGACGCTGGTTTACTCCATTAAACCTGGTGGCTTATACTACTGTCGGTTCCAGCGTGCAGACGCTGGTTTACTCCATTAAACCTGGTGGCTTATACTATTGTTGGTTCCAGCGTGTGGACACTGGTTTACTCCATTAAACCTTGTGTCATTACTACTGTTGGTTTACTCCAGTACGCCTTGCGGTTCACCTTCCTCAGTTGGTCCCAGCGTGCGGACGCTGGTTCACTCCCTGACTGTAGTCAGGTACTGTGAGGTCCGAGTTGCTGTCCAGTCCCTATGCAGTCATCTTGTAAGTTCTCTGGCATGAAACTTCTGCTTGAGCGAGACCGCTTATCCTAGTTGCTACCTCATCCATCCTACTGTCATTGTCACCTTACAGTCAGTTGGTTCGAGAAAGGTCTCCTCTCTTGGGCTGCCCTGCCCGGTATTGGTAAGGTCGGTAGAACCTATTCACATTGCCATCCTTTAGGTTGCCTTACCCGGTATTGGCAGGGCCGGTAGAGCCTACTCACAGTATTTCCTCAGGCTGCCTTGCCCGGTATTGATAAGGCCGGTAGAACCGGTACATTACCATCTCACAGTTGCCTTACCCGGTATTGGCAAGGCCGGTAGAGCCTGCTACTGCTATTTCGTCTGAGTCGCACTGGGTTGCCTTGCCCGGTATTATTGGCAAGGCCGGTAGAACCTAATCATATGGTCATTGCTTATTTGTATTGTTTGTATGTGTATGATAGCCCTATGGGATTACCTTAACTTTTCAATAAAGTTATGTTTTTTACCTAAACCTTAAGTCTGAGAGTCTTAAGTAACCGTGACAGACGCTTGGGAGCGATGCTGGGGTGCGATGCTTGCGAGCGTTGATAGCCGCCCTTGCCTCCTTGCTGCGGCCAAAGCCACATTAAAGGTGCTGGCCGCGAAGCCAGATGGCCGATCCCAGTTGAGCCGAGACTCTGACCAGGATAGAGGCAAGGGAAAACTGTACTGGCCTGACCTCCAGGGTAAAGGTGGATCCTAGGGCAGAGGGAACAAGTCTGGAGGAGACGAAGGACCAGAAACTGATCATGAGAAAATCCTGGGGAACCCCCAGAAGACAACTGGTACCCAGAAGACCCCGTCCTGCAAGCGGACCAGAAACTGAGTCCGTCTGGTACTGAGGGGACACAAGGTCCAAGAATGGTGGGAAGAGACCACCAGAAACCTGGACAAGGTCCAGACCTATGATCCTGCCAACCCCCACAGGCCCCTAACAGCTTGGGAGGCAAACTCAAAGGAGCTGACTGGACAAGCAAATATCCTTATCCCTGTTCCTCTGATCCACCAAAGGGAGGGACCGACCCCTGACAACAACAATACCCAGGAGAAGGACCCCAACAGGAGGAAGCCTCTGCCAAAGAAAGGCAACACGACAAGAGTGAGCCAGTGAGGATAAACCCTGCTACCAGATGGTGAGTCTCGAGCCCAGATCCCTGTGGTGATCTCCTGGCTCAATCCCAACCTGAATCTGGACCGAAGATCTCCACTGCAAGAGTCAGGACCCGGTCCACAATAGCAAGCTCCAACTCTCGCCCTGCAGAAGATCACAAGGCTCTCTCCCTGCGATGCACCTCCTAGATGGCAGGACACCACCAGGGAGGAACACCGCAATCCACAACAAGGACCAGAACCCGCCAGCGGGGAGTAACCAGAAACCAGATCCCCGGTTAGACCACAGGGAGGGATCCGGCAAAGCTGACAAGTGCAGGAGAGAGCAGGACGGAAACAGCCAGAGAGGGAGCGAATTGCCGGCACGACAAGCCAGAACAAGGCAGAGAGGGAAGGACAACAATGGACCGAGACTTCACCCTGAATCGGCAAGCCCAAATAAAAGGAGAACCGAACCCACATGGAATGGCGAAAGAGGCCGACGCAGAAGCGTCCTTAGGAGTCCAACAAGCCGAGGTAACCGGGGCAGCCAAGAGGATAAAAGGAGGAGTGAAAGAGTAGGAACACCAGAAAAAGTCTACCGGGAGCAGACGGGAACCACAGAGGGCAGGCTGAATGAGGTTGAATCAAGCCGGGAAAACAGAAGCCAGAACGGAACAGAAGCCGAGTCAAAAACCACGGTCAGGAACCAGAAGGGTAAGCCAAGAACTACAGCTACAGAGCACAAATAATGGAGCAGGGAGGAATGGGCAGAGCTGAATAAAAATCCTAGGGCGCCAATAGCAATGGAGCTGAGATATCCCCAGGTAAGGAAACCAAAAAAGATCAAAAGGCAGCAAAAGCAAGTCCTGACAAACAGCATGTAGGGACTGGTGGTGGTGGTGAGGATGATGGTGGAGAAGCTGGGTTGGAAGAGACATTTATGTTCTTTTTAGCCCAAAATGAATAGGAATGGAATACATGGATGAGGATGGGCATCACCACCACCACCAGCAGTGAGCTTTTGAAATTTGCGGAGTTTGCAACTGCTCTAATTCCTGCTGCTGCAGAGTTGCAAAGGCAGCAGGATGCTGAGGAGCAGGCTACCATGGTCACAGTCAACAAGTGATGAGGGACTAGGACAGGTTCCACTTGCCAGCAGCAGCAATATTCCTGGTCCTAGCTGCAGTGCTTGTTCTGAGACAGTAGCAGCAACAGCAGCAACATCATCCTCTGCCCCAGACAGTAAATGGGAATGTGGAGGAGAAGAAGAAAAAGGCAATTCTTCTCTACCTGTTCCCTACCCCCTGAAGTCATGAGTGTGGGACTATTTTTCTCTTGAGGCAGGCACAGTGCAGACATCAACAATGGCACTGTGCACAATTTGTGACAAGTCAGTGAGAAGGGGAAAGGAGGGAACTTGCCTTGGCACAACCTCCCTAATAACACACATGAAAAACCAACACCATGACATTTATGTCAAACATGTTAAAGCCAAACCCCCACCACAGAAATGGAACACCACTTTTGCTGTACCCCCTGACTCTTCAGAAAGGCAACAAGAGATGAATTGGAGATGAAAGAGGAGGAAGAATAGAGAAACCCAGACAGAGACTGGAGGTTCGATGACGAGCAAAACAACTAGCTCACCATCAACTTCTTGATCTAGGGTAATTACTTCTTCTGCCAATCCACCTCATTCATCATTACCTCCCCCACCAGGTCACAGCCACTCTGTAGATGTTAAGATGTGACAGTTCATATCCACCCATTGCACACCGTGGGATGCACTTATCACACATGGCAGTGTGATGCAAGAGAATTGCAAGCAGGGCATCAAGCAGGATCTGAGGAGATTCCATACCACAGAATATGCTAAACTGGTGGGAGGGAGGGTTCATTATTACTATTAAACTGTCAGCAAGTTGTTATGTGTACATAGCGGGGTGTGGACAAGGGCCATAGTGACAGCAGCAGTACTTGGTGTCTGGTAGGATGATTTCACATTGGATAGGTTGTGCCAGGTGTTTCATGTGAGTGCACATGTACCCATTGTTCCCAGTCATTCCCTTATTTATGCTGTGTACACTGCAGTTGCTGATGTGAAAGGCATGGTTCCTGCTCTCAAGGGAAAAAATTATATTCTAGTAACAACACATCCATGCTGTTGGAGTTGGGGCAGGTGGAGAGGCATTATTGGCAAACTTCTTCTTTTCTCCACAAATCCCTGAAATGGTTGGGGCTAGTTATGGTTCTGCTAGTGCCTCAGGTGCATCACTGCTCATAGTCGTGGCAAGTGGAACCTTTATCACACTTGTTACTGCTGTTGTTGATCCCATTCCCTTTGAGCTGCCTAATCATCCTGCTGCTTAAACAACTCAGCAGCAGCAGCAGCAGCAGCAGCAAAAACAGCAGTCACAGGGCATGTGACAAAGTCCTTATCACAGTCTCCCTTGGGCTATCCTGTGCTTCCTTACCTCTGTATGGCCACCAGTCAGCATGGCCTCCAGCCACTTCCTCATTGCTACATCAGGTAACAGGCACTAGCATGGACGCCAGTTTATGGGCCTATTCTGGGTGGCCTAATTGGGTCCCGTCTCCTTCTGCTCCTTTATAAACCTCTGTGGGCCTGGGAGTCATGGCCCTTACGTGCTGTTCCTGTTAGTTACTCTTGTGCTCTGTTGTGACCTGTGCTTATCTGAGAATCCGCTCTGTGTAGGACCCCGGCTTGTCTGACTACCCACATCAGTTCTGAACTGTGGCACTGGCTGATTCACTTGGTCCATGTAGTCCCCGGTTTGTCTGTTCTCCGGCTCCTATCTTTCTCAGTGTATCCCAGACTAGTCTGACCTGTGGCTCTGGCTGACTACTCGATCCGTACGCTCCTAGCCTACCTGACCGTTAGCCTCTGTGTCCCGCGGCTCTGTCTGACTCTCGCTCCCTGTTGCCTTTGGTCTCCATTACCTCACAGTAGTGCAGTACGTAGCACAATGTGCAGCTTCGGGTAGGAATCTGGACCCTATCATCTGGTGGTCTGGGGTTGTGTGGGATATTATCATCACTATATCTCATATATTATTATCACTGTACATTCCAATAAAGGTGGTTATATTTTATTACTGTGTCTGTCTTTCTTTTCCTGATTACCGTGACAGTACGTAAGGGCCATGTCGAATGAAGGTACAGGCAGTCCACCAAATCAGAGCATCCTGTCCAGGATGTATTCTCAAGACCAGAGAACTGATCAATTGTCTTTTGCTATGCAGACACTGTTAAATCGAATGGCTCACCTAGACCGGTTTGCTTCGCAACCGGTGGCTTTCCCAGCACCTGCACTGGTTGTGGCCACTGTCCCTGAGGTGGGCATAAGTAGTGTGGGATATTATCATCGTTATATCTTATATATTATTATCACTGTATATTCCAATAAAGGTGGTTATATTTTATTACTGTATCTGTCCTTCTTTCCTGATTACCATGACAGTCCTACAAATCAATGTTTCCTTAGGGCTTGTGCAAACAAGACTAAGTCCTACAAATCAATATTTCCTCAGAGCTTGTACCTCTAATAAGTCTAAGTCCTACAAATCAATGTTTCCTCAGGGCTTGGACCTCTAACAACAAATCTTACAAATCATCCTCTACAAATTAATGTATTATGTCAAGTATCAGTCTACCACAGTGGCAGCTTATGTCCGGGGTTCCATTGATTTCAATGGAATGAGCTAGGTGAAAAAAAAGCTGAAAAATGTCACTTTTCACTGGAAATTATTTGTCAAGTGGGAAGTGCCATTATTTGCCGATTTTGGTTTGAGGTGAAATTTTCATCCATCCCTACTTTTAACAACCATGTACTCACCTCCACTAAGATGTCCTTCTCCTATGACAATTATGGCCCTCACCCAGCCACCTTTCCTTTTATTATTTTATACCTGTAACTTCTCAGTAACATAGTAGCATAGTAACTGGGCAACAATACCCAAACATATCCCCTGCCAACAGTGTTCTGAACAAAACACAAATTGAAATGTATGAGAGAGAACATTAAAGATACATGAGTTCTGTATCATGATGCCCATGATTGCTCGCCCTTGCTGTCAGTCAGGTGTGTGTATTCTCCATTGGCCGCCTGTTTAACTCCCGCCTAGCACTGTCTATTTAAACCGGCCTGAGGCACCCTTTGGTTGCCCTTTCGTGGTGTCTCTGCATCTGCAGTCACCTGTCTGATGAATCTTTGGGCCCGTTGATCTGCTACCAGTGTCAGCGTTTCTCCACTGTCAGAGCTGCTGCTGCAAGGTTCCTGTCCTCGTTCCAGATCCGGTTGACTGTTGTTCCTGATCCTGCTTCTGATCCGGTGCTGGCGTTGTTCCTGCTTCCGTTCCTGACCTGGTTGGCCATCTTGCCATTCCCGTGGTTGTCCAGGAGGGCAGCCTGTTCCTGTATCCTGATTTACTTTGTCTGGCTGCCTGTTGCCTGGGTGACATTTTTATCACGGGGCTTACTCCACAAACCAGTTCCTGATTCTGTTGTATAGAACCGGTCGGGCTTTCCATTGCTCCAGTACGCGGTACTGGTTTACTCCACATACCGGTTGCTGATTCCGTTGTATAGAACCGGTCAGGCATTCCACTGCTCCAGTACGCGGTACTGGTTTACTCCATATACCAGTTGCTGATCCCGTTGTATAGAACCGGTTGGGCATACCAATGCTCCAGTACGCGGTACTGGTTTACTCCATATACCGGTTGCTGATCCCGTTGTATAGAACCAGTTGGGCATACCATTGCTCCAGTACGCGGTACTGGTTTACTCCATTGACCGGTTGCTGATCCCATTGCATAGAACCGGTTGGGCGTTCCATTTGCTCCAGTACTCGGTACTGGTTTACTCCATATACCCATTGCTGATCCCATTGCACTAGAACCGGTTGGGCGTCCATTTGCTCCAGTACACGGTACTGGTTTACTCCATATACCGGTTGCTGATCCTATTACATAGAACCGGTTGGGCGTTCCATTTGGTTTACTCCACACACCGGTTGTATATTCCGTTGCATAGAACCGGTTGGGCTATTTCATTGTCATTACTTGTAATTGGTTTGCTCCACTCTCCTCTCTGGGCTGTTGTCTTACCATCTCAGCCTTAGTGGAGCTGTCCTCATATTCCTACATGCTGCCTTGCCCGGTACATTGGCAGGGCCGGTAGAGCCTATTTACATTCAGATGTACCATCTTACTGGCTGCCTTGCCCGGTATATTGGCATGGTCGGTAGAGCCTATTTACATTCTGTTGTACCATCTTGCTGGCTGCCTTGCCCGGTATATTGGCAAGGCCGGTAGAGCCTATTTACCTTCTGTTGTACCATCTTACTGGCTGCCTTGCCCGGTATATTGGCAAGACCGGTAGAGCCTATACTGCTGTATCTTGCTACTACTGTTTGCACCCAGTTTGTGTAATTGACATATGTGTATGTACTAGACCCGTGAGGGTTCCCATTAAGCTTTTCAATAAAGTTTGATTTTTATCTTACTCTGTGTCTGAGAGTCATAACTAACCGTGACATTCTGAACATACAGACTGCCCATTGTAAATACAGTATGCATTACCCACAATCTGAACCAACCATGAAAATGACATAAGGCATTTTCGGGACACGATGGTCTTCTGTTTGGACAATAAACCTGTCAGATGACAGGGGAGAAGAAGAGTTGTTCATGTGAATAGTACAGAACCAATAAGTATCATGTCCGTAGGCATCATAAACATCTTGCTGAATAATTCAGCCATCTCTTGTCTTGAAGGTAGAAGGTCCCGGTTGACCTAAGGAATGTGAGAATGAGGATTTGTTCTTCTTCCCCCTCTGCACCCACTTGGTATTGGCTCCAGGAATGTGGGGCCAAGTAAAAGGCTCCTCTAGTGAGGGAGAGACACCTTCTGGAATTGTAAGCTGAAGGACCACTGCAAAAAGCTTTCCAAACCTTCATTGTATTTCAGGACATGAGTAATCCCATCTACTGTCGCCAATAAAGATAGGGATATCCCCATCTATATTTGTTTTGTTGTTTGCATAGCTCAGTAGTAACATGGTGGAGGTTTCTGTGCCATTTCACTGTAGTGGGAGATCCCCGTAGCAAGTTATAGAGTGGTCTTCAAAAGAAATAAACTTCAAATTTCTCATAGCTTGCACCACTTTGTCCTTATCGAGATAGTCATGGAAACGTAGAATAATATCTCTGGGCGCATCTTGAGGTGAACCTTTAGGTCTGAGAGAATGATGGGCTCGATCTAGACAAAATATATAGGTATCGTCCATATTTGTGACTTTTCTGAATATTGATTGTAGAAATAGCGGCAAAGCTTTGTTGGTAACAATCTCCAAAAGGCCCCGCAGCTTCAGATTTTTTCTTTGATTCCAATTATCTAAATCATCTAGTTGAATCAGCATATCTGTGTTTCTACGGTATAAGTCATTAACCTTGTAAACAACCTCTTTAATAAATGGTTTCCAAGAAGCCAAATCTTCCTCCAGTGTGTTGACGTGCTCCCCAATATTCTACTTTGCAGATCTCACGGAGTTCCGAGGAGAGGTAAGCTTTAAGGTCAAAGAGAAGGTTCTGTAGGTGCCTTTTTGTGCAAGGATCATCAGGAAAATACAGCGTTTCCACATGCTCAGTGTCTGAGAAGTCTTCAATGACTGAAGGTTCTAACACAGGCAGCCGAGATTGTGGCACAGTGGAAAAATCTCCTCTAGTAGGAGACAGCCTTTTGCCTGCGTCACTCTTATTGGATAAATACGTTCTCAAATTTTTCTGCTGCTTGTGCAAACCTCACCGGGACATGATCCAGAGCTCATATGTAGTAAAATCTCCACCAGTGGAGGGTGAAAATCTAGAAGGATCACAGTAAATCAGCTCTTAATGGGCACCAATGCATGAACTTCTGGAGGTATGCCATGAGCAATGTAGGGCATATCATTCTGCATACGTCTTCGCATCTCACAATGTCTTCAGTGTTCTATTGTTAGCCATTTTTGTTGAAGACTTAGCTTCTTGAGTCTGCTCTGATTCTCTGATTTGACCTCGGTTTGTCTCTTGACTCTGCTTCATTTCTGGCTGCTCTGACCTCGGCTTGTCTCCTGATTCTGTATGAACTGTGCCTGCCCTGACCTTGGCTTGTCTCCTGATTCAACATAAACTCCACCTGCCCTGACCTTGGCCTGTATTCTGATTCTGCTCAGATGTCCTGCCATTGGGATGCAACTATTATGGGTTCCTACCTCCCTCTGGGGTTGTGTCAGTACTACCAGTTTGCGGTTCATTGGGGTTTCCATCCTACTATCTGGCTTTGTGGCCAGCACCTCTAACAATGACTTGGGCTGCAGTAAGCTTACACCAATGGCTGCTATCATACTCTAGCCATACTCTCTACTCTTCACTCTAACATCAGGTAGTCTGAAACTACCCTTCACCTCTGTGCTCCCCTGCATGTTGCTTCCTGATCCCCTCTACCTCTAAACTTTGCTACACCCTCACTCTTCCTGTTCTCCTCCACCTCCTATTCCCTCCATACCTATCTCCCCTGCAATTTCATGTTTTATGTCTTTAACTTTCCACCTCAAAGACAGCTCACTGTCACCTCTGCACACCTGTGTCCTGCTTGTTTTCTTCTCTTGGTATTGCCTCTTTACTTGGCTCTGTAACTGAAGGGTACAGGGATAATGTGTGTAAGAATTATAATCGGCACCTATAGGGTTAAAAGTTACATTTGACTGATTCTGCAGAAAACTATGTACAGGGGAGGAACAACACGAGTCACCACCAGATAGGTTTGTTTTATTTCCTTATCTGAGTATGCTCAAGGTTGTTACGCGAGAATGAGCAAAGTTTCCAGAACCCCCCACGGGGGAGGTGATAGGATACTGAAGGAACTGTTATCTATACTCCCTCCCCTCCCCCCCTTCCTGGGAACAAGTTTTGCTTTTCTGTTTTTTTTTTATAATTTTCTGTTCTATGTTGAAACTGTGCACCTCGCCCCTCCCTGTAGGGGAGGGGGCTGTATAGGCCTATAAAGACTATGTGTGATAAGAATAAAGAGAGAGCTTGTATTGTATACGCTGTTGTATGTGTTTTTCCTTGCGATCCTTACAGCCTCACGGTATACCGATAAAGTGACATAGATTTCATAGATAGACTAATAATAATTGGGTGAAAGGTATCTCTTCAGGCAGCGATCCAGGTAAAGATTCCCTAACAGGCAGCGATCCAGGTAAAGATTCCCTAACAGTAACTACTAGTGGGGCAGTGCAAAAAGGCTATGGTGCCAGACATGGTTGTTTTGTGACTACCAGAGGGACAGTGGAACAAAGCTGAAGTGTCAGACAGTGTAATTCTGTGACTGCTAGTGGGAGAGTGAGACAAGGCTAGGTTGCCAGACAGTGTATGTGTTAGTCTGTGACTACCAGTCAAAGAAGCAAGGTTGGGGTATCAGATAGTGTATTACTGGGTCTGTGACTACCAGCTATACATTGGGACAATGTTGGGGTGGCAGGCAGTCAATGGACATTAGGCTGGTTTTTGAATGACCAGGCGATTGATTCATTCATGAAAGCACAGCATTGTGCTTCTCATGAATGAACCTGGTGAAAGGTTCACTACAAGAGTTCTACTGGAGCCAGCTTATACAGCTGCTCCGGTAGTAAGAAAGGAAGGCGGAAAATGTCTTCCTTGTTACCCCAAGGATCATGTATCTTTCTGGATAGGTGAGCCATGCTAGGGGGAATATTAGGAGGGTTCCTGATGCCCCCCTTGAGGTCTGAAATCATTGTATATTAAAAGAAAGCGCATATAACCAGTGTGTAACATAGGTTATATACGCTTTATTAAAAAAGCAAGCAATTGTCACCCCATGGATCATCTATCCTACTGGTAAAGATAGGCAAAAATGTTCGCCTTAAACTGAAATTGTCTAATAATGGCACTTCCCTCTTGGTGAATAATTTTCCGCTTTTTTTTCGCCTAGCTCATTCCATTGAAATCAGTGGGGACATTGAATTTGTACACAACACATAGCAAATATTTTTTTTATTTCACACAAGCATAACATAAAAGGGGAATGAGGGTGCCTGAGTTGGTGGAGTGTGGGGAAAGAATCATTCGAACAAGGAAATTTTTGGGTGGGGTTTCTTGACTGGTATTGGGGAGACAGTTAAAAAAATAATAATAATATAAGAAATTTGTATTTAAAGTGATAGAGAGTGATGAGACAGGAATCCCCTGATATAAGCTGCCATTTGGGTGGACTGATACTTGATAGAGTATTTTGTAGAGGATGATTTGTTAGATTTGTTGTTAGAGGCCCAAGCCCTGAGGAAACATTGCATTGTAGGACTTAGGCTTGTTAGAAACAACCCCCTAAAATTGAGAAAATAATGCCCTACTGGTCATTGACCATTGTCAATGCTCTTATGTATATGTGGAATTTGCGATTACTGTTCTTTTTTAAGCAGCATGAGGGTTAGACAGCTCAAAGGGAATGGCTGATGAATGATGAAGGTTCCATTTCCCACAACTAGCTCCAGTGATGTATCTGAGACAGTAGGAGCACAGTATGTAGCCCCCAGTCTATGTGCAGAAAAGAAGAAGTTGGCCAATAATTCTTCTCCACCTGCCCCTCCTCCAAAATGGGTGTGATTTAACTAGAATATAATTTGTTCCCTTCAGAGCAGGAACTGTGGCTCTCATCAGCAACTGCTCTGTGCACAGTGTGTGGTAAATAACATCTGTGGGCACAAATGTATCCAAACACCATGACACCAGAACCTAAGTACTGCCGCTGTCACTATACCCCTTGTCCACAACCGGCTAAGGGCACATGACAACTTGCTGACAGTTTAATAGTAATGACGCACCCTCCCTGACAGCATCTTACGTTGTTCTGCGGGATGGAATCTCCTCAGATTCTTCTTGATGCCCTGCTTCTCCTCCCCCACACTGGCATGTGTGGTCAGTGCTCCACACAGTGTGCAATGGGTGGACACAAACTGCCACATCCTAACATCAATAGAGTGGCTATCATTTAGAGGGGGAGATAACTGAGGTGGATTGGCAGAAGATGTAGTTACCCTAGAGGAAGAAGGTGATGCTGATGGTGAGCTAGTTGTTTCACTCATCATGGAACTTACAGTCTCTGTCTGGGTTTCTCTATTCTTCCTCCTCTTTGATCTCCTCCTTGCCTCTTGTTGCCTTTCTGGAGAGTAAGGTGGTACAGTTAAAAGAGGTTACTTGATTTATGTGGTGGGTGTTTGTCTTTAACATGCTTGACATAAATGTCATGGTGTCTGTGTTTCATGTGTGATATCAGGGCGTTTGTTCCAAGGTGTGTTCCCTCCTTTCTCCTTCTCACTGACTTGTCACAAATTGTGCACAGTGCCATTGGTGATGATTGCACTGTGCCTGCCCCAAGAGAAAAATAGTCTCACACCCATGACTTCAGAGGATAGAGGAACAGGTGGAGAAGAATGGCCTCTTCCCTCTTCTCCTTCACATTCCCCTTCACTGTCTGTGCTGGTAGCGGATGATGTTTTTGCTACTGCCTATGTTACAGTTGGCAAGCAAGACAAGGAGTCATATGGTATAGTTAAGATCTCCTTAATTAGGAATATATAAACAGTAATGCAAATAACAAATAACACACATAGGGTGACAAAAGAGGCAAGCACTGTATCAGAAATAGCAGTCTTCCAATAGATCGACCACACTGTCCGAGACTAGACCTCAGCCCACTGGAGTCTTGTGGTAAAAATTCTGAGATTTTGTGTTTAAAGTGGGTGTCCAGCAAAGTGGCAGGAATGTATTCCTCATTGCTTTTTAATGGACACTATGTGAGGATCTTGTTCAAAGCACGCTAACATATCCTTTACCAAAAGAATGTGTTTAAGATGGTCTACAGACTGTAGTACCCCTCTAGTTCCTGTAAACTAGTATTTCGGTCAAAGATGGATTGCTGCCCAGTCACAGGATATTGGCCAGATTATTTAATATGGCAGGAAGGTCAAGGGCTTTCTGAACCACAACAAGAGATTAATGTCTCCCTGGAACAGTATGAGACTGTGGAGGTTCTCCTGATCAGTCACTATGATATTAGAAGGAGTTCCTGTAGAGAAGATTGGACTATGGGACCTGTATGTATAAGGTGTTTCACCAAAAGGCAACTTCCATGGATCTGTTGTAGGAGTAATGTGGCCTAAATGGTATATCAACAATATCCTCCACTGCCTCCTAGCAGATCTTCTGAAGGACTTTCTCTATCATGGAAATAGGTGGAAACACTTAAGCCATCTCCTGTGCCCAACAATGAGCCAATGTTTCTGCCATCACTGTGTGAAAACATGGAATACTTGAATAAAATCTAGTTACTTCACGGTTTTCTGATGAGAACATCAAGTCTATACTTTGGAATCTCCATCTGTTTCAAAGGCAGGGACACATACCTTGCTGTATAGATCATTGGACCTGGAATATTCACTACTGGGATGTTGGAATGATTGTCCACTGCCTACTCCATAACTGGAGAGACCATTGTCATCAGAATGGAAATTCCTATGCCCCGTGCTTTCACTTGTAGGCACCATATATGGTGGTGTTGTCTATCATAATCTTGATGGCACTGTTGTTCGCATCCCTTGCCAAATGAAGCAGAGATTGATGTGCATCCCTTAAATCCTAGATGTTGTATGGGCAGGTTGACCAGTCTTGTCTCCACTGACCTTGCACTACTTTACTTCTTACACCCCATTCCATACATCTGTAGGATCACTCATTGATTTCTGAGAGGAGAAGATATGCATCAACATTAGCCTCTTCCAGCCACCATGATCAAAAATAGAAGCCAAATCTGCAAACTGCAATTAGTTGATTGCAGTCTCTCAAAGTTCTGTCTTGCTGTGATAAAAAGAGAGACAAAAGAGTACCGCTGTTCCACCATGATAGCTACTCTAGAAGAATCAAGGACATAATCACCATGGACTTATCACAGTACCTTGCTTTCCAGGAAGATTGCTAACAGAACATTGTAATTTTCTAGCAGACAAAGAGTTTCTTCTTTTGAGGGAGACTGGTCCATCCCCCTGTTTTAGAATAGGATACCCAGATATATTATCAATGTCAAAGGGCGCAGTTGATTCTTCTCTCTGTTTACAATCTATCTGTGCTGCTACAGTAAGAAGATACATCTTTCTTACTGATGCAATAGAAGATTTCAGTCCTGAGAAGCAATCAGAATATCATCTAGATAATGAAAAATGCAGAAACCCTCATTCCTTAGTTCCACAGTGAGAGGCAGAATTACTTTAGCAAATGGTCTTGGTGGTAGCCATCCTAAAAGGAAAGGAAGGCAGTTAAATTGAAACTGTTCCCCTCTGACTTTAAGCCTCAGAAACCTTTGGTGGATATGTAAACTAAAACAGGAAGATACACATCTTGGAGGTCTAAAGTGATTAGCCAATCATCTGGTATGATGATGGAACTAATTCTCCCCAAGCATTCCATCTTGGATCTTATGAGTTTGAGGGATGACACCTTATCACAGAATAGGATTGAAACAAAATACCTAAACAAACAATCACTGAAGGGGAACTGGAATAATTGATTCATCTTTTAAAAGTGTCTCAAACACTCTTTTAATGCTTTCTGTGGATGTTGGTGCTGGCATTCTTGAGAAATTCCCATTGGGCTTTCATTTGGAATTCCAAAGTGTAACCTGAGGTGTATACATTTCTGCACCCTTTCATCTGTAATCAATGTTACCCAGACCACCTTGAACTTTTTTCCACTCACAGAGGAGAACTGGGCCAGTACACCTTCAGACTTTTGTAGCACCTTGAAAGGAACCAGAACGTCTTCCTCCAGATCCACAAAAAAGGTTACACTGGCCATCTTTCCAAGCTTGGAATCTAGAAAATGCCTTTCCTGGTCTATATTTAGCAGATTCATAGTAAGCAACCACTGCTCCTCTCTTCTCTTGGGATAGAATAACACTTTTTCTTCTCCAGAGGCATTTTTAATAACCTCATCATATGTGTCACCAAAAAGCATTTTACAACAAACGGAAGAGAACAGAGCTTTTTATTGAAGATGTGGTTTTCCGCTGTTCATTCAAAGGGCCTGCCTGTAGGAAACTGCTAATGTCATAGATTTGTCATTCAGATGTACAAGGTTAATGGAAGAATCTGCAAAAAAAATTATGAAAAATTCATCTCTGCCAAAGTGTCTGTTGAAAATCCTAATTGCAATTTTGACTAAAGTCGGTTTGGAGACAGATATGATTCTTTATGCAGGACTTTAGAACCACACACACAACTCCCACTAAAGTATTCTCAGGAACTCTTCAGTGGAGAGAGCTTGGAGTCCTGGCTACTTTTATGGATATGATATCAAGTACTTTATTTGAAAACCAAACCCACCTTTAATTGATTCATTGTGGCTATCAAAACGTTCTGGTCAGATTAAGAAAATTAGGTTTTTATTACTAGTATGTGCCATTGTTCCTTTAATTATAAACAGAAACTCAGAGAACCCCCCCCCCATGAAACAGATCATGGGATTCCTAGATTGTTTTATTGGTAAAGGTGTGTATGGAGACTCTGACACCAATTAGAATAGTGCCTCATTTTTATAAAAGTCCAGTTTATTCAATGGATTACTTATTCACTTCTCTAGCAAATATCATTAAAATCAGTGAGTTTTTTTTTTTTATTTGTATCTTAAGGTGGAGTTTGTTTGCCTCAAAATTGCTCCAATTCTTCTTATTATATCAGCCTCAGTTCTGAACCATAGCTTTTATTATATTATGGGAAACCTCTAAAGTGAACAGGAGGATATTGTTGCATCATAGCAAGGTTTATGGTCCATAAACTTGGCAAGGGGAAAGTAAATCTTATATGGAAACTTGAATTTGAAGAACAAATAACTAATTAAATCTTACTAATATATTACTTAAAATAAGAAAAAAAAATTCTGGTTATTTCTTTCTTGGTTTTTATTTAAAGATTGTGAAAATACCAATATGTTGAACTAGAAGGTGGCAATTACAGTACATTATTGCAATTACTTTCAATTCAGTAAACACAATGAGGAAAATTCACTGTAAAATCTGACAAGCATTAGCACTTCAATTAAATCTACCCATGCAAGGAAATACAAGTATATGACCATAGATAATACCATGGAAGACTTTGAAGCTCTAGCCTGGCAAAGAAGGCAGTAAAATAAGTGAAGAATCTTTCTCCTGAATATGGATGGATGAAGCATTTTGTCTCAATAGTGAGACAGGTGAAATTATTTGTATAAAGATCTGACTTTCCATTTATGTGTGTGAGTGTTTGTGTTTTACATACACTTTGAGTCATACAGGAGTTACACAAAGTATTGTAAGCAATATAATGCATGCACTAACACCCCACCACACACACACACACACACACTTTTTTAAATCAATCCAGTACACAGAGCAATTCAATGCATCATTACAGGAGACCAGCAGAACAATACACTATTATAGGAGACCAGTGGGGCATAATGCCTTTACAGGGGATGAGCAGGGCAAATTCCATTACAGAACAGGGTAATTCCCATTACAAGAAACCAGCAGGGCAATTACCATTATAGATAGACCAATAGGGCTATATGCCATTACATGACGAGATACACCTCCACCACCAGTCTTTTTCCTGTTTCTCCTGTTTTTCCCTCTCTGTCTCCTCCAATATTTCCCCTCTCTTTCACTCATTTTTACCTCCACTCCCCCAAAGTTTCCCCTTTTCTCTACTCCAACCCCTCTTTTTTCCATCTGTCTCCTCTCTAGTATTTTGGTACCCTTTCTCTTCTACAATCCCCCTCTTCCTAGCATTGTTCGTCTGGTAGTCCTTCTATCAAGAGTAGTCACAAAGCCACACATACACTGACACTCCAGGCATGTTCCATTGCCCACTAGTAATAAATGCATAACCGAGCAAAGTCTTTAATCCTGTGTGCCCCATTATCCCCAATCTGTTTCCCCTCTACTTTTCTTCTCCCCAGTTTGTTTTGCATTTTTTTCACCCTATTTATATCTCTATCTATTCCCCTAGTCTGTTTCCCCCTCTTGCTCTGTACCCCCAGTCTGCCACCATCCCCCCAGTTCACCCACAGTATAAAAGGGGTATCACATTCCCACAGTATGCCATTTTGTGCTTGTTAGAGGAGGAGAGACCAACATATTTTTGAGCTAGTGAAGATAGACTAATAAATAATGAGTTGGAGCATAATTTAGAGAGTCTTGTAGGAAGGAAATTTGTTCTCTGTATTAAGGGAGTCTGGGGGCACACTGCAGGACAGGATGAGAGAAAAAAAGGTTCACTCCAAATATACCAAAATTCCGTGTGACTCACTGGGAAGACACAGGCAGCTGTAATACAAGCTCCGTCCTGATCTGACTGTTATTATTTCTATGCTTGGGGGTGTGAGAAGGGAGTAAAGGAGATTTACCCCAAATAACCCAACATTCTGCATGATTGACTGGGAACATGCAGGCAGCTATGAACCAAGTTCCTTCCAGATCTGGCTGTTATTATCTTTGAGAAAGGAGAAAAAGAAGTTTACTCCAAATGCCCCAAAAGTTCTGTGTGACTGATTGGAAAGACAGAAGACATCTGTGATCCAAGTTCCTTCCTGATCTGACTGTTATGTCTGTCCTAGGGGAGTCTGTGGGAATAAGATGGGAGCAAAGGAGATTTATCCCAAATAACCCAACATTCTGTATGACTGACTGGTAACACACAGGCGACTATGACACAAGTGCCTTCCTGATCTGGTTGTTATTATTTCTGAGAAAGGAGAAAAGAAGTTTTACCCCAAATACCACAAAAGTTCTGTGTGACCGATTGGAAAGACACAGGCAGCTGTCATCCAAGTTCCTAGGGCTTGATTGAATTTACACTGCTGCCAAAAAGAACAGTCAACGGGATTTTTTCAAGTGGTAAGCCATTAGCAGTGTTGTGAAAAAATACCACTGGAAAAAACTCCCATTGGAACCCATTAAAAGAACTCTGATATTCCCATTCAGTTCCATGTGTAGGGCAGGAACATGTATTAAGGGATCCACTTTAATGCCTCTTACATTAAAACACATGTTGTAACCAGCAACACAGACATTGAAGTGGAATAAAAGCCTGAAAAATGTATCTAGTGGATGTACTGATATTCAATACATCCAAAGTGCTGAAAAAATGTGTTACATGTTAGTAAAATTAACCACATGAGTGCCATTGGGAGTGCAGTCCAATGTATTGCATACCCCTCTGGCATTCCAAGGGTTAACAGGATAATGGCAGTCCAAATATTGGAAGTATAATGCCAGTCGAAGTACGATGCTGCTGCCACAGAGACAGGAATGCTGAGGAATCCACATACACACAAATTACCTCTCGGGCCATTGCCCAAGCCATTCTATGGAAACATTTTACAGAGACTGTCTTTTCACATGTGTTGCACACTAATCAAAGCTAAGGTTGTGGATGCTGAAAACCTGTGTTGTTGCTGGCTACATAACACTATTTGTGTGTGGCTGAGTGGGATTTGGACTTGGATGATAATGCTGATGATGACTGAAAGGAAATGTATTTTTGGTATCATTGGGGGCCAGACTTTCCAATGGTTTTCTCAAACACTTTATAGACAGACACAGTGCTTCTTTTCAGTGGTAAAAGACTGACCGTTTGCCTTTCAGCTTTCTTCCCATGTCATCATCTCTCTCATTCTCAACTTCATCTGCATCTGAAGAAGAGGAGGAATTTGGAGGAATATATATTAGATCTGCATCATCATCATCAGCCATTAGGTTATCCTCAACATTGCCTGCTGCCCAACTACTTTTATATTCATCTAGACTATTACAGGTCTCAAAGTATTTATTTTTACTTTCACAATGTTCACTCCTACTTTCATGTTTTTTTTGTGCTTGTTTGCCTCACTTGCAGATGCAGCCATTGATTGAGCTGCTACACATTATTGTACTATGCCATCAACACTAGAATGAGAGTTGTTGTCGTCTTCAGTTCTTTTAGGTGGTTTATTAATAGTAATGGTGCTGACACTTTTGGTAGGACTTTGACAAGCTATATCTTCCTCAGGAGGAAAGGGATCACCATGCTACAGTTTGTTTTTGGCCAACCCCTTTACTCACATGTCCCTGCACTGTTCCTAATCCTTTTACCCTACCTATTGTGTTTTTGCTGGATGTGATGCAACTACTGTGTGTGTTTTTACTGAAATGTACATAATAGAACTGAGTGTGATATATTGCCTTGGATCTCTAACAAATACTCTGCCTCATCTAGTATCAGTCTGCCTCAGCTGCAGCTCACAACAGTCTCTGTCACCTATTATTTTTTTATTGTATTTATTTATTTATTTGAATTAACAGCCCCCCCATCTCTATCACTGTCAACAAAAACTTACAGTACCTGTTCAACTACTCTTTCCTAGACTCCCCTACAACTGACGTTACAGCACGATCATGAGGAAACTTGGATTCTGGTTGACTGTGTTTTCCCAGTAAGCTACATAAAAGTGTGGTGTATTTGGAGCCAGCCAGATCAGGAAGGAACTTGGATCACAGCTTCCTTTGTTTACTTGGTCACACAAAATGTTGGGGTATTTGAGGTAAACCTCCTTTGTATCCTTCTCCCACCCACAGACTCCCCTAGGACAAAGATAATAGCCAGATCAGGAAGAAACTTGGAACTTGAGTCTTTACAGTCAGTCACAACAAATCTTGGGGTATTGGGATCAAACTACATTTTTCCTTCCTGTCCCCCAGAGTCTCTCAGACTCCCTAAACAAAGCTTCAATTCCACTTTATTAACCTGTCTTCTGTAGCTCAAAAAATTGCTGTTTTTCTTCCTCTCACAAACACAGAATGGCATGATGTGAGAACCTGACACCCATTTATATACTTGTCGGAAGAAAAGAAGAACTTGCCATGTGGTGTGGAGAAATTCTGAATTTCCACTTATTTCAATGCAATGAGCTAGGTGAAAAAAGTGAAAAAATTTCACTTTCAACAAAATGTTCCCAGTTGGCAAAAAGTGCCATTTTTCTCCTGTTTCTCTTTTGAGACAAGAACGTTCGTCCATCTCTAGATCTAAGTTCTTTCCTGATCTGGATGTCTTTGTGATGGGGGAGTCTGCAGAAAGACTGACTGCAGCCATGGTTGCTGCAGCACGTACAATACATGATGGTGATCGTTCTCCTCCAGAGAAGGATGCAGTTTGTCAAGGTCCCACCAAAAGTTCCACCAGCACCATTACTACAGTATTATTAAAAAACATCTAAAAACACTTAAGACAATGAGTCACATTCTAGTATTGATGGTATAATGCGTAGCAGCTCAATCAACGTCTGTATCTGACAGTGAGACAAACAATTACAAAAACACCTGTCCTCAAAGCAGTAGAGAACATTGTGAAAGTAAAAGTAAAAAATAAATTGTTTGAGACCTCTAAAAAGCTTCGAGAAATATAAAGGTAGTGGACAAGAAAGAAAGAAAGAAAGAAAATGATCAAGTAAACAAAGGTGAAGATCGACACTTGCCAGCTATTGAAAAATCATTAGCACTGTCTAATCACTTCAGTGTGTTGTAAGATCTTCCAGACACAGGCAATTCAGCCCACAATGAAAAAGTAATTGAGACTATTGTAACCACTGCCCATGCCCTTGCACCTGCTGTGAAACAAGAAAAAACAACCTGAATATCAAAAGAAACAGTTGCAATGATGAACAAGTGATGAGAAATGAAGCAAAAGGTCATTTAGAAATGGGGTAGAAGATGTAAAAATGTGCAAGACCATAAGAAAGCACATAAAAGTAGAAATGTTCATTGCTGAGCTCATCTACAGGACACTGGAAGAATATAAAGAGCTCAAGAAAGCAAAACAAAAGATGGCCACACGTAGGAGCCAAATGTTTGCTTTAAAGCTTGAAGATGGGACAACAGCAAAAACTCAACAACAAATACTAAAACGAGTGGAATCGTTTTATTCAAATGTTTATAAGAATGAAAGACAACAACTGAATATAATGCCAGAGGCTGAAACTGTTCCAGAAGTTATGCGAATTTGTTCATGGGCTATCTAGAACATTTTAAGATCTATAACAATTGCCCTTTTGGCGCGAACTTGGTGCTCTATCGTCGTTATATTGATGACATATTGACTGTTTGGAAGGGAGAGAGAGCTTTAATCAGTGAATTTGTCAGTTTCATGAATAATAATTCGTGGAACATTGAGTTCACTGTTAATATTGACCCTTATACAATCCAGTTTTTGGATCTTGAATTATTAGGAAACCCAGGAATAAAATTTAAGACCCAAACTCATTTTAAGAAAGTGGACTCGAATAGTTATCTTGAATTTGACAGTTGTCATTATGGGCCATGGTTAAGTAATATACCCTATGGCCAATTTAGACGTATTAAACGGAACTGTTCAGAACTTGAGATTTAAAGCAAAGTCTTATCCACAGAAACTTATAAATGATTCATACTATAAGGCAAGAACTCATTCAGATAAAGACAGTGTAGGAACTTTGAAGAGAAAAGAGAGGAAATGGGATGACGGATTTCCAAGTTTTGTTACTACTTATAGCTCTCAAAGTAATAAAATTAGACACATAATGCAAAAACATTGGAGTATACTAATGAATGACACATTACTTAAAGATAAGATTCCAAATCAACCTAAGATCACATTTAGGAGAACTAAATCTCTTAAGAATATACTAGCTCCAAGTAAATTTAAAATGAGAGAAGCTAGGAATTCTGTTGAAAAGAGTGAACATAATGGAAAGATAAATAATGTTTTGGGCACGAATCTAAACCTAAAAGGTATTAAGGGTTCATTTAAATGTTTATCAAATAGATGTTTAACTTGTGCTCATATAACTCATAGAAGTATCCATTTTGCTTCAGAAGTGACAGGGGAAAATTTTGAGATAAAACATCATATGTCATGTGCTACAAGGTATGTTGTGTATGTGTTGTCTTGCTCCTGCAAGTTTCAATATGTTGGCAGGATGACTCAATGTCTTCGGACAAGGGTTGGACAACACAGGTGCAACATCCTGAAAGGCTTTCCTCTACATGGAGTTTCTCTCCATTATTTAGAAGTGCACAATAAGAATCCTAAATGTTTGAGTGTAACACCAATAGAGTGGATTGGTCCTTCTAATAATAGATTACAGAGGTTGATCAAGAGAGAAGCTTATTGGATCTATAGATTGGACACAATGCATCCTAGAGGTCTCAATGAGTCTATAGAGGTGACCTAGTGGTTTTGTTGTTATTTTATATGTGCACATTAATAATCCTAATAGTATATGTAGTTTTTTTTTGTTTTTTTTTTCCACATATTAAATGTGATTGACATGTATTACCAGGTATTATCACATTTTATACATTCTCAAAATCATCACATTTCACAATTATCACATTCACATTTATTACCTGGTATTGAATAATTTGGCACTAAACATCATTAGTAGTTGATATTATACACCTACTCAAAATATATTTTAAATCACAATTTATTTAAATTTTTATCTATTTTTTCATTTTTTTATTTTTTTTTCATTCTTTTCCATTTATTTTCACTTTTGTTATAGGTGCACACATATACATTATTGTTATAGGTAGAAGTTTAATATTGATATTGGTAGATGTTAACTGTTTTAGTGATATGAACACTGGGTTTTCCATCTGACATTTGGGGTCCTATGGTGCCATAGAGTTTGTTATCCACTCGCTTTACGGAGTTTGGATTTTATTGATGTTAGTTTTGAGGGATGCTTGAGATGTATTGACATATGGGTTGTTAGGTTGTTTATTGTGATCGTGAATTAGATTACGCGTCTATGGTGACGTGGTTTCCATTCATTCCTGTGTGACTAGTTTTTTTCTTTGGCTGTCAGATCTGGATGTGTGTGTTAGTTGTTCATTGGGTCTCCGATGTGATGTCATCGGGCGGAGCCGGGTTGGGGATATTGGGTAGGTGGCCGCATGATTTGACGTTGGTAATCCGGATGGAACATGGATGATGACCCGCATGGCCATTGTGGCTTGCGTTCCATCGAAGCCGTTTGGAGTAGCATGTGTTTAGAGAAGTTACAGAGTGATTATCTGTAAAGTAAGTCTCATCCATTTATATATTTTGCAGCTTTGACGTTAGCCCATTGATGTGTTGTTATGATTGTGATTATCATTGTTTATATCATCGACGGGTGTTATTCATTTATGTTATATATCGTGTACTATACATTGCGATCTATAGTTTGGAGGGTGAATAGATTATTAGATACAACTTTGAGGGTTATGTTTGGAAGACCTTGAATGCATTTTTAATTGTATTACACATATATCTGTGGGGAATGTGGAGAATGGATTGGAAGTTCTGATGGCCTTTCAACCGGAAGTTTATCTGACCTTTTTGGGATTTAAAAATAGTAATTATGATTTAAATTTATATAAATATACATTGTGATGATGTTTGATTAGGAAAATAGATTTTATAATATATGAATTTCATATGATATTAAGATCTGACTTTATTTGGATTATCGTACAGTCTGGACCAGATCTATTGTTAGTTTCAATCAACCTATTAGGAAATAGGAGGGGAGATTTAAACTGGATGTGCCACAGTCAGTTTGTTTTAACTTTGGAGACAGAGAGTTTGCAGCTAGGTAGCTATGAAACGTTATGCAATATCTATCAGTCTAGTTTCTAAGATTGTTTTTTATGTCAAGCTCTTTGGAGCAGATTTTATTTGTAAGAAATTTTTTTTGTATTAAAAATTCTTCTTTGGAGATATAAGACTGCAGCATGGTGTTTTGAATCCCTTCAACACTTCGAGGAGACCTGAGCAGAGACAGGTGAAATTTCTCTGCACGTATATTTTGTTATTTGTGGGTATAAGCCACCAAGTAACATCTATACTTGTGAGTATACTCATATTTTTTATTTGTCAAAGTGATATTGTTGGTTAACAGGCACGACTGGGCACCCTCCTGTTTGTGTTTTTTCCATATATTCACTACCTTTGAGTTGAAGTGAGGAGCAGCCCTGGTCCTGATTTAATTCCCTTGAGAAGGTATTACTGTATGGGGGACAGTGGTGAAAGAACATCCCCTGAGTGTGATTGTCAGTGAACATAGAAATGTTACACTGACCACGTTTTTTGTGAGTGTACTCTATAAAGAGGTGAAGGGTGGTGAATACATCAGATTGTAAACAATATTGCACCAGAAGCGCCTTCTTTTCTTCTTGTTTCTACTCTTGGAACGAGTGGCTGTGTTTGCCTCTCTGGTATATGAGTAGATTGCCAGTGGGTGCTTGTGGTGAAGGCAACATGTGAAGCATGACCTAACATGCCCTAACATGAAAAGCATGTAATAACAGGATAGCTGATGCCTTGCCTCTTCAGCAATGGGACCTCTTTAATCGTTTGGCACCATAATAGGATGATCAGGGTTTCAACTATCTCCAGATTACATTTGGTTACTAATTTGGCCAGTGTAGTAAATATTATTCAACAGTCTGTTACTGCAAGTACTTGGCAGACCTATCTGAGTTCACTGATAATCTTCAATAGGTCTTTACAAGTGGTAGTTCAGACAGGGACCTACTTATCTGTTGGAGTATTCACAAGCTTAGATATTTGTTTCAGCCTTTAAAAATAAAATTTAGCATTGTTTTCTTTACCAAGCTTAATTACTTTGATAATGACACAAATGGTTAAAGTTTCTCAAAGAGTTAAACAGAAATTTCCAGAAGCATACATAAGGAAATCAGTTACACTTGAGAAGAGATGCCTGGCATTTTTTGCCTCAAACTGAAACGGGGGAAAAATGGCAATTACTGTTGAGTAGGACATTGTTTTGAAAAATTTAGCTTTTTTCCCAACCAGCTATTGCTTTGAAATCAATGGTAAGATTGAAATGCCTCATCATGTGGCAAGTTTCACTTCTTTTTATGCTGGGATAGTATAAAAGGTCCCTGTAACATAGCCTTCTGTTTTTGTGAGAGGTAGAGAAAGCAGCAAAATGTTGAACTAGTGAAAACAGGCAAACAAAGCTGAAGTGTAATTTTGCGAGTCTTGTGAGCAGGCAATTTGTTCTCTGTGTTAAGGGAGTCTAGGGGACTCTAGGCAAGCATGAAGGGAGAAAGGAGATTTACCTCAAATACTTCAATATTTGAGACAGGCAACTGTAATCTAAGTTCATTCCTGACCTGGCTGCTATCTCTGTGTTAGGGGAGTCTGATCTGGGGGACTGTGAAGGGAGCAAAAGAGATGTATCCCAAATAACCCAAAATATTGTGTGACTGAAAAGACACAGGTAGCTGTGATCATCAGTGTTCCTTTCTACTAGCAATTCTGTTAGGGGAGTGTTGGGGAAAAGTGTTGTTTTTTTTTCGTGTCTGATATGGAAATTTAGATGCAATAAAATATATTACAAAATTATAAAATAAATTAAAATTGCTTGACTGATAGGTGACAGGGACCCTGGAGGGAGCTTTGACTTAGGCCAACAGATACTAGAAGAGATAGAGTATTCAATCCCAGTGATGATGAGTGCTTCTGTAAATGAAGCATCTTTGACACCAACTAGTACAATTGCAGCAACATCTAGCCCAGAAACAGTAGTAGCCCTCAGGAACCCTTCAGTCTATGAAGTCTACTCAATGGAGATACTTCACTCATGATCCAAAAGCTAAACATGTTGCTATCTGTTGTCTGTGTAAGAAGCATGTGAGCAGGGGGAAATCAGGATCACACCTAGGCACCTCCTCACTGAGATCCCACTTGAAGTAAAATCATAGGTCTGACTGGGGGATACACCATCAACATGCCAGAGGTGCCACAACTGTGCAACAGCTGTATAAGTATTCCTAAAAGTTCCTGGGGCACATACTAAATGTGACATTGATGTGTCTGAGTGTGTGCCAGGATTTCCTTTCTTTGAAATAACACCTATGACTCCTGCTGCAGAGAAGTATGACTCATAGTTTGTTGTAGGAGATGAATAGAGTCATAAACTGGCCGCACATGCCACCCCACCACCTCCTCAAGTCATGTTGTAAAAGCAATAAAGTTACCCAGTTCTTCTGCCATGTACCACTAACCCACACTTTCTGAGTTATTGGGAAGGAGTCAAACATTTCACACAAAAAAAGAAAACAAAGTATGTCTCTGGAATGGCAAAGTTGCTAAGATGCAAAGCTATAGATGTTTTAAATAAACTACAGCAGGTGATAGAGAAATGGCTCATATCCTGCTCCTACTCCTTAAAAACTGGTTTTGTGTCTAGTGACAATGGCTTCAAAGTAATAGAAACATAGAAACATAGAATTTGACGGCAGATAAGAACCATTCGGCCCATCTAGTCTGCCCAATTTCCTACTGTGTAAAAAAAAACAAAAAAAAACCTCAAACCTTTTTTGGTCCTTGGTCTTTTCTTATGTTAAGGACCGCCTTATGCCTATCCCATGCATGCTTAAATTCTGTCACTGTATTGACATCTACCACTTCTGCTGGTAGGCTATTCCACTTGTCTACTACCCTCTCAGTGAAGTAAAACTTTCTTACATTACATCTAAACCTGTGTCCCTCTAGTTTTAGACTATGGCCTCTTGTCCTAACGTTTTTACTCTTTTGAAATATACTTCCATCCTGTACTTTGTTGAATCCCTTCATGTATTTGAATGTTTCTATCATATCCCCTCTCTCTCTTCTCTCCTCCAAGCTATACATATTCAGATCCTTTAGTCTATCCTCATATTTCTTTTCCTGTAGACCAGTCACCATTTTAGTAGCCCTTCTTTGAATTTTCTCTAGAGTATCAATATCCTTCTGGAGATGGGGTCTCCAGTACTGTACACAATATTCTAGGTGAGGTCTAACTAGAGATCTGTACAGTGGCATGACTACTTCCCTTTTTCTGCTACTAATGCCCCTAGCTATACAACCCAGTGCCCTGCTTGCATTCCCCATCGCTTTATTACATTGCCTGCTTACCTTTAAGTCATTAGAAATAATTACTCCCAAATCCCTTTCCTCTGTTGTCTCTGACAGCACAGTACCCTTAATAGTATATTTTTCCTTTGGATTTTTATGTCCCAAGTGCATTATTTTACATTTATCAATGTTAAAGTGCATCTGCCACACTCTTGACCATTCTTCTAATTTACCTAAATCATTCGCCATTTGGCTTTTTCCCCCTGGAATGTCTACCCTATTGCAGATCTTTGCATCATCTGCAAAAAGGCATACCTTTCCTTGAAGACCTTTTGCAATATCACTAATAAAAATATTAAAAAGAATGGGCCCCAGTACAGATCCCTGAGGTACTCCACTAGTAACACTCCTTTCGTCCGAATATTCTCCATTGACTACCACCTTCTGTCTCCTGTCACTCAGCCATTGCCTTATCCATTTCACTATTTTTACATCTAGACCCAAACACTGCAATTTATTTATGAGTCTTCTATGAGGGACAGTGTCAAATGCTTTACTGAAATCTAGATAAGCTATATCTACTGCTCCCCCTTGATCTATTATTTTAGTTACCCAGTCAAAAAAATCTATGAGATTAGTTTGACAAGATCTCCCTGCTGTAAACCCATGCTGTTTGGTATCTTGCAAGCTATTTATATTCAGATATTCAACAATTCTTTCCTTTAACATAGTCTCCATTAATTTTCCCACTACTGATGTAAGACTTACTGGTCTGTAGTTACCAGACTCTTCCCTGCTACCTTTTTTGTGAAGCGGTACTACATTTGCTACCTTCCAATCTTCTGGAACAATTCCTGTTGCTAGTGACTGATTGAATAAATCTGTTAAAGGTTTTGCCAGAACACACTTAAGTTCTTTTAATAACTTTGGGTGTATCCCATCTGGACCCATTGATTTATCTGTTTTTACATTAGAAAGTTGAATTAGAACTTCTTCTTCTGTAAACATGCATGTTTCCCGTGTCTTGCCATTTCTTTTTTCTAACAGAGGTCCCTTCCCTTCATCTTCCTGTGTAAAAACTGAACAGAAATATTCATTGAGACAGTCAGCTAGCCCTTTATTCTCATTTACATAGTTTCCATCTTTTGTTTTTAGTCTAACTATTCCTTGTTTCGTTTTCCTCCTTTCACTTCTATGTCTAAAAAATGTTTTATCCCCCTTTTTTATTGACTGGGCAATTTTTTCCTCTGTGTGTGCTTTGGCACATCTAATAATACATTTGGCCTCCTTCAACCTAGTTTTGTACCGATACCTTTAGAATAGGTGACATGGTGCATGTACCCTGCTTTGCCCATGTCCTAATTTAAGTTGTGATTAGATTCCTCACAGAATCTGTAACCCTCAGAGATCCTACATGTCACCTGAAAATATGTGCCCATTTTAGCTATTTAGCCACTCCTACAGTGGTTGCATTATATTACATGCAAGAGAGTAACAACCTGCCCCGTCTAAAGCTGAAAATGGAGATCCCTACAAAGTGGAATTCCACACTGCTCGTGCTAGAGCATTAGTACAAGGATAATGAGGTCATTAACAAGATAGTAAGTGACATGTTGGCATGCTTTGAGCAGGATCCTCGCATAATGTCCATTAAAAGGAATGAGGAATACAATATAGCTACTCTGCTGGACCCCCTGCTTTAAACATTTTGAATTTTTGCCAAAGCGTGATCAGCAGCATCTCTCTGAGGAATTGATTTCTGAAAAAGAATATAAAGATATACTGATAGATATCAATTTTATCTACTAAAATTAAGGATAGAAATATATACATATATATATATATATATATATATATATATATATATATATATATATATACATTTTTTTTTTTTTTTTTTTTTTTTTTTTAAATAAATAATTACTTACGCAGTAGTAGGCCAAGAAACATGATTTGGTGGTGGGAAACTTAAAGCAAAGTAAATGTATAAAGTATAAATAATATGAATCAGCTCAGAAGCAGCTATATTCACACATATTACTAAACAAAATAATAAAAAATAAACAAATTAAGAAAATAATTCACCCTCTCGGCTAGCAGGTGCTCATATTCTGCATGGTGCATGGTTCTTATGTGTTCTGTTATACCCTGCATCCTGTTTTTCTCCATCACATTACCATTTGTAGTCACTGTGCCAAATAGGGTGTTATGTATGGACATGTATTGCCACATTCATGCCTGCACAGACCTGCTATCTAGAGGGTGTAGTGGTATTGCTGGAGGGATTTGTGACTGAGTGGGAACACGTCGCACTGGTGTGGAAGTTGGGAGGGAAGCCACTAGTGGTGGTGGCTGAAAAGGCTGATGGGGGATTGCTGCTTAGGATTTTTGTCAAGGATATATACAAGGATAAAGTGTACAGGAGACTCCCAAATATATTTTACACCTCACATAATATAAAAAAAATACGTAATTAAATTAATTGGAGATCTTTCACAAATGTAGGTATTGACATGTTACTTCATAAGTAACATATATAACATAATTGATTAAAGAATCAATTACATATATTCATGCAAAAATGTATATAATTTTATTTAAATATAAAATTAAATGTAATATATAATAATAATCAGTGGAATTGGAATATAAGTGAATACAAGGTGACTTAGTGATATATCTCATAATATGACCAAGCCATATGCTAAAATATGCTTTAAAATGAATTATTTTAAACTTGAACATAATTACTACCTTCAAATATCTGGTACCTTGATGGGATCAAATGTGGCATCCACCTTTGCAAACTTGTACATGACACTATTTAAAGCACAGCATATCTCACCTTTGCTCAGTAAACAAATCATCTTTTACCGACGTTTCATAGATGATTTGTTTCTTATCTGGCAGGGCTCTACACAGTCTTTTTGGACACTTCCATCAAGTTTTCTCATACTGTTGATTCTTATCAAGTAGATTTTTTAGACCTAACTGTTTTCCGTCAGGATGATCATTTACGTACTACAAACTATAGAAAACCTACTGACCTCAACACACTACTACACTTCAACAGTTTTCATCCACCACATTTAAAGAGAGGGGTGCCATATGCACAATTCCTGAGGATTATCAGGAACAACATGGACAGGACTCAAGCAGATAAACAACTAGAAGAACTTTTCCAAAGATTCTTACAGAGAGAATACAAGGAGGGGGAATTGAATTTCTCACTAGAACGTGCAAAGACTCATGATCAGAGGAGCCTATTGGAAGGTTCTCCCCAAAAGAGCAAAGACAATAGAATGACATTTATATCCACATATACTACATCCAGCAGACAGATTCAAACAACTATTAATAAACATTGGGAAATTCTTGAATCAGATAAAACCCTCCCAAATGCTTTTAGAGACACTCCAGGGGCATGCTATAAGAGAGGTAAAAGTTTACGTGACATATTAGTCCGTACAGACCCTAGACACTGCTACAAAGAACAGTATTCCACATGGCTTCCTATGCAAAAAAAGGGTTGTTATAAATGCACGGGGTGTACAACCTGTAAATATCTGATCACAGGTACCTCCTTTAAACACCCACACATTGGATATTCAATACAGATCAGACATAGACTGACATGCACCAGTCAGTATGTGATTTATTTGATCAGATGTCAGTGCAGTTTATTGTACATTGGTAAGACCACAACTACTTTACATGAACGAATGGCCAATCATAGATCGAACATAAGAGAAGCAATCAATGGAAAGAATAGCGACAAACCAGTCACCAGACATTTTGCGGATATGAAACACATGTTGGCAGAATTACGATATATGGCCATTGATTTTCAACCGGAACTCCCCCGAGGGGGCGATAGGGGCAAAGCATTGCTCCAGCGAGAGATACGGTGGATTTATAAATTGGACACTTTGGCACCCAGAGGTCTGAATGATAGACTGCCTCTCAACAGCTTTATCTAGGGGTGATAGTAAACCACTACTTGAATAAGAGTGAGTTGAATTTTTTGTCACCTCTCCTAGCACCTTTATCTCCAGCAACTGTCTCTCCAGGGTCTCACGGGCATAGAACCCTCAGAACATAGTATGGGGGCGTTGCTATCATAAACGTGGACCTATTTAATAGGACTTGACAGGAAGCTGTGATGGCTTGTAGTGAATCAGAACCAGGGTGTCCAGCTATTTCATTTAACCTATTGACTGCCCAGAGTGTGGTCTTACCCAATACAATATCATATTACAACCTTTTTTAAAACTTAACGTCTAGAGCTGGTCATAGTCAACTTTCTATCAGCTCACATTACCTAATCATCACACAAATCTGAAGCATAGACCCTATCTTGCAGAATCTAGGGATGAGCCTCTCCACATACTTTGTTACAATGTAGAATGGTTTGTATTGATATCTTATCACTCTTAATTGGAAATATCTATTGGCATGCTCATGGGAGTGAGACAAAATGTTTCATTTTGAGACTTTGGATTCAAACTTTCATTTGGAGGCTTGGGATTCGAACTTTTATTCTGAAGCTTCGGATTCGACTTGGCACTCTGTAACATTCGACTGATTCAAGTTTAGACTCATAATAATTGCCATTCGAACAGTGTTCAGGGTTTAATATTTCCATTCGATAGTATACAGAGTTTGAGCCATATTAGAGTTGGTAATGCTCCAGGTATTTCTTGAATGAACATTGAGAAGTTACACACAGGAGAAGTTACGGGATGTCTGTAGATATTATATATTTCGATCATTGAAGATTCGACGGCTCCACAACGGAGCACGCTGTTTGATTTAGTCTGATTTGATATGCTGTGCGATGCATAGGAGACCTTGGATCTCCGTGAATCGCAGCAGGGGCGTGTGCACCCGGAATCACGGGTTGGGCAAGGCAGCCAGTGCTGTGATTATTCACAGAGCTTTCTCCTAGCATTTGCTGACCCAGCATTTGGGATACATTAGTGAAGGTTGTTCCCTGATAATTAAGTGCAACAAATAACCACTTAATAAATATAGGTATATGGATGGTAATATGTTTTTAATTTCATCACCTCACTTCAGTACACCTGATTTCTCTGTGACGAATGGGAGACGTCCACTCGAAGCACCATCCAATGGGTCGCTCCTGAGTGATGACGTCACCATCTGCACGATCAACGCCAGGGTACATTGAAGGAATAAGAGGGATGTTAGTCCCCACAATGGTTGTCTTGAGAAAGGTCAGTTTTTGACTGAAACGTTGACCTGACCTGTTGTTTGTCATTTCGCTAATAAATATCTCTTTAGAGAAGTCCCACTGGTGCTGCCCCATTCTTTGAACTAGCTATATATATATATATATATATATATATGAAATTGAAATACAGTATAAAACAAGGTAACATTCCCAGTATATATATATATGGTTAAACATTGCATATATATGTATCCACAGGTATAAGCTAGCAATAGTTGAACACAGCAGCGTTGCAAGGGTTGATTGTCCCTTACAATTAATTCTAATAAAGTTGGCTGCAGTGTATATAAATACCTGTATAAAGCTATGACAATTTATGATGAAGGTGATTTTGACATGCAATATGGCCACATGTCTAATGACAAACCTTTTAAACCACATGCAAAATATTGCAGGAATTTCAAAATTATCTGGAAGACAAAATGTCCAGATCAGATGAATAGAATTTGTATCTGTTGTTTTCAATATGCATACCTTCTGGATGAAGCACAAAACTGGGAATACATTTCCCAGTAATAGATTACATTACCGCAATGTTACCATAAGCAATAAAATAATACATGTTTCTAGAAAAGCAAAGACAATATAAATTGTCAATGTAACATATACTATAAAGCAGGGCTCAAAATTACAAGTCCTGAGCTACTAGCCAGGACTGAAAAGTTACCCGACACCAGTTTACACACCTAGGCCCACCCATTTCCCTGCCTTTAACCCCACCCATCTCAAGTTCTCTTTGATGAAATTACATTGTTCTTCTATGTTTTATTCAGCATATGACATAGGGAACAAAAACTGTGCAAAATTCCAACTTTTTTAACTTCCCTGAATGCTAAAAAGGTCTACAATGCATTAGCCTCTCAAGCATTATAGCAGTTAAATGCTTCATTTAAATAGTGGGAAAATTATTTTAGGACCCACTACTTCTCCTCACAACATGGTACAGTTGATTTGCCACACTTTGTCTTTATACATAAAGTTCATTGTAAGCAACACAATGCTTAACCCTTTTAAAGGGCATAGGATGGTCTAACAATAGACCCACTGTAAAATATCAGGCTATAGAGGTATTTCTAACAAAAAAAATCAAGTTCCAGCTGCAATAACTTGCAAATAAAACATTTATTAACAGTTGAAGTTTCCATATTTTAAATCTCTGGGCAGCTAATGATTTAACCTGATGAGATCAGTCCTGTGGGGTCAAGTTAGAAAGGAAGGTTAAGTGAATCAAAAGGATGCTTTGTACAACAGAAGCACGTCAAGCCCTGCTCTCACCGACTGCATAATGCAACACAGCGTTATCGGTCAACACGGGTTAACTGTCTGTACCCCTAGTGGTGGGTGGTAAAGTTTTTAATCACTGCTTGGGAATACAGTAATTCTCTCTAATTATCCAGCCGGTGACAAGCAAATTCTGTCCCAGTCAGTGGGAAGCACAATGCTTGTCCAGGTCAGCGGGCCTCCCCAAGTTTCTGGGCCCTAGGCAGGCGCCTAGGTCACCTTGTCCATGACCCGACTCTGTAATAAGTTTGGGAACACTCAGGGCTGTCACCCCAATTTCGGGGGAGATAGTCCACTGTTACCTGCCAATGTCCTGCTGTAACTAACTGCTTCTTGTGTGGTAGAAAAGTACAAGAGTTGTGTGTGTGTATATATGAAATGTAGAACAAGTAGGGGCAGGTGTGCATGCCTTACAGTCTTCGCATTATGAGGCACCATCTTCCTCCACCTGCATTTCCTGATTAGGTCTAATACTATTACGCCTCCTCACCTCTGTGTTGCTCAGCCACAGTGGCATCAACCTGCTGCATTCTCTGTCACAGAGATGAATGCCATGTTTCATTCCTGCTCTATTCTCCATTGTGGCATGATTCTTAGATAGTACTAGTAAGAGGAGGGCAACGGTGGACTTACGCTGTGTACGTATTGTATGCATTTTATGACGCCGCACCATGCAGCCAATCAACTTATTCTTTCTTAAAACAGATTATTTTGTATTCCAGTAACATGTATGATTTCCAGAAAATTAGGTACCATGGGTCAGAAACAATGGCAACTATGCAGAATTTGCATACATTTCATTAAAAAGGGGAAAAATGCTCTTTTGTGGTTTGAAAGTGTACATGTTAACCAAGTGCTCTATAAGTAAAGTGTTTAACACTGCACCAAACTACATCTCAGATGGTTTACCCTTCTGCATGCCAGAGGTATTAAATGTATTGTGATTTAATTATATTTTATATAAAAGCAGAACTCATTTTTAGGACTGCTCAGGATGAGTGCCACCACTCCACCTCCTCACAGAGGTGAGGAGGCTTAATAGTATTAGACCTAGATTTCAAGCTGAGTTTTTTTTTTTGTTTTTATTTGTGTTTTTATTTAGGAACACAGGTGTTTCAGCATATCTCTTGCGCTATACAGGGTTACTTTAGAGTGCATAGCTAGGTGAACCCCCTGCTTCTCAGCAGGAGACATACAGGGGGAGAAACAACTGATCCGTTTTTCAGACCGTCCCAAATACCACCCATAAGCTTCCAATTGTAGGACCCAGGGCCCATCTCCCTGTGCGATAATCAGCAAACTGAATTTTGGACCAGTGGTCTCACTCTCCCCGAATACCCTGCCGTCCCTATCGGCAGACAGATAATGTCCCATGTGGCTCTGGAGCAGCACAGCCCCAGCATCCTCACCCGCCAGCTCCAGGTTCCACATTGGCTTCTTTTTCAGACTGGAGACCGAAGCATTGCTTTTCTCAGCTGTTAGATATTTGTTGTTGAGTTGATGAGCCCAAGCTGGAGATGTCCGGAGTCACTCATGTTGTATTTTCCACTTGTACTATTAACCCTTTGAGTGCCAGAGGGGTGCTTACCCCCTCTGGCACTCAAAGGGTTAACACAACAACTCCCGTCTACAGCGGCACTTTGTTAGCTGACTGGTCAACTTATTCTTTATTTCTCCAGGCATAAGCAAGCACCACAGACAGAAAAGCATACCAGCCAAAGTAGTAGAGACAAGTGGGGCAGAAGCCTAGGAACTGGGACGTTGTCTTTACGCTGCAAGATAGTGATGAACATCAGGCTAGTCTTTGCAATCTGCATAGTTTCCACTTGCTCTCACTCAATTTCTCTTTGCCAAATGCGAGGAGGCGAGTGGAAATTTTGAGCCCTGCTATAAAGATTATAATGGTAACATCATGTTTGCCACATAATACGGCACTGCAGGGGTTATCCAAAAACTATGGATCACAAGAACAGCCGTTGCCATAATCCAAGATGGCGGGCACCCCTTTTTTCTGTCAGGATTTACACATGCGACTATCCCAACAGACCAATCACTAGTGCCCCCAAAACAACTATACATGCAATGAGAATAGCATACATGAAACAAAGGAATATCTTAAAGGAACCACACGCCAATAGAGAAACAAAGGGAAATCTTTCCAGAAAGCAATGCAAAAGTTAATAATGAAATCACCAGTTCAATAGAAACACAATGACATCTCAGAAACAACAATATTGTGTATCATCTACATACACTTGCCACAATGTGTATAGCGCAATATAGCTAAAGCTGATTCAGCAAGTCCCATATGATCTAATTGCTATCAATTTGATTTCAGACAGTATTAATAATTATTTCTATGAGTGGTACTGTGTAGCTTCTAGAATATCCTATCACTTCTGGCCAAATGGCTATAATGTGGCAGTCCCCATTAGGAGGGCCAAGTCTACTGGGTAATGTCACTATGGCTACCCCAGACTAAATTGGGTTATAATAATTCTAGAAGCTTTACAGGATTTATACAAAAAAGTATATTGTTACCTGTCCTAGATAAAGGTGTGGTTGTCTCAGGTTCAGCAAAATTCAACGCAGGCCGGGTTAAAAATATAAACAGTCAAAAAGTCCATATTCCATCTCTGCACATGCTTTTATTACCAACAATTCCTTGTCAGAAATGTACAACCCATCCTTCTCTGATAGGTTGTCTCCAGATAATTAGATTATGAAGTAATTCTAAATTTCCGAAAACCTGATTGGTCAATAAAAAGTAACTATATGAGCCAAAACAATCTTTTATAATAGAAGATGGCTCTAAAAGACTATAATTGCATGAATAGAAATACAAGGACAATTTAGCAATAAATCAGTTTTAATTGGAGAGGATTCAGAGAAAGGGCCTTTTTAAAAGAATGAGAAATATGTTACTCCTTAGCAATAAGTGCAGGTGTTACTGAGATTCAAAACAACCCTGTAAAAGGGGCCTACAGAAAAAAAAATAAAGTTATCACAATATGTGTCCTTGTAATGTTTCAGAACTCTTCTCTAAGCAGTTTTAGAGAAATTAATCAAATTTCTCTTAAACACACAGGCTTAAAATAATATATACAGCAGACAAAATAGCCACAACAGGCCATTTTAACTATGTGCGACCCAGATATAGGGCATACTCTCTGACAGTTTCTACAGCAAATTTGGCCTTCTTAGTAGAGGTTAGCTTGTGGCCACATTGTTGACAAGAGCTAGTGCTAGCAGGGTCAGCTGCAGCATCAGTACTGTCATGGGAGTGGGCCTTTTTTTTTTTTTACCACATTTGCAGTTACTTGCACTGTGCCAGACCCCAATGCTCAAACACCTTATGCAGACCCTGAGTCTACCCTTGTCCCTGATGAACATTGGGCTCTGCCTCTCTTCTCCTCCTTAACCACTGTAGCTGCTTTCACCCGCAATGATGCCCCAATTCCTCCCTGTCTCTTCCAAGTCCTTCTGCTTGACATTTTTTACAAGTCTCTTATTATAAATAAAAAAGTATTATAGAGATAAATAAGTATTTTATAATAAAAGCTTGTTAAAAATTATTAACTACAAAAGATATTAAGAAAAAGTATTAATGAAAAAAACACATACTTTACTCACACTGACTACACTGCACAGTTCACTGTCCTTCATTGGTCTAACACTAACTCACATAGTCTGAATGACCCTCTATGCCCTAACAAATAACTTACACAATTTGAATGACCCTCACTGTACTAACACTAACTCATAATTAGAATGGCCCATACTGTTCAAACATTAAATCACACAATTTAACTGACTTTCACTAACCTAACACTAACTCACACTTCATAAACTTCAGGAATAGCATTTTTTTTTATTAAAAGTTCTCCTCCACTGCATCACCTAAACTCATCTCCCTCTATCAACAAAACTCACGTTGAACTGAAAGAAATTCCTGGCTTTTATAGTAGAGGCTTTGGGGAAATTAAAGGGGTAGTAATGTTATGATTAGAACATGCTGCAATGCATCCTTAAAGTGTATACAACTGACCACTGACGTTAGTAACGCTGAATTTGCTATACATTGTTTAAAATAATATTAAAAATTATCCCCCTCATGATCACACCCCCTTATAATTATGTCATCCTTCAAGGGATAGTAATGTTTCATAACAAAAGCAGCTCTAATTAATCATCATAGTATTTGGACTTTGGAGAGTGTTATTTCAGTTCTGTCCGAGTTGTAGTTCCAGAGTAATTCAATGACAAAGTATACCCCTCCCGCCCCTTTTACTGAAGTAACACTGTTCAGCCAGATCAGAAGGGAGGTGCCCAGGTAGATTGCACAGAGGGACAATCTCCAATTAAGATAAGGGAAAAAAACCTGAAAAACTTGTCAGGGGGGACAGGGCCTTCATTGTTCTCATAGGAAGAAGATTGTCCCCTGCTGTTATCTGTCTGGTCTTATAACCAGATTCCACATCTGAGAAGAGATGGTTTACACTAGGTAAAAGGGGTGGGAGGGGAAAACTTTGCTTGTGAATATCTCTCAAACCATAAAGGTTTGAGAGATAAGACTTATATCGTTCTTCATGTTTTTTTAATGCCTACAAAATAAAATAAAGATAAAATGAAGTATTACTATCCCTTTCAAGCCTTGGTGCTAAAAGCGGATGGCAACATGGGACAAACTTCTTTATACAGAAAACCCTGCCCTCCTTCGTCAAGGAGGGCAGGGTTTTCTGTATACTGTATGGAGGCCATTGTGCTTCATAGCTCTCTGTCTGGTAAAGCGACTGGACTTCATATCTATGGGGAGATGCATGACAGTCCAAAAAAGGGGAGTGAAAAGGATAATTATAATATTATTTAAAGCGATGTAGAGCAAATTCAGCATTACTAACGTCAGTTATCAGTTGTATACACTAATCATAATATTACTATACCTTTAAAGGGTGTTTTTCTATAAAAGGAGAAATTCCTGCCTCCAAAAACCAGTAATATAGGGTGGAGGAAAATTCTATGTTATGAGAAATTCCCAGCTGAAACAACTAATAGGGTGGAAATTTGCAGGCAAAGGTTTTGTGTGAAGGTTTTTCCATCCCTTGACGTGAGTTATTGGTTAATATTTCTAATGTTGCTTTCTTTGTTGATCTTAGAATCAGTGAAGTTGTGGTTGGCATGAGTTGTAGATCAAAGCCAGGTGACCTATTTATTTGCTGAATAGTATTTGGTTTTGATTATCTCGGGTATCTTTTCACCAAATTTAAAACAGACCAAAGCAACAAAGGAAAATTGTTAACACTGTTTTAGTTTGACTGGGTGTCCTATATGCCTGTTTGCTAATGTAACCAAATATCTGATTCACTATCCTGTTGGCAAATGGCCAATGCCTCTTCTTTAATCATGAAGACAAATCCTTTGCGTTAAAATTTCAATTTGAGAAGGTTTCTGATATTTGCCTTAAAACAAGGGGGTTCCTTTTGGCAACTTTTTTTTATGCACTCTTTCATAACTGGGTTAGCCAAACAAGTTACACTCCTACATCTGGATGATCCTGTGAATGAGTGGATTGGTTATGGGGAATCCAACAGATTCATGTTATGCATTTACCATAATTTAATATAGCAAGTGTTCTTTTTTATTACAGGACCCTCTCCAAAGTTTAGATGGATTGCTAGGCATTCACATGTCTGTTGGGTCAAAATTAGAGCTAAGCAGCATTCTTATGGAGCAGAGGCAGGTTTCCACAGAAATAACTTTCATGTATATGGCTAGGGAGGGGTGGTTTGCAATGGAAGAATTATTACCTGAGTTAATGCTAGCTTGAAAATTGTTAGGAGACCTGCATATTACCTTTATCCACCCTTTGGGCAGTGATTTAGGCAACTGATCTAATTACTTCCATGAAAAAAAATATGCTGTTTTCTTGTCAGACGTGACCTCATATTCAGAGAATGAAGCTACTGGAGCAATGTAGGCATAAAACAAACCTTTCAAATTTGCAAGGACCTTTGGAATTATGGTGTTCATGCATTTTGAACTATAATGTGGTGGTGAAGGTCTTTTTAGAGATGATTTTATTCAATTTTGGAAAAAGCAGCTTTTCTAGGGGAGAGGTGTGAGCCAAATTTAATGATTTGATTGAGAGCCAGAGTGGTACACAATGCAGAGCAATGGCACTCAAAGGGTTAAATGGGTTAAGAATAGAGGTATTTGCATTTAATAAATATAGATGTAATATGTTGGAACTCCTGACCATGGTTTTCACGAAGGTGTTAATTTTACCGTGGAGCAAACCAGCTAAAACCTTTGGCCTACTGAGAAGGAGCTTAGTGAGTTTCAGTGTTACCACTAATTAACAAATTAATCATCAGGCCCTTTTGTCTCTATATGACTGCGGATACCTCTTAACTGATGTCATCTGCAGCTCAGTGGCAGGACCAGCTAATCTGCTGACCATGTCTTGTTGAGCATAAGATGTCTGGTCTGGAGCTTTATCCATTTCTAATAGTCAGTACATAATTGGGGCTTGGTGTTGGTGGGGGGCTATGCCACCTGACAACTTAGGAAGTTGGGGACTTAATCAGTCAGCTTAACATGTCACAGTGCTGCCAATGAAGCTGATAAGGAAGTGTTCCGCTGCTACCTTTGTACATATACAAATATATTAAAACACTGAATTTTATTAATGTTTTCTGTATTCTTTATTGTTGCAGTTTGCAGGTATTGAATTTAATATTGGATGTAATATGGATCCAATATGCAATAACTGGATGTAATATGTTGGAATTTCTGGCCAGGGTTATACCGAAGGAGTTCATTTTCCTGTCAGGTAAAATAATTTAAACCTTTGCCCTATTGTGAAGGGAATCAGTAAGTTTCAGTTTTATAGTTAATAAATGGTTTATATTTTGTGCCAGTGAGATATGCAATATCTTCATGAGCAATGCACTGCACACAGCTCTGGCTCTCAAAGGATTAGTAAATGAAGCTTAAGCCGTTTTACCACCGAACAACCTTTGTATCTTGAATCTTTGTTAACTAATGTTTTGCCTTATAGAAAGGAAAGGTGGGGGTTTGGGGGATGTTAAGGAACATTGGTGGGAAGTGCATCCTGCTGTTCCCATGAACAACACCCTTCTGAGCATTCATTTAAATGACCACTATATATTTGGTTCTTTTAGCAAACTATCAGTTCTCAACTTTGTGTCAACAAAACTTATGATTTTATTTACTGCTGAATTGCCATATTTTCTATGTTTTCTTGGCATTTTCCTTGAATTGATAGGCCTATATATTAAAGCAATAAGAACAGTTCTGTTGCTAATCAAGTGGACCATAGGGAACAAAAAAAGTCTGAATTTCCATTGCTTTAAATTTAGTTTTAACCCCTTGAATTCTAGAGAGATATTAAACACCTTGCTTTGCAATGTATTATAGACCTCTCTAGCACTCAAGGGGATTACTCCCCATTTCATTCAATGGAAATGTTTACTTGCTACCTGTGGTGCATTTGCTTTGTCCCATAACTGCATCACTTTGCCTTCATACATAAAGACCATAGTTGTTAGCAAATCATTATTTTTGTTTTGTGATTACTTATGCTAAATGCTCACATTCATATTGTCATATGCATTTCCTCAGCAGTCTTGGATGGATAGATATATGGTTTAATGGATGGATGTCTTATGTGCTTGGGAATGGTGAGAGATGATATTATTCCAACTCAACAGAAGTTTGTTGCTCTATTCTGCCAAGTCAGTCTTGTCTCTGCCTCACTTCAACTTTTTCATGTAATCAATCTAAGTGAACAAGCAGTGTCAACTATACTGAGTTAACATTTTTTTCAATAGACTTGGATATAGTTTTGTGGCATCCTTAGATTTGACAGGTTTCATTTCTACACAGTGATATTTTCTTTCAAGTACAGTATACTATATGTACAAGCTTTAAAATCTGAGACTCTTGTGACAAAATATATTACCTTTGTGATAGGGCAGAACTGCATGAACATATCATAAACAGAAATACGTCTGAATAACTTGATGAAGAACACTAGAAATTCCTGCAAGTGGCTCTGTGTTGCATATACAATTTGAAGAGAAAACCTAAAACAAAGCAGCATTATGTTTATCCAGTGGATTTGAGACACTCAAACATGCCGCATAACTGAGGATCTTTATGGTTTATGGTTATAGAAAACATTTCATTGTAAATATGAGTCCTTTTAAAACATTCATAAATAAAACACCTTATATGTTATGGTATCTGCTGACAAAAAAAAAAATCTCGCTTGAATATAAACTGTAAAAGGAACACTGTAAGATGTGAGTCAAAGTAAAAACATATACAATCAAAATGCACCTAAGTATACTATAATTCTGACAAAATGCGAACAATTTCACTGAAAACACATGGTTTTCCACTTTTCCTGGGAAATTTCGCCCATAGAGAAACCTATAGCTTTTCCACAGTTTCACTAAGAGCTCAGAAAATTTTGTGCTAATGGTTCAATTTCCTGCCTATGTTATTGAATGGGTTAAAACTTCCCACCAATATAAAATGTATACCCATAATTTCTTGAAAAGCAGTGTGGTATATTTTAGGAGAGTACAGGAGATACAGAGAGAGAGTGGAAAAATTAAATAAAAAAATGTTAAAACAAATTACTGATTCATAATGTTGGTTATTGGCTAACACTATGACTACCACCACTGGTAAAAAAAAGAAGAAGGTAGATGGAACATGATGATAGTGACACTGAGGAGGTGTGGGAAGTCTTTAGTAGTGGCACCACCAGTGCTAAAGGGGCAAGGGACTGGAAGCCCACATTCTCCAGACTCAATGATACCAAGTACAACAAATTTGTTACTTGGGATCTGGGGGAAACTTTGAAGAAGTCAGAACTGTGTAATTTGTCTGAGCAGCACAAGTCATCTGCCTATGCCTGCTGTGAATGCTGTCAGTGGGCCTTCTTCTGTGGAGGGGTTGGCAAGCATGACAGCAGGATACCCCCAGCCACACTTGTCTTCCTCAAGCAATCCCACCATTGTAGAGCAACAAGAGACTGGTGGGGGTCTTGATGAGAGTGAGGGAGGTGGTGCAGCAGTTTGGACTAGCTGTATGGACCTTGATGATGTGGAAGAGGACGTCAGCAAGACCAACAGTCAAGGGAACACATATACCCCTGACCCTGTGATTCCCACTCCCCTGGCATTGTCTCTCTGGGGAATTATGATGAAGAAGGCAGAACTGGCTAGCAGTACAAGCAGCAGAACATACCAGCTGTTTGTGCTTGCTGCTACTGCTACTCTCTGTCACACTGTCATCATCACCAAACAGTCCCACTCCCTTACAGAAGCAAGAGACTGGTGGTGGTGGTGATAAGAGTGAGGGTGATGATGGAGCAGATGGTGTGGAGGAGATCATGAAGCAAAAAGGAATGGGAGAAAGATGCAAATGGGGATGGCCATCACTGCCACCACCAACAGTGACATTGTGGAGTTTTCCTGCTGCTGAGTCATCATGAGAGGCATATTATCATCTATTTCAGTAGTAGGATTGTGATGAGAAGATTAGTGTGCTACAGACCACCTGGGCTACCATGTGACTAGATTCTTCAAACAGTTATATGGGACCAGGACCTACTCTATATTGGGGGAGTCTGGTAGACTCTGGGGGACAAGAAGGGAAAAATGAGTTTGACCCATCACACCCCAAAATTCTGAGTGACTGGAAAGACACAGGCAGCTGTGATCCAAGTTTCTTCTGATCTAGTGTATTTTGTGGTAAATACAGACACACATGCTGTAGTTGAGTAAAATCCAGCAAACTTAAAAGGGATAGGGTAGGATGAAAGGATTAGGAGCAGTGTAGGAATTTGTTCATAAAGTGGTAGTCCAAAAAATGGTTGTGATTCCTCTCTTTCAGAGGAGGATGCAGTTTGTCAAAGTCCCACCAAAAGTTCTACCACTTCAAACACTGAATATGACAACATGTTACATTCCAGTGTTGATGGCAAAGTGCAAGAAGGTGTAGCATCTCAACTAACTGCTGCATCTGACAGACAAATAAGATGTTATGCAAAAAAATGAAGCGTGGGTAAAGCACTCAAATTTAAAGATCCCAACTGTCCCAAGACAGTTTCTATAATATATCATAGGATCATATATAAGTACACTCTAAATGGTCTCCAAGGACCATTATGATCCATATAGCTCAAGATATATTTCCCAGGACATATTTGAAATTCTTAAAGGGACTTAAAGGATTTATTAATATTATTAGAATTCTTCCTTTTTTTATAAAAATTATTTTAATGACGTTAAATGTCTTCTAAACTGCAATACAGGGAGGACATGACATCCTAAATTCCCAATATTTAATTATATAAAAGTAATAGCATCAATTTTTTCATTTAAACCCTCTGGTTGTAAAGCTTCCAACTTATGAATCCAGAAGATTTCTTTCTGGCTTAAAGGGATAGCAATGTTTCATAATAAAACTTTGGAGAGTGTTATTTCAATACTGTCAGAGTTGTAGTTCAAGAGTAATTCAATGACAAAGTGTCCCCCTCCCGACCCTTTTACTGATATAACACTTTTCAGCCAGAGTAGAAGGGAGGTGCCCAGGTAGATTGCAGAAAGGGACAAACAATCTGCTGCTTGTACAAATGCTCTAGTATGTACAATGTGGAACTCCACCTGGTAGAGGTCTCTATTTTCAGCTGGTCATGGGGCATAATAGGCTTTAATCTTGAATATAAGGTATTCTTAGAAGTATTTATTGAGAATTTGCAAAAATATACAAAACAGAATGTAGGTACTTCAGTACATGGGACCTCTAGCGATACCAAGAAATGCATGAAAGATACAAATCAAAGTAAAGGTATGATGGGATAGGACATATAGCAATACAAAAGACTGTATAAAGCTACACCATGGCCCCAGTAGGGGAACATCAGGTACAGAGTATCACAGGTTGGAGTAAACCAAGAAACAAAATAATGTGACAGTGATGTTTGAGGCCAATATGCAAACTCAGAGAGGTGAATGGTAAAAGAAATGAGGAGGCAAGCCCCAGATAGAAAGACAGAAATGAGAATAATTATTGGAAAAAAGGGACAGGACAGGAAAGAAGAAGAAGAAGAAAGGAAAAGAGGGAGAGGGGAGGCAGGAGAGGTCTGCTAACCAGTATCTGGTCCACGGTCATAACAGCTGTCCACAGGAGCCATTCCCGAAGGCTGCAAATGGGGGGTCAGTAGGGGCACAGGTGACACATAAGGAACAGGGGCCCAACTCCAGAGAAGCCCCAATCCAGCACACCCCAGCAGTGTCTCATGTCATATACGGTGCTAACTGTGAAGGGTGAGGTAATTATGTCCAAGAAGACCAGTTGTCATTAGCTCCCAGAAAATTGGTCCTCAGCAACCAAGGGTTCCACACCTCCAAGATGACTGGGATGTGGCAGTGGAAAAAGCATGATGTTCCTCTAGACTACCCATGGCAATAGTCTAGCTTGCCAATCAGTAAGAGAGTGTATGTGTGTGTATGTGTGTGTGTTGATTTCCAGTGAATTGGTATAAAATTTCTAGCAGTAGATGCCATGAAATGGAAAAGGTGTCTCTGGGGTGTTGCACATTGGTAAAAGTAGTGGGTCACGGTGAATATTCTACTGGAGTGTGGCGTTTATAAAGGAAGCAATAGCGGACCAGAAAGGAATAATAAATGTGCAGACCATACCAACAAAGCGAGGATGAAGATGGATAAATGTTATTCAGACATTGAGGTTTGTAAAGATTGTGTGATTACCGTGCCTCTTATATGACCCTACTAGTTATGAAGGGTGTATTTGTTTTGTGGGTATGTTTCCAAAATGGTAGACCCTCTTGTGTAATCAGAAGCAATTATGATAATGCTATTTGAATATATGGCCTTAGTGTACCAAAACAGCCCCACTTAAATAGTTGGTTAAACATCTACTTATAAAGGTCACAGTGTATTTTTAGTAATTCAGGGCTTACAATGATTCAGAGCTAAAATGTACACCAAATACCACTGGTAAATTAAACCGGGATATACAATACAAACAATCGCCTGACATAGGCTTATCTGTATGCCAAGTATCACGGATAGATCATAGCATTGCATATAATATAGGTACCATGTATGACACTGATCGGACTGTCTAAGGCTGTCCCTATAGCGACAACAAAATTAAAGTTCTTTTAGCAGCTTGTCTCTGTTATAAGTCGCAAATCAATCTCCAGAGGTGATTGGCATGTAACAAGAAGAGCAGAAGAGGGGAGGGACGAGACAGCGCTTAAAACACCTTTTAAGTGTAGTATTTTTTTTATTATTAAACACATATAAAAACATATACAAATCATGAACATTCATATAATATGCATATAAGAGAAAACTTTATTATCTGTCAAAAATTTGATATAAACAGAGATAGAGTTAAAATAAAATTAAATCAATGGATGAAAGAGATTCTCTAAAATGAATAAAATCAAATCTATTAGATCAACATATATATGTAGCTTAGTTGTTGCTGTCTCTGCCACTTTTTGCGGCCATGGAGGCGGCCGTGGCAGAGACAGTAGTATGTGGCACAGCTTCCCTCATCTTCTTCCTTACAGGCCGATGCCTGTTACACACTGAGGGAACTGGAACTGAGACTGCCTTTATTTATGGGCAGTCTCCATTCCAATTCCCTCACAGCCATTGGCTGTGAGGGAATTGGAACTGAGACTGGCCATAAATAAAGCAATCTCAGTTCCAATTCACTCAGTGTGTAATGGGCATCTGTCCGTGAGGAAGAAGATGGGGGAAGCTGTGCTGCATACTACTGTCTCCGCCATGGCTGCCTCCTTGGCCGTACACAGCTGCAGAGACAGCAACAACTAAGCTACGTATTTAGTTGAACATAAGCATTATTTTATTATGGCATTTGTTTAGATTTTATTTGGAACAACTTGGACATTGCATATTAATAACTGGCAGCATATTTATGGAGCAATAGTAATACATGCTTTAACCCTTCTGAGCCCCAGATAGGTATGCAACACATTGCTTTGCAATGCATTGTGTACACCTCTGGCACTCAAAGGGGTTAAACTATGTATTAGTGAGTAGGATATTTCACCATTGTACTTATATCTTTCTGTTTTTATTTACAGAAAGAAGACAAGATACAAGAAAGAAAAGAGGAAAGAGTGGAGACACACAGTGGATAACAGGTAAGTGTAACACAGAAGTTAACTATCTATGCTTGGCAGTATGTTAATTCTTTTACTGTGAAGTTCCCAATATCACTGCTATTTAGCAGCATTTTGGGAACTTGACACACAAAATGGACGTTTAGCCACAAGACCATTTCTGTGGCCTAACGTTCGTTGTGCTTTTAGCTGGTAAGGCATTTAAATACCGGTTAGACTGGTATTCCCTTTGACCCTACCGGCTACTTTAACTTAAACCTTAAAATCTGACCCTACATGTCATAGGGGATATTATAAAGGACTTCTTCACTTAGACCAACAGATCTATAGTTCAGCGTCCTGAAGATATAGTTGTATATTGAGGCAGACCACGGCTATAGATGAAAATCCTTTTTATATGGAATATATAGGCTAAAAACGGGTATATACCAATCTAAAAATAATAAATTACTCTATTTAATCCTCAACGTGTGCCACTGCACCTTTATTAAAAATAATAAATAACTAGTTAATCCTCAACACAGCCACTGCACCTCTCTGATGGCCTTCAAGTCACTCTTGAAAATACACCTCCTGGATAAAACCTCAACATGCTAGAAGGCACTGATGTTGTACAACTAATGCTCTTGTAAATTATTTACTTTACTTGTGTTCCCTATCATCACCAGCACTGTATTTAGACTGTATTCAGCACTTGACTCTTATGCACTCTGTATGTCTCCCATTACCACTTTAGATTGTAAGATTTCAGGCAGTGACCTTGCACTCAGTGTTTCATTCTATAAAGCACTTGTAACCCTGTATTATCAAAAGCTGTACACTTGTGGCGCAATATAAATAAACATATCTATTCCTTAATTCAAGATGCTTCATGGTCAATCTGACCATTTCCACGGGAGACTTATTTATATAAAATTTGGTTCAATTTAATTTTTGATCAGTTTTGATCAGCTTTAAAAAGATGAATTTAAGTAAAGTCTGAGACCTCTAGGTATAAATATTGGTCAAGAACTGCTGAATCCCACCAGTGTATGTGTATTGTCTCAGTATTCAAAAGATCTTCCAGATCAGTAATATATATATATATATATATACATATATATACAGGGATGTGCAAAAGTGTTAGGTATGTATGCTGTAAAGTGAGAATGCTTTCAAAAATAGACATGTTGATAGTTTATTTTTATCAATGGATAATGAGTGAACAGAAGAAAAAAATAAATCAAATCAATATTTTTTTTTACCACCACCTTGCACACACTAGGTTAAGGAACTAGAAAGGTAGGTTACTCCAAACACCTTGGAGAATTAACCACAGTTCTTCTCAGTTGCATCTCTCTCTTCAAGTAATCCCAGACAGACTCGATGATGTTGTGATCAGGGCTCTATGGGGGCCATACCATAACTTCCAGGACTTCTGGATTTTCTTTACACTGAAGATAGTTTTTAATGACTTTGGCTGTATGTTTGGGGTTTGTTGTCATTCTGCAGAATAAATATGGGGCCAATCAGATGCCTTCCTGATGATATTGCATGATGAATAAGTATCTGCCTTTACTTCTCTGCATTGAGGAGACCACTATTTCAGACCAAATCACCAACTCCATTTTCAGAAATGCATCCCCAAACTTGCAAGGGACCTCCACCATGTTTCACTGCTGCCTGCAGACACTCATTCTTGTACCACTCTCCAGTCCTTCGGCGAACAAACTACATTCTACAACAGCCTAATATTTAAAATTTTGACTCATCAGTCCAGAGCACCTGCTGCCATTTTTCTACGTGTGTTTTTGTGAATAGATGAGCTGCTTGGCCTTGTATCCACATCGGAGGTATGGATTTTTGACCACAAGTCTTCCAAGAAGACCACTTCTGACCGGACTTCTCCAGACAGTAATCACTATGCCCGTGCTCCCCTTGCGACTTTCTGTCAGTCTACACTGTGCTTTACTCCTATTGGCTATTCTGTGCTTGTCCCGCCCAGTATGGCCTTTATTTACTGGGCTCTGGCACCCCTCCGGTGCCCTTTCATGGTGTTCCTGTACCAGTGCTTGTTCCTGCTCTCAGTGTTTCCCAGTGTACCGACCCAGCCTGCCTGACTACTCTGCATCTCATCTTCTGCCTGTGAACCGACCCGAACTGCCTGACCATTCTTCTGCGCCTGCTCCTGTGCACCGATCTGGTTTGGCTGACATTCCTGCTCCGTGTACCGAAGTGGCTTGGCTGATGTTCCTGCTCCGTGATTCGACCCGGCTTGGTTGACTTTCCTGCTTTGGCTGTCTCTGTATCGCCTTGGCGACATTTCTATCGATCAGGCATTTGTGACGCTTCCGGTTGGTTGCGACCTCAGGGTGAGTTGCTCAGTTGCCCAGTCAGTCCTGTCACGGCAGTGCCCAGTCGCGTGTCTCCGTTACTGCTCCTGCAGAGCGCAATTGGTCTAGTCTCTGTTACGGCTACGGCAGTGTGCCATTGGTCTTGTCTCTGTTACTGCTCCTGCAGTGCGCAAGTGGCCTAGTCTCCGTTACTGCTACAGCAGTGTGCCTTTGGCCTTGTATCCGTTACCGCTCCTGCAGAGCGCAAGTGGCCTAGTCTCCATTACTGCTACAGCAGTGTGCCTTTGGCCTTGTATCCATTACTGCTCCTGCAGAGCGCAAGTGGCCTAGTGTCACGGTTTGTTAAGACTCTCAGACTAAGGTTAGGTAAAAACACAACTTTATTGAAAAGTTTAAAATAATCCCATAGGGTTTCATACACATACAAACAATACATAGAACAGGCAGGTAATATATGACGATAGTAATACAGGTTCTACTGGCCTTACCCATATACCGAGCAAGGCAACCTGGAATGGAACGTAATAGGTGGCTCTACCGGCCTTGCCAATGTACCGGGCAAGGCAGCCCAGCAGAATACAATTTAATAGGCTCTACCGGCCTTGCAAATACCGGCAAGGCAGCCCCACGGAATACCAATGTAATAGGCTCTACCGGCATCGCCAATATCGGGTAAGGCAACCTCAAGTTGGCGTACTGAAAGGTTCTACCGGCCTTACCAATATACCGGGCAAGGCAGCCTGACGGGATACCAATGAGTAGGCTCTACCAGCCTTGCCAAAACCGGGTAAGGCAACCTTGAGATGGAATAAGAAAAGGTTCTACCGGCCTTACCAATATACCGGGCAAGGAAGCCCAAGTAAAGGTGACAACCACAGTGACCTTGGTGACTGTCAGATGGTCAATGACAGTATAGATGTAAGCTAGAGGCTACCAGGTCAGTGGTTCACTGGTGGTCTGCACTCAGTACCTGTGTACTGTAAGAATAAGTAGCTGTCTAGGACTGGACAGCGCACTGGAAACATCAAGTGCATGAGCAATGAGACAAAGGAGTAAACCAGCGCCCTCACGTTAGGAAACATCAAGCAGGATATTGAGTAAACCCACGAGTCATGGAGCGAACCAACGCCCGCGCGCTGGTAACCAACAGACAGCTAAATATTGCCACAAGGCAGTGGAGCAAACCAGCGACCGCACGCTGGAAGGAACAACCTAGTAATAGCCCAGCTGCAAGGCTTGGGGAGCGAACCAGCGTCCACACACTGGGAACCAACAGTACAGTGTATAAGGCCGCAAGGCCAAAGAGCAAACCAGCGCCCGCATGCTGGCACCAACAGGCTGCAAGATGTAGCTGCAAGGCTAGTGGAGCGAACCAGCGTCCGCACGCTGGGAACCAACAGTGCTGCTTATAGGGCCGTAAAGCCAAGGAGTAAACCAGTGTCCGCACACTGGAACCAACAGGCTGTAAGTGCAGCCGCAAGGCTAGTGGAGCGAACCAGCATCCGCACGCTGGGAACCAACAGTGCTACGTATCGGACCATAAGGCCAAGGAGCAAACCAGTGTCCGCACACTGGAACCAACAGGCTGTGAAGTGTAGCCGCAAGGCTAGTGGAGCAAACCAGCGTCCGCACGCTGGGAACCAACAGGAGGAATGTCGCCGAAGCGACCGAGGAACAATGTCGCCACTGATACAGGAACTGGAAACGGGACGAACAGGAACCAGCAGAGATGGTCAACCAGATCAGGAATGGTAATGAAGACTTGGCAGCATGAACAGCAACCTCCAACGATCACAACCGGAACCGGTACTGAAACCGACACAGCAAGCAGGATACTCAGGAACAGGACGACTCAGGAACTCGGCAACAGGCCCAAATAGCTACAGTAGCAAGGTGGAAGTGGATGCTGTCAGAGACACCACGAAAGGGCAACCAGAGGGTGCCCAGACTAAGTTTAAAAAGGCAATGTGAGGCGGGCTGAAAGCAGACAGCCAATGGGAGCCCCCTACAGGTGATAGACACAAGAATGCAGCAATCACGGGCACCGTGATAGTACCCCCCTTTCAAAGACCCCCTCTCCTAGAATAGGGTCTGGGTTTCTGAGGGTATTTAGCATGAAAAATCCTCAGTAACTTGGGTGCATGAAGGTCCTTACTATCCACCCAAGATCGATCTTCAGGACCATAACCTTTCCAATGTACCAAATACTGTACCCTTCCTCTAAGTTTTCGGGAATCAATGATACTCTGCACCTCATACTCCTCCTGACCCTCAACCTCGACAGGCCCTGGCACCACAGGTGTAGTAGTGTAACGATTGCATACGAGAGGCTTAAGGAGAGACACATGGAAAACATTATGAATGCGCATGGATGCAGGTATGTCCAAAGCGTAGGAAACAGGATTCATTTTGCGGATAATTCTGTAAGGCCCAATAAACCGAGGTGCCAACTTATAAGATGGGACTTGAAGCTTAAGATTCTTGGAGGAGAGCCATACTCTGTCCCCAACCTGGAAGGAAACCGCTGGAAGCCTTCTGTGACTGGCATAGCGCTGATGGCGCTGAAATGACTGACCAAGTGCCCTCTGAACTTGTGCCCATGTGGAATGGAGTTGTTCGATATCCTCATCCAGAGCTGGAATCTGTTGTGTCTGAAAGGAATCCAGGAGCAAACAGGGTTGGAACCCATAATTAATCAGAAATGGAGAGCTCCCGGATGAGGAGTTGACCGCACAGTTCCTGGCGAACTCTGCCCAAGGCAACAAGTCGGCCCAATTGTCATGATGGTCAGTAACGAAACAGCGTAGGAACTGTTCCAAGCCTTGATTGGCACGTTCAGCGGCTCCGTTAGTCTGGGGGTGATAAGTGGAGGAAAAGGATAGCTGTATGCCCATCTGTTCGCAAAATGCCCTCCAGAACCTGGACACAAACTGGCTCCCCCTGTCGGACACCAGTACTCTGGGTACTCTATGCAACCGAAACACCTCTTTAGCAAATACCATTGCCAATTCTTTAGCCGAGGGAAGGCCACGGAGGGGCACGAAATTAGCCATTTTAGAAAACCTGTCCACCACCATCAATATGAAGGAATACCCTCTAGACCTGGGCAATTCTCCCATAAAATCAATGAAAACATGAGACATGGGGCGTTCACCATTAGGAACCGGCTGAAGCAAGCCCACCGGGAGATGTCTAGGGGTTTTTGCACGGGTACAGGTGGCACAGGCATTAGTAAAATCGGCACAATCTGATCTCATAGAAGGCCACCAAAATAACTGAGAGAGGGACCATAACAATTGGTCTCTGCCAATATGTCCCGCAGCCTTAGAGGAATGGTAAGTTCCAAGTAATCGAGTACGGAATGGTTCAGCGACAAAACATTTGCCCACCGGGGTTTCATGGGGGGGGAGGCCTGGGAGGCCAAGATTTCTTCCCCTAATGGTGAAGTGATACTAGTACGTATGGTAGCCAATATTCGATCAGGTTGAATGATAGGTGCTGGTGCTTCTTCTTTGTCAACTTCAGCCTCAAATTGTCTTGACAGTGCGTCAGCCCTAACATTCTTGGATCCCGGCAAATATGATACAATGAAATTGAATCGGGACAGGAACAATGCCCATCTGGCCTGGCGAGAGGACAATCTCTTGGTCTCAGAGAGATAAGTCAGATTTTTATGATCCGTCAGGATTAAAACAGGATTTTTTGTGCCTTCAAGTAAATGATGCCATTCCTTAAAGGGAAACTACCACCCCGCAATAACTTTACCTTAAATCAGTCTTCATCTGGCGACTAGCTGCTTAGTAGCGCTAGTCGGCAGAAATATTACCCGGTTCAAAAGATTTTTGCCTTTTTCTGACAGTCACAGGAGCAGGAAGCACGGACATCTTGTCACAGTGAAGTCCGTGCGCCTGAGCTGTCAGTCCCTTTTGAGCCGGCCGGCTTTGTAGGCATATGTATATGTAACCTGTCGTGTGTCTGTATTATTCTGTTTAAATACTAAAGGACCTGTGAGGGTTATTATATTACTGTGATTTCAATAAAACTGTGTTTTATCCACTGTGTCTGTGTGTCAAACAAACCGTTACAACAGTAGATGGGTGTACCAGGATCCCACTGTTTTCTGCCAATTTTGTGCTGATGGCACTGCTGGACATCTTCCAATTGTGAAGATAAGTAAGCATGATGTATCTTTCATCTGCTGCACTAAGTTTCCTTGGCCAACCATTATGTCTATGGTCTTCAACATTGCCTATTTCTTTGTGCTTCTTCAAAAGAGCTTGAGCAGCACATGTGGAAACCCCTGCCTGTCTTGAAATTTCTGCCTGGGAGAGACCTTGCTGATGCAATATAACTACCTTGTGTCTTATTGCTGTGCTCAGTCTTGCCATGGTGTATGACTTTAGACATTAAGCTGTCTTCAGCAACCTTACCTTGTTAGCTGAGTTTGGCTGTTCCTCACCCAGTTTTATTCCTCCTACACAGATGTTTTTTTTTCAGACTACATATTAAATGGATGATCATCAGCACCTGTTTGGTATAATTGTTTAACCTGACTATATGCCTACAACATCCCTGACTTTGTGCAAGTGTACATAGACGAATTGATGCTGTTTTGAAGGCAAAGGTCGGTCACACCAAATTTACATTTTTCTTATGTTCGTTTACTATGCATTTTGTTAACTGATAAAAAAGAAACTATTAATGTCTATTTTTAGAAACATTCTTACTTTACAGCATTTCTTCACATCTTCCTAATTCTTTTTCACATTGATGTATATAGTGATAGCAACAGAAATTAAAAATGAATGATGAAGGAAAATAAAAAAAGAATAATCAGAATAAAGTGTTCTGAATGTTCTAAATAAATTGTATAATGAATATTTCTAAATGTGAGAAATAACATAATATACTAATAATGAAGAAGAAAAAGAAAAATAATTGTGATTGATCAAAACTAGTGTCTAAAAACATAAAAAAATAGTGTCCTTATTAAGTCCAAATTGACAATGTATGTATTCCAAATAGAATGTCTTTATCCAAATGCTCCACTCCTATAGTACAAGGATCCTTCACATACTAAATGTGAGTGCAATATTATATTACTACATTGATCCAAATATATCATCCAGCATAACACCACTATATATTGCTCCTCCTTTTCTTTTTCTCTTTTCCAACCCATGTGACATAGTGTTCACAGTGTGATGACTTTGGTCCGATAATACAAATCAGAGATCAACAGGCCACCATCAATACTCATATCAAAAAACTCCAGGTCCCTCACTTTTCCAGTCTGCCTACAATAGCTAGCATCACAAATCCAGCTGCTTTCTCTCTTTCTCAAACAAAGCCTGACAAGAAGAAGGAAACAGACACCACCGTTTATACTTTCTCACTGATGGAATATACCGGGACAATTATTCATATGGGAGATATATTACTGTTATTGATTCTATACAATGAAAAACATGGAAAAAAGTGTGAAATTATACTTTCCACAGGAAGTGCTGTTTTACACGTTTCTCTTTTGTGTGGAAATAACATTTCAAAAGAGAAATACTGTTTTGCATACTGAGCTCACTCAAACTATAAAGGGAGCTTATCCCATAAATGCAGGAAAACTCTGTCCTGAACAAGAATACCAGCAAACCCCAGACATATATTTTGGCCTTCTTGAGCCTTGCGAGTGAAATGTATCTGTCTCCAGCAAGATACCTGTATTGGATACGATTTATTGTATTGTATATGATTCATTTCACACAGACAGTTAAAGCAATATAAATTTGCATACGGTATGTGCATTCTGAATGTGCACCACAAGGAGCAGTGTTTATGAGTGGCTTAGCACATGTGTAATGGCTGCCATTGCAGACATGCTTTCTGGGAATCCTGACCACCTGTGCATTAGCTATGCCATGTGCATACCTGGGAACTCTTTGGATTTGTCCCAGAGACTCTAGTTTTGACAGAACTTTACCTGGTCTCCGGGGCAGAGGCTGATTCCTCCGGATGTGGGGAGATTCTATTAAAACTCTGCCCATATCTGCTGTTTCTCCCACTGTTTCTCCTTCCCCAGCCTTCTGTGTGCCACCTTTAAGCCCTGCCGCCCCAACTCGTGTCAAGCCCTGCCCCTTTTTGATGAGATTCGAGTCATTATTGTCACCCCCTGCTGCACCAGAGGACTCCCCTCCGGGTAGACCTCAATTGGAAGTTCCCCGGTATGGCCATGTGGCCAGAACAAAGGAGCCATGTGACGTATTCAAGTAACCAGATTGGACAGTGGTTGGAATTATTAGGCCTTGGGAGCCATGTTTTTTTAGAACCCACCATGCAGAGAGAAGGATGAACAAAGGCCTTTTGCTGTCCAAGAGTAACATCAAAGAAAAGACTTACAGGGTTCCCTTGAACAAAGAGATAGTCTTGCATGTGCTGAATTTTCACTATAAACCAAGCTAAGTATAATTGTAACACTGTATTTCTGTATTTATCTGTACCTTTGTTGTAATAACCCCTTTTTTAGATATATTGCTTTAACAGCAGATGTTATAGTAAAGTATATCATCAAATATTACAACTGTTTCCTGTGTATTCATTCCACATAATTAACTGATATACTGCAAATCAGATAAATTTTAATTAATATCCTAATTTGAATATTAATATTCATAATCAAGGCCACGAATACAACATTTCCCATGTCTGGTACATCCTTACGAGACAATGCTCCATAGATATAAAATGATGATTCACATATTTTTACCATTGTTTTAATCAACTCTCATCACTCCTGTATGGTATTATATAGTTTGATTTCTCTCCCATAATTAGTCTTCAATAAAGATTTTGCAATGTATAAAATACAATACAAATTTGTATAATATAACTAATGCACATACCTGGGAACTTTTGAAGCAGGGCTACGCGGAGGGTAACCCTGTCAGTGCTGACCTGGGAGGAAAATTACGTGATTAGTGTCATAAAAGGGGCGGGGCTTAGGTGTGAGGGGGACTGGACAAAAAAAACTGCAAAATACCTGGGAATGGAGGGAATGAAGGCGGGGAGTGGGAGGAACCAGGCGGGATGGAGCACAAGTGGGCAGAGTTTCTACTTAAACTCTGCCCACCCAGAGATTCACACATTGCCCCGGAGACCCGGTAATTCAGTTTGAAATCCGGAGTCTCCGGGGCAAAACTGGAGAGTTCCCAGGTATGCTAATGCATAGTATCAAGGTAGTTTATTTCTGTTTAAACAGCCTTTTTTTTTAAGGGAAACTAATGTTGCATTGAACTGTAGTGAAACACCATACAATATCGGTAATCAGCCTAGCCTGGTTATTTAGTCAGTTTTATTACTAAAACCTATGTTTTTTTCTGTTTTGTTTGTATGATATCTTCTGTCTACTCCCCCTCCCCCTCTGAACTTCAGCAAAGTCTGGTATAAAAGTTGCCATTTTCTGGTAAGCTACAAACTGCTCTCCCCTGATAAGAGCCTAAAGAACACTGATAAAAATAAATCCGCAGCCCCACCCTTACTTAAATGGCCTTTTAACAGCAGCTGCACAACGCTGTTTAGGCAATGGGTAGGTGGAGGCGGGAAACAAAAAGAATTTGCATAAGAACCTAAGTCCCACACATTGTAGGCAAAAAAAACTCAGGAAAAAGTACCAGGTTCCCCTTTAACGATGGACACTTTATCAACACAGTTTTTGGAAGAAAGTGAAATACATTTATTCAAAATTACTTTGAAACAATTACATGGTAGAACTTCTTTTTATTTTTCAAACAGTTACACAGGTAAATCCTGTGACTGAAGTGTGCACTTGAGGTACAATAAACACAAAAAAATGACTCTTTTGCACTGAAACTGTGCCTTTTGCAAAAATCACCTCAGAAAGAAACGCAAGTGCCATTCATTGAAGTACCTACAAAGGCTCTATTTTATAATAATTTTATGCTGACAATTCTAAAACCACTCAATATTTAAAGAGCTGTCTTCATACCAGAATCAGCTTCACACAAAAGTTAAATTTATTCTTTGACTTTTTTACGCTAATAGCATAATTTGAATTAAATTATAAGTATTTGCCCTAGTATTACTCTTTGAACATTTGCATTTAAAAGAATACCTTTAGCTGAACTCATAAAAATGAATAAATGTACCAATTTTTGTTAGCACAAGGAGCACCTTGAAAATAATTTGTGAAAATGTTAAATATAGAGATGTACAGTTATTTTGAGTAAGTATTCAGCTTTTAATAATTTACTTGCATTGTTAATTTAAACAGAAAGCACTAGAAAAAAGCTTACAAAGTATCACAAGTGAACAAAATAATACATGTATTAAAGATGAACAATCAGCAGACACTGTCAGATGCATGATATACTAACTGCATTATGATAATAAATTAATGTCATTGCATTTACTGAATATTAGCAAAAAGAGCTAATCTGCATATAAAATCCAAGTAACATGAAAAACAACATATTGATATTTATTATTTGTAATTAGAAAGTTAAACATAGAAAGAAAAAATGGTTAAGGGAATTTGTTTTAAATCATATTCAGTTTACAGTTAAACTTTTCACCTTGAAGCGATATTTTCATTGGTTTATATGTTTTATTTGTTTTATTAACAGTTAGCTAGCTGTTATTTGACAATCTTGAGTTGAAAGCTCTTTATCCTATTATATATACAAGGATCATTGAAATAGCAGACAGTGAATTTAAACCAGCCGCTCACTATCAGCATTTTAATGCCCACCGCTGCTATAGAATGGCATACATTACTACAGTGGGAAATCAGCATTATATACCATGCAATGACCATTTCAAAGCTGGTTAATATTACTCCAATACATGCACAAGTGCGACTGGAGGATGAAATAATTTACTTGTTTTGTAACTTTCCTTTTACTTTGTGGCAATAGTGTTGCAATTTGCACTGTATATTTACACTTAACATGATATTATCTATGCTCTGCAAAGTCACAGACATCACTTGCCTCTCTCACTTTGCATCTTCTCAATTTATGATTCCATATGTAAATAGTTTATATAATTGCCCTTTAATAAATTAGAATGAGGGGTCCTGGAAATACCCTCTCCACTTGGTAAATATTAGCAAAGTGGGAGGGGAGGTGGGAGGGAAACCACTGGGAAAGTGTGTTAGAGGAGCTAGGGGAAGTATTTTATTTAAGCAGTATGCAAATGAAATTAACTATATATCTCATAAAGTAGTGTTTTAAATAATAAATGGTTAGTACATGTACATATTTTTTAAATCTTTTTCTTTAGGGATGGTTGACAACTTTCACCTCAAACTAAAATCAGTGAATAATGGCACTTCCCGCTTGGCTAATAATTTCCAGCGAAGTGCAATTTTCCTGCTTTTTCACCTAGCTCATCATTGAATTGAAATCAATTGCAAGACTGAATTTATCCTCACCACATGAACGTTTTCTCTTCTTTTCTAAAGTCATATAAAAGGGGTGCCAGGCACTAACAGTGTGCTATTTTGTGTTTGTGAGAGGAGAAAGCAGCACATTTTTGAGTTAGAGAAGGTAGGCAAATAAAGGGGAATTGGAGCTTAGTTTAGGGAGTCTTTCAGGTAGAGTATTTGTTCTCTGTATTAGGGGAGACTGAGGGCACTCTGGGGAAGAAGAAGGAGGGAGGAAGAAGGTTGACCCCAAATACCCCAAAATTCGATATGACTGACTGACAAGACATAGGCACCTGGGGGCCAATTTGCTTGTTGATCTTGCTGTTATTGTCTCTTTGCTAGAGAAGTCTGGAAAAAGAAGTTGTTGATTTTGGTTTATAGTTATATATATTTTTTGACAGACTGTGATAACATAGAGTGGACTAAAAAAATAAATGAAAATAAGAAATAAAAATTAGAAAAAAATAAACAAGCAACTAAATATATTAGGTGACAGACAGCTGACTGGGAGCCTGTGGTGAGCTGTGTGATTAAGGCAGAACTGACAGACAGCAAACAAAATTGAGAATTTTGATGAGGGCTAACGCAAGACATCATACTCCATCAGTTGTGTTGTGTACTTAGAGTAAAATCTACATATAGTAGTTGAGTAATGTCTAGGGATGGGCGAACATTTTTGCTTCAAACTGAAATTGACAAATAATGGCACTTTCTGCACTTTCTACAGCCATATGAAAGGGTGTCAGGCTCTCACAGCATGCCATTCTGTGTTTTTGAGAGGAGAGAGCAGCACCTTGTTTGAGCTAGAGAAGACAGGGGAATTGAAGTTTAGTTTAGAGAATCTTCTAGGTAGGACATTTGTTCCCTGTATTAGGAGAGTCAGTGGGGCACTCTGGGAAGAAGAAGGGAGGAAGGAGGTTGAACCCAAATAATACCTCAAAATTCAGATTGACTGACTGGCAAGACACAGGCAGCTGGGGACCTATTTGCTTGCTGATTATGCTGTTATTGTCTCTGTGCTGGGTGGGGAAGTCTGGGGAAATAAGTTGCTGATTTTGTTTTTCAGTTATAATTTTTTTGGACAGACTGTGATGTCAGGCAAAAAATAAATAAATAAATATTAAATAAATAAATAAAAAAGAATAAAGAACTAAAAATATTAGGTCTCAGTGACAGACAGCTGACTGGGATTAGGCAAGGCATCATACAGCTCCATCAGTTGTATTGTGTACCGTACAGTAAAAAAACACAGTTTAGTTCAGTAATGTCCAGCAAACACAGAAGGGGGAGAGGTGGACCATTGCAGGGACGTAAGAGTACAGTAGTAGTTCAAAAACTGACTGCAGCAATGGTTGCTGCAGTGTGTACAATCAATGATGATGATGATCCCTCTACTCAGAGGGAGGATGCAGTTTGTCAAGGTCCCAGCAAAACTAGTTCCAGCCAGGCAGCTCTCACAGCAGCCATTCTGTGTTTTAGGGAGTTTTAGGGAGTCATTTAGGTAGGACATTTGTTCTCTGTAGTAGAGGCGTCTGGGGGCACAATGGGGAGAAGAAGGGAGGAAGGAGGTTGACCAAAAATACCCCAAAATACAATGTGACTGACTGGCAAGATACATACAGTTGGGGTCCAGATTGCTAACTGATTTTATTTTTATTGTCTATATGCTGGGGAAGTCTGGGAAAATACATTTTTTTTAGTTATATATATTTTTTGGGGACTAACTGTGTTAAGATGCGGTAGACAACTTAAAAAATAAATAAATAAATAAAATAAAAAATAAAAAACATAAATAATGAAACAAATAAACATATTAGACAGCTGACTGTGAGCTCTGTGACTGAAGCAGACTTGATAGACAGCAGATGACAGTGAGAAGTTTGTTGAGGGCCAAGGCAAGATATCACACTCCATCAGTTGTGTACTGTAGAGAATAAAAACACACACAGTAGTTGAGGTATGTCTAGCAAATGCACAAGCACAAGGGGGAAAGATGGAGCAATGCAGGGACGTGGGAGGAAAGTGTTAATGCAAAAACTGACTGTAGCAATTGTTGCTGCAGCATGTGCAATAAATGATGATGATCCCGCTCCTCCCGGGTTGGATGCAGTTTGTCAATATCCCACCAATCACACCATGCCAGTCCCCCACCACCACTACCATACACATCTGCCACATTGTAGGTTGCACTTTATTTTTTTTAATCACAGTGCCAGTGTCACTTAATCATGAAATAAGTGTTGTGGGCAAAGGACAAATGCACTCTACATGTTAAAACATTTTTCAAGGTATATGTTGCTGTAGGACTCACAACTTTGACATCCATCTACTTATGTCTCCACTACAACCGTCAGAAGAAATAATATTGTACTGGGAAATGTTACACCATATTAAACATAAGAAAAAATTTGTTAGAATAGGGGAAAATGTGTTGAATAGGCGAAACGTGTTATATGATGCAAAAATGTGTTGGAATAGGAGAATAAGGTGTTGGAATAGGTGAACATTTTTCATTAGAGAAAAAGAGAAAACATTAGCAAAAAATCATCCATTTTCCACGAAAAGTCATGTGGGAAATGTTTCTCACTTTTCACCCACCCCTAGTAATGTCCAGCAAGGAGTAGGGGTAGGGGGAAAGGTGGAGCAGTGCATGGACATGAGAGTAAAGTGGTAGTTCATAAAGTGACTGCAGCAATAGTTGCTGCAGCGTGTGCAATAAATTATGATGACCCTCTCCTCCAAGGGAGGATGCAATTTTTCAAGGTCCCACCAAAACTTCCAGTACCACCAGTATCAGCACAAATAAAGAAACATGTAAGAACACTGAATATGACAACAAGTTGCATTCTAGTGTTGATGATATCAATATCATAATGGAGGAAGGTGTAGCAGCTGAACCATCTGCTGCATTAGAGAGTGTGACAAACAAGCAAGAAGACACCTATGCTCAAAGTAGTGGCAAACGTTGTGAAAGTCAAAGAAAAAGTAAAATAAATTGTTTGAGACCTCTAAAAGCTTAGAGGAATACAAGGGTAGTGGGCAGGATCTGGAAGTTGATGCTGATACTGACCTAACGATGACTGATGTTGACGATTATGCAGATCTAGGATATATCTCTCCAGCATTCTCTCGTTGTTCAGATATAGATGAAGTTGAGAGTGAGAGAGAGGATGACATGAGCAGAAAGTTAGCAGAAAGGCAAAGGCTCAATCTTCCACCACTGAAAAGCAGTACTGTGCCTGTCTATAAACTGTTTGAGAAAACCATTGGAAAGTCTGACTCTGGGCAAGCGAAGATGGCAAAAAGTACACAGTCATCCTGTCAGTCCTCATCAACATCATCGCTTCTTCCAAATCCAAGTCCAGTCACACACACTTGTGTTGAGTACCCAGCAGCAACAATAACAGCAACACAGGTTATTAACATCCACAATGTTAGATATGATGAGTGCCTCTGATGCTGCTGGAAGTGCTGCACCTTTGACACCTAGAAGTAGTATCAATAGAATCACATCAACATCCTTCCCCAGTAGTAGCAGCAGCAGCAGCACCTCAGGAACCCCTCAGTCCATGAAGTCCACAGTATAAAATACTTCACTCAGCATCCTAAAGCTAAGCATGTTGCTATCTGTTGTCTGTGCAAAAAGCATGTGTGCAGGGGGAAAGCAGGATCACAACTCTATGAGATCCCACCTGAAGCACGACCACAGGTCAGACTGGGAGACACACTATCAGCTGGTCAGAGGTGCCACAACTAGCAGCAGAAGAAGCACTCCAAATGTTCCCCGGGGTCTGGGGCAGATAGGAGAAGTAGTGATGTTTTTTATGTGTCAGATAGTGTGCTACTGCCAACAGTAAGTTAATTCCAGATAACACCTATGGCTCTTGCTCTAGATGAGTATGATGGCTCTGGCTTTACTGTAAGAGATGGCAAGAGTCATAGACTACAAAACAAACAGATAAGTGCTACAAAGAGAACTTACTGGTCCCAGAGATTTTAGCCATGGATTTCATATAAACAATTTGCTGGTTGCACGTGCAAGCCAGGGTTCCCTACGATCCCTATACAGTTGAAACATATAGAAAAATAGCTACCCCACTTTCACACAGTGGTATGTCAAAGACAAATATGTCTATAGGAAAAAACACTTTTATTGAAAATAAAGATAAAATCATACACCAAACTTTGGACATCAGAAATAAGTCTCAGGTCTTCATGTTGCACATGCTCTACTATGTCCACGCTTTTTGTGTTACACATGCTTAATCATGACTATAAACTCATGTTCACAAACCGTTACAATTTGAAGGGTCTACCACTAAAAGCAATCTCCAATCAATAGAAACAGAAGCACTCATGTCATCAAGGTCAGACTTCAGAGTTGAAAACCCATCAGTAGATTCACGTAAAAGTAAAAGTAAATATCTAGGAAACAGAAAGAATGGTTGATTGAAAGGGCTTGATGTAATCACTTCAGCCCTCTGACCAAACTTCCAATACTTAAATCTCTTAACGTGAGCACATAACTTATACACACCACAAGATATTCAAAGCATTGCAATCGCAGCTCTAATAAAAAAGATACAATCACTACAATAATTCCAACAGTAACAATCATACTCATGATAGTAACAATTACAAATACATAAATGCAGTCATCTCCTTGCTAGAAAATCAAATGGTGTATAAAATAAGTTCACACAAAAAATTCTCTAAACCGGACCCCAAGAGGCACAAATGAGTCCGTATGAATCATATTACATATATATGTAATCAAAATTGAAGGTGCACTCCCAAACCGCATGTTGGAACAGGAATGATTCATATCAAAGGTACAATAAACAACAAAAGTGAAGAGACAGTTTTAATTACAATTAATTTTGATGTCTTCATGTATTTTACCCACTACTTGCCTTTTTTTTCTACATCTTCATTTAATATGAGTTCTTCCTTGTTGGCTACATTTATCCCCACCCCTTCTCCACCCCCTTAATTTGGACTCTGTTTCTATCTATACTATCTACCCCATTTTTACTATCCATCCCCCCTTTCTAGTTTAAAAGCTCCTCCAACCTTCTTAGCATTCTAGCCCTTTCACGGTGGCTCACCTACCATTTAGGTGCAATCCATCACCTCCATATAGATTGTACCCAAGAGCAAAGTCAGCTCAGTGCTCTAAAAACCCTCCTTCCTACATCAATACTTAATGCATGCATTAAGCTTCCTGAGCTCCCACTGACTAGCTGCATTGGCAAATGGCACAGGTAGCATTTCAGAAAACACTACATAGGAGGTTCTTGACTTGAGCTTGCATCCTAAATACCTGAAAGCACATTGTATGGACCTCCCTTTTTCTCCAACTTTGTCATTGGTACCAATATGTACCAAGACAGCTGGATCGTTTCCAGCAGCTTCCAATAATATGTCTGCCCTGTCCTTAATATGCAGAAAATGAGCACCCAGGAGACAACATACTGTTATGCACTCATGTTCCTGGTGGCAAATTACCCCATCTACCCGCCTAATTAGAGGTGGGTGAAATCTCTCACCGGGAAAATATGCTTTAAAACTAGCAATTAAAATGTTCTCATTTTTCGCTCATTGTCCAAAATTGTTCACCATTTTTTCAATGGCTCAAAAGTTTCTGTTGTTGTTTCCTTTTTGCTATAAAAAGTGACATATTTGCAGACGTCAAACACAATAGAAGCAGCTACAGAGTGAGGCAGACATTCTGTGCTATTCTACTGTTATCTTTTTCCAATATTGAGGCAGGAGAGGCTCGTAGTTTAAAATATTAAAATAAGGAACTGGAAGGACCCTTATGTGTCCATTGAGGGTGAGGAGGTGGAGGAGGAAGTGAGCACTACTGAAAAAATGCTGTCCAGTCTGCCTAAATCACTCCTAGGAATCTTGGGGAATTTAATGGGAAGGGAGGGAGAAAAGGGAATGGGAAGGGAGGGAGAAAAAGGTAGTACTAGTGAGATCAGGACAGGTCAGCTGCCTGCCACCAATACTGTGCCTGCTGTCAGCCATGCTGCCCCTGTTGCAACCAGTGCCACCAGCGCTGTGCCTGCTGCCAGTGCTGAACCTACTGCTATCAATACTGTGCCTGCTGTCAGACGTGCTGCCCCTGTTGCCAATGCCACCAGTACTGTGCCTGCTACCAGTGCTGAACCTGCTGCTAGTGTGTCTTGTAATACTTAAGAGGGGGAAGGAGAAGATGATGCCAAGTGTGACAGCAGTGGACCCTAAGTCACACTGGTCGTCCCCAAACAGTCCAGCCAGTGCTAGTACTAAGAAGGTCCAGCAGCTTGTTAGTGTTATGAGTGAAGGAGGGGGTAATCAATATCCTCATATTACTAGTGACTGTGAGGAGGAAGACTCAGAGGCTGAACTTGATGGTTTGTGTTAGTAATAGCAGTAATGGTGAAGAAGCTATTGGGACTAGTGTTAGGGGAGTGGTAGGGGAAGCATTTGATTGCATCCAGACTAGCAGTTAAGGGGAGGTGTGCATTATCCTGGGACTGGGAGCCCTCCCCTTCCCTTCCCTACAGTGTCCAAGTGGAACATGATCCTGTAGAGGCCAGAGCTGTTGGTGGATAGCAGGTTAAGAAATAATAACACCACCACCACCAGCAGGAGCACAGATCAGCTGCCTGTGCCTGCTGCTACTGCTGCCAGTCTGTCTTCTTCAGGTCAAAAAGTGTCAAGTGTGACATTAGGGGACCCTCTGTCACATTGCTCATCACCTCCTCCAAGCAGCAGTGAGATGCCTGTAATAGAGCAGCAGCACGTAGGGAGTTGGACTAATGGTGGTGGTTATGATGATACTGGAGAAGCTGGGGTGGAAGAGACATTAATGGCTTTTATAGCAGAAAAGAAATGGGAGACAGGGATGAGGATGGGCACCACCACCAACATTTGCAATGAGCTTTTGGAATTTGCTTCTGCTGAGTTGCAAGGGCAGCAGGATGCTGACAAGCAAGCTTGTGTGTCACAGCCCACCATGGACACAGTGGGAATGGGGTCAACCAGTGATGGTGGAATAAGACAGGTTCCACTTGCCAGAAGTAGCAATACTTCTGGTCCCAGTTGCAGTGCTGATTCTGAGGCAGTAGCAGCAACATCATCCCCTGCCAGCACAGACAGTGAAGGGGAAAGTGGAGGACAAGAAGAAAGTCGCTATTCTTCTCCATCTGTTCCCTATCCCTAATCCCTTAAATCATGGGTGTGGGACTATTTTTCTCTTGGGGCAGGCACAGTGCAGTCATCACCAGTGGCACTGTGCACAATTTGTGACAAGTTAGTGAGAAGGGGAAAGGAGGGAACATGCCTTGGCACAACCGCTCTGAAATCACACCATGACTTTTATGTCAAAAATGTTTAAGCCAAACACCCACCACAGTACCCCTTGACTCTCCAGAAAGGCAAAAAGAGGTGAGGTGGAGATAGAAAAGGAGGAAGAATAGAGAAACCCAGACAGAGACTGGAATTTCCATGAAAAGTGAAACAACTAGCTCGCCATCACCTTCTTCCTCATTCATCTTTAACTCCCCCACCAAATGATAGCCACTTTGTTGATGTGGTAGTTCTTCTCCACCCATTGCACACTGTGTGGTGCACTGACCACACATGCCAGTGTAGTGGAGGAGAATCGCGAGCAGGCAATCAAGCGGCATCTGAGGAGATTCCATCCAGCAGAATATGCTAAGATGCTGGCAGGTAGGGTACATCATATATTAAACTGTCAGCAAGTTGTCATGTGTCCTTAGTGGAGTCTGGAAAAGGGGTATAGTGACAGCCGCAGTATTTAGGTTTTGGTGTCATGGTGTTTGGATACAGTTGTACACCCACCTGTTATTGATGAGATGCACAGTTCCTGCTCTCAAGGGAACAATTTCTATTCTAATAACAACACACCCATGATTTTGTAGGAGGGGCAGGTGGAGAAGAATTATTGGCCAACTTCTTCTTTTCTCCACATAGACTGGGGGCTACTTATTGTGCTGCTACTGCCTCAGACAGATCACTGGAGCTATTTGTGGCAATTGGAACCTTCATCATCCATCAACCATGTTACTGCTGTTTTGATCCCATTCCCTTTCAGCTGCCTAATAATCCTGCTGCTTAAACAACTCAGTAGCAGCAGCAAGAACAGCAGTCACAAATTCTGCATCTACACCAGGGTGTTTGACAATGGCCAGTGACAACTGGCCAACAGAACATCACCTGCTTGCACTAGGCTAGTAGATTATAAACTATATAAAACTATCAGTCCATTATACAAAAAAGAAAGTGGTTACATTCAAATATACACAGGCTTCTGAGACTGTCCTAATTAACAGATAAACAATTCATATTGACATATCCCCCTATTGTATCATGGGGTAGTTTGTTCAGACAGGTGCTTGACAACAAAGTCCAGTGTATCACACTTAAAATCATCATAACATTCACTTGGGTAAACCTTCCAAACCAAGGGCACAGTTGATTGTGCACAAATAAAGGAAATATCACTGGAATCACAAAAGAAATCCTATGGCTGGTAAACATTTTCCAGATAGCTCCGGGATATAGAACCATGAAAACTGCAGCTTCCATATTCAATCATCTTAAAACTGTAAACGTGGTTTTACAAATCAACTACTATTACATTGTCCTTTGATTCTCACTCTAAGATAAAGAATACCAAATTTAAATGTGGGTGTAGTAAATCTCTTGAAATTACATCCATCACAGAGCTCTGTTGATTTCTAACTCCACTTGCCTGCAAGTCACTTAAATGCAAGTCACCTTGAGCAGGCTCAAATCAGCCTAATACTTGTATTTAAAGCAGGTCTACACCCAGGTGGATCCCCTTTGCAAGCAACTCTTAAACACTCAGGACAGAAACAAGTGAGCAACAATTATTTGATTTTTAACCCTTTATACAAACAAAGTGAATAAAAAGAATGCACCTTTTGTTTTTTTTTGTTTTTTTCAAAAATGTTTATTGAAAATTCAAGTTTACAGATACATGGAAATAGTAGCACAATCCAAACAAAGAGAGGTAAATATTGTGTGACATAGTAGAGCATGAAGAAGTATACTATTCCATAACAAGTAAAAAACCCGGTACAGAGCAAGCAATAATATAAATTTATCTAGAGTGGTAGGTAGCGATAATATGGAACAGAAACAGTGTGTACTTTCAGAACCTTTTCAGAAGATCTGCCAATCAATAACATGTCATATGTACTGCATCAAGTGAAGATTTATTAGTAGAGAGCAGTGTACCAGTTATTCTGAGGTTATAATGCCATTGCATCTGTAAATTACGTGTATGATGAAGTTGGTAATGAAATTTATGTGGGGGCATGTGTGCATATGTAGTGCGAACATGAGTGTGTGAGTTTATGCAGCAGAATAGAGATGAGAAGAGGAGGATGTATAGACAAATGAGAATGGAGTGAGAATGGAGAATGAGGAAAGAGGAAACAGGAGGAAAAGGTACAGAGAAGATATGAAGAGAAAAAGAGAGAGATCCGGATTTCCAGATGGTGAGGAGACCTCCCAAGAGCCCATGCACAACATTCAAGCTGCAATACTGCCCAGTGCCAGTGGACAAGTGATAACCCCCCCTCCAGTTTAATCCTTTCCAGAATAAGTCTATGTTGTATAGGGATAGACAGAATCGTTCTATAGATTCTGGAAGGCAGAACTGATTGAGAAGCGGATGCCTGAGAGAGCCAAACATTCCAAAGTTTGTCAAATGTGGGAAGAGAATTAGTGACTTGTGCATGGAATTTTTCCAGGACCAGCGTCGTGTCTACTTTTTTGATCCATATAAAAAAGGTTGGGGGCACGCTCAGCTTCCAGATTGATGGGATAACAAATTTGGCATTATTGAGTAGCAGAAGGATAGTTTTTTTGTGTCTGAGTGAATTGGTATCTGGTGGGGTTTGTGAAATGTAGAAAAGAAAAAAAAAAAAACAGGTCCAGTGGCATAGAGAGACCTAATGCAGAGTTCAAGTGCGATCTAACATCCCCCCAAAAGGATGTGACAAAAGGGCATGTCCACCATAAATTAACCAAACAGTCAATTTCTTTTTGGCATCTCCAGCATAAGGGAGACATTGAGGGATATATGTTGGCCAAGTGATGTACCACCTGGTTAAGAGCTTGTACTTAATTTCTCTTAATCTAGTTGATCTAGCATATTTGTTGTTGACAAAAGCAAAAGTCCATAACTGGAAATCAAGAGTGGCAAGAAGGTCCCTTTCCCAAAGTGCCAGAAGGAAGGGTTTGGTAAAGCGCACCTTTGGGCTTAAAAGATTTTATGAAAAACAGTGGGGGTGTAGAGAGCCTGTAGGAGAAGAAATTTCTGTTTCAAAGGGTGTGAGTTCCCTCTCAGCCATGTTGAGTTTTGAAAATCTGAAGAACCAGTTTCTCGCTTGGAGGTATGACCACCAGGATAGTTTGAGCGATTTTAGTCTAACCTGTAGCTGTTCTTTGGAGAAGAATGCAGGAATAAATCTCAATGAATCAAGAATGTCCATATTCTTGTTTTTCTATTCCACAAAGGTTGAGGGGGAAGACCCTTAGGGGAATCGGGGCTACCCACCAAAGATTTGAGGAGGGATGGAAACAAAGAAAGATTGAGTTTCTTATTCCTATTGTACCAAATGTGAAGAAGGTGACTAAGTACAGTGTGAGACCAGTAAGTTTTTGGAATGGCCCTGAGGTTGGTCCACAGTAACTGGATCATATCTGCCTGGTCATAGTCATCAAACAAAGTCAACACCCAGTGGGAATTATCGCTTTTAGCTAGATATAGTAATTTAGAAATGGCAGATGCTTGATAATAACCCTGGAGGTCTGGTAAACCAAGACCCCCTTATTGAGATAGTCTTGTCAACACAGAGAATCTCAATCTAAATTTCTTTCTTGCCCAGATGAAGGAGTTAATGTCTGATTGAAGTTTCTTCAACAAGAGCTTGGGGAAGTTAATAGGTAAAGAATTCAGTATATATAATATTTTGGGAAGACTCAACATATTTACAATGTTAATTCTCCCGAACCAAGACAATGACATAGGGTTCCACCTTTGGAAGCTGGCATGGATGGGCATGGATAGGATCTAAGTTCATGGTGGGTAAGTCTTTGATATCAGGTAAAATGTGAATCCCCAGATATTTAATAGAGGACTTTGCCTTTTTTTAAGGGGAACTTCATTTTGAGTACATTGGCCTGCTTATCTTCGATTATAAGATTTAGGATTTCCAATTTGGATAAATTGACTTGAGTCCCAGGAACTTTGGAGTAGGCATCAAGTGTTTGGAGGATTGATGGAAGGGATTTCTCAGGATCTCGATGACCATTAAGACATCGTCGGCAAAGGCTATAATTTTGTGGATATGGTCGCCCGCCTTAAGTCCCCGGATAGACGGCTTGCCCCGGATGATATTCAAAAGAGGTTCCGACGTTAGATTAAATAGAATAGGGGAAAGTGGGCATCCTTGTCTGGTGCCATTACTAATTTGGAAGAGATCTGAATATATACCGTTGACTTGGATCCACGGCTCATATATTGTCCAAAGCCCGCATTTTCCAGGACTGCTCTGAGGTACTGTCAGTTCACCCTATCAAACTCTTTCTCAGTGTCAGTACTTAAGAGACTAGTGGGAGTGCCACGCTTGTGCGACAGGTGAGTTAGGGATAAAACCGAGGTAGTATTCTGATAGGCCTGGCTGCCTGGCACAAAACTGCTCTGGTTAGGATGAAGAAGGTGAGAATGCACCTTTTTTAACCCATAATAAACACCCAAACACACTCACAGGTACTTATTACCAGATTCTTTCCAATTCCACTTGTGAGTGAGGACACTGGGGCCCTTTGGTGGTCAAAGACTTGAGCTGCCGTGTGTGGGAAAGCCTATCTGGCCAGAAAAGGGGAGCCTTGCATAGATCATCCTGCTACAATGTAAAAGCAGAATGGCCATTTGTGATGCTTGTTTGAGCTGTTTTGGTATGTATACCATACTGCAAAATTCAGAAAAAGCCCTTTCCTACTCCTTTGATGGAATGGAAGCTCTGCAAACAATAAGCTTCAATAGACCAGAATGACTCTTAAGATACAATAATCTCAGATTCTATTAACTGAAACAAATAACATTGGACTATAACAGAGAATAAATGCAAATAAAAAAAGAAGGTAGAAAGGACACCTTCCAAGAAAGGTAACTTCTCAGGGTAAACTTCCATTTTAAGAAGGGTATCATCTAAGGTACTGTAAGGAATTCTAGTCTGTAAATACACCATCAGTTAAGGTGAATCTTTAATGGTCTGGAAAGAGAACAGATACTTTAATGGCATTAGTTATTTATCTCATGTTTTAGTGTCTGTACCTTTGCTTGTACTTAATTTAAAGAGGAAATGAGAGGGGATAACAAAAGCCATATGGGCATACAGTACAAAAAAAAACAAAAAAAAAAACAAGAGCACAGCAACTCTTGGCTGTAGAGTGATGGAGTGAGGGGGATTGAAGAGTTAGGTAAGACATGAAAATGTATTAGCAGGACCCTTTAGCAAACTGTTACAGTAGATATGCTAAGTCATTAAGGGAAGTCTCCAGTTGCACAAACAAGATAATGATATTGAACTTAACAATGGGTCAACTGCTGACAGCAAATATTCAGACCACTGTGTAGATGCTGATATAGAAATTATGCATGTTAAGGCACAAATAATGCAAGGGCTAATGGCCTACAAACAACATCCTATTATCCAACTAATTATATGATAGTCAAGAAGAGGTGGCATTTTAATTACTTGCAAGAGCTGACTCCTGTAGACCATGCTTGTTTAATGTATATTTCATGTATTAAAATATGATGATATGGCAAACACATACTGAAAATAAAGTATTATATATATATATATATATATATATATATATATATATATGTGATAGGATGTATTCAAATAGGACTAATGATCAAATGATAACATTACTGGGCAATCCTATTAAATTTTGAAAGGTTAAGGACATATGGGTTTTATTATCGAACCTCAAGAGCTACTAACAGTGCATGCTTTCAGGATGTCAGTGAATGAGCACAGGTGGATTAACTAAAGTGACTGAGTCATTATTTGGTCCACCTGTTCTCCAGCTAGAATATCGTGGATACAATCTCAATTTGCACAAAAGAATCCTAAACTCCTTTCTCAAAGTTCAACCAGTGCTCAAAAATATATAAATATGCTTAATATCAAATATTCCAGTTTTAGGTAAAGGCATGACAACATTACTCTATGTAAATATGAATCACGTTAGTAACATTAATTTATCTTTCCGTGTATCCTGTGTCAGTATGTCCATTCAAATAAAAAATATATAGAGACATAGTGTGGAATGCATTGTGTATTTAAACCAAAACAAACCATAGTGCAGTCACATGCCAAGCAGAGAAAGCAAATCTTCAACAAATAAAATTTCCAAGAGGAAAGTCTTCTGCACCTTCTGTCCAGTCTTTCTTTGATTCTGGCAGCTGCTCTGAATCCCAGTTTAATTTCTAACATATATCAGCATTCTGTGAACCTTCCTTAAAGGGATAGTAATACCTAAAATGTAAAAAAAAAATATGTTGTAGGGTTTATCCCCCTGAGTAAAACAAGAGTACTCCCACTGCTGAAAGATGTTTCATTCAAAAGTTATTAATTTTCAAAGTTGAATTTTTTAGGTGCAATATCACAGTGGCCTGAAATTTTACAGTGGCGCTGTTGCTACATGATCCTATGGACAGCTCTGGTCTCAGGACCATAAATCAAAAAAATTCAACTTTGAAAATTAATAACTTTTGAATGAAACATCTTTCAGCAGTGGGAGTACTCTTGTTTTACTCAGGGGGATAAACCCTACAACATTTTAGGTATTACTATCCCTTTAAGGACATTTGCAGGGAAATAACATATTCTGTTTCTAATACTCTTGTTATAAATTTGACTATTAACTTATTCTAATTATTTACCAGACAGTTTATTAAAGCCTTGACCACATGAGAAGGCTAGTGCGCCACAGACCACTATGAACACAGTGGAAATGGGGTCCATAAGTGGTGATGTTGGACAACCACAGGTTCCACTTGCCAGCAATAGTCTTCCTGTTCCTAGTTGTAGTGCCGATTCTGAGACAGCAACAGCATCATCTTCTGCCCCAGCCATTGAAGAAGACAAAAGAGGCCATTCTTCTCCACCTTTCCTCTCCCCATTGAACTCCTGGGCGTGGGACTATTTTTTCTCTTGGGGCAGGTACAGTGCAATCATCAGCAACTACACTGTGCACAATTTGTGATCAGTGAAAAGGGGAAATGATGGAATGCACCTTCACACAACTGCCCTCATCATACAGACACCATGACATTTATGTGAAGCATGCTAAAGCCAAACCTACACCAAAGAAATCAGGCACCACTGTTGCTGTTCCCCTTGACTCTCCCCAAAGGCAACACGAGGCATAAATCCAAGAGAAGGAAGCACAGAGAAACCCAGCCAGAGCCTGAAAGTTTGATGGCAAGTGAAAAACTGGTTCACCATCACCTTCTGATGCTAAGGTCCTCTTTGCAGGAAAACATAGCTGCATTTTCTCGCAATCCACCTTGTTCACTGTTACCTACCTTACCAGCTGATAGCTAAGCTGTAGTTGTCAGGATGTGGCAGTTCAAATACACCCATTGCATTCTGTGTGGTGAGCTGACAACACATGGCAGTGTGGTGGAGGATAATTGCAACAAGCCCATCAAGTGGCATCTGAGAAGATTCAGTTCCATAGAATATGCTAAGCTGGTGGCAGAGAAGGTTCATCATTATTATTAAGACCTCAATTTGACATGTGCCCTAAGCAGGGAGCGGGCAATGGGCATAGTGACATCAGCACTACCATACATTGGTTTCTGGTAGGATGATTTCACACTCCAGATCTAAGTGTCTTTGGTTACAGTTGTGCCAATTGTTTGATGTGAGTGCATATGTGCTCATTGTTCCCAGTCCTTCCCATGTTTCCTACATACACTGTGCACACGGAAGTTGCTAATGAGAGACACAGTTCTTCTCAAGGGCAAAATTTATATTCCAACAACACACCCATGATTTTGTAGGAGGGACAGGTGGAGAAGCATTATTAGCCAACTTCTTTTCTCCACATATACCTGAAGTGGTGGGGGCTGGTTCTGGTACTGCTGCTTCAGCCCGCTGCACATCCTGGAACTAGTAGTGGTAAGTGGAACCATTATCATCATCACCCATATCATTGTTGTTGTTGTTGATCCCATTCCCTTGGAGCTACCTAATCATCCTGCTACTTCAACTACTCAGCAGCAGCAACAGCAGCAAGAATAGTGGTCGCAAATGCCGTAATGTCACTGGGACCTACAAAAAACAATATTTGGGGGCTTGTTTCTAACCTAAGTCCTACAAATCACTGAATTCCTCAGTGCTTGTGACTCTAAAAAATCCTAAAAATCCTAAGTGCTAAAAATTATCTCAGATTCATCAGGTCTTGTGACGCTAATAAGCCTGAGTGCTAAAAATTATCTCTGATTCCTCAGGGCTTGTGATGCTAACAAGCTTGAGTGCTAATAATTATCTTGTATTCCTCAGAGCTTGTAACGATAACAAGCCTGAATGCTAAAAAGTATCTCTGATTCCTCAGTGCTTGTGATACTTCTTCATGTGCCTTTGCTGGTTTGCTCACAAATTTCCCCCAGATCCCAAGGGATGATGCCGTGGGACTGGGCATTATTGGGGAATCAGGGCTCCGAGACGTTTCTATGCTTCTGGTGGTCACTTCCACCTCCTCAGACTCACTGGATGCACCACAGTCTTTCCAGCTTCTCCATTTTTTTTAGATGACTGCTTAGGCTCTTACCCAACAGTCTGAGCCTCTGCTGCCCTTATTTTGCTACATAAATCGCTACATCACCTAACACCTTCCATATCTCTCTAGCTTCTTAATTTTGTGTTTAATTTCCTATAAACTACATAATGTTTGTGCGAAAATGCAAAGTACATATAAGTAAACAAGTGGGAACTTTGCAGCCACTGAAAAAAAAGAGAAAACAATTTGGTAATAGGCAAAAAAGGGTTAGTATGTGTGGTGGCTAGCAGTGCAGTAGGATAAGGCTGGGGGTCAGTATGTGTTATTCTGTGACAGTGGTAAGCAATATGATGCCATCTAGAAGATCATTCCCTTCCAGCCCGAAAGGGAGCTTGTAGTCTGGCAGCAGCTGGAGGACCTTACTTTTCCCATCTTTATGGCTACCAGTGGAGTGAGATAAGTTTGAGGCTCAGTAAGTGTGGTTCTATGGCTATAATGGGACAAGGTTGGAGTTCAGTATGTGTAATCCTATGGCTACCAGTTCTGTAGGACAAGGCTAGATGATCAGTATGTGTATGTCTATGACTACTTTGGAACAAGACTGGGGGTCATTATGTGTGGTTCTATGGCTAGCAGTATTGTGGGACAAGGATGGACGGGAATCAGTATGTGTGCAGTGGAAACATGTGGAAAAATAGCACCTGTCAAGTTTTCACCCACCCCTCGGTAGAATGGTGAAAAGTCAAGGTAAAACAGCATTTCAGTTGGAAATCTTTCAGGAGCTTCCATTTACCAGTGTATCTTCTGCCAAAAGAGACTTCACACATCCTATTCAATATAGAGTATTAAAGCTATACAACAGGTACCTAACTTCCAAAAATATATCCTGTCATCCATTTGTTGGGTCATAAAACTGACCACTTCCCTGGCTGATATCATACTGGAATACAACCTGGGAGTTTGTGACTCTTGGTCACTTTGTGGGTTATGCATACAGCCCAACACAACTGAATTCAGAGTCACACAGTTCAGTCTTTGTTATGGAACAATAAGGCAGCACTGGAGATCTCATTTCAGATCCCTGTTTCCCACAGGATTCACAGTTCACCCTGGATTCATCAGAAGCACTGCTCTCCTTGTGATAGTTGCATTTTAAGCTATAAATCTAAAATAAAAGGCAAGGTGGATAGCATGGACTTACAACAAACTGTCAAATGTTAAAAATTAGGAAATCTAGATTCACTTCTGAATCCCTGTTATATTTTGTCAAAGCTAAATTAAGTTTGACAAGTGGCTTAGTTGTGTAGATTTTGGATGTTACTTGGAGGAGTATCTGGATTTCCTTATGCTATTCAAATATCCAATTTGTTGTCCAAAATGGAAACATAACCATGTCAGTAACAAAAAGACATTAAACTAAGAAGACAGAAATAAGTAATTAGCACAATACACTCTGGTTAACAGAGTTAAATCAAGATGACATATGACTAGTGTTGAGCGAGCACCCCGATGCTCGGGTGCTCGGGTGCTCTGACCGAGCACCCCCTGAGGCTCGAGTGCTCGGCCGAGCACCCGAGCCCCATTGAAATGAATGGGGCGACATCAGGCACCCCCTGCTCTGATGAGGGGAGGGTGCCTGGTCAATGCCCCCTTCATCTCCGCTATGCCCCCTTCATCTCCGAATGCCCCCTTCAGCTCCGCAATGTCCCCCTTCAGCTCCGCTATGCCCCTCTTCCACAATGTGCCCCTTCATCTCCGCTATGCCCCTCTTCCACAATGTGCCCCTTCATCTCCGCTATGCCATAGAGGAGATGAAGGGGGACATTGTGGAAGAGGGGCATAGCGGAGATGAAGGGGCACATTGTGGAAGAGGGGCATAGCGGAGATGAAGGGGCACATTGTGGAAGACGGGCATAGCGGAGATGAAGGGGGACATTGTGGAAGAGGGGCATAGAGTCTATGCCCCTCTTCCACAATGTCCCCCTTCATCTCCGCAATGCCCCCTTCATCTCCGCAATGCCCCCGTACCTCCAGTCCCTGGTGGTCCAGCGGAGCGTCTTCGGATCTGTGCCTCTTCCGGCACAGATCCCCGCCACCCGAACATGGCGGGAGAGCACATGGCGGTACTCGACGAGTACCGCCATGTGCCGAGCAGAGCGATGCTCGAGCCGATCCGAGCATCGGCCGAGCACGCTCGCTCATCACTACATATGACAGATTCAATTTAAAAAAACAACCAAGATTTATATGCTTGTTAAAATCATATATTTTCAAACATATGGTTTTCAGATTTGTCTTTTGAAGCTATTTGACTTGGAAAATGGGCATTGTGTAAAAAGTCAACCGTGCTCAATACAGTTTTTTAATTATACGTTTCAGGAACACATACAATTCTGATATACTAATCAAATCCCCTAAAATGACAGCCTATAATCAGGTAAACTAAGAACTCAAACAGGTATGGATTAACAAGGGGAAATTAAAATGTAATTTTGCAGCAGCTTCGACCAATATTAAAGCCCATATATGACAATCTCAATAAATATCCCTTTTGTTTTGTCTAATTGCTTGTTTGAATGTATCAGACTCATCAATGGGATTAGGACTAATAGATGTTTGGTCACGCATAACATGCAGAGGAGGAATCTGATACACACACAGAAAAAAAAAATTGCACTTAATGAGCTTTGCAAATGTTTGCCATATTTTTAATGAACCCTGGGGCTGTCATTTAGAAATGCTTAGCAACTGCTTTTCCATCCTTGAAAACAGAACTGAAAGACATTAACACTATGAACACTACAACTACAGACAGCTATATAAAGATACTGAAAAGAAAGTGGGAATTACATTTTTTTGTATTAAAGCCAGTGACACTTAACACCATGCTGTGCTGTTACATATTGGACAACATTGCTATATCTAGACATATATATGGTTGCCAAAAGATCTCATGAAAAATCTTTTAAACAGTTGAGGCATACACAATATTATTTTAATATTAAACTATGATAATTAAAAATATATGTTTTAAGTTATATTTTTGAAAATTCTTTAAAATAATAATACAATGAGAATGTTGAGGCAGAACTGCTATTGCAAATGAGGAAATCTGCATATTTTGGGCATACTATAACTATGAGAGATTTTAACTATCCATGAGAAAACATGAAAACATGAGACCTGTCTGAATGTTAAAAGAATCATGTTTGTGAGCATGCTTAGGGATAACTACATGTCATAAATGGTGGAAGTGCTGACAAGAAATAACAATATATTGGATCTTGTGATAACGAATAACATAGACATGGTATACAGTATTAAGTTAGTTGAACATTTGTGAAACAGTAATCACAACATGTTACATTTGAGATCAGTTTGGCAAAGCAACACATAGACTGGTACAAATTATTTAAAGGCTATAATACTGAAGAAAAAGCGTCAGAATTTAAACGTAGGTTGCAGAAATGTATTCAACAGTATATACCGGTGGGGAACGAATGCAAAAGATGTAGATCACTGCCAGTGGGGTCAACATCAAATATAAAAAGGAAATGGAAAGGAAAAAAAGGTATTTAAAGGGATAGTAATGTTTCACAAAAACAGCAGCTCCAATTAATCTTCATAGTATTTGGGCCATGGAGAGTGTTATATCAATACTGTCAGAGTTGTGGTTCAAGAGTAATTGAAGGATAAAGTTTCCCCCTCCCGCCCCTTTTACCTAGTGTAAGCCATCTCTTCTCAGATGTGGAATCTGGTTGTAAGACCAGACAGATAACAGCAGGGGACAATCTTCTACCTATGAGAACAATGAAAGTCCTGCCCCCCTTGACAAGTTTTTCAGGTTTTTCCCTTATCTTAATTGAAGATTGTCCCTCTCTGCAATCTACCTGGGCACCTCCCTTCTGCTCTGGCTTCACAGTGTTACATGAGTAAAAGGGGCAGGAGGGGGATACTTTGTCATTGAATTACTCTTGAACTACAACTCTGACAGAATTGAAATAACACTCTTCAAGGTCCAAATACTATGATGATTAATTAGAGCTGATTTTATTATGAAACATTACTATTCCTTTAAACTATTTATGTCTGAAGGAACAGAAAATTAATTCTTGAAAAACAGGCAGTGCAACAGAAATTTCATATAGGCAATTATGTTACCAAAAATAGATAATGAAACCTGAATTGCAAGGGAGAGTATGTACATTCCAAAAATGTTTTTCAAATACATAAATAGCAAAAAACTGAAGCAGGAAAGCATTGGACCTTTCAGAAATGAGATGGACAAGTTGATTAGAGAGCATAAGGACGAAAAGGGCAATGTTCTAAACACTTTTTTTGCATCAGTATACACAAAGGAACAAGGAATTGTAGAAGAGCCTCAACAAGTAACAAATAAAACCATAACATTATCAGGTACCGGGTTAACACAAGAAGAGGTAATGAGAAGACTGAACAAAATTAAGACTTACAAATCACAGGGTCCTGATGGTATACATACAAGGGTTCTTTAGGAACTCAGTGAAGTGTTAGTAAGATGCTTGTTTTTACTCTTTAAAGATTCTCTCAACACAGACCACAAGATTGGTGTAAAGCCAGCGTAGTGCCTTTATTTAAAGTGGATGTATCACCACTTTACAAGTTTTGATCATTATGTAGACTACTTAGTGAATAATTATAAAATGTTAATTTTTTTAAAAAGTTATTTGCAAGAAACTTACAGTTTAAAGTATGCCCAGCAGCCTACTTCCAGCTAAATTGCTCTTGCCACAGTTTGCCGCACAGCCTCTGCTCCCGTCACTCTCCCCATTATCCTCCGATGACAAAGACATTCTGTTAGTAAGCTGGAGTGCTCTCATTGGCTAGATATTGATCTCTGCCAATGAGATTGCTCCAGCTTACTGACAGAATGACTCCGTCATCAGAGTATGCTGGGGAGAGTGACGGGAGTAGAGGCTGAGCGGCAAGAGCAGTTTACCTGGAAGTAGGCTAACGGGCACACTTTAAACTGTAATTTTCTCGCAAATAATTTTTTTTTTTAAATAATGTTTTATAATTATTCTTTAAGTATTCTACATAATGATCAAAACTTGTAAAGTGGTGATAGATCCACTTTAAGAAGGAAGCTAAAACAGAACATGGGAATTATAGGCCAGTGATTCTGACCTCTGTAGTGGGAAAACTACTATAAGGGATTATAAGGGATTATATTCAGGATTACAACACAAAAAATAAGATTATTGGCAAGGATCAACATGGTTTTATGAGGAATAGATCATGCCACACTAATCTTTTCAGCTATGAAGAATTAAGTTGTAACTTAGATAATGGCAAGTATGTTGATGTAGTTTATCTAGATTTTGCAATGGCAATTAATACAATGCAATTGGATAGAAATCTGGTTGAAGGATAGGCAACAGTGTGTGGTAGTAAATGGAAAATTCTCAAATCCAGTATCATGGTGCCCATGATTCTGCCTGAGCAACATTGTTACTTCCAGGTTTTCCCTGGCTGCATTCTTTATGGCTCTGTGTTGATAACTCCTCCCAGGGCTTGCCTTTAAATATGCCCTCCTGTCACTATACCGGTGCCTTTTTGTGGTGTACCCATATCTAGCGACTAGTAGCTCTTGTTCCTGTTTCCGTGTATGACCCGGCTTGTCTGACTACGCTTAGTTCCTGATGTTCCTGTGATGCGATTCTGTTGCTGACCTTGGTCTGGCTGACTAACTCCTTGTGTACCAAACTGGCTTGGCTGAGTATCTGATTCGGTTGCCGACAAAGGACTGGCTGACTAACTCCCTGTGTACCGAACTGGCTTGGTGCTTATCTGATTCCGTTACCGACTAGGACTGGCTGACTACCCTATTTGTACCAACCTGGCTGGGCTAGTGTCTGGTGGTCCATCTGACTGGCTGTGTATACCGTGTGTGCCAACCTGGTTGAGTTTCTAGTTCTGTCGCTCATGGGACTGGCTATTCACCTCTGGGTACCGATCAAGGTGACACCGGTTGCTGACTGGTTATGTTACATACCCTTCGCACTCCCGCTTGCTTACCACATTTTGCCTGTTAGGCCTAACTGCTCCTATAGCTGCCTGGAGCCTGTGAGCGTTCCATCACTCACCAGTGTCTGTGTTGCCTCTGGTAACCCTATAGTAGGGTCCAGTCTATACCAGACTTCTGCCCGTGTTGCCTACGCTCACCCTAGTGGTCTAGGGTCATTATACTGCCAGTATCTGGTTTCTGTTGCCTCCGTTAACCCTAGCGTGCTAGGGCCCAGTCGCGGCCATAGTCCTGTCTGTGTTGCCTCAGTTAACCCTAGCATTCTAGGGTCAGGCCTCTGCCAGAGTCGGAGCAGTGTTGCCTCAGTTAACCCTAGCGTGCTAGGGCCTAGTTGCTTCCAGATTCCTGTCTATCTTGCCTCCATTAACCCTAGTGTCTAGGGCAGTGTTTCTCAGCTCCAGTCCTCGGGGCACACCAACAGGTCATGTTTTCAAGATATCCCTAATTAATTACAGGTGAATCAATCACAATGACTGAGCCATTAATTGCTCACCTGTGATTAAGCAGGAACAACCTGAAAACCTGCACTGTTGGTGTGCCCCGAGGACTAAAGTTGAGAAACACTGGTCTAGGGTCAAACCGCTGCCAGAGTCCTGTCCGTGTTGCCTCCATTTACCCTACTAGGGTCAGTTCTCTGCCAGAGTCTTGCCAGAGCTGCCTCCATTAACCCTAGATGCATAGGGTCTAGTGTCTCCCTGTACACTATCTGTGCTGCCTCTGATATCCCTAGTCCTCTAGGGGATTGCCCTTCAGTCACCCATCGCTTGTGTCACCTATTGCGGTATGGGGCTTTTGAGGATATTCTGTTCCTGAAACTATCTACGAATTCTCCTGCAAGTCCAAGATCATGACACTTATTTTGTATTATTACTCTGTGTGTGTTCTTGCCCTGACCTGTGTCAGATTTGGAAAGTACTTGGTACGGACCTCATCTGGACCTGAGTGGGGTGATTGTGCATTATTTTCAATAAAGCTTTTAACCTTACCTAACTGTCTGAGAGTTCTTTAACAAACCGTGACATACAGTTAAAGTTGAGAGTGGAGTACCTCAGGGTTCAGTACCACTGCTTTTTAACATGTTTATAAATGAACTGGAAACAGATACAGAAATATCCATATTTGCAGATGGCACTAAATTATGCAGAATAATAAATTCAGAACAGGATATGTGTTCTCTGTAGAGAGACATAAAATGGCAGATTGGGCAAACAAATTTAATATGAAGTTTAATGTGAGAAAGTCAAAAGTCTTGTATTTGGGAAGAAAAAATCCCAATGCTACTTTTGAACTTAAGGGAATCATTTTAGGGGACTCATTTCTAGAGACAGACCTGGAAATACTTGTCAACTGCAAACTTGGAAACAGTGAACAGTGTCAAACAGCAGTAGCCAAAGCAAACAAAGTTAAAAGGTGTATTGAAGAAAGAGTGGATAATATAATTTTGCCATTGTACAAATGGTTGGTAAGGGTAAGACGTCACATTGAATATGCAGTGCAGTTTTGGGCACCAGTTCTGAAAAAGGATATTCCAGAACTAGAGAAAGTAGAATGAAGAGCAGCAAAATTAATTAACGGAAGGGAGGACTTGACGTATGAGGAATGACTAGAAAAACTTGGTTTATTTAGAAAAGATAACTAAGAGGCGATCTTATCATAATGTACAAGTATATGAGATGTCAATACAGGGATCTCTCTGGTCAGCTGTTCATTTCAAGGAATGATCAAATAACCAGGGGCCACCCCTTGAGATTAGAGGAAAGGAGGTTTGCTTTCAAAAGGGAACATGCAAGGTTATATTGTGTATTAGTAGGCAAAACAGGAAGTTCTGATAAAGACTAAATTACTTGCCAGCAGGAAAGCTATAGAATTCTCATTTCTCTGGCTTATGAGGCAAGGGTTGAGTGCAGAGCCCAGGGCTTCCTGGTAGATAAATGCGAGATACTCACCTCTGTTGTCCGCTCCTGTTCTGATTTGGGTCAGTGTGGATATGTCACGTCAGAGTGCTAGCGCTCCTGTTGTGGCCCAGTCTGTTTTGCATATAGCGAACTGGTTCCTGTGGTGAGTTGTTGCTTCTCTGGTAGATGGTCACTGGGTCTTCTGACTGGAGGGACTCGTCAGTAGGGATGGGCGATCGTTGAAAAATGGCACTTTCTGCTTGGTGAAAAATTTCCCACGAAATGTACACTTTTCCCATTTTTTTCGCCTAGCTCACTGCATTGAAATCAGTGGGAAGAAAATTTTTTCTCTACTACACAAAAGTTTTCTCTAGTTTTTTTATAGCCACATACAAGGGTGTCAGGCTTTCATAGCATGTCATTCTGTGTTTGTGAGAGGAGAGAGCAGCACATTTTTCAGCTAGAGAAGATAGGCAAATAAAGGGTAATTGAAATTTAATTTAGGGAGGACATTTGTTCTCTGTATTAACCCCTTCAGTGCCAGAGGCTTGGGCCATTTTCTGTACCCTGCAGGCCAGACACTTTTTCAGCATTTTTGCTATCCTTCTGTTTATGCTTGATTTCCTCTGGGGATTTTTAGTTAAATATGGAAAACTATATATTGTTTTTTTCAGAACGAATTGAGCTTTCTCGTGGTACCTTACATGAAGAGAATTTTACATCGTGCAAAAAGCTATGATGTCATAATGACAAAAAAAAGTGAAAATTTACTCATTTTCCTAAAATCACATAATATGTATCAAAAACATTTACCTTGATTGAAAAAGTTTCAATTATTTGAAAAAGCCCCAAGTCCCCCGAGTAAAAAAGTACCAAATTTGTATAGTTTTACCTACGTCCATGGCTAGCGTAGAGCCCTAATCACCAGCAGCGCAAAATGACATTTTCAACTTTATAAACTAATATGCGCATTCTAGGGTTTTTGTGGTAAAACTACCCTAAAACAGTGCAATAACTATATAAAACTATATATTTCGGAAAAGTAGACAACCTGCCGCATCTAATGAGGGGTAACTTGCCTTCTTACCCCAAGCCTGGTGTGCACAAATGCCTCCAGAAGATGGCGCTAATGAAAAAAAAGGCATTTTCTTACATTTCTGCCCCTTCAAATGTACTGAAATTTGTGAAAACCATGGCATTTCCAACTGTATTCATTAGCTAGTGCTCTTAGGAGAAAAATGACACCCCATTGGTATGAGTTTAACTACCTAAGGTGGCGCTAATGAAAAAAAAAGGCATTTTCTTACATTTCTGCCCCTTCAAATGTACTGAAATTTGTGAAAACCATGGCATTTCCAACTGTATTCATTAGCTAGTGCTCTTAGGAGAAAAATGACACCCCATTGGTATGAGTTTAACTACCTAAGGTGGCGCTAATGAAAAAAAAAGGCATTTTCTTACATTTCTGCCCCTTCAAATGTACTGAAATTTGTGCAAACCATGGCATTCCCAATTGTATTCATTAGCTAGTGCTCTTAGGAGAAAAATAACACCCCATTGGTATGAGTTCACCTACCTCAGGGGGCGCTAGAAGTGCAAAACGACACCTACTACAACCTCAAATTTTTCTAACATTTTCTCAAATATTACTTGTCTGTACACAAATGGTTATAACAACTACAGAAGTAAAGAAAGGGTACACAAACCATACCATTTTGAAAAGAAGACACCCTGACGCATCTATTGATGGGTGACTTGCTTTGTTACCCCAAGCCTGGAGTGCACAAATGCCTCCAGAAGGTGGCGCTAATGAAAAAAAAAGGCATTTTCTTACATTTCTGCCCCTTCAAATGTGCTGAAATTTGTGCAAACCATGGCATTTCCAACTGTATTCATTAGCTAGTGCTCTTAGGAGAAAAATGACACCCCATTGGTATGAGTTTAACTACCTCAGGGGGCGCTAGAAGTGCAAAACGACACCTACTACAACCTCAAATTTTTCTAACATTTTCTCAAACATTACTTGTCTGTACACAAATGGTTATAACAACTACAGAAGTGAAGAAAGGGCACACAAACCGTACCATTTTGGAAAGACGACAACCTGCCGCATCAAATGAGGGGTGAATTGCCTTCTTACCCCAAGCCTGTTGTGCCCAAATGCTTCCAGAAGGTGGCACTATAGGAAAAAAATGGCATTTTCATACATTTCTGCCCCTTCAAATGTACTGAAATTTGTGAAAACAATGGCATTTCCAACTGTATTCATTAGCTAGCGTTCTTAGGAGAAAAATGACACCCCATTGGTATGAGTTCAACTACCTCAGGGGGCGCTAGAAGTGCAAAACGACACCTACTACAACCTCAAATGTTTCTAACATTTTCTCAAACATTACTTGTCTGTACCCAAATGGTTATAACAACTACAGAAGTGAAGAAAGGGTACACAAACCATACCATTTTGAAAAGAAGACACCCTGCCGCATCTAATGATGGGTGACTTGCCTTGTTACCCCAAGCCTGGAGTGCACAAATGCCTCCAAAAGGTGGCACTAATGAAAAAAAAGGCATTTTCTTACATTTCTGCCCCTTCAAATGTACTGAAATTTGTGAAAACCATGGCATTTCCAACTGTATTCATTAGCTGGTGCTCTTAGGAGAAAAATGACACCCCACTGGAATGAGTCGACCTACCTTAGGGGTGCCAGAAGCACATCACTACACCTACCTGTTTGCTTCTTCGAAAATGGCGGCTTGTACTAAAATGTCCATAACTGTTAGAGACATGAAGGAAAGGTATAAAAGGTATACCATTTTGGAAAGTAGACATTCTCCCGCATCAATTGAGGGGTCACTTGCCTTTCTACCCCCTGGGCTGAAGTGCACAAATATTTCCAAAAGGTGGCGCTATGGGAATAAATACATGTTTTTTTACATTTCCACCACTTCAAAGATACTAAAATCTTTGAAAACCATAACATTTCCTGCTGTATTCAGTACCTGCTACCAACATGAGAAAAATGGTAGCCTATTTGTGTGGGTTAACATACAATATGTGGGTGCTAGGAACACGTACGTAAACCTGACACTTTTGTTTTTGAAATTATCTGCTTGCACTAAAATGGTTATAACCATAATAGATATGCAGAAAAGGTAGAAAAACAATGCCATTTTGGAAAGAAAACAACCTTCCTCATCTAATGAGGGGTCACTTGCCTTCTTACCCAAAGGCTGGTATGCACAAATGCTTCCAGGAGGTGGCGCTAGTGAAAAAAAAGGCATTTTCTTACATTTCTGCCCCTTCAAATGTATGGAACTTTGTAAAAACCATGGAATTTTCAACTGCATTCATTAGCTAGTGCTCTTAGGAGTCAAACGACACCCCATTGGTATGAGTTGACCTACCTTAGGGGGTGCTAGAAGTAGAAAACTACACCTACTACAACCTCTGATGTTTCTAACATTTTCTCAAATGTGACTTGCCTGTACAAAAATGGCTATAACACATTCAGAATTGAAGAAAAGGTAGATAAACCATACCATTTTGGAAAGAAGACAACCTGCCGCATCTAATGAGGGGTCACTTGCCTTCTTACCCCAATACTGGTGTGCATAAATGTTTCCAGAAGGAGGCGATATAGGAAAAAAATTGCATGTTTTTAAATTTCTGCCCCTTCAAATGTATGGAGCACTGTGAAAACCATGGAATTTTCAACTGCATTTGTAGTGCTCTTAGGAGTCAAATGACACCCCATTGGTATGAGTTGAACTACCTTAGGGGGTGCTAGAAGTAGAAAACTACACCTACTACAACCTCTGATGTTTCTAACATTTTCTCAAACCTGACTTGCCTGTACGAAAATGGCTATAACACCTTCAGAATTGAAGAAAAGGTAGATAAACCATACCATTTTGGAAAGAAGACAACCTGCCGCATCTAATGAGGGGTCACTTGCCTTTTTACCCCTAAGTTAGTTGGCACAACTATTTCCAGAATGTGGTGCTACAGGAAAAAAAAAAATTGTTTTATAGATCAGTCACTTCAAAGATACTAAAATGGTTCAATGGCGTGGGATTTCCTAGGAGGACTTCTTGCTAGTGATGAGCGAGCACCCCAATGCTCGGGTGTTCGGGTGCTCTGACCGAGCGCCCCCGGAGGCTCGAGTGCTCGGCCGAGCCCCCGAGCCCCATTGAAGTCAATGGGAGGACTCGAGCACTACACCAGGCACCCCCTGCTCTGATGAGGGGAGGGTGCCTGGTCCATAGGAAAAGGGCAGAAAATGATGGAAACACCACAGAAATGGTTCAGGGACAGCATAGGGAGGATGTCTGGATGCATCTTGGACTCCAACATCGCTGCTGGGAACGATCTTTCGCCCGTAGTATGCCATTTTTACAGACTGACCGTAAAACACACAAAAAGGCAGATAAAAACGACTTTAGGCGAAAAATTGTTACCAAACAGTATTTGCTGTATATTTACTTGTATATCATCTGCAAATTCTCCCAAAAATTTCCTCGATTTTTCTGAACTGAGGCCATGATTAAGAGGGAAACGTGCGCAGAGGCAAATTCTCCCAAAAATTTCCTTGATTTTTCTGAACTGAGGCCATGATTACGAGGGAAACGTGCGCAGAGGCAAATTCTCCCAAAAATTTCCTTGATTTTTCTGAACTGAGGCCATGATTAAGAGGGAAACGTGCGCAGAGGAAAATTCTCCCAAAAATTTCCTTGATTTTTCTGAACTGAGGCCATGATTAAGAGGGAAACGTGCGCAAAGGCAAATTCTCCCAAAAATTTCCTCGATTTTTCTGAACTGGGGCCATGATTAAGAGGGAAACGTGCGCTGAGCCGACCATCCAAAACATTATGGGTGAGGGTCTGCTGCGGAGCTGACCATCCTAAACATTATATGCGAAGGCCCGCTAGTGAGCTGACGCTATAAAACATTATATGAGAGGGCCCGCTAGAGAGCTGACCCAATAAAACATTATATGAGAAGGCCCGCTGGTGAGCTGACCTATACAAAAATTGTCAAACAGCGCCCGCTGGTGAGCTGGCCCTATATAAAAATTATATCACAGGGCCCGCTGGTGAGCTGGCCCTATATAAAAATTATATCCCAGGGTATATGGAAGAGAGTCAACCATATACCCGTTTTTTGGGTGGAAGGGGTGAATGGGAATACAGAGTATTCCCATCATTGTAAATAACATATATAAAGTCACTTTATGTTCCTCCGGGGCTTTCCTCCAGTGGAGTGGAGAAGTCAGGGGAAATCCAGGCCTTGTTCATTTTTATAAGTGTCAACCTATCAGCATTTTCGGTGGAAAGGCGGATACGCTTATCTGTTATGATGACACCAGCAGCACTAAATACCCGCTCAGACAGAACGCTGGCGGCAGAGCAGGCCAGCACCTCCAAGGCGTAGAGTGCCAGTTCATACCACGTGTCCATCTTGGACACCCAGTAGTTGTAAGGCACAGAGGGATCATTGAGGACGCTGACACGGTCTGCTACGTACTCCTTCACCATCTTCCAAAACTTTTCCCTCCTTGTGACACTAGGCTGCGCATCAGGGTGAGGGTGCTGGCGGGGTGTCATGAAGGTGTCCCACGCCTTGGAGAGTGTTGCCCTGCCTTTGTCGGAACTGCTGTGTGCTCCCCTTTTCTCCCCTTCTCTGTTGGCCAAGGTAGCACGTACTCTGCCGCCAGCGTTGTCAGATGGAAAATTTTGGAGCAATTTTTCGACAAGAACCTTCTGGTATTGCACCATTTTGCTTGTCCTCTCCACCGGAGGAATGAGAGATGAGAAATTCTCTTTGTAGCGGGGGTCCAGAAGGGTGAACACCCAGTAATCCGTGTTGTCTAAAATGCGTATAACGCGTGGGTCACGGGAAAGGCAGCCTAACATAAAGTCAGCCATGTGTGCCAGAGTACCAACAGGCAAGATTTCGCTGTCCTCACCAGGAGGATGACTCTCAATCTCCTCATCCTCTTCCTCCTCTTCTGCCCACCCACACTGAAGAGATGGAACTAAAGTTCCATGGCTACCCTCTGTAGCGGAGGCAACCGTGTCTTCCTCCTCTTCCTCCTCCGCCTCCTCCAATTGTCGCTGAGAAGACGAAGTGAGGGTGCTCTGGCTATCACCTTGTGTAAGCTCTTCCTCCCCCATTTCCACCTCTTCCACATGCAAAGCGTCGGTTTTAATTGTGAGCAGCGAGTGTTTCAGTACACAGAAGTGGGATGGTTACACTGATAGCGTTATCGCCGCTCACCATCTGTGTCGATTCCTCAAAATTGCGTAAAACCTCACAGAGGTCTGACATCCATTCCCACTCCTCACTTCCGATTAGAGGAAGTTGAACGGAGAGGCGACGACCGTGTAACAGCTGGTACTCCACTACTGCCCTCTGCTGCTCACAAAGCCGGGCCAACATGTGGAAGGTGGAGTTCCAGCGCGTGCTCACGTCACACAGCAGCCGGTGAGCTGGCAATTGTAAGCGCTGCTGCAGCTTCAACAGGCCGGCTGAAGCTGTAGATGACTTACGGAAATGTGCACACACGCGGCGCACCTTGGTCAAGAGATCATGCAAATTGGGGTAGGTTTTTAGAAATCGCTGAACCACTAAATTAAATACATGCGCTAGGCATGGTACGTGTGTGAGCTTGCCGAGCTCCAAAGCCGCCACCAAGTTACGCCCATTATCACACACAACCATGCCTGGTTGCAGGTTGAGTGGCGAGAGCCACTGCTCGGTCTGGTGACTAATCCCCTGCAACAGCTCTGAGGCCGTGTGCTGTTTGTCCCCAAGGCAGATCAGCTTCAGCACGGCCTGTTGACGCTTCCCCACTGCAGTGCTACACTGCTTCCAGCTACCGGCTGATGGGTGAGTGGCGCTGCGCGCAGAGAATTCGGAGGTGGAAACGGAGGAGGAGGAGCCAATAACGTAGGTGCTGGCGGAAACCCTGATGGAGGTAGGGCCCGCAATCCTCGGCGTGGGTAGCACCCGTGCCATCCCAGGGTCCGAGTCGCTCCCAGCCTCCACGACATTCACCCAGTGTGCCGTCAGGGAAATGTAGCGTCCCTGGCCACAAGCACTTGTCCATGTGTCAGTCGTTAAGTGGACCTTCCCAGTAACTGCGTTGGTCAGGGCACGGGTGATGTTACGGGACACATGGTGGTGTAAGGCGGGGACGGCACACCGGGAAAAGTAGTGGCGGCTGGGGACTGCGTACCGAGGGACAGCTGCTGCCATCAGGCTGCGGAAGGACTCAGTCTCCACAAGCCTAAATGGCAGCATTTCGATGGCCAGTAATTTGGAAAGGTGTGAGGTTAGTGCTATGGTCTGTGGGTGGGTGGCTGGGTATTTTCGCTTGCGCTCAAATGCCTGGGGTAACGACATTTGGACGCTGTGCTGGGACAGGGAAGTGGATGTGGTCGCTGATGGTGCTTCAGATGGTACAGGTGCAGGGCGGGAGGTATGCGGGCCTGCGCCTTCGACAGGCGATTGGCCGGCACCGAAAACAGGGGAAGAGGAGGCAGTGGTGTGGCCTGCAGACACAGATGGGCGATCCAGGCGTTCCTCCCACTTATTACGGTGCTTGGATGCCATGTGTCGGATCATGCTGGTGGTGGTGAGGTTTCTAGTGTTCATGCCTCGGCTCATTCTGGTGTGGCACAGGTTGCAAACTACAATTCTTTTGTCGTCCGCACTTTCCTTAAAAAAACGCCATACCGCGGAACACCTACCCCTTGGCAAGGGAGATTTACGCAAGGGGGTGCTCCGTGGAACATTTGCGGGCCGGTTTGGTGCGGTCCGCCTTCTTTCTGTAGCCACACCACTGCCTCTTCCAGCCTGTTGCGGTGCTGCAGATGGCTCACCCTCAGGACTGCTGTCATCGCTCGGCTCTACACCTTCCCAGGTGGGGTCAGTCACCTCATCGTCCACCAAGTCCACCTCCACTTCCTCACTCTGATCATCCTCCTCATGTCTTGATCCCACCACATACTCAGTCATTGACAACTGTATATCATCCTCCTCATCAAGGTCTTGAGACAGTAATAGTGGTTGATTTAATGGCAACTGTGTCTCATCATCATCATCATCCACTTCCTTTGACCTTAAATGCCGTTCACCTCTGTCATCTTCTTGTGATTGGGTACCCTCTAGAGGTTGTGAATCAGGGCACAAGATGTCATGTTCCTCTGCAAGCGTGCTTGGAGAGAGGTTCAAATTAAGGATTGGTGATGAGACAAGCTCCTCACTATATCCCAGTGTGGGATCACTTCTTTGACCAGATCCTCTATGGTGGGAGGAAGGATGATCAGAGTGAGGATTATGTTGACCAGACTCTTGGCTACTGAGAGTGGACTTGGTGGAAGACAGGGTGGTGCTTAACCGACTGGAAGCAGTATCAGCTGACATCCAACCGACCACCTGTTCGCAGTGGTCGGACCTCGAGAGTGATGTCCTGCGACGCCCTGTAAAATGAGACATGAAGCTAGGTATGGTGGATGTCTTTCTGTCTTGTGCTCTGGCACCAGGCGCAGTTTCTACGCGTCCTGACCCGCGCCCTGAACTATCAGGATCACGTCCACTTCCCCGTCCCTTTTTACCCGCCTTCTTCATATTACACGGAATATGTGCTGCAAATCTGCAACTTTGCACAGTAAACAGAATGTGCTTCTTAAAGGGATAGTAATACTTCATTTTAACTTTATTTTATTTTGTAGGCATTAAAAAAACATGAAGAATGATATAAGTCTTATCTCTGAAACCTTTATGGTTTAAGAGATATTCACAAACAAAGTATCCCCCCCCTGTTCAACCAAATCAGAAGGGAGATGCCCAGGTAGACTGCAGAGAGGGACAATCTTCAATTAAGATAATGGAAAAAGCTGAAAAACTTATCAAGGGGGGAAGGGCTTTCATTGTTTTCATACAAAGAAAATTGTCCCCTTCTGTTATCTGTACTGTCATACAACCAGACTCACATCTGAGAAGAGATTGTTTACACTAGGTAAAAGGGGCGGGGAGGGGAACTTTGCTTGTGAATATCTCATAAACCATAAAGGTTTGAGCTATTAGACTTATATCATTCTTCATGTTTTTTTAATGCCTACAAAATAAAATAAAGTTAAAACGAAGTGTTACTATCCCTTTAACTGCGGCTACGCACAGTGAATGGAATATGTGACTTTGATATTTTACAGTTTGAACACTTAACAGAATGTTTTCCTATTCTGAAACTTTGCACAGTAAACAGAATGTGCTTCTTAACTGCGGCTACGCACAGTGAATGGAATATGTGACTTTGATATTTTACAGTTTGAACACTTAACAGAATGTTTTCCTATTCTGAAACTTTGCACAGTAAACAGAATTTGCTTCTTAACTGCGGCTACGCACAGTGAATGGAATATGTGACTTTGATATTTTACAGTTTGAACACTTAACAGAATGTTTTCCTATTCTGAAACTTTGCACAGTAAACAGAATGTGCTTCTTAACTGCGGCTACGCACAGTGAATGGAATATGTGACTTTGATATTTTACAGTTTGAACACTTAACAGAATGTTTTCCTATTCTGAAACTTTGCACAGTAAACAGAATTTGCTTCTTAACTGCGGCTACGCACAGTGAATGGAATATGTGACTTTGATATTTTACAGTTTGAACACTTAACAGAATGTTTTCCTATTCTGAAACTTTGCACAGTAAACAGAATGTGCTTCTTAACTGCGGCTACGCACAGTGAATGGAATATGTGACTTTGATATTTTACAGTTTGAACACTTAACAGAATGTTTTCCTATTCTGAAACTTTGCACAGTAAACAGAATGTGCTTCTTAACTGCGGCTACGCACAGTGAATGGAATATGTGACTTTGATATTTTACAGTTTGAACACTTAACAGAATGTTTTCCTATTCTGAAACTTTGCACAGTAAACAGAATTTGCTTCTTAACTGCGGCTACGCACAGTGAATGGAATATGTGACTTTGATATTTTACAGTTTGAACACTTAACAGAACGTTTTCCTATTCTGAAACTTTGCACAGTAAACAGAATTTGCTTCTTAACTGCGGCTACGCACAGTGAATGGAATATGTGACTTTGATATTTTACAGTTTGAACACTTAACAGAATGTTCTCCTATTCTGAAACTTTGCACAGTAAACAGAATGTGCTGCTAATCTGCAACTTTGCACACTAAACAGAATGTGCTCTAATCTGCAACTTTGCACACTAAAAAGAATGTGCTGCTAATCTGCAACTTTGCACACTGAACAGAATGTGCTCTAATCTGCAACTTTGCACACTAAACAGAATGTGCTGCTAATCTGCGGCTAGGCACAGTGAACAGAATATATGAAGATTTATCTTTTTTTTTCTCTGCCCCCCCACACAAAATAAACTGCTGCCCCCACACACAGTAGTCCTAAAAAGGACTTTTGGGTCTTTTTTTTTTTTCACAATTGCTTTTCTTCTCCCTACACTGACTTTCCCTTCCTATCCTCATCTCTCCCTGGCTGAGCCGAACTCGCTGGTCAAGTGCTATAACCGATCACGGGTTCTGGCCAGCCAATCAGTGTAATGCCAGCAGCCAACATGGCTGCTGGCATTACACTGATGTCAGAGCCTCCCTGCACGTTTATTGGCTGCGCAGCAGCCGCGAAACGTGCGGGGAGGAGACCCGAACATGGCGGGCGAGCACATGCGGTACTCGTACGAGTACCGCCATGTGCCGAGCAGAGCGATGCTCGAGCCGAACCGAGCTTCGGCCGAGCATGCTCGCTCAACACTACTTCTTGCCAGCCTAAGAAAAATGGTACCCCACTGCTGTGGGTTGACATACCAATTTACGATACCAGTGAAACAGAAATGGTAAAGCAAACAGTGTATGTGTGATTTTATGGCTAACAGATGAAAGAAGCTAGGGCGTCAGCCGGTGTACGTGCGGACCTGTGACTACAAGTGTAACAAAGTATGTGGGAGGGTGAGGGATTAGGCAGTGTGTGTGGGTATGAGCAGAGGAGCAAGGATGGTGGTGATGGTGGGGCAGTGTTTGATAGTGTGTATGGGAGATCTGTGACTACCAGTGTGCAATGTATGTCCCCTCATACAAAGCACTGCGTTGGACCCCCTCCCTCCTGTGGCACGTGCATTTTTTGGGCTTTTTCCCACAATATTTTTGTGTAGACCTCGTTGGGGGCATCAGAACCCATACAATGAGGTCTAAATAAAAAATAAAGGGGGTGGTCCAGTGGATTGCAAAGCAATGCATTTGTGCCCCTGTGGCACACAAAGGGTTAATTTTTTTTTATCGTTACTTTGTATTCAGATGGCCACCAAACAAGCTCTGATCACAAAGTAATGATAAAAAGTCCTGTGTGTGCCACAGGAAGGGGGTCGGCATTGAACTCCCCTCCTAGTGGCACACACAGGGTTAATTTGTGTTTTAATTTTTTTTTATTATATACCTCATTGAGGGGCATAAGGACCCCTGATCCCTCCCCAATGAGGTCTTAGTAAAAAAAAAAATATATATGTCCACAAACAGAGGGACCCTGAGAGTGCAACAGGGGTCTCCAGCGCATTGCAAGCAAAGCAATGCATTGGATCCTTGTGGCGCTCAGAGGGTTATTTTTTTTTTTTATCATTACTTGGTAATCAGAGCTTGTTGGGGGGCCATCAGGACCAATCATGATGGCCCCCCAACAATCTCTGATAACGAAGTAATGATAAATGCCCTGTGTGTGCCGCAGAAGGGGGGCTGCATTGGCCCCCCTTGTGGCACACACAGGGTTAATTTTTTTTTCTTTACATTTTTTTTATTATGGACCTCATTGGTGGGTATCAGGACCCCTCTGATTCCCCCCAATGAGGTGTTAAAAAAAAAAAAAAGGAATCAAAATAAATGTCCCTGTGAGTGCCAAAGGGGTTTCCAGCGCATTGCAAAGCAATGCATTGGACCCTTCTGGCACTCAGAGGGTTAATTTTTTTTTTTATTATTACTTTGTAATCAGAGCTTGTTGGGGGTCCATCAGGACCAATCCTGATGGCCCCCCAACAATCTCTAGTAACAAAGGAATGATAAAAGCCCTGTGTGTGCCACAGGAGGGGGGATGCATTGGACCCCCCCTGTGGCACACACTGGGTTAAAAAAATGTTTTATTTTTTTTTTAATAATAGACCTCATTGAGGGGCATCAGGATCCCCCCTGATCCCCCCAATGAGGTCTTTCAAAAAAACAAAAAAAAACCCCCAAAGAAATGACCCTGTGAGTGCAACAGGGGTCTCCAGCACATTGCAAAGCAATGTGCTGGGGACCCCTGCGGCACTCACAGGGTTACTATTGCTTTTTTTTTTTTAATTTTTTTTTTTAATGTATTCAGACCTCGTGGGGGACATCAGGACCCCTCCTGGTGTCCCCCCAGTTATTGATCTCCCAGCCGATAGGCTGGGAGATCAATTTGGCGACTGCAGGAGAGCAGCAGCTCTCCTGCCTTTCACTCCTACCACCGGTAGGAGTGAATCGGCTAAGGGAAACTTCCCTAACATCATCGGTGATCATGTCACCGATGACATTAGGAGGTTTCCCCCGGTCCCGCCCACTCCTACCCGGAAGTTCGGGGTAGGAGGGCGGAAGAGGGAGAAGCTCTGTTTCTCAGAGCTTCTCCCTTGGCGATATTGATCTCCCAGCGCGATCAGCTGGGAGATCAATACCTGGGAGGACATGAGGAGTAATCCTCATGTCCTCCCAAGAGTGCCAGGCTGTATTTCAGCTGAAATGCGGCCACTGCCAGCCGGTTATACCGGCTTAAGCAGTGACCGCATTTTAGCTGTCAAATGTACGAGCGTGGCACAGCAGGTACAGCTGTGCTCACTCGTACATTGTACCCACCTGGCACTCTAGGGGTTAAGGCAGTCTGGGGGCACTCTGAGGGAGAAGAAAGGAGGAAGGAGGTTGACCCCAAATAACCCAAATTTTGGTGTGACTGAGTGGCGTCCAAATTGCTTGCTGATTTTGCTTTTTTGCCTCTGTGTTCGGGATGTCTGGGGAAAGAAGTTGTTGATTTTGTTTTTTAGTTTTATATTTTTTTTTGGACTAACTGTGATAAGATAGGGTGGATAACGTAAAAAAAATACAGAAATCATAAAACAAATACATTTATTAGCTGACTAGGAGCCTGATGTGAGCTCTGTGAATGAGGCAGACTTGATAGACAGCAGACAACATTGAGAATTTTGTTGACGGCCAAGGCAAGACAACACACTCCATCTGCTGTGTAATGTAGAGTGTAAAAATACAAACAGTAGTTGAGTAATGTCCAGCAAATGCACAATGGGGAAGGGGGATAGGTGGAGCAGTGTAAGGACATGGGAGTAAAGTGGTAATTCAAAAACTGACTGCGGTAATAGTTGTTGCACCATGTGCAATCCCCCTACCACGGTTCCCGTGATCAGTTCTGTCACTCTCACTTGTGCTGCTCCCTTATTGGTTGAGCTGTGTTGGCCCGCCCCTGGTGACCTTTTTATTCTGGCCATTGGCACCTGTCAGGTGCCCTTTCGTGGTGTTCCAGAGTCTGAGTTGCTGTTCGCTGTGTTCCTGATTTCCGGTGTACCAATTTGGCCTGTATTGACGACTCTTCTGTGTTCCTGCTCGTTGCTGATCTGGCTTGTCTGCGAACCTCCTCTGTGATCTGACCCGGCCTGGCTGACGTTCCTGCTTGTTGCTGATCCGGCTTGTCTGTGAACCTCCTCTGTGATCCGACCCGGCCTGGCTGATGTTCCTGCCCGCTGCTGATCTGGCTTGTCTGAGAATCTCCACTGTGATCTGATCCGGTCCGGCTATGTTTCTGCTGCTGTGTCACTGGGTGACATTCTGATTCCTGCTGAGTCGTGCCTGTTGTTCAAGACTGCACCTTAACCCTCGTGCTGCTGTGTTGTCAGTTACACTTGCTGAGCTGTACTACTAGCTGAGTGTCCCTTTAAGCTTGCAGAGCTGTACCATCAGGGCGATACCGATACGCTGAGCCTGCGATTACTTGCTGTGCCTTATCTCGAACCGGGTGCTGTGCTTAACTCTTGCAGAGCTGTGACGCTTACACTACTCCTGCTGAACTGGCCGCTTGGGCCTTGGTAGATGGCGGCTCATATTGTCATTCCTTAAGCAGAGTAGTCGGTTCCGGTTATGTACCGGGTGGTCTCTTGGCTCTTGCACCGTTGCACCGGTGGATCCGTTATACGCCCGTGGGGGCTACTTGGCTCTAGCTATCATTGTACGGTTGGTCTCATTTACACGCCCGGGGGGGCTAACGATTCACGCTTCCATATTACTGGTGGTCTCCGTTATACGCCCGTGGGGGCTATTCGCTATTGCTCTAAAGCATTCTGGGTCAGTCTCTGCATTTTCAAAGCAGCTTGCTGCATCTATGGACTGCTAGTGCTGGACTTCTCGCACTTATACTGCCTTCTCATCACCTTGGGCGTGCCAACACCACAACAGAGACTGACGAGTTCTATGTGTTAACTACTGATTGCTTGAGCCTGTCCTGCGACAGTATATACACCATCTGTATCCTGTATACTGGCCCTGTGAGGGTCTATGCACCTTTTCCTTGCTATACACTGAGTGCCTATTGAGGGCGATCTTGTTCATTACTTTTTGTTAATAAAACTGTGTTTTATTCAAACCTGCTGTCTGAGTTTCTGAAAAACCGTTACACCCCCTCCTCCCGGGGTCAGCTTCCTGTGCCTGCTGCAAGACATGCTGTGCCAGCTGTCAGACATGCTGCCCCTGCTGCCAGTGCCACCTCCAGTGCTGTGCCTGTCACTTGACATCATCATGAATATGTGCCAGTGTCACTTAATCAGGAAGTAAGTGCTGTGGACAAAGGACAAATGCACTTTGCATGCTAACACATTTTTCAAGGTATATGTTGCTGTAGGACTCACAATCGTGACTTCCAGCTACTAATTTCTCCACTACGGTCCTCGGAAAAAGTAATATTTGCTGAGAAATCTTGCACAAATTAAACATAGGACAAAAATGTGTTGCCATAGGTGAAAAAGTTGCTGGAATAGGCGAAAAGGAGAAAAATTTTGCATTGGAGAAAATTTTCGCAAAAAATCTTCAGTTTTTACAAAAAGTTACGCAGGAAATTTTTCTCACTTATTTCCCACCCCCCCTCATCAGGTGCAATGAGTCTTTCTCTTGTGCTAGGACTGGTCGCAGGGGCATGGTGTTGGATTGAGATTTAGCCTCTGTTTACGTGTTTCAGTATTGGACAGAATCTACCACTGGCCAGATTCAAACTTTGTCTCTTGCTTGACGATTATCTGGGTCGCTCTCTCTCTATTTGGGCAGAGGACTATAGGGAGATGCTTGGTTCTAGGTTCTCTGAGTTCCAGTGTATTGGGCATTTCTCCTAGCGGAATCAGTGGTATTGTTTACAGTCTTAGCCTTCTAGGGCTGTGCAGAAACCTTATTGCATTTATTAGACCACTGGCCACGTGACTTAGTCATCTTTCCAATAGCAGTGAAGAAATCCTATCTCACTTATACGTTCCTATTACTGGGTTTCAGGATAGAGAATTAGCAGTACTTTCCGCTGGTCTGTATAACAGTCGTGTCCCACTAGCCTTGCTTTCTGAGTAGCTGGGATTCAGAGTTGAGAAATGGTGGACTTCCCCTCTGGTCGTCTGCTCCTTTTATCACTGGTGGTATAGCTCCAGGTCTACAAGTGTCACCAGTTTCAGATACCCTTCTGATTATCTCAGTGACATCAAATACTCTAGCTGATCGAGCATTTGGCTTCATGGTCAGCACCTTTAATTAGGCCATGTCTGCAGCAAGGGGGCAAGAGTAACTGTCTCCATTCTCTAGCATTGCACTCTAGCTTCGCTCTCTAGCTTTTAACCTGGGCCTCCATTCTATCCGTGATGACAACAAAGGGAAATAGTTTTCTAAACATATTTAATGACAGTTTCATATCCCTACTACCCTACTAGTAGAGAAGTAAAGTAGAACTGAGGCTTAGTGGTGTCAAACAATTCTGAAATGGTAGAATAAACAGGTAAGGGAACATCTGGGCAGCAGTGACCACAATATGGTATCCTTTGAAATTTGCTATGAGATATCAATTAACAAGATTTTAACCAAAACACTCCCCTTCAAAAGGGCTAATTTTACAATGCTAAAGTAAATATTTAAGGAAATGCAATGAGATATAATCTTCAAAGATAAAAATGCACAAGAAATAAAATGCTCTTAGATTATACATGTGGTAATACAATAATAAAGACAAATGTGTATAATAAAGAGGTTTGCAGGAAAATGAGCAATAAAAGCATACTTTGCAACTGTTTAAGTCAAAAGGGTCAGATACATAATTTAAAAATATAAAAATGTAATAGAATTAGGCTAGCTAAAACTTAAAATTGTAAAAAAAAACTGCAAAAGAGAGCAAGAAAAAACAATTCTGCAAGCATGTAAAAAATAAAGGTTGATATTGGTGCTCTTGAAACTGAGATGGATAAGACAATGGCAGACTATGGGAAAATGGTAAGAATCACAGACATTCTTCATGTACAGACGACATCATGTACAGAGGACATGTATTTTTATCTGATATCTTGTTTCACTTTTTTAATAAATATAATGTTTATATTGTTAATAGAGTATACACTTAGACCCTTTATTTATATACCCTTCAGGTGGTATAATTGTTTTATCAGTTATCATTTACTTTGCAATGAATTCACTCTACTCATAATAAAAGTAGAGTCTAAACTAAAGAAAATCTGTTGGTCGTTACTAGACTCTATCTACCCCTGCATTTACATTCAGGAACCAGAAAATCAAAAGCACAAAATCAGAAGGCAGAAGGGAAGTCTGGAGGCAAGTTGGGTCAAAATGTAATGAGGTCAAAACGTAATGAGGGCAAAACTGCAGCAATACAAATTTTAACTCATGGAATAGGCATCCGCAGAAGCAGGACCAATGGGAAATCAGAAAGACGGAGGCACGGCCATGCACCAATGGGAGACAGGCACACAATCACGATGTCACACTCTCGCGCCGCAAGACAAGAAACAGCCAGACGTGAGAGGTAGATGAACGGCCTTGACACAAAACTATTCCATTGTTAGATCTGTCTTGTATTTATTGTGTGTGTGGGGGGGCTACATATGGCCATGCCAATCCATTTTCTCTTTTTCCTCACTATGTTATGTTGCAATCCATTATTAAAGTGTAACTTGTCTGAGTATTATATTGGCATACCAATATGTGTTATGTTCTAAGTACTTTTTGTAGTAGCATACTTGTTTGGTGTGTTAGTGTTGTTCAAAATTAGTCCCCATGGAACACCAACAGGTCAGCTTTTTAGGATATTCCTACTTGACCAGTGGCTAATCAGTGGCTCAGTCATTGTGACTATCCATGTGTCCATGTGTCCTTAAGTAAGGATATTCCTTATAGTTTCACCTGTTGGTGGACCCTGAGGACCTTATATGGCACGAGAAGCACTGCATTAGGTTATACAGATATTGGCTTAATTACTTTACTTTTATTAGAGGAAGAACCATTGGTGGAGCAAATACAATGCACCTAGGTGCAGCTAACTTTAGGGTCCTATTGAATGCTGAATCTAAAATATTAATTGATTTCAGAATTTGAAGTCACAGGGCAGCCTAATAATAATTGTTTCTCAAAAGTCCCCTTTCATCAGATTCACCACTGGGCCAAATTAGTTATGATAAAGAGGAGCAATTCTAGGGTAAACCAGCTTTTATTGCAGGGAGAAATTACAGTTCACAAATATTTTAATGGTGCTTTTAATACCTTGAATGCTAGATCACCACTGCATTGCTTTGCAGTGTGTTGAAGACATCTTTAGCCTCCAAGTGGTAAAAAAGCGTTCATGTTAACCTTCTTAGTGTCAGATGGATGTGCAACACATAGCTTTGCAATACCTTGTGCTCCACTCTGCATTGGGAGTTTGTAGAATGTTCAATTGTCCCCAATGGTGCAGTTGGTATGATCCAAAATTGCATCTTTTTAGTTTTCTGGACAAGGCCCATTGTTTCAAGGTAAATATTTCTACCACCTTATGAAAAACTTTTTTATGAAACTTTTCACTGATGGTACCCTAAGATCTTATATTTAAAAATATGACAATATCCCACTTATTTTTTTTTATATATATAGATGCTTTATGATACTAGAATTTTTGGCAAAAAAAAAGTTTCAGTTTTCTTCACATATTTTCCATTATTGTTCAATGAATGTAAATTGCAGAAGAATAATTCACAGGAATGGTGGATAAATGATGCACTCTATGAAAAATGCTCTTTTTCTCTCTGACTATCATACATTAGAGTGTACTACAAATCAGTCAGATTGATGCCAGTGCATTGGTCAGCATGTAAAATAACATGTCATCAGTATAGAACGTGATGTACAAAGTATCACTGTAACTTAAAATTCATAGCACTTTAACACCTGTTTCCATAGCTACATTGTAATCCAGACATTGGAGAGGCTGGTCTGCCTCTTGCAAACCTGTCATTTCAAGGAAATAAATGAAGAAATCTGATGACAAGGTCTGGATTATACAATTTCTTTAAAGTATAGCAGACACATAATTTAAAGAAATGGATAAACCTTTTTCCTGTAACATTTATATCCAAGATCATTTTGCTTTAGACCTTTCTTCCCACAAGTTATTCTTTTCTGACAGTTCCATATAATGTGTATTTCATAAGTCTAATAAACATGTATTTAAATGCTTTTCATTTGCTTTTGATATAATTTGTTTGTCAAAGTGCATTAACAAATAACATGTTAGGAATAAAAGAAAAAATAAATGTGAGGTTTTTAAAAGCTTTGGTCTGAGACAGAGGGGCTGATTTTATTCAAAGTGTTAACCTTTACTCAATTCTAATTAAGGAACATTGGGGGAGATGTTTAAAAAGCTTCTTAGTGTATGTAGTGCATACTGCTAAAATGCATAATGACAGGTCATATTTATAAAGAAGTCAAGCTTTTTAATATGTCTAAGAATATTTCGAGAAAATCCATATAATATTTTGCAAAAGAGAATACTTTTTCAGATGCATATCTTTTACTAGAGATGACTGAAAACTTTTGCCTCAAACCAAAATCGGTGAAAATGGCATTTCTTACTTGGCGAATAATTTCCCATGAAAAAGTCCCATTTTCCTGATCTTTTTTGTCTAGCTCATTGCATTGAAAACAATTTGAATAACAGTTTTTCCCCTCCACATGAAAATTTTCTCTACTTTTCCTGCAGGCATATAAAAGGGTGTCAGGCTCTCACAGCATACAGTTCTATGTTTGTGAGAGGAGAATGCTGTATGTTTTTGAGCTAGAAAAGATATAAGAATAAATGGGAATTGAAGCTTAGTTTAAGTACAACATTTGTTCTCTGTATTTGGGAAGTCTGGGGGCACTCTGGGGGAAAGGAGGAAGGAGGTTGATCTCAAATACCCCAAAATTTGGTGTGACTGACTGGCAAGACACAGACAGCTGGGGTCCAATTTGCTTGCTGATCTTGCTTTTATTGTCTGTGTTCTGGGGAAGTCTGGGGAAAGAAGTTGTTGATTTTGTTTTTAGTTATAATTCTTTTTTGTGGACTGACTGATAAGATATTTATTTGTTTAATTATGTGTTTATTATTATATTAGGTTACAGACAGCTGACTGGGAGCCTGATGTGTGCTCTGTGACTGAGACATAGTTACATAGCTACATAGTAGTTTATGCGTCCATCAAGTTCAACCCTTTTCCTATTCCTGTTTGCCATCGTTGATCCAAAAGAAGACAAAAAACCCCCTCAATACAGCAATTTCAAATTCTGCTTTGTATGGGGGAAAAAATTCCTTCTTGATTCCAAATGGCAATCAGATTTCTCCTTGGATCAGCAATAACTAAATAAATATTAATCCCAATACTAAAATACATAGCCCTCTATATTCTGCTCTTTTAAAAAGGTATCCAGGCACTTTTTATAGGCATCTACTGTATTCGATAGCACCACCTCCTCAGGCAGTGAATTCCATACCTTGTCCTTACAGTAAAGAATTCCTTCCGCTGTTGTAGATGAAATATCCTTTCCTCAAATCTAAGAGGGTGACCCCTTGTGCTTTGTTCTGTTCTGTTAATGAACAGGTCTTTGGAGAGCCCTTTGTATGGCCCCAAACATATTTATATAATGTTATCATATCCGCTCTAAGACACTGTTTATCTAGTGTGTACAAGTTTAACATTTCTATCCATTCTTTATAACTAAACCTTTCCATTCCCTTTATTAGTTTTGTAGCCCTCCTCTGCACTTTCTCTAGTTCCATAATGTCCTTTTTCAGAAAAGGCGCCCAGAATTCAACAGCACACTCAAAGTGGGGTATTACCATGGACCATAAAGAGGCAGAATAATATCTTCCTCGTGAGTCAATACAACTTTTAATACATGCCAATATCTTATTAGCCTTTGCAGCTGCCAGCTGGCACTGTGAGCTACTGCTAAGTCTATTGTCTACCATTATTCCCAAATCCTTTTCATTAGTAGATTTGCCCAAAGAAACACAAATAGACAGACTTGATAGACAGCAGACGACATTGAGAATATTTTTGAGGGCCAAGGCAAGACATCACATTCCATTGGTTGTTTACTGTAAAGAGTAAAAACACACACAGTTGTTTAGTAATGTCCAGCAAATGCACAATGGGGAAGGGGGGAAAGGTGGAGAAGTGCAGGGACATGGGAGTAAAGTGATAATTCAAAAACTGACTGCGGCAATAGTTGCTGCAACGTGTGCAATCCCCCTCCTCCCGGGGTCAGCTTCCTGTGCCTGCTGCAAGATGTGCTGTGCCAGCTGCCAGACATGCTGTCCCTGCTGCCAGTGCCACCTCCAGTGCTGTGCCTGTTTCCAGTACTGCCCTTGCTGCCACCAGCGTTGTACTTGCTGCAAGTGCTGAACCTGTTGCCACCAGTGCTGAAGCTGCTGCTAGTGTGTCTTGTAAGACTCAGGAGGGGGGAAGGAGAAGATGATACTAAGTGTGACAGCAGGGGACCCTAAATCACACTTGCCATCCCCTAGCAGTACTGCCAGTGCTAGTACTACTACTAATAAGGTCCAGCAGCTTTTAAGCTTTAGGAGTGAAGGAGGGGGTAATCAATATCCTCCTTTTAATAGTGACTGTGAGGAGGAAGACTCAGGGGCTGAAATTGATGTGGTTGGTGTTAGTAGTAGTAGTAGTAGTAATAGTGATGGTGAAGCAGCTGGTGGGACTAGTGTTAGCAGAGTGGTAGGGGAAGCAATTGAGAGCATCCAGACTAGCAGTCAAGGAAGCCCACACCATTCCCCTGAGCCTGGGTGTTCCCTTCCCTCCACGGCATTGTCCATGTGGAACATGATCCTGTAGAAAGCAGAATTGTCACCAATGCAATAATACCACCACCACCACCCCTAGGAGCACAGATCAGCTGCCTGTGCCTGCTACTGCTTCCAGTCTGCCTTCTTCATGTCACCAAGAAGTGGTGTGACATAAGGGGAACCTCTGTTACATTGCTCGTCACCACCTCCAACCAGCAGTGAGCTTTTGGAATTGGCGGAGTTTGCAACTGCCGCTGCTGAGTTGCAAGGGCAGCAGGATTCTGAGGAGCAGGCTAGTGTGCCACAGACCACCATGGACACAGTGGTAATGGGGTCAACAAGTGATGCGGGATTACTAGGACAGGCTCCAGTTGTCAGCAGAAGCAACACATACACCAGAAGTGTTGGGGGCTACTTAGGGTGATGCTACTTCCTCAGACGCATTACTGGAGCTATGTTACTGCTATTCCCTTTCAGCTGCCTGACCATCCTGTTGCTTAAACAACTCAGCAGGAGCAGCAGCAGCAAGAACAACAGTTGCAAATTCTGCAATTATGGACTCAGGAGGACTTTTGACAATGGCCAGTGGCCACTGGCCAACATGACCTGCTCGCACTAGGCCAGTATGGCAATTTTTTTATCTCAGGGCTTGTGCTTTAAAAAAATAAAATAAAAAAAAACATATTCCTACAAAAAAAATAAAAATTTTTTGGGGGTTTGTTTCTAACAAATCATTGTTTCCTCATGTCTTTTGCCTCTAACAACAAATCTAAAAAAGCATCCTCTACATAATACTCTATCAAGTCAAATATCAGTCCACCCCAGTGGCAGCTCATGTCGGGGGGTTCCTGTCTTTATAACTTTACGTTGCAAATGCCTTATTTTATTGATTTATTTTTGTATTAACTGCCCCCTCAATCTCAGTAAACAATCCAGCCAAACAACATTCCCTGTTCAGCTGATTCTTTCTCCACACACCGCCAGCACAGGCAACCTCATGCCCCTTTTATACTATGCCTTTGGGAAATGAAATAATATTTATGTGTTGTGTGTACATTAAATGTTCCCATTGATTTCAACAGAATGAGCTAGGCGAAAAAAGCTGAAAATCTGCACCCTTTGTGGGACATTATTTGCCAAGCCAGAAGTGCCATTATTTACAGATTTCAGTTTGAGGTGAAATTTTTCACTCATTCCTAGTTGTATCACAGTTCTTTAGTGATGAGCGAGCATGCTCGGCCGGAGCTCGGTTCGGCTCGAGCATCGCTCTGCTCGGCACATGGCGGTACTCGAACGAGTACCGCATGTGCTCGCCCGCCATGTTCGGGTCTCCTCCCCGCACGTTTCGCGGCTGCAGCGCAGCCAATAAACGTGCGGGGAGGCTCTGACATCAGTGTAATGCCAGCAGCCATGTTGGCTGCTGGCATTACACTGATTGGCTGGCCAGAACCCGTGATCGGGTGCTGTATAGCACCTGACCAGCGAGTTCGGCTCAGTCTTAGCCAGGGAGAGATGAGGATAGGAAGGGAAAGTCAGTGTAGGGAGAAGAAAAGTGTGTTTGAACAACAAAAAGACCCAAAAGTCCTTTTTAGGACTATTGTGTGTGGGGGCAGCAGTTATATTTTGTTTTGGGGGGCAGAGTTTAAAAAAAAAACGTCACATATTCCGTTCACTGTGCCTAGCCGCAGATTAGCAGCACATTCTGTTTAGTTGCAAAGTTGCAGATTAGCAGCACATTCTGTTTAGTGTGCAAAGTTGCAGATTAGCAGCACATTCTTTTTAGTGTGCAAAGTTGCAGATTAGCAGCACATTCTTTTTAGTGTGCAAAGTTGCAGATTAGCAGCACATTCTGTTTAGTGTGCAAAGTGTAAAAAATAAAAGTCACATATTCCATTCACTGTGCCTAGCCGCAGATAAGCAGCACATTCTGTTTAGTGTGCAAAGTTGCAGATTAGCAGCACATTCTGTTTAGTGTGCAAAGTGTAAAAAATAAAAGTCACTTATTCCGTTCACTGTGCCTAGCCGCAGATAAGCAGCACATTCTGTTTAGTGTGCAAAGTTGCAGATTAGCAGCACATTCTGTTTAGTGTGCAAAGTGTAAAAAATAAAAGTCACATATTCCATTCACTGTGCCTAGCCGCAGATAAGCAGCACATTCTGTTTAGTGTGCAAAGTTGCAGATTAGCAGCACATTCTGTTTAGTGTGCAAAGTGTAAAAAATAAAAGTCACTTATTCCGTTCACTGTGCCTAGCCGCAGATAAGCAGCACATTCTGTTTAGTGTGCAAAGTTGCAGATTAGCAGCACATTCTGTTTAGTGTGCAAAGTTGCAGATTAGCAGCACATTCTTTTTAGTGTGCAAAGTGTAAAAAATAAAAGTCACTTATTCCGTTCACTGTGCCTAGCCGCAGATAAGCAGCACATTCTGTTTAGTGTGCAAAGTTGCAGATTAGCAGCACATTCTGTTTAGTGTGCAAAGTTGCAGATTAGCAGCACATTCTTTTTAGTGTGCAAAGTGTAAAAAATAAAAGTCACTTATTCCGTTCACTGTGCCTAGCCGCAGATAAGCAGCACATTCTGTTTAGTGTGCAAAGTTGCAGATTAGCAGCACATTCTGTTTAGTGTGCAAAGTTGCAGATTAGCAGAACATTCTTTTTAGTGTGCAAAGTGTAAAAAATAAAAGTCACATATTCCATTCACTGTGCCTAGCCGCAGATAAGCAGCACATTCTTTTTAGTGTGCAAAGTTGCAGATAAGCAGCACATTCTGTTTAGTGTGCAAAGTGTAAAAAATAAAAGTCACTTATTCCGTTCACTGTGCCTAGCCGCAGATAAGCAGCACATTCTGTTTAGTGTGCAAAGTTGCAGATTAGCAGCACATTCTGTTTAGTGTGCAAAGTTGCAGATTAGCAGCACATTCTGTTTAGTGTGCAAAGTGTAAAAAATAAAAGTCACATATTCCATTCACTGTGCCTAGCCGCAGATAAGCAGCACATTCTGTTTAGTGTGCAAAGTTGCAGATTAGCAGCACATTCTGTTTAGTGTGCAAAGTGTAAAAAATAAAAGTCACTTATTCCGTTCACTGTGCCTAGCCGCAGATAAGCAGCGCATTCTGTTTAGTGTGCAAAGTTGCAGATTAGCAGCACATTCTGTTTAGTGTGCAAAGTGTAAAAAATAAAAGTCACATATTCCATTCACTGTGCCTAGCCGCAGATAAGCAGCACATTCTGTTTAGTGTGCAAAGTTGCAGATTAGCAGCACATTCTGTTTAGTGTGCAAAGTGTAAAAAATAAAAGTCACTTATTCCGTTCACTGTGCCTAGCCGCAGATAAGCAGCACATTCTGTTTAGAGTGCAAAGTTGCAGATTAGCAGCACATTCTGTTTAGTGTGGAAAGTTGCAGATTAGCAGCACATTCTTTTTAGTGTGCAAAGTGTAAAAAATAAAAGTCACTTATTCCGTTCACTGTGCCTAGCCGCAGATAAGCAGCACATTCTGTTTAGTGTGCAAAGTTGCAGATTAGCAGCACATTCTGTTTAGTGTGCAAAGTTGCAGATTAGCAGAACATTCTTTTTAGTGTGCAAAGTGTAAAAAATAAAAGTCATATATTCCATTCACTGTGCCTAGCCGCAGATAAGCAGCACATTCTTTTTAGTGTGCAAAGTTGCAGATAAGCAGCACATTCTGTTTAGTGTGCAAAGTGTAAAAAATAAAAGTCACTTATTCCGTTCACTGTGCCTAGCCGCAGATAAGCAGCACATTCTGTTTAGTGTGCAAAGTTGCAGATTAGCAGCACATTCTGTTTAGTGTGCAAAGTTGCAGATTAGCAGCACATTCTTTTTAGTGTGCAAAGTGTAAAAAATAAAAGTCACTTATTCCGTTCACTGTGCCTAGCCGCAGATAAGCAGCACATTCTGTTTAGTGTGCAAAGTTGCAGATTAGCAGCACATTCTGTTTAGTGTGCAAAGTTGCAGATTAGCAGCACATTCTTTTTAGTGTGCAAAGTGTAAAAAATAAAAGTCACATATTCCATTCACTGTGCCTAGCCGCAGATAAGCAGCACATTCTGTTTAGTGTGAAAAGTTGCAGATAAGCAGCACATTCTGTTTAGTGTGCAAAGTGTAAAAAATAAAAGTCACTTATTCCGTTCACTGTGCCTAGCCGCAGATAAGCAGCACATTCTGTTTAGTGTGCAAAGTTGCAGATTAGCAGCACATTCTGTTTAGTGTGCAAAGTGTAAAAAATAAAAGTCACATATTCCATTCACTGTGCCTAGCCGCAGATAAGCAGCACATTCTGTTTAGTGTGCAAAGTTGCAGATTAGCAGCACATTCTGTTTAGTGTGCAAAGTGTAAAAAATAAAAGTCACTTATTCCGTTCACTGTGCCTAGCCGCAGATAAGCAGCACATTCTGTTTAGTGTGCAAAGTTGCAGATAAGCAGCACATTCTGTTTAGTGTGCAAAGTGTAAAAAATAAAAGTCACTTATTCCGTTCACTGTGCCTAGCCGCAGATAAGCAGCACATTCTGTTTAGTGTGCAAAGTTGCAGATTAGCAGCACATTCTGTTTAGTGTGCAAAGTGTAAAAAATAAAAGTCACATATTCCATTCACTGTGCCTAGCTGCAGATAAGCAGCACATTCTGTTTAGTGTGCAAAGTTGCAGATTAGCAGCACATTCTGTTTAGTGTGCAAAGTGTAAAAAATAAAAGTCACTTATTCCGTTCACTGTGCCTAGCCGCAGATAAGCAGCACATTCTGTTTAGTGTGCAAAGTTGCAGATTAGCAGCACATTCTGTTTAGTGTGCAAAGTTGCAGATTAGCAGCACATTCTGTTTAGTGTGCAAAGTGTAAAAAATAAAAGTCACATATTCCATTCACTGTGCCTAGCCGCAGATAAGCAGCACATTCTGTTTAGTGTGCAAAGTTGCAGATTAGCAGCACATTCTGTTTAGTGTGGAAAGTTGCAGATTAGCAGCACATTCTGTTTAGTGTGCAAAGTGTAAAAAATAAAAGTCACATATTCCATTCACTGTGCCTGGCCGCAGATAAGCAGCACATTCTGTTTAGTGTGCAAAGTTGCAGATTAGCAGCACATATTCCGTGTAATATGAAGAAGGCGGGTAAAAAGGGACGGGGAAGTGGACGTGATCCTGATAGTTCAGGGCGCGGGTCAGGACGCGTAGAAACTGTGCCTGGTGCCAGAGCACAAGAAAGAAAGACATCCACCATACCTAGCTTCATGTCTCAGTTTAAAGGGCGTCGCAGGACATCACTCTCGAGGTCAGACCACTGCGAACAGGTGGTCGGTTGGATTTCAGGTGATACTGCTTCCAGTCGGTTAAGCACCACCCTGTCTTCCACCAAGTCCACTCTCAGTAGCCAAGAGTCTGGTCAACATAATCCTCACCCTGATCATCCTTCCTCCCACCATAGAGGGTCTGGTCAAAGAAGTGATCCCACACTGGGATATAGTGAGGAGCTCGTCTCATCACCAATCCTTCATTTGAACCTCTCTCCAAGCACGCTTGCAGAGGAACATGAAATCTTGTGCCCTGATTCACAACCTCTAGAGGGTACCCAATCACAAGAAGATGACAGAGGGGAACGGCATTTAAGGTCAAAGGAAGTGGATGATGATGATGATGATGAGACACAGTTGCCATCAAATCAACCACTATTACTGTCTCAAGACCTTGATGAGGAGGATGATATACAGTTGTCAATGACTGAGTATGTGGTGGGATCAAGAAATGAGGAGGATGATCAGAGTGAGGAAGTGGAGGAGGACTTGGTGGACGATGAGGTGACTGACCCCACCTGGGAAGGTGGAGAGCCGAGCGATGACAGCAGTCCTGAGGGTGAGCCATCTGCAGCACCGCAACAGGCTGGAAGAGGCAGTGGTGTGGCTAAAGAAAGAAGGCGGACCGCACCAAACCGGCCCGCAAATGTTCCACGGAGCACCCCTTTGCGTAAATCTCCCTTGCCAAGGGCTAGGTGTTCCGCGGTATGGCGTTTTTTTAAGGAAAGTGCGGACGACAAAAAATTGTAGTTTGCAACCTGTGCCACACCAGAATGAGCCGAGGCATGAACACTAGAAACCTCACCACCACCAGCATGATCCGACACATGGCATCCAAGCACCGTAATAAGTGGGAGGAACGCCCGGATCGCCAATCTGTGTCTGCAGGCCCCACCACTGCCTCCTCTTCCCCTGTTTTCGGTGCCGGCCAATCGCCTGTCAAAGGCGCAGGCCCGCATACCTCCCGCCCTGCACCTGTACCATCTGAAGCACCATCAGCGACCACATCCACTTCCCTGTCCCAGCGCAGCGTCCAAATGTTGTTACCCCAGGCATTTGAGCGCAAGCGAAAATACCCAGCCACCCACCCACAGGCCATAGCACTAACCTCACACCTTTCCAAATTACTGGCCATCGAAATGCTGCCATTTAGGCTTGTGGACACTGAGTCCTTCCGCAGCCTGATGGCAGCAGCTGTCCCTCGGTACACAGTCCCCAGCCACCACTACTTTTCCCGGTGTGCCGTCCCCGCCTTACACCACCATGTGTCCCGTAACATCACCCGTGCCCTGACCAACGCAGTTACTGGGAAGGTCCACTTAACGACTGACACATGGACAAGTGCTTGTGGCCAGGGACGCTACATTTCCCTGACGGCACACTGGGTGAATGTCGTGGAGGCTGGGAGCGACTCGGACCCTGGGATAGCACAGGTGCTACCCACGCCGAGGATTGCGGGCCCTACCTCCATCAGGGTTTCCGCCAGCACCTACGTTATTGGCTCCTCCTCCTCCGTTTCGACCTCCGAATTCTCTGCGCGCAGCGCCACTCACCCATCAGCCGGTAGCTGGAAGCAGTGTAGCACTGCAGTGGGGAAGCGTCAACAGGCCGTGCTGAAGCTGATCTGCCTTGGGGACAAACAGCACACGGCCTCAGAGCTGTTGCAGGGGATTAGTCACCAGACCGAGCAGTGGCTCTCGCCACTCAACCTGCAACCAGGCATGGTTGTGTGTGATAATGGGCGTAACTTGGTGGCGGCTTTGGAGCTCGGCAAGCTCACACACGTAGCATGCCTAGCGCATGTATTTAATTTAGTGGTTCAGCGATTTCTAAAAACCTACCCCAATTTGCATGATCTCTTGATGAAGGTGCGCTGCGTGTGTGCACATTTCCGTAAGTCATCTACAGCTTCAGCCGGCCTGTTGAAGCTGCAGCAGCGCTTACAATTGCCAGCTCACCGGCTGCTGTGTGACGTGAGCACGCGCTGGAACTCCACCTTCCACATGTTGGCCCGGCTTTGTGAGCAGCAGAGGGCAGTAGTGGAGTACCAGCTGTTACATGGTCGTCGCCTCTCCGTTCAACTTCCTCTAATCAGAAGTGAGGAGTGGGAATGGATGTCAGACCTCTGTGAGGTTTTACGCAATTTTGAGGAATCGACACAGATGGTGAGCGGCGATAACGCTATTATCAGTGTAACCATCCCACTTCTGTGTCTACTGAAACGCTCGCTGCTCACAATTAAAACCGACGCTTTGCATGTGGAAGAGGTGGAAATGCGGGAGGAAGAGCTTACACAAGGTGATAGCCAGAGCACCCTCACTTCATCTTCTCAGCGACAATTGGAGGAGGCGGAGGAGGAGGAGGAGGAGGAGGAAGACACGGTTGCCTCCGCTACAGAGGGTAGCCATGGAACTTTAGTTCCATCTCTTCAGCGTGGGTGGGCAGAAGAGGAGGAAGAGGATGAGGAGATTGAGAGTCATCCTCCTGGTGAGGACAGCGAAATCTTGCCTGTTGGTACTCTGGCACACATGGCTGACTTTATGTTAGGCTGCCTTTCCCGTGACCCATGCGTTATACGCATTTTAGACAACACGGATTACTGGGTGTTCACCCTTCTGGACCCCCGCTACAAAGAGAATTTCTCATCTCTCATTCCTCCGGTGGAGAGGACAAGCAAAATGGTGCAATACCAGAAGGTTCTTGTTGAAAAATTGCTCCAAAATTTTCCATCTGACAACGCTGGCGGCAGAGTACGTGCTACCTTGGCCAACCGAGAAGGGGAGAAAAGGGGAGCACACAGCAGTTACGACAAAGGCAGGGCAACACTCTCCAAGGCGTGGGACACCTTCATGACACCCCGCCAACACCCTCACCCTGATGCGCAGCCTAGTGTCACAAGGAGGGAAAAGTTTTGGAAGATGGTGAAGGAGTACATAGCAGACCGTGTCAGCGTCCTCAATGATCCCTCTGTGCCTTACAACTACTGGGTGTGCAAGCTGGACACGTGGTATGAACTGGCACTCTACGCCTTGGAGGTGCTGGCCTGCCCTGCTGTCAGGGTTCTGTCTGAGCGGGTATTTAGTGCTGCTGGTGGCATCATAACAGATAAGCGTATCCGCCTTTCCACCGAAAATGCTGATAGGTTGACACTTATAAAAATGAACAAGGCCTGGATTTCCCCTGACTTCTCCACTCCACTGGAGGAAAGCCCCGGGTGAACATAAAGTCACTTTAAATATGTTATTTACAATGATGGGAATACTCTGTATTCCCATTCACCCCTTCCACCCAAAAAATGGGTATATGGTTGACTCTCTTCCATATACCCTGGGATATAATTTTTATATAGGGCCAGCTCACCAGCGGGCCCTGTGATATAATTTTTATATAGGGCCAGCTCACCAGCGGACGCTGTTTGACAATTTTTGTATAGGTCAGCTCACCAGCGGGCCTTCTCATATAATGTTTTATTGGGTCAGCTCTCTAGCGGGCCCTCTCATATAATGTTTTATAGCGTCAGCTCACTAGCGGGCCTTCGCATATAATGTTTAGGATGGTCAGCTCCGCAGCAGACCCTCACCCATAATGTTTTAGATGGTCGGCTCAGCGCACGTTTCCCTCTTAATCATGGCCCCAGTTCAGAAAAATCTATGAAATTTTTTGCAGAATTTGCCTCTGCGCACGTTTCCCTCTTAATCATGGCCCCAGTTCCGAAAAATCAATGAAATTTTTTGCAGAATTTGCCTCTGCGCACGTTTCCCTCTTAATCATGGCCCCAGTTCCGAAAAATCGATGAAATTTTTTGCAGAATTTGCCTCTGCGCACGTTTCCCTCTTAATCATGGCCCCAGTTCCGAAAAATCTATGAAATTTTTTGCAGAATTTGCAGATGATATACAAGTAAATATACAGCAAATACTGTTTGGTAACAATTTTTCGCCTAAAGTCGTTTTTATCTTCCTTTTTGTGTGTTTTACGGTCAGTCTGTAAAAATGGCGTACTACGGGCGAAACATCGTTCCCAACAGCGACGTTGGAGTCCAAGATGCATCCAGACATCCTCCCTATGCTGTCCCTGAACCATTTCTGTGGTGTTTCCATCATTTTCTGCCCTTTTCCTATGGACCAGGCACCCTCCCCTCATCAGAGCAGGGGGTGCCTGGTGTAATGCTCGAGTCCTCCCATTGACTTCAATGGGGCTCGGGTGCTCGGCCGAGCACTCAAGCCTCCGGGGGTGCTCGGCCAGAGCACCCGAACACCCGAGCATTGGGGTGCTCGATCATCACTACAGTTCTTATTTAGACAAGACCAGGGGCTCGATATTATTAGCTCTGGTATTTTTAAAACCAACGGTAGTGGTTTTGACAGCACAGTTAAAAATTCTATAAACTGTGCTGCCAACACCAAAACCGTAGAAAAATGTCCAACTGGTGCACAATTTTCACCCATTGGACATCACTTAAAGGGGAACTTTCACCCCTTAATAACTAAATCTCCCTTTACTGCTGACCTGGCGACTAGCTGCTTAGTAGCGCTAGTCGCCAGAAAACTTACCCCGTTCTCAAGATTTCGCCGTTTGAAAGGATCAGGAAGCACGGACGTCTCTTCACAGTGACGTCCGTGCGCCTGCGCTGTCAGTCCCTTGTCAGTCCCTTGTGCACCGTACGGTGCATACGGTGCACAAGGGACTGACAAGGGACTGACAGCGCAGGCGCACGGACGTCACTGTGAAGAGACGTCCGTGCTTCCTGATCCTTTCAAACGGCGAAATCTTGAGAACGGGGTAAGTTTTCTGGCGACTAGCGCTACTAAGCAGCTAGTCGCCAGGTCAGCAGTAAAGGTAGATTTAGTTATTAAGGGGTGAAAGTTCCCCTTTAAAAGTAGTTGGCTTTGCTATCCTATTCCATGTGGTGGCTTCAAAGCATGTTTAGGAACGCATTTTTGTGGCACAAAACACACGGTGAAAACCACCGGTATATGTTGGAAAACTGGTTTACACCACATACTTGTGGTTGAAACAGAGAAAAAGATTAACCCTATGAATGCCAGTGTGGTATGCAATGCATTATACAACACTGTATACCCCACTGGCACTCATAGGTTTAATCTACAAACAGTTCACACATGTCCAGACAAATAAAAACTTAACACTAATCCTTATGTCATGTGGGATCGAGGCCAGCTTCTTCTTCTTTTCTTTCTTCTTCTCTTCTGTCTTCTTTTCTTCTTTCTTGCTGTAAAAAAAAAACAATCCATGAGTGCTCTTTGAAAAAAAAAAAAAAAAAACACCAAAGATGCTAAAGGTGGTATCTGAAAGTCCACGTGAAATAAACATATGACATGTGTTTAAAATTGTCCATGTCCAAGCCAATCAGCTTCTAGCGGCCGGGATGACGAACCCACTAGAAGCTGATTGCCTGGGAGGTGTGTAAGCACTTCCCAGCCAATTGTAGACTACCAGTTTATTTTGAACTGAGACTGGAATATAAAATCCAGTCTCAGATAAAAATCCCAGCAGTCTGACTTAGGCAGCTCAAAATGTCTTCTGCCGCCAGGGGAGATGGAGGTGGAGACAAAGGGGGTAAATTAATTTCAACATTTACTCGACATGGACAATTTTAAACACCTTTCATATATTTATTTCATGCAGGCTTTCAGATGCCATGTATAGTAATTCTTTGAGCACCGGAGGGCTACCCCTCTGGCACTTTGTTGGTTAATGGTAGCATCTTTGTTTTTGTTTTGTTTTTTTAATCAAAGAGCACTCTTGGATTTATTTATTTTTTTTAACAGCAAGAAAGAAGAAAAGAAGACAGAAGAAAGAAGAAAAGAGAGAAGGGAAGATTAATGAAGAAACTGGACAGCAGATAACAGGTAAGTGTTACATTTCTGACCGGTTTTAGCTTAGTCTCACTGTTTGACACTGTCAAACAATGAGCGTTTGCTTTTTTCCCTTTGATGTTCCCATAATTCGTGCTATTTAGCGCAAATTATGGGAAGAAAAAACAACAACAAGCATTTTGCCAAAATGTGAGTTTTGGCCAATAACTCTCATTTTGCCATGTACCCCTCCAGCAATAGAATAGCTGAGGTAAATAGTTGAGGTTTTTATGTGTTATTGTTTTTACTATTACCGCCGGATTTACTGGCAGTAACACTATTGAGCCCCATATCTACTCCACTTTTCAAAAAAGTTGACTGACTGGCATTAGAACTTAGGAAAAATGGGAGAGATGTATAAAAGTGGAGTATTATATTGCCTCAAAGTGACAGGATATGTATAAGCAGCATGAGCAACAGTTTTTCTAACTTCTAACTCTAGTCAGTCGACATTTTTTTTAAAAAATGGAGAGGAAATGGTCTTGTCCAAATAATGGTGTCATCATTATTTATGTATAAAGAATTTTGCTAGTTGCACCAAAAAAAAGAAATGTAGTTTTAGTGGTTGAATCTCAACACCATGTATACTTAATGGAAGTATAATGTGATATATATGTAGGCAAAAAAAATCTCATGTACAAATGTTCTCAGAATGTTCTCAGAAGCATTTAAACTAGACATATTTATAAACTTGACTTTACTTAAATATATACTATTTAGTTTTTTAAATAGTTATGCTTTGCTGCAAATATGACCCACTGTTGAGAATTTTAATCCACGAGTGACAGAGAGGTAATGAGTTGGATACCTATCTGGTGCTCAAAGGGTTAAAAATACACTAAGAAGGTGTTTTATATATCTCCCCCAATACCACTAAACATTTATCCACATCCTTATGTCTCTTTGAGGCAATTTTACAGACACATTTTTTATTCCTCCATTTTTATAAATCTCCTCAATTGGTCCATATCTATAAAAGCAAACTGGAGATATTTTGGAGTAAACTGAATGCACCACAGGAGACACCTAAGAATGACTGTTGAATTAAATTGGGCTTTTAACCCCTTGAATGCATTGCTTTTTTATTTTTTTGTATAAAGGTTTTTTTATTCAGACAAAAGCAGTGCTACAACATCATAAACACAAGCAAATACGAAGTCTTAGGGCACAAATACATGTAACATGACTCGTATATGCAATAGAACAGGTACAGTTCCTGAAGTAGTGGTATAACATGTCTCATATAAAGGTATAGAGAGTTGCAATTGTCTGTTTTTGTATTATCTGAGGAATTAGGGGGGAAAGAAGGGACAAAGAGGAGAGAGGGAGAATAATGCATTGCTTTGAAAAGCTGTATTCGAATGCATTGCAATTTAGGAAGTTTTCTCTGTACCCTCTGGTGCAGTTGGTTTATGCAAACATTTCTACATATGTATTTTGGATTTTGCCCTTGAGGAAGTGTACGAAGGGTATATGAAATGCATTGGGTGTTTAATTAAACATCCTATATAATAATTCGCTAAGTTGTGTGTAACGCCCGACATGCACAGTAGACACTGCTGCGCGTGCGGCAATCATGAGCAGTACAGACTGCCCGTGCCGCGGCTGATACAGAGCTGAGCCCTCCGAAGGAGCGTCCAGCTCTGTATCAGCAGTGGCGAGGGCAGTCTCTGCTGTGCGTGACTGCCCCGCGAACGTCTGCCAGAGGCACTGTGGCCCGTGTAACAGGCTGTTCAACTAGTATTTTATATTTGGCACTGTTTGGTGAAGGAAAACAATTAAGGATTGATACCTATCTTGGAGGCTTAGTTGCTATTACTGAGTTATTGAACGATCCTTGGGAGAAGAGCCACGTGGCAGATCATTTGACTCCTATATGCGACTTGATCCGCTGTTATCTGGTGAGCAATACTAACAGGGAAGTCACACATTTAAAATGCACTTAACAGATTTACTCTTACAGGGGTCTGCGCCCTTTCTCTTTTATCTTGTCAAAAATTTTTAGAGTTTGCTTTCATAAATATGAGCCATTTTTTGCATAATGGTAAACAGGTTCATGTATTCATTCTATAACTCTTCATCACACTCTAATAATCACCCCACTTACCTTACTATAGCCAAAAAAATCCATCATAATTTTACAGGAAAACTAACAACAATAACACAGAAATATTAGTGCATTGGGTCCATAGAATAACATGAGAATTGGAAAAGATATGTCATCACCTCCTTATCATGCCTTAGTGCATAACCCCTCTTCAATCAGATCTGGATGTGATGTCCATGGAGGAGTGTATGTCAGTTTCTAGCAGCACCACAGGACTGCAAACTCAATTCATGGCTCATGATACTCTTTACGCTTTAAAGATCAGAGGGATGTGTAACGCATTGCTTCACAATACATTGCCAGTTCCTCTGGTCCTTAAAGGGGGTTATGCACTAAGAAGGGATAAAGAGGTGATAAGGAGGAGATGACTTCTTCAATGATATCACCTCTCCAGTTCCCATGTTATTCTATGGATCCAATGTACTAATATTTCTATAACTTTACGGATCTTAGTTGGGATGGGCGAAACTTTCCGCCTCAAACTGAAATGGGTGAAAAATGGCATTTTCCGCTTGGTGAAAAATTTCCTGCAAAAAGTGCAGATTTTCCGCTTTTTTCACCCATTGAAATCAATGGAAACATAGTTACACACAACACATTGCAAATAATATTTTATTTCCCAAAAGCATTATATAAAAGGGGCATGAGGGTGCCTGTGTTGGTGGGGTGTGGGGAAAGAATCAGTTGAATAGGGGATGATTTTTGAGGGAGTTGTTTACTGGGATTGGAGGGCAGTTAAAAAAAATAAATTCTGAATAAAATAAAATAAAACCATAAGACATGGTATAAAGGGGTCTGAGGAGGGTGTCCGTGCTGGTGAATGAATGAAACATTTGAAAAGGGAGTTTTTTGGGGGGGGCTTTCATGACTGCTAGTGATGGGACAGTTAATAATAAATAAATAAAAATAAGAAATTTGTATTTACAGTGGGTGGACTGATACTTGACTTGAGAGAGTATTTTGTAGAGGATGATTTGTTTGATTTGTTGTTAGAGGCCTTTGTAGGACTTAGACTTATTAGAGGCCCAAGCCCTGAAGAAACATTGATTTTAGGACTTAAGCTAGTTTGGCACAAGCCCTAAGGAAACATTGATTTGTAGGACTTAGGCTTCTTAGAAACAACCCCCCCCCCACAAAAAAAAATTGTTTCTTTTTTTGTAGGACTAGTTTTTTTTATTTTTTTATTTTTTTCAAAACACAAGCCCTGACAAAAAAATAAAAATGCCCTACTGGCCTAATGCCAGCAGGTTGTGTTGGCCAGTGACTACTGTCATATGTCCTCCTGAGTCCTGAGTTGCAGCTGTTGTTCGTACTGCTGCTGCTGAGTTGTATAAGCAGCAGGATGATTAGGCAGCTGAAAGAGAATGGGATTAACAATAGCAGTAACATGGGTGATGATGGATGATGAAAGTTCCACTTGCCACAAGTAGCTCCAGTGATGAGCATGAGGCAGTAACAACACAATAAGTAGCCCTCAGTCTATGTGGAGAAAAGAAGAAGATGGTCAATAATTCTTCTCCACCTGCCCCTCCTCCAAAATCATGGGTGCGTAGTTATTAGAATATACATTTTTCCCTTGAGAGCAGGAACTGTGGCTCTCAACAGCAACCTCAATGGCACAATGTGTGTGTGGTAAGTAACATCTGGGGGCACAACTGTATCCAAACACCATGACACCCGAAACCAAGTACTGTCACTGTACCCCTTGTCCAGACCCCGCTAAGGACACATGACAACTTGCTGACAGTTAATAGTAATGATGAATCCTCCCTGCCAGAATCCTAGCATATTCTGCGGGATGGAATCTCCTCAGATGCCGCCTGATGACCTGGTATCAATTCTCCTCCACCATATTGGCATGTGTGGTCAGTGCACCACACAGTGTGCAACGGGTAGAGATGAACTGTCATATCCTAACATTAACAGAGTGGCTATCATTTGACGGGGGAGGTAACAATGAACGAGGTGGATTGACAGGGGATGTACTTGTTACCTTAGAGGAAGAAGGTGATGATGATGGCGAGCTAGTTGTTTCCCTCCTTTTCCCTTTTTACTAACTTGTCACAAATTTTGCACAGTACAGTTGATGATGACTGCACTGTGCCTGACGGAAGAGAAACATAGTCCCACATCCATGACTTCTGGGGGGAGGGATAGAGAACAGGTGGAGAAGAATGGCCTCTTTCTTCTTCTCCTCCACATTCCCCTTCACTTTCTGTGGCAGCGGATAATGTTACTGCTGTTGCTGCTACTGCCTCAGATTTAGCACTGCAACTAGGATAAGTAGGAATATTGCTAATGCTGTCAAGTGGAACCTGTCCTAGTCCCGCATCACTTGTGGACCCCATTCCCACTGTGCCCACGGTGGTCTGTGGCACACTAGCCTGCTCCTCAGCACCCTGCTGCACTTTCATCTCAGCAGCAGCAGAAGTTAGAGCAGTTGCAATTTCCACAAATTCCAAAAGCCGATTGCTAGTGGTGGTGGTGATGCCCATCCTTATTCCTGTCTCCCATTCCTTCTTAGTTTCTGCTAAAAAGGCCATCAATGTCTCTTCCACTGCAGCTTCTCCAACACCACCACCATCACTAGTCCCTACGTACTGCTGCTCTGTTCCAGACATCTCACTGCTGCTTGGAGGAGGTGATGAGCAATGTGACAGAGGGTCCCCTGCTGTCACACATGGCACTTTTTTCTCCTTCCCCACCTGAGTATTACAAGAAACACTAGCAGCAGGCAAAGTATTGGTGGTAGCAGGTTCAGCACTGGCAGCAGGTTTAGCAATGGCAGAAGGTTCAGTACTGGCAGCAGGTTCAACACTAGTGGCAGCACATCTGACAGCAGGTACAACACTAGTGGCTGCAGGTATAGCAATGGTGGCACTGGCAGCAGGGTGAGCACGTCTTGCAGCAGGCACAGGCAGCTGACCTGTCCTGCTCTCACTAGTACTACCCTTTTCTCCCTCCCTTCCCATTCCCTTTTCTCCCTTCTTTCCCATTCCCTTTTCTCCCTTCTTTCCCATTCCCTTTCTCCCTCCCTTCCCATTAAATTCTCCAAGATCCCTTAGGTGATTTAAGGGGACTGGACAGCATTGGTACAGTAGTGGTCCCTTCCTCCTCAGACTCAGTGGACACATATTGGTCCTTCCAGCTCCTCCAGTGATTATTTTTTACCCTGCTTATAGTGATAGGAGTCACTATGAGCCTCTCCTGCTTCACTTTTTGCAAAATATCACAAGAGAACAGCACAGCATGTCTATCTCACTCTTTGTCTGCCTTCAGCAAAAATGTCATGTTTTTATAGCGGAAGTGCGAAAACAATGTAAATCAATGGATCGGAAACTTTCTAGCCATTGAAAAAATGGCAAAAAATTTTGGACAATGGGCGAAAAATGCAAAAAATGTAACCGCTAGTTTTAAAGTGTATTTTCCCACGAAAAAGTGAATAACAATGTGTTTTTTGTGAAATTTCCCGTGGGAACACAGCGACAACTTTTGCCCATCCCTAGATCTTAGTGCATAGATTAACATAATCTACAGATTAACATAAGATTTGGAAAAGTGATATCACAGAGAAGTTATATCCACTTTATCACCTCTTTATCATGCCTTAGATCATCTTCCCCAAGATGCTGCCAAAGATGCACTAAGGTGTGATAAAGTGGAGTTGACTTCTCCAGTGATTTCACTTCTCCAATTCCTGTTTTATTTTTTGTAACCTATGCACTGAGATCTCTCAAGTGGGAGAGATATTATATTATTGTCTCCATAGAAAAACATATAAATTGGAGGTCATCTCCACTTTATCCCACCTTTATAACACATTAGTGCATAACCTCTGTTACCTCTTCAATAAAGGCACAAGGTCAAAATTAATTTGGCAGATAGGATTTTATGGCTAGAGTACCTTAAGTTGTGTTTATTATTAACTATAGATAGAGAGCCTTGTCCATGATTCTAATAGGTATATGTCCCTATTAAGTTAGGCTCCTTTTACAAGGGAGCTATCAATGCATCAATTCTGTATTGGATGGGGTAATGTGCTAGACAATAGTGCCTTTCACATGGGGAATTATCATCCAAGTGAATGCAAAAAAGTCCAGAATGCAGCAGCTATACTTTACTGCTGAGGGAACACAGTAAAGCTGCAGTAAAGAAGTCTGCATGTGGCATTACTTTCACATTGTTGGCTTTGGAGGTTGTGATCCTCACACAATCTCCAATCAATGACTGGCCCACATGGGTACCGATCAGTAATATTGGCTGGTGCTCACAACGGCTGGCTATCAAACACATCTCCCCTGCGTTCAAATTAGAAAAACAGTATATAGCTATAACTGACTGCAGTATGCAGGGATTAATTTAAATTAGCAAGTCCTCTTGTTAAACAGATTGAAAGCCACATATTTTAAGAGTACAGTTCCCTTTCAAATGCATTTTCAGTCAGGATTCTATTGCCACATAAAGCAGCATTGCACCAGTAGACCATAAAGTAATCAAGCAGTTTGCATAAAAACAAATATTTCTCACATAATCTGAGTGCAAAACACAAGTAGAAGTGAAATAAAGCAATATCTAAGTGTAGTAAATTTATTAAAACAAGCAATAAAAACAAAGATCAAAATGCACTCACATGTTCATGATTCACCCAATATTCCCACATACACCAAGTCTGACAAATATGCACTGAGAAATTAGGAAATATTGGAAAGGGATAATGTCCATTTGGAATCTTGTGAGGTGATCCATGAGAGTAAAAAACAAGTTCCATGTTTTGTCCCAAAATGAGAATATCAAGTTCTTTAGTCAACTGGTAAACCAAGATTTAGAAAATTTATATTTAAAACCACACAGTATTTTCTGCATTTTTTATGTGTAACTTTTATATATACTTTTTTTTTTATCCTTTTTTTATCCTCTTATCAAGTTTTTATTTCTTTTTCTAGGCACACATATATATACACACATTTTGTATTGTATTTTTGGATTTAAGGCATTTTATTTATTTATTTATTTTTATTTATTTTTACCAAGTAGTATAATATTATTACTACATATATTCATATTCCTGTATACATACTAATAGTTTTTATTATTATAGATTCCCCACACATACTTTTATTGTTATGGAATCTTAAAGGTCCAACACTTGATTATGTATACGTCAATAATATTCAAAACAGAACTAATTGGGAACATGTGGCTCATAATACCCACGAACAGTTGATCTGACGTTCCTGCCACGGGTATATAAAGGAAGAGACGCAGACATACTGTCTATTTCTAGTCCTGTTTGTTCTTTCGATCCCCTTTTATCGTTCATGTTTTTCGTTAACTAAACATATCATTGTGCATTTCTGTTCAATTTATATTTCTACACACACTTATACAATTTATCAAATTATACTTGTTGTCACTCTCATGCTTTGACACAATTATGGAAGTGGTCAGATTGCATGTATAGATCCAGAACTTGGCGAATTAGTGTAACTCATTAAAAAAATTGTTACAAATAACTCCACACAGTCTCATTTTATTTTCATTATTTCTTTTATTCTGTCTTTCAAACTTCTCCTATTTTCACAACACAGTTTCCATTGTACATCCATCAGTTCTACACAAGGGATTCATGCTCACTACCTCACTCCACACACAGTCTCACAATAGTCGGTATTTTCAGCTAATCAATATAAATATAGCATTATTATTTATCAATTTTTGTTCATGTTCTTCTTTATTTCATTCTATTTATCTTTTAATATTAAAGTTCAAATATAATTATGTAACAATCACACATTTTGGTTGTATTATGGATTTTTAGTGTCTTATATTTATGCTCTTGTTACAATATTATATCAACATATACCGCTTGTTACAATGTATAGAAATTGTATAAATAGATGTATCTATTCACAATGTAACTTTCTGATACCACTGAGGAAGTGGAGTTGCAGATCCATGATAAACTTTGGGTTTATTTCCTGCACTCTAACTAAGTTGGGTCCCTCCCACGCCCTCTGTTGGAACCTGCCTCCAGCTCCCGGTTTCTGTTCCATCATTTTGCCGACGGCGTCGGCCTACACACGTGTACCCAGTGCAGACTTATTCCTGTTCTCGACAACATCTTTGGATGACTTTACATCTCTACTAAGAAGCAGTTACATGTGTTTGGCACCGAATAAATCATCACATCTTGGGGATACAGTGAATGTTTAAGTATTGGTAGCAGCAGGAGAAGAACTGACACAGCACATTGGCTATAGGGGTAGGGACCCCATATATGCTTAAAGCCCAAGATGGGCACCATGTGAGTGCATTTTGATCTTTGTTTTTATTTCTTGTTTTAATAAATTTACTACACTTAGACACTGCTTTATTTCTCTACTACTTGTGTTTTGCACTCAGACTATGTGAGGAATATTTGATTTATACTGGGGAACAAGGTCATTGGAACTCTGTAGCAGCATCACAGTATTGGAGAATCATTACTGATTTGCTTCATCTCATCATTTCCATCCATCATCACTTGATATCATTTCATCATTCATTATATCCATTCCATTTTTCCATTTGCTATTCATTGTTTTATCTATAAGAACTATAGGGTACTGCCTTTCTCTGACAAATATATGGTATCATATACCTTTTTAATGTGGTTCTATTTGTGATTCAAGAGAACAAAACATTGGACTCCTGGTTCAATCAAATTATTGCGCAAGTGTTTGTTGTTTCTCTGCATAAAAACAAAATGTAATTTTGCGGTAAAGCTCCACATTTGATACAAATCTGATGCAAACATAAGGATATGTTAACGGATGAGGGAACAACTCTGTAAATTCAGTCTTCATATGAAACCAGTTGTTTCAAATGGGACGTAAATTTCTTAAAACAGCAATTGCATACCTCCCAACATTTGAAATGGCCAAAGAGGTGGTGTTGCTAGCAGTGTGACTGGTGGGCGGGGCATTACTGGATATTTTTAGGTTATTTCATGATGTATTAACACCTATTTGTGTCACTAAATATGTGACTTAGAGCAAGAATAAATTATTTTATTTAAAAAGCCTAATTTATAAACACATTTACTGGAATTTAAACAATCATTAACCCATTAAGGACCAGCGGTCCTGGGACGTTTCCATCCCATAAGGACCGCTTTGATCCTTGCCGATACGCCGGTACACGTGACCTGTTGCATGTATCAGCGCTCCGCTTTGGGGCCTGAAAGAGATCACTCCAGTCTTGGAGCAGTCAATTTTAGGCCCCATTTTTACTTACAGTGCTCCCGGTGGAGCGCTGTAAGTAAAAAGTACGTGACATACTATGACCGTCATCGGTCCTTAAGTATTTAAGGACCATGATGGTCATAGTACGTCATATAGTCCTTAAGGGGTTAATATGAGTTATATTTCTGTGGAGCAATCTAATGAACACATATCTAAAGAGAGACACCAGGGTGGGAAAGTGGGGCAGAGGGTCCCATATAGGCAAGACAGACATGAATATGGGTCCCAGAGGCACTGTCTCTCCTAAAAATGACACATTGGATCTGTGATTCTATACATAAGGCCATTTTCCTTAGCTGCAAAATCATTTACCTCTTGAGGGCCATGTGTTGTGCATTGCTGTACACCCCTCTGCCCCTCAAAGGGTTAACTGACTGAAACATTTCTGCTTTCTATCACATCAGGAGTGGGGGGCAGCCAGCCTCTGGCTTTCCAACAATTATACTTCAACAATCTGTGAGTTGCTTGTCTTCCTGATATGTACAGTACAATGAACCAGAATGTAAATTTTCAACTCACGGCTGTCATCCTCCTCCTGTCCTGCCCCCTCCGTGTCACGGAGGCCGCACAGTCATGACTGAGGCACCAGTGTGTGCTCATAGGTATGTCCCCATCCGTGAAGCATCGCATCATTATGGCCAGGCATGACAGGCACCTTTCCCACTCTCCCATGCAATGATCATTCAGGGTCTGCCGCAAGAGACACAGTGATTTAGACATTCAAGACAGTGACCCTACTATTAGTAAATTGTACCTTTCACAGGAGGAAGATCACCAGGAGGCTGTTTGACCACATTTCCTTGCCAACTTGCTGACTTAGGCGCATCGGTTGCTCAGACACTCAGGACTAACTTCTTGCTCAGAAAATGGAATTGCAGCACGGACACTGCGTGCGTTCACATAGATCAAATGTGACACTCATGCGCAGTAAATTAAGTCTCACCGCTCAGCAGCGTGGCTCACATGATGAGTGTGGTAGGCTGCTGGAACGGTACTAGTAGTGTAGGGGCAAAATTTAAAGGGATAGTAATACTTCGTTTTAACTTTATTTTATTTTGTAGGCATTAAAAAAACATGAAGAATGATATCAGTCTTATCTCTCAAACCTTTATGGTTTAAGAGATATTCACAAGCAATGTTTCCCCCTCCCGCCCCTTTTTCCTAGTGTAAACCATCTCTTCTCAGATGTGAATCTGGTTGTAAGACCAGACAGATAACAGATGGGGACAATCTTCTTTGTATGAAAAGAATGAAAGCCCTTCCCCCCTTGACAAGTTTTTCAGCTTTTTCCCTTATCTTAATTGAAGATTGTCCCCCTCTGCAGTCTACCTGGGCACCTCCCTTCTGCTTTGGCTGAACAGGGGGGGGGGGATACTTTGCTTGTGAATATCTTTTAAACCATAAAGGTTTGAGAGATAAGACTTATATTGTTCTTCATGTTTTTTTAATGCCTACAAAATAAAATAAAGATAAAACAAAGTATTACTATCCCTTTAAGCATGTAAACAGGCCAGGGAAGCAGGACATAACTTGATGCGGGCGGTTGCCGGTATGCATATGGCAATTCTGTTGCCATTTTAACCAATCAGATTGCTGGATAAAGTATAAAGCATAAATATAACTTAGAATTGCTTTCTGTCTGGGTACTACTCATTTGAACAAGGTTGAATTTGAGACCTCTCTAGCATTCAAGGGGATATAAGCCCCATTTACTTCAAAATGTTTGGTGTTGTCATATTTCCCTTATTGTACACTTGATTTGCTCCAGAACAGTTACTCCTTTACTTTCTGCCTGAGGCCCACTGAACTGAATTTCTGAACAGAAATCACTGAACTGGATTCTGAATAGAAATGTTCTCTTATGAATAAGGTGTGACAGTATATGCCACAAAAACACAGAGGAACATATAAAGTTAAGATGTCAGGCATAGCCACTAACAATACTGCCAGGAACTCAGAAAAAAAGACACACATACTTGTGATATATATTAAGGAGGACTGAATTTTAGTATTAAAATTATTTGTTATAGGGCTTTTCTTGATGAGTAAAACAGGGACATTTTTCATCCAAACATTATTATAGCTCAAACTTATTATTTTTACCTCCAGTTACTGTTTTGTTTAATAATTCATGTGTAGGAGAGCTTGAATCAATGACCACAGCTCACCACAGTAATGGCAAAAAACACCTTCTGGTCAGAAATGCAGATTGCAGTTTCATTTAAAATTGAGCTGAATTAACTTATTGTATTAAAAATTTCCAAACAGTTGGAGGACCCTTATTTTACTCTGCAGAAAAGGGTCTATATCATACATTTTTCATTAGAAAAGTTTACTACTCCATTAAGCAATGCAACAACATTAACAGGTCATATTTTGTTTTAACCAGTCATCTGCAATACCATTTTCAAAGTCGTGTTGAGCTTAAATATAGCACAGAAAAGGGTTTCTGACAAGATTTGCTCAGATTTCTTCTCACTTACAAGGCATTAACATTCAATTCATTAGGGAAAAGTGAATACAAAAGGTTGCTTACAAGTCATAAGTAAAATTTCTTGCTAGAAATTTCAAATTTTACAGTGATGCAAATGACAAAAAAATAAACATATATAAATGCCAAGAAGTGCAGAATTCAGGCATGACCAACTGAAAGGCATAGCGAAAGGAGAAAATTAAATTCATATTTTTTGTTTAGTTAGCAGTCATGCAGTATATGATTAATTAATTGGTTTTACCAGGAATGACTGCATGTCCTTATATGACTACTAGCTAAATCTTCTCAGTCAAAATGACATTTTGTCACAAGTAAGAGGAAAATGACATGGCTCTACAGACAAAAGCTGAAACATCACATTTCAAAGTAACTATTACTTACCTTTCCCTGCATTACCAAGGATATCACAAGTTGAATAGAACATCTGCATTTAGCTGATGAGTCATGACAGAAACCAAAAATAGACACATGCCATAACTAGAAAGAGCTATATTCAGGAAGTTAAATGTAAACAATTGTGTGGCAAACCAACTACACTCTAGGGGACAAATAGAAATTCACCATATTCTCATAGGTATAATGGGGTCTTTTAACTCCTTCAATAGTAGATCTTCAACATATTGTAAAGCAATTCCTTGGAGACATTTCTTGCATTCAGTGGAGTTGCCATTTGAATCAATGGGGCTTTTAATTGGAGTGGTTAATTTGCTTAAAAATGTACCCTCTTCCTGAATATGGCCTGTAACATAGTAACATAGTTGACGAGGCTGGAAAAAAGGCATGTGTCCATCAAGTCCAGCCCATGCCCCTGTTGATCCACATGAAGCCAAAAAACACAAACACTGGAGCCATTTCCAGTTAAGCCCAGAGTAGGTAAAAAAAATCCTTCCTGACTTGAAATAGCAGTCAGATAGTTCCCTGACTCAACAACCTATGTGCATTGAAGCCATCTACCTTAGTTCTCAATATTGTTATGTGCTTGATAGGTATTTATTGCTTTTTTGAAGGCAGTTACAGTATCTGCAAGTAAGATGGGTGAAAATGTTTGCCTCAAACCAAAATAGTTGAAAAATGCCACTTACAGCTTGGTGTATAATTTCCAGCAAAGAGTACAATTTTCCTGCTTTTTTCGCATGTGTTATCAGGGTGGTTGTGCCAAGGCACATTCCCTCTTCACTGACTCATCACAAATTGCGCACAGTGCTGTTGCTGATAGACTTGTGCGATTCGGTTTGTCCACATTCGGATTTTGGACAAATAAGGGTGATTCAGAGCCATTTGGACATGTCGAAAATCTTAGAGCCGTTCTTTATAAGAACCTAAATCCGAAACATTTCTGGGCAGAATTTCGGTACAAGATTCAGATATTCAGATGACGGTCTCCCTGCGAGCGTGCTACTTTCCCTCCCTCTCTAGTCCAGTTAGCTTCTTTGTACTTTCTGTTCCTCTCTAGTCCAATTAGCTTCTTTGTTTCATGATGGGGGTTGGACTAATGACATCACAGACACCCAGACAGCTCCTGCATTTCCTGTTAGTGCGCATTGTGTTGTTGGAGCTTGGATAGAGAAGAAGCAGATAGTGAGACAGAGAGAGTGACTGTCCAGTTGTTGTGTAGGCAGGCAGATAGACATAGACAGGCAGCCTGTATTAGTGCCAGTTATTGCCACTGCAAAGGAGAGTTCCTGTGTAAAAGCTGGAAATTCAATTTAGGAGTTTGTTTGAATAATTTGCAGTGACAATCTCACACTTGTGTAGGGACTGAGAGGCCTACCAGCTCACTGCCAACGCAAGGGGGAATCATCATTGTTTAAAAAATTCAAAATCCGGGGTGTGGCCTGACTGCTGATTTGGATGGACGCGTAGGATCAGAGCTTCTGTACCCAGGAAACTAATACACTTTTTGCAGCTTCATATGCAGTGATTTTATGCTAAGTTTCTGCTACATACACCTTTTGACATGCATGTATCACGGTGCCCGTGTTATCGCTGGGGACATTATGACCAGTGCTACTTCCTGATTCCTTTTATTGGCTAACGTGGTTTTGCTCCGCCCAGTGCTAGCCCTTAAATACTGAGCCCTGTCATTTCTGCAGTGCCCTTTCGTGGTGTTCCCTTGGCTAGCGCTTGTTCCTATATTCGTGTGAATCCTGTGTATGACCCGGACTGCCTGACTGCTCATCCTGTAGACGTTCCTGCTCTGTGTATTGACCTGGCCTGGCTGATGTTCCTGCTCTGTGTACCGACCCGGATTGGCTGACGTTCCTGCTCTGTGTATCAACCTGGTCTGGCTGACATTCCTGTTCTGTGTACCGACCCGGATTGGCTGACGTTCCTGCTCTGTGTATCAACCTGGTCTGGCTGACGTTCCTGTTCTGTGTATCGACCCGGTCTGGCTGACGTTCCTGCTCTGTGTACCGATCCGGCCTGGCTGACGTTCCTGCTCTGTGTACCGACCCGGATTGGCTGACATTCCTTCTCTGTGTATAGATCTGGCCTGGCTCATTGCTCCATCTGGTGATTCTGTTAGGGCTGTTCTCTGGTGTCCTCTCTGTCTACGGACAGATCCTCTGGTTGCCTTGTTTGCTGCTCCGGCAGTCTAGTTACTGTGACCGAGTCACCGAGTTTGTGCCTCATGATCCTACACCCCGGTGTTGGAGATCAATCAGGTTGCACCACGGTACGCTTGACCTCTTCACCGCTTACAAGCTGAGGTTGGATGGTTCCTGGGCGCCTCAGGTTGTCCCCACTATCTGGCAGCCAATATCAGGTCTGAGTGTTCGTTAAACCCTTGTGGGTTGGTGCCATTGCACATTGGGTCACAATCTATTGCAGTCTCGGTTTGGCATTACTCTGTGTCTACAGTTTCAGTCCACCTCTAATTGCTCCGGCAGTCTGCCACTGGGCCAGGGCCTTCCGTTACTCCTGTATGGCCTCAGTCGCTATTGTGTCACTCTCTGCGTAGTGAGCGTCCTGGGAGCCTTTGCAATATTAGGGCCTGTCTGTACCTCCTGGCCTAATAGCAACCATTTCTCCACTGTCTCGTTTTGGATTCACATGAACCGTAACCTGCTCTGTGGCAGTGTTGTACCATCGTGTCTCACTGGACCTGTGTGGATTATTGATCTCTACTGTAACCTGACCTGTGTCAGTATTATATTTGTCTATATATACTGGACCCGTGTGGGTTATTGATTCCTACTGTAACCTGACCTGTGTCAGTATTATATTTATCTATAAATACTGGACCCATGAGGGTTATTCTAATTCTTGTGTTTTTCAATAAAACTGTGTTTTTACCTAACTTTCCACAAAACCGTTACAGCATGGCACTAAGAAGAATTGTGGATCTTCTACAGTTCACTTGTTTTTTACCAAAACTTTGAAATCCTCTACACACCAGGTTTCACACAAAATGGCCGACCATTATGAGGAACCTGCTGGTCTTAGCCTAAAGGATCACTTGGATGCTGATACGCGCAGCTACTCTGATGGAGAAACATCATGGGGTCACTCTGAGTCCCCTTCAACTAATGGCAATATACAGAGCCTACTTGCAGACCTTAAACTCTTCCTCAGAGAAGAACTAGCTGAGGTGAAGAAAGAGATCTTGCACCTTAATGACCAGGTGACGAACCTGGAAAGTGACAGGGAGAACTGGTCATTGTTTAATGAACAAACCGCAATTGTGTTTACTATCTCTACACAAAACTCAATTTGACACCCTAATGTGTATTGAAGACGTGGAAAATAGGAACCGGAGAAATAATCTGCGTATCAGGGGTATCTCTGAGTCAGTGGATAATGATGCACTATCTGCCAAGCTTCAAAAGCTGTTTTCTGCTAAAAACAGATGGGACATGTATCTATGAGGTGGAGCAAGTTCATCGTATTTCCAAAGCTAAGGCTGCTCCAAAAGATGTACCTAGAGATGTAATTGTCAAGCTTCTCCGTTTTACAGACAAGTAGGCCATACTTTCAGCGGTGCAGAAAATGGTGCCTTTTACCTTTACTAACCAACCAGTTTTGATATTTGTAACAAAAGTCGCATGTCTATGAATCCTGCCTTCTCCAGGGTTCCTCATTTTTGTAGTCTAACTCTAATCTAAGTAATGTTGCATATATTTATCTAGTCCTGCTTGCTCCAGGCTTCTTCAGTTTTGTAGTCTAGGTCTAATCTAAGAAAAGTCATATGTCTATGAGTCCTTCCTGCTCCAGGCTTCCTCATTTTTGTAGTCTAACTCTAATCTAAGAAAAGTCATATGTCTATGAGTCCTGCCTGCTCCAGCCTTCTTCATTTTTGTAGTCTAACTCTAATCTAAGTAAAGGCATACATATTTATACACTGAGTCCTGGCTGCTCCAGGCTTCCTCAATTTTGTAGTCTAACTCTAATCTAAGAAAATTAATTTGTCTATGAGTGCTGCGTGCTCCAGGCTTCCTCGGTTTTGTAGTCTAACTCTAATCTAAGAAAAGTCGTATATATTTATCTACTGAGTCCTGTCTGCTCCAGTCATCCTCAGTTTTGTCATCTAACTGCAATCTAAGAAAAGTCGTATATCCGTGAGTCCTGCCTTCTCCGGGCTTCCTCAGTTTTGTAGTCTAACTCTAATCTAAGATAAGTCATATGTCATTGTCTATGAGTCCTGCCTGCTCCAGGCTTCCTCAGTTTTGTAGTCTAACTCTAATCTAAAAAAAGTCGTATGTCTAATATTGTCACAGTTTGTAAAAGAACACTCAGACAGTTAGGTAAAATTAAAAGCTTTCTTGAAAATAATGCACAATCACCCCACTCAGGTCCAGATGAGGTCCGTACCAAGTACTTTCCAAATCTGACGCGGGTCAGGACGAGAACACACAGCAGGATTAATGCAAATTAAGTGATGATCTTGGACTTGCAGGAGAATTCAAGATAGTGCCAGGAACAAGAATATCCTCAGCAGCCCCACACCGTAATAGGTGACACAAGCGATGGGTGACTGAAGGGCAATCCCCTAGAGGACTAGGGATATTGGAAGCAGCACAGATAGTGTACAGGGAGACACTAGACCCTAGACTTCTAGGGTTAAGGTAGGCAACACTGGCAAGAATCTGGCAGAGAACTGACCCTAGTAGTAGGGTAACAGAGGCAACAGGGACAGGACTCTGGCAGTGACTGAACCCTAGAACACTAGGGTTAACTGAGGCAACACAGACAGTACTCTGGCAGCGGCTTGACCCTAGAACACTGGGGTTAATGGAGGCAAGACAGACGGGACTCTGACAGCAACTAGGCCCTAGCACGACATGGCTACAACTCTGGCAGAGGCTTGACCCTAGAATGCTAGGGTTAACGGAGGCAACACAGACTGGACTATGGCAGCTACTGGGCCCTAGCATGCTAGGGTTAACGGAGGCAACAGACTCCAGATACTGGCAGTATAATGACCCTAGACCCCTAGGGTGAGCGTAGGCAACACGGGCAGAGGTCTGATATAGACTGGACCCTACTATAGGGTTATCGGCGGCAACACAGACACTGGTGAGTGATGGAACTCCCACAGGCTCCAGGAGACTATAGGAGCGGTAGGCCAAATAGGCGTAATGCTGTAAGCGAGCGGGAGTGAACGGTACGTAACGTAACCGGTCAGTAACCGGTGTCACCCTGATCGGTACACGGAGGGAATAGCCAATCTCGTGAGCGACGGAACTAGAACTCAACCAGGTCGCACACACAGAATACACAGCCAGTCAGATGGACCACCAGACACTAGTCCAGTCAGATCAGTACAAACAGGGTAGTCAGCCAGTCCTAGTCAGTAACGGAATCAGATACTCAGCCAAGCCAGTTCGATACTCAAGGAGTTAGTCAGCCAGTCCAAGGTCAGCAACGGAATTTGATCACAGGAACGTCAGGAACTAAGCGTAGTCAGGCGAGCCGGGTCATACATGGAAACAGGAACAAGAGCTAGTAGTCTCAAGATACGGGTATACCATAAAAGGGCACCGGTATAGTGACCTGTGGGCGTATTTAAAGGCAAACCCAGGGAGGAGTCATCAGCACAGAGCCAATAAGAATACAGCCAGGGTAAACCCGGAAGTAACAATGTCGCTCAGACAGAATCACGGCACCGTGATAAATATCTACTAAGTCCTACCTGCTCCAGTCATCCTCAATCTTCCTTCTTACTTCAAATAGCTACATCAATTCTTCATCTACAGAACCATAAGGCTAAAGTTTCCCCTTACCCTGATCCACCATCTTCATTTAGACCCTGGAAAAGGTTCCATTTATTTTTATTGATCTAATTTTGATTTTATTGTTATTTTAAAAGCATTGTGAATTTGTCCGAATAATCCGGATCTAATCGAATTTCATCCGAGTCGAACAGGTCCGCTCCGGTTTTCGGATAAACAGAAAAAAAAAAATGTGTCCGAAATCAAATTTTAACGATTTTTTTTTCCCATGCACAAGTCTAGTTGCTGATGACTGCACTTTGCCTGCTCCAGGAGAAAAATAACCCCACACCCAGGACTTCAAGGGGGCAGAAGAAAGGTGGAGAAGAATGGCCTCTTTCTTCTCCTCCACACTCCCCTTTACTGGCTGGGACAGAGGTTGATGTTGTTGCAACTGCCTCAGAATCAGCAATGCAACTAGGACCAGGAGTATTGCTGCTGGCAAATGGAACCTGTCCTAGTCCTACATCACTTGTTGACCCCATTTCCACTGTGTCCACGGTGTTCTGTGGAACACTAGCCTCTTCCTCTGTATCCTGCTGCCCTTGCAACTCAGCAGCAGCAGGAATTAGAGCAGTAGCAAACTCTGCAAATTCCAAAAGCTAACTGCTAGTAGTGGGGGTGATGCCCATCCCTGTCTCCCATTCTTTCTCAGTTTGGGCTAAAAACATCAAAGATCATACATTTCTCTTCCACCCCAGCTTCTCCACCACCACCAGTCCCTCCATGCTGCTGCTCTAGTACAGACATCTCACTGGTTGTAGGAGGTGATGAGCAATATGACAGAGGTTCCCCAGGCAGACTGGCAGCACTAGCAGCAGGCACCTGCAGCTGATCTGTGCTCCTGGTGGTGGTGATGGTGGTATTTTTTCTGCTAGGTTACAATTCTACCTTCTTCAGGATCATGCTCCACCTGGACAATGCCGTGGGGGGAAGGGGACTCCTGGGGCCAGGGGAATGGTGTGGGCTCTCTTGACCACTAGTTTGGATGCTCTGCTTTACATCCCCTACCACTCCCCTCACGCTAGACCCACCAGCTGCTTCACCATCACTGTTACTACTACTAACACCAAACACATCAGTTTCAGTCCCTGAGTCTTCCTCCTCACTAATAATATGATGATCATCCCCTCCTTCACTTCTAACACTCTGTACAAGCTGCTGCACCTTATTAGTAATAGTACTAGTGGTAGAACTGCTTGTGGATGACAAGTGTGACTTAGGGTCCCCTGCTGTAACACTTGACAACATCTCCTCCTCCTCAACTTCCTGAGAATTACAAGACACACTGGAAGCAGGGACAGTAGTGACAGCAGGCGCAGCACTGGCAGCAGGCTCAGCACTGGCAGCAGGCAATATACTGACAGCAGGCAAAGGTAGCTGACCTGTCTTGCTCGCTCTACTACCCTCTTCTTCCTATGCCCTTTAAAAATTTCCCCAAGAACCCTAGAGGTGATATAGGGGGACTGGCCTTAATTGAGTCAGGGGAACCAGGGCATCCAGACCCTTTCATTTTGGTGGTGGTGGTCACTTTCTCCCCCTCAACCTCACTGGACGCATAACGGTCCTTCAAACTTATCCTTTTATTATTATTAAACTTGTTCAGAGTGATAGCAGTCACTACTTGCCTCTCCTTGCTTAATTTCACTATTAATTCAGAGCACAACAGCCTAGAACCTCTTGCTCTGTATCTGCTTGTATTGTGTTCCACTTACTGGAAAACACCACATTTTTAAATAGAAAAGGCAAAAAACGTATTAATAAAGGGGCAAAACTTTCTATCCATTGAAAAAATATCTAACAATTTTTGCCAAAGGGCAAAAATGGCAATGATTTTAATTGCGTTATTTAAAGCGGATTTTCCCATGAAAAAGCAGATAACCATGTGGTTTTCACTGATTTTTCCCAGGGAACAAGACAGGACCTTTCGCCCCTCCCCCTAGTCAGGGTGTAACGTGCATTGCATGACATCACGCACACGATTATACCACACGCTATATTTCTTATAGAGGAAGCTGCCTAGTCCATTGGTGATGTTTATAGTGACTTTCCTTCTTGTTTCCTGTTTCATGGCTTTCATTTTGACCTTGATCCTGTACTGCTTGCCCCTAACTTTGGACTGCCTGATCAGTCTCCTGGATTTTCTCTTTGGATTTGTTTGCTTGAACTTCTGCTTCTGAGTAAGTCATATTCTTAACATACTATTGTTCTAGCTATACATCTGTTTACCTCTTCCTCCTGCCATCAGCAGTCTGCACAGCTATACACCTGTACAAGCTATATACCTGTGTACCACTGCCTCTTGCTATCAGCAGTCTGCTAAGCTATACATCTGTACAAGCTATACACCTGTGTACCTCTGCCTTCTGACATAATCAGTCTACTCAGCCATGCACTTGTACAAGCTATACAAATTGGGGGGGGGGGGTATATACCTTTTTGTATCCTGGGTATTCTTTTATTATCCACCCGGCTCTGAGGAGGTTACTGTTGGATCTAAACAAGTGGAATCAACGTCTGGAGGTAGAGGTGGAGAGAAAGTTCCAAATCTGAATTGGAGATTGAGTGGTTAACCCAAGCAGGGACATATGATTAATGTGAGTGGATATAATTCCTTTGTGATATAATACATATATATATAGGAGAACGCATTATTGGCGCTCCTTCTTTTTCTTTTTCTTCTTTTGTATATTCTACTTCCATATCCTGGTTGAGTATCTAGAAGGAAGCTGCCTTGGAGATACTGCTGTAAAGGGGGCAGTCATAATATAATCCCTTGAGCTTTTAACGCTGAGCAACATATGTGTGGGTGTCTTGGTTATTGTGCTTGTGAGTTCAATACCTACTGGTGGTGGTTGGTGTTTTTGAACACATTTTACAAGAAGATATTATACTAGGAGTGCTCCTTTTTTCTTTTCTTTTTTTTTGTACCATTTCCAGAATAAAGAAGCTTTCTGTTTTATCTCTGTAAATATAAATGCAGTGTTATTCTAGCTTTGTTTGCTAACCCATGCCTTAGTGTCCTGAAAGCTTGCACTTTTTATGTCCTCAGTTAGCCATTAGAAGTATCACCTTTATACCACTCTTGTGAGTTTTTTCTTACACTGAATCCTATCTACTGCACTGGCTAACACTGTACCATCTTTATTTCTGGAGTAAATTCCAGTAAGCTTACATTCACAGAGTTACCCTTCATTGGAGATGGTGTCCCTTAACAGCTGGAGAGCCAAAGGTTCCTACCCTTGGCTTAACTACGTTACCATTGGTACCATGGATGACATTTATACCCAGATTTCCTTTTGGGTATATTCATACAAGACTATTATATGTTGAACTGGTACTGAAATGTTCAGCAGTAGCTAACAGAGGTGTTATGCACTAAGGTGTGTTAAAGAGGTGATAAAGTGAAGATGACTTCTCTATGTTACTTCTCCTGTTCCTATGTAACTCTAGGGAGCCTATGTACTAAGATCTCCAAAGCTGGAGAAATCTTAGTGCATTGGCTTCGTAGAATAGCATAGGACTTGGAGCAGTGATGTTATTGGAGAGATCATCTCCACTTAATGACCTCTTTATCACACCTTTGTGCAGCTCCCCAGAGTGTTTTTAACTTTAATTTCAAGTATATAGTAATACATTTTAGGGAATCAGTCATGTTGCTTCTCAGAAGACTGTAGGATAGTATTATCCTCTCCTGTGTCACAGTTGTCATTGATCCCTGCTACCAGCTATATGGACAGACTCTGTCAGTATAGCCTGTGGCCTCTTGTCCTAACGTTTTTACTCCTTTCAAATATACTTCCTTCCTGCACTCTGTTGAATCCCTATATATATGAATGTTTCTATCATATCCCCTCTCTCTCTTCTCTCCTGCAAGCTGTACATGTTCAGATCCTTTAGTCTATCCTGATATTTGTTTTCCTTTTAACCATTCACCATTTTATTAGCCCTTCTCTGAATTCTCTCTAGAGTATCAATATCCTTCTTGAGATGGGGTCTCCAGTACTGTACACAATGGTCTAGGTGAGGTCTAGCTAGAGATCTGTAGAGTGGCATGACCACTTCCCTTTTTCTGCTAGTAATGGCCCTAGCTATAATACAACCCATCACCCTGCTTGCATTCCTGCTGTTTTGTTACATTGCCTGTCTACCTTTAAGGCATCAGCAATAATTACTCCCAAATCCCTTTTCTATGTTGTCTCTGACAGCACAGCACACTTAATACTATATTCTGCCATTGGATTTTTATGTCCCATGTGTATTATTTTACATTTATCAACATTAAACTGTAGCTTCCACACTCATGGCCATTCTTCTAATTTACCTAAACCATTTGTCATTTGGCTTACTCCCCCAGAAATGTCTACCCTGTTGCAGATCTTTGTATCATCTGTAAAAAGGCATACCTTTCCCTGAAGACCTTTTGCAATATCGCTAATAAAAATATTAAAAAGGATGGGCCCCAGTACAGATCCCTGAGGTACCCCCATTAGTAACATGACCTTCGTCTGAATATTCTCCATTGACTACAACTCTTTGTCTCCTGTCACTCAGTCATTGCTTTATCCTTTCAAATATTTTTACATCCAGCCCCATACACTGCAATGTATTAATCAGTCTTCTATGAGGAGCAGTGTGATATGCTTTACTGAAATCCATTAAGCTATTTCTACTCTTACCCTCTGGTCTATTATATTAGTTGCCCAGTCAATCTGACATGATCTTGCTGCTATAAACCCATGCTGTTTGGGATCTTGCAAGCCATTTAGTTTAAAAAATGTAACAATTCTTTCCTTTAACATGTTTTCCATTAATTTTCCCACTGCTGACATAAAACTTACTGGTCTATAGTTGCCAGACACTTCCCTGCTATCTTTTATGAAGTGGTACTACAATTGCTACTTTCCAATCTTCTGGAATGATTCCCGTCGATAGTGACTGAATAAATTCTGTTAAAGATTTTGCCAGAACACTCTTAAGTTATTTAAATAACTTTGGGTCTATCCCATCTGGTCCCATCGATTTATCTGTTTTTACCTTAGAGAGTTGAAGTAGAACTTCTTCCTCTGTAAACATTAATGCTTCCCATGTCTTGTTATTTTTTTTTCTAACAGAGGTCCCTCCCCTTCACCTTCCTCTGTAAAACAGAAATATTCATTGAGACAGACAGCTAGTCCTTTATTCTCATTTACATAACATGCATTTTTGTTTTCAGTCTAACTATTCCTCATTCATCTACTTCCTTTCACTTATACATATGATCACTTTTTAAATGCTATGATCTTTTTTCTTTTTTCTACATCTTTCATAATTTATCCTGAGTTTATTTCTCATGTTATATTGTGTTATTTTAGTCCTTTTTATTATTATGGTCCAATAACCTTTTTTATGGGTGGTTTTTGGGGAGCATATTGAATATATTGCACTTAGATCTCTTGGATGAGCTGTTGTTTTTCTTCTTTTTTATATTATGGTGTCAGGAATTTTCAATGCCATAGAAAGGATAAGCAAAAAATGACAACATTCTTGCAGGAAAATCATTGAAGTTAGGGAAAAGGCAGACAATCTATGTATCTTCTATAGAAAAAATGGTAAATTGTGTATTGTGCACAAAATTACCTGCAAACAAACAAAACAAAAAACACGAGTTTACATATTTTGAAGCATAACAAGGATAAAGGTGATATTGAAAAGAAACCAGAATTCAATTTCCTTGATTATAAAGACACAACATTCAGAACTAGATGTTATTAAATTCACACACAATGTCCCCTAGAATTTATATTATTGATAGAAAAAGATTTTTCAGAATGTATGTATTGGATTACTACTTTCAGCCATTTGCATATTCTTCCTCAGTTGCCTGCACCTAGCTCTCATGTCCTTGCATGGGCATATACAACTAGCAGAGTACTCAGACAAACTTGCCAGGTGCAACATTTATTTGCATTGCCTGATTCCATTGATGCCAACGTTTCATAAGCTGGTTCTACCTGTCTCAGCTGTTTGAAAATGCTTTGACTACCACTTGCCACATCCTTTGGTACATCACATTGAATTATTTTGCCTCTGTCCATTAAATTCCCCATAATATTTGGGGATCAATTCTCTTACTCTGAGAGCCTAGTTGGCTACAGTCGCTGCTTCCCCATGTCCTGTCCCAACTTATTCCAGCTCGTCTCTCATCAAATGTCTATATACTTTATTTTTGTCAGCTCTTGCTTTCCTTGAAGCCTCAAACATATGATTTGGATATTAGAGGGTACATACTAACATCACGCTGGCCAGCAGCTTGGGCCCATCATATGTATTCTCCTTCTTGACTTAAAAACCTTACTGGATTCTATTTTAGCTCTTCTATTTCAGCTGTTTATAATGATCCTCTGATGATATAGATCTAAGATCCACCTGCCAAGGCAAGATTTCTGTTTAGGAGTACCCTTCAGAGTTCAGGAAATGGACTGAAGATACACTTTGGAATGAGTCCACGTTCAAAATCCTTATAGGTCTGGTTTTTCAGAATTTTCCCAGTTTGTGGATTAGCTGCTTGCTCTCTTTATCCAGGCAAAGCAAATCAGCAGTTTGTCATTTAGTATATATTCATGTCTCTGCAACCCAAAGAGAAAAATATCCTATTAAGACACTACTTTCAATAATCATTTCAAGAACATTAATTAAAACATTCCAGGACTGAACCCCGAGACACTGAACACCTCCTCTCCAGCACAAAAGGAGTTCAAGCATTCTTTAGGAAATAACTATTTTAAAACATATATTTAGATGTTTTTCACTGGTAAGATCTGTCTAGGGGGCTCTGCACACATGACTGCATAAGAGATTGTGCAGCTGGGATTCTCATAAAACTACTGAACTCAGGGGGCTACAGATATAACATCCAGTCTTATCTCGCTTAGATCAACTGTGCACCTTCTTCTTTCCAGCTTGTACCAGACCTCCTACAGTCCTCACTGTGACCTCTTATAGCACTATCTAAGCTATGTGCAAAGCAATTTTAAGGGATAGTAACCATCTATTTGGACTTTACATATTCTGCAAGTGCATAATATAAAAGATTTGCTTTCACTTTTCATCTATCATTTTACATTTTTATATCTCTGACATTGAGTTCCAGGTAACTGTTTCTTCCTCAGAACTTTCTACCAGGGATGGTGAAAATCGATAAACTAAAAAGATACAAGTTAATAAATAAATAAATAAATAAATAAAAAAGATAAAATGCAGCATACAGAGCACTCTTTGTTGCAGAGATAGTATTGTATTGTGTTGCAGAACTGTTGGTTGACTGAACACAAAACTTTCTAGAACCATCCTATATTATAATTCGCTAAGGATATTTGTCAGAAGCTGTCATGCGCAGTAGAGACTGTCCGTGTTGCGGCTGATATGGAGCGGGGTGCTATGGATTCAGCGCAGAGAGGACTATGGTCTGAATTCGGAGTGCCCCGCTTTGTATCAGCCGTGGTGCAGGCAGTTAGTACTGTGCATGACTGTAGTGCCTCCAGTGTTGACCCATGTACACGGGCTTTAAAAGTAGTAGACTTATATTATACACATGCAGAATATGTAAAAGGCAACTTACTATCCCTTTATTGTAAAAAAAAAAAAAAAAAAAAAAAAAAAATGTTCACTTAGAACTATTTGTTAAATGACAAGTTTTATTTGCAAATGTAGTGAGAGCAAAATAAGTTGATTTAACCCTTGAGTGCCAGAGAGGTATGCGCACATTGCAAAGCAATGCTTTCAGTACCCCTCTGGCACTCAAATGGTTGATGTGTCATTATATGCTCTTTGTATAGGATATGGTTGCATTCGTTTTTATCCTCTTTGAGCACCAGAGTGGCATCTAAAACATTGCAGCCCAGGTTTCAGATACCGCTCTGGCACTCAAAGAGATAAGAAAACAAATCTTCATTTTTGTATCATTGTTACAATGTCTGCATTTTGCATTCCTGTATATCAGTGGAAGGATTTAATCTTTTTTCTATTATGGCTCATTAAGTCAAAAAATTTGTGCTGCAAGAGGGAACAACATGTCATTGTTTGATGATTGGAACCACTGTATAATTTGCTGGAAATCTCAGACCTAATTAGAGAAACGAGTCATGCTTTTAGCATACCATTAATTCACAACAACAGCCATGTGTAAAGGGATATTTACACACTGATACCACTCATAACATCTGGAAGATTTAAGTGCCTGAAAGAATGAATGTTTTCAAGTGAGCACCCATTATGTGACACACTTTCTGGGGATATTTATAAAAATACCCAGTTACTTTTTTATTAGTGTTTTGTTATTAAAGGGATAGTAATAGTGCAATAAAACTTGAGCTCTGATTATTACTTAATTTTTTAAAAATATTTTGCTCTATATGTAGTTACTCACATTTTTTATTGAAGCTGAAAGGATCCCCCACCCGCCCCTTGTGGTCTCCTCCCATTGAATGTGGAATCTGTTCGTGGGAACGGACAAATACAGCGAAGGACAAAGTTCAGTTATTAAGTATGAGGAAAACCCTGATCTCTTTGATGAAGGAGGCAGGATTTTCCTTATGCTTAAATAAGTTTGTGCCTCTGCATGTTCCATCCAGACCTGCATGAGTGGATCAGTGACGCAGCCAGAAGAATGCTGCTTTAATATAATAGACTTAAAGAATAACATTAAAGTGTGAAACCATTAACTTAGCTAACTACAGTATTAAAATATAGCTTATGAATTTGGTTAGAGGTAAGGGTATGCAGAACTTTGTGCTGTGTGAAGAAATTTTAGGGAAAACAGGGAATTTCAATGCAAAGGCCATTTCCACTGAATTCTTCTGCATGGTTGAATAAAGAGGATGAGAGAGTGTGTGTACGTTGGTGACACGTGTGTGTCTGACGATGTATTTGTATGTGCATTATGACTTCAATAAGTATAAATACATGTGTAAAGAAAATGGTCACTCACATGTACTGTAGGTGACTCCATGGTACATATATCTTCCTTATGGCTACTAAGTACACAAATTTCAATACAGTTAGGTAGGCCCTCCTGGAACCTGCACACTTCTCATAAATCCAGATAGGTGTAACCAAAAATAAAAATAAATACAGATGCTCATGCACTAAGAAGGTTTGGACCAATAATGGAGAAAGCCAACTACTACTCCTCAGGAGAAAATATAATTCCTAATATTTTCATTTACATAAATGAGTGATTAAACATATTGGATGCCAGAAAGGTTTCCATCTCATTGCAAAGCAATGTTATAAAGTGCTCTCTAGTGTTAAATGGTTTGAAAAGGCCCAATTTCAATAACTGGAAATGATGTGTTCCCTGTGGAATTGTTGGTTTGCCCATAATTTCTCCAGTTCTTTTTGGTGCATCTTGAGGCAACCTGTAAACAAACAAATTAAACTACTGGGTGCTACAAATCTCCCACTGTGGCCACACTAGATATGGAGAAAAAATGCACACAATAAAAACTAATACAAATATTGCTCAAAAGAAAAGTGGAGTTGTTCTAGGGCAAACAAATGACAACATAAGAAACAAATAAAATGGTCTATAATGCATTGGAGACCTCTCTAGCATTAACTCCAGGATTTAAGGATTTTCCTGATTAAGGGTAGGTAATTTAATCAGTGGATCATCCATTTTGTTTGGCCCACCTGGCTTCAAACAGGGAAATTCTTAATTCATGGACTGTTGGTAGCTCTTGAGAACTGAACCTAGATACCCCTGAATTAAATCTATGGGAATTTGGGGATTTTTTTCTCCTCTGTGATGCAGTTGGTTTGAATAGAATTACTGCATTTTTGTTTAATGCACAAGGCCCTAAGTCTCATAAAATATATCCCATAGTCAATATTGTATTTTCAGGTTATTTATTGAGGTGCATGATTGCTCAGGGTATTTCAAAGACAATAGAACTAATGCCAAAAGTTGGCTATATATACTCTCTTTTGTGTAATCTTGAATGCTTCCAGCATCAGATTTCATCTGGTCAATACTAATGATGTAATAAGGTCTACTCAGCTTCCTGGAAAACAAAATGTAAATTTAATATACTGAGTCAAAATATATTCATAATTAGCATCACTTTAACTTTTAAGTGTTCTCATTTCTCAGTGATTAAAATTCAATCTAAGTGATATAAAACATCTGTTTATCATAAGATGATGTGCAAGTTAAATTGAATACACAAATATAAGAGACACATTTTAACACTCTTTACAAAGTTATTAAAATACAATGAAACCAAACTTAGCAACTGTTTCCTGTTTATCTCCAGCAAGTTTTAAACTTTTTTTTTAATTTCACAAATTTATCATATCAGTCCATCCAATCACACTGTCAATATGATACTTTTAATCAGAACTTCACATAATGCAACCTGAGGGTAGAGGACCAACTGATCAATTTGATTTCTCCAGTGATCACGTCACCTGGCGCTAAACTATGCTCTGAGATATCTGTATGCCAAAATAATATCATATATTTTAATGCCAGAATTGTAGAAAATGCATTGCAAAGCAACATCTTGTGCACCCCTCTAGTACTAAAAAGGTTTAATTCTTGTAGATGATAAAAGTGGGACAACATGATAATGCCTATAAAATTATAAAAAACATGAAAACCTATAAAAACATGAAAAGCTATAAAATTAAATATTTCTTTACATGTAATTCTGGTCATGTTGTATACACATTATTGGTGATCTTGTGCCATGGTATGCATTGGTACATAGTTAAATAAAGAATTGGAGGACACAATAATGAGGTTGACCTTAATAATCCAATAAATAAAAGTTAAAAGATACAATGTTAATTGGAATTTAAAAGATTTGAACAGGTGTCAATTTTGCCAGGTGGGGGTGACCAGGAAAATATCCTGTTACATAATGGATTTTTAATATTACTAGCATGGCCTCAAGGGACATGAATGAGGAAGCAAATATTAGGTATTCCTATTACCATTGTACAGTAATTATGTTTTTTTTCTTGAATGCCTTGTAGATCCCAGTTGCTCCACTGCTTTTGGGATACTACTCTTTTTTTTCATTATGTTTTGTTTAAATGCAAATATGCATTCTGATGGACACCTGATAAATATGTGGAATAAATTTATTTTGATTAATGTTTTTTCACTTTAATAAACCAGAAGCCCAAATTAGGGTGAACTACTTACCGATGCCAAAGCTTTAGCTGTAGTATCTTTTACTTTTATTGTAAGGATGCTGCTCATACACAGACTTTCATTTATTAACTGTTGATTTATAAGTACAGTTAGATGGCATATGTGCATATCTGTCTGTACATATATGTATTGTGTTTTTTATGGGATTGGTGGTTTCTCAGAATTCACAGTGGAGTGGAGTGGGTATATATCTATTGTAGTCAGCTTTTGGCATCAGAACTTGTAAGAGGTTTTTTAATTTTTATTTTTTAATTGTCCATGTCTGTCACAATTACTGAACTCTCAACTAGGGAGAAAATCTTCTTTAAAACCACAGATTAAAATCTTTGCATTTTTCGCCCATTGGCCAAAATTCTTCACCATTTTTTCAATGCCTAGAAAGTTTCCACCCATTGATTTACGTGTTTTTCGCCTATTCGCTATAAAAATGTGACGTATTCGAGGAAGTGAAATGCAACAGAAGCAGCTACAGAGCAAGGTAGATGTGATGTGCTGTTCTGCTGTGATCTTTTTGCAAAACTAAAGCAGAAGAGGCTCATAGTGACTGCTATCACTATGAGAAAGTTTAAAGGAGCAGTAAACTTTTTTTATGAAAAAATATATATTGTAGGGATTTTCCTATTGAGTAAAATAAGGGTACTCCCACTGCTGAGAGATTTATATTTCCAGAGTTATTACGGTTTAAACTCATGTTTTTTTTACATTAGCAGTGCCCTCTAGTGGTCAAATTCTAATTAGTTTTCCTGTTAGATTGTAATGGAGAGGAAAGTCAGAAAAGTCAGAGACATATAGTTCTCAATAGAATGTGATAGAGACTGCCTATCACTTCCTGTCAGTTAGAACTATCAGGAAGTAAACACAGTAAATTCACTTCCTGATAATTTTAAGTGCTATAAATTTTGAATAAAACATCTGACAGCGATGGGAGTGACCTTGGTTTACTCAGCAGGAAAAGCTCTATAAAATATGTGTTTTCATAAATAAAAGTTTACTGCTCCTTTAAAAGTAGTAAAAAGAGGAACTGGAAGGACCCTTATGTGTCCACTGTGTCTGAGTCCAAGTAGGAAGTGAGCATAGAGAACCAATGCTGGACAGTCCCTCTAAATCATCCCTAAGGATTTTGGGGAAATTAATCTCAAATGAGGAAGATGAGGGTAGTACTGAGAGCAGGACAGGTCGGCTGCCAGACGTGCTGTGTCTGCTGTCAGATGTGCTGTGCCTGCTGTCAGACGTGCTGCCCCTGCTGCCACCAGTGCTGTGCCTGCTGTCAGACGTGCTGTCACTGGTGCCACCAGTGCTGTTCCTGCTACCAGTGTGTCTTGTAATATTCAGGAGGGGGGGGAGGAGAAGATGATCTCAAGGGGACCCTAAATCACACTTGCCATCCCCAAGCAGTTCCACCAGTGCTAATACTACTACTAAGAATGTTCAGCTGCTTGTTAGTGTTAGGATCGAAGAAGGGGGTAATCATCATATTACTAGTGATGGTGAGGAGGAAGACTCAGGGGCTGAAAATTATGTGGTTGGTGTTAGTGGTAGTACTAGTAACAGTGATGTTGAAGCAGCTCATGGGACTAATGTTAGAGGAGTGGTAGGGGAAGCAATTGAGAGTGTCCAGACTAGACCACACCATACCTCTGACCCTAGGAGTCCCCTTACCCCCTGCTGCATTGTCCAGGTTGAACATGATCCTGAAAAATGCAGAATTGTTACTACCCTAATGATACCACCACCAGCAGGAACACAGATCAAATATCTGTGCCTGCTGATAGTGCTGCCAGTCTGCATTCTTCAGGTCACCAAGAAATGGCAAGTGTGACATTAGGGAACCCTCTGTCACATTTCTCGTAACCTCCTCCAACCAGAAGTGAGATATCTGTAGTCGAGTAGCAGCAGCACAAGGGACTAGTGGTGGCGCTGATGATGATGGAGGAGAAGCTGGGATGGAAGACATTTATGGTCTTTTTAGTCCAACCTGAGAAGGAATGGGAGACAGGGATGGGGATGGGCATCACCACCACCACCACCTCCAGTAGCAGTGAGCTTTTGGAATTTGCAGAATTTGTAACTACTCCAATTCCTGCTGCTGCTGCTGAGTTGCAAGGTATCATGGTGCCCATGCTATTGCTAGCGACATTCTGTCAATTTTACTTCCTGTTGCCTCTTATTGTTTGGTGTGGCTTTGCCCCGCCCAGTATTGGACCTTAAATACTGGGCCTTGTCACTTCTCCGGTGGTGTTTCCGTTGCCAGTGCTTGTTCCAATTATTCGTGTTATCTCTGTGAATGACCCGGACTGCCTGACTACTCTGCTGTATTCGTTCCTGCTCTGTGTACCGACCCGGACTGCCTGCTTACTCTGCTGTTTACGTTCCTGCTCTGTGTCCTGACCCGGATTGGCTGACATTCCTGCTCTGTGTACCGACCCGGCCTGGCTAAGTTCCTGTTTTGTGTACCAAACCGATTTGGGCCTACATCGTCCCGTTTATCAGGGCCTGCCTGCGGTCCCATCCTGTATCCGGCTTGGTGCTGTCATCAGGTGTCCTCTCTGTCTACGGACAGGTCCTCTGTTGCTGCTCAGGCAGTCTTGTTACTGTGACCCAGTCACTTATTGTGTCACGTGGGCGACAGTCCGGTGTGGTAGATCCATCTGGTCGCACCACGGTACGCTTGGCCTTTTACTGCTGCAAGCTGAGGTTAGTCTAACCCTGGGAGCCTCAGGCTGCTCTCACTATCTGGCAGTTGACTCTAGGTCTGAACGTTCATTAACCCCTTCGGGGTTGGTGCCATATTCCACCGGATTACAGTCATTGCAGTTTCCATTGGGTGTTCCTCAGTGCATATAGTTGCAGTCCTCTGTTACTGCTATGGAAGTCTACAGCTTGTCCTGGGCCTCCTTTTACTCCTGTGGCATTACTCGCTATTCCGTCACTCTCTGCAGAGTGAGAGTCTTGTGGGCCTCGTGCTATTAGGGCCTGTCAGTCTTCCTGGCCTAATAGTAACCATTTCACTACTGTCTTGTTTGGGAATCACACAAACTATTCCTGACCTGTGTCAGTACTTTATTGTGTACATATATTACTGGACCCGCGAGGGTTATTATTATTCTTTGGTTTTTCAATAAAACTGTGTTTTATCTAAACCTACTGTGTCTGAGTGTCCATAAAACCGTTACACAAGGGCAAGGGCAGCAGGATGCAGAGGAGCAGGCTCGTGTGCCACAGACCACCGTGGACACAGTGGGAATGGGGTTAACAAGTGATGCAGGAGTACTAGGACAGTTTTCACTTGCCAACAGCAGCAATACTCCTGGTCCTAGTTGCAGTGCTGATTCTAAGGCAGTAGCAGCAACATCATCCTCTACCCCAAACAGTGAAGGGGAATGTGGAGGAGAAGAAGAAAGGGGCCATTCTTCTCTACCTTTTCCCTCCCCCCTGAAGTCATGGGTGTGGGACTATATTTTCTTGGGGCAGGAACAGTACAGTCATCAACAAAGGCACCAAGAACAATTTGTGACAGGTCAGTGAGAACGGGAAAGGAGGGAACATGCCTTGGCACAATCGCCTTGATAACACACATGAAATACAGACACCATGACATTTATGTCAAACATGTTAAAGCCAAACACCCACCACAGAAATCAAGCACCACTGTTGCTGTACCCCTGACTCTCCCAAAACAAGAGGCAAGGTGGAGTTAAAAGAGGAGGAAGAATAGAGAAACCCAGGCAGAGGTTGGAAGTTCGATGACGAGAGAAACAACTAGCTCGCTATCACCATATTGCTCTAGGGTAACTACATCTTCTGCCAATCCACCTCATTCATCGTTACCACCCCACCAAATGATAGCCACTCTGTAGTTGTTAGGTTGTGGCAGTTCGTGTCCACCCATTGTACACTATATGGTGCACTGACCGCACATGGCAGAGTGGTGGAGGAAAATCGTAAGCAGGGCATCAAGTGGCATCTGAGGAGATTCCATCCCACAGAATATGCTAAGCTGGTGGCAGGGAGGGTTCATCATTACTATTAAACCGTCAGCAAGTTGTCATGTGTCCTTAGCGGGGTGTGGACAAGGGGCATAGTGACAGCAGCAGTACTTGGTTTCTGGTGTCATGGTGTGTGGATAGAGTTGTGCCAGGTGCTATTTGCCACACATTATGCAGATTGCAGTTGCTGATGAGAGGAACAGTTCCAGATCTCAAGGAAAAAAATTTTATTCTAGTAAGAACACACCCATGATTTTGGAGGAGGGTCAGGTGAGAAGAATTATTGGCCAACTTCTTCTTTTCTCCACATATACCTAAAGTGGTGTGGGCTAGTTATACTGCTCCAGGTGCATCAATAGAGTTAGTGGTGGCAAGTGGAACCTTCATCATCCATCACCCATGTTACTGCCATTGTTGATCGCATTCCCTTTGAGCTGCATATAATCCTGCTGCTTTAACAACTCAGTAGCAGCAACAAGAATAACAGTTGCAAATTCCGCATCTACAGCAAGATATTTGACAATGGCCAGTGGCCACTGGCCAACACAACATGACCTGCCGGAGCTAGGCCAGTAGGGAATTTTTTTTCCTCAGTTTGTGCTTTAAAAAAAAAAAAAGAAACCATGGGTCTACAAAAAATAAACAATTTTGGGGGGTTTGTTTCTAACGGGCCAAAGTCCTACATTTCAATGTTTCCTCAGGGCTTGGGCCTCTAACAACAAGTCTTACAAATCATTCTCTAGAAAATATTCTTCTATTCAAGTATGTCTAGCCCAGTGGCAGCTTACTTCAGGGGGTAAAAAAAAAAACCCGAAACAAAAAAACGTTCAGCTGATTCTTTCCCCACAAACCACCAACACAGGCACCCTCATGACCCTTTTATACTATGACTTTGGGAAATAAAATAATATTTTCTATGTGTTGTGTGTAAATTCAATATTCCCATTGATTTTAATGGAATGAGCTAGGCGAAAAAAATGCACTTTTCACAGGAAATTATTCACCAATAGGGAATTGCCATTATTTGCTGATTTCAGTTTGAGGAGAAAATTTTCACTCATCCCTACTCACAACCATGCTCACTACGACTGCAAGCAAATAATTCCCTCTTTTCCTCTATTCTATTAGTGTCATAATTATTTTTCTTCCACATGAACTAAATTAAAAAACAAGCACAAAACCACCACTGGTGTACCAGTGCATCACTTTACTTCAGTATGTCCTTCCTTGCCCTTCTGGTTCTTGTGGCTGTATTGGATAGTGCAACTGTGTATTGGTGGAACACACAGACATTTTAAGCTACACTTAATCTACATTTGTCTTGATTGCCATTTCTGATGTATTTTCTGGTGGGATCTGCCACATAACACTTTCTGAGGCTGGCTAGCTGTCGCTGACTCTAACATTTCTTCTCACCTACAACCAGAGAACAACTGGCAGTGTTTCATTCTCCAACATTCCACAGACACCTCCACAATTCAACAGCTCACTTTACAGTTGTTTGGGGAAGGGGGTTGGATTTAAGTCAACAGAAATCACAGTATGTTGCTTTTTCTCTCACTCCCTCAGTCAGATGTAGTGTCCGGTATCTATCAATGTTGTTGAGTCACTGAGCCACAGGAGGGCTAAGTGCTTGCCTCTGACTGCTTCACTTTTTGGGGGGAAGTTCCTTCTCACACTTACCCATAAATACCCAGCAGTGCCTGTCATTTAATATCTCCACAAACAAAAGGACGGTGGGTTTCCCTGCCCTGGGGGAAGATACTTTGGATCTGGGCAACATAGGATGAAAAAAAGTGGGGAATGTGGTGATCTGTACATATGGTGAAAATGGATGGAGGTGTGTTTTGCGACATCATAGCCTTTAGCCAATTGGAAATAAGGGGGCTGGGCTAGAAAGTAGGTAACAGTATAGAGCAACTGCTGCTATAGTCAGTTCTCTCTTAACCTGTGGATTCCAGGTTGTGTCTCTCCTTGTGTCTTCTCCCCCCTCCCCCATTTCCTGTCTTCCCATCCCCCTCTGTTTGTTGGACAGTTTGGAATATCAGGTAACATTGGATTGTGGGTAACTTGTTCAATAAGGGGAATAGTTTGCCTAGTATAGTTTGAAGGAATTGCACTCTTATGAATGATAATATCTGTATTTTTCCTTCTATATTAAATACTGCTCATAAGTAGACGGACCATTCTATATATTATTATATATCTATCTACATTGATTATTAACCACAGCTTATGTCAGGGGGTTCACTTTAAATACAAATTTATCATTTTATTTTATTTTTTATTAACTGCCCCCCCAATACCAGTCAAGAAACCCCCAAAACAAATTCCCTGTTCAACTGATTCATTCCCCAGACTCCACCCACCAACACAGGCACCCTCCTCAGACCCCTTTTATACCATGTTTTATGGGTTTTTTTTATTATTCTATTTAGGATTTATTTTTTATTAACTGCTACCCAATCCCAGTAAACAACCCCCCAAAAATCATCCCCTGTTCAACTGATTCTTTCCCCGCACCCCACCAACGCAGGCACCCTCATGCCCTTTTTATACTATGCCTTTGGGAAATTAAATAATATTTGTTTTGTGCTGTGTGTAAATTCAATGTTCCCATTGATTTCAATGGAATGAGGTAGGTGATAAAAGCGGGAAAAAGTGGAAAATCGGCACCTTTCACAGGAAATTATTTGCCAAGCAGAAAGTGCCATTTTTTGCTGATTTCAGTTTAAGGCGAAAATTTTCACCCATCCCTAGGTGGCACCAGAAACTTGTAGGCCCTGGATGACCTTTCCCTTAAAAGTAACATTCTGTTGATGTCACCATCAGATATGCAGATGAAGGGCCAGACAAAAGGCAATTTCAAAACAGCCAAAATCCTCAAGCTCAGGGACCATCAGTTTAACACCCCAATCCATGTAAACATGGCAAGGGTCAGGGAAGTACCGAGAAGGGTGATCTTTACAAAACTGCTGCCAAGGTGCCAACACAATGACTGGCAGGGATGGCATCTGGGGGTGGGCTGTAGGCCCCTCAAGCCATGATCGTCTAGGTGTGGGTGGTTGGGACCGGGGGTTGGCCCTTGACAACACTCTTTGCTGGAGATGGGACCTGTAGGGGGTGATGCTGTCTCCATTTGGGCCTGTTACTTGGTGAATGGGCAGAAAAGTGGCAGATGAGATTTAATGTAGAAAAATGTAAGGTTTTGCATTTGGGCTGTAGAAACAACTATGCTACATATATTCTAAATGGGAAACAACTTGGGGAATCCTCATTAGAGAAAGAGTTAGGATAACTGATAGATGATAGACTTCAGATCATTGTGCAGAGTAACTCAGCTTCTGCAAGAGATACTAATATTATCCTACGGCTTCATAAATGCTTGGTTAGGCTTTATCTAGAATATGGAGTACAATTTTTGCCACCAGTTCCTAATAAAGACATTGTTGAACTGGAAAAAGTGCAGAGACGTGCAACAAAACTGATAATGGGATTGGAGGATCTGAGTTATAAAGAGAGACTAGCCAAACTGAGTTTGTTTACATTAGAGAAGAGAAGTCTAAGGGGTGATATGATTACCATTTACAAATACATTTAGTCAATGCAAAAAACTATCCAACTAAGTATTTACACTGAGTTAAGAACAAGAGGCCATCCATTAACACTAGAGGATAGGTGCTGTCAACTAAAACACAGGCAGGGCTTTTTACAGTAAGGGCGGTAAAGCTAAGGAATTCTTGTACTTGCAGATAATGCAACTACTTTAAAAAAAAACAATGGATGCCTATTTTGCACAGAACAATATTGAAAATTATGACAGATGGTTTCAAAGCAGATTGTTGACCCAGGGAACTCTCTGACTGCCATTGGAATCAGAAAGGAAATTTTTTTACCCACTTGGATCTAAATTGGAAATGGCTTCAGAGGGCTTTTTATTTTTTTGTCTTGCTCTGGATCAACAGGGGGTGTTTTTGGCACGGACTGAACTTTATGGATGTATGTCTTTTTTCAGCCTAGTGAACTATGTTACTATGTTGCAGTGATCTGTGTCTTTTGGCATTCTGCATCCATGTTCCTACTTTTCTCACAGTTTCTCTGTTTCAGAGCAGAAATATGACACAGGGAATCATGAGCTGCTAGCTTTAAAGCTGGCTACTGAAGAGTGGTGCTACCTCCTAGGAGGGTTTACCCCATCCAATGACTATAATGACTGACTATCACAATTTACCTACCTAGCCTCAGCCAAGCAAATCAATGTCTGACAAGCCAGATGGCAACTGTTCTTTTCCCAGTTTGTTTTCTCCATCTCTTGCATACCGGGGTCTAAAAACCACTGTCAAGACTGAAGCACTGTCATGCCAGTTCAAGCCTGTTTCAGTATCTGGTACCAAACCAGAACCCATTATACTCCTGGCTCATATCTTGGTCTCTTTTTCAATCCAGATGCTGCAGCCTATAAGGGATTAACAACCTCCTGCTCCTGTTTATTCTCCTACTTGTTCCCAGTTGACCATCCCTGAGCAATGATGATCTTAAATGCTTCAGTGGGCACAGAATTCCACCATTGCTGAACATCACAGAGTTTAATGTATCTATGAGTTGTTATCCCATTTCTTTTGGTGGCCTAGGTGTAAGCAGGATGTTCATGCTAATGTTGGCTTTTGTCCAGTCAGATGAATGTTACGCATACTAGACCATTCGTACTGCTTCAGACCCTTCCTGTACCTGTTTTACCATGGGCCTAATTGTCTACAGACTTTATACTGGATCTGCCCATTTTGGATGAGAAAAATCACTATACTAGTAATCAATCAATTCTCAAAGCAGGGTTACTTCCTAAGTTGCATACGGCTTCTGAGTTGGTGGAGGTCTTTGTATCTGACATAGTCCGGCTACAAAGTGTTCCACTACACATCACTTCCTGCCATGGCTACCAATTAATTTCCCATTTTTGGTGAGTCTTTTGTTACCTGCTGGGTATCCGTTTGCAGTTGACTTCTGTTTGCCATCTGCAGGCAAAAGGTCAGACCAAACACCTGAATCAGTCTCTGGAGCACTACCTCTGTAGTTTTTGAAATCACCAACAGAATCATTAATTATGGCTTCTACCATTAACATTAGCTGAGTTCTTTAATTCCCTCTGTCATTTGTCTCTGGGTTGTTCCCCCTTCTTTGGGGCCTTGGGGTACACCGCTAGGGTTTTACTTCTCTCCCTGGGATACACCCTGGTTCCCTTCATAGAGATTCATGTTTGATCACTGGTGGAACATTGGCATATGTTGCAGTATTCTTTGCTGTCAGCCCAGATGCATCAGAAAATGAATGTGTTCTCTTGCCCCTGTCTTTTCGTTGTTCGGCTTTGCCAGCCTTCTGGCAAGTTGGGACTTTATTACCTGGGCCCAGTCAAGGTGTTGCAACATTTTCCTCGTAGTCTCCAGATCCATCCTGTGTTCCATGTCTTCCACTTAAAGCCACTTTTCCTTTCTTCATTTCGCATCCTACCCTTACCTGTAAACTCTCAGTAAGCACAGTAGATTTACCTTATGTTTGGAAAATTTAGCATTGCATAGTTATGGCATTGGGAAATTAAACTGAACTGTAAATTGCAATATCTGAAATGATACACAGTTCTGTAACCAAATGGATTCCCACAGCACATTATAAAACTCCTGAAAGTTGTTGCAAAAAATAATTTTGTTGGAAACCCACCAATACAACTTCTAAGTAATCATTTGGCCGTATTTTCACATCCTTGACAATAGCAGATTATTAAAAGATGGGTATACTATAAAATAACAGCCTATTGTCATTAAATTGGATATGATCATAATGAAATATGGCAAATGTAAAGTTTGGCCATGTCTGGGAGCTGTTCTTATTGGCTTACAAAACAGACATTTTTCATTGAACTGATTCATCTTTACATATTTTTGCCAGCTTGTATAATGTATGTGTGCAATCAATACCACTAAATTGGATGGAAAACTGTGGTTAGATAATGTAAAAAATAAATGATACAGAGAATATCAATATGCTGTCTAGCTATCCAAATTATCCATATAGCTCAGAATTGTACCTAATAACATTATGCATTTCTATTGCACACAGAGATTTAGAAAAAAAAATATATATGTATATATGTTTTAGTTAAATACATATTTAAATGGCTATTATGCACTTCATATTGCTGAAATATCAAACATTTGTATAAAAGTTAACATGTTAGTTTTTGCAAAACTTTATTATTCTAACTTTTTTATAAACAATGCAAAACTGACAAGGATGAAATAGGGGTCTAAGTGAAAAGATAATTAGGTTCTTTAGATAGTGTCAAGAGTCAATAGCTCAGCACAGTCAGCACTGTAGTGTTTTACAGGCTATAATTATATGGCATGGAGGTGTAGAGAAATGTTGGCAGTATGTATTTCTCATCTTCTTCATGGAGGAAAAGAAGCATAATGCTTTGCAGTCAGAGACAGAATGAATATTAAAGCCTCATCTGTGTCACAAAGTTTGATTTAAGATTTCACAAAATAGGTCTAGGCTAGTAATGAGCATGCAACAGCACCTCTATACAAAGAGCCATATTAATAAATAACACAAGCAAAATCCCTAACATCAGTATGCATATCATTTCTGGTAAATAATAAGTGTTACAATTAAATATTCAAATAACTAATAACAAAGGATAGGCATAATTAAAATACAGTAGAATTATATGTAGGTGTATAAAATATTGCCATACTGAGATTGTATCAGAATGCAATTATTCATAATAAAAACATGAGTTCATTAATGTTTCATAGTAACCTCCATATGAGACTCAAAAATCAAAGTTGTCTTGGAGGTAAGTGTTTATCTTATACTTGATAATGTTTAAATTATAGTGCAATCAAATAAGCCCCATCAAATTTCTAAAACATAAAAGGGAAATTATATTAAATAAAATAGTTCTTAGTGTTTAAATGTAATGGGATAAATGAAAATGCACAGGGGTAGATTTATCAAGAGTTGACTTGTTTAGTATTTGTTTGTTTTGGCAAATGAAGCTATGAAGAACCATGTATAAAGTACAAAATGTGATGACTAAACCAGCAGGTTCTTGTAGTCTATTCATTTCCATATTTAAAAAGTTAAGAGCATATGATTATATCACATACTGTACTGGGAGGATTTTCAATATATAATTTACACTTTCCATTGAGTATTTTTTTAAATGTCCCTTTAGTCTGCCTCCCCCAATTTTAAATCATGAACTCTATGGGCCAGATTCTATTGCAGGTGCTAAATGTTAACACCTGTTTTATCAAACATTTTCCGATTGATGTCTATGGGGAAAATTGGAGATAAAGGCAGTGATAAAATTAGCACCTTGTTACAGTTTCAGCTTACCTTGTTTCCAGCAGCATCTACAGGCAAGTGGCTTCTAGCATGCAGCAGGCCTCTGTTTTATCTGTTTGTTTCCTGTAATCTCCTCCTACCTACTTCCTACTTCCTCCCTCTGAGCTGCTCCTCCTACTTCCTGTGAAGGGGTTTAAAAGGCAGACTGAGTCCTGACTCAGTCGCCCTTCCATTGTTGTTATTAGGTGAAGTACTTGGGCTCTGTGTGTGACCTGGATATCTACGAAAACCCGCAGTGTGTATGACCTGGCTATTTATGAGAACCTGCACTGTGTATGACCCGGCTAACTAAGAGAACCCTTTCTGTGTATGACCCAGATAAGTACGAGAACCCTCTCTGTGTATGACCCAGCTAAGTACGAGAACCCTCTCTGTGTATGACCCAGTGATCACGAGTATCCCTTACTGTGATCAATTTGTGCTATTGGCTTAAGACAGACCACTGTTGTGGACAGGGTCTGATTGGTGACTGCCGGCGTGAGTCACAGGGTCTCGATATAGTGACTGCAGGTGTGAGTCACAGGGTCTGGTGTAGTGACTGCAGGTGTGAGTCACAGGTTCTCGTGTGGTGGCTGCAGGCGTGAGCCACAGGGTCTTTATATGTGACTGCAAGAGTGAGTCACAGGGGTCCGATATAGTGACTGCAGGCAGAGTCACAGGGTCTCTTAGCAGTGACTGATTGCAGGCGTGGGTCAGTTCTCCAGTCCAGCAGTCCTTGTGTTCCTGTTCGTCGGATCAAGATTGCTGAGCCAGTGTTCACAGTGGTCGTCTGTTCCAGTGTTCCAGTCGACGTATCAAGAGTTGGCGTTCCTGTATCCTGCTGAGACTAACAGGGGCTTCGGCCCAGTCTATTGCAGTGTGGTCTAGCAAGAGGTCTACTATTTCTGGTAATAGTGTCGCCAGCTAGTAACCCTTTGCTTGTTGTACCACTATTTATCGCTGTGATTTATTCTAATAAATATTTTGCATTATATTACCGTACTGAGTTCTGAGCATTCCTGGGTGCCCATGACAGTACGCAAGGGCCATGAGCTCTGAAGGTTATGGCGGTGCGATTTTCCAAAGTATCCTGGATAGGATGGAGACACTGGGTCAGAGATTGGACCAATTGTCTTTAGCGATTCAGACGGTTTCACAGCGTACTGCAAACCTAGAGCAGATTTGCACACAACTGGTGGCCCCTTCCAATCCCTCCCGGGCACCAGCTCAACTCGCCTTAGTTGACGCAGGCACGGTCAAGAGGCTAACGGGTTCCGCTCAGCTCCCACAGCGGTATGGTGGGGACCCAGATGGTTGCCGTGGTTTTCTGAACCAATTGGGAATATATTTTGAGCTGGTACCATATGCATTCCCAAATGAACGAAGCAAGGTGGGCTTCTTAATTTCTCTCTTAACTGGCTGGGCATGGGTATGGGCCAATCCCTTGTGGGAGACCAATAAGCCAATTGTACATAACTTTTTGGAATTTATTAATTCCTTTAGACATGTTTTTGACAGACCAGGCCGCGTGGTACTGGCTTCCAAACATTTGATGACCCTGCGGCAGGGCATGAGCACAGTGGCTGATTATGCCATAGAGTTCCGTACTCAGGCGGCTGAGGTGGATTGGAACAATGAGGCGCTGATGGCTGTGTTTTTCCAAGGGCTCTGTGATACCATGAAGGATGAGATTGCGGCACGTGACCTTCCTAATGAACTTGATAGATTGAGTTCTGTATCCTGATGGATACTAGAATAAGGGAGCGTCCCTCATTTAAGATGTACATGCAAACATCCACTGGCAAAGGATCAGGCCGTTATTCTGGCCCACCCTATCCTCCCTCACCTCCCGTGCCTCCTAGGTTTGTCCCAGAGGAGATGGAACCCATGCAAGTGGATGCTGTGGTTTGAGGGAGACCGAAGGGTGATGAGTATGCACACAGACCTCCTGGCGATTCCTCCACTCTGGTTTCTGACCCACCCTATCCTCCCTCACCTCCCATGCCTCCTGATTTAGGCTCTGAGAGTGGTGAGCCTGTCCTGTTGGGGGTTACCCGATTGTCTCGAGAGGAGAGGGCCTTTAGGAGGAGGGAAGGCCTCTGTTTGTACTGTGGGAGATCTGGACATCTGTTGCGCGCCTGTCCAGTAAGGCCAGAGAGACGGTCTGGTGCACGAGCTGGCAGAGGCCAGATGATTGGCAAGATTTCCTTGTCCCGGGAAAATCTTTTGAGTAAACCCATGTTGAAGGCCTGTATCTACTGGGCTAATAAGTCTGTTTCGGTTTCTGCCCTTTAGATACAGGGGCCGCTGGGTGCTTTATTGATGCAGAATTTGTAGCTAGTAATAATATTCCATTATCCTTGTTGGAGTCACCATTGGCAGTGGAGGCCATTGATGGTAGACCTTTGCAGCCCTCTCACAACACGCATGAGACTACGTTGATAACCTTAAGAGTGGGAGCCCTGCATTCAGAGACATTAAAGTTTCAGGTGATTAATTCTCCACATCATGCTCTTGTTTTGGGTTTCCCATGGGTGCAAAAGCACACTCCTAGGATGGACTTTCAAACGTGAGTGGTCCTATCATGGTCTCAGTCCTGTAACAAGTCATGTCTATCTTGTCCTGTGAGAGCTACCGTTGCCTTGAAGTCTCTTCTTCCAGAGGAATACTCTTCCTTTATTGATGTGTTCAGCGAAAATCAGGCTGAGGCATTGCCTCCCCACAGACCCTTTGATTGTGCCCTAGAGTTACTGCCTGGCTCAACTCCTCCTAGGGGTCATGTGTATCCATTGTCTGTGGAGGAGAATAAGGCTATGGAAGAGTATGTGTCCGATGCATTGGCCAGAGGCATTATTCAGAAATCCACATCTCCTGCTGCTGCTGGATTTTTTTTTGTTAAGGAGGATGGGGAGTTGCGTCCCTGTATTGATTTCTGTGGCTTAAACAAATTGCTGGTGAAAAACGCTTATCCCATCCCGTTGAGCACTGAGCTATTTGATCGAGTGAAGGGATCTAAGATCTTTACTAAGTTGGATCTAAGGGCGGCGTACAATTTGGAACGCATTAAAGAGAGACCTGAGGGTCGTTGCTTTGTGCCAGCGCAATTTCGTATTCAGTTGCTTGAGACCTATCATGCCTCAAAAATTGCTGGGCATATTGGTCGAGACCAGTTGATTTGGTCTTTGTCATGAGTTTTCTGGTGGCCAAGTTTAAGGGCCGATTGTGCTGCTTTTACGGCAGCTTGCACCATGTGTGCTCAAAACAAATCTCCCAGACAGCTGCCTGTGGGTCTGCTTCAACCAGTGGCCAATGGGGAACGCCCCGGTCACATTTATCAATTGATTTCATGGTTGAACTTCCACGCTCCATGGGATGTACAATGATTTTGATGATAGTGGACAAGTTTTCGAAGATGGCTCATTTTGTGCCACTTAAGGGATTACCTTCCGCCAGGGAATTGGAGGTGATCTTTGCCAGAGATGTCTTCCGTTTACATGGTATCCCGAAGGTTATTGTGTCTGATAGAGGAAGTCAGTTTGTGGCTCATTTTTGGAGACAGTTTTGTGCTCAAATGGGTATTCAATTGGCGTTCTCCTCCGCCTATCACCTGCAATCTAATGGAGCGTCAGAGCGAGCCAATCAAGCCTTAGAGCAGTTCCTCCGATGCTACATTTCTGGCCATCATGACAATTGGGCCGAGTTGTTGCCATTGGCAGAGTTTGCTCGAAACTGTGCGGTAAACTCCTCGACTAGGAGTTCCCCATTTATGATTAATTATGGGTTCCAACCCTCAGTGTTGCCTGAGAATTTTCAAGCACAATCCATGCCGGCTCTGGATTTGCATTTACGAGCCCTCCGGTCTTCCTGGGTAAAGGTGCAGCAAACCTTACGTGAATCCATGTTGCGGCAAAAACAGCAGGCGGATCATAGAAGGTTGCCGGCTCCCCATTTTCAAGTAGGAGACAGAGTGTGGCTGTCTTCCTGTAATCTGCACCTGAAAGTTCCATGTGCAAAGTTGGCTCCTAGATTCATTGGGCTGTTCCATGTATTACGTAAGATTAATCCAGTTGCTTACGCTTTGGAGTTGCAGCCAGTATGTGAATTCACAATGTGTTCCATGTGTCTCTGCTTAAGCCCTTGGTCTGTAACCAGTACAGGACTGTTCCTGTGGAGCCTGCTCCTGTGAGAGTTGCAGCTCATGAGGAATTTGAAGTACAAAACATTCTGGACTCCCGGTTGGTTCGAGGGCGCTTACAGTATTTGATCCATTGGAAGGGATATGGTCCAGAGGAGCGTTCCTGGATTTCAGCTGATGATGTTCATGCTCCTGTTTTGGTACGCAGATTCCATGTGAAGTTCCCTGACAAACCCCGGCTGGTTCCGCGGAGGAGGGGCCTTTGAGGGGGAGGTACTGTTACAGTTTCAGCTTACTTTGTTTCCAGCATCATCTACAGGCAAGAGGCTTCTAGCATGCAGCAGGCCTCTGTTTTATCTGTTTGTTTCCTGTAGTCTCCTCCTACCTACTTCCTACTTCCTCCCTCTGAGCTGCTCCTCCTACTTCCTGTGGAGGGGTTTAAAAGGCAGACTGAGTCCTGACTCAGTCGCCCTTGCGTTGTTGTTATTAGGTGAAGTACTTGGGCTCTGTGTGTGACCTGGCTATCTACGAAAACCCACACTGTGTATGACCTGGCTATTTATGAGAACCCGCACTGTGTATGACCCGGCTAACTAAGAGAACCCTTTCTGTGTATGACCCAGATAAGTACGAGAACCCTCTCTGTGTATGACCCAGCTAAGTACGAAAACCCTTTCTGTGTATGACCCAGTGATCACGAGTATCCCTTACTGTGATCAATTTGTGCTATTGGCTTAAGACAGACCACTGTTGTGGACAGGGTCTGATTGGTGACTGCCGGTGTGAGTCACAGGGTCTCGATATAGTGACTGCAGGTGCGAGTCACAAGGTCTGGTGTAGTGACTGCAGGCGAGAGTCACAGGGTCTCGTGTGGTGGCTGCAGGCGTGAGCCACAGGGTCTTTATATGTGACTGTAGGAGTGAGTCACAGGGGTCCGATATAGTGACTGCAGGCTGAGTCACAGGGTCTCTTAGCGGTGACTGCAGGCGTGGGTCACCGGGTTGCTGCAAAGGTGAGGTGTTGCTGGTTTGACTGATTGCAGGCGTGGGTCAATTCTCCAGTCCAGCAGTCCTTGTGTTCCTGTTCGTCGGATCAAGATTGCTGAGCCAGTGTTCACAGTGGTCGCCTGTTCCAGTGTTCCAGCGAACAGATCAAGAGTTGGCGTTCCTGTATCCTGTTGAGACTAACAGGGGCTTCGGCCCAGTCTCTCGCATTGTGGTCTAGCAAGAGGCCTACTATTTCTGGTAGTAGTGTCGCCAGCTAATAACCCTTTGCTTGTTGTACCACTATTTATCACTGTGATTTATTCTAATAAATATTTTGCATTATATTACCGTACTGAGTTCTGAGCATTCCTGGATGCCGGTGACACACCTATAATAGAATCCAGCCATAGAATTCCTCTTTTTCTTCAGGTCTCCCATTAGGACACCCTAAAAAAAAAAAAAATACAAAAATATGTTGAAAACCTCTCATCCAGCTATCCATATTGTTTTTCCAGGTCAGGATGTTAATTAGGATCTGCTTCTCTATTTATCTTTTTCTTTGTGAGAGCCTTGCAAACATTAAGCAGGGGTTAATCTACCATACTTGGTTTCCTTTCTTTTATATGGAATGTTAGCCTACTTTGTTCTTTTGGTACTTCCATAAATCAGTTTAAGATTTAAAGGCAGCCGTTAAACCAGCCGCTAAGTAAAAAGGGCACATCGGCCGCAAATAACACATGATTTACAGCAGATTTAAAGATTAGAGTACAAGAATAGCAATTGAGCATAGGCACAACAAAAATACGTAACACAAAAACCAGCGTTGCACCTGATTTCGCATCACTGTGCATCCCGAACACACATTAAAACACAACTTAAGTCAAAATGTAACATTACAGCTGGCTTTGGCTAGCAACCCTGATAGATGCACAAACAAAATTCAAACCTACAGCCAATCCCAAGGCCCCAAAGTAGCAAAAATGTTCAAATACACCTATATATACCCCAAAATAATGGTCACACCCTGGCTGTGTTTCAAGTTTTAGCGAGCTAGGGCACAGGACCCAGGAGTGGAGGCTAGTGATTGACAGAGAGAGAGAGGTGCGTACACTTGAGGTAGAAGGAGTTTTTGGAGTTTGGAGAGAGAAGAACATTGCACTAAATATACACATATCACACTTTTGCACATATTACATACACCCATACAAACACAAACACATACACATACATACACATAGTCTTTTTTGTGGATAGCACTATAGCCTGGAATCGGGGACATGTATATCTCCATCACAGACTTCAGTTCCCAGCCTGGCAGCCAGATTGGAATAAGTGGGTAGCATATTCGGTTCTGGTACATTGTGTTTGCAATTATTGTCTCTTTGCATTTGGTTTATATTTGGTTTGTGAATGCGGGATATTGCCTCTAATGAATATCTGCATCATATATATATACATTGGTCTAGGTGGAACACTTTACAGGCTTCCTCTATGTTTCCTTGCTACATAGGGGCAGAATTTGACAACCTTATGTTCTACTTTTAGAACATTAGATGTTTTACATTTATAGCATAGCGGATGTTCAAGGGTTAATATTGTCTCACTGTGTACACGAACAGCATGGTCTCATGCTGAGTGACATCATGGATCCCATCCTCGTGGGTTTTTGGCACAATTCTGCCCCACTCCTGTATTTAAAGTCACAACTGGCAGGTTTTGGTTGACTTGAGGAAGGCCGAGTATGGGGCCTAAATGATGACAAATAAATCATCACTTTTTTGTTTACTATACAAGTCCCAGTGCGTGCTTTATTTGTTGGAATTTAGGTTCTAATAAATGTGGTGTGTGTATATATATATATATATATATATATATATATATATATATATAAATATACTAGATTTCTAAGCAAGGTGTTGCCTGTTCCATCCACCACCGAAGCATTTCTTCCCCCTGCTCCCAGCTTCTCCTCCGCCATTCTTGCAGCTTTTTGCCTTCTATTCCCAGCCTGTTCCCTCTGCTGTTACCTTTCCTCCTTGGTTGCTTGTGTACACCTTTCTCCAATCCCCACCTTTGTTTACAGGTACTAACATGCTCTTCCAGCTTCTTGGCCCCTTTGTTCCTTGCCCCCCCCATGCTTCTACATTCTTTCTTCTGTGTTAAATCTGATTTTCACATCTGGTTTGTCACCACCACAGTTTACTTCCCCATACTTTACAAGGTACCTTCATACTGGGAACTTTGTCTTTTAGAGGTGGCCTCGTGTGGTGCCGCTGAGGGATAAAATTGATGTAATTTGTGACAAAAGGGTTTGGGTTTAATCATGGGTGAGGCTTAATATAATGTATAATAGGAGGTGGCTTTGACAGTACAAGTGAACAGGTATGGAAATATGTGAAAGATATGAAAGGGAGGGAGTGTGTATATGTGCACTGAAAGGGAGGTGGATTTGAGAGCCACAGTGCAGTATGTAAGGGGGTGAAAGTGTAAAGGGTCTGATTTGGTATGTAAGTGGTGAAAGGGAGGGATGGTTAGTGGAGAGAGGCATTGCGAGTGGTGGTGAGAGGCTATGAGTGGGCATTGAGATTGAAAGTATGTGCAGAGGTGAGTGGTGAGTGCAGCACATGTAAGGTTAGGAGAATGTGAATAAGGAAGGCAGAATGGAGAGGAAGTAGAGTAAAAAGTGGATTAAATGTAAATTCTTCAAAAATATTTTTACAGGAGTGGCCCCACTCCTGTGAAAATCACACCCCAAACGGTAGTGTAGTCTCAGCCATTCCTGGCCACTCCTGTGAAAATCTTGCCCCACATGTATTCACTTAGCTGTTATTTGCCATTCTATGATATGCGGTGGCTTCAATGCATGTTAATGATCGCATGTTTTTTGACAATAGAACTTCGCCATCTAAACATAGGAGTTGAATTCCTAAAGTGTGGTGAAAACCACTGGTGTTTGTTAGAAAAGTGGTTTCCAACAAACACTTAAAAACAAAAGAAGATTAACCCTATGAATGCCAGTGGGCTATGAAATGCACTGCACAGCATTTCATGCCACACTTGCACCTACAGGGCTAATCTCCCTAGTGTTAACACATCTTCTGAAAAACAAACACTTACCTGTAAACCTTATGTCCAGCGGGGTCTTCAGCATCCTGACAGCTAGTGGCCATCTTCTGTAATCTTCTCTCTTCTGTAATCTTTCTTTTCTTTCTTCTTTAACCCTTTGAGTGCCAGACTGGTACAGAACGTATTGCTTTGCAATGCATTCAGTACCACTCTGGTACTTAAAGGGTTAAATCTGTTTACTAAAAGAATAAAATCCAGTGGAAGTTGTATAAAAAAGAAAATGCCCCCAAGATTTGCCAGAATTAAACCTTTGAGTGCTGGAGGTTACCCCTCAAGAAGAGGTGTAGCAGTTCTGTGGTAAAACAAATACAACATTAGAGAAAATCAAGAATCCCCATTGATTTAATTTGTCTTTTAACGCATTGAATGCTACAGAAGTCTCCAAAGAATCACAAAGCATTTAAAGTGTTAAAAGCCCAAGTTAACTCAGAATTTTGGGAATTAGTTGTCCCCTATTGTTTCATTGGTTTGCTCCAGAATCACCTCAGTTCTCTTTAGTACATCAGCCTTTCAGTGTTTTCGAGCACCAAGAAATGATTGTTAATAGTTTATCATAATCTTTTAGATTCGTTTGCAACCACTTTCTTGCTACAGTAACCCATAGTGAAATATTTTCTTCTATTGTATAGTCAGACATTGAAAAACAGCTAGAAGGCATTCATAGTCATTAAGGCATGTAATAAATGGAATGTGTAACATAAAAAGCTAAATCTAGATAACTGTGCAACTTATTCGGTAGCTAGAGGGAAAGTAATTTGCATATTGTGGCCAATAGATGTCACTGTTGGCAGCATAATCTACCACATGTTTCACAATAAAGATAGTATATGCAAGTACAGGGTGTTCTGTGTGTATTTAATATACTCTCATAAAGTGTATATTTTGAAGACCATTAAAAATCATTAAAAAGCCCCATTGATGAGGGGAATAAGTGCAATTGAAAGAATGTTCCATGAAACTCCTGTCTGTGTTCAATCTAAAATAAACAACCCAAGCTAACATATATATACACATATAGGTATTTCTTTAATCTAAATTTGCCAAATTCACAGATAAAAGTGCTAAAGCCAGAGTTTCCACTGAAAAAATTAGGCTTATGTACTAAGAAGAACTGGCATAATTCTGGGACAAACCAACCATACAAGAAATACTTCCCAAAATAGTTTTTAACCCCTTGAATGGTAGAATAATCTCCAACACAAGGGGGGAGAGTCACTAAGCAGTGATAAAGAGGTGATAAAATGGAGATGACTTCTCCAGTTTATCACTTCTCCAATCCCTATGTTATTCTATGGAGCCAATTCACTAAGATTTCCAAAACTGAAGAGATCTTAGAGAATAGGCTCCATAGAATAACATAGGAACTAGAGAAGTGATAAACTGGAAAAGTCATCTCCACTTTATCACCACTTATTACCGCTTAGTGAATTTCCCCCATTGCTTCACAGTGATGCTGAGAACAGCAAAAAAATGTAAAAAAATTAAAATGATGCCTTTTATAGGAAGCTCTACATGTAAAACCATGATTTTGGTATTTTGGAAACATGAGAAAGTAACAAACATGGAGTCCTGTGTGTTTGCTAGCAGAATACAGAAAAAGTCCAGCACTACAAAGTTGTTTGTCAATCACTTTACAAAACCTGTGAGTTCCAGAAAAGTATTCAACATATTGCAATGCAATGAGTTGGATACATCTCTGGCACTCAGAGGTTTAATCCTTTGAGTGCAAGAGAGATACGCAATGTATTGCTTTCCAATGCGTTGCATAACCCTCTAGCACTCAAAGCACTCAATAAACAGACATTTTTTTTACATTTTGGATAGATTTACATAGCAACAAGTGTGTAAACATATATGCAGTTCTGGGGAGTTTTATAATGTAGCAAGAAAGGGGTTAATTGGTCTTAATGCTTTGAATGGTAAAATGGTCTCCAACATATGGTTATTTACAGCATTGGAGACTTTTCTTCCATTCTGGGGACAAAAGCCCTATTTAAATTGATTGGGATTTGTGGACTGTCAGGCTTGTTATGGTTGGAGTGTAGGAGCAGGGAATGCTACCTCTTGCCAGACACCCCTACCAGGTGATCCACAGAGGTATACAGGTAGAACACCTAGGTAGGAGTGAAAACACGGGAGTGCAAGGGTTAAGCAAAGCGTAGTCAAGAATAGTCCAGAAGATCAGGGCAGGTGGCAATCAGGCAGAATCAGTAAAACTAACCAAGGTCAGGAAACAGGCAAGCAGGGAAGTCCAGGAGGCAAGCAGAAGGTCAGGCAATGGGAAATCCAGCAGAGGGTCTGTAGCACAGCAATCAAAGAGGTACTGAGCACTGGAAACTTAGAGCACACAGAAACCAAAGTTCTGGAACACTGAAACAAAGTGGACACAGCCTGAGGGGTTTTTATAGTGTCATGGGTTTTCACCCCTCCCCTCTGCTGAACAAACCTCTCACTGTATTGGCCAACAGAGGGGTGTGCAACCACAGCACCTGCCTCACTGTTTACCTGGAGGCACAATATTGGTAGACAGTTGATGAGAGAGGCAGGCTTCACCTCCCCCCTACAGGTGTACAATACCATGGTTTGATCTGGGCACCCTGTGGATACCTTCCCTGGAGACTCCTTCAACTTTAGTCCATGGCTTAGGCCTACCGCACCATAGTGATCGTGACTGCGATCGCAGGCAGACGCCGCCACTCGAGGCCACGGCTTCGGCCTACTCCGTGATTATGGAGCAACCGGAAGGCCCCCAGAAGCAGCGAATGGTGGGGACATGGAGGTAGGAGCTAGTGGGGCATGACAGTAACCCCCTCCTACGAGCGACCTCCGGGCGTGCCTAGGTGCCGGACGTTCAGGATGGACTCGGTGGAATGCCTTAAGGTGAGCTGGGGCATGAATATTGACATCTGGCTGCCAGGATCGCTCCTCGGGTCCATACCCCTTCCAGTGTATCAAATACTCTAGTCTTCCTCGACGTATACGTGAGTCCATGATTTCTTGAATCTCAAATTCTTCTTCATCGTTCACTATTATTGGGAGAGGAGGATTAGGCTGTCTTTCTTGTATGGTATCGGGTATCCATTTTTTAAGAAGTGACATGTGGAATATAGGATGGGTGCGCCATGTAGAAGGCAATTGTAAGGAAACTGCAGCAGGGCTAATGATTTTTGTGATGGGGAAAGGCCCCAAGAATTTGGGTCCCAATTTCTTGGAAGGGCAAGACATCTTAACATGGGCTGAGGACAGCCTTACCTTATCCCCAACCTGGTTTAAGGGGGAAGGTTTACGTCGCCGGTCCGCTTGGTTCTTGTAGGTTTGTTGTGCCTTTTTTAATGTTTCCTGTAATAAAGAAAAACCTTGGTTCAGTAGTTGAAGACGTTCTGTAGCCTGAGGGACCATGGTAGTAACAGGTAGTTGAGGACTATAAAGTGGATGGTAGCCATAATTGGCTTTGAAGGGTGACATACCTATAGAACTGTGTAGATGGTTGTTATAAGCAAATTCTGCTGTGGGTAGTAGGGACAACCAGTCATCCTGAAGATGGGTGACGTAACAACGTAGATATTGTTCAAGCGTTTGGTTTGTTCTCTCTGTCTGACCATCAGTTTGAGGATGGTATGCGGATGACAAGAGTCTTTGTATACCCAAACCATGACAGAAGGCAGACCAGAAATGAGAGGTAAATTGGACACCACGGTCCGAGAGGATGGTTCGAGGGATTCCATGAAGACGAAAAATCTCTTTGATGAACAAGTCTGCGGTTTCAGCAGCTGTAGGTAATCCGATAGCAGGGACGAAATGTGCCATCTTGGTTAGGCGGTCTACAACCACCATTATAGTATTGTAACGTTGTGATGATGGGAGTCCACAATGAAGTCCACAGTTATGTCAGCCCAAGGATTTGTAGGTACTGGTAATGGTTGTAGTAACCCAGCGGGTCTTGAATGAGTACCTTTGGCTCGCCCACATACGTCACATGATTGTATGTATTGTTCAATGTCTTTTTTCATACCAGGCCACCAAAATGACCGTTGGGTGAGTTCTAAAGTTTTCTTAACACCTCCATGACCAGCTAATGGGTGGTCATGTACTGTATGAAGTACATTGGTACGAACTTCAGGAGGAATAAAAAGAAGAGCGTCTTTGTACAGCAGTCCCTGTTTCTTGGTAAGGCAAGGATATTGAGACAGTATCACGGTGCCGTGATTGCTGCAGTTCCCTGTCTGTCACCAGTAGGGGGCTTCTATTGGCTGTCTGCAGTTAGCCCGCCTCTTGTTGCCTATTTAAACCTGGATTGGGCACCCTTTGAGTGCCCTTTCGTGTTGTTTCTGACCTTCTTGCTATCACTATGCTAGTGATAGCTGGGCCTCTGTTCCAGTGTTCCTGAGTTCCTGATCTCCTGTGTTCCTGGGTTCCTGATCTCTACTGTTCCAGTGTTTCCTGGATGCTGAGTTACTCCAGTCCTGGTTCCGGCCTAGTCTCTGGTGTTGCAGTTACTGCTGAACTTCTTCTATGCTGTTTCCTGACCTGACTGATGGTTGCTGGTTCCTGTCATCTCATCACCTGTCTTCAGTATCCTGGCGACCTTCTGCCTGGTCGCGTTGGTGACATTGCTACAATTCTGTGTCGGTCCCAGCGTGCGGACGCTGGTTTGCTCCTTAGCCTTGCGGTTATACAAACTCACTTGTTACACCAGTGTGCGGTCACTGGTTTGCTCCAAAGCCTATCAGCTCTACATAGCTGTGTTGGTCCCAGCGTGCGGACGCTGGTTTGCTCCTAAGCCTTGCGGCCATACTAACTCACTTGTTACACCAGTGTGCGGTCACTGGTTTGCTCCAAAGCCTATCAGCTATACAAATCTGTGTTGGTCCCAGCGTGCGGACGCTGGTTTGCTCCTAAGCCTTGCGGCCATACAAACTCACTTGTTACACCAGTGTGCGGTCACTGGTTTGCTCCAAAGCCTATCAGCTATACAAATCTGTGTTGGTCCCAGCGTGCGGACGCTGGTTTGCTCCTAAGCCTTGCGGCTATACAAGCTCGCTTGTTACACCAGTGTGCGGTCACTGGTTTGCTCCAAAGCCTATCAGCTATACAAATCTGTGTTGGTCCCAGCGTGCGGACGCTGGTTTGCTCCTAAGCCTTGCGGCTATACTACTCACTTGTTACCCCAGTGTGCGGTCACTGGCTTGCTCGCAAAGCCTTACGGCTATACTATTCAGTGTTGTTCCCAGCGTGCGGACGCTGGTTTGCTCCAAAGCCTTGCTGCTTAACGATTCTGCTAATTTGCCAGTGACTGCTGCTACTATCTCTGGGCTGCCCTGCCCGGTATTGGTAAGGCCGGTACAACCTTTTGCCACATTCCATCTGAGGTTGCCTTACCCGGTATTGGCAGGGCCGGTAGAGCCGACATTGTGTATCTATTGAGGCTGCCTTGCCCGGTAATTTGGTAAGGCCGGTAGAACCGTTTTGCTATTCCATCTGCAGGTTGCCTTACCCGGTAATGGCAAGGCCGGTAGAGCCTATAGACTGTCCTGTCCGGTATATTGACAGGACCGGTAGAGTCTGCCTTCTGTCTGTGCTATATCCTGTATATAGATAAATGTATGTTATTGCCATCCTAAGTTATCAATTTATTATTTCAATAAAATTGATTTTTTTTACCTAAAACTTGTGTCTGAGAGTCATAATAAACCGTGACAGTACGAAAGGGCCATGACCTCAGACAGCAAGGGTGAAGGTAATGCACAGAATATCCATTGGAGGATGGATGTGCTCGAGCAACGTTTGGATCAGTTGGCAGTTGCAATCCAAACGATCCTTGAACGCACGGTACTCGCTGACAAATCGAGTTCTAGCCCGGTGGTCTCGCCAAGTCAGACACCGGAAAGTGATACCAGGCCCCTAGAGGGTACTGTTAAAGGTTTAACGGCTTCTGCACCCTTGCGCTAAGATATGATGGTGACCCTAGTCTCTGCAGAGGGTTCATCAACCAACTTGAAATCTTTATGGAATTGACGGCACACGCATTTCCCAATGATCGTAGTAAAGTGGGGTTCACGATATCACTGCTCACTGGCAGAGCATTGGCCTGGGCTAACCCCTTGTGGGAGAATGCTAAACCTTGTACTAAGAACTTCAGAGAATTTGTGCAATCCTTTCGAAGAGTGTTTGAGCCTCCTGGTAGAACCAACTCTGCTGCCAAACGCCTTATGGAGATACAACAGGGCAGGCGTACAGTGGGCGACTATGCCATCGAATTCCGCACATTGGCAGCAGAGGTAGGTTGGAATAACGAGGCATTATTGGCAGCTTTTTCTCAAGGCCTGAGTGACCACATTAAAGATGAAATTGCTGCTAAAGATCTACCTATTGATCTAGATGATTACATTGAGTATGTTATGATAATTGACTCCAGAATACGTGAGAGATCAATTGCCAGAGATCGTAAAATACGATCAAAAGATAATGAGCCTAGTAGCATATTTTGCCCACCCATCCCTCCCTTGGCATTGAAGTCTAGTGAACCTGTACGGGAAACAAGCGAACCTATGCAAATAGGCTTCACTAGACTAACCAAGGCAGAGAGACTTTATCGCAAGAAGCAAGGGTTGTGTTTATACTGCGGTAAAAAAGGGCACTTGCTAAATTCCTGTCCGGTACGTCCGGGAAACGCACACACCTAGGGTACCTTGGGGGACAGGCCCTAGGTGGTGTACAATCGTCCCCAGTGTCGGGCATAACGAAACCCACCATTCAGGTGGTATTGTCTTGGGCACAACGATCTGTGGAGGTTTTGGCCTTGGTTGACTCTGGTGCAGCAGGGTATTTTATGGATAATACCTTTGCTGACTTGCACGGAGTTCCACGCATTGAAAGAGAAAACCCCTTGACTATCGAAGCGATTGATGGTAGACCTTTAGAACCGCCTCAGGTTTTATTTGAAACTATGCCACTGTCTATGACTATTGGGGCACTTCACAGAGAAGAGCAGCAGTTTCAACTGATTAATTCTCCGCACCACGCGGTAATATTGGGATTTCCGTGGTTACAGTTACATAACCCACAATTTGATTGGAAAAAGTGTGAAATTGCTGCTTGGTCCCAGTTTTGTATGTACAAGTGCGTCATCCAGCCTATTAAGGTCCTATGCACCTCCTCTGCTATACCGGATGTGTACCAACAGTTTGGCGATGTTTTTAGCAAAGGAGAGGCTAGTATGCTACCCCAGCATAGACCTTATGATTGTTGCATTGAATTGCAGCCTGGAGTAGTACCTCCTAAAGGACGCACTTATCCATTATCTTGTGAAGAAAATAAGGCTATGGAGGACTACATTTCTGATGCCCTTGCTAGAGGGATCATACGAAAATCTACCTCTCCAGCTGGGGCTGGGTTCTTTTTCGTAAAAAAGAAAAATGGCGAATTAAGACCATGCATTGACTACCGGGGCCTGAATAAACTAATGGCAAAAAACGCATACCCAATACCACTCATCACCGAGCTTTTTGACAGGCTTAAGGGCGCTTCGATTTTTACCAAATTGGACCTACGGGCCGCTTACAATCTGGTTCGCATTCGAGCAGGTGATGAGTGGAAAACTGCCTTTAATACTCGAGCTGGGCACTACGAGTATCTAGTAATGCCATTTGGGCTGTGTAATGCACCCGCAGTTTTCCAGGAACTGATAAACGATGTTCTGAGAGATATGTTACAGACATGTGTTGTGGTTTACCTTGATGATATACTGATTTACTCCCAAGACATGGCACAGCACATCAAGGATGTATCTGCAGTATTGCTACGACTCCGTGAGAACAAATTATTTTGTAAATTGGAAAAATGTGAGTTTCATAGAACCAGTGTGCCATTCTTGGGGTTCATAATTGGCAATGATGGCATTGCCATGGACAAAGATAAGTTGTCAGCTGTCCTACAATGGCCAAAACCCAAGGGCCTTAAAGCCATACAGCGTTTCCTGGGTTTCGCTAACTATTATAGGAGGTTTATTAAGAACTTTTCTTCCATTGTCAAACCTCTGTCCGATCTTACGCACAAGGGTGCTAATCCTTCTTGTTGGCCGGTATCTGCTGAGAAAGCCTTTGAAAATTTGAAGCTGGCATTTGCTGCGGCTCCTGTGTTATCCCACCCCAATCCTCTACTTCCATTTACGTTAGAGGTTGATGCCTCAGATATTGGGGTTGGGGCAGTACTTTCGCAACGACACGATAAAGGTGGAACTCTCAGACCTTGTGGATTTTTCTCTAAAAAGTTGACTGTCACTCAAAGCCACTATGAGATAGGTGACAGAGAATTATTGGCCATTATCCTCGCTCTTAAGGAATGGCGTCATTTGCTTGAAGGTACTAAGAATCCTGTCTTAATCCTAACGGATCATAAAAATCTGACGTATCTCTCCGAGGCCAAGAGATTGTCCTCCCGTCAGGCCAGGTGGGCACTGTTCCTGTCTCGATTTAATTTCATTGTATCATATTTACCGGGGTCAAAGAATATCAGGGCTGATGCACTGTCAAGACAATTTGAGGCCGACAGTGACAGAGTGGAAACACCAGCACCTATCATCCAACCTGATAGAATACTGGCTACTATACGCACGAGTATCACTTCTCCCTTAGGGGAGGAGATCCTGGCCTCTCAGGGGTCCGCTCCCCATGAAACCCCAGTGGGCAAATGTTTTGTCGCTGAACCATTTCGTACTAGGCTGCTCGAAACCTACCATTCCTCTAAGGCTGCGGGACATATTGGTAGAGACCAATTGTTATGGTCCCTTTCTCAGTTATTTTGGTGGCCTTCCATGAGAAACGATTGTGCCGAATTTACGAATGCCTGTGCCACCTGCGCCCGCGCTAAGACCCCGAGACATCTCCCAGTGGGCTTGCTTCAACCGGTGCCTAATGGCGAACGCCCCTGGTCTCATGTTTCCATTGATTTTATGGGAGAATTGCCTATGTCTAAGGGGTACTCTTTTATATTCATGGTGGTGGACAGATTTTCTAAAATGGCTCATTTCGTGCCCCTCCGTGGCCTTCCTTCAGCTAAGGAATTGGCAATGGTATTCGCCAGAGAAGTATTCCGGTTGCATGGAGTGCCTAGGGTACTGGTGTCTGACAGGGGGAGCCAGTTTGTGTCTAGATTTTGGAGGGCATTTTGCCAACAGATGGGCATACAGCTGTCCTTCTCTTCTGCCTACCATCCCCAGACCAATGGAGCCGCTGAACGAGCTAATCAGGGATTGGAACAATTTCTCCGTTGTTTCGTGACTGACCATCATGATAATTGGTCCGACTTGTTGCCTTGGGCAGAGTTCGCCAGGAACTGTGCGGTCAATTCTTCATCTGGGAGCTCTCCGTTTCTGATTAATTATGGGTTCCAGCCCTGTTTGCTTCCAGATTCTTTTCAGACGCAACAGATTCCAGCTCTGGATGAGCATATCGAGCAACTCCGTTCCACATGGGCACAAGTTCAGAGGGCACTTGGTCAGTCATTTCAGCGTCATCAGCGCCATGCTAATCGCAGAAGGCTTCCAGCGGTTTCCTTTCAGGTTGGGGATAGAGTATGGCTTTCCTCCAGAAATCTCAAGCTGCAGGTTCCGTCTAATAAGTTGGCTCCCCGGTTTATTGGTCCATACAGAGTTATTCGCAAAATTAACCCTGTTTCCTATGCACTAGACCTACCTGCATCCATGCGTATCCATAATGTGTTCCATGTGTCTCTTCTTAAGCCTCTGGTTTGCAATCGCTATACTACCACACCTGTGGTGCCAGGACCTGTTGAGGTCGAGGGCCAGGAGGAGTACGAGGTTCAGAGCATTATTGATTCCCGTAGGCTTAGAGGAGGGGTACAGTACCTGGTACATTGGAAAGGGTACGGTCCTGAGGATCGTTCATGGGTGGATAGTAAGGACCTTCATGCACCTAGGCTAACTAGGATCTTTCATGCCAAGTACCCACAGAAACCTAAACCCTATTCTAGGAGAGGGGGTCTTTGAGAGGGGGGTACTATCACGGTGCCGTGATTGCTGCAGTTCCCTGTCTGTCACCAGTAGGGGGCTTCTATTGGCTGTCTGCAGTTAGCCCGCCTCTTGTTGCCTATTTAAACCTGGATTGGGCACCCTTTGAGTGCCCTTTCGTGTTGTTTCTGACCTTCTTGCTATCACTATGCTAGTGATAGCTGGGCCTCTGTTCCAGTGTTCCTGAGTTCCTGATCTCCTGTGTTCCTGGGTTCCTGATCTCTACTGTTCCAGTGTTTCCTGGATGCTGAGTTACTCCAGTCCTGGTTCCGGCCTAGTCTCTGGTGTTGCAGTTACTGCTGAACTTCTTCTATGCTGTTTCCTGACCTGACTGATGGTTGCTGGTTCCTGTCATCTCATCACCTGTCTTCAGTATCCTGGCGACCTTCTGCCTGGTCGCGTTGGTGACATTGCTACAATTCTGTGTCGGTCCCAGCGTGCGGACGCTGGTTTGCTCCTAAGCCTTGCGGCCATACTAACTCACTTGTTACACCAGTGTGCGGTCACTGGTTTGCTCCAAAGCCTATCAGCTATACAAATCTGTGTTGGTCCCAGCGTGCGGACGCTGGTTTGCTCCTAAGCCTTGCGGCCATACAAACTCACTTGTTACACCAGTGTGCGGTCACTGGTTTGCTCCAAAGCCTATCAGCTATACAAATCTGTATTGGTCCCAGCGTGCGGACGCTGGTTTGCTCCTAAGCCTTGCGGCTATACAAGCTCGCTTGTTACACCAGTGTGCGGTCACTGGTTTGCTCCAAAGCCTATCAGCTATACAAATCTGTGTTGGTCCCAGCGTGCGGACGCTGGTTTGCTCCTAAGCCTTGCGGCTATACTACTCACTTGTTACCCCAGTGTGCGGTCACTGGCTTGCTCGCAAAGCCTTACGGCTATACTATTCAGTGTTGTTCCCAGCGTGCGGACGCTGGTTTGCTCCAAAGCCTTGCTGCTTAACGATTCTGCTAATTTGCCAGTTTCATCTGACTGCTGCTACTATCTCTGGGCTGCCCTGCCCGGTATTGGTAAGGCCGGTACAACCTTTTGCCACATTCCATCTGAGGTTGCCTTACCCGGTATTGGCAGGGCCGGTAGAGCCGACATTGTGTATCTATTGAGGCTGCCTTGCCCGGTAATTTGGTAAGGCCGGTAGAACCGTTTTGCTATTCCATCTGCAGGTTGCCTTACCCGGTAATGGCAAGGCCGGTAGAGCCTATAGACTGTCCTGTCCGGTATATTGACAGGACCGGTAGAGTCTGCCTTCTGTCTGTGCTATATCCTGTATATAGATAAATGTATGTTATTGCCATCCTAAGTTATCAATTTATTATTTCAATAAAATTGATTTTTTTTACCTAAAACTTGTGTCTGAGAGTCATAATAAACCGTGACAGACAGGTAGGAATCCCCTTGAGAATGGGTCTGCAAAGCTTTTAATAGCGAGGAGTGAGTAGCCAAGAAATGACCGGGTTGGAGGATAGTATCCATTTCTGTATCTGCATGGGGTCCATGCAAACGGGACAAGGCATCTGCTTTTCCATTTAGTGATCCTGGTCTATAAGTGATATGCAGGTTGAATCTGGAGAAGAACAAAGCCCATCTGGCTTGTCTAAGACACAGACGGCGGGCTCCTCGGAGATATTCTAAATTCTTGTGGTCTGTGAACACGGTAACTGGATGGTTAGCCCCTTCCAGGAGATGACACCATTCTTCCAATGTCATTCTAATGGATAGTAATTCTTTGTCTCCTACACCGTAGTTAGTTTCTGCTCGGGATAAGCGTCTAGAAAAGAAAGACACAGGATGAAGTGTCTCACTTACTCCTTGTCTTTGTGATAGGATGGCCCCTGCGGCTGTCTCGGAGGCATCAACCTCCATAAAGAATGTTTTTTTAGGGTCTGGCAGTACGAGAATGGGGGCTGATGTGAACCTCTGTTTAAATTCTCTATAGTTCACAGATGGCCGAAGACCGCCATCTTTTTTCCCCATGAAAAATATACCAGCCCCAGCAGGGGAAGTGGATGGTCTTATGAATCCATTACTAAGGTTCTCTTCTATATAGTCCTTTAAGGAGCTTAATTCAGGTTCTGAGAGAGGAAATATACGTCCAAATGCTATGGGGGCCCCAGGAAGCAAATCTATAGGGCAGTCATATGGACGATGTGGGGGTAGTTTGTTGGCTTCTTGTTTGCTGAAGACTTGGCTGAAAGCACGGTATGGTAATGGTATTTCTGATGTCTTAGAGGAAGTGGCATGCAGGGTGGAAACTGTGGTGTGAGAGAGACAGTGTTCTTTACAGTAGGACAATGCAAAGGTGACTTGTCCTGTGGACCAATTAATGGTGGGGTTATGGGAAACAAAGGAGATCGTACCAAATTAAAGCTAAGAGTCTCCACATGCTTAGCCCCAATGCTCACGGTGAGAGGTATAGTCTCTGTGGTGACAGGTCTGGAGTTAATGTTGCTGCCGTCAATAAGAAGTATTGTGAGGGGTTGTTTCTTTAATCATGTAGGTATGTTTAGACTTTGGGCTAACTTGTAATCCAAGAAACAGTCACTGGCCAAGGAGTCAATGATAGCGTCTTGTGAGATTTTGTTATACATCCACTGTAGGGAGACAAAAAGAGATAAATGAGGAGCTGTTCCACCCAGGAGTAATGGGTACTGTGCTTGATCTGGCTTAGCTCTAGCTGCCAATTCAGGACAGAGACAGACTTGGTGACCAGACCCACCACAATAAAGACAAAGGTTCATGCGTCTCCTCCTGTTCTTTTCAGTTTCAGTGAGTGGTTCACGAGTAGCACCCAGTTGGATGGGTTCCTCTGAAGTGATACCGGGAGTCAAGGAGACAGGTAACGGAGGACGAGGTGTAGAGGTTGAACGGAGAGGAAGGTTAGTGGTACGCTCCATGCGTCTCTCTCGGAGTCTCCGATCTATCTGGGTTACCAGGACGACTAGATCATCCAGACAGCCAGGAATGCCAGTCCGAGCTAATTCGTCCTTTAATGAGTCAGCAAGACCCAGACGGAATTGGTCACGCAAGGCAGTTTCGTTCCCTTCTGTTTCTACTGCTACTTTCCGGAATTCTCATACATAATCCTCCACAGGACGGCGCCCCTGTCTTAGTGACCTCACAGTGGCCTCAGCAGTAGCCCTCATATGGGGATCATCATAAAGGGCACCCATTGCGTGACAGAAGGCAGTCCAGGAGTCTAGAACAGGGCTGTTAGAATGTAGTAGGTGATGGGCCCATGACAGAGGGGTGTCGGTAAGTAATGATATGGCAGTACGAACTTTAATAAAGTCTGTGGCATATGTCCTAGGTTTCAGGACAAACAACAGTTCACAGGATGTGATGAATGACCGGTATTTACTATGATCTCCAGAAAAACAAGCAGGAAGCTTGACATGTGGACTCCTTCAACTTTAGGCCATGGCTTAGGCCTACCGCACCATCGCGATCACGACCGCGACCACGGGCAGACGCCGCCACTCAAGGCCACGGCTTCGGCCTACTCCGCGATCGGGGAGCAACCGGAAGGCCCCCAGAAGAGGCGGATGGTGGGGACATGGAGGTAGGAGCTAGTGGGGCATGAAAGGAACTGTTATTTGTCCCCTAGAATACGGTTGGTTTATCCCAGTTACTTTGAACATCAACCTCAATGTAGGTCAGAATGTAAGGCAAGTGCTCACAGGACTTCTCACAATCCACTGATTTAATATGTCAACATTTCAATGTGAAGTATCAAATTTTCTTCAGGACAAGAAACCCCCCCATCTCATCAATACTTTGTGTATCTATCTATAATCTATCTACATATACACTATTCAAAATTACCTCCAAAACGCTATTCCCATCATAAGTGATTTCATCCCATTCCCCTAATCCATATTCACTAAGTAGGTGTTACCCTGCTGACCCTGTAAACTACTGAAAAGGGATGGGGGAAGGTTTTCTAAAATTGGAGAATAATGGCACTTCCTGGTTGGCGAATAATTTTCTGCTAAAAATGCCATTTTCCCGCTTTTTTCACCTAGAAATCAATGGGAAGAAAAATGTTTGCCCACGACATGAAATTTTTCTCTGCTTTTCCTGCAGGTATATAAAAGGGTGTCAGGCTCTCACAGCATACAGTTCTATGTTTGTGAGAGGAGAAAGCAGCACTTTTTGAGCTACAGAAGATAGGCAAATAAAGGGGAATTGAAGCTTAGTTTAGGATGTTTTTTTAGGTATGACATTTGTTCTCTGTATTAGGGGAGTCTGGGGCATTCTGGGGGAGAAGGGAGGAAGGAGGTTGACCACAAATACCCCAATATTTGGTGTGACTAACTGGCAAGACACAGGCAGCTGGAGTTCAATTTGCTTGCCGATCTTGCTGTTATTTTCTCTGTGCTGGGGAAGTCTGGGGAAAGAAGTTGTTAATTTTGTTTTTCAGTTATATGTTTTTTTTTGACAGACTCTGATAAGATAGTGTGGACAACTTAATAAAAAATACAATAAAATGTAAAAATAATAAGTAAACAAATAAATATAAGGTGACTGACAGCTGACTGGGAGCCTGATGTGAGCTCTGTGACTAAGGTAGACTTGATAGCAGATGACAATGAGAAATTTGTTGAGGGCTAAGGCAAGACATCACACTCCATCAGTGCAAAAACACACACACAGTAGTTGAGTAATGTTCAGCAAAAGCACAAGGGACAGGGGGAAAGTTGGAGCCGTGCAGGAACATGGGAGTAAAGTGGTAGTTCAAAAACTAACTGAAGCCATGGTTGCTGTAGCATGTGCAGTAAATGATGATGATCCTTCTCCTCCAAGGGTGGAAGCAGTTTGTCAAGGTCCCACAAAAAGTTCCACTACCACAAGCGCCAGTACAAAAAAAATATAAGAACACTGACAACAAGTCGCATTCTAGTTTTCATGATGGCAATGGCATAACGAAGGCAGGTGTAGCAGTCGAACCAACTGCTGCATCTGACAGTGAGACAAACAAGAACCAAAACGCCTGTCCTCAAAGTAGTAGCAAACTTTGTGAAAGTAAATGTTAAAAGACAATATTTGACACCTCTAAAAGTGTAGAGGAATATAAGGGTAGTGGGCAAGAAGTTGTGGGTGATGCTGATGCTGAGCATGACTTAATGAAGACTGACATCAATCATGCCAGTCCCCCACCACCATTACTATACACGTCTGCCACATTGTAGGTTGTATTCTTGTCTTCATCCTGAATATGTGCCAGTGTCACTTAAGCAGAACACATTTTTCAAGGCAAATCTTGTTCCCAACTTTGGTTTCAGATACTTATTTCTCCACTGAAGCCCTAAGAAGTAGTAATATTGTGGTAGGAAATGTTTCACCATAGGAAACATAAGCAAAACATTTGTTGGAATAGAGAAAAGGGGGAAAATTATGCATCTGTCTCCAGCGGCTCCAGCCGCATTGTCCGCGCATGTTGCTTGCCTCAGTTGAGGCTGGATCCCCTTCCTTTCTGGCGGCTCAGCCGCCGGATGTGTTCTGTTGCGGCTCCAGCCACCTCTGCTGCTGGAGCTCAGACGGAGGGTGACATCATTATTGGGCGCACGTCCAAAGGCGCTCCATTTAAAGAGACAGCCACCTGTTGGCTGCTCCTCCTCTTCCTCTCTTTCTACTATTTAAACTGTCTGGACACAGGGCTCAGTTGCCCTTTTGTTGGTGTCCAGTGCAGTTCTTTAATTTGGGCTCTGTGTATGATCTGGCTTGTCTGACTAACCGACCTGGTGCTGACTTGTGGCTCTGTCTGAATATCCGCTCCGTGTATGACCCTTGGCTTTGTCAGACATCCATTCTGGTGCAGACCTGCGGCTCTGGCAGACTACCCATTCCATGTGTGATTCCTGGCTCTGGCTGACTACCCGCTCCGTGTGTGACTTCAGGCTTGTCTGACTACCCGTTCTGTTGTTGACCTGGGGCTCTGTCCACTGCGTATCCAGCATACCATCTCTTCAGCAGACCTCCTATCTGGTGCAAACCTGTGGCTCTGGCTGACGACCCACTCCGTGCATGACCCCTGGCTTGTCTGACCGCCCAATCTGGCGCTGACCTGTGGCTCTATCTAACTACCTTTAGTTTGGCCTTACGTTCAGTTAGAAAATCAATCTGGTGCAGGCTTGTGGCTCTGGCAGACTCTATCCTGGTGCCTTCCCAGTGGCTGGCTATCCCAGGTGCAGACCTGGGGCCTTGGTTGCCCTCATCTCTGTCTGGCTTCTCCCAGGCGAGGGCCTGTGGTATTGCAGACTCTCCTAGTCCCATTGCTGTGATACATTTATCAAGAGAATCACATGATAGCAGTCTCCTATTCCAGGTAGTTGTCACTTGCTCCGTTGTGCACTTCTCTTTAGTCTTGTATATTTATATACTGTCTTTGTGATATTTCTGTTTTGTTGCTGCCTTATTAAAGTTGGTGTTACCTTTAAGTTCTTGTCCTGTGATTCCTTGTTGGGGCTGCGACAGCATAGACAAAAAAGGAGAAAACTTTCACGGATAAAGGGAAAAATTGTCCATTTTTCACAAAAAGTCATGCAGGAAATTTTTCTCCCTTTTCACCCACCCCTACTAGGGAGTAAAAACACATACAGTAGTTGAGTAATGTCTAGCAAATGCACAAGTAGGAGGGTGGAAAGTGGGAGGAAGTGCAGAGGCATGGAGGTAAAGTGTTAGTGCATAAACTGACTGCAGCAATCACTGCAGCATGTGCAATAAATGATGATGCCCCTCCTACCAGGGTGGATGCAGTTTGTTAAGGTCCCACCAATTACACCACGCCAGTCCCCCAACACCAGTACTATACACATCAGCGACATTGTAGGTTGTACTTGATTTTTTTTTGTAGTCACTTGACATCATCATGAATACATGCCAGTGCCACTTAAGCAGGAAATAAATGTTGTGGGCAAAGGACAAAGGCACTCTGCATACTAACATATTTTTCAAGGTATATGTTGACTTTGACTTCCAGCTACTTATTTCTCCACTACAACCCTCAGAAGAAGTAGTGTTGTGCTGGGAAATGTCGCACCATATAAAAAAATGTGTTGGAATAGGAGAGAAATGTGTTAGAATAGAAGAAAAATATGTTGAATAGGCAAAACATTTTCTGGAATAGGCAAAAAGGAGGAACATTTTGCATTGGAGAAAAAAAAAGAAACTTTTTGCGAAAAAAGTGAAAACGTAGCCATTTTTCATGAAAAAGTCATACGGGAAATTTTTCTCACTTTTTACCCACTCCTACCTATAACAACAAATCTAACAAATCATCCTCTACAAAATACTCTTTACTTTACATACAAATTTCTTATTTCATTTTATTGATTTATTTTTTATTAACTATCCCCCCAATAACAGTCAAGAAACCCCCCAAAACAAATTCCCTGTTAAACTGATTCATTCCTCAGACTCCACCCACCAACACAAGTGCCCTCCTCAGACCCCTTTTATAACATGTCTTATGTTTTTTTTTAACCATATTTAGGATTTATTTTTTATTAACTGCTCCCCCAATCCTAGTAAACAAAGCACCCAAAAACATTCCCTGTTCAACTGATTCTTTTCTCACTTTCGGCAACCCCTACTTCCCACCCTGAAGGAAATTTTTTATGAAAAGTGGCATGTTTACAGTAAGACCACTCAGAGAGAGATTGCAATACCTACAAAGACATTGTGTGAGGCATGTGAGGGCTATGAAGCCCCAGAAACCCCAAGCACACCTGCACATTTTCCACCTGTTACAACCACTGATGCTCTGGCTGGCTAGCCAGACAGAAGCCTATCCCCACCTGGAGGACCAGGCCAGGCAGCAGCACCTAAGCTGTCACTGCTGGATCTCCCACAGCTTCTACAGGGACTGGTGGAGCAGCACAGGGACGACCGCAAAGACCCAAAAATATCTGCACAAGGATCATGCTCTTCAGAATGATGGAACTTAACCACTTAAGGACCAGCGGTCCAGGGAAGTTACCTTCCTTTAAGGACAGCTGTGATCCTTGCCGACGAGCCAGGACACGCGACCTGTCACACGTACCAGTGTGCCGCTTTGAGGCCTAACAGAGATTGCTCTGGTCTTGGAGTGATCAATTTTAGGCCCCGTTTTTACTTACAGCGCTCCTGGTAGAGCACTGTAAGTAAAAAGTATGTGACGTGCTATGACCGTCACTGGTCCTTAAGGATATAAGGACCATGACGGTCATAGCACGTCATGTAGTCCTTAAGGGGTTAAGTGACATACTGCTACAGATATAGACCCCTTTTATACTATGCTAATGGGAAATAAAATAACATTTTCTATGTGTTGTATGTAAATTCAATGTTCCCAATGATTTCATTGCAATAAGCTAGCAAAAAAAACAAAAAAATGCACTTTTGCAGGAAATTATTTGCAATTGGGAAGTGCCATTGTTCTGCAAAATTTTTTGGCCATCTCTAATCCTCAGGCACTCCTACTTCTACTGGAAGTTTGTGAATGGAACTTAAACAGGAGGATGTCTTTTGGGTGAGTCAACAATCTACACATCACACCTCATCCACAGGGCATGCACACAATTACTGAAAACACAGCTTAACATGGTTATGACACACAAGATCTATGTCCCCATCATGCAACATCATCCAAATAACATATGGTCTTTGTGTCTTGATGTCATTTTTCTTCCACAGGAGATGCATGTACATGTACCAAATCTACAAACACCTGCACAGGACCGCTTCATTGAGGCTCATGTCAGGACCAGGAATGCTTCTGAATGCACCTTTGGCCTTCTTAAAACATGATTCTGCTGCCTAGATAACTCAGGGGGACCTCTACAGCATGCACTTGGCAAAGTCTAAGGTATCATCCTAGAGTGGGTTATACTTCACAATACAGCAGTCTACACATGTGTAGTGGAGGATCTGGAACTGCAACCCATTGTGGGGGTGCCTGTTCCACAGCCTGAGTTTGAGGAGGCACTGAGAGGGTCATAGACGTGAGATAGGCTAATCAGGAACTTCTTTACTTGTGAGTATAAGACATGAATCAACACAATGCACGTATGACCATGATTAGGCATGGGGAATGTGTGCACACACACTCACACAATACATAATGATATGTTTCACTCCACAGGATGACTGAGATTCACATAAGCTTCCAGCCTTGAAATTGTCTGCTTCAACATAACAGCAACATAAATGCCACCTTAATGAACACATGCAGCTTACATGCCATATTTGTATCTAATGGAGGCTGTGAATTCAACTAACATCTGGAATTCCCTTCGGGAATGATGACATTGACACTTCACGGATGTCAACTATCCTCCTTCAGACACTGTTACACATGATTGCCTAAGTCCATCATTTTGCAGAAGTATTCCATACAGCAAATAACCAGGTTTAGCATATAACCCTTGTTTTAGAGAAATATCCAATGCATTAAAATGCATGTTAAAGAAGTAGCAGAGGTAATAGGACACCAAGAGATTTCTGATGCTTAGTCCACATGATTAGGGATGGATTTCCTGGGTAAAAATGTTGGGTACTGAATAGGATTAACTAATTGAGAGTCCCAGCATGCTGGTGTGTGTGTGTGTGTGTGTGTGTGTGTGTGTGTGCATGTGTTAGCATGCCCTAGTTCATAACCCAATAATTTCCAGCAGGGTATACAAACCATTGTGAGGTTATTGCATGCATACCCCTCTGGAACTCAATAGTTTCATAGGATAATGATGGTTAAACCTTTGAGTACCAGAGAGTTATGCAGTGCATTTTGAACTCCTGCCATTCTTTCCTACAGGCACTCATGGTATGACCCATGGAACAGAGGGATGTCCAAGTTACACAGACTCTATTTCCATTTAGTGCTCCACCTACTGCTTTCCAGTGCTACTGTACATTAAAATTGTATGGCATTATGTCAAGTCACTGAATTGAGTCATATAGTGGGACTTGAAGAGGCCACATCTGTTCCCACACAATGGAACAAAAGACGACATGACCAATCCCAAATTAGCCATTTCTATGTGTTTGCCCTTACACATTTTTATTGTATCAGAGGTCAGCCACACCATGAAGAACAAGGTGTTGAGGACCCTCACAACATCCAAATGTTGTTCCAACTCAAGGGGCGTCATCTGAAATCCACATATGTCCCTTGATTGGAATCTTACAGTCATGATATGCACCTCCTAATAACTGGATCTCCCACAGCTTCTACAGGGACTGGTGGAGCAGCACAGGGACGACCGCAAAGACCCAAAAATATCTGCACAAGGATCATGCTCTTCAGAATGATGGAACTTAACCACTTAAGGACCAGCGGTCCAGGGAAGTTACCTTCCTTTAAGGACAGCTGTGATCCTTGCCGACGAGCCAGGACACGCGACCTGTCACACGTACCGGTGTGCCGCTTTGAGGCCTAACAGAGATTGCTCTGGTCTTGGAGTGATCAATTTTAGGCCCCTTTTTTACTTACAGCGCTCCTGGTAGAGCACTGTAAGTAAAAAGTATGTGACGTGCTATGACCGTCACTGGTCCTTAAGGATATAAGGACCATGACGGTCATAGCACGTCATGTAGTCCTTAAGGGGTTAAGTGACATACTGCTACAGATATAGACCCCTTTTATACTATGCTAATGGGAAATAAAATAACATTTTCTATGTGTTGTATGTAAATTCAATGTTCCCAATGATTTCATTGCAATAAGCTAGCAAAAAAAACAAAAAAATGCACTTTTGCAGGAAATTATTTGCAATTGGGAAGTGCCATTGTTCTGCAAAATTTTTTGGCCATCTCTAATCCTCAGGCACTCCTACTTCTACTGGAAGTTTGTGAATGGAACTTAAACAGGAGGATGTCTTTTGGGTGAGTCAACAATCTACACATCACACCTCATCCACAGGGCATGCACACAATTACTGAAAACACAGCTTAACATGGTTATGACACACAAGATCTATGTCCCCATCATGCAACATCATCCAAATAACATATGGTCTTTGTGTCTTGATGTCATTTTTCTTCCACAGGAGATGCATGTACATGTACCAAATCTACAAACACCTGCACAGGACCGCTTCATTGAGGCTCATGTCAGGACCAGGAATGCTTCTGAATGCACCTTTGGCCTTCTTAAAACATGATTCTGCTGCCTAGATAACTCAGGGGGACCTCTACAGCATGCACTTGGCAAAGTCTAAGGTATCATCCTAGAGTGGGTTATACTTCACAATACAGCAGTCTACACATGTGTAGTGGAGGATCTGGAACTGCAACCCATTGTGGGGGTGCCTGTTCCACAGCCTGAGTTTGAGGAGGCACTGAGAGGGTCATAGACGTGAGATAGGCTAATCAGGAACTTCTTTACTTGTGAGTATAAGACATGAATCAACACAATGCACGTATGACCATGATTAGGCATGGGGAATGTGTGCACACACACTCACACAATACATAATGATATGTTTCACTCCACAGGATGACTGAGATTCACATAAGCTTCCAGCCTTGAAATTGTCTGCTTCAACATAACAGCAACATAAATGCCACCTTAATGAACACATGCAGCTTACATGCCATATTTGTATCTAATGGAGGCTGTGAATTCAACTAACATCTGGAATTCCCTTCGGGAATGATGACATTGACACTTCACGGATGTCAACTATCCTCCTTCAGACACTGTTACACATGATTGCCTAAGTCCATCATTTTGCAGAAGTATTCCATACAGCAAATAACCAGGTTTAGCATATAACCCTTGTTTTAGAGAAATATCCAATGCATTAAAATGCATGTTAAAGAAGTAGCAGAGGTAATAGGACACCAAGAGATTTCTGATGCTTAGTCCACATGATTAGGGATGGATTTCCTGGGTAAAAATGTTGGGTACTGAATAGGATTAACTAATTGAGAGTCCCAGCATGCTGGTGTGTGTGAGTGTGTGTGTGTGTGTGTGTGTGCATGTGTTAGCATGCCCTAGTTCATAACCCAATAATTTCCAGCAGGGTATACAAACCATTGTGAGATTATTGCATGCATACCCCTCTGGAACTCAATAGTTTCATAGGATAATGATGGTTAAACCTTTGAGTACCAGAGAGTTATGCAGTGCATTTTGAACTCCTGCCATTCTTTCCTACAGGCACTCATGGTATGACCCATGGAACAGAGGGATGTCCAAGTTACACAGACTCTATTTCCATTTAGTGCTCCACCTACTGCTTTCCAGTGGTACTGTACATTAAAATTGTATGGCATTATGTCAAGTCACTGAATTGAGTCATATAGTGGGACTTGAAGAGGCCACATCTGTTCCCACACAATGGAACAAAAGACGACATGACCAATCCCAAATTAGCCATTTCTATGTGTTTGCCCTTACACATTTTTATTGTATCAGAGGTCAGCCACACCATGAAGAACAAGGTGTTGAGGACCCTCACAACATCCAAATGTTGTTCCAACTCAAGGGGCGTCATCTGAAATCCACATATGTCCCTTGATTGGAATCTTACAGTCATGATATGCACCTCCTAATAACTGAGTGGAACTGAGCAGGAAAACATCATGAAGATCATTCAAAGGTGAAGTTTGACTAGTTCTTCTATCAGAACAACATGTGGATCTTGCATATGTTCAATGAGCCTGGAGTTTTGGAAACAAGAGTGTAACACAATGCATGTATGTATGTATGATGCATTGAGTGCACAACTGGCATCCTAACAGTCCCCTCAGACCCCTCCATCACCCACAAGCACACCCCTGATGAACACACACCCTAGGGGATCCACAATGATTGATGTGAATGACATGTTTTTGTTCCACTGTGTATCCAGAGATGTGCCTTAGCACAGTGTGATCACTGTACCACATGCCTGACATGATCTTATGTGAAGGAGGTGTACCTTTGTGTTTGAGTGCAACTGTCCCTGTGTGTTTACAGAGATTGTGTGTTTCATCAGAGATAGATTGTGACATGTTTCCCATCAGATGTTGTGAAACTTCAACTCACATCATGGCCAGAAAACAGCTTCCAGAGTTTTGATTTGCTAAGTGTATTATGAATTGAAACTGGACAACAGCAGATGTGCTGTGTTTGGTTAGCACTGCTCAAACACTTTCCCACCAAATAAAATGTACAAGAGTTGTGTTCAATGCATTTCTTTGCAATGCATTGGAGACATCTCAGCCACTGACCTTTGTAATGGAAGCTAAGAAGGGTCGGTGTTGGCTTCCACCATCGTTCCCGGGTCTCTCCTTCTCAACGCTGGACTGGCGCTATCGGATGCACCGGTCGAGCAGATCAAAGTTCCGGTGGTCAACTCAAAGTGGCGTCGACGGATGCGGATCAAGTTGGGGTCAATAGGCTCTCGAACAGTCGAGCTTTGCAGAACCGGAACACCGGGCAGTAGAGAGTGAGGACTCTACTCCCGGGCTACGATAAACAAGGAAAGTGTTGCAGGAACAAAGAGTAGCGGTTGCCAAGCCGTTTGAGCACTCTGTAGCTCGAATCGAAGGTTTTACTGGAACTGGAAACAGCAAGGCAGAGTCCACATTGCCACTTGACAGCATCCAAAGTTGGGTATCAGGATACTGGCAGCAGACGGTCGAACGATGCAGGAACCTGGGCTCAGATGGGCATCAGAGTGGCCGCTTTAATACCATAAGAACACACAAGACTCCAGGACTCTGGTTCACTCCAAAACATAACTCTCTTTATTGGCAAAGACCACAGATATTTATACACAAATCTTACATTGAAACTTATGGGGAAACCAGATACAATAGGGCATGATCCAATCACAATACATCAGACAAAGGCCAGCAACAGATGGTCTTAACAGATACAATAACTCAGACAGGATTGCATTTCAGATACAAAATGCACTGCAAGGGGGCACTGCAAGGGGGCAATCCACTGAGCTCTTTGTCTTCCTGGGCCCCCACATCAGGGCCATTTCTTTTCTTGAGGAGGAAGGTACTCTCATTCCTCCTGGCAATTTTATCCATACACCTGGAGAGCACATTCTTCCCCTTCTCCAGGGCAACAACAACGAGGAACAGACTGGGGATGCTGGTGGGGACCTGCATCTCTTCCACCGCATCAGGGGTTTCCCAGGCCCTGGTGAGCTTGCTCCTACTCACCAGGCCAGGGTTCACAGGGGGGCTGGTGGGGAACGCATTCCCACCCACCAGTTCACAATCCATATCCACAGGAGGGCCAGCAGCACTGCTCTCTTCCAGTCCGCTGGGGTCCTCTACTTGTAGGCCACTAACCGCAGGGCCCTTCTCTGCCTTGAGGGAGACCGCAGTCCCATCCATCCAGGCGGCATCATCCGCAGCCCTGGAAAGCACACCTTGCTCCTTCTCTGTTACGGTTTAGTACACTCAGAAATGGAAGGTTTTGGTAAAACACAGTTTTACTAGCACACAAGGAATAACAGTAACCCTCGTGGGTCCAGCATACAGATAAATGGAAAGCTGACACAGGACAGGTTACAATGATATGATTAACCCACACGGGTCCAGTATGTAAGATCAATATACAATACTGACACAGGTCAGGTACATTTCGTATGATACAGTGTGAATATGGCAGAATGATACTTATTAGACCAGGAACAGTAGTTGGTCCTAATAATGGAAGGCCCTAAAGTACACTCTCTACGCAGAGAATAACAGTAGCGACTGGAATCACAAGGGACAGGTGTAGCCAGGATAGAACTGGCTACAAGGCACCATAGGAAGGTGGCTACCGGCGATATAGAGAACGCCTACCGGAGACTGCAAGGTTGTCGTGACCCAGAGCACAGCACCGGATGGTGCAGCGTAATGCCAACTTGAGACAGCAATGGATAATGGCCCAAGTGCACGGCACCACAAGGAGCAACATACGTCAAACTGAGACTACCGTATATGGATACAAGTGCCCAGCACCGCCCTGCAAGAGGTTAACGAACGCTCCGGTCTGCAGCAACTGCAGATGTGGATATAGCCTGAGGCGCCCAACAGTAACCCAACCTCAGGGACAGCAGTAACAGACCAAGCGATCGTGGTGCAAACCGTAATACTACCGGAATGGAGCAACAGGCACTATGAGAGAGCGGGTCACAGAGAGCGTGAGCAATTCGTGCAACACAGCAGGAGCCAGACGTGTTGCAAGCAGGAAAAGTACAGAAACAAGAACTTCAGCCAAGCCGGGACAGTACACAGAGCAGGCACGTCAGCCAATCCGAGTTGGTACACGGAGCAGGAACGTCATCCAAGCTGGGTCGGTACACAGAGCAGGATCGCCAGTCAAGCCGGGTCGGTACATGGAGCAGGAACGTCAGCCAAGCCGGGTCAATACACAGAGCAGGAATGTCAGCCAATCCGGGTCGGTACACAGAGCAGGAATGGTAAACTGGCAGAATAGTCAGGCAGTCCGGGTCATACACTGATATCATATGAGAGTAACGGAACAAGCGCTAGGCAACGGAAACACCACGAAAGGGCAGCTCATAAGTGACAGCCCAGGGTATTTAAAGGCTGTCACTGGGAGGAGCAAAGACAGCGTAGCCGATAAAAGATCTCAGGAAGTAAACATGTTAAAATGTTGCCCGTATATCACAGGCACCGTGATAGTACCCTCCTCTCAAAGACCCCCCTCCGAGAAGAAGGTCCTTTTGATCAACCCTGGAATGCTCCTCAGGGCCATAAGCCTTCCAATGAACCAAATATTGTAATTTTCCTCTGAATCTATGGGAGTCAATATTATTTTGGACTTCGTACTCCTCCTGACCTTGCACCTGAATATTACCAGGAACCACAGGAGTGTTAGTGTAACGATTGCATACCAGAGGCTTCAGCAAGGATACGTGGAACACATTATGAATCTGCATGGATGCTGGGAGATCCAGAGCATACGACACAGGGTTAATCTTGCGGATAACTTTGAAGGGACCAATAAACAGGGGAGCCAACTTATTACATGGAGTGTCACGGTTTGTTATGACTCTCAGACACATAGTAAGATAAAAATCTAACTTTATTGAAAAGTTTAATGGGAAACCCCACGTGTCTACTACATACACATATGTCAATACACAATCTGGGTGCAAACAGTAGTAGCAAGATACAGTAGTATAGGCTCTGCCGGCCTTGCCAATATACTGGGCAAGGCAGCCAGTAAGATGGTACAATAGAATGTAAATAGGCTCTACCGGCCTTGCCAATATACTGGGCAAGGCAGCCAGTAAGATGGTACAACAGAATGTAAATAGGCTCTACCAGCCTTGCCAAAATACTGGCCAAGGCAGCCTGTAGGAATATGAGGACAGCTCCACTAAGGCTGAGATGGTTACACAACAGCCCAGAGAGGAGAGTGGAGCAAACCAATTACAAGTAATGACAGTGAAATAGCCCGAACAGTTCTATGTAACGGAATATACAACCGGTCTGTGGAGTAAACCAAATGGAACGCCCAACTGGTTCTATGTAATAGGATCAGCAACCGGTATATGGAGTAAACAAGTACTGCATACTGGAGCAAATGGAACGCCCAACCGTTTCTAGTGCAACAGGATCAGCAACCGGTATATGGAGTAAACCAGTACCGCGTACTGGAGCAAATGGAACACCCAACCAGTTCTATGCAATGGGATCAGAAACCGGTATATGGAGTAAACCAGTACCGCGTACGGGAGCAAATGGAACGCCCAACCGGTTCTATGTAACAGGATCAGCAACCGGTGTATGGAGTAAACCAGTACCGTGTACTGGAGCAAATGGAACACCCAACCGGTTCCATGCAATGGGATCAGAAACCGGTATATGGAGTAAACCAGTACCGCGTACTGGAGCAAATGGAACGCCCAACCGGTTCTATGTAATGGGATCAGCAACCGGTGTATGGAGTAAACCAGTACCGTGTACTGGAGCAAATGGAACGCCCAACCGGTTCTAGTGCAACGGGATCAGTAACCGGTATATGGAGTAAACCAGTACCGTGTACTGGAGCAAATGGAACGCCCAACCGGTTCTATGTAACGGGATCAGCAACCAGTGTATGGAGTAAACCAGTACCGCGTACTGGAGCAAATGGAACGCCCAACCGGTTCTAGTGCAACGGGATCAGCAACCGGTATATGGAGTAAACCAGTACCACGTACTGTAGCAAATGGAATGCCCAACTGGTTCTATGTAACGGGATCAGCAACCGGTGTATGGAGTAAACCAGTACCACGTACTGTAGCAAATGGAATGCCCAACTGGTTCTATGTAACGGGATCAGCAACCTGTACATGGAGTAAACCAGTACCGTGTACTGGAGCAAATGGAACGCCCAACCGGTTCAATGTAATAGGATCAGCAACCGGTATATGGAGTAAACCAGTACCGCGTACTGGAGCAAATGGAACGCCCAACCGGTTCTAGTGCAACGAGATCAGCAACCGGTATATATGGAGTAAACCAGTACGGCGTACTGGAGCAAATGGAACGCCCAACCGGTTCTATGTAACGGGATCAGCAACCGGTGTATGGAGTAAACCAGTACCGTGTACTGGAGCAAATGGAACGCCCAACCGGTTCTATGCAATGAGATCAGCAACCGGTATATGGAGTAAACCAGTACCGCTTACTGGAGCAAATGGAACGCCCAACCGGTTCTAGTGCAACGGGATCAGCAACCGGTATATGAAGTAAACCACATGTTGAAAATGTCACCCAGAGACAGGCAGCCAGACGAGTGAATCAGGATACAGCACAGGAACAGGTTGCCCTCCTGGACAACCACGGGAACGGCGGCCAATGGGGAATACACACACCTGACTGACAGCAAGGGCGAGCAGTCACGGACACCGTGATACAGAGTCTGTAAATTAAGATTTTTGGAGGATAGCCATACCCTGTCCCCAACCTGGAAGGAGACCGCTGGCAACCGTCTGCGATTAGCCTGATGATGGTAACGCTGTAACGAAGCACTGAGGATCTTCTGTACCTGTGCCCAAGTGGAACGGAGTTGCTCGATATGCTCATCCAGAGCTGGAATTTGCTGCATCTGAAATGAGTCCGGGAGCAAGCATGGTTGAAAACTGTAGTTGATGAGATACGGAGAGCTCCTGGACGATGAATTAACTGCACAATTCCTGGAGAACTCCGCCCATGGCAACAGATCGGCCCAATTATCATGATGATTGGACACAAAACAGGGTAGAAATTGTTCCAATCCTTGATTGGCACGCTCGGCGGCTCCGTTGGTCTGGGGATGGTATGCAGAAGAAAAGGATAACTGTATACCCATCTGCTCACAGAATGTCCTCCAAAACCTAGACACAAATTGGCTCCCATGGACAGACGCCAGCACCCTAGGTACCCCATGCAACCGAAACACCTCTCTGGCAAATACTACTGCCAACTCCTGGGCAGAGGGAAGGCCAGGGAGAGGCACAAAGTGTGCCATCTTACAGAATCTATCGACTACCACAGAATGAATGAATATCCCCTAGACCCCGGTAATTCTCCCATGAAGTCGATCGAGACATGAGACCAAGGACGCTCACCATTAGGTACTGGTTGGAGCAAGCCACAGGGAGGTGCCTAGGGGATTTGGCACGGGCACAAGTAGAATATGCTGCCGTATATGCGGTGCAGTCAGCACGCAAGGAAGGCCACCAGAATAACTGTGAGAGAGACCAGATCAAATGATTTCTGCCAACGTGCCCAGCATCCCGAGATGCGTGATAGGTTTCAAGTAGGCAGGTACGGAAGAGCTCAGCTACGAAACACTTGCCTACTGGGGTATCAGGCGGTGCGGTAGCCTGGTAAGCGAGAATCTCCTCCCCCAGAGGCGAAGTAATACTGGTCTGCAAGGTAGCTAAAATGCAATCTGGCTGAATAATAGGTACTGGAGTCTCATCTCTCTCTGTTTCCGGACTGAATTGCCTGGACAGGGCATCTGCCCTAACATTCTTGGAACCGGGCAGGTAGGATACAATGAAGTTAAAAGGGGACAGAAACAAAGCCCATGTAGCCTCTCGAGAGGACAATCTATTTGCCTCAGAAAGGTACGTTAGGTTTTTATGATCCGTCAAGATCAGTACCAGGGTTCTGGTACCCTCAAGTAGGTGTTGTCATTCTTTGAGGGCAAGGGTAATTGTCAAAACTTCTCTGTCCCCAATCTCGTAGTGGCTCTGAGCACTAGACAATTTTTTGGAGAAAAATCCACATGGCTTTAACATACTCCCAGGGTCCAGGCGCAGAGACAACACTGCTCCTACCCCGGTTTCAGAGGCATCGACCTCCAAAGTGAATGGAAGGGAGAGATTGGGGTGGGACAGTACAGGAGCAGAAGCAAATGCGGATTTCAGTGTCACAAAAGCATATTCAGCTTCCTGAGACCACTGGGAAGGATTTGCAAACAACAAACAAATAACCCCTCAGGTATACAATATATCGTGTGAAAATAGGGTAATTCACAGGGTAACAAAAGTTAAAAGTTAACAAATATATGAGTAATACTAGAATCTTCACTCACTTACTCCACTTTATAATTCCAACTTGGGAAAATCTTCCAGCTATTCCAATGAGCATCAAACACAGCTGATCCGTCGGTGCTGGATAGGGAATCCTCTCGTTCTCCCAAATATGAAACAAAGCTAACAAAATATCTGCACAGCGACAAAGGTCTTCATAAAAATAAAAAACATTGGGAACTCTGGTGTCCAATTGGAATATCCAGAACATTTCTCTCTCATTTAAACTTTAAGTTTATTCACTCCTCTAGGGAATATATTGATTTTTTTTATGCCCTGGAAACCAAAATTACCAAGTCCTTCACTATGTATCATAAAATGTCTAGCCACTGGGGACCTGACATCACCATTTTCAAAATCCAATATATGCTCTCTTATTCTTTCTTTTAATGGACGAATCGTCCTTCCTACATATTATTGCAAGCATTCTTTACAGGTAATCAAATATATGACACCTGTAGTTGAACAATTTATAAAGCTGGTAATGCCGTAAGATTTCCCATTAACAGTACTACCAAATTCCTTAGACACCATTGCATACATGCAGCACTTACATTTGCCTCCACACTTAAACCCCTTAACATCTAACCATGTTCTAGTTGGATCTTTTTTCCAAGAAAACATACTAGGAGTCAGAGCTCTTCCCAAAGTGGGAGCTCTTATGCTCGAAAATATCATCACTATACAAGATAGGAAACAAATTTTTAATAATACCACACAACTTATAAAGTTCTTTGCTATATTCAGTAACAAAGGTTAGCGGTTGATTTTTATTTCCCTTTCTCGTAACATGATTATACTGTGGATTACCCGTCACTGGAAATGGGAATGATTTCTCATATGTTTCAGTGTTTGTTTTTAAAATTGTTGTATAACGATATGTGTGTTCACCTTTAAGTGGGAAGGTTTAAGAGACAGGGGTGTTATGTATTTAAACACCTTTGTTTCCCGCCCACGTTACCTATGACTAAGGACTGGTTCAGTCTGAAACGCGTCAGGGAGTTATCGGGGTGATCTGTTAGTGGTCCCATTTTGTGTCTCCAAGTTTTTATATACTCAATAAAGTATTTTATTTTTATGAAGACCTTTGTCGCTGTGCAGATATTTTGTTAGCTTTGTTTCATATTTGGGAAGGATTTGCACCCTTGTGTGTCAGGTCGGACAGCGGCTTCACAATCGTGGAAAAGTCTTGAATTAATTTTCTATAATAGTTGGCAAAACCAAGAAAGCGTTGGATTGCCTTGAGCCCCTTAGGAAGTGGCCACTGGAGGACTGCTGCCAGCTTATTGTTGTCCATTGCAATGCCATCCATAGAGATTACAAAGCCTAGAAATGGCACCATAGACTTGTGGAATTCGCATTTCACGGAGTTTGAGCAGAACTGCAGTCACATCCTTGATGTGTTGCGACAAACTGGACAAACGTATGAGAATATCATCAAGATAAACAACTACACAGGACTGTAGCATGTCACATAGGAAATCATTAATAAATTCCTGGAATACTGCGTGTGCGTTACATAGCCCAAAAGGCATCACCAGATATTCATAATGACCTGATCTGGTATTGAATGCCGTTTTCCACTTATCACAGGCCCTTATTCTTATCAAGTAATAAGCAGCCCGCAAATCTAGCTTGGTAAAGATGGAGGAGCCTTTCAATCTGTAAAACATGTCCGTAATGAGTGGTATACGATAGTCGTTTTTGGGTCATAGTTTGCCACTTTTTTTTTTCACAAAGAAGAAACCAGCCCCCACGGACGAGGATGACTTCCTGATAATACCCCTTTCTAGGGCATCTGAAATGTACTCCTCCATTGCCCGATTCTCCTCGCAAGACAATGGGTAAGCACGACCCCGAGGAGGAACGGCACCAGGAGGCAGATCAATAACGCAGTCACAGCCTGGCACGGTGGCAAAGCACTGGCCTCTGTCTTACTGAAAACGTTGCTGAATTGGCAGTATTCAGACGACACTGAGGGAGAGGTACACATAATCTTGGTGGGGTGGGAAATACAATGTTTTCACAGAATTCAGACCATGCTGTAATTTCACGTCCGTCAGTTGAACCTGGGGTTGTGCAGATGCAACCATGGAAACCCCAGGATCACGGCATGGTGAGGTGAATGGATAATCTGGAACTGTTTTTTCTCGGAATGAAGTGCCCCAATATGCAAAGATATAGGTATTGTTTCCATAGTAATCTGGGCTGGTAACAACAGCCTGCCATCAATGGCTTCTATAGTCAAGGGAGATTCTTTCTCCACCAGTGGAATTTTGTGCGAGGCAGCAAATAAATTGTCCATAAAATATCCGGCAGCACCGGAATCGACTATAGCCAGAACTTCCACTCTGAGTTCTGCCCAGGAGAGGACAGCCTGGATAGTAGGCTTCTGACTAGTCGATCTAGGGAATGCTGAACGCCACCAAGGGCCTGTCCCCCAAGGTACCCTAGGTGCGTTTGTTTCCCGGCCCTGTAGGGCATGAACGAAGCAAATGACCAGCTAGGCCACAATATAAACAGAGGCCCTGTCTACGGTGATGAGCCCTTTCCTCCTTTGACAGTCTAGTAAACCCAAATTGCATAGGTTCACTATTCTCACTGGTACGTTCAGGAGGTTTGGGAGGCGAGGGAGGCATGGGTAGGAAGCTTGGTCTTGCTAGTCGGAAATCTCTGGCCCTCTGCTTACAGTCCTTAGCCGCCATTCGCTCCCTAATATGGGAATAGATCAAAATCGAGAAATCAATAAACTCATCAAGATCAGTCGGCAGTTCTTGGGCTGCCGTTTCATCCTTAATGTGCTCGCATAGTCCCTGTGCAAATGCTGCCACCAGCGCCTCATTGTTCTAGCCCACCTCTGCTGCTAACGTAAGAAATTCAATGGCATAGTCAGCAACTGTGCGAGACCCCTGTTGGATCTCCATTAGTTTTTTTGCAGCGGAGGGGGCTCTCCCAGGGACTTCAAATACTCTATGAAATATCCTTAAGAACTCGCTGAAGTTCCTTGTACATGGTTTTGCTGCCTCCCATAAGGGATTTGCCCAAGCCAGAGCTCTGCCCGTCAGCAATTAAATCATGAAGCCCACCTTACTACGATTGCTAGGAAAAGCTTGAGGGGTTAATTCTAGGAAGATCTCCAACCGATTTATGAACCCTCTGCACAGGATGGGTTCGCCATCATACCTTAAAGGTAGTGGAGCTGTAGCAGTCAACCCTCTGTTTGTGTTAGTTCGCAACAAGGACTGAGCTCCCGTTGTCAAAACTGGGGGTACCACCGGGGCTGGCACTGGTTTATCCAAGTGTGCTGTGCGCTCAAGAATTGTTTGAACGGCCAACGCCAACTGGTCCAAACGCTGCTCATGTAAATCCATCCTCCAACAGATACTTTGTGCATTACTGTCACCTGTACCGTCTGAGGTCATGGCCCTTTTGTACTGTTACGGTTTAGTATACTCAGAAACGGAAGGTTTTGGTAAAACACAGTTTTATTAGCACACAAGGAATAACAGTAACCCTCGCGGGTTCAGCATACAGATAAATGGAAAGCTGACACAGGACAGGTTCCAATGATATGATTAACCCACGCGGGTCCAGTATGTAAGATCAATATACAATGCTGACACAGGTCAGGTACATTTCATATGATACAATGTGAATATGAGAGAATGATACTTATTAGGCCAGGAACAGTAGTTGGCCCTAATAATGGAAGACCCCAAAGTACACTCTCTATGCAGAGAGTAACAATAGCGACTGGAATCACAAGGGACAGGTGTAGCCAGGATAGAACTGGCTACAAGGCACCATAGGTAGGTGGCTACCAGCGATATAGAGAACGCCCACCGGAGACTGCAAGGTTTTCGTGACCCAGAGCACAGCACCAGATGGTGCAGTGTAATGCCAACTTCAGACAGCAATGGATAATGGCCCAAGTGCACGGCACCGTAAGGAACAACGTACGCCAAACTGAGACTACCGTATATGGATGCAAGTGCCCAGCACCGCCCCACAAGGGGTTAACGAACACTCCGGTCTGCAACAACTGCAGATGTGGATATAGCCTGAGGCGCCCAACAGTAACCCAACCTCAGGGACAGCAGTAACAGACCAAGCGATCGTGGTGCAAACGGTAATACTACTGGAATGGAGCAACAGGCACTATGAGAGAGCGGGTCACGGATAGGACTATCTGCACAGAACCGAGGCAACCGGAGGTCTGTTACAGACCATAGAGAGCGTGAGCAATTTGGGCAACACAGCAGGAGCCGGACGTCTTGCAAGCAGGATCAGTACAGGAACAGGAACTTCAGCCAAGACGGGTCGGTACACAGAGCAGGAATGTCAGCCAATCCGAGTCGGTACACAGAGCAGGAACATCAGCCAAGCCGGGTCGGTACACAGAGCAGGATCATCAGTCAAGCCGGGTCGGTACACGGAGCAGGAACGTTAGCCAAGCCGGGTCAATATACAGAGCAGGAACGTCAGCCAATCCGGGTCAGTACACAGAGCAGGAACGGTAAACGGGCAGAATAGTCAGGCAGTCCGGGTCATACACTGGTATCATACGAGAGTAACGGAACAAGCGCTAGGCAACGGAAACACCACGAAAGGGCAGCACATAAGTGAAATCCCAGGGTATTTAAAGCCTATCACTGGGAGGTGCAAAGACAGCGGAGCCAATAAAAGATCTCAGGAAGTAAACATGTCAAAATGTTGCCCGTATATTCTCCAGGGCATTTTCCAATAAAACAGGGGACATCACTTTGGAGCTGCTGGTGAGCTCTTCCCTACTCACCACAGCAGGGGGTTCACAGGGGCTTATGGGCTCTCTCCTACCCGTCAGTTGGGGCATAATATTGCTGCTGGTGGGGACCTGCGTCTCGTCCACCGCAGCTGGGAAAACAGGGGAAGGGGCAACATGCCTATCAGGGGAGACGTTTGTCCCATCCCCTGATGCAGACACATCTTCTTGGCTGAACAAGAATGCATTCCCACTCCTCAGATCCAGAAAAGCATAATCCAAGGGCAAAGGGGTATCAGGGAGGACCATTGTCCCACTCCCTGATGTAGGGGCAACACAAGGGTCACTGGTGAGGAGTGCATTCCCACTCACCAGAGTGGAGTGAACAGGGGTAACACAATTCTGGTCCTCAAAGTCGCTGAAGTCCTCCTCAGATGCGTTACCTCCCCATTCTTTTTCCTCTTTTTGAAATTCCCGGACCTCTTAAATTAACCCAGCATATAGTTGCTCCAGGTCCCATTCACATCCTGCCAGGATGTCCAAATTTCCCTGGCAGTCCGCAGGAATGTATCCCCCAAAATGGTCCTCTCTCTTGTCCCGGATATCCCAGTATCTGCTGGAATCAGGGAACCCAAAAGTAGAGTCCATGTGGTAGGCGTTCCATACCAGCCCTTGGATGTCTCATTGCAAGCGGGCTGGGCAACAGTCGAAAAGGCCCTCAGATCCATATTCCTGGTCCAGGTATTTAACAGAGTCCTAGTACTCCTCCTGTACTCTGAGCTCCTCTGTAATGCATGCATCCAACTCTGGAGCAAAGACGGATGGTGCTGTAGCGGTCCTCGTATGCTCCCAGAGTGTCTGCCAGCACTGCTTCATCCGCCATGTCTCACTCGATGCACCCGATGAACGAAGGAGAAATCACACCGCTGCCACCAGTGTAACGGAAGCTAAAAAGGGTCTGTGTCGCCTTCCGCCATCGTCCCCGGGTCTCTCCTTATCAATGCTGGACTGGTGACATCCGTTGGTCGACTCAAAGTGGCATTGAACCCCTGAGTAGCCGACACTACGTTGAAGGATGCGGATCAAGGAGGGGTCGATAGGCTCTCGAACAGTCGAGCTTTGCAGAACCAGAACACCGGGCAGTAGAGAGTGAGGCCTCTACTCCCGGGCTACGATAAACAGGGAAAGTGTTGCAGGAACAAAGGGTAGCGGTTGCCAAGCCGTTTGAGCACTCTGTAGCTCGAATATAAGGTTTTCCTGGAACTGGAAACAGCAAGGCAGAGTCCACATTGCCGCTTGACAGCATCCAAAGTTGGGTAGCAGGATAATCGCAGCAGACGGTCGAATGATGCAGGAACCTGGGCTCAGATGGGCATCAGAGTGGCCGCTTTAATACCATAAGAACACACAAGACTCCAGGACTCTGGTTCACTCCAAAACATAACTCTCTTTATTGGTAAAGACCACAGATATTTATACACAAATCTTACATTGAAACTTATGGGGAAACCAGATACAATAGGGTGTGATCCAATCACAATACATCAGACACAGGCCAGCAACAGATGGTCTTAACAGATACAATAACTCAGACAGGATTACATTTCAGATACAAAAGGGTTTGATGAACAAAGACTTGAGGGCTTGAACTAATTACCACACGGCAGGGGGTCTGACAGCAGTTCACAATGGCTTAATTAACACCCAGCATGAGGTCTTGCACCTGTACACGTAGTCACTGGCTTAAGGAAATGCAATACACATTGGACTAATTAACCCCTCACTGCCTATTCCCTTGGAAGCAAGCCACCAGTCTACCACAGGGCAGTTGTAATACAGTCCATTTCCTCATTCACATAACGCGTATACAATGTATTTTTAGTGCACACCCAGGGAAAAATGTCCACAGTTTTTGGTTAAACAGTCCTAGGGCCAGACAAGGGAGCAAGTAACGGGTAGGATCCATTACAACCTTGTTAGAAGGAATCACAGACATGATTGTGATCAATAAGTGAATTTTATTTAGGGGAAAATATGACATATGGGACTTTTTTATTTTTTAGGGGGTTTGGAAGAACGTGCAGATGTGGATGCCCTCAGTGACTGGCTGGTGACTCTTGTGATTCTTGGGGTTGTTGTGGGTGTCACATTTGAGGGGGAGGTTGATGCAGTTGACTACTCAGTTGACTGTTGAGCTCACTTCAACAGAAGCCTCTGGATTCTATTTACTCATGCATTTCCATCAGCATCTGCCCAAAAAAGTCACTGAGTTCACGCCGAAAATGGCATATCTCCTTGTGTAGAAAGGCTTGCTGTGATTCAGTTCTGCTGACAGTGGCTGCAGTTCTGTCCATGTTGTGAAGACGCCTCCTGGAGAAGCACATGGTCTCCCACAAGAGCATCCTCTGGATGTGGATGTATTCCTCATCCATCCTGCTGGTTAAGGTCCCTGTAGCATGTAATGTTGGCGTGGATTGTGCACATTGAAGTGTCGCTGATGCCTCTCCTCCTTGCTCTCTGTCTGTCCCAATGGTTGCCTCATGGTCAGAGTGTGTCTCCCCTGATACTGCAGCTGATGGTGATGCAAACATGAGGACAGGTGTGAGGGGGCCAGCATTTGATACATTAGAGGGTGAGCATTGTGCCACTCCCACATACACATACATCTGTGGTCTCCTCACTGACTGTTGATTCTTGTTCCCCAGTTTCAGTCTGTGCTGGTGCTGAGAATTTGTTGAGTGGTTCCAGTCTCTGTGGCTGATCTATGAGTCCAAGGTGTTGGTAGTCAAGTGGCCGTGGGTCATACTGTGGCCACTGGGATCTGTTCATTTCCATCTTGTTTGTGGCTGAAGGCTGGTCTCTTGCTGGGGTTGCATTCATCTGTGTGGCTGTGATCATGGTGTTGAGCCATAAGATGAATATTGTGGGGTGCTCACCATGCTGGGCATCCAGTGGCATCCCACTGGTGGTGGGGGGGCATCCAGTACTGTAATGTTGTTTGTGGCATCCACCTCTGTTTCATCCACTCTTGGGCTGTTGTTGGTGGCACACATCCAGCTGGTGCCCTATGTTAGCTCATCAGGGGCTGTGTCACTGGCTGTCTGACTTTGCTGTTCCTCCTGCTCGCTTTCCTCCTGCATGAAAACAGGCTTGGATGCTGTGTGGGGGACTAATATTGTGAGATTTGTAACCTGAGCGATGACAAGAGGCATGCAGGATGATGACAGTAAATTGTGAGGACTTGATTGACAGAATGGTATCCCATGCACTGCTTTGCAATACCATCCTTGCACTCATTGATTGAACATCTTGACAAGATCCGGTAAATTGATGAAAGTGACATATAGTGGTTGAGATTTGATTATCATATGTATCCTGAACAATGGAGATGGCAAGGAGATATGAATACATGTTGTGTACATATTATGTGATATGGAGAACCCATCTATTTGATGCAACCGTAGCTCCATGGATATTGTGAGTACCATTCACATTAATCCCAGTCATGAATCATGATTGTTAAGACGTGTGTGTTGTGGTTCCCTAATGCTCTGGTTTGGCAGTGCTGCTAACCCGTGTTTCTTCCAGCATCACATTTTGGATGTGTGTTTGTTCAGATTCTCCTTGTGGATGAAATATGTGTCCTCCAGCTGCTTGTGTTGCTATGTTCCCCACGACATTGTGTGTGTGGGGGGTAGCTTTGTCTTTGTGTGGTGGTGTCATTGTTTCAACTTAGTTGTCATGGTTGTGTGAACGGAGCACATGGGGGCCATGAGGTTATTGCTCATGCGGCCTGTGTGTTAAACATGCAATTGGTTTGTGTTAGTTGAACTGTCATGTGTGTGCTGACCCCTGTAGACTGTTCAACATAACCCTGGTGTTGTGTGTGCAGCCTCTGTTAGTCCTTTTAGTGCCAGAGGGGTACCCAACTCATTGAAGAGCAATGCGTTGTGTATCAGTTTAGCACTCAAAGGGTTAAGTGCTAATTACCCTGTGGCTACATTTGTAACTTTTTTCAAGAACATAACAAAATGTTTGTATTACAATGTGATGGCAATCATTGTTTGTATGAGGTAAGTATGTTTGATCAACACCACCTACGGGGTTAAACTTGTACGTGTGCATGATATGACCTGCTTACCCCATCACATTTCACTTTCGGATCTACAACATTTTCTATTTGTCTTAAGCCTATCAGCACTGGATTGATCAAGTTGGGCAGCTCAAGGATGCCACTGTGTTGTGCCATGCTAGCTAAGACACTTTTGTGGTGGACAGTTACAGACATATTGATACTGAGAGTCTAGAGGGTGCTGTCATCTCTGGTGTCACAGCCACCTTGGACCCCCTCAACAGCAGTCAATGAGATGTTGTTTCAGAGCATATCCTCCCAGGCACTGAAGTTGATGTTCAGAGCTGGACCACCTCCAGTGCCTCTTGCATTCAGGACCAGGTCTCCCATCTTGTTCTTAACTTTGCGCTTGCAGTCTGTCCAGCACTTCTTGATGGAGTCAGTGGTGAGCTTACACTTGGGCACTGTGTTGACTGTGTGGAGGACCTGACACCAGGCCAGCTTCTTCCTAGCACCAATCCCAGTGGCCTTTTCAGTGGTTATGAGTATGTGCTCCCTGTCCAGGATGCTCTGCAACAGGGCCATGTTCTCCTCATGGAAGTGCATTGGGCCCAGTAGTCTGTCCTCCTCCAAACCAGTCTGGGACATATCTGAACTGTAGGAAACGAAAAAATGACCCTGCGCTCTTCCAAGCCAGAATATATACATGTGCCCTGTCAAGTGCATTAATAATAACTATATTAATAAATATGAGGATTTTGTCCATCCAATGGCCATGAGATGTTAAGCTCACCAACCTCGCCAAGGTACCTCAAATCTGGCAAGTACCTACTCTATCATACCTTTGTACCCTATCTAATTTAAACAAAAAATAAAACATTTTTTCAAATAAAATATTTTTTCAATAATTTGATAAAGAGGCTGTTCAGATGTTATGAGGAAACACGTCATAAAAATTGGCATTATGTATGCAATTAAAAACAATGGGACAAACAAACATTACATTAAAAAAGGTGTGAGAGGAAACTTACTTGAAATGAAACTCTTATGGCCTGCAGGAAGTGGTAACTGACCAAAGAGGACTAAGATTTAATGTTGAGCGAGCACCCCGATGCTCGGGTGCTCGGGTGCTCTGACCGAGCACCCCCTGATGCTCGAGTGCTCGGCCGAGCACCCGAGCCCCATTCAAATGAATGGGAGCACTCGAGCATTAAACCAGGCACCCCCTGCTCTGATGAGCGGAGGGTGCCTGGTCAATGTCCCCCTTCATCTCCGCTATGCCCCTCTTCCACAATGTCCCCCTTCATCTCCTATGCCATAGCGGAGATGAAGGGGGACATTGTGGAAGAGGGGCATAGCGGAGATGAAGGGGGACATTGTGGAAGAGGGGCATAGACTCTATGCCCCTCTTCCACAATGTCCCCCTTCATCTCCGCTATGCCCCTCTTCCACAATGTCCCCCTTCATCTCCTCTATGGCATAGGAGATGAAGGGGGACATTGTGGAAGAGGGGCATAGCGGAGATGAAGGGGCACATTGTGGAAGACGGGCATAGCGGAGATGAAGGGGGACATTGTGGAAGAGGGGCATAGAGTCTATGCCCCTCTTCCATAATGTCCCCCTTCATCTCCGCAATGCCCCCTTCATCTCCGCAATGCCCCCGTACCTCCATTCCCTGGTGGTCCAGCGGAGCGTCTTCGGATCTGTGCCTCTTCCGGCACAGATCCTCTTCACCCGAGCATGTCGGGCGAGCACATGGCGGTACTCGTACGAGTACCGCCATGTGCAGAGCAGAGCGATGCTCGAGCCGATCCGAGCATCGGCCGAGCACGCTCGCTCAACACTACTAAGATTCCTTGCATCCCATTTATAGGTCAGAACATACCACCCCCGCAGGCCACATATGAAATAACAATTGTAACTGGCAAGGCAAATAGGCATGAGAGCCAAACACCCATGCCTTTAAAGACCTTTAAAGAAAACAAAATTGTGAAATTACTATTGTGAATGTACTAGTGATGTGATTTAAGTGGAGAAGCAGCTAAAATGAGCAGAGGGAATATGTGAAGACAAAAAAAAAAAAGAATATAAAACTCAAAGCGCTAACTCTTATAATATATACATAAAAATAATTTTTTCAAAAGTGATAATTGAATGACTGGCATCTGGATAGCAGCAAGGGACAAGGGGGCTCCCCAGAAACCCCAAACATTGGGTTTATATTCTTTTTTTTTGTCTGAACTGTAGGAGTCAGTTTGGTTGTCAGGTCCTGCATGCACTGCCAGTTCCTCTCTAGTTCCCTCTGGCATGTCTGTCCCTAGCCATGTGTACCTGACTGTTGTTGGGTACCCCTCCTCCCACCTGGTCTCCCTCTTCCCCTGAACTGGTATCCCCTGCTCCATTTCCTCCTCTCCTGTGCCTCTCCCTATCCCTTCTTCCTCCACTCCTCTCCCTGCTATTTCACTACCACTGTCCTAGCTCCCTCACACAGCCACTCACACCTAGTCACTCACTCACAATCACTCTCTTGCACTCACTCAATCACACTGTTTGAAATAAAGATGTGTTGTGTGTCCAAAATAAAAGGTGTGTGTGTTTGTGTGTGTATGCAAATCTATCCACTCCCCACTCCAAGTCTACCTGTCTCCAGTGTATGCTTTCTCTGTTGCTAAGTCTATCTTATCTTCCTGGACTCTGTGCTGTATCTTTAAGCACTTCCAAACATAGGCAGTGTGTATCAATTATTCTTTTTTTTTAATTCATTTGAATGTACTTGTTACTTTGGTACGTTGTGATTGGCTGTGATTTTGAAAGTAGAACATTAGCTTATTTACTTTGAAGTTGATGTATCTGGCTTTGTTTAGCGACTGAAATGTAAGCACAGTGAGGTAAAAAAAAAAAGGTTTAACACATGTTATCAGGCTATGTGTATTCGTTTGGCCTATGCTAGTTGACTATTCTGGTAGTCGGCTTATTGCATAGCTGTGTTACCCAGACATAACTAATGTTCAGTAATTGTTTTTGCCTTACTGACTGTTTTAACGTGCTTTATTGGATCGAGCCCTTAACCCCTTAACTATGCATGACATACATGTACGTCATGGAATTCCGGGCTCCCTGCGTGGCTGCACGCCGTTCGGGGAGTCCAGAATCGAATGGTAAAAAAAATGCTCCGTGGTCCTTAAGTGACCGCACCATGCGTGCTTGGCTGGTCCTTAAGGGGTTAATGAGTTATTATGAAATTATGTTAATTTTTTACTCTGCTATTTTTAATCTTCACTCTATACTATCTGCATTTGGCTGTTTTTTTGAAAGGTTAGTTGCTTGCTTTAATTAGTTAGGCTTATTACATCCTGTCTCTACCCATATTTCTATTAACATTTTATGTGATAGTTAAGTTATCATGATTTGGAAATATCACATTATATGTGAAAGCTGCAAATTGCTAATTAGTAATACTCTCTAGTGGGCCATGATAATTATTTATGAAAATTCAGTTTCTACAAAAACCAAATGCTTTGTAGTATAACCATTTGGACCTTATTTTGTTATTCCAAAACAATTTATTTAATTCCAAACATACAGATGTTTTCTATTGGAATTACACATCAAAAGGAAGGCTGCAGTTAAATAATAGATATAAATCTTGAGAGTGGTATATAAAACGTCCTCATCAAATGAGACAAGGTTGAATTTTAAGCCTCCTAATATTCAAAAGGGCATCATAAAAGAGCTTCTGAAGAAGCTGTAAAACCTTTTTGTTGTAATAGATCAAACATGACCTCTATTTCACATCTTATTCAACTTGAAAGATCAAACAAATAATTATCTTAAATATGAATATATTATGTGTAAATAGTATCAGTATTTTGGGACTTGCTGATTAACTATTGAACTCAGCTATTGTGTATTTTTACATTTGTTATTGTGGTTTTACATAATATAAATATAAATTTAATAAGTGATGAAAAATAGCCACAAGATTCTGATCTGCATATAAGCACTGGATTACATTATAGATCAGTGATTCTCAACCCATGCCCTAAGTGGTCACTAAAAGGCCAGGATTTGATGATTTCCTTGATAGAGCACAGGTGAGTTAATCAGTTTGAATGTGTCTGTGATCAATACACCTGTAGGAAATTCCTAAGTCCTGGCCTATAAGTTGGCCCTGAGGGCATGGTTGAGAACCTCTGGTATGGTTCTTCTTCACAGTAATGACTCATTGACAGTACTTACCCTTTTAATAACAATTAAGGAATACAAACACCTCCCAATAATAACATCCAACCCAGTGAACCCTGAAAAGGGCATCCAAATGTCCTCAATGGTGTAGATTGTTTCAACAAATGTAATCTTTAAAGGGATAGTAATACTTCATTTTAACTTTATTTTATTTTGTAGATGTGAATCTGTTTGTATGACCAGACAGATAACAGAAGGGGACAGTCTTCTTTGTATTAAAACAATGAAAGCCCTTCCCCCCTTGACAAGTTTTTCAGCTTTTTCCCTTATCTTAATTGAAGATTGTCCCTCTCTGCAGTCTACCTGGGCACTACCCTTCTGATGTGGTTGAACAGGGGGGGGGATACTTTGTTTGTGAATATCTCTTAAACCATAAATGTTTGAGAGATAAGACTTATATCATTCTTCATGTTTTTTTAATGCCTACAAAATAAAATAAAGTTAAAACGAAGTATTACTATCCCATTAACTAGGACAGATATCATGCCCATGCTTTTTGTTATAGGACTCAAACCTCCTCCCACTGAAGTCTTCTTTGAAATTAATTAAGCCTTCAATAGTAGGTGGGTATGATCCTGTAACAAAGAATCATGCCTGCCTCTGCAGCTCATGACTGATTTAAATTCCTAATTAAAGATTTCTTCTGGAAAACCAGCCCACGCATACGTAATTCAGTGGTCACAGGGATTTTTTATCCAGATTAAGTTATCTGAATTTATTAGTAAAGGGTTATAGTGTTATTTAAAAAAAATAAAATCAGGTCACCTTATTGCACACAATCTGCAATATAACTGCTAGTTAGTTCAATGGACGTTCCAGTGTAATCTTGATGTGATAAATGAAATTAGCTATGATGAATCTATCCAGTGAGCCATGTTTGCTTTATTGCTTATACAACATTCTATTTATGCCTGTGATTGAACAAAACCTGTGTTCTCAGTTTATTAACCACAATCACTGCAAAATGTGCATCTGCTATGCAAATTTCTTTTTTTAGAGATGATTTTTATTGCACCAGTTTTTCCTGTATGATATCAAAGACAAACTACTAATCATAAAACTCTTCCTTTTTTATGTACTGTAGCACATTATACATACTGTACAATGTTATACACCATATACTGTACATTGGTTATTAAAATGTTAAAGAACAGATCGATTTTTATATTTCACTTCTTATTTTTTACTGTAGGATCAATAACAAACCTGAGAACCTTCAAAATGGACTTTTTAAATATCAACCTTTAAAATTACTCATAACATAGATTCTATGGCCCATATTTATAAAAGCACACTGACGTTATTCTACAGTAAACCAACTGCACTATAGGGGACAAATAAAAAGTCCTAAATTCCCATGCACTTGATTAGAGTGTTGTAACCCTTTGAATTCTAGAGAGGACCCCTAGCATTGAATGGGGGCTATGAACTAAGGTGTGATAAGATGAGATATCTTCTCCAGTCATATCATTTCTACAGTTCCTATATTCATGTATGGAACCTCTGCACTAAGATCTCTCTGCCTTCAGACATCTTCATGCAAAGGCTCTATAGAATAACATGGGGATTGGGAGAAATTATATCACTGGAGAAGTTATCACCACTTTATCACACATTAGTGTATCTCCTCAAATGAATTAAAACCCCAGTTTAATTTAACAGGAGTTTTTAGTTACCCCTGTTATGCAGTTGGTATACTCCAGAATAACTCCAGTTAGCTTTTATAAATATGGGCCTATGTGCTCTGTTCAGTCCACAAGGAACCTTTAATATGCTACAACTTACAGTTCTCACTGTTTCATCACACACAAGACACTATCTGCCATTATGGTAAAATGTCTCCAACTAAAAGACTAAATAATCAGTTATTTGGTAGTTCTGTGCTGGGTAACACTGGACTCTACTCAGCCTGGGATTTTGGCCCTTCAACCTGATTTCTGTCCTTAACATTTGGGTCAAAACCCTAAAAGCAATGCTTTGGAGATCTCCCTAAAAGGGATACAAGCCATATTTAAATCAATAGGAATGTTTGTTAATTCTCTATGGTACATAGTTTTGCTCTTCAATTGCTCTACTTTTCTTAGTACAACAGTTCCAAATCATCATTTTTTTCTTATTCATATCTTAATACCCCTCTCTATATTTATTATTGTTAAAAGAACACTCTTCAATGGCAGAATCTCACTCAGCGAGAAATTCTGCCTCATCAAGGTTAAAAGATGGTTTTGAAATCTGTAACGCCTTGGAATAATTTGTTGCTTTTATAATTTTCCAAAGATATCAAGTCACACTAGTCCTTGCTTTCGGAATCTTTAAGTAAGCCAGTAAGATCTCCTCTTGTCCAGTTCAATACCATATAAATCTAAGTACCTCCTCTTATTATGATTGAATTGTGACATGTTCATTCAGTGCTACTACAAACCTAAAATACAAGACAAATATAAACGCATACACTAAAGACAAGAGCAATGAAACACCCACCAGTTATCAAATATTCTTGAAGTAAGAACACACATATAGCGAGCAATACAAATGAAAGTCAAGTCATTCGAAATCACAGTTTGCTCCTTTCTCTCTCTCTCCCCCAATCACAAGCACAGATGCATTGTATGGTATCTCTTAGTTTTTTAAATCACTTTTTTTTTGGGGGGGTTAATGCTCACCCACACTCAGCAAACAATTGGCAGTGTCTCCCCAATATTCCTATAATACCTCCACAAACAGCTTGATTTTTGTTTGTGTTTGTTTTTTGTCACCAGAAATGACGGTATTTTCCTTTCTCTCTCACTCCCAGACACAGACGGACAATCTGCTGGAAGCTGAAACTCCTTTTTTCTAGCACCATGACAATACTCGCAGTGTTGGAGGGAAATTTAGTTTTACCATTGACTTCAGTTCCATACATAGGCAAAAAAGTGGAAAATCTGCACTTCTTGTGAAAAATTTCCAGGGGGTCTGAAAGTACCATTTTCACCAATATTGCTCTTGAGGCAGGAAGGTTTCACCCAACCATAACCCCTTGATGGTCCTGGCACGTCATGGGTAGGTGAGCCATTAGGTAGGATGACCAGATTTCACCTTTAACCGAGGACACATAAGAAATAGCCATTTTGCAGTACTTCACTGAAATCAAAGCAGTCCTGCAGTATGTATTTCTCCTATGTGTCCCCGGTTAAAGGTGAGGTCTGGTCAGCCTAGAGATTCATGACGTGCCAGGACCGTCATGGAATTCAGGGCTCCCCACGCGGCTGCACGCTATTTGCGGAGCGGAAATAAAAACAAATGGTTCGTGGTACTTAAATGCCAGTCAAATGTGCGATCGGCTAATGCAACACATTGAATTAATGAGGGTAAAAATTCATTGATTTTAAAATACTGTTCATGAAGAATTAGATGTTTCACTACACCAGACCTACAATATTCTCACTTCTAAGTATAGATATGTGAAATTGGCTTAATTCAGGATCAACTGAATCATTCTTCATCTCAAGCTACCTTCTTTTTATACACATAGTTAAATGTGGTGGAGGAAAAGGTAATACAATTACTAAGCAGCTAAGAAAGCAGAATACCAGATGCACTTCCCTGTGGCATTGTTTCATATCTATCATGCATTTTTCAATGAGCAAGTTTATTATCCCATGTACTGTGTGGACTTCCAAATGATACACAAGTAAACGCAATACAAAATGAAAATGTGTTCAGGAAGATAAAACATTATAATTTTGGAACAAACCAAATGCACCTAAGGGGACAAATACCCCAAAAGTTTTACATGGGGTATTTAACCACTTGAATGCTAAATAGGTCTCCAAAGCATTGGTCTTCATTTAATTAGAGACTTCTGTAGCATTCATATATTTAAAAGGCCCTTTTAAATCAGTGGGATTATCAGAGATTTTTATTCATCCTTTCTGGTGCATTTGGTTTGCCCCATTTACCCATTTATCATTCTTAAAGGGGATCTCTCACTACTTTAAGGCAAGAGCAGTGTGTACGGAAGTAGGGTGCAGGGCACTCTGTAAGCAATAGTTTTAGCCTTTTTAAAAAATAAATAAATAACATTTTCAATATTTTCACTATGTACTGTACCTAATAACTTTTATAGGGGGGAGAGATCCCCTTTGATATAGCCTTAAGTATGCTACTCTATCCTATTTACAAAAGTGATAAACACACACATGTATTGCATTTTTGAATGAGCATATTTCATATTTATAGTCTAACTGGAAAAAATCGAAAACTATGTGCATGGGTTTTTGTATATTTATGGGATGGGTTCTTATCCTCATGCATAAATGAACATGGTAAAACTTAGAACTGCACATTGATAAATAAAATATTATTTCTTGCATATTTACAATGTTTCTTTTAGTAAATGCACCAAAAAATCTGTCCCTATGCCATTCTTTGAAACCAAATTAAGCCTCAATTCAATTGTGTCCAGTTAAACCGCAGTTAAGGCAAAAACAATCATTAGCCAAATATGATTTACGTAGTATTCAGTTTTCCATCTTCCATAATGGATAACTAGCATAGGCCTAAAAATTTCACATACATTCGAAACATGAGTAGCATTTTTTTTCTGACCTCACAGTGCAGAAAAACAGTCAATAATTATGTATGATACATCCACATTAAAGGAGAAACCTAACTATTGATATAGTGATGTTGATCGTTGTCAAGACAAGTTCATACTCACACCAATCACAACACACCATAGTATCACACACATATAAATGCACATATATATATATATATATATATATATATATATATATATACCTCAAAATAACTGACATAACTTGTCTGTATTTCAAGTTTTTGCGAGCTAGAGCACAGGACCCAGAAGCGGAGGATAGTGATAAAGCGAGAAAGAGGACCATACATTGGAGTGAGGTAGAAGGAGTTGGGAGTGGAGAGAGAGCTGGTACACCTATAGCGCCACATAATACACATTTGCACATTTGCTCTACATGAATACAAACACACATACACACTCATAGCTTTTTTGTTTATAACACATAACACACATTTCTCTTTTATTTTTAACAGTGATACAGTGAATGCAGTGACAGAGTGAGTGTGATCGAGCGTGTCTGTGAGGGCCTGTGTGAGTGCCTGGGTGTGAGTGAGTGAGAGATGGCAGGGAGAGGAGAGCTTGCCATAGGGATGGGGAAAGGTGCAGCAGAGGAGGAAGCCTAGCAGGGCATCCCTGGTAAGCGTAGGAGTAAGAGGCAGATCAGCTTGGTGAAGGGGTACACAGAGGACAGGGACAGAACTGCCAATGGGAAGAGAGGTATTTTTCAGGAAATACTCCACACAGCCAGGAACTGTGTAGACAGAGCCTGAAAGCCACAGTTCAAACATGTCTCAGAGTGTTGTTGATGATGATTTGCTGTGGGACCCCAAATCCACATGCAAGGAGAACAGGGTCCTCATACAAAGCATAATGGAGAGAGTAAACATTCTGTACTCAAAGGATCAAGTCAGCGGTTTGGGTGCAAAGAAGAAGGCAGCCTGGAGACAGGTCCTAAGCAGGGTCAGCTCTGTCTCCAGCTGCAGCTGGGCCATCGAGTCCATAAAAAAGTGGTAGTGTGATTGCAATCCTTTTGTCAAGAACAAGATAGGTGAAGTGGCCATGCACACTAGAGGCACTGGAGGATGGCCCTCTCTTGACATCACCTTCAACCCCTGGGAGAAGATGCTATGCCAGAATCTGTCAGTGATGGCTGTTGAGGGGATCCCAGGAGTGAGTTTCACTGGAGATGACAGGACCCTTCCGACTACCTGTAAGTGCATCAATCCATAACTACACACCACATAAATCCTCATACATAGTATGGCCCAACACTGGCAGCTAAATACATGGCAAGCATTCCTTCCCACAAGTTAAACACAGCTCTGAGAGGCTTCAAACAAGGATAGAATACTGGACAAACCCAGCAGATATGGGAAGGTATAAGCAGGATAAATCCTGTCCAAGTCCTCATTTAACACCCTCATTGCTGTGTTGATCAACTATACTCACTGTGTTCAATCAATGCCCACCATCATGTTTCATACAAATAACTTATGTTTATCACAATTTCAAACATGGAACAACAGAGATGTCAGCACCTAACCCCTTGAATGTTAAAGGGATAACCAACACATTGATCGACAATGCATTGGCTACCCCTCTGGCACTCAAAAGGTTGACAGAGGATGAACATAGTACAATAGGGTTACACTGCACAGGTCCACAGGGGTCAGCTCATGTATCACACTTCAACGGATACAAATGGATTGCATGTACAACACATAGGCCTCAACAGAAAACACATTAGGGTCTCAGAACTCTTCAATATACCATTGCCAAAACAATGACAAACAAGTAGAAACAATGTCAGCAACACAAAATGGGCAAAACAAGCACAGAAACAAACATAGACGTTGTAAATTAAAAAACATGGAAACAGTGACCAGTGTCAAATAGCAAACAAATCCCTGACTTGCATAAAAAGGGGTATTGAAGCAAAAGTGGATAACATCATTTTGACATTGTACGAATCATTGCTAAGACCTCACCTTTAATATGCAGTGCAGTTTTGGGCACCAGTTCTGAACACAGATATTCTATAACTGGAGAGAGTACAGCGAAAAGCAACAATATTAATTAAAGGAATGGAGGACTTGACGTATGAGAAATGACTAGAAAAAGTTGTTTTATTTACGCTACAAAAAAGATGACTACGAGGTGATCTTATCACATTTACAAGGATCTCTGGTGAGCTATTCATTCTAAAAACTGAGCAAATAACTAGGGGCGACCCCTTGATATTAGAGAAAAGGAGGTTTCATCTTCAGCAGAGAAAAGGGTTTTTTTACAGTGATGTCTGTTAAATTATGGAATTCCTTGCCAAATTATGTGGTTATGGCAGATACAATAGATACATTTAAGAGCATATTAGATATATTTCTTTCATAAAGGGAACATACAGTGTTATACTGTGTAATATTAGGCAAACATTCTGATAGAAATAGGAAGTTCTGATTTCTGAGTTCTGAATTATTTGGCAGAAAGCTATATAATTCTCATGTCTCTAGTTTATGAGGGAAGGTTTGAACTTGATAGACGTATGTCTTTTTTCAACCTAATTTACTATGTTACTATGTTACTGAGGAACACAGCAACACAAGCAGCTGGAGGACACATCTAACACACTCCAGGAGAACCACAACAAACACACATCCATAATGGCATGCTTGAGCCTTGGGTATCACATGTAAAAAAACAGAAGCATGGAGAAGCCACTAGTCTGGTCAAATGATTACACCATACAGGCAAAACATGGAGGTCACTCAATGAGGTGTGATGAACAGTTGATAAGGTGGAGATGACTTCTCTAGTGATATCACTTCTCCAGTTCCTATGTTTTCCTATGGAGCCCATGCACATATATATTTCAAACTAGACAATCTCAGGGCTTCGTAGAATAACATAGGAACTGGAGAAGTGAGATCACTGAAGAGGTTATCTCCACTTCAGCACCTCTTCATCACACCTTAATGAATCTCCTCCATCATATCCATGCATCAATATATGTCAAACTCTATTCATGGTCACTGTTTAATCAATAGACCCCTGTTTTAGGGACATGCCTTCATGAGTTTAACGGATACATAACTCCTAATTATATAGCTACATGGAGAAATGGCTAATCCAACAGCAACATCAACAGACATAGTTGGATTAGAGATGGGCTTCCTTTAATATAATACTTAAAGCATCAACATGTTTGTATTGTAACAAAATACACAGAAGCCATCTACAAGAGCACAGGAGGTACATTTCATATAACAACTGGCTACTGAGGAAACAAATTTCAGCTGCTCATAGATTCTTCAAAAGGAATTTGAACTCTGAAGAAGAGCAGTATTACTGTAGATTTTTTTCCACTTATATCTTAGGCAACACCTACACATATACTTGAGCATTTTTCTAATACATGAAAGGTTTTTCAGAGCTTGCTAACAACTTTAGGTTTCACATTGAATAAACACAAACACTTGGGAAAAGCAAGAGGTGAGCTTCATGGACATGGAATCAACGTGTCACCTGCACATTCCTCTGTTCCATGATAGGTCATTCCATAGATGCCTGTAGGAAGGGATGACAGGATTTGAAACTTTCAGTCATGCATACAATGAATCATCATTATAACATTAACCTTGTGCTTTCTGGAGAAATAGACTATCAATTGCTTTGCAATGTGTTGTCTACCCCTCTGGAACATATAAGGTTTTTATCAAGGGGATGCCAAGCAGCCAAATGTATGTGTGACAGGGACCTTGAAGCAATACATCATTAGAATGTGAACCAAGCCCCATGAAACAGAGGTTGTTGTTGTGGCATTGTGGACTGGAAAGATCCACTTGCCATGAAATGGATGGCACACATCAGCTTCTGCAATCTGGATAGGACTCGGTTGGAGCTGTAATTGGGGTCAGTGTCATATCTGATCACCTCATATAGGTCGATGATTCTTTGCAATGTCAACCTGTAGAAGTCTCTGACTTCTGGGCCCATCATTCCAAGGAGCACAACACCTGGGTCTTGGTGGTCATCTGTTGTCCCTGTGCTACTACACAGTGGCAGCTGTGTGAGCTGTGGGACATCCTTTTGTGGCAGCTAGGGTGCTGCTGCCAGGTATTGCTCTCCAGGTGGGGATAGGATTCTGTGTGGCTCTGCAGCTGGAACATCGTCACTTGCAACAGGTAAAGGCTGCTCAGCAGGTGTGCTTTGGGGTTGATGGTGATCTCTAGCCCTAGCATGCCAATGTCTTCACAGTAATAGGTATGCATATGGCAATAATCTCTCTCTCTCTCTGTCTGTCTGTCTGAGTGGTCTCACTGTAAACACACCACTCAGAGGATGATGAGATGTCCCTTTAAGACAGTGGTGGGGTGTTGTCCAGGTACATTCATGAAGTAGGGAATGTTGCCTAAGTGTTCAGCTGTGTTTTGTTTGTGTGATTAGTTGTACTTTCTGTATACCTGTCAGGTGTGCGTGTGACATTATCAGGAGCATATTGTGCTCCATTGGCTGTTGATGTTGCACAAGTGACCTTGGGTTGCTTTGGGCTTGACAGATGTGCATTTTTTATGTGTACCTATGAGTTGTTGAGTGTTAACCCCTGTTGTTCCAGGGTATAGTGTGTGGGATTGTGTTGTGTTGCTTTTTGTAGCCCTTGTTCCTGGGGTGTTGATACTTTTTTGTTGTTTGTAAGGCATGGCCATTGTTCATGTGTTTGATTGACTCTGCATGGGGCTAATTTAGCCATTTCTGGACTTGTGCTATGTGTTATGTGAACTGCTGTTCATCTGCTTTATTTTGTCCTATGGTGGTTTTTACGATCCTTTGTGTTGTGTACAGCCAGAAACTGGGTCTGGATTTTTATCTGTTAAATGTTTCAATTTATTGTCCATTAGCACTACCGCACACAATTGAATGGCTCTGGGGATAGCTGTTCCTTTGTCCTCAATGGGCGATATATTATCATCTCTTGGGATTTTAAAACTACCCTTAGCTGTTGTTAAGACGTATAATTGAATCGCTTACCGTGCTTATAAAACTGCCGTCAGCTGTTTTTTTTTTTTGCCATTGGATCCAACTGAATTGAGCCCTTAGTGGGTATAAATGCAAGATCTCTCCAACATAAAAAATAGGCATTACAGAATAATATATTGTTTGGAGAAAGTTGCCTTACCTTATTGCATAACCTTCAAGTTTAAATTGTTGAGAATCTGTATTGCAGTTGTATAAACTGTATAAGTTATATTTGTAATGGAGTGACTATGCAAATATGCCAGTATCACTCTACTGACATTAGCATTCCAACACCACTGGATGGGCTTCCAGGTATGCACAACTGTGTATGATCCCTGTAGTCCATATTGGATGACACCCTACTCCCTCATCAGGACTTTCCTTGTTTATTATATGTGATTAAACAAGATGCTGAGCTTATAGACTACCCTATTTCCTCCCCTTGGCTCCAGCTGCATAAAGGGGTGAATATTGCTTTAAGTATTTTAGTACATTGAGATTAGGCAGTTGTAGGGCTACAAAATTGATTCCAGTTGAGCTCAGAATTATATTCATGCATTTAACACACTGTCAAGATTAACAATTTTTAATAAAAAATACTGATTTTTCTATTGCATTGCATATGCCATTGTTAAAAACAGTTACTATATTTTAACGTTGATGATTTCACAACATTTTTATGAGCAGTAAAAGTCCACAATCTGCTGGTTTTTGCAAGCTTGTTAAAAACATTTCACACATCTCCTGGTACCAGCTGCTTTTCTTAATGTTCAAAAAGAAATGTCATAACTCTTTGTAAACTAACATGGAAGATATTGTTTATATTAATGCATGCAGTTTAAAAATGAATATTATATTTTAAGGTCCCTGTGTAATTTTTACAGAGAAGAGGACAATAATCCCCACTAGCTTCCTTATAAATAAACTCCACAGCACAATAATCCTACTTTATATATAACAATGTAGTATCATCTTAAGTCATTCTTGATCCAGTGCAGGATGAAGGTTTCCTCAGCAAGCCTCCAACAACTATGGACCTGTGCCTTTTTTTGCCACTCTACCAACATATATGGTAATTTCATCTACCCATCTTGTCTTTGGTCTTCTTCTTGGGCATTTAGTATCAAGTGTAATTCATTCCAAAATGTTTTGGTCCATCTACTGTCAGATCTTCTTGCTATGTGGCCTGCCCATTTCCATTTCAGGAGCTTTACTCTTTTGATTATGTCATAGTCCTTTGTTTCTTTGTTGGTTGACAAATCCATGCACATGTTTTTCGGTCTGTTTTTGTTTCACTAACAGTTTTATATCATGGTTACGCATCTGAATATGGTATGAGAACTTCATTGGTGGGTTAAAACAACTTTTTAGTGTTGGAAAACTGGCAGCCATGTGTCCCCATGCAGCCCATGAAGGCTTCTTCTTCTGCTCTCAGTCTTGTCTCTGGTGGGAAGAAGAGCTACTGAAATTTTCTTCTACTATATCACACACTTCATTTTCTCACCAAAAAACACTGATCCTTTTTCTTTTGCCTGAGAGCATACTTTCCTTTACATATACTGTTCCACTTTAACCCCTTGGGTGCTAGAGAAAATGTAAATATTTTTTAAACAATGTGTTGGAGGACTTACTGTTTTAGCTTCAACCACTTCTTCTGGCAAGCTATTCTGTTTATCAGTAATCCTTCATGTAATGTAGCATTTTTCTTACCTTTCCTCTTATTTTTCCACTTCCAGTGATAAGGCATGTCCACTTTTTTCCTTCCAATCCTGCAATCTATTAAATTCCTTAATATATATGATGGTTTAAGTCCCATCAACCCTATTATTTCTATTATCCAGGCTACAAAATTTAAGTTGCTGGTGTCTTCCCTTGAATGTGTTTGTTTGTTGTTTGTTAGTTCATGCACCATTTTAGTGGCCCTTTTATAAATAGTTATCAATATTTGGTGTCCTTCTGAAAACATGGTCTACAGAACTGCACATCATACACTTTATGAGGTTGAATGATTTGTAACGTGGCGTACTGGCATTAGGATCTCTATGTTTTTCTGCTGCTAGTGCCTCTTACTGTACAAATGAGTGCCCTTCTGGCTTTCCCCATACTTTTCTGCATTGCATGCCTACCTTTAAGTGATCAGCAATAACTAATCTGAAGTCCCATTCCTCTGCTGTTGTCAGCAGAATGCCATTAACTGTATATTCTGCCTTTGGGTTTTTGTGTCCTATACTTTATTTGGCATTTTGTTGCATTACAGTTTAATTCCCATACTTAGCCCATTCATACCTTTTAAATTGCTTCTCTTTTACTTATCCCTCAAAATATGTCAACCATGTTGTAGATCTTGGTGTCATCTGCAAAAAGGAATACCTTCCCTTCAAGTCCATCTGTTATATTAGTCCGCTACCTTTGAATCCAGTTTTGAGTCATGCAGCTTCAGAAGATTATTGCAGGCTTTTTGTAAAAACTAGATAAGCTACATTTACTGCCCCACCCTGGTCTTTGAATTTAGTTCCAAATTAAAATTTTTTGACAAGGCCTTATTAAAGTAAATCCTTCCTGACTCTGATCTTACAAATCTGAAGATTTCAGATAAGCACCAATTATCTCTTTCTAAAGGGTTTCCATTAATTTTCATACAACCAATGTTAGACTCACAAGCCTTTAGTACCAGAGTCTTCTCTACTATCCTTTTTGTAAAGTGAAACCTCATTAGTGATTCTCCAATCATCTGGCATTGAAAAGTTCAGCTAATTATACTGCAAGTACATCCCTAAGCTCTATTAGTACTGTTGGATGTATTTCATTTGGACCAACTTAGGCAGACCTTAAAGACTTTCATCTCAGTAAATAGACTTGATTACTTATCATTACCTTTAATTTTTGTTTTTCCCACTCTTCACACTCAGCTGTACAAACTGAGCAAAAGTATTTATTTTCTGAAAATTGTTTTTATTGAGGAAATGTATACAGCTAATACAGTCATCAAAGACAGTTTCATACATCAAATGAAAAAACATAAACCCCTTAATGTTGAGCAGCTTCAGTGGATTCAGTGGTCCAAGAGAGTCGTCCAGTCTCATGAGGACCCCTGAATTAAATGATGAGCTAGGACCATCACTGGTCCTAAAGGGAAGCTTTTTCATGATGGTCCAGGCACATCATGTCTCCTTAAAGGGTTTAGCACTTCATATCAATATAATAAGTAATTAATCCAGTCATTCTCTTATTTTATTATACCAAAGTGCCAAGTACTAATACAACACAAAACAAAAGCAGAACAAAAGAAAACTAAAGCTCTCCTAACACCCCCCCAAACATATCTCCATCCCATACTAGCAGGCTAAGCACCACCATCCGAGAATCAGTTTGCATATGTAGTGAATTGTTGCTTGTACTAAGAAAAAAACACAATGAAGTAGTCACATAGCTTGGAAAATGTTAACAAACAACCCAAAATATACAGGTTGTCCATAAATTATTCACCCCACTATAAGTCTTAATGTAGTATAAAGAGGTGAATAATTTCTGGAAAAAATTTACAAAAAAAAAGATTATGACTTATCTTTCATAGATAATCTTCTTTTAAACCTCAAAAAAAGGAAGGAAACAGAAGAAAAGTAATGAGGTATATCTAATATTCCATAACCATAAAATAGAGAATGGGTTCTACTCACAAACAACAACAACGCAAACTGGCAGTATAGTTTGTGAAATTGCATGTTTGGATATAAATATCCACAAGGTTCACCAGTCAAGCCAAATGCATACATTGCAGACCATTAAAAACAGCACTCCACCCATCCAATAGCATACAAAAATAATCCTCTGTATTAGTAATGAGGATCCTCTGATGGCAATATCAAATAGGTAACTCAGCAGCTACTTAAAGGAATAGTAATGTTTCAAAATAAAAGCAGCACCAAATATTATGAAGATTAATTGCAGCGGCTTTTATTTTGAAACATAACTAACTCTTTAATAGTAACATCACCGGGTCTACACAAGGATGGACCATTACTGCCAACTGGTGGCGGGTTCAACACAACTGGGACCCCACCATGCAGTGGTTATAATTTAATCCTGGATGTCCCTCCTGACCATAAAAAATAGTTTATAATTATGTCAATAATTTTAAAGTAGCATTTGGGAATATAGATAGGAGCACTCTGGAAGATATATAGGAATTTAGGTAAGAAAATCATCTTGATGATCTTGCTTCTGTCTATTATGTTCAGGTTAAGTTTGAGCCATGACAAAGTTTTGTCCTTAATATATGTCAGTAGTGGGCCTAAGTTATTAAGGAACCTATTTAATTCAATCAAACACTTTAGATGTGTCCAAAGATAAAACAACTATATTAACATCATTACTATATAAATTACTAGTAATTACTATGCAAATACAGAAAAGGCATCTAAGAAAATGGAAGTTGAACTAATCTGGTATAAACCCAGCTCGATCTGACTGTATGAGTGTAACAATGACAGAATTTAGCCCATTGCCCAGAACCTTGGACAGAATCTTGGCTTTGATGGTCAATCAGGAAATGAGTTGATTGGATTCACACTTCTGTGTCTTTTTGTGGTTTTGGAAGGAGTATAATAGCAGCCTCGTTAGGAGAGGGGGTGGGTAAGGACGTAGAGTCAAATGCCTCATAATAGGTGTTCAGCAGATGTGGGGCTAGGATATCTGAATGTTTCTTGTCCCATTCAGATGGAAGCCCATCATACCCAGGGGATTTTCCATTAGGTAGACTGTTAATAACTCCCAGAACTTTGCT